>JAFMOC010000011.1:4230000-5635000 GCA_019802505.1 Corydoras sp. C115 | reverse complement strand
ATGAGGAATGTCCAACAGGCACATACAGTATATGAGTAATGGTCAGGAGTCCACATATATTAGGCAGTAAAGTATAGCAAGGGATTAATGTCTTTTGACATCTGAGGCAGTAAATGACTCATGGCTTTTTTATGTTTTTAATTCTTTTTTTTATCTGTGTCTGTAATTAAATTAAATTATCTGCATCACTTACACACTGAAAGCAAATTAATGTAAGAAGCAACATGTGTCTTGCCAACATTCATTCATTCATTCATTCATTATCTTCTGCTTTATCCTCTATTAGGGTCGCGGTGGGGTTCCCCATGCCCATCCAGGGGAGAACGTTTTGGGCGCTGGGCAGATAGACCCAGGACAGGGCGCCAATCCATCGCTGGGCAAACACTCACTCACACACACACTCTAGATGGGGCGATTTTGAGAATTCAATTGACTTGTTTCATGTTTTTGGACTGTGGGAGGAAACCGGAGAACCCGGAGGAAACCCACGCAGACACGGGGAGAACATGGAAACTCCACCCAGATGGGGATTCGAATCGGGAATCCCTAGCGCTGATAGGTGAACGTGCTAACCACTAAGCCACCGTGCCTCCCCTCTTGCCAACATATTTTGTTCAATTTAAATGAATGTAATAAATCTTTTTGCTGTATGTTCCAGCTGTGGTAATCATGTCAATTTGACACATGTGAGGGTGTCATTTCATTTTTATACTTCTAAGTTTTTTTTCCTTTACATTTTGTATTAAATTTGGAATTTGGCAGATCATTTTACGACACCTCTGTTAAGTATAGCTACAAAACATATTGGAGCTACAGTATCCCTGCATATATATATATATATATATATATATATATATATATATATATATATATATATATATATATATATATATATATATATATATATATATAGTTTGTAATAATGGCCACAATCTAACTATATTTTGTTTTTCTTTCCACTTTTTCAAGAGATTTTCAAGATTGAGATTTCATGATCTCTTATCTATTGTAACCACACTTATAATGCAGCCAGTGTTTCTTTAAAGGGTTTCTTGTGAAATATAAATGAAGTAAATGTTTTGCTCTCTGCTTCTCTTTTTTGCAGTTTTAACATGACTGTTCATGTAGCACTACTATTTCTCTTCTACCTCTCTGGTGCACTTCACTCTCATGCGTTCAGAATCTGTGCCTTTAATGTTCAAAGTTTTGGGGATTCAAAATCAGCAGATGGTACAATTTTGCACATTGTAATGAAGGTAAGACTTAATTTCTTACTATGTTTAATTCAAACAAAAATATGGTTTAATATCAATCCTGAATTCCGAGCTATTTGGAGTTTCCAGTTTCCATGGATTCAAGGTGAATTGGCTGCTTTAAATTGCCCCCCCCCCTGACCCTAGTAGTGTTTTTAATAGACATAGTTGATAGGTGATGATTCTAATGTTGAGCCGTCACTATTTAATGTGACTGATAGAAATGGCTGCAGATAAAATAGTTACTTGGTGGCCAGATGTTTATTTTACATTTATTCACTCATCCATTATCTTCCGCTTTATCCTATATTAGGGTCGTGGGGGGGTTCCCCATGCCCATCCAGGGGAGAACATTTCGGACAGGGCACCAATCCATCGCTGTTATTTTACATTTAGTCTATTAATATTTAAGTAGGCGGCACGTTAGCAAGTTCTCCTCTCAGCACTAGGGATTCCCGGTTCGAATCCCTATCTGGGTGGAGTTTCCATGTTCTCCCCGTGTCCGCGTGGGTTTCCTCCGGGTTCTCCGGTTTCCTCCCACAGTCCAAAAACATGGATCAAGTCAATTGAGTTCTCCAAATTGCCCCATGGAGAGTGTGTATGTGTGCGTGTCTTTGTGTGTGAGTGTGTGCCCAGCGATAGATTGGCGCCCTGTCCTGGTCTATCTGCCTAGCGCCCGAAATGTTCTCCTCTGGATGGGCATGGGGAACCGCGACCCTAAAATAGGATAAAGCGGAAGATAATGAATGAAAATTTAAATATCTAACCACATTCTGAAATTACAATATTTTTCCACAGATTGTGTCACGCTGTGATGTGTGCTTGCTTCAAGAAGTCAGAGATCAGAAAAAGACAGCCATTCCTCGCCTGCTTAACAGACTTAACGAGTAATAGTTTTCATAACACATTTAAACATTGCTGACATTTAATGTGCATCACACTGGTGTGTTGTTCTTTATACTGCTTATTGGCTTCTGGTGGCTTGTTAATCAAGTTATCTTTATGATGATCTGAAAAAATGTTTCAACTCATATTATTTTAAAGAATGAAGAATTGAAAAAATATAGATATATAATATATGCCCTTTTATTTAGCTATGACAAGAGTCAGCAGTACAAATATGTGTCCAGTGAACGCCTTGGAAGATCCAAAACCTATCAGGAGCAATATGTCTTTGTATTTAGGTAAGCAGATTTTTAGCTATAAAATGTTTGGACACCCAGCCTCATGACTTCAGTAGTTTCATAAGAAATGTAATGCAGATATAGAATTTCAACCACAAATTTCAAACATTTCATCAGCAGAAATGACTGGCTTTAGCTAACTCAAAGCACAACCATTGTGTTTGGCTTTAAAACCACTAAAATATATTGATATAAAATATCTGGAACCTGTCAACTACTAAGCATGAGAGTGGATGTACTGTGTTTTAAAGTTGCAGAACACCCTGTAATTTGGAAAGAATTCTGGTTAAATGTAGGAATACATTTTCCCAAATTTTAGAACCAAATGTGAGTCAGTCAGGAAAACACTCAGACTAATATAACAAATGATGATTTAAAAATAATCATCAGGTAGATTTTCAAAATAATCTTTAGAGTGGCTGATTTAATTATTACTTAAAACACTGCTGTACAGGAAAATGATCGGCCAGCTGTAAAAAAAGAAAGTGTTTGAACAGCCTCCTTTAGGTGTTCCAAGAAAATATAAATAACATTTTATATTTATGGTAAAAATTTAAATGGAAATTAAGAGTTGGTTTCAACATTTGTTAATACCAAAGAAAATGTGATTTCTGGCTGGGTTGTCCAAATCCTTTTACAGGTATTGATTTTGATCTGCATGTCTTATCTTGTCCTCTCAAAAATAGCGTTTGCTCAGTTAATTACAATTCCCGTTACAGAACCAACTCAGTTAAACTTATAAATCAGTACCAGTATCCTGATACACAGAAGGGGGATGAAGACGCTTTCGCCAGGGAGCCCTTTGTTGTGCGCTTCCAAGCACCAAAAACAGGTAACTCAAAATATTCACTGATCACATTAATAATATTAGATCTTTATTCACTGGTATGTTGGTAATATCACATTATATAAGCCAGGGTCAGTTAGGCCTCACCAGAGAAAGGGCGGCCTAGAAAATGAAGGTTCACATGATAACATACACATGATTAAAGCCTCATAGTACATTGTAATGAATACTATAAATTATATAAATTAAATGTAACAATATAAACATAGGGCGGGGATGGCACGGTGGCTTAGTTGTTAGCACGTTCGCCTCTCAGCGCTAGGGATTCCCGATTCGAATCCCAATCTGGGTGGAGTTTCCTTGTTCTCCCCGTGTCCTCGTGGGTTTCCTCCAGGTTCTTCAGTTTCCTCCCACAGTCCAAAAACATGGATCAAGGTCAATTGAATTCTCCAAATTACCCCATATAGAGTGTGTGCCCAGCTATAGATTGGTGCCCTGTCCTGGGTGTATCTGCCCACCGCCCGAAACATTCTCCCCTGGATGGGCATAAAGCGGAAGATAATGGATGGAAGGATGGATGGTTATAAACATAAACTTTAAAGCATATAACCTACATCAAATGTCTATATCCATTTAATCCATAATATATCAAGCAAATAAATTTTCATTATACATATATCCTTTTTTTTTTTACTTAAATCACTTTCAATGCTTGACAAACATTTAGTGTAATCGCAGCTGCTGAATTTATCTCAAATTGGCTCTTACAGTGATTGGTGAGTTTGTGCTGATTCCAGTTCATACAAGTCCCTCAAATGCCACAAAAGAGATTGACGAACTCTATGACGTCTTTAAAGAAGTTAAACAGATGTGGAAGACCGAGGTAAAGCACAGACAAATGTAAGCTTACAAGACAGACGAAAAACTCCCTATCGTTTCAAATATAAATCTATCCTGACCGTTTCATCCAGGACATAATGTTTCTTGGTGACTTCAATGCAGCTTGTGGGTATGTGGCCAAGAAAAACAGAAAGAACATAAGACTCTATACTGATCCTACTTTCACCTGGCTGATTGAAGACTCACATGACACCACAGTGAAAGGATCCACAACATGTGCATATGACCGGTAGATCTTTAATACTTTCTTGACGGAATGTGGAATTATTTGATGATTTGTTTTAATTTTATGGCGTGTTGATTACTTTTTCAGGATAGTTGTACACGGTGACAGGTTTCTCAGAGCTGTCGTACCATTATCAGCGCAGCCGTTCGATTTTGCAGACGAGTATCAAATCACAGAGGAACAGGTAAAAAATTTTTTCCTAAAACTTGTAAAATATAGCCTCGGTTCGAATCCATATCTGGGTGGAGTTTCCATGTTCTCCCCGTGTCCGCGTGGGTTTCCTCCCACAGTCCAAAAACATGGATCAAGTCAATTGAGTTCTTCAAATTGCCCCATATAGAGTGTGTTTGAGTGAGTGAGTGTGTGCCCAGCAATGGATTGGCGCCCTGTCCTGGGTGAATCTGCCCAGCGCCCGAGACGTTCTCCCCTGGATGGGCATGGGGAACCCCACCGCGACCCTAATAGAGGATAAAGCGGATGATAATGGATGAATGAATGAATAAAATATAGCATTCAGGAGTCTGTCAGAGTCAGTGATTTTAATAAAGTGTATTAGCTTATTAGGACAGTCCTAAGCTTGTGGTTTGGAAACCTGCCTTGCGACCTGAAGCTCCCCATATCGATTTCTGGTCCTACTCAGTACCATGGCTGGAGTAACTTTGGGCAAGGCATCTAACTTCAATTGCTGGGTGCCGTATACAAGGCTGCCCACTGCCCCGGGCACATGTGCTTACTTTACCAGTGTGTATATGTTTGAGCTCTGGTTAACCAGTAGAGGGCAGTGAGTGTTAATGCTTCATAACATAATTTAGTAAAATCACGGGCTCACCGCATACCCCTCTATATAATCCGGCTGACACGTTTTATATATGCACATGTACAATTCTGTTATTTGGTTCCAAATTAAATAAGATGTAACTCTGAACTGCTGTCTGATAAACATCTCAATGTTCCTTGTTAGTTTCAGCAGTTATCAATTCTCAGGAATTTCCAAACATCTATTATAGCTCTTGTTCTCAAAAATGCAGCCTGCAGTAAAAATCAATTGGTCCAAAGTCTGTGGGTTGATGTACAAAATTACTGACATACAGTATGTTATTTTAATGACATGATCCCTTTTGAAAGAATCTGACCGAGTTGTAAACTCTCCTTACAGGCTCTACAAGTAAGTGACCACTATCCTGTAGAAGTGCAGCTGAAAACCAAATCAGGAAGTGGGCAGAAAGGAACACCCTGGTTCCTGTTGACTCTGGGCCTCCCACTCCTGCACCAATTGCAGTCTTTTTGATTGGCTGCAAAAAGGACAGTTTAAAGCTTGTTTCAAATGATTTTAAAATATGCACTGATGCAAATACTTGAAGACTTTTAATACCAAAGAACTTAGAAAGCTGCAGTAGGTTTCAACAGTACATCTGGAATAATCGCTCCACAGATCACTTCTGCCAAAAGACTTAAAAACAGCTCTTGAGTTTAAAACCACCGAGTCCATCCAGAAAAAATACGCACATTGTCAAGTAGTGTTTTTACAAGTAGAGAATATAAACCTATCCATCTATAAGCTGGGTTATTTTTAAAAGATAAAATAAGCTTACAGGTTTGCATTTCTCTGCCTTTGAAGTCAGGTATGTTATTTTTAATAAAAGATTTAAACCTCATCACTTTAATACATAAGACAAATATGCAGACCACAACCGTGTTCGAGTGATCAGCTCACAAGTGGACAGCCTTCAACTTGGGTGTGATTACACCCAAAACGTATTAAGGAAACAGTTGAAGGTATTCATTATCTTCCGCTTTATCCTCTATTAGGGTCGCGGGGGGGTTCCCCATGCCCATCCAGGGGAGAATGTCTCGGGCGCTGGGCAGATACACCCAGGACAGGGTACCAATCCATCACTGGGCACACTCACATATGGGGCAATTTGGAGTACTCAATTGACTTGATCCATGCTTTTGGACTGTGGGAGGAAACCCACAGACACGGGGAGAACATGGAAACTCCACCCAGATTGGGATTCGAACCAGGAATCCCTAGCACTGAGAGGAGAACATGCTAACCCTAACCACTAAGCCACCAGTTGAAGGTATTGTTATCTAAATTTAGTTCTTCACTTTTTCAGCTTTTAAAAACTAATTAACTATTACTTCTAAACAGCCACACCTTTCTGGCCTAAATATTAAACAAAGATTCAACTATCATAAAGGTTATAGTTAGAATATAGTCATTGGTTAACATCCTTTGCAGCTGTACCTACAACCAAAGTAATCCAGAGAATTTTAGAATATGTCAAATGCTAAGCAAAATGATGTTGCACAAAACTTGCAAGTTAAGCCTTTCAGTTCATTGAGAAATACATGGTTATTAGAACGTGTTCGACCTTAGTCTTCCCGTTTTATTTTACTTTTGAATATATTTAGGACCTCTATTTACAGATCATGTAGGGGGCTTAATTCGTCACCTTAAATCAATGAAAAGTTAAAAGCAGAAAAATTAAGAAAAAAAAAAAAAAACTAAACCCAGGTTCAACACAAGTTTGATTTTTTTTATTGATAACTGAGCGCTCCTGTCTCACTTAACCAATGGCTTGGAAAGTGTGAAGTGCTTATTTGGCATGCAGTGCCTTCCAGCGACTCAGGGGCCCATGATTTGGGATGTACTTGACACCACAGCCATCAGGGATCACACGCTTCTCCTGGAGCAAATCATCAAAGTCAACAGCATTGAACTTTGTAAAGCCATACTTCTTGGAGATGTGGATCTAAGCAAAGGGAAGTTGATAAAACATGTAACCACACATTTTAGAAGTCAACAGTTTGTTATTTCATGCATTCTGTCTCAATGGTCCCTTTAAGAAACCAGCACCTGATAGCTGGGCACATACACAAACCAAAGAGTTTCTGTCTGCAGCCTTTGCACACCAAAAGAGCACAAACAACCCAACTGGTCGGCTTAATAAGCTGCAGAACCTCAATGACTATCCAGTCTTTTTTTTAAGTTCAAAAGACATACCTTCTGACGGCCAGGGAACTTGAACTTGGCTCTCCTCAAAGCCTCGATGACATGTTCCTTGTTCTGGGTCTTTGTGCGCACAGACATGATCACCTGTCCAATGTGCACACGGGCCACTGTACCCTGGGGTTTTCCAAAAGCACCACGCATTCCAGTCTGGAGCCTGTGAACCAACATAAGCAAATTAGTCTTACATCATGGGTAACTAAAACATAACACAATTTGGCATGGTGCTGTTTCAATGGTCCCTTTAAAGCACCCAGCACTAGATCAGCTGGGCTCATACACAAACCGAAGACTTACTGTCTGCAGCTTTTGCACACCAGAACAGTACAAACAACTAAACTGGTCGGCTTAATAAACTGCAGCTAGAATTCAGACCGTTGTGAAACCCACCTATCAGCTCCAGCACAGGATAACATTTTGTTGATGCGGATGACGTGGAATGGGTGCAGACGCACACGGATGTGGAAGCCATCTTTACCGCATGTCTTCACCATGTACTTATTGGCACAGATACGTGCAGCCTCAAGAGCTGTGACAAAAAGTTAAAGAACTTAATGCAAGACAATCACCAATAAACCAGTGTTTTCTGACTCTGTGTTTAAAATTACCTTCAGAAGACAGCTGCTCGTACTCATCAGAGACCATGTGACCGCACAGGGGGAACTCATCCACCTTAGCCTTCTTCCTACCTAAGTCAAAGATCCTGATCTTGGGATCTGCATCAAAAGACAACATTTAGTCATTTGAATACAATAACTAAGACTGGCTGAATTATTTATTTTTCATGTTTTTTTTATATATAAATGACACTAGATAGTAAGCCAAGTCTGATACAGGTCCAATTAAATTGTCCATCCAGCAATTGTACATTTAATTGTACATTTTACGGCTTAAACTGATCACACCAATGATGTTCATAGAGCTAATTGCCAGTGTCCATCAAAGATATGCAGACAGCATTTTAAACTAAGCTGTTATGCCCTAAACAAACTGCACAGATCCCTCAATCCTGAAGTAATGCAGTGATTTTAAAATGCAAAACAGCATTAAAATAATTGATGTAAAAACATGATATCTAACTGACACTTTAGCACATCAATACATTGGCTTTGTGGTTCTTACCAGGAACACCCCGACAGAAACGGGACTTGGGGTAAGGCTTGTTCTTGCAGTATCTGTAGCTGTAGAAAACAGAAGAGGGGAATGAAAACTCAAATACCAAAACTTAATACCAAGCAATATTTAAAACTGACAGGTCATTGCATCCCAATCATGATTTATTTATGTAATTTAAACCCACACATTTTGGTTTACCAAGGTAACTAAAATAACTGACCTCAACCATTGTATAACACTTTACTTTTAATCAGTCACTTTACTCTATTACCTCACAACTCAAATGTAACAGATTGTAATTCTATTTAATATGTGTAATTTTTGGGCGGCATGGTGGTTTAGTGGTTAGCACGTTCGCCTCTCAGCAATTGGGATTCCCGGTTCGAATGCCCATCTGGGTGGAGTTTCCATGTTCTCCCCGTGTCCGTGTGGGTTTCCTCCGGGTTCTGCAGTTTCCTCCCACAGTGCAAAAACATGGATCAAGTCAATTGAGTTCTCCAAATTGCCCCATATAGAGTGTGTATGCGTGCGTGTCTGTGAGTGAGTGTGTGTCCAGCGATGGATTGGCGCCCTGTCCTGGGTCTATCTGCCCAGCGCCTGAAACGTTCTCCCCTGGATGGGCATGGGAAAATGGGAAACCCCCCCCCCCCCCCCCGCGACCCTAATAGAGGATAAAGCGGAAGATAATGAATGAATGTGTAATTTTAATGTCTACAACCTCAACCATGGATCTGAGGAAACATAATTCCACCACTGTGCACAGCCTGTACAGTTTGTTTAGACTTTGACTAAATGAGTATCTAACTTGGGTAGTTATGGCTGGTAAAATAAGCCATAGGTGTTAAACTAAAATCGGTGCTATTGTCCCCAAATTTAGGAAAGTTTATTTTGCATACCCAACCAGGCAGGTCCCTCACTTGTGCAGCACCACGTACACGATCGAGTGAGCTGCATAGCAGCCGATGACAATTATCCAACTCAAAATAAATAACTACACACTTAATGTTAAAGTAAATGAATTTAACAAATCAAAAAGTACAGGTTAAAAAAAACTTGTTGTCAACTTGACGGAACAAGCGGACTACTGAGGACATCCCCCAAACTGACTAAATCTTTATTAACGTTTAGGTTGCAGCTGACTCTGTAATTAACATTTGTTTCTAATTGTATTTCTGTACGGGCGGCTTAGTGGTTAGCACGTTTGCCTCTCAGCGCTAGGGATTCCCGGTTCGAATGTTCTCCCCATGTCCGCGTGGGTTTCCTCCGGGTTCTCCGGTTTCCTCCCACAGTCCAAAAACATGGATCAAGTCAATTGAATTCTCAAAATTGCCCCATATAGAGTGTGTCTGTGTGAGTGAGTATATGCCCAGCGATGGATTGGCGCCCTGTCCTGGGTCTATCTGCCCAGCGCACGAAACGTTCTGCCCTGGATGGGCATGGGGAACCCCACCGCGACCCTAATAGAGGATAAAGCGGGAGATAATGGATGTATTTCTGGACTGATGTGGCGCTGTCGGGCTGTGCTGGGTTTGCTGTAGCATGGATGCTACGTCGCGTTAGCGTGTCGGCGTTGCGCAGCTGCACATGGTCTCAGCGCGCTCTGCCATTTTCACCGTCTCTCCGAATCCTCGAATAAAAGCGACTTACCAACGGGCTGGACGGCGGCCCATGGCTGCGACCTGAAACAGACACAATAGCGCGCACTTTAGATGAAGGTTTAGTGCTGAAGGCGTTTATTAAAGGTGTATTTCAGAGACGCCACCGAGAGCGAGAGCAACGCGGCTCTCACCACGGACTCACCTAATGGAGGAAAGAAAGACGACACAGTTCCGCCGCGTCATATCGCTTACAGAAACGTCACATCCGTCCACGAGAGGTCGCTGTCCGCGTTGCATTAGTATAGTATAGTGATGGGCATTCCGACGGTTCTTTTGGCTCGGCTCTCTAAAAAGAGCCGGCTCTTTTTTTGTAGCTTAAAACAGTTTATTACCAAATTATTCATTAATTCATCTAATATCTTCCGCTTTATCCTTTCTTAGGGTGGGGGTAGAGCGGGGGGGGGGGGGGGGGGGGTGTTCCCCATGCCCATCCAGGGGAGAACGTTTCGGGTGCTGGGCAGATACACCTAGGACAGGGCGCCAATCTATCGCTGGGCACACACTCACTCACACACACACTCTTCATTCATTCATTCATTCATTATCCGCTTCATCCTCTATAAGGGTCACGGTGGGGTTCCCCATGCCCATCCAGGGGAGAAAGTTTCGGGCGCTGGGCAGATAGACCCAGGACAGAGTGCCAATCTATCGCTGGGCACACACTCATTCACACAGACACGCACGCATACACACTCTATATGGGGCAATTTGGAGAACTCATTTGACCATGATCCATGTTTTTGGACTGAGGGAGGAAACCGGAGAACCCGGAGGAAACCCATGCAGACACGGGGAGTACATGGAAACTCCACCCAGGTGGGGATTCGAACTGGGAATCCCAATTGCTGAGAGGCGAACGTGCTAACCACTAAGGCACTGTGCCGCCCAGACACACTCTATATGGGGCAATTTGGAGAATTCAATTGACTTGATCCATGTTTTTGTACTGTGGGAGGAAACCGGAGAACCCGGAGCAAACCCACGTGGACACAGGGAGAACATGGAAACTCCACCCAGATTGGGATTCGAACCGGGAATCCCTTGTGCTGAGAGGAGAACGTGCTAACCACTAAGCCACCGTGCCGCCCCTTGCCAAATTATGTGTCTAATTAATTACTACTGTAAAAACACATTATAAATGTTTCTTTTTTAATAATATGGTTTTATTTACATACTTATCATGGAACAGATTGCTGAAAAAATAGAATATAAAATACAGAAACAAGGATCCTCTGAACTAGATTATGCTGTAGAAATTGGAGGAGCTGCAGCAGTTGGAGTCGACACACTAGCACCTTCATTGGGTTCTCTTGCTTTTCTTTTATCTTCTAATTGAACTGATAAATACACAGTTCGAATATGCATGTGCAGGTTGTTTGTGGAGCCGACTCGATATGAAATGTTAATTTTGCAGTCTACACTCTGCCTTTGAACTGTCCATCACACTAAAATGTGTCCAAACTTTACTATGCTTTCTGTCTCTTGTTTTCTTCATCCATCCATCCATTATATTCCGCTTTATCCTCTATTAGGGTCGCGGGGGGATTCCTCATGCCCATCCAGGGGAGAACGATTCGGGTGCTGGGAAGATACACCCAGGACAGGACTCCAATCTATTACTGGGCACACACTCACACACACACAGACACACTCTATACGGGGTAATTTGGAGAATTCAATTGACCTTGATCTATGTTTTTGGACTGTGGGAGGAAACTGGAGAACCCGGAGGAAACCCACGTGTAGAACATGGAAACTCCACCAGATTGGGATTCGAACCAGGAATCCCTAGTGCTGAGCGGAGAACATGCCAACCACTAAGCTCTCATTTTCTTAAAATTTTTGCTATTTATTTATTTATTTATTTATTTTTCATTCATTCATTCATTATCTCCCGCTTTATCCTCTATTAGGGTCGCGGTGGGGTTCCCCATGCCCATCCAGGGGAGAACATTTCGGGCGCTGGGCAGATAGACCCAGGACAGGGCGCCAATCTATCGCTGGGCACACACTCACTCACGCATACACACTCTATATGGGGCAATTTTGAGAATTCAATTGATTGATCCATGTTTTTGGACTGTGGGAGGAAACCAGAGAACCCGGAGGAAACCCACGCAGACACGGGGAGAACATGGAAACTCCACCCAGATGGGGATTCGAACCGGGAATCCCTAGCGCTGAGAGGAGAACGTGCTAACCACTAAGTCACTGTGCCACCATTTATTTATTTATTTATCAGTGTGTGTGTGTGTGTGTGTGTGTGTGTGTGTGTGTGTGTGTGTGTGTGTGTGTGTGTGTGTGTGTGTGTGTGTGTGTAACCTCCTCTTCTCCTGCTGCTCAGTGCACATACACAGACTCTGCCCACAAAAAAACGGTTCCCAATCAAGAACCGGCTCTCCTCGTTCACTTTAAGGAGTCGAGTCTTAGAGCCGGATCGTTCGCTACCGACTCATCTCTAAAATAGTAATCCGTCGAAATTACAGAATTCCAATTCTATATTTGTTAATGTCCGACTTAACCGACCGATCTGAAAGAATAAAGTATACAACTAGCTGCAAATAACATTAAAAATCTCTCGCACGTCCAAAGTGAAGTTTTCGTAGTTACTTGAATGTTGCTGCTGTATCCAGAATAAAGGTTTGTATCATTTCTAATTATAAAAGCATCATTTATTTAAACTGTAATCACGAAGTTTCTCTTATTCTGTATGTCTTTTTATAAACCAGGGCTCTATTTTCCCACTTGTTCAGGTAAATCCTTCAGGTATAATTATAATACAGACAAAAGAACTAAAAGAAAGAAGTAGACTGAGCAAAAGCTTAACATTTAAAAAAAAGTCAGCTAAATAAATCAACAACCGAACAGCAAACACGAGAAACATGAGAGCTGCAGACTATCCCTTACAAAAGGGATTGTAAAAAATCCCTCTAATAACCTCAAATGGCACGGATGAAAAAAAGGCCAGAATGGATAATGATCAGGGTTTTATAATTCTACAGTGTAGCTGTTTTTCCTTAACTACTGATTTGTGTTGTTCTCACATTTGTAATTCGCTTTGGATAAAAGCATCTGCTAAATGTATTAATGTAAATGAATATGAAAAATAAAGAGACTTAACCAAGGTGGCTTAGTGGTTAGCACGTTCACCTCTCAGCGCTAAGGATTCCCGGTTCGAATCCCCATCTGGGTGGAGTTTCCATGTTCTCCCCGTGTCCCCGTGGGTTTCCTCCGGGTTCTCCGGTTTTCCTCCCGCAGTCCAAAAACATGGATCAAGTCAATTGAGTTCTCCAAATTGCCCCATGTAGAGTGTGTTTGTGTGTGTTTCTGTGTGTGTGAGTGTGTGCCCAGCGATAGATTGGCACCCTGTCCTGGGTGTATCTGCCCCGCGCCCGAAACGTTCTCCTCTGGATGGGCATGGGGAACCCCACCGCGACCCTAATATAGGATGAAGCGGAAGATAATGAATGAATGAATGAAAGAGACTGAACCACAAAATGCTAACTACTCATTAGCAGTAAGACTCGAAAATCTAATTAAAACATACAGGGATTCGACTTAGGTAGATTGTATTTTACTCATGAAACTAACTTTTATATAACTTTTATACATTTTTACAGTCTTGCTTCTTGCTTATGAATTTTTCAGCTTATTTTAATTGTGTGAAATTACTGTTTCTGACATCAGTTGTTTTTATTTGGCTGACATTTGGTTGTTGCTCAGCAGTTCGGTGTTTGTTGGTTATTTTTTTGGAATTTATTATCAAATTCACCACCAAAGATAACAATTTTGAACGTTTAAAACTTGTTTCAAGTTCTTAAAGTTCTTATGCATAAAATAAAATTTGACAGGGGCGGCACGGTGGCTTAGTGGTTAGCACATTCGCCTCTCAGCGCTAGGGATTCCCGGTTCGAATCCCAATCTGGGTGGAGTTTCCATGGTGTGTATTATCAAATTCACCACCAAAGATAACAATTTGAAACGTTTCCAAAACTTGTTGAGTGTGTGCAAGTTCTTAAAGTTCTTATGCATAAAATAAAATTTGACACTCGGAAAAATATGAACAAAACAGTAACAAAAAGATACAGAATTGATTCCACAAGAGTGATAACACTAAGCAATGTGGCTTATCTGAGAGCTGTAGTTCTCTTTCCTACCAAAAGATGTCTCTGTTGTTCTATGATCATAAAAACTAAGGGGCCACGACGGTCTCTTTTACTGCTTATTTCTCTGTAGATGAGTGAGATCATGTATAAAAATTGTGAATAATGAATAACAAATGTTGGGGTGGCTTTTGGAATGTATGGAATCGCAAACGTTAGTTCCTGTTTAGCACAGATGTGAGGTGTGTGTGTGGGGGGCATTGCTTCTGGGCTTGTGGTGGTACAGCTGTGGTCTGCGAAGGTTTAGAGAATAATTATTTTGTGGGACAAACTGGATTACATAGAAGATGAGACAGTAAAATAAAACAAGGTCTTGCTTGTACAAGGCCCCAAACTAAATTATGATTACTAAACCCTGCATGAGTCATATAGCTAACACTCCTCAAGCAAGCTAAACTAGCCCTTGTGGCATTCCTGACCGGGGGGCAAATAAATATCTCATGTATTAGATTAAACTGTGTAGACTTTAACCTAGCTAAGCACAGTTCAAAACCATCCTCTCAAAATGGGTGTGACTTGCAATAATATAGACCCATGCATTTTGCTGATGATAGTAGAGCTGTCACAAACAATTTCAGTTCCTGTATAGAAACCACAATATGTACCCCACCCAAGGGTTTTGTACATCCATCTCAAGGGCCAGCACACATTGGACATTAAGTTAAATTAAACCAGGTTTGAAATTAGATGTGTAAAAAGTCATCACAAATAATACAGAAAAAATGAAGTGATAACTGACATTCGCAGTTTGCAGTCACCAGTTTACAGATGAAGACTACATAAATTACTTTTTAATTTTTTATTATTTCATTTCAATGTTCATGTCTGTCATAATCCAATTAACTCAGTTTAAATTTACTTTCCCACTTTCACATCAACTTCTGTACTTTCACTGCACCTCCAGCAGTAAAATAGCAAGTGCTCATTAATTGCTCACTAATACAAGCAAAGCTTTTAACTGCTTCACTTAACCCACTTGTCTCAGAGGCAGGATGATCATGTGTGTTAGACCACACTTCACTCTAAATCTTAATTCATTTAATTCACTGACGCGATCTACATGGACAAATCATCAGAGGAAAGCAACTTTTTTACCTTTAACCCTTTTAAATCAGGGTTGGAGAAAAAAATAGAGTAGCATTTATTCATTCATTCATTATCTCCCGCTTTATCCTCTATTAGGGTCGCGGTGGGGTTCCCCATGCCCATCCAGGGGAGAACGTCTCGGGCGCTGGGCAGATAGACCCAGGACAGGGCGCCAATCCATCGCTGGGCACACACTCACTCACACAGACACACGCTATATGGGGCAATTTTGAGAATTCAATTGACTTGATTCATGTTTTTGGACTGTGGGAGGAAACCGGAGAACCCGGAGGAAACCCACGCGGACACGGGGAGAACATGGAAACTCCACCCAGATGGGGATTCGAACTGGGAATCCCTAGTGTTGAGAGGCAAACATGCTAACCACTAAGCCGCCGTGCCGCCGAGCTGCCGAGTAGCATTTAATGACAAAAAATTAAAAAGATCACCGTGCCAACTTTTAAACAAACAAGGTGGATCTATTATTTTAGTGTTGCAGTCAGTAGCACAGAAACATTGCAAAGACAAATATTCTAATGTTTTTCCTTAAATATCAGCACATCCCTGGAGCACATTTGGCACTGTGCTAATCTAATCTAATGCTGAAAGCTAAGGCAAAATATCCAATACAGACTTTAAAATCCACTGTAGACCAAATCCAAGAAACAGTCTTACAAATACAAATGGAAAAAAAAAACATCTATGAAAAGCAAGTCATGCAAAAGAAATGAATAGACTTTGAGAAAACTTCATTAAAACATTTCTAGTTAATTATAGAGTATTGATGGGTGAAAATGCAGGTGCCACTAAGTAATAAGGGTTGTGTTTTCTTTTTCAACAGAAAAAAACAACCAAATGTAATCATTAAACTAACACAGTACATTTGGAATAAATAGATAGCTATACAGACAGACAGATGTTAAACCTTGACTGTTACTAATGCCATTATAAATGAGTTCTGACTCAGGAATGTAAAATACATCAATAAACATGTAAATAAGCCCGTGTCGTGAATGTGGGTTGTCCAGTTACTATTTATTTCCAAAAACCATGGAGTTTGCACAATCTTCTTCCAATCTGATGAGCAAACATAACACACTGGCAAATTAACAGGAAGTGGCACTTGGTTTCCTTGGAGATCTGTGCCAGTTTTGTAAACAAAGAGGACACATGTGACACATAATGCTTCATAAAATTCCTTCGAACTATGGCTAAGGTTCTACCCCCTATTTCCTTTCTGTCCTGCCCTCCTTCCCCTTTACTCAGTCTAATGATGTGAGATGAGAGGAGGAGCAGCTTGTCAGCACAAGTTAATGCTTTAAAGCCAGCTGCCTTTATTATGAGATCATATGATGTCATTCAGGTTCAGCTACATCGAGATGTGATGCATAATGTGTGTAGGATTTTCAAAAGAAATCGAATTCTAACGCTAAAATGTATGCCGTTACACTTTACCAGGAATTTGTTAAATATAAATCTTTTAAAAATGAGGTCATTTATGAAATACACATGTTTATTTGACATTCCTCCATTGCTGCTGGCTTGGTGGAAATATCAACAGATCTGTAACATGTCTATGTCTGCAAACCTTTTGCACACCTCTCTCGATTCTTACTCAATCTCTTCTTTGCACAATTCCTATGGCATTTGTGTGTGCTGTTGCGAAAAAGTTATTAAAGTAGTCCAGTGACAATAATTGGGCCAGCACACTTTAGCATTTAATCCTCCAGCTCTGAGCTCATGCTGGGAACAAATTGTAGCCTTAAGCAATGAAGAATTCCAAAAAAATAGTCACTCAGGGGCATAGTGAAGGTTATTTATCCTATGAAGGACAAAATGGTCCAAAAGCTAGGCCATGAGCAACCACACACACACACACACACTCATATATACACATACACTCATACATACACATACACTCATAAACAGTCATCTATTCTCCTATGTGCTTGGAAAACAGAAGATAAACAAACTCTGCTGGGATGCACTGTCATTCTAAGTGATCTCATTGTTTTTTTAATATCCATGGTTAACTAATTTCTTGCAGACTATAATGTTAATAAAACTATTCGTCTAACCCAAAAGTTTAAATTTCACTTATTTATGAAGTTACAGCAACATTATTTTACTTACCATCTCAGGCATTATTATATATATACATAATGCTTTTGTGCTATTATGATTATGGAGTTTGTTATATTGTGATACATATCTGCATGTCTACTACTTCTAACCCCATTCTCAGTGTATAATGCTGTTCTTGTACAGAAAAAGATCAGTCATTCATAGTTGCACTGCCACTGACCCTCTCCACATTCCTCCTCCCAAATAAGGAGAAAACTAGTGGATCTCTCTGCCTTTTTTAACCCACCTAACCCTCTGTTTCATTAGGACACTTTAGTTTGAACTAAATTTCCTCAGCTGACCGAACGGTTTGTTCATTGTTTTGGACCCAATGAGCATTGCTGTAGATTTGATTTGGTGGGTCACTGTTTGCTTGTGTTATTGTATTTGTGTTCTTTGTCTGTTTTTTGTATACACAAATGCTGTGGCTGGGTGCCAGTGATAAAAGGATCAGAGAAAGCAAAGCTACAGTCTGAGTCTGGGAGCCATACGGATTGATTTGAGTGGCTGCAATAGGAGGCCCAGGCTCCAGTCTGCTTTTCTGGCTAAGATGGTCAAGTAATGGGCAGCTGTAATTGCCTTCTTCTTACAACTTCAGCTGTAATATTTAATACTTAAGTCCCATAGGGTTGAAATGTCTGATAAAAGTGATGAACTGCTGAATATGTCTTTTGGTATATTTAAGAGATACTTCAGAAATACTTGCAGCTCATAAGCAAATGACACGGTCAATAATTTGTCTGCTTCTACTGAGTTAATGTTTCTAAAAATAAGCTCACTTCAAATTGACATTATGAAGCAGAGGTTGAATATGTCAATAAAACCTTTTTAATGTCTATAATGTAAATTGCTGACAGTTAGAATGTCTTGACAAAGCTTTACTAAGGTTTTAGTAAGTAATTATGCTGCTGCTTCCTCACGAACAAACGTGCCAGAACATCCATTAACTGATATTACAGGCAAATGGTGTCTAAAGACTGTCTAATTTTATAAGGCACAGTCCATAATGGAAAACTACTTTAGAAACTTTGAAAATGTTTTGTTTACAAGTGTACTCCTTTTAATGTTTAATCCTGTTAATTAGTATTGTAATTATTGGCAGTGGTCTTAAAGTTTTTAACTCCATGTATTGAATTGTATAATGTAATATAACATAACCACAGTATGTTATTCTGAATAATGGTGATTTTTTTAATGCTTTAATGGTCCTTGTCTAACCTTCTCAAATCATTACCCTTGCCTATTTATTTATTTATTGCTTCTAACACATTAAAGGATTAAATGTTCACTTGCTGTCCAGTATATCCTACCCACTGAATGGGGGTAAAATATTATCATATATATATATATATATATATATATATATATATATATATATATATATATATATATATATATATATATATATATATATATATATATAGTTATGAAAGTGATGATGATGATGATTATTATTATTATTATTATTATTATTGCTGTTGTTAGGCAGTAGGCATGTATACAGTTTCCTTGCTATATTGCTATGAATTATTGTTTGATCCACATGCTGTTGTTAATATTTTTTTGTATTCAGGTTAATTGTAGGCAGCTTTTTGATTTAATTAGTTATTCCAATCACATGTTTTTTGCAGCTGATTTTATCCGCTGACTTCAATTTTCCAGTGTATTTATTTGGATGTGTGTTCGTGTTCAGCTACAGGTCTTAAATAATGTTTCCCTCAACCTCTTTTTGGTTTATTGCACACACCCTCACACGGTTAGGTTATTAATAAATGTCTATTATTATTTATCTTGTCTGTATCCTGTCTGTTCATTTGTTTTTTTCCACACCACCTAGGAACCTGATCGAACTGTCTGTGTTAATGACAAAGCTGAATCAGTTTGTTGGGGTGTGTAAACCCAAATACTTGCTGAGGCTAAACTGTCTGGATGAGGACACTGTCTACGGTATGTACAACTTAGACCTCCAGAGGATCTTTTGCTTGATCACAAAAGAGGTTGAGGACATGACTGAATTTACCCTGTTCAAAGCCTTTATTGTTATTGTTTTGCGAAGCTTAGCATTTGGCATGAAGCAATGGTTTCTATGGAAGCAACGAGGAGCTTTAAAACATTTTCAGGAGCTTTTAAACTCAGTTGATACCCCCTTCAAAAGAGGCATAGCTTAATGACTCATGGGTGTGGTAGGTTGTGGGTTGGGGGTGAAATGGATGAAACCCCTTCATGGTTGTAGCAATCATCTTCTACAAGAAAGATGCTGAGAAAGTACAAACCATAATTATTGTTCTATTTATTATCTGTGCCATAAATAAAAGACTATCCTAGCAATATGTGCAAAAGCTCGGTTCTGTTATCGCTTGGGGATGCTTCAGTGCCCATGTGAAAGTACAGTTTATGCAAAGGCATGTATTTTGATTCTAGAGAGGCACATGTTAACCATCAATGGCATCTACATTTGCACATGCTACAACAGGAAGACTATGTAGACATGAAGTGGTTGTACTTTACTAATCTGTCTGCAATTCTGATTTGTCTCCTTTCGAAAACGTGGGACTATGAAGAGGGGATTTACACAAAGTAATCAGGTAAGAATAAAATTCTGGTATTTTGCTCACAATTCCACATTTCAACTGCACCATGTTTTAGAAGTGATTTGCTAAAGAATTCCGAGTCCATGCCAAAAAATCCATTCCTTATTGCTTACGATGCCCAGGATGTACTTTTGCAGAAGCCATAGCAACATCCACAGTAGAAACAGAGCTTGAAGAACCGAAGTGTTGTTATTTGGAATTTTATAATAAATCATACTTCAATGTCAAAAATTAGTTTGTAAATTGCCATTTCAAAACCATAGCCTATAACATCATCTGCACTTGCACATTGTGACTGTATCAACCTTTACCTTTTTTTGTAGTTTTGTATATAGATAGCAGACTAGTTAACTATGTACTGAATATATATATATATATATATATATATATATATATATATATATATATATATATATATATATATATATATATATATATATATATACATTATGTACATGGTTAACTATTCGATTAATAAAGTTGCACTATGCATATTTTTTCGTACGTAATATATACAGTTGGCACGGTGGCTTAGTGGTTAGCATGTTCGCCTTTCAGCACTAGGGATTCCCGGTTCGACAGTTTCCATGTTCTCCCCGTGTCCGCGTGGGTTTCCTCCGGGTCCCCCCCCCACGACCCTAATAGAGGATAAAGCAGAAGATAATGAATGAATGAATGAATAATGTATACAGTCCTATACATGTAATTAGTACAGATTTTTTATTGCAAATTCACACTGCCGACTTTACACTTGATATATGTGCTTTTGCAAAACTGGACTGTAAGATATTGCTCATATGTAACTCCTACAGAAAGAACGTTAGCAGTTGTTGTTTCAGTGTTCCAATGTATCCCAAAGATGTTGAATGTGATTAATGCTGATTTTTAAACAAATGTTTAAATGCCTAGGTTTGTGCACAGAATCATAGCTGAGCGGGAACAACAAAGCCTTTTCTCCTAATTGCTACCACACAGCAAATAACAGTAAATCTACAGTAAAGCTACTTACAAGTACAACATGTAATGTAAGTTAAAAATAATTATGTACATTAAAATAAAACTGGTTAAGTGTTTTGTGAAATTTAACACACCTTTTGTTTTTCACTCATTCACTGTAAAAAGGCCTGCCAGTACAGAGAGATTCAGTCTCTGATCGTGTGTGCTGTGCATGTGTGGGCATAGTGTGCATGCCAGAAAGTTTTTTTTTTTCATTTTTTTTCTTTTTTTCAGACTCTGGATGAAGCAGCAGCTGCACGGATTTTCATTTTTAGATGAAAGATCTACTTAATTCTCCAGCATCACAGGATGTAAAGATGGCTGTGTGTTAAGCACAGTAGATCTCTCTTTTAACTAATGTGCTGTCTGATTCAAAGGTCTCAAAATTGCATACAACATAAAAATTATAGCATAAAAATCAAACGGCCTTCCTCTGTGATGCTAAAATGAACTTCCAGTACTTAAATAATCCTTCCATAGCAAAGATATTTTGGATAAAATGCTGTTTAGTTCACTGGGATTAGTACTATGTCCCTTCTCCACTTTTGAACTCTTTCCTTTAACTCTTCTTCTTTTTTCTCAGTAAAGTGATAAAGTGATCTATTTTGCGTACTGTGCTGACACAGAGGAATCTGTCCTCCACGTTTAACCCATATGTGCAGTGGAACAGATACATTTACATGCTAGTTTGTTGTGTCACAAAGTCACACAAATTTAACAATCACTTTTCAGATTAAATACCATATATAATCCCTCGGCGCATAGTGTTTTATTGTTTAACACATTCGCCTTCCAGCGATGGGGATCTAGGTCCTGATCTAGGTTGTGTGTCTACGTGAGTTTCCTCCAACAGTCCAAATACAGGGATTCAAGGTAAATTGACTGCACTAAAATTGCCCCGCTCTAATATTAATATATATATATATATATATATATATATATATATATATATATATATATATATATATATATATATATATATATATATATATATATATATATATATATATATATATATATTCATTCATTATCTCCTGCTTTTATCCTCTGTTAGGGTCGCGGTTCCCCATGCCCATCCAGGGGAGAACGTCTCGGGCGCTGGGCAGATAGACCCAAGACAGGGCGCCAATCCATCGCTGGGCACACACTCACTCACTCACTCACACACTCTATATAGGGCAATTTTGAGTTTTAATACAATTGACTTGATCCATGTTTTTGGACTGTGGGAGGAAACCGGAGAACCCGAAGGAAACCCACGCAGACACAGGGAGAACATGGAAACTCCACCCAGATGGGGATTCGAACCGGGAATCCCTAGCGCTGAGAGGCGGACGTGCTAACCACTAAGCCACCGTGCCACCTATATATATATATATATATATATATATATATATATATATATATATATATATATATATATATATATATATATATATATATATATATATATATATATATATATATATTCATTCATCTCCCGCTTTATCCTCTATTAGGGTCGCGGTGGGGTTCCCCATGCCCATTCAGGGGAGAATGTCTCGGGCACTGGGCAGATAGACCCAGGACAGGGCGCCAATCCATCGCTGATATATATATATATATATATATATATATATATATATATATATATATATATATATATATATATACACACACATTTGGTCATTTAGAAGATGCCTTTATCCAAAGCAACTTACAAGGTGAGCACAGGGTTAATCCTTAACCCTGGAGCAATGAGGGTTATGGGTCTCAAGGACCCACATTGGTAACTTCAGTGGACCTGGGATTTGAATCCCCAACCTTCAGATTGACAGCCCAACACCCCAACCACTGAGCTGCCCCCCCCCCCCTCTCTAAATATATTACAAATATTACAATATATTACAATTACTGGTTTAGTGTAATGTTGCCTCTCATCAGCAATTTACTTTTTAGTTCATTAGATCTAATGATGCATGCATTGGTAAGTTTAATATGGTATTTCATGCTACAACTGTATTGTATACTGTAATAGAAATAAGTTTTGGCTTATATGACCTTATATGTATTTAAATCATAGTATACAGAATTAATGTCTCCCCCCTCTCTCTCTCTCTCTCCCTCACTCTCTCTCAGAGAACGACAGATGAGGATGGGGAAGGAAGTCTACCAAAAAAGGTTGTGTTTGTAGAAAGTGAAAGGACAAGTGTGTGTGTGTCATTGAATGTGTGTGCTCGCACGGGTGCTCACATTTTTCAGTTAGATCATTGTACAGCTAACATCATTCAAAGCCAAAGGATTGGATGTGGATGGGTGTCTCACTTCTTGAGTGTGTATTTCAAAATGAGACTAAGCATGGCCCATCCATGAAAGCAAAAATGTGGAGCTTTTCTGGCAGTTTCCAAAACAGTAATGACCAGTAGCAACAAAACATTCTTTGGCTCTGATTCAGTTCTCAGTCTCAGTACAGTAGCCTTTCCTTTTAAAGGCATCATGAATCAAGCAAACACCAATATGACCAACACGCGTATTGAAAACTCACCGGTGGACTTAGTCCACCACAACTCTAGCAATCTGATAATAACAGGAATTACCACACCTTGCCACACCTATCCATCACAGACTATTTATAATGACTCAGCCAAAGCACACATACACACTACACAAACGTTTGCCATGAATGGCAAGTATAAAGGTAAACTAAATACTGTCTTCTTGTCTTATACTCGGCGCAGATCGAAAACTGGCTCTACCAACTGCATTTTCATTCTCTAAAACCTGAAGTAATTTATCTTCTGCTCTTACAATTGCTTTGTATTTTGCTTTCAGGCTTTACTGGTATTTTGTGAACTATATTTTTTCCTTAACCCGTGCATTATTGCACGGCCACTGGGCAGATACACCCAGGACAAGGTGCCAATCCATCGCTGGGCACACTCTCACTCAGACATTGAGGAATTGATTCATGAACAACAATTAAAACTATAGACACTTTAAATTCTGTAGGCATTAGTAAGTTGCTAATGTATTTCATTCCTAATATTTAAAGTCTTAAATCTATTGACTTACAAATCTTTAGTATTGCACCACTACTACCAGACATGCACATTCTGCACGTTAGTTTGCACATTAGTTTGCACTCATTTGTATGGCTGCCAAATATCTAATTCACAGAGAGACAGGGGGACAAAAGAGAAAATAACCTTGAGTCAGATAGTACACCTACATGTGTGAGAGCATAAAGGCAGCTACAACTCCTTTAGATAAACCTAACGAAACACAGTTATTGAAATAATCTGTGACTTATCCAGTGTGAAACATGTCAAGGTTTTGTAAAACTGCTTTGTCTCTGTGGGTCTCTTATTGAGACTTGTAACCGTCTATGTGTAAGCAAAGAGTAAGGTAATGTAAGGTAAACATTCTCCCTTGTGGGACCATAGTAAGAGCACTATGACCACACACATTTACACACACAGTTACTCATATAGAGGCAAATTATAATAAGCATTTATCTGCTTGCATGTTTTTTGGGGTACTAATAAGCTGGGGATGTCTGAAAGCATGTAAAGACATGAACCAAACATCTATAAAACTGTTGCACCAGGTTGGTAAAGGTTGGCTCTTTCTGTTCCAACATGACCATGCAAAAGGGAGGTCTAATTTTACTCAACCTTAGGCCAAACCAACATCCTAGTACATTCCAAGGAGTTTAGGGTTGTAGACCATGTTCATTTTTATAGCAATTCTGGGATCTGTACCCTGACCTGTTTTGTTTCTGGCTTATGCAGTCATGATGGCAAGATGTCTACATATTTTTGATTTAATATTCAACATTATTTAAGTAACACAAGATATATTATTGATGGTGATGAGATGATAAATACAAATTTGTAAAATTCACAAACCAAAAAAAAAAAGAAATCTTACATAAATATTGAGACAAATAACGCAATTACAATTATACAGTAAGTAAACGGTCACAAACAGAACCCTTGCGTGATAAGGCTATTCAGAACACTTTCAATTTATTGTATCCAAAACCAGTGAGATGGAAAACAAACGCATGAGAATGTTCTGTAATCAATGACATTTCGTCTATTTTACTCATCACAAACACAGGCTCTGACTCATAGAGCTGTAATGTTCTCTTATACTGCAACAGATGGTGATGGCTGCAGGCTTCTACGTGTGTATATGGAGGTGGGAACAAGTGAATGAAAGTATGTGTTCAAAACAGTTTAGAACGAATGTAAAACTTTTATTTACAATAGAGTTATTGTTGTAAGTGTTTTAAGTGATATCCATGAAATTAGTTCAGCATTTTTCATCTCATTTTCTTACAGTATTAATTGTATATTTCATAATTATCTCATCTCATTATCTTCTGCTTAATCCTCTACTAGGGTCTTGAGGGGGTTCCCATGCCCAGGAGTGCTGGGCAGATACACCAAGGACAGGTCACCAATCTATTGTTGGGCACCTTTACACACACACACACACACACACACACACACACATACAGACAAACATACTATATAGGGGCAATTTAGAGCAGTCAACTTACCTTGAATCTATGTTTTTGGACTGTGGAAGGAAACTGTAGAACCACCGCACCCCTAACAATACTAGTAATTCTTTTTCTAAATTGTTTCCTGTATATTTTTTAATGGATTTGAGTCAGTCAGTTCGATCATGTAGGACTTTTTACAATCCTTCATTGTTATTCTGCTGTATTGTTGGTTTGCTCTCTTGTGAAAGTGACCATTTGTCCAGATTAAGTGACTTAACCAATGAAATTGGAAATTGGGGCGTGGTGCTCAGTGGTCAGGGCGTTGGGCTATCAATCTAAAGGTTGGGGTTCAAATCCCAAGTCCACTTATGTTACCAGTGTGGGTCCTTGGCAAGGCCCTTAACCCTCATTGCTCCAGGGATGTTGTGATTAACCCTGTGCTCACCTTGTAAGTCACTTTGGATAAAAGCGTCTGCTAAATGACCAAATGTATTCATTCATTCATTCATTCATTATCTCCCACTTTATCCTCTATTAGGGTCGCGGTGAGATTCCCCATGCCCATCCAGGGGAGAACGTCTCGGGCGCTGGACAGATACACCCAGGACAGGGGGCCAATCCATCGCTGGGACCAAATGTATTGAAATTAAATTTCCCCTTTCACTAATGTTTTCAGAAATGGAGCCCTATGTCATGAAATCTGTGGGTTTCTGGGCTCATGGAGAGAATAAGTTTGACAAAGGAGTTACATAATTGAAATTACACTGATTATTATTAAACTGTCATTCTGATTTATCTAAATGCTCGATGTCCTAATATCCATTTTTTTTGTCTCAGAGTTTTGTTGGCTGTAAAAATGAAGTCTGCTATTCTTTTCAGACCTTTACATACACTAACCTGAGGCTGGTTCTGGAGGACTGCTTGTCCATTGTCTCACTTTTTTTCTTTCTTCCATACACTGTGACATGATTAAAAAGGGCAGATAGTATTTACAATAAAATGACTATTCCTAAGTTTAAGGATTGTTATTTCCTTTAACTATTGATTGGTTATTGTGCACATGAAACATAAACTTAACACTTTTTTGATCATTTACAATAACAATTAATACCAGCTGTTCTGTTCACGGGTTGTGATGTTTTACTGGAAAGAAAATATTCTGTCTCTCATCAGGACTTCCTGCCAAAATGCAGACCATCCCAAAGCAGATAAGTAACAATCCACACCTCTCCCACTGACAAATATCCATCTGTTTTCCTCTGGTTCACTGGGGGTTTCAGACCTGATTCTGTATTTGCTGTTTTTTTTCTCTCGCCAGCAAAACAGGTGTTTGGCAAACAAGTACAATTAACAGAATTGCTTTTTATTTAAGAGGTAAAATGCAAAGCCACATTAATTTGAGGTGTAATTATATTACCATTTAAAAAATGAATGTCTTACTGTTTTCGGTACAAAAAACTGTGTGGTCTGTTTAGGTTTAGAAGTTCCAAATCAATCCAAGGCCATCCGGTGACTCTCTGACCCTCTGCCACTAAACACTACACACAGCCAACTTAAGATAAAAATCATCTTTCTACTAAATACTGGTAAAATATATTTTTAAATATATTTTATGTTATTTTATGTTATGTATATTTGATATTTAGATTCTTTAATGTAGATTTTCTCAGACTCATGTACTGATAGTGTTCTCTATCCTGTGATAATGTTGTCTGTCCTCAATTGCCTTCTTATTAAAACTAAACGGTGTCTTTCTGCAGTTCCCTCCACTGCAGCTGAATTGAAATTTTGGCCAGGCCTGTCTTGTCTTGATCTGTGCAAACTGGCACAGAGTCTGAACCATTCAGGAATGTTATGATGATGTGTAAAATAATCCAGTGAGATGTTGGCTAAATAAGTGGAAAATTCACAGCTGACCTTGAATAGTAATCTATTTACACAAATACACACTTTGCTCCACTTATTGTCCATGTTCCATTTCCACATACCGTAAAGACTTTGTAGTTCTACAATTACAGACTGTAGTTCTGATTGTATTCAGGCGCATTATCCCTATCCCAGCAGTGTCACTGAGGTGTTTAAATGAAACTACAGCAGCACTGCTGCACTAACACCCCCTCACTGCATCAGTGTCACTGCAGAACTGCCACTATAAGCAATACACCACCAAATTATTCCTGTTCTGTAATGGTTCTGACCAATAGAGAACACTGAACTAACAGGGTACTAACAAAAGAAAACAGATGGACTACAGTCTTTAACTTTGAAACTAAAGAGTCCATCTATATGGTAAGTGGAGGACATAGACTTTTGAACTGGTACTGTACGCCTTCCCTTTTGTAAACAAATGATGTACTCTATGATGTTGTATCAGTGACCACTGGGTTACTTAACACCTCCCTGTTGTATATTGGATCTGTCATCCTGTTAAACAATATCAAATCACTGTGTACAGAAAGAGCATGTTTAATTTTCCACTAACAGCTGAAAAATGAAACACTTTGTAAAAGCATTGGGTTCATTCATTCATTCATTATCTCCTGCTTTATCCTCTATTAGGGTCGCGGTGGGGTTCCCAATGCCCATCCAGGGGAGAACGTCTCGGGCGCCGGGCAGATACACCCAGGACAGGGCGCCAACCTATCGCTGGGCACACACTCACTCACACAAACACACTCTACGTGGGGCAATTTGGAGAACTCAATTGACTTGATCCCACGCGGACATGGGGAGAACATGGAAACTCCACCCAGATGGGGATTCGAACCTGAGTGGCGAACGTGCTAACCACAAAGCCACAGTGCCACCACGTTGGGTTCAAATAGTTAAAATATCATACATCTGATCAAATAGGCTGTCATTTCTAAAACCCAAACACATTTCCTGTTCCTTATTTGTCCCTGCATCATGGAAATTATGCCATTTTTAGGACTTACAATAGGACACACAGATCTGTGTGTGAGTGTGTGTGTGTGTGTAGAGCTTGAACATTTAGAACACTTTTATCTTCGTTACACTTGAAAAAATATCAAAGGTGACATCAAAGTAGCTTTTAAATCATGCATTAAGAACCTGGTTGGTTTAACAAAATAAATGTTAAAATCCCTGTAAGCTAAGATATAAAAAGTAATACTGTGGCACCAATAAAACAGTCCAAAAACATGGGTTGGAGGTAATTTGGCTGCTCTAAATTGGCCCTATAAAGTGTATGTGTGTGTGAGTGAGTGTGTGCCCAGTTCTGGAAACGTTCTCCCCTGGCATGATGCAACCTCAGTATAAGTTTAAGTGGTGGTTAATGGATGGATGGATGGGTTCTGCTGTTGGGCAGCACAGTGCTTAGTGGTTAGCAGCACTGGGGATCAAGGTTCAAATCCTGATCTGGGTGGAGTTTCCATGTTCTCCCTGTGTTCTCCGATTTCCTCCAACAGTCCAAAAACATGGGTTTAAGTAATAGTGGATGCTCTAAATTGTAATATCCAAATTGCTCCTATATAGTGTGTGTGAGTAAGTAAGTGTGTGTGCCCAGCAATAGATTGTGCATCCTCTCAGCACTCAAAACATTCTCCTTTTATTTGGGCAAACCATGACCATAGGATTAAGTGGAAGATAATGGATGGATGGATTGATGGATGGGTTCTGCTGTGGCATCACTTATAAGAGTCTGTTTAGAGTTCCAGGGCGGCATGGTGGCTTAGTGGTTAGCATGTTTGCCTCTCAGCATTAGGGATTCGAATCCTAATATGGGTGGAGTTTCCTCCGGGTTCTCCGGTTTCCTCCCAGGTCAATTGAATTATCCAAATTACCCCATATAGAGTGTGTTTGTGTGCGTGTCTGTGTGTGTGATAGATTGGCGCCCTGTCCTGGGTGTATTTGCCCAGCGCTCTAAACGTTCTCCCCTGGATGGGCATAAAGCAGAAGATAATAGATGGATGGATGTTTAGAGTTCCATGTTTTATAAGACTATACTTATTAGACATTGATTTTCTGCTATTTAGAACCGTTTGGGACCTAAACAGTCTTATTCTCAGCTAATGGACCAGACAGTGTGTTCAGAGTGCATAGGGTTAGTCATTCTTGGCACTCATTTTCAGTCTATGATAGTCTATAATAAAAGTTGGGGGTTGTGGAAGGGGGGGGGGGGGTAAATGCTCTTAAACAACTTTTGAACCAAACGGTCAAATTAAGTCATCTTTGGAATTTGATGCTCCGCTGCTAATGGGGTAGTGAGCGGTTTGGGACGTAGTTAGGACTAAAGGAAATGTTTTCTCTTACATGAGCTCGCCGACCTCTGAACAGCGCGCACGCAAGCCCAGCGGATACAGGCGCGCGCAACCAGAATGACATCATACCTTTAAAATCCGAAGGCGCGGTCGCGCGGCGGTATAACGTCAGCGTTTGCAGTGAGAAGCGCTCAGATAGAAAAGCCCCCCCTCCATCGCTTTGCTACTTTACCAATTAAGGTTTTCGAGTTTTGCGAGCGAGCGAAAGAGATAGAAAAGCGCACGGGGGTGTCAGTGGCGTTCTTTCCACAGTTCAGTAGGTACCGCTCGTCTTTTTCCCCCGAGGGAGACTCGATCGGGTCTGGAAGGGAGGGATAGCTGCTCAGTGGGCACTTTTCTTTTGCAGGATAGAGAACCCATCTTCTTCAGGTCTGAGGAACCTCAGCCAGGTAAGTTCTGAACTTTTCCCTGCTTTCCACTTTTGGATGAGATGTCAATTTGCAGCGAGTTCAGACTTCAATCAGCACAAAGTGTGCCCTCCTTCGCAGCGTGCCGTGGACTCCAGATATAATCTCACACCAGAGATCTTTTATTTCTTTTCTTCTTCTGTTTTCTTCATTTTCTTATATTATTTATTGCAACTTCATTCGTACTTGGTAACTTTAAGACAGCATGCATACCAGTGCGTAAAATGCCACGGAAAGACGAAAAGTGGATTCATGTAATCTTCTGTATTATTTAGCAAATTGTTACCTAATGATTAAAACCCCTTTTATACCGAACCACATATACATTTCTATTTGGAAATAGCAAAATCCATTTTTCATAATATAGATGGTATTTTACGTTAATAGCCTAACAGCTTTGTTCATCAGAACCACATCGTGGGTGGCCTTATCGTAGTATAATAATAAACCTCTGGCCATCATTCCATTAAACAATTAAATGGTTGTTATTTGGTAATTTATGGTCATTTAGAGACGCGCATCCGCCGGGTTCATTCCTCTGGCAAGTCTCATGTGCTTTGGCTGATGTTGAGCTCTCACAGACCCAAATGTTGCAGCTCTCTATGGGGTTTAAACATGTCGTAATCTAATTAGGACCTCACAACCAAATAAGGAAAACTATGGAATAGAGCCGCCCGCTTTCTGGCCTCTGGATCAGTGTGATAGCAGCGTGCGCCCCCCTTCGCCCACAGCGCAGTGACTACTGGGGAAGATTCACCTGACTCAAGTTTATCCATTACCCATCATATAAACCTTTATATAATACATGAATCCATGTTAACTGAGGAGTAATCATTGGGTCTATATGTTATTTTAGAAACTTAATATTGATTCTATATTGTCAGCTTCACTTTTCTTAGACGTGTCCTTAATGACCCCAATAACCCCAACTCTCTTACATTGTGTTGGTGGGTGCCTCACTGCGTTTCTTGACTTTGAAGTCACTCTGGAAAACATGTGTTGCTTCCTGCTCTGATAACATGACTTAACTTACATCCATTTTCAGGTTCCACTGGTTTAAAGAAGGTAAATGACAAGATTATAAGTTACAGACTTGTGTAAGCGTTATTTAAATGCTCTGAAAACATAGAAAACAATGATGTCATTTAATACCTCTATAAGTCTTGGAATAGGATATGTCCAATTAGTATATTAGTTTATATACTAAGTTCATTTTTATTCCCAATTTGTTTAAAGCTTTTGATAACCTTCAAAATATAACACAGGAAAAAACAGTCAGAATGTGTCCTCTAAGTAATCAGTGTTTTTCATTTGTTCAGAAGAGTTCGCACGCTCTGTGGTTAACAGCTATACTAGATGGTAAACCACATAACTTGGGTATGTGCCGGTGTGCAGGCAGGAATGCACAGCTGTGCCCATGTCTGTGCATCACTCGAATTCAAAATGCATCCTGTTTGCTCATCAAGCGAAAACAATCAGCTTGTGCATTCCTGCTTGGTCATTTAGCAATACTTTAAAAATTAATTTGATGATATGTTCTAAACAATACACGTTCTATATCTTCAAATCATTTATTAATACAACTAAGGCAGACTACACACGTTATTTATGATTTCATAATTTATTAGAGAACATTATATCATAGTTTCTACATGTAACAGAAATATGATGCAAAAATTTCAGAACTCACTGAGTATGTCTGACGTCTTATATCAGTGCTTTATCTCTACCCTCCTCCTGTAGATGGCGACAGAGTACAAAACGAGAGTAGAATTTAGCCTGTGTTCCATCTCTTGTAAAACTAGTATTTAGGGATGTAGTGACCTGTAGATCTGCACAGTTTATTTTTAAGATTACAAAACTGTGTTTTAAACTTAACTCATTTAATGATTTTTGCACTCCAGAATTTAACAGACACTCACATTACACCATCTTGATTTTGCTTATTTCACATTTGAAATCTAATAACCTTTATTCAGTTAAGTACATTTGTATATTGCAGTTTGTATCTCAAAAGAATAGGTGTATAAATAAAAAATTAAATTAAAAACATTATTCAGGATAGCGCTGATATAAATCCTGATCTGGGTGGAGTTGCCATGTCCTTCTTGTGTTCATATGGATTTTCACCAGGTTCAGTCCAAAAACATGGATTCAAGGTGAATTTGCTGCTCTGAATTGCCCCTATCTAAATTGTCCCTATAGAGTGTGTGTCTGTGTGAGTGTGTGTGTGTGTGTGTGTGTGTGTGTGTGTGCGCCCAGCTTAGTTTGGCGCCCTGTATTGGGTGTATCTGCCAAGCACAGGAAACCTTATCCCCTGGAGACCATAGTAGTGGATCAAGCAGAAAATAATAAGATGAGACAATCCTAAATATAAAATGAATACTAACAATAATAATAATAATAATAATAATAATGGAAATAAAAAATACAAATAGACTTTTGTATTGTAATATAATTAAGGACCGAACATCAGAAATCTATAGTTTTATCATATATGTAAGTGTCGCATTTATATAATTGTGACATTAATAGTTTGCCCAGTTTTCTTTTTTAACTACTTTAGCTCTGCTTATATTGGTGGATACTTAGGCAGAAATAAAAATCTAGTTGCATAGTCAACACAATCAGTTCTGATTATTTCATTCTTATCCTGAAAGTTAATGGCTAATGTCTCATTGATTTGTGAAACATATTGAAAGCAGTCCCGAAGCTGATACCACTGAGTCTATAATGTTGTGTTATTAGAACATTTATGGGTGGGTCAAGGGTCATCAGTGGTTAGATGGAAGACATTCCTTAGATTCTCCTGCAGAGGCAAGTTCTGGAAAAACAAATCCACACATTCTTTGTAGACTGCTTCTATACTGAAATCTTTTGTGCTTATTTGTCTTGTATAGTAAAGTACTGGATTAGTTGATTATCTGCTTTATTGCATCACTTAATGCATAAAAATCCTACAATACATTTTATGATACACTTTGAGTGTTAAGTTCAAAATCAATAACTATTTTCTTACAGGTTGATTGTCCACTAAGCCTCAAACTGAAGGGTTTAGACATGCAAGCTAAAGCATGTTTCAGGATTTACTGCCTCTATAATAAAACTGCATGTATAGAAATGTATGTTGTCAGCGCCACAAAATAGTGATAGATTTTTATTCTAAACTTTTCATGTGGCTTCCATATCAATTAATGTTGACATTATTCAATAATGTTTTTAATTCAAATATTAGAAGTCCAAAATCATATTTATTCACCTGAAGTATCCGAAATCTGTGTAAAACTGTTTATAATGCAGTACAACAGTACATTACACACTGATGTGTCAGCATTAATCATCATATGATGTCATTTATAAATACATATCAGAGGTACCAAACCAAGACTTTAACACTAACTCCATTTTGCTCATACTCATAATTTTGTTTAAGTATAGATTTCTTTAAATAAATGGTGTTTTACTTCCACTTAATCCCATACTGGGGACTAAGACACACACTCACTCACTCACTCAGACCCACACACTATTTGGGGCAATTTAGAGCAGCCAATTTATCTTGAATCCATGTGTTTGGACTGTGGGAGGAAACCGGTGAACCTGGAACATGGAATATGAAAATGACACCCAGATTCGATCCTGAGCCTTTATCGCTGACACGCGAAGTTCTACCCTCTAAGCCAGCATGTCTTTTTTACATTAATTTAAGGTTAACAGCGAAATTCCGTTTATATTAATTCGATTTATTGTTTTATTTACTTTTATAACGATCAGTGTATGCTGCGATTGAATCTGAGACAGCTGAGTGTTCAAGTTAAAACTGCCAAAGAAAGAGATAATTATTTGAGCCTCAGGGTACGAATACTGAGGCTGGAGTTGGGACATCGGGAATGTTCTGGAAAATATAGGAACACAATTATTTAGGCCTGTGTCTTGGCAACCAGTGGGTTCTTTAACATGTCAGCAGTCCTTTGATCAGGTATTACCCAACACTGAGCAGCACATACAGCTAACCTCTTAAGATCTAGAGGCATGATGTGACTGAAGAACAGTCCAATGTTAGTCTGAGTTGTTTATCATTGATGTTTATCCTAAGTTTTGTAACTAAGCAGTTTGTGGCTTTGCTTTGCTCTCCAATCAGTTCTCTTTGTCAAAAAACCAATCCCCTGAATGTCACGTGTCAGGGAGCCTCACGAAATAAAACAGAACACGGAGAAAAGTTTTGAATCAGCTCACAATCACAGTGCTGTTTCTTCTTCTCATAGCTTTTATTTCTCTTTCTTGCTTTCTGGTGCGTGTGTGTGTGTTTTTTTTTGGTAGTTGCTAAAACGCTACACCAGCGCTTCCCCCAAGACTCCACCCTACAAGTGAGACCCGGAGAGCATAAGAATGAGTCAACACCCACGCCTCCACCAGTCGAGCGCCACTGCAGCCGCATCCAACGCCTCAGACAAGGACGCCGACATGCCCGCCACTGAGAAAGACCTGGCCGAGGACGCGCCATGGAAGAAGATCCAGCAGAACACGTTCACCCGCTGGTGCAACGAGCATCTCAAGTGCGTGAACAAGCGCATCGCCAACCTGCAGACGGACCTGAGCGACGGCTTGCGCCTGATCGGGCTGCTCGAGGTGCTCAGCCAGAAGAAGATGTTCCGCAAGTACAACCAGCGGCCCACCTTCAGGCAGATGCAGCTGGAGAACGTCTCCGTGGCGCTGGAGTTCCTCGACAAGGAGAACATTAAACTCGTGTCCATAGGTATGCGCTTTTTACACTTCTACACTCACCTCCTCCTCCTATTCTGTAGATTCGGCCGTGACCGCTAACTCGCCATAAACTTCTCCCCCTGCTCCTCCACGCCACTCCGTGTGTTTCCACGCCCGCTGTACCGTGTGCTTTAGATGGATGTCGGCTTGTTTTTTCGGCTGTTTCTCAAACCCCCGCGTCGTAACGGATATTAAACCCTCAGCTTTATGAATGGAAATGCAGTCCGTTATGAAAGCTTCTCTCGTAGCTGCAGCACAAAGCCGAAATCACAGACGGGCCACTCGGTCGCAGCTCAACACGGGGCCTAGTCAGCGCGATGATTAAGTGTCTAAATTACTCTCATTTAGTCCGAGTTTAGTACTTTTAGAACAGTCGAGCTGAACGTGAGATCAACGTAACTTTCTAGTTCGGCTTTTTTTTTTTAAAAAGCGCTTTCTATCCACGCTGAAGTAAAGCACTGTAGTCTGAGACGCTCGATTGCTTAAGAGAAGTTTGTGCAACTAAATCCATCAACGAACCTGCCACTTACTCAATAAGCCCTTCTTATTCCATTGTAGTGTTTCATATTGCAAACACGCAATTCTTCAAAGAAAAACCTATCTGTGCTTCACCGATTCGAAACATCCTACCTGATTTAGAAATTATTCTTGCACTTAATGTAGGGAATTGTTTTCTGCATGGCAGGATTTCCAAAATAGCTTCAAGCCTCCTATTATGTTCGGGCTCAATTTGACCCAGTTTCAGTTTTGGCTTGTCTGAAATACCAGTAACTCCTTTTTTTATTTGTCATATCATTCTTAGACTTTTCATTAATTAGGATCACAAACATGCATGTGATTTATGAACTGTCCTATCATTTTTTATATGTACCTTTTTGTTGACCCTGTGCATGGTGTTTAAAATGGGTGTGTCCAGTTTAAATACCACTTGACCTGTACATTTGTTGACGCATGTTTTTTAAATAATGAGATGGTTACGATGTTAATTCAAATATAACCAGCTAGCTTCTGTATTCTTCTATACTGTATATACTATAATGCATTATAAAAAAGGGATATTTGATTCTGTCAATTTAAATGGCCTCCTTTCTGGATTATTCGTTATGGGGAGTGACCTTGTGGCATTTAGGCTGTGATAAATATTTGCTGCTCACTTAGTTTGGTGTTCTATTGTATTCAAGGAAAAGCAATTTACACACTTGTAAATTCTGACTTCATGTCCTGGTCCTAAAAATTCCCTCTAGATTAGCTGCTCTGCACACACCTCTTTCCTTAGCCTAATTATTTAAATGTAGGGTTCTAAGAGTTTGCCTTTGGATCGTTATCTGGATAATGGTGATAATGGCTTATAAACATGTGTACATCTATTTACTATACTTTGTATGTTCAAATGATGAACTGTCTGTACCTAAATTATTGGCTTATCAGTTACAGTGTCCTCCTTTTGGCGAGGAGTTTAAAAGTATATGCCTCTACATGGTAGAGTTTCTCAATAAGCCCTTAAGGGATGAATGGAGCAGCCTTATTAGGTTTTTGCAAGCCAGTGAAGCAAGGGAGTGCCAAGATACTGGGTACTAATGCCTCAGGTGATGCAGTGCAACTTGTTTTCCATCTGCTTACATTTAATATTGTTAGGTTTGCAGTTGGATTTAGCCACTTAATACTGGCTGTGTTTCACCCACATTGACACAGAATGGTATGTGTAATGGTCTGCTTGTGTGTAACATGCTGGAAGGAATTGTAAGGATGTACAGTTCATACTGCCATATGGTGAATGACCGCGGACATTGGAACATGCAGAGCCAATACCTGATCATGCTCTGCCATGAAAATCGCCCAGGGTTATTATTTTTACACAACTACTGACTTGTGGTGTTCTGCTAAGTGTAATGTAAATGGTTATTCAGGCCTTTTATAAAGTATCCATGTTTGGGGTCTGCAGGTTCCAATCAAAACTTCTATTTGAGTTTGTCCATGCTGATGTTCTAGTGATTTAGCTCAGGTAAAACTATACAAAGAATGGGTGTGAAGCCATTTGATCTTGATGTTCTCTTATGTTTGCTATGTGATGTTCAGTGATTGTGCAAGCCTTATTGCATAAGAGGACTGACTCTGATTTGGGCTAACTACCCTTTTTAAACTGTCAGGATATTGTTAAATAAAATATTGTTTGCACCACGGTTTATGGAAAAAAACGCTTAGCGTATTAATTTAGCTTAATTGGCTGTTAATTACCAGATCAGTTGGGTCAGGTGTGTTGTGAGTAGGTAATGGGTGAAAGTTCTTGGCAATGAATCTGCAGGGCTCAGAATGAGACAACACTACATTTAAATAGTGTAGTTTGGTTGTATGTGGTTTGTTCTCGTCTAGAAAAGACATGAATGTTAATTATGTTTATATCTAATTTCAGGCTTTTTAATATTGTTTGCCCTTGAATTTTTTTTTATAGTGCTGTCGACTAAATTGATTTTCTGTTGCATCACTCCATTGGATGTGTTTAAAAAAAATTAAGCAATTTGTTTACTCTGACTTCTTAACTTGTATCCTTTTGTAATCCTGCCATGATGCATCATGCCTTTTAGGCTTGCGCTATGGAGATTGCAGGATGCCCCTTGTTAATGCCAGGATTTCCTGTTCATTCCAAAGTCATGTACAAAGTGTGAGATTAGGCTTTTAAGATTAGGGACTGATGTAAGTGTATAATGTGCTAGTAGGTGTCATAATAAATATTAATTTAAAGACTGGGGCATGGGAAAATGACCAAAAGGAAAGCCTCAGTTTAATTCTGTAAAGTGTAGTTTTCATACCCCCCCGCCCCCCCCAATTCCTGTCTTTCATTCTGTCTTGTAATTCCAGCTTCCCTGTCCTTGAAATAGGGGGTGTGGCTGTCTTTCATAAACCAGAGGTCACCCTGATCTCTTGCCCAAATTCTCTGGCCCTTTATAGTACCTTATTTTTTTGCCAATGTTCTCTAATAGTTACAGTATTCTCTACTCACTGCAGTAGAGCACACTAACATTCTTCCCCATATTTTGTCTTACTGAGACATTGTTTCCTCCCTACTGGACTGCAACAGGCCTTTTGTAATAGTCATCATGTTCTAAAAGAATAAGCTTTTCCCAACCCTCCCCATGGTGACTCAAATGCTTCAGTCTTGTTTTTATGTGAGACCTTTTCAGCCCTTTCTTTAGGGACATGATTCACCAAGACCACAGCTGCATAAACCACATAAAGATGCTGGTGAACCGTTAGTTTACCCAAATTGAATATTTACTTTTTTTACATTTATATTTGCACAGACAGGACACGGAAGCGGGGTTCACTTTTTATACATGTCACTTAAGTTCACATTTTATGAATAATCATTTCAGTAGGTATACAATTGGATTCGATCCTACTTGTTACTGTATGGTTAAAAGCTGTTGAGTGTCTAGTTGGAGAGAAACAGGGATTTTACACTTTCTGTTTTTTAGATTTGGGTTTTGAGACTGTAAGAATGGGTCAAGATGGTTATATAAAAATATGATACTATGGCATAGAATTTCCTAGTAGTTCTTCATTAGAGGAGCCCTAGTCAATTGTAGCCATGTGTAATGAATATTGTATGGAATGATCATTGCACCCTTGGGTTTTATGTTATGCCTCTTTGTCCTGCCCTGCTGTACACCAAAACAGTTATGCTAGGGCAGAATCAAATACTTTAAATGGTAGTTTGTTTGTAACAATTCTTGTGCATAACTATAGAGGACCTGTTGGTACATTATCAGGTTTCTTCCTGAGGATACTTCAGTGTTCTTTGTATCTTCAGATTATAATTTTTAAATGTGCCTTGTCCACTCATGAAAGGAAAGGCTGATAAGGATTGGAAGACTGAGCATGGCATAGAACTAACCAGCCACAGAATTTAGGGACTCAAATGACAACTCAGCTTGTTCAGTATGGGGTTTTGTAAAAGTCTGTACACAGCAGTTTTTACTGTTGTAGGTTTTTCTTTGCTTTTTCTCTCCTCCCTCTGGTCATTCCCTCCCTCGTTTTCTCCACCCTCTGTTCAATCCCTCCTTGTAATCAGAAACCACCATGGAGAGAAATGGGTGGCCTGCCAGGATCAAGTTTGCTTCTGCCCTTTTAAGGCTAAAAAACCAAGGGGAACACTTCCAAAGGTTCCTCCCCCATTTTCGGCTTTCCTCCTTCCCTCCCTCTTTTTTTGGAAGTACCAGAAAGAAAAGAAGGAAGTTTGCTCGAGGTTCATGTTCTCACATATATGTTGGCTATGCTGTGTTTTGAAAAAGCTTTCCTGTATGTGGCAATGTGGCAAGAATCAGTGTTGCAGTGCCACATGGTCTTAATCATGGCTATTGATGCAATATATTTCTTTCAGGCTTTTGGGAGTTTGAAAGTAGTTGTAACAATCACCAAAGGCTCTCAATGTTATTGAGTAATATACTCTTATTCAGAATTGTACACATGAAATTCTTTCTGTGTACATCAACCATCTTGGGTGAATGCTGAGAAAGATAAGAATGAAGCCCATTTTCCATGACTCATGTATTTACTAATGTGTGTGTGATTGTCCAGACTGCTGGTGAGGACTTGATAAGACTTACTGGAATGTGGGGTATTTCCTCTCACCCACCAAACCTTTATCCCCGCCCCCATCTGTGTCCCCGAAATCAATACAGAACCCTTTTTTACCCTCTCTAACCCTTAGTGAGCTTACATTTGTGTAATGGTTGGAAATTTACTTGCATTCATAAACTACTGATGTTTGTATTCGAGACAAAGTAATTCTTGAGTGGCTTGTCACCTATGGTACATTGGTGCTAGGGACCATCGATAAATGCATCATTCTAAAATTTTGTAAGCTAAAACCCAGTGTGTCTTGGGAATGAGTGCTACTGACTTCCTTCTATTATCTCAAATTGTCAGGCTTTTTAAACTGTTCCGTTAATATTCCCCAACTCAAACCACAGTCGATATGTCATGTTTAGTTTGTTTTCGCTCCGTCTCCTTCCAATTACTCCTGCCTCCTTTCGCTGGGCATCGAAGCTCATGTTTTAAGAATTTGAAGAATTCCTTAATATCAGTCCATCAGGAATTTCTGTAGTCCTGATCATGTCCGTAAAAGGCCAGTTCATAGCTTTTGTTTTTTTATTTTTTTATATTTGGTACTTTATACCAAATACTCTCACGAACTCTATGCCCCATTCCAAAATGATACAAGGACCACAAGGAATTGATGTCTTGGGCAGTTCCAGTGTTTATAAACATGACATGTTCAGTGAAACTAATGTCTCAGAATAAGTTCAGGTCTTACCATTTTTGTGCAAAAGTATTAAGATGCACCTCTTAAGGGCGTTCTATTCAATCTATTTGCCATAATTGTAGTGGATCGGGCTCATTTCTGCTCAGTCATGAGTATAATGTGTCCCTGTGCTCTAAGCAAGATCCATAAAGGCATGGACCACTTTTATTTAGAACTAGATTAGAGATTTCAGCCTCTCGTATACCATTTGGCGTCCGAATTTATTCATTATCGTTTACTTAATTCTCTAATAGGGTTGCAGTGTGGTTCCCCATGCCCTTCCAAGGAGGAAAGTTTTGGGTGCTGGGTACACACTCAAACACACACTATATGGGGCAATTTGGGAACTTACCATGTTTTTATTTTTATTATTATTATTATAAATTTTTTTTTGGACGTCGGAGGAACCCAAGGGAAACCCACAGGGAGAACCTGGAAACTCGACACAGATTTGGATTCGATCCTGGATTCCCAGCACTGAGAGGTTAACGTGCTAACCACTAAGCCGCTGTGCTACCCCGGCATCTGACTTATTATTTTATATAAATTATAAAATCTTGTGGGCGGCACGGTGGCTTAGTGGTTAGCACGTTCGCATCTCAGCGCTAGGGATTCCCGGTTCGAATCCCCATCTGGGTAGAGTTTCCATGTTCTCCCCGTGTTTGCGTGGGTTTCCTCCTGGTTCTCCGGTTTCCTCCCACAGTCCAAAAACATGGATCAAGTCAATTGAATTCTCAAAATTGCCCCATATAGAGTGTGTCTGTGTGAGTGTGTGCCCAGCGATGGATTGGCGCCCTGTCCTGGGTCTATCTGCCCAGCGCCCGAGACGTTCTCCCCTGGATGGGCATGGGGAACCCCACCGCGACCCTAATAGAGGATAAAGCGGGAGATAATGAATGAATGAATAAAATCTTGCTCATGTCTCTACAGAAGAATAGAAGCCATCATAGTTGAGTGTTTCAATGCTTTTGTCCAGTAGGGCTCAGTCTAGTACTGAGCACATGAGTTTGAGGAACTTGTATTCAGTTGCTTTGTTTAGTTGAACCATTACATTCATTTTATTCATTTTTTACCTTGAGCAAATTGAAAACGGATAGGATGGGAATAAAGTGCTTTGTGATGTGCTGCTTGAATATTGGCCAAAAAACCATCTGTATGGCAGAATTAATCAGATTTCAGATAATCAGTCTGTGGCTGGGGGGGTGGCCACACCTTTTTTTTTTTTTTTTTTTTTTTTTTTTCAAGCATCTAATCAGACAAATGCCTGTGATCTGTGCAGCAAGCTTAAACTTGTTCAACATAATGGCACTCAACACACACCCTTTTTTATGTATAAACATAAATTTGTCACTGATGTATACTCATGAGTTGTCATGGTGGCTGCTCAGTCATGAGTCTGACCAGGTTTTCTCAAAAGTACACACCCTTTCCTCTGAATTCATTATGCCGTGTTAGATTTTAGAAAACTTAATTTTTTAATGGGTTGTTGTTTTAATAAAGCAAAATACAAATGTGCCAAGTTATGTATTAATTATGATTGACAAAAACATGTTCTGCCTGGGTTTTTTTTTTTTTTTTTTTTATTTTTTTATTTTTATTTTTTTTTTTTTTGTGTCTATACTTTGTGTCTGCCTGTAAGCTTAATTCTTTGGTCAGTTTATGCTATATGCTTCCCCAATTGTGCATCGTTAAATTGTAATTATTTATGTAATTAAAAAATTCACAAAATTGTGAAATATATTTAATAGATTAGTTTTTGCTCCTCTTGCAGATTGACCCATGTTCATTTGTAGTTGTTCTGTGCGTACCAAATTTTATTTCCTTTAGACATATTCAAAAGGAAGGGTTTATACTAGTGGCTAGAACTGGGAAATACTGTGGTTTGTCATGCACAGAAGGGTGGTGAGATACTCAGAAACAGAAGTAGATTTTCTTAATATAGCTGGTTGATGTCTGGATTAGTGTTATTTGAACATGATGGGTGGAGTAGGAAAAATGGATCTTGAAACTTTGAGTAAGCTAACATGTAGCCTCTTACAAAGACAAGAACATTGTGTATATGGTAGGGATGAGATGGTTAATCGTTTTTTCAATTAATCGTGATTTTACAATTAATTAAATGTAACGTTTTTAAGAGGGTCTCAACATCATGGTGCCATAAAGAAGAAAAACGTGCATTATGCTTAACTTAAACTTTTGATTTTAAAATTCTGTGGGGGGGGGGAGGTCCCCATGCCCGTTCAAGGGAGAATGTTTCGGGTGCTGCTGGGAAGATACATCTAGGACAGGGTGCCAATCTATCGCCACACACTCACTCACAGACGATCCACCCATCCATTATCCTCCACTAGGGACGTAGTGGGGTTCCCCATGCCCATCCAGGGGAGAACGTTTCAGGCACTGGGCAGATGCACCAAGGACAGGGTGCCAATCTATTGCTGGGCATACTCACACAAACACAATCTCTATATGGGGCAATTTGGAGAATTCAATTGACCTTGATCCATGTTTTTGGCTGTGGGGGGAAACCAGAGAACATGGAGGAAACCCACGCGGACACAGGGAGAACATGGAAACTCCACCCAGATCAGGATTCGAACCGGGAATCCCTAGCACTGAGAGGCGATCTAGACAATCTAGGGGCAACTATCTTGGAACTCTTAACATTTTCTTGGAACATCTCTTTTTCATGTCTGCCACAGACAGTAAAGCCATCGTGGATGGAAACCTGAAACTTATCCTGGGATTGATATGGACCCTTATCCTGCACTACTCCATCTCTATGCCCATGTGGGATGAAGAGGAGGAGTCTGAAGAGGCCAAGCAGAAAACACCTAAGCAGAGGCTCTTGGGATGGATCCAGAACAAGCTTCCAGAGCTGCCGATTACCAACTTTAGCCGTGACTGGCAGTCTGGCAAAGCTTTGGGAGCTCTGGTGGACAGTTGTGCCCCAGGTAATGTTTAAGATGTCCAGCTGTTTGACAAACATCAAAGCAAATTGGGTTTGGGGTTTTTCCATTTTACAGTGAACATTAAGCCAAAAGGTTTATTGGTTGTGTAATATTCATTCATTCGTTATCTTCTGCTTTATCCTCTATTAGGGTCGCGGTGGGGTTCCCCATGCCCATCCAGGGGAGAACGTTTCGGGCGCTGGGCAGATACACCCAGGACAGGATGCCAATCTATCGCTTGGCACACACTCACTCACACAGACACGCACGCATACACACTCTATATGGGGCAATTTGGAGAACTCAATTGACTTGATCCATGTTTTTGGACTGTGGGAGGAAACCGGAGAACCCGGAGGAAACCCACGCAGACACGGGGAGAACATGGAAACTCCACCCAGATGGGGATTCGAACCGGGAATCCCTAGTGCTGAGAGGAGAACGTGCTAACCACTAAGCCACCGTGCCGCCAGTTGTGTAATAATGCTTGTTATTTCTGTTTTACTTTCTGTAAGTAAGATTGATTTTGATTTATTTATTTTTTTATTGAAACTCTCAGGATTATGTCCGGACTGGGATTCCTGGGATCAAACAAAGCCAGTTGACAACGCCCGTGAGGCAATGCAGCAGGCTGATGAGTGGCTGGGTGTCCCTCAGGTAATTCAGGATTATCAGTTAAAATGACTTATTTTAATTATTAACTTTTGATTCAAATCAGAATTAAAAAGCAGACAGTGACACTAAAAACCCTGAACCATGGCAACGGGAGTGAGAACGGCAAAAATAACTAATGGTGCATTTGTAATCCAAAGTGAATGGGAAAGTGAATATCTCAAACTTTGACCGATTCGTTAGCTGTATACAAGCTGTGGTCTCACTAATGAACTGGGTGTGTCCTACAAAAATCATATTGTTAGCTTGAAATGTGTGAAGAAGTAGAGGAAAGGGAGATAAAAACAGTGGAATAATAAGTTAGATAACGAGTGTGTGGCTTATATTACATTAATTCACATTCTGTATGAAAACAGAATAAATCCTGTATGAAAACAGTTAAAGCTGTCATATCTATGCAAATAAATCATGTTAAAACATGCTGGTGAGTAAAGTCATTAAGTTATTAAGTTATCAGTTGTCATTATTTTCATTGTTTTTTTTTTTTTTTATTCATTTTTTTTATGTTTAATTCTTGAAATGAATTGCAGGGAAATTTATTTAGTCAAGTTTTAACGTATTCGATATAGAAGCGTGACATACCTGTTGCATTATTACTGAAGTGAAACTTTCACTCGGTTTTGAAACGGCCTGTTTTTGGTAGATATTGGTCATGTCTACTGTTGTGCGTGCCATCAGTTGCAAGTGTGGTTGGTAAGGTTTCCTGCTGTCGCGCGATTACAACCCAGCAACACACGCCACAGGCTGGCATACTGTCTTGTAAGGTGTTTGTTACCAAGGAGACCGTCTCTGTTATGACTCATTTTTGTTTTTGAAGTGTCTGCGTTTAAAAAAAATTCCATTTCTTTTGTCTATCTAAGGTGATCACTCCCGAAGAAATTGTGGATCCCAATGTGGATGAACACTCTGTCATGACATACCTGTCACAGTTTCCTAAAGCCAAGCTGAAGCCTGGTGCGCCGCTGAGGCCTAAACTTAACCCTAAAAAGGCTCGAGCTTATGGACCAGGTACAGAGATTTCCACTTCGTAGCTCCATTTCTTTTCCGTCAAGAACCATCAAGTATACATGTGTATAAAATGACAATTACATGCTTTCTGTAAGTTAAATCTGTTCTTGTGTTCAGGTATTGAGCCCACTGGTAATGTGGTAATGAAAAAAGCCTTATTCACTGTGGAGACTATCAGCGCAGGCCAGGGAGAGGTGCTGGTTTATGTAGAGGACCCTGCTGGCCATCGGGAGGAGGCTAAAGTCACCGCCAACAATGATAAGAATCGGACATATTCTGTCGTTTATGTCCCCAAAGTTACTGGATTACATAAGGTAAATGTAACCATGGCTACTGTGTACAGAGATGTTAATCTACATATAAGAATCTACTTTTATTTTTTATTTTGGTTACTATCTGAGAATCAATTGCATCCTGTCTCTTAGGTGACGGTGCTGTTTGCTGGTCTTCACATTTTGAAGAGCCCATTTGAGGTAGATGTGGGAATGGCTCAAGGAGATTCCAGCAAGGTCACTGCTCAGGGGCCGGGCCTTGAAGCTGTGGGCAACATTGCCAACAAGAGCACCTACTTTGATGTCTACACTGCAGGTAATCACTCCCTGACAGCAGGTGCCCATTTTGAAAGAGGAAATTGCTGTTTACTTAAATACAGGAAAAAGTTTATAGAAACAAATGAGTGTCCACAACCTGAAATAAATTTAGAAGAAATATGAAATGTCAATGTTTGCATTTTGTATCGTAGGTGCTGGAGTTGGAGAAGTTGAGGTTGTCATTATAGATCCCAGTGGAAAGAAGGACACAGTGGAGTGCAGATTGAGGATAAAGGCAACAGTAGCTATAGGTGTACCTACAAACCAACTCAGGAGGGTCCACACACCATCTACATAACGTTCGCTGGAGGCCAGATCTCAAAAAGTCCATACACAGTCAGCATTGGAGAGGGTAAGGACCCAATCGAACGTGATGAACTGAATGACGTTGAGGTCAAGGAATGAGTATTAGGTTGTATACATATTGCTTAAACCAGTGTTAACTACTTAAGTACTGTAATTTTATTTAAAGGGGAAATGTTGCACACAGTCTATTGCTTTTCCCTTATTCCTTTTCTCATTTACTTTCCTGGGCTGTTTATATCTCTTTCCTGCTGATTCTATATTCTTAAAGGACAGCTGTCATCTATGGCTGATCTCTCTTCTCTCTTTGGATCAGTCTCTTGGCTTCTGATGTGAATTCCTGTACCCTTGGACCTTTTTGGGTATTTTAGCTTTGCTTCTATATGGTTGTTGTGTTGCATAATCATTATACCAGATATATATATATATATATATATATATATATATATATATATATATATATATATATATATATATATATATATATATATACCATATATATTTATACTGTGTGTGCGTATGTATATGCGTGCTCTAACTTTTCAGTTAATAATTCTTTAAAATCAGTTATGTAATTTCAATGGAAGCTTTTCAGTGCAAGCAAGAGCAAATGCATTACTCCTATTTACTCATCTGTGGAATGTCTGGAGTTTTGTGGCTTTTGCATTTTTATCAGACCCCTGAAATGAACTTCCTTTACTAATGTTGCATGCTTCTTTTTTACCCAACCATTTTCTTTTTTTGGCTATGTGTGTGTGCATGCGTCAATGTATTAAAATAAAACACTGCGTTATCTCCTTTGCCTGGGGTTTCCTGTCCATCATGGAAAGTCCAACCATTTAATAAATCTATATATTCCATGTCTGGCATGTGATTCATGTACTAATTGTTGCTCATGTCATGTCACCATCTTTTTTACAGCCTGTAATCCTAGCCTGTGCAGAGCTAAAGGGCGTGGTTTACAGCCCAAAGGTCTGCGGATTAAGGAGACTGCAGAATTTAAGGTTTATACCAAAGGAGCTGGAACTGGGATTTGAAAGTCACCATTAAAGGGCCCAGTAAGTGTAACTCCATAAAGTATGAGATTATGTTGTCGAATGTTTTTCATGTTCTATATGACTTTTAAATATTTTATTTTATATATATATACAGAGGGTCTAGAGGAGCCTTGTAAGAAAAAGGATTTGGGAGATGGCGTCTATAGCTATGAGTATTACCCCACAAGCCCTGGAAACTACATAATCACAATCACTTGGGGTGGTCAGCACATTCCTTGCAGGTTTGAAAACCTATTTAAAAAAGAAAAAAGGATCACATTTACTCATACTGTTCAAAATCATTTATTGGCTTTCACTATTTCTTTCAGTCCATTTGAGGTTAAAGTGAGCAGTGAGGCTGGACCACAGCAAGTACGGGCATGGGGCCCTGGATTAGAGGGTGGTGTCGTGGGCAAGTCTGCTGACTTTGTTGTTGAGGCAGTTGGAGACGATGTCGGAACTCTCGGTGAGTTTAGCAAGTATTCCTGTATTGATCTGAAATGTAATATGACTTGAAAATCTAAAAATATCCATACAAGTTTTGATAGCAGATTACTCTCTATCAGGTTTCTCTGTGGAAGGACCATCCCCAGCTAAGATTGAATGTGATGATAAGGGTGATGGCTCCTGTGATGTGCGCTATTGGCCTACTGAGCCAGGCGAGTACGCAGTGCATGTTCTCTGTAAGAACGAGGACATTCAGCACAGTCCCTTTATGGCTGAAATTAAACCTGCGCCAGATAGAGACTTCTACCCTGACAAAGTATTGACTTTTTTAAATTTATTTATTTTATTGTAATGCATTGCAATAAATAATTTAAATGCCTTACACTGATCTTGCTCTGTTTTAGGTGAAGGCCTATGGTCCTGGCCTCGCAGCCACTGGTTTGGGAGTTGGAAAACCTGCAGAGTTCACTGTGGATGCCAAACAGGGTGGCAAAGCTCCAATAATGATTCAGGCCCAGGTACGTTGTCTAAATATATTAATTTACAAAGGCAAAATTAAAAGTATAGATTAATTTTCCTAATTCATGAATTATTTTGCTCTTAGGACCGAGATGGCAACCCAGTTGATGTACAGGTCAAGGATAATGGAAATGGGACATACAGCTGCAGCTACACGCCGCGTAAACCCATTAAACATACAGTCATGGTGTCCTGGGGTGGCGTCAACATCCCAGAGAGCCCCTTTAGGGTCAGTCAGTGCAGAAATGTGCAAAGGCATTTTTTTTTTATTGCTTATACCAGGGGTGGTCAACCAGTCCGAGACCAAGAGCCATATTTTTTACTGTGTAAAGAGCCACATCATACACATGATCCTTGTCCCTCACTTTCTCTCTCGCTCATCTCCGCTGACCCAGCTTTATTTTAAATGTCACACACCAACATGATAAAGACAGAAATCGACTCCTACAATTCTAAGACTGGCAGTTAAAAATGCCAACTAAGGCTTTTCTTGTATGCCACACTGAAATACTCACATGCTTGAAGGTGCAGCTGTGTTTAATGTCTGATATTTCATGTATATCAGTGTGGCAAGACAGTTGGACATCTGATACCATGCGTTTTAGTTTGTCGTTTTCAGGAGACAAGATTTCAACAATTTCTCTGAGGTATTTTGTAACGAACTGCGCTTCATTCGTTGGCTTTTTAGCCCATGCAGTGTTTCAAACCAGTTGATATGATGCAAGCTTTACGGTCTTTATCGTTTTTTGGAAACACTGCATCTGCTTTTCTGTATCTGACCGACTTGAACTCAAGCGAAGAGAACACGCACATTTAAAAAAAAAAAAACACACACACACACATATATACAAACTTTAATATGAACTTAAGAGCCGCATGTGACTTGAGAGCTGTGGGTTGGCCACTCCTGGCTTATACAATATAATTTTTTTTTTTTTTTGTGTAGTGTATTTTTAGTGCATATGGGTTTCACTGATTTTAAATATTACCTCTAGATGAACATTGGGGCTGGCTGTCATCCTAACAAAGTGAAGGTGTCTGGACCTGGTGTTGCAAAGACTGGCCTAAAAGCTTTCGAGCCCACATACTTTACTGTGGACTGTTCAGAGGCTGGCCAAGGTACTGCTATAATCTTCACATTTGTTGGCAGTTTTTAATTTTGCCGTATTCGTTTTTTAAAGTAAATCTATTTTCGCATCTGTCTGTAGGTGACATCAGCATCGGTATTAAGTGTGCTCCAGGAGTTGTGGGTCCAGCGGAGTCTGACATTAACTTTGACATCATAAGAAATGATAATGACACATTCACAGTAAAATACACACCACCAGGAGCAGGCAGCTACACCCTCATGGTTCTGTTTGCCGATCAGGTATTGTGGAATACAAGTCTAGCCTGTCTCTCTGTAATTATTATAATTTTTTTTTATTAATAATTTTTTTTTTTTTGGTCCAGGCTATTCCTATGACCCCCATCAGAATTAAGGTCGATCCCTCTCATGATGCCAGCAAAGTCAAAGCAGATGGACCTGGTCTAAACCGTGCTGGTAAGAAAACGGTGAAGTAATCTGCTAGACTTAAGATTAAACAACCAAACAACTTATCCATGTCCTTTATTGCAGGTATTGAACTGAACAAGCCAACTCATTTCACTGTGAGTACTAAGGAAGCAGGCAAGGCCAAGCTGGATGCTAAATTCACCGGGCCAAACAAGGGGGAGGCAGTTCGGGACTTTGACATCATTGATAATCATGACAGCACATACACTGTAAAATATACACCCGTGCAACAGGTAAGCTTAGCTATAATGGTTTTTGTTCATTTAGAAAAAGTCTATTTGTCCCTTATAACTCTGTTGTTGTTTCAGGGCAATTTGGGAGTTAATGTGACCTATGGTGGTGATTCCATTCCCAAAACTCCTTTTACTGTTCCTGTAGCACCATCTTTGGACATGAGCAAGATTAAAGTTGCAGGCCTTGGAGATGGTATGTCATTTAAAGCCCAGTATTATTTATTTGATTGAGTGATTCTGATTCTGTGGTTAACTTTAAACCTCTTCTGTCCCCAGTGATGACTGTTGGGAAAGATCAGGATATTTCAGTGAAATCTAAGGGTGCAGGTGGTCAAGGTAAAGTTGGTGCAAAGGTTACTGGACCCGGTGCTAAGTCTGTACCCTGCAAGGTTGAGCCAGGATTGAGCCCTGAGACCAGTCAAGTCCGCTTCATCCCCAGAGACAAAGGACCCTATGAGGTTGAACTCACTTATGATGGTGTGCCAATTGCAGGAAGCCCCTTCCAGGTTGAGGCCGTGGCTCCCACTGATCCATCCAAGGTATGAAGAAGAAATACTGATTTAGTCATATGTGTTGTAACTAACAACGATTTTAATTCAGATCTTTTATTTTTCTCCAGGTCCTTTGTTCTGGTCCAGGATTGGAACGTGCCAAAGTTGGTGAAACCGGACAGTTTGTGGTTGATTGCACGAACGCCGGTCCTGCTGAATTAACTATTGAAATAATCTCTGATAATGGAACCGAAGCTGAGGTGCATATCCAAGATAATGGAGATGGAACATACACGATCACGTACATCCCACTGTACCCTGGAGCCTACACCCTTACAATCCGCTATGGTGGCCAGGATGTGCCAAACTTCCCATCGAGACTCAATGTGGAGCCTGCTGTTGAAACCAGTGGAGTGAAAGTATTTGGTCCTGGAGTTGAAGGAAAAGGTCTAGTTATAAATCAGTTTCAAAGTCTTTTTTTTTTTTTTTGCCATACGTTCATTAAGCTGTCTTTATGTATACATTTGTAGTAATTTTTTTTATTTATTATTTTTTTTCAAAGGTGTTTTCAGAGAGGCTACCACAGACTTCACTGTTGATGCTCGTGCTCTTACCAAAACCGGTGGCAGTCACATCAAAACCTGTATTAACAACCCATCTGGAAACTGCACTGAAGCTCTTATCAAAGACCTGGGAGATGGTACCTACAAAGTGGAGTACACTCCTTATGAAGAGGGTAAATAAAATTTCAGTAAAATTAAAATGCCTCATCCTGGCATTCTCCTGACATCCTCTTTCCTGACAGGTTCACACAGTGTGGAGGTTTCCTACGATAATTCACCAGTTCCCAAAAGTCCATTCCATGTCCCTGTGACTGAGGGTTGTGATCCAGCACGTGTGCGTGTGCATGGCCCAGGTCTACAGTCTGGCATTACCAACAAACCAAACAAGTTTACTGTGGAGACTCGGTTAGCAAGCAGCATTTACATTGTTTGGCCAATAAATCTCCCTCACACTGTATGTGCTTCTGTGTAACCTTCTTTTGTTTTACTCTGCTTAGTGGAGCTGGTACAGGAGGGTTGGGCCTGGCGATGGAGGGCCCTTCTGAAGCTAAAATGTCATGCACTGATAACAAAGATGGTAGCTGCTGTGTAGAGTACATCCCATATGAGCCAGGGACCTACAACCTTAATATTACCTATGGAGGCCAACCAGTCACAGGTTGCTATTTTATCTTATTATGTTGCATTTTGACAAATACGCACACACATTTATTATTATGGTGTGTGTGTTTTTTTTATTATATGTATTATTTATGTTTTCCCCATCTTCCCCTTTTCAGGAAGTCCTTTCTCTGTTCCTGTCCATGATACTGTTGATCCAACAAAGGTCAAGTGCCAGGGACAAGGACTTGGCACCAATGTGCGAGCTAATATTCCACAGGTATTTACTGTGGATGCCAGCAAGGCTGGGGTTGCTCCTTTGCAAGTCAGAGTGCAGGGCCCCAAAGGTAAGAAATCATGATGAGTCTTATTTAATTAACATTACAATCAGCGTTATTTTAAATGGTGTAAAATATAATTGCTGTCTTCACATAGTGTGTGTTGTTTTTTTTTTTTTTTTTTTTTTATATATATTTTTTTTTATAAATGTATTAATTTATTTATTTTGGGCAGGCATTGTTGAGCCCTACAATGTAGTAGATAATGGAGATCAAACCCACACTGTAAGCTATGTACCCACCAGAGAGGGACCATATTCTATTAATGTTCTATATGCTGATGAGGAGATCCCACGCAGGTATCCTTCACCCCAATATATATTTTTCCAGAAATTAAATTATTTCCAATTGTCATTCACATTTGTCTCTGCCTGCTTTTCAGCCCTTACAAGTTGAAGGTTCTTCCCACACATGATGCCAGTAAGGTGCGTGCCAGTGGCCCTGGTCTTAATACCACCGGTGTTCCTGCCAGTCTGCCAGTAGAGTTTACAATTGATGCTAAAGATGCTGGAGAGGGACTTTTGGCTGTCCAGATTACTGTAAGTGCAAGACTTGATTTTTTTTTTAATTTATTTATTTTTGTTATTAATTGTCATTATTATCTATACATCATTACCAAAAGCTGTATTCATATTAATGAAGAAAATGCTGCAATGCATGTTGGTTCTTAGGACCCAGAAGGAAAACCAAAGAAGGCCAACATTCTGGATAACCAGGATGGTACATATCTGGTATCCTATGTGCCTGATATGACTGGGCGCTACACTATTCTTATTAAGTATGGTGGAGATGAAATCCCGTATTCTCCTTACCGCATCCGAGCTGTACCTACAGGAGATGCCAGCAAGTGTACAGTCACAGGTATGCTCCTTTTACCCAATGTGTTTGTAAATAATTGCCTTTTTATCAGAATAGAGTTAATTCCTTTATTTTACAAAACTTTAATAGTACATATTCATCTATTAACTTATTGTTTAAGCTGTTTGTACAAGAACACGGGTCAGCTTGGCCTTATCTAAAATATTTTTTATAGAATAGTATGTACCAAGTATCTTTGTAAGTGGTACTAAAATTATCCCAAGGAAATGGCTGGATTAATTCATTTCTAAGAAATCAAATGGGAACTATGTGTTCTGTTGGCTCAGTTCTTATAACGTTTGAGGTTTTGGATTGAACTGGATATTTGGAAGCCTCTGTAAGAAGGTATTTTGTGTATGTGTGGCTTCCATTCCTGTCATGCACTTTGACACATCCTTTGTGCAGAACTGCTCACAATCCCACCCCACTCTATTCACATCTTGATTTATATGCCTCCTCTAATTAAGCACATTTGTCACGTTTTGTCATTATTTCTGATTTTTTTACTTGTCACTTTTTCACCCTCTGCTTCTCACGGGCGTTCAGTCTCAATTGGAGGTCACGGTTTGGGTAAGAGCTTTGAAAAACATCTTGCTCTGGTCCTTTTTGCATGTCAAACGGCACCATTATGCTTTCTGACGGCTACCATTGTCCTCTTCTGTATTTGTAAACATGTACTTGGTTATTAAAAAGACATCCATAAAAGTAATTGGAAAAGGTTTTAATGGACTTTTATGGATTTATTTATTTTTATGAACTTCATATCAGTCCAACCTTCTTCCATTTGTTCCATGGTGTAACAGCATGTTTTATATGTAAAGAAAGACTAATCACTAACTTGAGTCGTGCCTGTTTGGTGGGAATGTGCTGATGAGGTCACTAAAAGTCATTACAATTTGGATCTTTTGATGTCTGTATGTAATCTGTATTAATAATGGGGCTATATAGCACTTTCACATCTGGGGCAACAGACAAATGAGATTTGACTACGATCTTTAGTCAAAACAATACTTTTTAGTTTAATCACGAATTATGTCCTGTTATTAATTAAACACAATTTTGAATAAAGATTTAATACATTTTATCCTTGGCATACCCATACAAGACCCCCTCCCCCCCACACCAAATCATTGGTGCAGCTTTTTTCTTTATCCTGTCTTCTCTTGTCTGTTGCTGCAGTGTTGTAGGGTCGTTTCAAAATGGATGCATGGTGGAATGACTACACTAGAGAATTAGATACTAAAGCTTGCCCACTATAAAAACAGCTGTATACATGACAAACCTCCAATATTATCAAAGTCCTTTATCTTTGTTTTTCTTTTTACAACAGGTGCTGGAGTTGGTCCCACTATACAAATTGGAGAAAAGACAGTAATCACTGTTGATGCAAAGGCTGCAGGAAAGGGGAAGGTGACCTGCACAGTGTGTACGCCAGATGGTGCAGAGGTGGATGTGGATGTGGTGGAGAATGAGGATGGAACCTTTGACATTTTCTACACAGCACCTCAGCCTGGGAAGTATGTCATTTGTGTGCGCTTTGGAGGTGAACACATTCCCAACAGCCCCTTCCAAGTCATGGTATGTAAATCTACTTTTTTTTTTTTTTTTTTTTTTTTCTTGCAGTATTCAGACTGTTTTATTGACCAAATACATCTTTAAAAACCTAAATTAAGGGAGGGTCATGTTTTCAAAAATTGTAAGTCCAAATATTGGGACTTTTTAAATTAAAGTGGTTTTAACAATGAAGTACAGACCTTTTAAAAATACAGCTGATTTCCTCCAGAAAATAACTTGATGAATCTGCAGTCCCGTTCTTTATTACTCCAGACACGGTGCATTCGTCATTCCTAAACATGGAATGATCATTACGGATATAATGCTTAAGTCTGAGGATTATTTCACCCTTGATTGTGTCATCCTGTCTCAGGCTTTGGAAGGTGCCTCCCCTGAACAACTTATGCAGCAGACGCAGGTGCCGCAGTACGCCTACGCGCCCAACAGGGGCCAGCCATGGGTACTGATACTCCCTGCTTTCCTCCCTTTCCATCATTTTTGCCCTCATTTGTCAGTCAACATTTCTGTGTCCTCTCCATTCTCTGACTGCATTCCTGCTCTGCGGGTGCCGGTCACGTTCAATCTAGCTTGCAGTTTGTCACCACCGAGACATTTTCAGCCATTTTGAAAGCAATAAATGTGCTCGTCTGCATTTTAACAAAATGGTTGATCCAGAGTCAGTCATAGCTTGTGTTGGGTGCTGCTGTTTGGTTTTGTTCAGATTACTGGTTTCTGTCTCCCATAAATCACTTGTCACTGTCTGCTTGGCTTTCACTCTGTTGTCCAGACTTGTGAATCACCGTGTCTTCATTCTTTTGTCATGTCATCACTGTTGCATAGTGTCATTGTGGGTGGCTAAGTCATCGTCATAAATCCATCTTTTTTTTCTGGGTTTAATAATCATTCTGCTTATTTTTAATCCATTATGTTTTTGAATTATGAACCCATTTGTTAGCATAATTAGACCATTAATTTTGAATTAACAAGTGAGATACTGTATAATGTTGTCAAATTTAAATACCTTGATCTTTGTCTAACTTGTTTCTTTATAGTTTAATAAGTAAATTGATGTCATGAATATATGGGGAATGGGCAACAGTTAATGCTTAGGCTTAAGACTGCTTTCCTCTATCTCAGGCAACAGACAGAGCTATGGGCATGAATGGGCTGGATGTGGCCGGATTGAGACCCTTCGACCTGGTTATTCCATTTACCATCCAAAAAGGAGAAATCACAGGCATGTTTTTTTTTTTTTTTTCATAAATCAGAAATAATGGTCATTAGTAACATGATTGAGTTTTAATACTGATACCAATTTATGATTAGGTGAAGTTAGAATGCCATCTGGGAAGGTTGCCAGACCAGAAATTGTGGATAACAAAGATGGAACAGTTACTGTGAAGTACGCGCCAACTGAGGCTGGACTACATGAGATGGACATCAAATATGATGGAATACACATTCCTGGTACAATGTGTAGACATGCACAACTATCTTCTGGTCAAATGTTAATTGGCATGTGGAAATTAATGCAACTTGATCTTTTTCATTTTGTCCCTGGCAGGAAGCCCACTGCAGTTCTATGTGGATTATGTCAATAGTGGACATGTGACTGCTTATGGTCCTGGTCTAATTCATGGCATGGTCAATAAGCCTGCAGTATTCACAGTCTACACCAAGGATGCTGGAGAAGGTTAAGAAGCATTTGCTCATTATAATGTAAAAAAAAATATAAAGAGAAGTAATGTTAATGTTAATTAGTTTGAAATCTGATTTAGGTGGGCTCTCCCTTGCCATTGAGGGACCATCAAAGGCTGACATTAGCTGCATGGACAATCAAGATGGCACCTGCACTGTGTCATATTTGCCTGTTCTGCCTGGGGATACAACATCCTTGTCAAGTACAACGACAAGCACATTCCTGGCAGCCCATTTGTTGCAAAGATCACGGGTGAGATTTTGAGGGAAACTGGTCTATTAATAGTTATTCTGTTATTCTGTATTATTTGCAATCTAATTCTTTTGTTTTCAGGTGATGACTCCATGCGCATGTCCCATTTGAAGGTTGGGTCAGCTGCTGACATCCCATTAGATATTGGAGAACTTGACCTGAGCCAATTAACTGCCTCCCTTACCACTCCCTCTGGTCGAGAGGAACCATGCCTGCTGAAAACGCTCCGTAATGGGCACGTAGGTAAGTGTGCAGGTGGAATGTTTCTTTACAAAGGTCATTACAATGCAAGTCTAAAAATGTTTACAATGATTTGATCAGAGTCTCTTAGAATAAGGCTGCAAAATATTAGCTATAAATGATAGATAAACTAACTTTATTTAATATGTAATTTTATATAGAGGATGTAGAATTTCAGCTTCTGAAATGGTAATAGAATTGGTGTCGTCGTCCCCCCCTTATGACCATCCTTAGGGTGTGAAAAAGACATTTTAGCGTATAGGCCCTGAAGGACAATTTATTTATTTTTGGCAATTTAATTCCAATGATTGAAATTGTCGTTGGTTGCAGTTCTAGAATCTAAAGGTTTCATATTCCATCCATCCATTATCTTCCGCTTTATCCTCTATTAGGGTCGCGGTGGGGTTCCTCATGCCCACCCAGGGGAAAACGTTTTAGGTGCTGGGCAGATACACCCAGGACAGGGTGCCAATCTATCGCTGGGCACACACTCACTCACAGACACACTCTATATGGGGCAATTTGGAGAATTCAATTGACCTGGATCCATGTTTTTGGTCTGTGGGAGGAAACCGGAGAACCCGGTTATTGTCAAAACTGCAATAAGTACAGGATATGCACAGTATTGAAATTTAAGTTTTTCTCAGGCCCACGGTGCAGTAGTAACATTACACATTAAATTAACATTTAAATACACCATAGGTTTAAGACAGGTAACCCAAATAAAATAAAGTGATGTGAGTAGAAGTAAAGTGACACATGCACTGGGTTGTGATTAAGGCTAGTGCAATAAAATCAGTAGTACAAATGGCAGTTTGGCCAAAGTTCTTTCTTTGGCAAGACTTTTATATTAATATTGCTTTTTCTTTGTACTAAAAAAATCAGGTTTAATAATCTTTTTTTCTTTTCAGGTATCTCCTTTGTGCCGAAAGAGATTGGGGAACATCTTGTGAACATTAAGAAAAACGGTCGCCATATTCCCAGCAGTCCCATTTCTGTTATGATCAAGCAGTCTGAGATTGCAGATGCGAGTCGCGTACGCGTGTCCGGCCATGGCTTGAGCGAGGGTCGGACATTTGAGCCAGCTGAATTCATTATTGATGCTAGAGATGCAGGTGAGCTGCGAGTTTGAATTAAAAGCTTAATGAATACCTTTAAGATTATATCAATAACTTTAAAATTTTAACCGACATGTTTAATCTGTTCAGGTTATGGAGGCCTTAGTCTGTCCATCGAAGGGCCTAGTAAGGTGGATATAAACACCGAGGATCAGGAGGATGGCACCTGCAAGGTCACATACTGTCCAACAGAACCAGGAAATTACATAATAAATATTAAGTTTGCAGATCAGCATGTTCCAGGTATGCCTGTTATACATTTAACCTGTTAATAGGAAATGTTAAAGTCGAGTCTAGCCCTCCCACCCATCTTTTCAATTCCCCTTCTTTACAGGTAGTGCATTCACAGTAAAAGTGACGGGAGAGGGCAGGATGAAGGAGAGCATCACACGCAAGAGAACCGCTGCATCAGTTGCAAATGTAGGCAGCCAATGTGACTTGAGTCTCAAGATCCCTGGTAAGATCATTTGCTCATCAGTGGTATTTAAATGTTATTAAATATTTCCCGATCTAACCTTAACCCTTGTGCAGAGATCAGCATCGCTGATATGACCGCCCAGGTTACCAGTCCATCTGGGAAGGTGCACAAGGCAGAGATCATGGAGGGAGAGAACAACACGTACTGCATTCGTTTTGTTCCAACTGAGATGGGTGTTCACACCGTTAGTGTCAAGTACCAGGGTCAGCATGTTCCAGGATCACCATTTCAGTTCACTGTTGGCCCACTGGGTGAAGGTGGGGCTCACAAGGTGCGTGCAGGAGGACCTGGGCTGGAGAGAGCAGAGGCAGGAGTTCCAGGTAGATGGTGTGATTGTTCAGAAGCCCATTTGTTCTTTTTATCCATTACAATACATATAATTGAAACAATTTCTTACCAGCTGAATTTAGCATATGGACTCGTGAGGCTGGAGCTGGTGGTCTGTCTATTTCTGTGGAGGGACCAAGCAAGGCAGAGATTGCTTTTGAAGACAGAAAGGATGGATCCAGTGGTGTCTCTTACATTGTTCAAGAGCCTGGTGAGGGAGAAGCAGAGCTCGGACTAATCTTTATTTATACAAAATCATTTTAGGATTTTCGCTTTTGCAGTTGCAGAATTGAACCATGCATAGCTGACTGATTTTGTGAACTTGCTTTGCAGGAGATTATGAAGTGTCCATCAAGTTTAACGACGAGCACATTCCCGACAGTCCCTTCGTGGTGCCTGTCTCCTCACCCTCTGATGATGCTCGCCGTCTCACTGTTGCCGGTCTTCAGGTGAGGCTTCGAGGAAGACAGACATTTGTCCACCACGAACGAGACCCAGATTTTCTCCACCATAGCAGCAGAAATCCTTTAGTGCCGCACTTTTAATTAAAAACTCTTAATTTTTAAGAGTTATTTAATATAGTTGCAGTAGTAGTTACAGGAAGCAACAGGAGATGGCTTAGAACTCAAACTATAGGATTTAGCTTTAAAGCTATAGGTTTCTTAGAGGATATTCTGCTGCTGTGTTGAAGTGTTGGTAGCGTTTGTGGCATACTGATGGACTGTGTGTACTTCTCGTGCCTTGTCCTAAAGGCTCCCAACAGACTTAATCCCTCCCTACATGGTCTGCAGGGATGGACTCCAGAGGCTAAAGAGTTAAAGAGAACAAATTTGCTTTTGCTTTCTTGTCTTTTAAAAAAAAAAAATTTTTTTATTTATTTTTTTTTTTTCATTATCCTTTTTCAGTAATTTCTCCATCGTAATCAATCATAGCCACTATATCACACCTTGTTTCTACACATTGTTTTCCATAATTGCCACTCATCATATAGCTATCTTCTAATATTAAAACTTGTAGTCCATCTGATTAATTTGTAGTTCACTTTACAATGTTCTGATTGTGAAGACCCCCACATGACAACCACAGAGCAGCTATTTGGTTGGTGGCTTATTCTCAGCACTGCAGTGACACTGATTTTGGGGTTTTAACTGATATGTGAATCAAATACAGCAATTCTGCTCGATGTTTATTGTGCACTTCATTAGCCAAATCTACATGATTGCTCTACTTTGTAGATGTATAATTAGAAACATTTAGTTCTAATTCTGTGTTCTTCCACGGTCATCTAATGCTGAGGCAGGTTTCAGGTTTTTAAAAATGTGAATATGCAGTATGCAAACTACTGCACTATAGTTAACTAAATCAGATGAAATTAAAATCATTGTATAGGAAATGTATGGAGATTTAGACTTGAAACCAGATTGAAAAATCAGACTGGGTTTTAGTTACTGTGTACACTTACTTGTAGTGTTCTCTCATTTGTAAGTCGCTTTGTATAAAAACACCTACAAATGCAATATACATTTTGTATAAATGTATATTGCAGCACAACAAATCAGCAAATATAAACTGGACCTATTTTTTTCCCCCAAACATTTCCATTATAGTCCTATTTTCTGGATGTCTAATCTAGTTGCCCCTCTGCAGCGCACAAACGCACCTCCACCACATGGGTCACTGCAGTGCTTAGATTTGACCACCCAGATATAACCCTACCTGGGGGGTCCTGGATGTAACAGAACATGGTAAAGAAGACTAAAGTATTTTTAAAAAAACTAAAATAATAATCAGACTACAAAGGGCATCTAGTTGGTAAGTAAAACTGAAGATCTGGATGAGGAGTGTAGAAACAAAATGTGACCTAATAAATTAGTTGGTGAGCTTATTTGGTTGTTTTATTGGAATGTCTGGCTCTCTTTAACTCTTTTAGCCTAAAGGTAAGGCGCATTCTTCAACATTAGAGTGAATTTTGTTCCTGGATTAACATTCTAAAGGTTTAAAGGGAATGTTGCTCCAGCAACAGTATTTTATATCTGACTTACTCATCATGCATCAACATTCTTTCTGGACAATATAAAATATGGAAAATATCTCTCAATCAGATATGAGCAAGTGTTTTATCAAATAATTAAGGCGGCCCAGTTAAACTTTTCCCCTCTCTCCAGCAAGTAGTTACCTTATGTTAATCAAAATAAAACAATTAATTTAACACTATTTATACATTTATTTTATCTGTACAAAATAATTAGGCACCTGTGCAATTTAAGTGAGTCCTCTATGTTTAATATGTGATTTCTTTACAAAGAACAGTCAGTGTTAGGAAAGCTTTTTAGATACTCTTCTTCTTTAACCATTGTCTTAACCATCAGCAGCCAAAGGTTAAGCAAAGTAGCTTCCCAAAGTAGCTCTATAGCATTTTACTGTTCCTGTGTGCAAAAAAAAAGCAATAAAACTGTACAATTGAAACCTAGTACAGAATATGTATTTTGCTCTAATATATTTCTTTGTGAAATATTTTACAGTTTAAACTCTTCAGATAAAAGACTCCTAAACATGACTGCATGATTTGTGTAAATTTAGTGAGCAGTAGCTGTTGCTTTGGGTCCAACTGCCAAATGTGGTCATGTCCATTTTAACTTTTGTCTAGCATTAATTATTAGATTCCAGAGATACACGGAGGATATTGACATTTGAATGTTTCAGTCATTACAAGTAAAGACTTTCAAGCTGATTTGAAGAGGTATTGTGTGAATGCAGGAGTCCGGCTTAAAGGTGAATCAGCCAGCATCTTTTGCTGTGAGCCTGAATGGGGCAAAAGGTGTCATTGATGCTAAGGTTCACAGCCCATCCGGGGCACTGGAGGAGTGCTGTGTCACAGAGATTGATGAAGGTAATCATGAATAGCTTACTAAGAGCAGATTTATTTGGTGTTCTATATGTTTTTTTTTTTTTTTTTTTTTTTTTTTTTTTTAGATTGGAAATTTACTCCACTTTAATTGTAGCTTAGTGTAAAATTTAAGGCCTTACCTGTGGATAAAAAGTGTCAAACATGCCATTACTGTAAATTTAGCTGTATTTGTATATTATCAAGTGTATAACTTTAAAAACTGTTCAAGTGTAAAATTCAGCCTAATGCAGATACTAAAATATTTGAAAAGGGCACACTATATGTGAAACTAACACATTATACTATAATGTACTGAATCACATTGTGAATCTTTTCTGTCAGATAAATATGCTGTAAGATTTATTCCTCGGGAGAATGGCCTGTACCTAATTGATGTCAAATTCAATGGCTCTCACATCCCTGGAAGTCCTTTCAAGATTCGTGTAGGAGAAACGGGCCAAGCTGGAGACCCAGGCATGGTGTCTGCTTATGGAGCTGGTCTAGAGGGAGGCACCACAGGTATATTCAGCAAATGATTTGCAATATTAATGTCAACTATTCAGAGATAATTAATTAATTTTATTTGTGCAGGATCTCCATGTGAATTTATTGTCAATACAAGCTCAGCTGGTCCAGGAGCACTATCTGTGACCATTGATGGACCCTCGAAGGTGAAGATGGACTGTCAGGAATGTCCAGAAGGATACAAAGTCACATACACACCTATGGCACCTGGAAACTATTTAATACCTATTAAATATGGTGGACCATATCATATTGTCGGAAGTCCCTTTAAAGCTAAAATAACTGGTAAGTCCTTCATTGATGCACCATAATGCAATGGCTGCTGTAATTCTGAGAAAGAGGTTCTGGTACTCTATGTTGCAGCACTGACCATACAAATGTTCTCCTTTTTAGGCTCTCGGCTTGTTAATAGCCATAGTATGCATGAAACCTCTTCAGTGATGGTTGATCCTGTGACCCGAAGTGTTACCTCTAGCCAGCAGGCAGCACCAGGCTGGGCGAGTTCCGATGCCAGTCGTGTGGTAGCCAAGGGCTTGGGGCTTACAAAGGGCTATGTTGGCCAGAAAAATAGTTTCACTGTGGATTGTAGCAAAGCAGGTATACTTGATTTAACATGACGTTCCTGTGTGATATTTGTTACATTTTGGGAATTAGTACCAGGATGCTGTGGCATTTTGATGCATGTTTAGTACATCCAAACATTTTAAATTGAATACAAATGAGCTGTGAATGAATATGTACTTTATTCTTGATTTTTGATGTAATTTTTTTTTGTGGTCAATAGGCAGAAACATGCTTCTGGTTGGAGTTGATGGACCTAAAGTGCCCTGTGAGGAGATCCTGGTCAAACACCTAGGCAACCGTCAGTATAATGTCTCCTACCAACTGAAAGAGAAGGGTGAATACATCCTGGTTATAAAATGGGGAGATGAGCATATTCCTGGGAGCCCATATCACATCACTGTTTAATGCCAACACTGTGGCCAACAGCAATCAACCACAAGCAAGAACTTAGGTCCTGCATACCAAAGATACATGAACACTGAATATTATTTTGTGGGTGTCATTTCTGTTCTGCCATTTTTGCTTATTTTCAGTTCTGTTGACCCTCTTATGGAAGACAAGTTTAGCAACGTAGTTTTTTTTTTTTTTTTTTTTTTAAAGTCCTCCTTAAGCAGGTGAAGGTCGTGGTTTCTTTTTCAGTCTTTAAAGTTTACGTCAGTGTGGTAATAATAGGTCGCTCTGTTCCAGTTCTCTTGCTGTTCAGAGAAACTCTTGCTAGCGGCAGTAGAGTTAACATATTGCATTGTTTAAAAGAGCACAGTTGCTTTAAGCTGCTGAAGGGCAGCCATGACAGTGCTTCATAATGCTGCTTATGCTTCTACACAGCAGAAATATGTAACTGGTACCAACCATCTGTGAGTTTGCCTTCTTGTCTATTTAGGTGTGTGACTTCTATTTTCCATTGCACTTTGTAAAGCTGAGCACTGTCTCCCTTTGATGGTGAGTTTTATTGAATGTCGGACTGAATCTCTGATTTCTGTGCCAAGTGACTAATAAGGGAAATTCTAAATTAATTATGTTGGAAATTGAGCAGGACATGCGTTTTGTCGTGAGCATTCGTAATTCCAAAATGCAAACATTCAAGTTCCAACAGATCTTTGAAAAGACTCCACAATTGTATTTGCTCTCACTAATGATGCCCTAATGTACCTGTATAACCAGTATTGCTGAATTTAAAGAAATAATATTGTCCTTAAAAAATAAATCATACAGTGTTTTTTGATAAGCAATAAAGTTCTCAAAGTATTTTTGTCAATATGTAACTTGTCTTATTTTGACTTATTTGCTGGGTTTTGATTGGTGCATACAAGAACTGCCCAATTTTGGTTAAATGTGCTTTTTGCCTATTCAATTATTCAAATTATTACAAGATAAATTGTACTAAGGTTAATATTTACCAATCCTGGTTCTTTTAGTAGAACAACCATAATTACCTTTTAATTCCCTACATATGCTGTAAAGACCTTTATGTGTTATGAATTACATTTTACGCAAACTGTGGTATTGAGGCATAATTGTGTTCAGGTTCTTGTATTGGACAAATTCTTTACACCATAGCATGTATTATACCTGTGGAATGCAGATGAGTCTAAAATGAACATGTTCCTGAGTTGCAACATTGAAGTATAAATGTACCAAAGAAAATAAAGGACATGTTTCTCTGTGCTTTTTAGGTCCACATCTCCAGGCGAGGGTAGGGCTTAAAGAATTTAGTTTAGCCAGAAAAACAATACTTCAGGCAAAATAAACTCAGCAGTGAATTGGAATCTTTTTGCAAGATCTCCTCCTTGAGCAGACTTGCCTCTGCTTCAGGTGTTGGGTGTCATCACTCAACCCAAATACATTTAACTAAATTCTAGCAATTTTAAATTCATCACTGGAAGCAGGCAGCAGCAAGTCAGCACAATAAGTACTGTACATCTGGGCCATGTGAATCACACTGGCAGACTCAAACATAAATGTGTTGGCGCATGACATTTAAAGGGCTGTATATTGGCTTCAACACGTATTTGAGCTAAACCAAACAGTTTAAATTGTGCAAACATCTGTCATGTCAAAATAAGTGCTTTAAACCTGTAGGAAATACTTTTATTAACATGAGATTTTTATTTATTTATTTTTCAATTTTAGCAACCACATTCATTAGCTAAACAAAATGACACTTAATGAAATTGGAGTATGATTGTTTTAAGGTTTTCACTCTGCTACCAATTTACCTATATTTAAATGTAACCGCATATTTGGAGTTTGCTAAAAGACAAGCTATCTTTGAAGGCTCAATTTCAACTTTGACTAATAATCTGCTACCAACATCTTAAGATCTTGGGTATCAAAGCCTCAAAAGATGAGCACAGTCTTGCTGGCATGTGGTAGTTTTAATGGTATGGCTGCTTTTGAAGTTCTAGCCATGTTCTTTGGATCTAGGAATCTATACTCAATTTATACTCTGTTTTGATCTCTGTTCATTTCTTTGTATTTAGCTCCTTGTATTGTTTTAAACTTAGAACATGGCACAATTATCAGACTACCCTATTTGTAAGCAAGCAAAAATACTGATGCGTGAAGTAATAAACATTTAATCTCTTGATTGTAATGTGTCAAGTCTGGAACAAAATGATCACATCAGATTAAATTAGTTTTTCTCCATCGTGCTTGTACTGCAGCATTATACGGCTATTTTTTTTCCAAGGGGTTTGCGTTTAATGTTTTTTTTTTTTATTTTTTTTTTTAGACAAACATGCTCAATTAATTTAAGGTTTGAGAAATTAAGTGTTAAATTGGTTCATTTTGTTGCATAATTACATTTGCTGTGAACTGATTTTACAAAATATTTCTGTGAACTCTTCTGTGAATTTATTCTACTGTCACAGAGGTACATTATAAAAAAAGATCAATAAACCTTTTAAAGAAACAGTCATGCAAGTCTAAGCCACGCACCTACACCCACCACACCATTATCACCATGTTTTGCACATGAGTTGTATGATTTGGTTTATGAGCATATACTTTGTGTTATGATATGTTTTGGTTGAGATTGTTGAAACTGATGGACTATTTGCAGTTACTATTTTGCCTGAAGCCTATTTAGTAATTTCAGGAAACCTAGTCAGAGAGGAAATTTGCTTTAGGGCAGTTGTAGACTTGTGGTTAAGGAACCAGCTTTGTGACCTGAAGGTCCAAGGTTCGATTTCTGGTCCCATCAAGTACTATGACTGAAGTACCCAAAGGTAGGGTTTCTTAAAGGGCGGGCCCTTAAGAAGTGAAAGTAAACTGTAATTTTAGCTCCATCATGGGACCAAAGAAAAAGTTTCCAGACTCACAGCCCATCAAAGAAAAAGCAGAAACACAATCAAGTTGAAGAAGGAAATTATCAACAAATACGAGCGCAGCATTAAAATAACTGAAATCTGAGATATGTTCCATTGTGGTGAAAAAAGAAGTGATAAAATTTACCTGTAGTGAAGAGCATTAATGCTCTTACAAAACAAAGATTGAAGGTGCATAAGTTATCTTTAAAATTAGATGGTGAGAATTATGACTGCTGTTCTGTTAAATTTTCACAAAAAAGAGAATTGTGTGTGTGTGTATATATATATATATATATATATATATATATATATATATATATATATATATATATATATATATATATATATATATATATATATATATATATACAGGCACTGTATATATCCCCATCGATTCCCCATCTGGGTGGAGTTTCCATGTTCTCCCCGTGTCTGCATGGGTTTCCTCCGGGTTCTCCGGTTTTCCCACAGTCCAAAAACATGGATCAAGTCAATTGAGTTCTCCAAATTGTCCCATACAGAGTGTGTGTGTGTGTGAGTGTGTGCCCAGTGATAGATTGGCACCCTGTCCTGGGTGTGTCTGCCCAGCGCCCGAAACGATCTCCCCTGGATGGGCATGGGGAACCCCACCGCGACCCTAATAGAAGATAAAGCGGAAGATAATGAATGAATGAATATATATATATAAACACTACATTCGCTATAATGAATTAACTGAATTTATGTTGATTTTAATGGAAATAGGAGCCTGAGTTTTCATCGATTTCAGATTTCATCGAAATTTCATCAAGGCATTAGCAATAAAAAAGGTTCCACTGTACATTTTTTAAAATGAAAAATAATGCTCATCTAATTTTGTGGTGGTATTTTTTCTTGGGGGTGAAAAAAGAAAGTGGTACACGTCAGACAGTTTAGCATTCTCGTTGCTACGGTAACCACCAGTTTAACTGGTTACCCTTCTTTTTAAATCTGTGATTATGTTCGGTGACAGAGTTCGGAGACGAATAGAGTTAGATAAGTCGTTTTAATCGAGGAACTTTAATCGTGGAACTTTGTTAATTGAGGACAAGTTTCTCCTTCTCTTAAAGTAATTGCTCTTAAATTCACATTGCATGTATGTATCGTATGTATGTTTTCTGTTTTAAACATTATTTTCCAAAAATAACTTTTATTTTTCTGTTGTTTTTTTTAAATTGAAAGCAAAAACATTTACCTGCATAAAACACAATGTTGCAATAGTTGAATAGTCCATGCATTCCGTGGCATCAACAGGGAACCGCAACCCTGTGTACCTAAAATAATAATTGTATTGTTTAATTAACTTTAACCCTTGAAATGAACACTAGCAGTGAGCAAAGCTTAGGCTGGGCGTTTAGTTCTCGGTCTTTAATGTTGTCTGTGAACTTAAATGGATTTGAACTTGCAGACGGTTCCAGGAGGAACTTTAATATCGTTCCCTGAGCGCGAGAGGGAACCGCCCAGTTTCACAGAGCTAGCTGCCGAGCTTTAATACTGACAAGAACCGGACAGCAGGCGAGTTCCAAATCTAACCTTATATTTCATTTAGTGCTGGGCTAAATGTGAACACGGGTTTATTGGAATGTTTCTTTGTTATGGCGGCGCTGTCGCTGTTTCTGCTTTAGACACGACAAACGTTTGAGATTCCATGCTAACATTTTAACATTGTCTTGCTAGCCAAACAGCCAGATTCAGTAGCTCCTCGAACACAGGGTGAAAGTTTTAGGCTTCATGACGTGAATTACTGAATAATTCAGTAGTATAAAACCCGTCTCCTCATGTTGGTGCCGATCGTGGATCATTTGGTATAAGAGTCGTGTGTTACAGATAATTTAAACAACGTACATTATATTGTATCGCTGTTTCTAAAGCGGTGCACTGCGCATGTGCAGACGTTCCAGGCTCATTTCGCTTCGTTTTTATATCATTTATCAGCAACAGACATGTTTAAACGATTGTTTGTGCAATATTGAAAGCTCTTTAGTTGAAAAAGACTTTGTATTTACTGTGTTATTTGACTTTTATTTAGCAAAAGCACTTATGGTCAAAAGTGAATCATTTAACCTGATGCCCATCTGTGTTGGGTATGCTGTTCCATCCATCCATCCATTATCTTCCACTTTATCCTATATTAGGGTCACGGGGGGGGGGGGTCCTCATGCCCATGCCCATGCCCATGCCCATCCAGGGGAGAACAATTCGGGCGCTGAGCAGATACACCCAGGACAGGGCGCCAATCTATCACTGGGCACACACTCACACAGACATGCACACATACACACTCTATATGGGGCAATTTGGAGAACTCAATTGACTTTGATCCATGTTTTTGGACTGTGGGAGGAAAGCGGAGAACCCGGAGGAAACCCACGCGGACACGGAGAGAGGGCATGCTGTTCCAAAGCCATTTAATATGGAGTAGCACAAAATCACAGTCTTGCTGTAACAAGCCACGAAGTTGAAAACATCCATCATCTTCCACTTAATCCTCTAGTAGGGTTCCTGGGGCATTCCCCATGCCCATCCAGGGGAGAATGCTTCGGGCGCTGGGCAGACACACCCAGGACAGAGTGCCAATCTGGGCACAAAGAGACACACAAACACAATCTATATGGGGCGATTTGGAGCATTCAATTTACATTGATCCATGTTTTTGGACTGTGGGAGAAAACTGGAAAACCTGGAGGAAACCCACGCTAACACAGGGAGAACATGGAAACTCCACCCAGATTGGAATTCGAACCGGGAATCCCTAGTGCTGAGAGGCGAACGTGCTAACCACTAAGTCACTGTGCCACCCTGGTGCATACATTCATTCCATTCATTATCCTCCGCTTTATTCTGTATTAGGGTCGCGGGGGGGGGGGGTTCCCCATGCCCATCCAGGGGAGAACGTTTCAGGTGCTGGGCAGATAGACCCAGGACAGGGTGCCAATCCAACACTGGGCACACACACACTCACTCACACAGACACATACACACTCTATATGGGGCAATTTGGAGAACTCAATTGACTTGATCCATGTTTTTGGAAACTGGAGAACCTGGAGGAAACCCACGCAGACACGGGGGGAACATGGAAACTCCACCCAGTTTGGAATTCGAACCGGGAATCCCTAGAGCTGAGAGGCGAACATGCTAACCACTAAGCCACCGTGCCGCCCTGGGGCATACAGTTATCTAAAATATTTTGTGTGATTGAGTGTGTGCCCAGCGATGGATTAGGTTCTGTCTTGAGTGTATTTGCACAGCGCCCAAACAGTTCTCCCCTGGATTAAGCATTGTATCATTAGAGGGATTTTAAACTCTGTATTTAATAAAAACTGTATTTAATTTGGCTGCTAATTCAAGTTAAATGGAATTTTATTTTACACTATTGCCTTGATACTAATTCATTAATGACTGATCTGTGATATTCTGTGCTATAATATAAAATAATTTAAGCATTTTGTGTTTATTTTTGTATGTAGAGTCATGTCTTCATTGAGCTACAAGTCTGCTGATGAACTCTCTAAACTTCTAGATGAATATGGAATCAAGCATGGACCGGTTGTTGGTAAGAGACATGTGCAGCTTTAGTTTTCCCCAAAACCTTTTCATTTCGAACCAAAACTAATATATTGCTATAAGATACATTATTGTTTTGTTTTTCTAATTTTCATACGCAAATCCATACTATAATACATACATATAAATGTTTTAATCTATAACTGTTTGTTTTAACATGTCTCTTTGTAGTTTTTACATTCAAAGCGTATGTTAAGTACCGTATTTTCCGGACTATAAGGCGCATCTAAAAGCCTAAAATTTTCCCAGAAATCGGACGTGCGCCTTATAATCCGGTGCGCCTTATATGTGTACTGCGTTCCAAATTCTGTAAAAGTATTGTGCGACCGTAAAATAATTCGGAGTTTGCCGTCATTCCGGGAGGATTAAATAAAGAACTCCGACCGCTGGACACTGGTGTAAACGGGGCATTTAAAGTAAAGTTGCGGGCGGCGTGGGAGCGATGGATGATAGACGGTGAACACACGTTTACTAAAACTCGGGAGGCAGCGGCGGGCGAGTTACGCCACCGTCTGTGAATGGATTGTGGATGCCTGGGCTGAGGTTTCTGCTGTAACCGTTGTCCGAGCTTTCGTGAAAGCCGGCATCATCGCTGAACCGCCGCCTGGTGACGAGACGGACTCAGACATTGATGAGAGGGAACCCGGAGTGCTCGATAGTGAAATTTTTAATTCAGACACAGAAGATGAGGACTTTGATGGATTTGTGGGAGAAGAGTGATTAAAAATAATGTGTCTTTTGTCAAGTAGTAGAATAAACTTCAATTATAAATCACCGTTTTGCATCCTTTACTTTTCTTGTAGAATGTATGTTTTAGCAAGTGCCTTATAATACGGTGCCGTACAGAATAAGTACCGTACAGAAATAGATTCCGTAATTGAGAGTGCGCCTTATAGTACAGTGCGCCTTATACGTGGGTCAAATACAGAAATAGACCCCGTAATTCAGACTGCGCCTTATGGTCCGGAAAATACGGTACTTTCTTTTATGTATTAGTACTATTTAAATAAAGAAGTTATAAGGAAATAAAAGTAGGAGTACAACTAAAACACATAAAATCCAATATAATGACATTGTGGAAGCAAAAAAATAGAATTATTTTTGTATTAATTGATCAACTTTCAGCAGTAGTGTAGTTGCCTACAGTTTTGTAGTGTTATACCCTTGTTTTCCTTACTTTTGTAAAAGGACCCAAGCCAAAATTTCAGTTATTATGGGTCCATAAAGTTAAGAAGTAATTGCATGATATTCTGTTTAGATTCTACAAGGAAGCTTTATGAGAAGAAGCTAACAGAGGCAATGGCAAAAAATAAGCGGCCTTTTTCTGACAAGACATACTACAGAGAGGAAGGTAAATGAAATTAAAATAAATAAATACTAACATTTGGAGTTTCCCTTTGGGTTTATCTTAATTGTTTTGATTTTCCACAGCGGAAGAAGTTACATATGTAACATATCAGAAACCAGTAAGTAAAATATTTTTTGCACTGTACATTTACATCTCGTGTACATGAATCTAATTAATGTCATGTTTTAAATAACAGGTGAAGCATGAAAACTATGGAGATCTGTGAGTAAAGTATAAATGCTGATCACATGAAATTGTTAATGCAGAATATGCTTTGTTAGAATTATTATAGTAATTAGAAAAACATTTGATGTGCTATGCATAGATGTGTCAATTAAGAAAACAATTCTTTACAGAACAAGAAGATCAAAGACTGGGTATGACGAAGAGGTGGAGAATGCTTACGAGTAAGTTTTTAAACCAATTCCACCTTTCTTAATGTAATTTATCAAACCACTAAAGTGTTTTTTATATTATTGTCGCTTATAATATAAAATGTAATTGAAAACAATTTTTTTTACTTCAAATCAATTCTATATTAATTTTACCTTTGCAGTCTATAAAACTCTCTAAACATCTGGTTTAGATAAGTCATTCATTCATTCATCGCTTTATCCTATATCAGGGTCGCGGGGGGTTCCCCATGCCCATCCAGGGGAGAACGTCTCGGGCGCTGGGCAGATAGACCCAGGACAGGGCACCAATCTATCACTGGGCACACACTCACTCACACAGACACACTCTATATGGGGCAATTTGGAGAACTCAATTGACTTGATCCATGTTTTTGGACTGTGGGAGGAAACCGGAGAACCCGGAGAAAACCCACATGGACACGGGGAGAACATGGAAAATCCACCCAGATGGGGATTCGAACAGGGAATCCCTAGCGCTAACCACTAAGCCTTAGATAAGTCATGTGTACTTTAATTAGACTTTTAGATACATGGGTTACATATGCTGCATTGACGCTTGACACAGTAGCATTAGCTTGCATGCTGAAATATTTGTATTTTGAATATTAAATGACCTCATAGTTTAGTAAGTCCAGAAACGTACACAGAAGAAAATGTTTTTTTGTTTTTTGTAATCCCCATTCATTTTTCCCATTGAAAAGCATGGAATACCATATATGGTCATAACTAACGGTGCCAACTACAACATGACGTTTTAGTTGTCTGCCACTAAAGTGGACTTGTAACTTCATTCATTCATTCATTATCTTCCGCTTTATCCTCTATTAGGGTCGCGGTGGGGTTCCCCATGCCCATCCAGGGGAGAACATTTCAGGCACTGGGCAGATAGACCCAGGACAGGACGCCAATCCATCACTGGGCACACACTCACACACACACTATATGGGGCAATTTGGAGAAGGACGCGGGGGGTTCCTCATGCCCATCCAGGGGAGAACAATTCGGGCGCTGGGCAGATACACCCAGAACAGGGCGCCAATCTATCACTGGACACACACTCACACAGACACGCACACATACACACTCTATATGGGGCAATTTGAAGAACTCAATTGACTTGATCCATGTTTTTGGACTGTGGGAGGAAACCGCAAACCTGGAGGAAACCCACGCGGACACGGGGAGAACATGGAAACTCCACCCAGATGGGGATTCGAACCGGGAATCCCTAGTGCTGAGAGGCGAACATTCTAACCACTAAGCCACCGTGCCGCCCGACTTGTAACTTGACTTTATTTATGTAAATAATGTTTAATTTTATATTTTTATAAGGCCTATCGTCAGCCATGCTCAACAATCCTACTACAGTGAACCCCGCTCTTCAAAAACAGCTTACACCACCAAGTCAAGCCTCCAGGAAAATCTTGGAGCAGGAGCATCTAAATCAGAAGGAAGCAAATCTGGAGGTGTCCCAGGCTGGCTGCGTCTGTTGGTCTTCGTTCTCATTGCTGTCATTCTTTACTATGTTTACTCTAACATGGAGTCTGCCGATGAAAATCCTTTTAAAAAGCTTGAAGCATAAATGACTTGAATAATTTTATACAATATGCCAAAAACAAAACTCAAAATATGAAACTTAAAGAATTCCAGTAATTAAAAATGTAGCTGGAAGTACAGATATTTTTGATGTTTAGAATTTTATCTTTGCACCTTGATGTAAATTAATTTTAATGCAATTAGGGTTGCGGCATATTCTTTTTTGGGGAATACTTTGCAAGAATATGCTTGTTATCTATATATTTACTGTTATTCCACGGTTTGCATTGAGACTTTACTTTTTGTTATTCCTCATGGAGCAAGCTTTATTAAGGAGTTTGACATTCTGTGCTGTGTATTCACAAGCGTTTGCTTTATGTTTATGCCATACTTTTTTTTTTCTTTCTTTTTTGAGAAAAAAATGTTTTAAACTCATTTTGAATTCCTTTTAAGCATGTGTGTTTACTGACCTTTTCCATTTGTAAATACTGAATAAAGCACAAAATTTTCTTCTAAAATTTATTAATACGCTTTTGAAACTTTACTACACATACACAGAAAAGAATTATAAAAGTTCAATGTAACAAACAACAATTAGAATCCACAGAATGAAATAAACCCACTAATCATTAAGTTCTACATACTGCAGTGTGTAAATTAATACATTTTATAGTTATAAGTGGGTTAGTGGTTAGCACATCAACCTCTCAGTGCTGAAGGTGAACTGATGAAGGTTTCTGTAACTACTGAGTCTGCTCAGTCAAAAAATGTCTAAGATTACCGTGATTTTAATGTTTATTTACGTCAGTATGAAAATCTCAAATTCATCCTTATTAACAGGTCACTGAGTGGACACACTATTTACACAAACCTAAAAAAAGGCATTAAATACCATTAAAGTGGTAATGCGTGATTTCAAAGTGTCTTGCTTTTGTCCAGAAGGCTGAAAAATGTACATCTTTTCTTCAGCGCCTCCAGTTGATTCGCTGAAAATGAACATAAATATGATTATCTACCAAGTCAAGTAAACTGAATTCTGCAAATAAAGCTTGAAACGTGAAAAGTACTAAGCATTTTTTTATTAAAGCTAAAATATTAATGCAAAACGTTTTTATTTGTTTTGCTCATCCTTAAATCATGGCTTAAAGTAAAGAGTTCATTAAACTAATGAGACAAATATTACACAGTTCAGACTACAAAGTGCCCGAATAAGCAAGTTACTTGTTGCAAATTTAAATACATAATGTGCAAAAGAAAACTGCTAGATGCTAAACAAACTTTAGTGTGGCATACATATTACTTGGAAGCGTTTCTGTATAAGTGTATTGAATGTCCACATATTGAACCTGCTTTTGATTTTTATCATATTTTGATAAAAATTACTTTTTATTTAATATTTCAGCATCAAATCCATTCATATTAAAAACATATGCTGAAAACCTGCATATCTAAACAAAGTTTAATTTTGAAACATGTTGCTACTGCATTTTATAATTTACCTAGAATTTATTTTCCAACAGGCTGCACTTGCATTTTAAAAAACATTTTTCACCACAAAGTAATGACAATGTGTTTCATCAACTGAATATTCTCTTCATGCTTTCACTGCAGCCCGGCAACCATTTGAAATGAACTACTTAGTGTCTTGTCTCTGCTGGTGTGTGTTTAGACTTACAATGAAACCCCTGCATCTACGATCTACACGCATTTATTTAAAATATAAAAGATATAAGGGCGGCACGGTGGCTTAGTGGTTAGCACATTCGCCTCTCAGCACTAGGGATTCCCGGTTCGAATCCCCATCTGGGTGGAGTTTCCATGTTCTCCCCGTGTCCGCGTGGGTTTCTTCCGGGTTCTCCGGTTTCCTCCCACAGTCCAAAAACATGGATCAAGTCAATTGAGTTCTCCAAATTGCCCCATGTAGCGTGTGTTTGTGAGGGTGTGCCCAGCGATAGATTGGCACCCTGTCCTGGGTGTATCTGCCCAGCGCCCGAAATGTTCTCCCCTGGATGGGCATGGGGAACCCCCCCGCAACCCTAATAGAGGATAAAATGGAAGATAATGAATGAATAAAAGATATATGGCAACAAAATATAAATAAATAGTACTTACGTAATGTATGCTTTTCAGCCATGGCCCAGAACCTCTTGTCTGTCTGCATCTGTTCAACAATTTCTGTTAAAGAAGAGGAGGTTTCAGACAGCTGCTGCAGTGCATCCAGCTCCTACAAAAACAGATTTTAAGCATCTTAAATCCATTTGTGTGCAAATTATATGAGAATGAGAATTAGAGCATACTGAAACAATAAGAATTATGCTATCAATACCATGTTGGATGTCTGCAGTAGATGATGTACAGATTGGAAGACACATGTACTCTGATTAAGGACAGGTGGTGTTCTTTGGCAGTAGCTTTTGAAGTCTGTGTTGTACACTTGACTGAATGCATTCATTAGCTGAGCCATGTCTGATAAAGCCACTTTAAGAGCACAAGGCGACAGAGAGGAAGCAGGGATTGACTGATCTGACTGTAGAAACTCACACTGAGGGAAAAAAAACATTTGAAAAATTAAAAAAAAAACAATAAAACAAAAACATTACTATAATAAAAGCAAAGAAAATGAAGGTAAGGACTAAAATAAATACTAATGAGGCTAAATTAGAGCTCACCTCTTTTTGAAGCTCATCTAAGGTAATACGAGTGGACTGCAATAAGGATTCGGCTTCAGTCAGGTCATCGGTGAATTTACCAAAAGATGCCTGATGCTGACTTTTATATAAAAGAAAAAAATGCAACATTTGAAGATAATAGTGTTTTTGTATAATGCACATTACTAAATATCTTCACAATTCTCTTCTCTTCTCTCTCTCTCTCTCTATATATATATATATATATATATATATATATATATATATATATATATATATATTATGTAGTTTGCCCAAAACAATGCTAAAGTAATCTAAATAATGGCAACAGTGCAGGACACATCATCAACACCAACTATTAGCTTGGTATGTCAGGCAACAGTTTTATATCACATTAGACTGGAGGTCATTTACCAGATGCTTTTAGCCAAAGCGAGTATCCCCACGTGATGGTTGGGGTCAGAGCACAGGGTTGGCCTGTGTTCCTAGAGTTAAGGAGGGTTCAAGGCTTTGCTCAATGATCCACATAGTTATAGGGACAATATAGTATTTCCAATTTACCCATCAGAATGTCTTGGGTATGTAGGAGGACACTCTCCTGCTTTGGAATGAACCCACAAAGGCAGAGGGACAACATGCACACAGACGAAAAGTTGTACCATTGTTCGTTATAAGCAGCACTGAACCGAGGACTTTTCAGCAGTAAGAAGAAAGCAATTAACTAATAGAAACATTTTACACACACCAGCAATAATAAAAATATGATAAAAATAAGCAAACAAATAAACTTGCAATACAACAATACTATTTAAAGCTTCAGAAGACATCATGTTAAACTTCAATGTGTTGAGAAACGTCTTCATATCCCTCTTAAAATTACTATTATTATCCAGGTTGAGCTTGAGTCATATGTGAGTGCAGATGCTCATGTGGAATGAATTATTATAAAAGCACCACGGCAAATTTTACCTGTTCTTGGAGTCACTGGATTTACTACAATTCACCTTGGACCGAGCTGCGTGTGTAGCTCTTAGATACTCCTGGATGTGGGAAGACCAGGGGTTACATACAGGATTCATCACTTGGGTCAGGTCAGCTAGATGATTCGGAGACATCAACTCGGTCAGTAGATTTTTATCCCTAAGGGATTCAGTTTCAGTAGACTTCTCACTGTTCAGACCAAACAAAGCACACAGTCATCATAAAATCACCAGATTAAGGTTTAATTGTCCTATAGTAATTGTGAGACTAATTAAGTAATTTAGTTACTTGTCCTGAACAATTGCTAAAAGTCCATCCAGAAGCAAAAGCTGCTTCAGTGGTGTGGCAACTCCCTGTATACAGAAGATAGAACATGTAGCAAACATTAAAATATGAATTAAAATTAGCAGCTCTTTTGTAGCCTAGTTTCAATATATTAAGGTTTACAGACCACAAAACTAATTTTTGTTCTGAAACTAGCTGCATGATGATATGAACAGATCACATACCTTTATAAGCTCTTGATCATCAGCTTTGCATAAAAGCATTTCATGTCCAAATCGAGTGATTTCTGTAAAAAGCATTATTATTACTACAGTATTTGTTTAAATGCAAACAAAAGTTAACTCTAAATAAAACATTCTTACCTTTGACCACATTGTCTGTCTGTGTTGATTTAATTGTTGAGAATTTGCTTCTTAGAGAGGGGCAGATTCTTTATAACACACAACATATTTTGTCTTTTATCAGAATGATCTTTTTTGGTTTATTGGATATTAAAGCTACCATACTAAGGAACATACCTGACACAAATCCATTTAAGAATGTCCATGCGGTGCAAAGAAGGTGTGCAAAAAAGCTGCTGCATGCTCTCAGCCTCTTTAAGGTACAGACCCTCAACAAGTGGGCAGCCCAAACTCTAAAAACATTCAGAAAAACATTTTAATTTCCTGGACCAGGACAGACAATCAAATGTCTATGTGTAATCTGGTAATCCAAGCTTTTTAAACATCTCAACAGTTATTTAACATTATGTTAGCCCCTTCGCACTGGGTTATCTGGGCTCAAATCCCAATCTGGATCGAGTTTCCATGTTCTCATAGTGTCCGTATGGGATTCCTTCCACGGTCCAAAAACATTGGAATCAAGATAAATTGAATGTTCTAAATTGCCCCATATAGTGTGTATTTGTCCGTATGAGCGTGACTAGCAATTAATTGGCACCCTGTCCTGGATGTATCTGCCCAGGGACCGGAACATTCTTTCCTGGATGGGCATGGGGAACCCACTGCAACCCTAGTAAATAACTAAGTGGAAGATAATGAATGAATTAATTAATTCATTACAGAACGTCCATGTCTTACTATAACTACTGTAACTCTGAGGACATAAGAAGCAGGTAGATAAATGCATTTGCCCTCATCCTAACCAGAAGTGAACACTGTAGTTCTGTAGATCTGTCAATCCTTTTCAACATCCCATATTGGACTTGAGCTGTTTACTATTTGCTCATTTATTAATTAATTTCGCTAAGCAATAGTTTCCTTCTCTACGGTTACACATAAAAAAATAATAATTCAATAATCTTCATTCAGCATAATACTTTTATAAATTAAAATATGTATTTATTATATATATATATATATATATATATATATATATATATATATATATATATATATATATATAAATAAAGAGAGATAGAGAGAGAGAGAGAGAGAGAATATATTAATATGAACGGTGAGTTAAAAACTAGTAAAAAACTATTACTTGTAACATTTTTAGTCCCAAATGAACTATTATCTATTAAAATATGTACATATAATCAGTTATTGAGAGTTAGATCAAGTTCATATGTACTGGTTTAATTAGCAGTCACAGTGGTTGCACACATGAATATAAAACCTATATTAATATATTAACGACATCTGTAATAAAGTCCTATTTAATTATACACCTTATTTTAAGTTTTTTTGTTTTAAAAAAGAACAATAAATTCTTTAAATCTTGTATAGTGAACGTTAACGTCCTGCATAGGGAGCTAAGCTAACGTTCAATTGTCGAGCTTTGTAAAATGCTACATTGTGGCGTAATCTTCCTAAATGTTTATCTTTAACGAAATTAATTTAATTCTTACGGATAATGAACTTACCTGAAGGCAGTTGTATATCCGTACAGATAGTCGGTGTTGTTTTGAATCCCCCGCCATGTTTCTCCTCCTTCATTCCACAGCAGCGCTGCTTACAGCGGCGCCATTCATCACCGTGTTGCCAGATTGGACTAAAACGTTTCGGTTGCCAGATTTAATGATTTGAACAGGGATTGAACACTGCAAGCAAACCTCCATCCCCATCCATCCATTATCTCCCGCTTTATCCTCTATTAGGGTCGTGGTGGGGTTCCCCATGCCCATCCAGGGGAGAACGTCTCGGGCGCTGGGCAGATAGACCCAGGACAGGGCGCCAATCCATCGCTGGGCACACACTCACTCACTCACACATACACACTCTATATGGGGCAATTTGGAGAATTCAATTGACTTGATCCATGTTTTTGGACTGTGGGAGGAAACTGGAGAACCCGGAGGAAACCCACGCAGACACGGGGAGAACATGGAACTCCACCCAGATGGGGATTCGAACCGGGAATCCCTAGCGCTGAGAGGCGAACGTGCTAACCACTAAGCCACCGTGCCGCCATGCAAGCAAACCTATTTAGAAAAACTGTAATACAATAAAAAAAAAACGTGTTGGTTTCTACATACAAATCCATTAAACATCCATCCATCCATTATCTTCCGCTTTATCCTATATTAGGGTCGCGGGGGGTTCCCCATGCCCATCCAGGGAGAACGTTTCGGGCGCTGGGCAGATACACCCAGGACAGGGCGCCAATCTATTGCTGGGCACACACTCACACACAGACACGCACACATACACACTCTATATGGGGCAATTTGGAGAACTCAATTGACTTGATCCATGTTTTTGGACTGTGGGAGGAAACCGGAGAACCCGGGGGAAACCCACGTGGACACGGGGAGAACATGGAAACTCCACCCAGATGGGGATTCAAACCGGAATCCCTAGCGCTGAGAGGCAAATGTGCTAACCACTAAGCCACCGTGCCGCCCTCCATTAAACATTTCACTAAATTATTTTTTAGGGTTAAGTATTTATTAAAATGTTTTGTGTTTTGAAACCAGTAAGACTCTCTAGGCTACAGGCTCACATGAATTGAACCACATCTATAAGCTCACTTTATGTATTCAATCTAGGTGATTTTTTTTTATCCATTTTAAAATCTAAATTGGTACAAAACAATGGAAATTTATCCTTAATCATAGTTTATCATTTAATACAGGTAACATCAGAATTCAATGAAGTTCAAGCAAACTGTAAACTAAACAGAACTGAACTGCAAACATAATGTTCACATAGTTGTAAGTCAACAGCTAACGACATGATGTCTTTCTAAAATTATAGCCTTCTGACATTTTAACAAATTGCAAGTGGTTTCTAAATTATCTTTAATTTTAACACAGACTTTTTATGGCCACAGTTTCTGTTCCTGTCCGAATGCCACACATGCCAGATGGGAAACTAATGTTTGGGGTTAATGTTATGTTTGGGGTTATACAGGGTCAGCTTTGATATATCACCACTAGAGCAAAAAAGGTTAAAGACTTTGCTAAAAATCTGGAGGAATCCTTCTAAAAGAATACAAGTGGTATAAAAGATAGATTTGCACTTGAAACAAGGCATTTTTTCTCCCCCTTCTGCTCTAACTATTTCTAGCATTATAAAACTAAATACATATTTTAAAATTATTAGCTCCATCTGTTGTGTCTTGAAGTAAATGTTTTGTCATATTGTTTATTATTTAGTATGGTAATAGCTAGTAATGAATGTTATGCTGGACATATGTGTTAATAAATATGTGAAAGCTTGTTTTCGTCATTCAGTTAATAAGTCTGGTATTTAACGTGATTATTTTATATACAGTTGGTGGGATACACAAGCTAAACCTAATAGTAATGGTAATAGTTTTAATAATATAATATTGGAACAGACTACATCTACCTTGTCTGTAGTCTAAATATTTTTTACTGAAATATCTGTCCAATGTTTTAATATGTTGTTTGTTTGGAGTGAAAAAAGAACTGTAAAAATAAAGTTTGTGAAACTTTGTGCTTTTGTAGAAATAATTGGTCAGTTGTTTTATGTAATTGTTTGGGCACAATGACATCATGTATCATATTAAAGAAATATCATACTTCGATTATAGAAATAATCACAACCACACAATGAAACACAGCCACAGACACTGGTCAAAGTTATTATTGTATAATACTTTGTTTTTATACAGACAAAAAGTGTTGACTTATTTTCCCAGTAAATTCTTAGTTTCCATACAGTTTAGTCTACAGTATACAGGTGTGTTCTTTCATCATATATAGATACTTTTTTTCTTAAGTAACAGGCAGATAATTATTAATATATTTAATAATCTGGAATTTTTTTTAACTCTTCTCTTTTTTTTGTCTTTTTTTTATTCATTGTAGCGCAGTATTTGTATGCTCAGGAGAATGTGCAACTGTCTGTTTTTTCCCCATCAGTTAAAAGAGTACTGCTGAAAAAAACATTATATTCATATAATCATAATAATAATCATAATAATGTACAAGATGTTTAATTTAAATTCTTTACAAAAAATAATTAATAGAGGAAAAGACAGGGAAAAAAAGTGCTTAAATTGTAAACAAAAGATGCACATGTGCACATTTGGCAAAAATGTACAGCGGTGGCGCAGTTGTACAATATTTTATAAGTTTTATATTTAATATATTATATATACTCTTCACATTTTGAAGTTTTCATCTTACCTTGAGTAAACATCCTATAACAAAATGGTAATAAGGTAGACGATGGATTTTTGGACAATTTTTACTTTTAACACTATTAGGATGTTGAGCCTTTGCAAATAGGATATATATATATATATATATATATATATATATATATATATATATATATATATATATATATATATATATATATATATATATACGGCCTCATAAAAAAAAACTGTTAGGGTAGCTGAGGGAGTTTCAGGGCTACAGCATATGCATTTTGTTTTGGCTTTGTCCAGAGACAATAAGATCTTTTATATCTATTTGTTACAGTTAAGCTGTGTTGAGGATTAGATATGATTAGGCAAGTACATCACAGCGATGGGTTGAGCATGTTAATCATTTCTGCTCTCACAGGCCACTGGATTAGTGAGCTGACTGTGTCAGTACAGTGAAATGGGTCCATGTGTCATTTAAACCTACCAGCGCTCTCAATACATGAGACTCCACTGAGACTGTTAACAACATGGACTCTTTCAATGGTTCAGACACAACTAAGGTAATATAGTTACCTTCAGAATGCTTAAATACGAGAAGAAATCTTATTTTTATAAGACCTATGCTTTCTGTCCTCATTTGTACCTATAAGCATCCACCAGGTCCAAACTTCCAATCTGTTTAGTTATCACCTACAGCTATGAGTTGATAAGGGCCAGGACTTTAGCCCAAATGAGTGGTTTGGTAGCCCTAGGAACAGCAGAAGTACATTTGCAGTCAACAGCACATCAGTGGTTATGAGGAGAAATGTTTAACTAGTGCTAATCAGACACATAGAAAGCCAGTGACAATAGACAATCAAAGACAAATGTGAACTCAAACAATAATGGTGAGTTGCATTATGATATTCAACACATGCTTTGCACAGACACCACTGAGCAATGCAGTGACATGATCCACCAATGTTCATGCTTGCATTGTATGCTTTCCACATTTGCCAGTTGCTGACAACTGGACACTCTAAAAAAGTATTCTATACAGATAAAGGATTTCTGAAAGCCCTATGTACATGTTATCAAGCTTATTTCACAGAGCTGTGGACAGGGCAGTCTGTTGCATAAGTGCCGGTCCCACTCCCCCAATGATTGTATTGTATTGCAATGCACTGAATAGGAGCGGTGTGCCAACCCAGAATCCTATTGGGTACAAGAGGATTATGTTAACTCTAGTACTTCTGGTATCGATAGTGTTAATGGAATTTATGTAAAAATCTATAACGTGCCATGGTACACAAGCTGCAGTGAAGATATTATGTTTCGTTTCTTGGTATTCTATTTTTGTCAAATAGATGCCAAAAGAAAAACATAGCAAAAAATAAATAATAAAAAAAAAAACATTTTGTTCAGTGTCCACTAATAGAAACAAAGAAGTTTGCTTTTACAAACAACCTTTGGCCCAAACCAGTGAACGCTGTCCAAGTGCAAACATGATGTCGGTCTTACAGATTGTCCATCATTTCTATGATAATAATCGTGATGAAAATCATGGCAGTATAAGATGGGGTTTCTTATCCTGGTTCAGAAACCACGGTCTGATGTCAGACATCTGACTTCATCACAGACATTTATCGCTACTTCAGAATCTTGGAAACATAAAATAATAAACTAAACTATGCATAAAAGGCAAAACGACTATATATGGATTTAAAGGGCCAGCAAGTATGTTGATGTGATGCACAAATCATATATACTTTAAATGCTTAAAGGGAAAATGCATTTGTTGGTAAATTCCACAAAACTATGGAAAATAAATCTGAATACAGAGCAAAAAAAATGAATGCTGAGAGAAGGGCAATTCCACTGAAAATATCAGCTATTGTAAATTGCCCAGCTTAATTAGGAATGACCAAAGGGCCTGTAGAGGTTAGAAAGAAAATTCATCAAAACCAGCTGTTATCTACTATTTATATTATTAGAGAATGCCTCTATCTTGTTCCTTGTAGCAAATTTTAATTAGATGTATAAAACCTTATGAAATAATCAAAACGGCTTTACGTTAACAGAAACCTTGCTACCCAATGACAATTTATCAACTGACCTTCAGAATAGGCAGCAAGGACAGCTCGCAAAACAGTTTTGATGAGTATATTTCAGTTTAATGTAAGAATAAATGGCAGTCATGGTTGTTTTGTCCTGTTCTTTGCAGATGTGTTATGATGATGTAATTACTTGTACCTTTATATTTTGTTAGTAGTTATTTTTGTTTTGTCTTTTTTTCTGTTTTTTAAGGACAAACACAACACAAACACACACAAAGAGAAATAGACAAGTTATTAATAAAAAAAAAAAAAACGTTATATGAACGCAAATAAATAAACTAATAAATAAATAAATATATGAATGAATGAATGAATAAATAAATAAATATTTTAATAATAAATAAAGCATTATTTCTATGGTAAGAAAAATGTTTAAAACAGCAATGAAAGTCCAAAGACTAATGAGAATATGCTGTAGAACTAATGATGATGAAGATAATGATGTTAATAACATCAATAGAAAGTGGTGAACCCAACTTCCTGCATGTCATTCCTTTGCACTTGAAAAAGACAAAAGTCAAAAGCATGATTTTACCATCAGTCCCAACTGGAATAACACTGCTTACCCCTTGACCTCATATTCATCATTCCATCAAAAGAAATCTTCGGTCAGAAGAAATCAAAAGTAAGCTGACAGATCATTTTTCCACTCCTCACCTTTCATGCCCTGGTCTCAGTTACCACAGTCACACAGTACCATGGCCTCATCTTTGTACAATGGGAAGAAGCGGTACACGTGTGGAACGGTAGACAGGGCGACTAATGGGGTGTCACTGGATGGTGGTATTAAGAGTAGGGGGTGGTGACTGGGTGGACTTTGTTAGCTTTGGAATTGACTAAGCAGACCAATGTTGTGAGCACAGATTTTGCTTGACATATCCCAGATATGCAAATGAAGCAATGGGTCTTATATCGCTACTCTATCTGAAGACCTTCGGGTGCCCGTCTTTAGCAGTGCAGGCAGTCAGAGGGACGTTTCTAGGCTGAGAAGGGGGCACATCTGTTGAGGATGGGAGGTCCAGTGCGTGGCGTGTTCTGTGGGTTGGGTCAGGTGGTACAAGCTGCTCTGATTAGCATTGTTGTTCCGGTTTGGTGTGGCTGGGAGACTGTACTGGCGGTAGGGACGAGGCGGGGGACGGGAACGCTGGACTGGGGGAGGAGGTGGCTTGCGAAAAGCAGGGTGAAGGTAGTGATGGTTGTGCTTGGAAAGCTCTGATTCATCGTCGATGTCCGTTTCGTCAATTAGCGGGATGTTGTGCATGAGGTCATTGAAGAGAAATTCGGGATGTGCCATGAAGTTGTGGATGGAGTTCCTGGACTCGGGCTTTTCGATGCCATCATAGAGGGAGCTACGGAACGCTTTCACCACCCGCATCTGAAAGATGATGTTTGAAAGGACACCAAAAGTAAAAGGGAGGGTGTAGAGGCAAAAAACAGGGAGGTAAAAGGGTGAGAAATAGCAGAAAGAGAAGGGAAAAGTAGATGAAACAAAACAAAGGGTGTGGTTGATAAAAGGGTGGGAAGAAAGATATCTCAGTATATGTCTGGTAGACAGTTATTACTTTGTTTTTTCTGGACATGCCTTACAGTGCATAGACAGCTCAAGATCAAGTTGCTGCAATAGATAAATCCTTTGTCTTAGGAGTTATAAAGTTTAGCAAACATTTATAAATGTTCTGTGTTCTATTGTATTTGATTGGGATTTTAAACGGTCACTTGTAGTTATCTCTTAGTTTTTCGTGCGCAACCAGATCTTAAGAGTTTCTCAAAGAAGGAGAGATAATAAATTAAAACCAAAGCATAAACGAGGTTGCAGGAAATGAGCTTAACCAGTCGATTTACCACTTTCACATATGTTTAAGACAAGGGATGCTCATTCACAAAAACTTAAAATTAAACACACAGGATCTCAGACAAACCAAAAAAAAAAACATTTAGGACAAGGGCACAAACAGCCAAAACTAAAAGCATAATTGCTTTCTCTGAACATTAATCAGTCAGAATGACACTGAATGTGTGACAGACACAGGCAGACACTGAGATGCAAAAAAAACAGAAAAACGAAAAAGCAATGCCTTAAAACACAAACGGACACAGTCGAGGGAGAAGGCGGTGGGAAGAAAGCTGGTACACTGATTGAAAGATACAGACACTTGACTGGGGTTCCACCTGGTTGGAAAGCGGGCGGATGCAATCACACAGCACCAACACACAACAGGAAATATGACTGACATATGCCTCACGGACTCAAACAGGAGTGTGATTAAAGGACACAAATAAAACAACAGAAGGCAAAGCAGTGACTCTTCTGTCACTGGGGCATAATGGGGTAGCATGCTTTGCAATTAGCAGGGGTTAATGAAAAATAAATGTGATGAAAAAGATGTTACTCATTCTGAAACTGACATTAAAAGTCTAATATTTGGTCTTTTTAAGTAAATACCATGTTGGTCAATTCCTTAAATACAATTTTTATAATAATATGATGTCATGTGATAGAGATGTTTCTCCCAGTTCTCTTTTTTCACATCTACCAGTAAGCTGGCATGCTACATGCTATTCCAGCTCATGGTGTACACACACTTTAATAAAAGGATGGATATGACACACCATCACATCATATAATTAAAAGTATTCATCGTTCTAAAATTTAAAGCATTAGGCAATGAGTTTTCCAGAGCAACTAAAATGTTTGAAATAAACCCAAACATCAATAATTGGGTGATATGCCAAACAATGCACAATTCTAATTGATTCAATCGTAAAAAACTCTTGTGTAATTGTAGAATTTTTTGACATATTTAACCATGAAGCCCTTGTTTTTATAATCCTGTTTAGCAGAACAGTCACCTGCCACCGTTTGTTCTAGCAGATGAGTAAATAATAGTTTATCAAATATTTTAACTTCTTCTTAAAATTACCCACTGAACACAAAGGTAGCTGGTGTGCTTAACTACAGTACTTAACTACTATCTAACACCCTGTTCAGACACCAATTCAAACTCTAATACTCCCATTATATTTTAAGATGTTTATTTAATAACAGCCTTAATGCTGATTATAATAACTACCATTTCTTAATACAAGGTTATCACAATACTAGCTTACTATTTGCACTCAGATGGAGCCCTAGTCATTCTAACCAAGTAAAAGCTTCAGCATAAACAAATTGGCTTGGCACGAAAACCTGCCCATTAGTTGGGAAAATTGTGGTAATATTTTTGGCTTAATAGCTTTTTGACTGATGACCAGAACATGAAGGCCAACTTGAGATCTCAAGTTTTGAGAGCCTTCAATTTGCTCTGGATAGATCAGCTAAAAAACTGTAAATGTAAATGGTACCATACAAATATGTGGCAACCAACTGTATTAAATTTAACATATACATCTATCTACATAAGTACAGCTGCCTATTTACACAAGTTAGCAACTTAAAATGATTTAAGTAATCTTACTTGCACTTAATGACCCATTTACACTAAATAAACACATCACAAAAAATTATCTATGAGCACATAACTGCATGCTTTATACCATCAGTTTCCTTAAGCTTATATTCAATAATTATATAGGTGGTGTATGTGTATTGTCAATCTGGTGCATGCTAAGTACTAAATATTTGTATCAAGTGGAATAGATCAATCAATAAGACGGGCTGAGAGAGAAAAAAAAGAGAAGAGCATCATTTTGCATGCAGCAGTGCTCTTAGGCGCGGATAGATTAAAAGAAGAATTGATGCATTTCTCTGCAGGCTGAAGAACCAGGAAAAATGTGAAGATGTACAGGGGCCAACATAAACCCAAGACACAGTGATGAGCTCATTCCAGTGCAGCTGTCTTGTTCTGTTATAAATTCAAAACAAAAGTGCATAATAAAAGTGAAAGTAAAAAAAAAAGAATGCATAATGACAAGCAGCCAGACTCATGCTGTAAAGATGAATAAAATAAAGCCATAGCACATATACACACGCCTCACTGATGTATGTATATTTTAAAGATGAGACAATTTAAGATCACATTCCTTTGCTGTGGCCAGCGGCTGATGCAGCCCACTTTTCCCACCCCTTTCACCCAGTCAGAGACTCACCCAGCAAAGGAAAAGAGGCTAAATGAACTGGAAAGAAACAAAGATTCAAACGACAGAAAACAACAACCAAACAACCAAACAGGAAGAAGAGTCAAGCATTTGGTTAAGTGCTTATCTGTTTTTCCAAAGAGCCTGTTTGCCAACAAGAAAAAAGACCTGAACATTCTGAACAATTTGAATATTGTTCTTTTTTTGTTGTTTTCTTTTTGCTCTTTGTTTTTTTTTTTTTTTTTTTTTTTTTTGCATGGATACAGGTAAACATTCGAGTATAATGCCCACAGATAAAAATGGAAGAAAGCAACACTGGGTTTTTATGACAGTTTTTATATGCTATGAGTGTTAGCATGCCAGATTTGAGTCCACTGTCTCCCCCATATTGTCCTTCAAAGAAAAATGCTTGATGGAAAAACTTGATCAGTAAAAGAAATAAATCAAATGAAATATGTTTTAAGAAAAACAATCTTTTTACCCCAAAGATAATCTGCAAAAATAAATACTGACTGAATAAAAGGAAGTAATGTTAGTGAGCAAAAGCAGAGGTAGGACAGGTAGCGTTTAAAGATGTAATGACAGAATGTGAAGATGACATTTCATCATAATGACTAATAAAATTTCTCACTTTGGAACTGCACCCTGACAGTTCACAGTGTCATTATGATTTGATGAATCATCAGTAACCCAACTAAGCTTTGAGATTACCAAGGAAACTGGTTCTTATTTTACTTTAACAAATGTACATTACTGTGGTAATTATAATGTTAAAAACCTAATTACAAATCTTATTTCGTGCCTGAGGGAATTTCATCAACAGATAGTTGTCTGATATATGTATTAATGTCAGGTTTATGGCAAGTGACGTTACTAAGGAAAGCTTAGGACTTATAAACTTTCCTAGTGAACCCCTTCCTAAGCACACACGTGATGACAGATTGTATATGCATCTCGCATGGATTATTACCATACAAGGTAAATGTTTGAACAAATATAATGGCTAACGGGACTGCGATAAACAAGATTATCCCTCAGTGGCAGAGTTCTAGCTTTTTTAGTCTCTTGCTTGTGATGTGATCTTAGAAAACTACTCAGTTGAATAAAAAAACTCTCAACATTGATTCAGAATCATATATGTATATAGAAACATTTTATGCCAAATACAGCAAACCCAATTATGGCAACACATCACAAACCATTTAAGATTTAACCAAGTTCTAAATTATTTTTACTCAGGGATATTAGCCAATAATAAAACAAGCAAAATATATAGGTGAGCAACCTGAACACTCAAAATGTATGGATAGAGATTCTATTTAAAAATCTTAATGCAAGCAGAAATAAAACAGGATGGTGACCAGAAAGCCAGGCACTGCAAGAGTGATTGTGGCAGTGGGCATAAGTGGACATGTTTTGTATGTGTAAAAAAAAACAAATTAAACTAAATTAAATAAAATAATGATATTGCATGGGGCTAAGGAGCATGAGGGATGCTTATACCAAACAGACAGCTGCGGAATGGGAAAGACACAATTGTCCTGCTACCATCCCAAGCCATGTGCAAAAAGAGGAGAAATGAAGGGTAAGGCCAAAATGAAATGAAAGTACCTCATTTTTTGAGAAGCTTTGCAAAGTTTTATAAAATTTACTACAAATCCTATATATATATATATATATATATATATATATATATATATATATATATATATATATATATATATATATATATATATATATATTTATATTACAGAATTATGCTTCATCAAATGCTACCCTACTAATTTTCACCTTAAATTCAGTTCTTTATATTTATTTAAAATGTAGGTGTTACACAATTGTATTAATGCATGGGCCAAATATTCCTGAAAAAAAGATTTAAACAAGAACAGATAGAACACAGAAAGAACATTAAGAGAAAAGTAATAACCAATGGCAGAGTAATTTTGAAAAACTACAGAGAGGTAAAAGATAGAAAAGGTGTGAAGAAGAAAATAGCTGACTGATGGATCTGTGGAAGAAAGTAAGAAGCATAGCACATTAGGAGACAAAAAGGTTTAGGTTCACAAAATCTCAAGGCGGTGAAACACAACCTGTATTATTTAACAAGGTGAAAGAAAAGAGAAAAAAATCAGCTGGACCTTATAAAGGGCTTATACTCGAAGGTTTACCCCTTCTTCTGGCTAGTGCAATACGTCTCAGTTAGCGAAATACAATTATTAGCTTTCATGGTAACCCACGCTTGACAACAGAAACCTCTTAAAAACAGGGCTGCCATGTTCTCTCTGCATTGCTTCAACAATCTCTGAGAGCAGCGACCATACACGACTAGTAGAGACTTTATGGAGTTCCCTGATTACAAATATAGTCAAATATCAAATGTACAGGAAATTTTAATAGATTGGAATGGCTGCTTGAGTTACTGTTCCATTATCAACGAAGAGGATGCTGGAATCCGTATGTAACCCAATCCTAAAAGGGAAGCTCTAAATTGCAAACAACCCTTGAGTTGGAAGATCTTATGAGACATTTAACAGAGTTTATGTCATTAAGTGGTCGGATCGAATGAAAGCAAAAGAGAGAGGGAGCAAGAGAGAAAGAGAGAGAATGGCTTACTTGGCCCATCCAAAAGGGAACAAAAGACACAACCATGTCCATTAGAGAGAAACAACCAGACAGGAAGAGCACAGAACCAAAACAGCAAGACATTACAGAAGGTGAAAGGGTCAGGGATACGTACAAACAGCAGTCCACATACACAGGCCAGCTAGCAAAGAGCCACATGTTCACAAAAACCACCTTACGAAAAAGTTGATAATGACCCTGCACTCCCAGTGCAATGCGTGCTTGTGGGTTTGCATGCCTTCTGGTGAGTGCGTCTGAACCATGTATTGTGTGTCAGTATGCAATAAGAACGTTGTGTGATTATGTCAAAGTGTGCATTAGTGCATATGTTTCCATGTATAAATGTCTGTCACAGGGAAAGCACGGGGGACTCACTCCCAGAGGTGGCGCTTGCATTGGCAGTGGAGAGAACTACATGAGTGGGGGTAGAAATATTGGTTACGTCATGGAGTTGGCTGAGCACAGAGGAGCGCCGTCTCACTGCACCCTGAAACGAACCACTTCTCTTGAATGTACTCACTACCTCCATCTGCAGGAGAGAGAAAAAAACCATAATACACACTACAGAAAGGGGAGGGGGATGAGAGCACGACTTGGGAGAGGATATATTTTTGGTAGCACTGTACCAACTTAACATTTAGTTTAAAATAACTCCAAAAACTGGGTTACAGCTATTAGCCAATGAAACAACATACCCAAACCAGTATCTGCAATACTACTGACAAACAGAAAAATGTAATTTCCTTAGAGATGTACTACAGCCGTTTAACATACTGCCTTCATGTCATGAATCTTTAGAAAGTAGCCTGCAATGAATACAGTACCCTTTAATACTATTGAAACTTTTGGTAAAAATAGATAAAAGGCACCAAGAAAGTCTAAGAACAATGACTATTGTCATTATCTCCTACAACTTCTTATAATATTAGAGAATAAAGTTGCAGACCCTATGAGACTTGAATTATACAACATATTCAATTGTATATAACATGTTTTGGCACTTTTAAGGGATGTGGATCGAAACTATACCACATGGGGCATGATAGCTCAGTGGTTAGGGTGATGGTTAAAGGGGTTTGGGGTTGGGGGTTTACAACAAAGCTGTAAATGTAGGCCCCTGAGAAAGTCCTATCACCCTCATTGCTCCAGGGGTGCTGTTTTGGAAACCTTGCGTTCTGACCCCAACTATTAAATGGGGTTATTTGTAAGTCACTTTGGATAAAAGCGTCTGCTAAATGATTCCATGTAATGTAATGTAATACACGGAAAAAATCCATGCGGATACTGGGACAAGATGCAAACTCGATTTCACATGCTACGCCTTTTCTTTACTTTGTCCAGCGTTCTAGGTCCTTTTTCGTGCATTTTTTCTATCTTATCCCACAGCATAGGAAGACGAATTTTGATTTACAGTGTCCTATAGGATGTCACAGTTACTTACTTAGCCTTACAGCAAGGTCCTGAACCTGTGCGGCTTTCCTTCTACTGCCCAAAGGCATGTTTCATAGTTAAAGAGATTCTTAACTGCCATATTTAACTGTATCACTTGTAACCGCTTCGGTCAGCTACCGATTTCCAGATTTTAAGCCTTCAAAAAACCAAACAACGCATTACTTAATTCAAATCAATAATACTTAATATCATAAAAAGTTTCCCTCTGTCTGCAGAAGAAAAAGTTTTCAGCCAATGAGGTCTTTATAAATTAAAATGATTAGTATCCTAACAATAAATTTGGGTATTACCCAGAGTGTCAATTTTTCAAACGATTTTACCAATTAATTTTCACATTTTCCCCAAGGCAAATTTTTAAAAAAATATATAAATAAAAAAAATTATTTTGCAGTTTGTTCTCAAGATTTCTTTCGGGGGAATAAAATCTTTTATGTATCTTTACTAATAGTATCAATAGTTGTGAAGGGTGCTGCATTTGGTTGCAAAAATGACTAAATTACTGCATAAATACTTACCTAAATTAGAATATTATGCAGTCCTACTGTAAATACCTCTGCTGTTAGACTATATAGTTTAGTGAATTAAAAATGCAAAAGGCACAAAAAACAAGGTTTAAATAAAAAATCTCATGGAACAAGGCACATGAATATTTACAGCATTCAAAGAAGAAACATTCTTATTTATATTTATACAAAAAACTTAGTGACAATGTAAATTGAGCATGAGAGCAGTGCCCAAAATGGTGTAATATGTATCTGATATGCATTCCACAAAGCCAGATTTAAAATACAATAATTAAAAAATATATATTTAACTAACTATATAAATTAAGTTCCCATCCTCATTATGTCAACTAGCAATGTAGCATACTGCTACATTAAGTAAAAAGTTAACTGTGGTTCATCATTTAAAAATCTCAAAACACACAGTGATGAAACATGGTGGTGGCAGCGACATGTTGTATGTTAGTTATCCACAGGTTATACATTAAGTTTGCAAGCTACACTGATGCAAAACCAAAAATGTCTTACACCAGATTCAAGGCCAAGGCATATTGTACAAAATATAAAATTCATCAACTTTACCATATTTCTTTCAAAGTAATTTTGCTTTTCAAAGTAAACATCAGAACTACATAAGGAAGATATAAACTAAATATGATTCCATTTGACCTTACAACTATGTTTGCTATAAGATTATAAATATCTACTCCAAAGAACAAAAAGTTTCATTTATGAACTTGACCTTAACTGCAGGTTTCAATTCATCCTTCATGTATTAATCACACATTTAAAATAAGAGAGTATTTTTTATACAATTACAGTAAAACCACTCTTTCATCTCTCGGAGATTCAATGCTTGATTAATTAGATCATCTTTATCAGAAGTACAGTGATAAAGGCTGGAATGTAAACTCTGTACCAGGAGCCATTCTCAAATAAAAGCTCTGATTAAATTTAACTAACTAATGACAGCTGATGTAACTTCTTCTATTTTGCCAACTCAGAGTCAACTGAGAAGAAGATCAATGCAAATGTTGTAAGGGCTTTGGCATTTCCTGTGATGACAATCCCAAACACATTTTCAATTTACAGTTAAGTTTCGTAACAGTAACAGTTAAGAAATGCATCATCAATTTTGAACATAATTACATATTTTAGTGTTGCTTCATGGAGCAGTGTTATGGGGCAGCATGGTGGCGTAGTGGTTTATTTAGATGATTTATTATTATTTTACACTTATTAATAGTTCTGGATGACACGGTGGCTTAGTGGGTAGCACATGATGAAGTGAATTATTTTTCCTACTGTGCGTACACACAGAGGAATTTGTCCTCCACAATTAACTCATCCGTGCAGTTGAAACACACACATACACACACACACTGGTGAAGTGAGCACACGTGCCCGGAGCAGTGGGAAGCCTTGAATATGGCGCCCGGGGAGCAATTGGGGTTAGGTGCCCTGCCCAAGGGCACTTCAGCAATAGTACTTGGTGGGACCGGGAATCAAACTGGGGCTCTTCAGGTCACAAGGCTGGTTTCTTAACCACAAGCCCATGACCGCCCCACTTACTTTATATTTTAACATGTAATGCCACACCTCTTATTTGAGATTATCTACATCATAGATCTTTTTTGTTTAATAGATGTATTTTTATTTTACATTATTCTCCCAATAACATATTAAGTAAAGGACCATAGTTTGCAATAGAATGCTGCAGTCATTTTTGCTTTCCACTGTCCATTCATCACAATCAGCTCACTTTCTCTTATTTAGCACCAGCAAACCATAATGCCTTGTGGACTTCAACTTACAACCTCGTACACCTTACACAACCATGTCTGTGCTAAGAGCACAGACTCATCATCAGAGATGTCTAGTGGGAGATAAAGACAGAGCACTCTTCAAGAGACTGCTATCTTTAAGAGCACTTCGGCTGTATCCAACTGTTTATTTCCCACCTGCACAATTACTAGTTTGATAGACAGAGAGAAAGGAAAGGCACTGCTTTAAAAGAGACTCTGCACAGCACAAACATTCTTATATATACACATACAGCTATGTCATCAATATGATACTGGAATTGTATGACAACAATCAAGTTTTGGTCAATTAGCAACTGAATTATAACTGAATGGATTTACCTCGGAATATTCAACAAAAGAATTTGAAGAATCATTTTGGTAGAAGAAAAGTGTAAATTGTTTTGACACAGACCAACAAAAAAGGTGAAATTCGATGGAAGAGATTCTGTGATATACAGTCACGTGCATTTGGACACCTCCGTTCAAATTCCATGTTGTAATGATTTTAACAGCCACTTCTTAATTAGGGATTAAATGACATAATAAAGGAAAGATAAGATTGAATGTGTACATTAAATAGGTGCATTTAGCTTTTTGGTAAATAACCAAATGTCAATTATTTACTTTAAAGAGAGGTGTCCAAACTTGCACATATCACTGCATATATTTTGGAATACAAAAGAACAAACATGAATTAAAAGCCCTTATGGTGAAGGTTATAACAGAAACTCAAAAAAAATGACATTTTTTCTAATGAGCAGTGTTAGATTATAGACTGCTTATAACATGGAGATAAGGCAGCGTAGACACATTCACAAAAACGTCAAGCTGGGTGCATCCTGCAGCTCTGAGGTAAAGGCAAATCAAAACACCAATACACACCTCAAAATGACTGTAGATACAGAGCAAATAACCAGCTCTGAGCAAGAGATCAATACTCATTTGATAGAGGTTCCCAAAAGAGAGATACACAGTTAACAGAAGTAAAACAGAAAAAGAGATGAGGAGTCAATGAAAGAGAAGCCTAGACAATAAAGGGTTGGTATTTTGTTAACCCTGAAGAGTGTCTGAATAGAATGACAAATTAAAAAAGAGTAATAATGTGGAAACGTAAGTATGACAACTATTATAACAAGTACTACTTTAACAAACTGGTTTATGTGGTGAAAGGGGAGGGGCTGTGTGTGTGTATACACAGCACCTGAGTTTGGATGCGATTGAGGCCTCTAAACCAGAGGATCTGTCCTCTGCGTAGTTCCCTTTCAGCATGATCGATCTCTTCCTCGTCCTCAGCCAGTTCATCCTCTGTCATCTCATCAGTGCCTGGCCCAGTGCCTGCTTCTTTTAGACATTTCAGATGACTAGTGGGCACTGTGGCAATGACCTAAAGTACCAAAAGAGGTATTCATTTCATTTTTTCATTCCAACACATTTAGCAGACTTTCAAAGAAAATTTATCTGATGATTTGGTTTGTGAATTGTTGATTTACAGATTACATACAATCCAATTTTACAATCAAATGCAAGCGAAACGTAAGGGCAGTGATTCCCAACCTTTTTCAGGGGCAAGCTATTTAAATTGCAGTCATGATATGATTTAGAAAGATTGTCTTTTGAAACATAAATGTAAGTCATATTTAGTATGGGGTAAACAGAGCAATGGCTACAGGTTAGAGTTTATTTTTCTTGATGTGTACAAGAGTGAATTGAGTTTAAATGGCTTGGATTGCTTAAAAGTAAAAAGTCATATGCTTAACACAAATAAAAAAAAGATGATAATTAAACTAGAGATCAAGTACATTGCATTACATAGTATATGGCATAATTCACAAAATGGCATATATTCTTCATACAACTCCACATGATTTTCTGACCACAGTACACTAACCTGTTCTTTACATATTGTATCTGTGATCAAAAATTATTTATCCTACTCTAAAACCGTATGCAGTAAATTAATTTTGTTCCTACATCATAATTATATGCTTATATTGATAGCTGAAATATTATTCTTGTGCCTTATTTTACCCATTTGTATTATTGCATTAACTTTCTCTATCCTCACCTGACCCCAAAGGAGCTCTCCCACACCTACAAAGAGACACCACAGCCACTGCTCCATGTTAAGAGGTGCACAGCTGAAGGGTTTGCCCCCAAACTGCACAATCACAATCTGCAAGGTGTAAACACACAGAACATTTGTCATTGTAACACCAGGCTACACATTAGCAAAAGCATTTTACTCTTATCAAGGGTAGAGTGTAGAACCTGCACGCCGAAGGTGCCTAGCACAATGCTGCAGAAGATGGGGTTGCCAAAGATGCCATCAAATACATTTCTTTCTCCATGGATTTTGCGTGCGTTGATCTCATTAAAGAGCTGCATTAGGACAAAGGTGTTGAAGATGATGGTGTAGTGCTCAGAGGGAGGAGAGTGTAGTGGAGCGTTGCGTCCACTGTCGATGTTGAAAATCTTCTCACCTGCACATTAATTAAAAGGTGCATGAGACCAGGAGGTAAAACTTAAAAAGTATATTAAATAAAAAATACTAATCAATATATTAAATAAAAGGTTAAAAAGCACAGCATATTGATCCATGGTACAGTTCTGGGGCAGACTCAGGATCTTTTAAGTGTTTAGTTTATATATTTTCCTCATGTCTGTGTGGGTTTCCTCCTAAGCGTGAATGTGTCTGTCCACATATCTGAAATGGTCTGTCCAGGTTTTTTTTTTCCTGCTACTAAGACTTCACACCCTTCACAAAGCAAATGAATAAATCAATAAATAAAATAAAAAAAAACACAAAAATCTAACTAGATAAGACATAAGTACTTATTTTTAACATTCTATATAAACTGGCTCTCCGACAGGCACCTGTCAAAATAAATGTATAAATAAAAGTATTAAAATTCATAGTATCTAAGAAAAAAAACAATAATGAACTAACTTATAAATACATTAGATGTTACTATAGTTGGAGTGGCATGGTGGCTTAGTGGTTAGCACCTTTCAATGTTATATAAAGGTTAAATGTTTCCCCGGGATGGGCATAGGGAACTCCCCCTGTGAATCTAGTAGAGAAATTAGTGGAAGATAGGTAGTAGCAATCAGGGAATTCCTCAGGTTGGTGTTTTACACCTGCGCCACTGGGTGGCAAGATAATTGGTGCTTAATATACATAAGGGCTTTTAATTTTCTCATGAGCATGCTCAAGCAAATGGGCAAATCAAGATTTTCTCCCATGATAATAATTAGCATTCAACATCCTTATGTACCTGCTTTTTTCCTGATGTCACTGTCATGCTGAAGGTCAAGGTTCCAATAACAAGCCTCCAGGAAAATCAATAATGTTGGAATATAATGATGCAAATCTGTTTTGGGAGATATGCTTATTGACAAAAATTATTCAAATATCTTTGGTTTAAAGTTATCTGTAAAGAAGGATGATATTGATGAAGCCGAAGAGTCTGTGATATTATCTCTTTCAGGGTGAAAAAATAAAGAAAGCTATAAGATAAGAATGGCTGTGGGCTGACACACATTGGCATGTTTATGCTCAGGGTATTTGTAGTCAGGAACTAAGATCTCTACAGTATATTCTATTTGCACTTTATTTTGTTTTACATTAAATAATATTCAAGGTTGTATTAAAGGTGACAAATGACTATTACATCTGTTTGTTTAACTCTGTTTAACTCTATAAATCTTTAAAGATGGAGTAATGTTGCCAAATAATTTAAAAGAAAAAAAAAAGAAAAAAAAAAGACAAAATAGAGCATTGTTAGCAAGTGGAAGAAGCATTGACTGCAGGGTTCAAATCATGATGAAAATAATGACTTTTTGATGAGAGTGTATTGTGACATTCATAGCTAGAGGGTTTTGTGCTGTAGCCACGGCGACTGCAGCAGTGTAGCACTGTGCTTTGCTGTGATAATTAAACTCGTTACACCTGTGGAACCATCTGAAGCCAATTATCGGTCTCAGCACTGAGTATTTAAAATGCTCCTGAGACCCTGAGCATCAGCACTGGGACATTCCTTTGGATACATTGTGCTTTTTATTCCTATTTATAACACAGCTACCAAAACACAGTGCACAGCTACCAATTCTGCAGCAGCACAGTCAGACTTTGCTGGTCGTTCTGTAAGTAAGCATGGTTGGTAAGCAGCTAACTAATTTCTAAAAAGCCGAGGGCCGTATGTGTTGATTGCTTCCCTTTGGCGTGAGTAGCACAGCATTGGCCCCTCAAACAAGAGCTCCCTCCAGCTTACTCTCAATAGAATTTTATTTCATGGGAAAACATTTTCCTTAAGTTTTTAAATGTTAATATTAACTCTTGAAACCAGGTGTGTTAGATAAATCATTTGTTGTTCAGCTTGAGGCATTTACCACATCACTCTAGATTAACATCTTACCAACAAAAAGAAGGGTAAAGATGATGACAAGCTGATAGACACCATGCCCAAGGATATTCTTCATCATGGTAAGGGAGATGAGGGGGTTGTTACGGCCGTAAGGTTTTCTTAGCAGCAAGGCTTCAGTGGGTGGTTCGGTGGCCAGGGCAAGAGATGCAAATGTGTCCATAATCAGGTTCACCCATAACATCTGTACAGCTTTCAAAGGAGAATCCTACACAAACAAAAACATGATGGAAGTGAAAGAAAGTCTACAACACTCATTCCTACTAGGCTCCAGCAGGGGGCTCAAAACACCAGCTAAATGCAGCATGTTTTTCTCACAATTCACAAACAGCCTACCAATGAGGTGCAATGCAGTGGGTTCTAAAGTCAAAACAACTTCAAGGTCTATGTAAGACCCACGTTTTATATATAATAAAGCCCAAAAAAATTCGGGGGGTTAGAACAGTGGCATTCAAAACCCAGAAATATCAATCTCATTATTTGGGGTTCATTTGCCTGGCACCATTTTACTTTTATCCCTCTACAGCTGTGCACAACAAGTAACAACAAATAAAATCAATTTAAAAATCAATCAAAAATGAATGAATGTATGAGCACATAAAGAAATAATATAATAGAATAATAGTTTTGCCGAAATTTTATGCTTTGGAAATCAGTTTATATTTTGTTCAGGAGTTTTTATGTAAAATAATTTTAGTCAACAAAACATTAGATTTGTTAAAAAAGTGAGGAATCAGAAGCTAATTAATCTAAGAAACAACTGTGCAGAGTTAAATATGGTTTTCATTTTTAAAGCCTAATAATCAATTCCTCATAAAGTTTCATTCAATAGAAAAAAGTAGCCCAAATCACACATTTACAATGTAATGTTAAAAACAGCCTGCATGAATTTAACACACCATTTGATCAGAAATGGCCCATGTTACTCCATATGATTCATTTAGGTTTTAAAAAACGCCTTTTTATGAAAAAGTGTTATATTACACAGATTGCTCCAACAAAATCTGTTGTATGTGTCAAGAGAATGATTTATGCTCTTTAATGTTAGTGAAACACAAAAACTTTTTTTTCTCTTTCTGGTTACACCGATCACCAACTGTAACACCAACTGTCTGGCAGCTTATTTTTTAAATAATAATTTAAATGGCTGTTAGTTTATTGTGATATTCTGATTTCTATATTGATGATGTCTGTAATTAATAATATGAGGCGTTGCATAAATGTGTGTGTGTGTGTGTGTGTGTGTGTGTGTGTGTATACGTGTATACGTATGAAACCTGTGTAATGCAGGCTCCAGTAAAGGCCACTATGACAGCCACAACATTGACAGTTAGCTGAAACTGCAGGAATTTTGAGATGCTGTCATAGACATTGCGTCCCCACATAACTGCCTTCACAATGCTGGTGAAATTGTCATCAGTCAAAATGATGTCCGAGGCTTCTTTAGCTACATCAGTTCCAGCAATGCCCTAAAAGTCAGATAGAGTAAAATAAAAAAGAAGAAAAATTTGAATAGAGGGGAATACATGATTCATACGTGCATCATAGCCAGCTACATCGTGGAAACAAAACACATATTAAAAATTGTTAAAAATTAAAAACTAAAATATATTCTTATCACACTGTATTTGTCATTCATTATCTTGGACTAAGGCAAACGTGCTACAAATGCTTAAAGATTGCAGCACTAAAATTTATAATAATGAAATAAGATTATAATACAAAATAGATCTTGCTATTTTCTGATGATCTATAGGAAATTTTAATTTTCATAAAGTTACATCAAATGCTAATTACATCAGTTATTTGCTGCAAATTAAATTTCTGCTAGTCCTTCTACTACTTTAATGCTTTTGAAGTAGCTCACCATGGCAAAGCCAACATCAGCTTTTTTAAGAGCTGGTCCATCATTGGTCCCATCACCAGTCACTGCAACCACCTGCCTTTGCTCCAACACAGTGCTATCAATGATACCTGCAAATCATCAACAGCAATTAGGCAACAAATGACACACAATCACTAACTTAACTCAGAGTACAGTTACTAAATCAGATCTACACTCAGTTTAAAGACCATGTGTAGTTTAGTCATGCAGTGTTCAGGAAGTTAGTGGATATTTTGTAGTGGATATTTTGCAGCATAAATATTACAAAAAAACAATAACAGAATGTTGTAGCATTAATCAGAGTAGTAACAGAAATAGATGTCAGAATCAGAACTGATTCCAGTTCTTACATGAAAAACTGAGCTGAGATCACTTAAGGTGTTAAGTGATGTTATAGAAACTACACAATTTAGTAACTTTGTAAGCCCAAAGCACTAAAAATCACAAATTATACTAGAAGATACCAAATACCATCTAAATATGATCTTTCATGTCATATTGTCTGTGAGTGTTTGAATAAGCCCATGCACAGGGTTTGTTTTCAGGATTGTTTTCAGGGTATCATGGGAAAAATTGTCAGCTTTTGGACAGACAACAGACGCAGTGTGTGCAGAGAATGTGGACAACACCATCCACAGAGATTGTAATATCTTAAAAAACAAATTCAGAGTGGTATTGCCACATTTATATTGTATAAAATATTAGAAGACACAAATCTTAATTCAGAAATATTTGACACAACAGATGACATGGTAATAAATAATAATATAATAACATGTAGTAATACATTGCCCATGTTAACATAGATTTAAAAAAAAAAAAAAAACTGAAATCAATAGTATTTCTTATAGTGATAAACTGCACACCTTTAACCAGTGTATGTTTGTCAGTAGGTGACGAGCGTGCCAGGACTCTCAGTTTGGGCCAGATCTTGTCGATCCTTTCCTGTTCAATCTGAAACAGGATGTAAAGCATTGGAGCATATGGCATGGTTATTAGCACTACGTGTTGTTACAGTATAGCAATTGGCGCAATATAGTTTAACTCAGACTAATCAGTAGTTTTGTGTTTGCAAAATCTGTCTGGCCAAAAAATGCTCTTTGGACTTTGTGTGTTGTGGTCAGGATTTGATGATTTGCTTCAGGTGGTCAGATCTAGACTCAGCAATGACTATAAAATAAAATGATGCTGAGTATCTGAATGTTCTGACTAATCAGAATTTTCTGCATGATTTATCAAGCTTAAACTGTGAAAGCATGAAGAAGCATGACAGAACATGCATTCTTTTCACAATATTAGCCACCACAGAGTGAATAACATTTAAAGTTCTGCTATAGAATACCTTATGAAGTTGTTCTGTAATCAATGTGAGATTTCAGTCAAAAACTATTGAACCTAAACAGAAATGTTGAAACAATGTCAGTGTGAATGTATTGTATTATCAAAGAAAAATCGTTCCAACAAAATATTAAAAGGTAGCATTTTTTGTGGCCAGGCAGGCATCAAACATTATTTATATAGGTTAGATGATTTAGAGTAACTGCAGACACACCATTTTCTAGCCAATTTTCCAGGTGGATCTATTTACTGCAGGAACATCATATTTATGGTGAGGTAAAGACAACGCATGCTTACTCTATAATACAAAAAGCCAATCACCAGCCCATTCTAATGATGGCTCTATATTACATCAAATCGCTATATCATTATAAAACTGATTTCCAGTTATGGTCATATGTAAATAATATATTGTGCTCTACCAATTTAAAGATATAAATGAAATTCATAGTTTTAGCAATGACAGTAATTTAATTACTTTATACATCTATATCATGGTATATGGTTCGGTATATTAAAACAAAACAAGTTACCTCTCCTTTCTCATTTCTGATTCGTCGGTTAAAATCCTTGCCTTCCAAGCACAGAAAGTCATCACCAGGCTGAATGATGCCACACTTTGTAGCAATAGCACGTGCTGTGTTGATGTTGTCCCCAGTAACCATGCGTACAGTGATCCCTGCCCTCTGGCATTTCCGAATGGCCTCAGGAACCTTCAGGTTAAAGAAATATTAAAGAATAAAGAATAAATATTAATATTTTCAGGTCAATTATGTATACTGTTGCACAGTTCATGCACAGCTGTCACAGTGTCATAAAAATACATAAAAAAATATGAAGTGAAAACACAATATTTGAAACAAAAAAGTAAAAATTCTATTAAAAGTTACATAAAAAGATTTGTACTGTATATATTTAAATGCTGTCGTAGGAGCTAAAGGCCTGTTTAAATATTTTAGGTTCGATTTCAGGTACTATACAATTGCAAATATTAGGCTCTGGTACGTAGACAGCACAATGACACAGCTGCCTCACTGCCAGCAGGTCCTGGATTTGATTTCTCGGAACACATACTGTGTCTTTTCTGTCCAAACACATACAAGTGAGAAAATCTGGGGCTACTAAACTGATGTGATATGAATTTGTGTAGATGAATCTGTCCATGTGTTTGATCTGAGATGGAACTACTCCTGTCCATAGTGTTTCCACCTTTTGTCTAATAGTGCAATTAATTATAAGCTGCAGTTATTAAACTCCCACACCAATCACCCCAAAACAGAGCACATTCGCTCCATGCTACTATGTTTCATTTCAACAATATTGCTTATGAAATTAATATTTTGTTAGAGCATATGGCAGGGACTAATTCAATTAATTAAATTTGTTTTAATAAAATTAAAACTGACTTGTGTTTGAACTGTGGAAAAAGCTTGCCAAATCCATTTGTTCTTGGCATACCTCTGGTCTTACTGGATCCTCAATCCCAACTACTGTGATGCACGTGAGCTCTGTAACTATTTCAGCCTCATTTTCCCAGTCAGGTTCAGGATCACCAGGAAGGTCACGGTAGGCGATGCAGATGGTTCGAAGGCCCTCGCATGCCATAGGCTCAATCACTTTTTTCACCATCTCATCCCTATCACGCGGTCGGAAATTTCGCAATTCTCCTCCTGCTCCAATGATGGATGAGCATCTGAAGGATTAGCGCACAAATCATATGCAGAATTTTATAAAACCTAGCACAACCCAATCCCAATAGAACACAAAGATATTAGATAAAAAGATTAAAATGCAGTAAAATGTTATTACAAGGGATAATACTTGCACAATGTATTGTCACAATCGACAAATTATTACAGTCAACAAAATGGATATAGTAGACGTAGACTTACTTTTTCAGGACGATTTCAGATGCTCCTTTGCTGTAAAGACGGAAGGCACCATCGGGCATCTGCACCACTGTGCTCATGGACTTGCGGACAGAATTAAAAGTATAGACTTTGTAGAGCTTTTCCTCTGGGATTTGCTCACGGATTGGTGCATAGTCTCGCTTTAGGTCCAACACAAAGCCCAGCAAGCCACACTCAGTCTTATTTCCAACCTGCTTTGGAAGGCCACCTTCCACATCAGGAGGCTGGGCAGAGGAAAAAATTTATGGATTTAATAGCAGCATATACAGTGATGCTTTCATTTTTTTTCCTCTGTAGATCTCTATATTGGGGCATAAATATGACTTAAAAGTTATTACATTTTCACAAGTGCTAAAATAATAGAGAAATAAAAAATGTCATCTGGTAATGTTTTGGACACGCATATATATTTATACTATGTGTTTTGTGGCTCAAACTATATTAAAAAAATATGCCTTTTTGCACCTGCTACAAACTAAAATCTATTGTAAAAACTAAATGTATATAAAACAAAATGATGTAATATTACAATATGCATAATGCACTGTTAGGACAAACAGTAAAAGTTTTAAAAATCAAGTGTTTTTAAATAATATTATTACTTTATAACTTTTAATAGATTTAATTGTATATTGTATCACTGATTACAGTAGCCTTTTTTGCCTTTGAATTTTTTAAATAATTTTTTTCCTCTGGTTTGAAAAGATGTACAAGTTTCTGACTCAGACTACAATACTAAAAAAAAACTGAGTCATGTGACTAATGACAAGATGCCGTTTGATAGTAACAAATTTCAGACAGTGATTCAAAAAATACAACCAGGCAACCAAGCAAAAAGTTAAATGATCTCAACTGAAAGAAGGCAGTGATGGCTTAGGGATCTGGGGTAAAAGATTTTGAAAAGAGTTTGAACCCAGGGAGTGCCAATGTGGGCCCTTAACCTTTGGAACCAGAGGCACTGTATTGTTGTCATCTCTGCTCCCTTAACCTCACATAAATTTGTGAGTACCGAAATAAAATATGTTGAGCTATACATCTGTTCATAACGATACTGTAACGATTTGTAAAGAATAAAAAATGTATCTTTGCATAAATAGAACATTGCATGTTCTTACCATGATTTTGGAGGTATAGGCGCTGTTGATTGAAATTGCATTAACAATCATCTCTATGGTGTTGGAATTTATCTGGCTGGGCTCAGGAATTTCACGAAAGTGTTGGTCATTTACATAGGTCTGCACCACAGTCATGCGGTTGGTGGTCAACGTGCCGGTCTTGTCTGAGCAGATAGCTGTAGCATTGCCCATCGTCTCACAAGCATCCAAGTGGCGTACAAGATTGTTGTCTTTCATCATTTTCTGTAAGGAAATATTGGATGGTGGCAGGTAAACATGGGTTTGTAATTGTATTTTGGTTTTGTAGATAGCTGTGAAACTAAATCAAACATCAAGGTAAAACATGAATTGCTTAAAGTTTAGAACCTGAACATTACAAATGCATGCCAAAATAAACACACACAAACCTTTACTGAGTAGGCTAGAGAGATGGTAACTGCAAGAGGTAGACCCTCAGGTACAGCCACCACCAGAACGGTGACACCAATAATGAAAAACTTGACAAAGTACTGCACATAGATAGGTGTGCATTCAGGCATCCAGCTCCGCCCCTCCACCACAAATGTGTCAATCACGAAGTACAGCACCAAAATAATCACTGTGATGGCCGACATAACCAGACCTGGGGACAAATCAACAGAAGTGATGGTTGTTGCCTTCACAAATTGCACCAGTCAACCAATAAATAGCAGAAATGGGGAAAGGATAACCTCTCAGCCATAAAATGTACAATCAGAAGAGCTGACAGAGGCTTGCATAATCCAGATTTTAGTCATAATCTACATTTGAATTGTATCTGAATCAACCTTAAACCAATGCCAATGTAAAACCCATTAGAAAATTTACTCAAAAAACTCTTAAAGATTCTACTCTTTCGCTTTCTAATGTCATAATGTTTAAAATCCAAAAAGCTCTGGTGGTAGGTCAGCTAAATTACCAGATCAACCAAGACAAGGTCAGGTTACAGGATATTTTGCAGCTTTCTAAAGGTCTTGTGTATCTATATTTAAAACATGTTCTCCAATTCAGTGAATATTTTTGAATCATTCATGTTTTTCTTGTTAAAATCATCCTATGACATCAATACAATGTGGAGATTTTACTTGGAAGCAGCCTTTTTTTAACTTTACATTTCAATAAATAGAATATTTCCGTAATGACTCAGACGCTTGTTCTTTCGAGATTTGACACACACCTGCTTTGCCAATCTGTACAGCCAGTTTAGTAAGCTTTCCCTGTAAGACGGACTTCTCCTTCTTTGGCACATTAGCTTTCTTCTTTTCCCTTTCTTCCACCTCCCCTCCTTCTGCACTTTTTAGCGGTTGCATCTCCATGGCGACTGCTCCATCCTGCTTCTTGGCTAATGGGCGGGACAGAAACTGAGTATTATTATATACAGGGAACAAATCATTTCTGGCAGAATGCCAGTAAGCAATATATATCACAATCATGTTTACTATACATGGTGCATCACAAATTATACCACGGTTGAGCCAGGCGGTTATGCATGTTCTACAAATGATATTTGCACAAAGGCGGACACATGGCACATTAAAACAAAGATGAAGGCAGACAGTCACTGACACAACTCAACAGAACAAGTGCGTTATCTCTATCAGCCTCTAACATAATTGAACAAAAATTAGCACTGCTAAATAAGAGACTTTGTATTCTGCTTGAAAAGAAAACTCGTCAATGAAACATGACATTGCAATAGACTTCCTGAGAGGGGCTGTAGAACCCTTAGCTTCATGTATGCTGCGTGTTTATTTTCTATGTAACTAAAAACACATTTATGTGTACATACATGGCACAAGTATAACTTCGTGATAATAAGTCTTATTGTGCAACAGGCTGTCTGACTATTTTCAGAGCAATAAAATAATTAACCCCTCTGTGCCACATATTTCATATGCCCGTATTACTGTCTCTATGGTACCTTTATTTTGATTGGTCTCCACTGCCACCTCTGGCTGCTTGCCTGTGAGAAAGAGAGAAAGCAAGAGAGAAAGAGCGATACAGAGAAACAGACATGTTCAAGAGGGAAAAGCAAGGAGATAAAAAGAAGAAAAAGGAACAGTAACAAGAAAACAAAGCGTGACAGACAGAATGAGAAATGGAATACACAGTGTACTTGAGTGAATGAAACAGATCACTGAACTATGAAAACAAATGAACACATATACACATATACATGCACCACATGCAAATAGACCTCCATGAACATTCAGCCAAATAAGACACTTCACATAAGACTGAACATGGCTTTTTTATTTGTCTCTGTGTTTCAGCTTTAAAGGACATTTTTGACTTCTATTTAAGTGGGTCGTTTCATTTTGAACTTTATTTATGTACAGCGTAAAAGTGTACATGCACCTGATGCAAGTATAATATATAAATATATAAGTCAGAAACTAGTCTGTCTTCAGAAGTACATACCATTAGTGATGCTGCTCTGTTTGGCCTCAGTAGTAAGTGAGTAACTACGCTCATCTGATATGGGAGCGTGAAAGGGTGGGTGTGGGGGTCATGTGGGTGTGGAGAAGGGATTGTGGGAGATTTCAGGATTGGTTGGTAAGAAAGAGGTAAGAAAAAAAAACAAACAAAAAGACAGTATTCATAATTCTGCCAGGCAAGTGGCGATACGTGCCCTGGAGTGGGGATCAATATATCAATAGACAAATCATTGAGCCTGACGTTATTTCAAATGAGATTTTAGGAAAGATTTTTATATAATAATTAACAAGAAATCTGATAGGTTGTTTGCAATTGTGTGATTCCAATTAATTAGAAAAATGAGATAAAGAGCAGCAATAAGGATAAAGTTATACTGTATAAAAGCTCATTCTGTGTTATAGTTTAAAGAACATTGTATGTTATAAATATAAAATCTCAATTTTTTAATCTTCTACACTATGAAGAGAAGACATTTTTCAACCAAAATAAAAGACTTTCTTTGCTTTAGAATCACTGGATATAAGCAGCTATTTTGTCCTCCAGACATCCTTCTACCCAAAGAAATAAAATGAGCTAAATGTAAGCATTTTTGTTCATGTTTGGCTCTATGACCTCAATACTAAGATTCATCACAATGTCAACAAAATTTTATACCTCTGTGGCTGTCAAAATCAAAATTACAGGTGAGATACACCCAGAACAGGGTTCCAATCCATTGCTGGGCACACTCACTCAAACGGACACACACACACTGTTATAGGGGCAATTTAGTGCAGCCAATTCATCTTGAATCCATGTTTTTGGACTGTGGGATGAAACCCATGCAGACACAGGGAGAACATGGAAAGAACATGGAAACCCAGATTAGAATTTGAACCTGGATTCCCAGCCATGAGAGGTTGCTCATGCTAACCACTACGCCATCTTGCCATGGTAATTGCATGATAGGGTAAAATATTTCTGGTTGATTCCTCTTTCACGTGACTGCCTTTAATCTTAGAAATGTCGCGTGTAACTACTGCTTCTAATCCGTCACTAGTGCATTCACCCGAGACAGAGATGTTGCTATAAATGTCAGCATTTTCAGTTTATATCTTGCATTTACTCAACATCCTCCCATTCCTATTTAAATGTTTCACATCGAAGACATTCTGCACATTTGAGCTACTACTTTACGGTCCAGAGAAGTCTGTTCTGCAGTTTGCTTCATTGCAACTTAGTGATAGATATTATGTGCAAACAACCATTCAGAATTATGAATTATGTTTTACAGAAAAATATGTGACATAGAATCGACTGCTGCATTGACAAATGTATGCAGTCCACCACCCTCTTTTCTGTTCCTTTAATGTAGTTGGAACCAGTCTCCTGTCTAGAGGGGTGAAGGCTAATAAGTGGCACCTGAGGCAAATGTGAAGTTACTAATCGAACTGTTACTTATCCAATGTCACAAGACAAGTGATGCTGTCTGAAAGAGAAGGGTAACTCAAAGCAATCCACATGAGCTAACAGATTTCTAATTCTCCGGTGACACTTTAATTGGCAGTAGTGACCAGACTGTCCTCTTTCTTTTCCAAAGATCATGTCCAATTATGCCCTTTCAGACTTCCAGCCACAATCCCCTCACCACACTTCAAGCGCTCTTTTATTGCACCACTTGAAAAACCACTTTTGAAATCTTGATCCAGGCAATGAAGTCAAGATTTCAGCTCACTTGCTGGCTAACTGATAAGACTTATGCTGTCTCTTATCTCCACACTGACTGCATTGCGCCACCATCTGAATGTCTTTCCGTCTGTCTGAACCTGTGCAATCAATAAAACAGTGCCCATTGTGATTTCAGTGACTTGTGTTTTCCAGTTCTGACTTTTTCTTTGGCTCTTTTTCTTTGAATGATCTAGAGTGTTCCTGGCGGGACACAATGTCAAATATTCGTAAAGATTTAACACTGCCTTATAATTGCATATAGTTTTATTGTGGGTGAGAGTGATTCTGTGCACATTTATTCTTCTGCTTCTCACCTACCTTTTTTCTCTTTCTTCTCCTCCTCTCCCTCTCCAGCACCCAGCAGAGTAAAGATAATTCCAGATTGAGAATTTATACCAACAGCAGTCACCAACATCCTGCCCGATCCCTCCATCACATGAGTGCCTAAAGGTAAACATGACATCCAAAAACAGAATATGTAAGGTTAGATATTACCTTTCATTTCTTTGTTTTATTTTACCTACTGTGCTTAAACACAGATCAATGTGTCCACCACATTTAACCAATCCGTTTAGTGAAACACACACAAATATACACATTTGTAAAGAGAGCACACATGCCCAGAGCATTGGGCAGCCCTGTATATACCGCCCGGGGAGCAATTTGGGGTTGAGTGCCAGGGCACCTTACCCATAGTACTTGGTGGAACTGGTACTCAAACCAGGGATTTTCAGATCACAAGTCTTGTCTCTTAAGAAGCTGTAAACAAGTGACTGCCACTTGATGCCTTGATCATCAGCATAGTCAATATTTGTTCCAGGCTATGCAATGTGTAAAAAAAATTCTACTCTATAAATTTTTTTTTCTTAATTATAAGTAACTGATTATCCTCTTATTCAATAGAAACATAAGTATGTCTGGAAAGTCTAATAATGTGAATAAAGTTAGCAATGGCGGGCTCTAAGAATAGAAGCATGCGGGAGTGTGTGGCCACATGGCAGTGATCACAGCAGGAACCAGAGACAGACTGATTTGATTTGCAATATCTGGATTTTAAAGTAGCCTCTCAGTTACAACAACACTGTCAACAAGCTAAAAAATTAACAAATACACTAACCAGAAAGCAGCATTGGGTCCTTGTCCACTGACTTGCGCACATGATCGGACTCTCCAGTTAGGGAACTCTCATCAATTTTCAAGTCATTGCCTTGAATCAGAATGCCATCAGTAGGCAGGAGGTCGCCTGTAAAAACATTAAAAACTGGTTAAAACTAAAAATTTCCCCCTACATAACTGCATAGCTACTGAATATAGGTTGAAACTAAAGGTACTAGAAAAGGTGAATGACTGACCATATTTGACTTGGGCCATGTCACCCACCACCATTTCTGCAACAGGGATCTGGATGACATTGCTATTGCGTACAACAGCAAAGCGCTGCTCTTGCTCGATACGACTCTGTAGCCCGCGGAATTGCTTTTCCTTACTCCAGTCATTGAATGCCGTCACCAGAACCACACAGATGACTGAAAGTAGGATGGCAGCACCTTCAATCCAGCCTGCCTCGGCCTCACCCTCGTCTTCAGCGCCTCCCGACACATTGCCACAGCCTGCAAAATGAAAAGAGTTAACATAGAAGAACTAAAACCATTTCAAAAAGCACCAATGCTCCTAAAATGTGACCCTAAACTGCTATGTTGAAAACCTTAAAATATTTTTATTTGTTATTAGAAAAGGATTGTTTTATTATTATGACCGGTTTGCAGACAAAAGCACATTTTTTGGTCAAATATGCAAAAGTTTACCACAATTCTCATGTTGTCAAAAACATTTGTTAAATCAGATATGAGCCTCTTTTTTTCCTTTCCACATTAATCTGGTCACACTGACACACTAGATATGTGAACAAAAGTATTGGGACAACCCACTTAATCCCATTATCACTGGTGTATAAAATGAAGCACCTAGCCACAAATTTTTGACAATTGTATGCCCCCAACAGTTTGGGGAAAGACTTAGTTGTTCCAGCATGCCTGTGCCCTAGTAATAGCTTTGTAAATTTGGTGAAAGAAAATTGAATAGCCTAAACAGGGCTCTGAGCTCAACCCAATCAAACCCCTTTAGGATGAACTATAATGGAGATTGACAGCCAGATTCTCCATTCAAAACCAGAGTCAGTCCTTCTAGGTGCCCTTTTAGTTGAATGGGCCAAAAATCCCACAGGCACACTCCACATCATTTTAGAACATCTTCACATAAGTCTGGTATATTTGTAAGGTGAAGGACCAGCATTGAGTGGGATGTCATAAATGCTCTTGCAGATGTAATATTTAGGTGTCCCAGTAATTTTATGCAGAAAATGTACTTATATCACAAATGGCAAATGTACTTATATCAACTGTCCATAATGGGGTAGAAACTACATTAATGCCAGTCTAATACCAGTCAATGAACTTGCTAATCTTTATAATTTTATTATTATTTATTATTTTTTACTAATTGGAAATAAAAATCCTATAAAACCCATTTCATTTGATTTGGCTTCCTTTTTATTACTCACACCTGAATCTTTATTCATTCCTTCCTTGGTTTCCATACACCTATAGTACACATGTCCTGGTTGTTTTTTTGCACCTATCTCCATAGTATTTCTGTTTACAGTCTTATTTTTACTTCTCTTTACATCTCCTTCCTTACTCTCGCTCCCCTCTCCTGGGGGCTGGTAGAAGGATAACCCAAGCGAGATGATGGCTGCTATCTCCAAAATGATGAGAGTGACGTCCTGCAGTGCCTCCCACACCAGTTGCAGAAATGTCTTAGCCTTCTTTGGGGGGATAAAGTTGCGTCCAAATGCCTGTGCTCGCTTCTCCAAATCCGCAGGGTTATCAGACAAGCCTTGACATAAGTAAAGCGTAAAACATAAATTTTCACATGCTACTAAATCAAATGTATGCATATTTATAAGTCATATTAAAACTGGACTCAATGCAAAATAGATGAAGATACCAAATACTACCCAGCAAACATGATTAATGTCTCTAACCAATGGTATTAGGGTCTAATAATGTCAGTCATCAAATTTTGTATAGTTATACACAATTTGATGTGCAATGGAGTCTAATTTGCCAAGTGTGTAAAAAGCAAATCAAAAATTTAATAAACCTTCTTTGGAAATGTATTACACAGACATTATATATACTTGGACATACTTAATGTGTATTTCCCTAACATGCAACAAAAATAATTCAAATATCAAATCAAGCCTATATTTATTGTCAGTCTTTTGGAAGCTTACTTTTCTTTCCATTTCCTAAAGCTGTTGTGTATTCCATATTTTGAAGCCATAAGAAGCCTTGTCAGCACCTGATACATTTTCGAAGTAAATTATTCATTGTTTATTTCCCACACATTGACCATGGAAGATTAAAGCCCATTAGTCACTGAATGCGAGAAGGGAGGACCGGACTACCTACCAAAAACGGAATATTAAATTACACACCATTGCTAGGCCTCAATGTAATGTGCCCACTCTGTGGCCCTGTCTTTCAGGCTCCTTCTGTTTTTTTTTTTAAGCTTTTTTTATCAATGTGTGTGCAGTTTCCATGGCAATAAAGATATCAAGCAAAAAACTCTCGTTTGCTCTTCCACTTCCTGTCTTTGGGCACCTTTTTGCCCAGCTACAAATGATGTCATTGCATCTGAGCAGCATAAGAATAGATTTTTGATTGGTCTGCTGTGATGGCAGCTCCACTGCAGAGTTAGTCTGTAACCGACTGCGAAATCTTCTGAGCTGCAACTGTGGAATGGCGGGTTTAAGTCAGGAACGTGACCTACAGCAAGAGCCAGCTTAACCACGGAACTAAAAAGAACTACTACTGACCAAATCTTACACTACATACTGTGTGTGTCCTTTCATACAGGTGTGAATGATCTGGCCCAGCTGCATAGAATAAACTGAATAAAATATGAACCATCGATAGTAAAGGACTGATTCTATCAACAAATGGAAGAAATGAAGTGTGGCCCACTGCTCTCACACTTCATACCCACGCTGCATGCTGAACCCTCTCACTCCCACTATCCCACATGTATGATAATGTTATACACTCACTGTGTGTGTGTGCGTGCGCGTGTGTTAAAATGAGCTAGCTCAGGAATAAATAAAAGACTGACTGGAGACAAAAGAAAAGAGGGTCATGCGAACTGAAGAAGGTCTCATAATTGCTGAGTTGTCCAAACTGTTCCTCATATCTTTGATGAATCCTCTGCTTTTCATACTTTTATACTTTCTCCCTACACCAGCCTCTCTTTCTTTCATTCACTTACTCACTCACTCACTCACTCGACCCCCCACCACCCCCACCCCATCTCCCCTTGGTATGTCCTTGACAATGCGGCAAGCTGTACTAGCTTTCCTTCTCTTTTTCCCTCCCTCCTTTTTTCACTCCCTCACTTCAATTCAACCCTGCCCAACCTGCCTGGCTGAGATGGGTTTCATCCTGTGCTGCTGCAGTGGGTGATGGTTAGCCCATACGAATGGCAAATCCACTCAGATGCATTGGGTATAGTGTTACAGGAGCAGACAGAGGTAGAGACTATCTGGACTGGAGAAAGGCAGTAGCCTCATTCTGCAGTGCTGAAATGTGTTGCAGGGGAAGAGAGAGTCACTAATGTACCTCAATTTTCAGCGCCTCATCATCACAATGTCAGTGCCACTCACCGTCACTTCTTTCCCTCCTCCGTGCTCTCTATTTCTCCCCTCTCATTTCCTGTCGCCATGTGAGTGTTTGTGCCTGGATTAGTTAAGCTGTCACTGGCACTGTACAGGACAGTGCATTTGTAAATTGTGAGGTAAAATGTCAATAACCTTTTAGAAGTTGCCACTTATAAAGTGTTCATGATCCACAAACATTGTTAATCTCGGTTTATCTTAGGTTCCAAAGTACTAAAGCTAAAATGATTTCTTTCAAAACTGAGAATTCAGTAATACCTTTTTAATTTATTTCACTTTCTATCTGATTTAGTTTTTGCTTATCTCCACTATTTTAATTCAGTTGTCTTCCCAAATGCTGGCTACCAACCCTGAAAGTCAGGGGTTAATGTGCTTGCTCCAAGACACATTAAGCCAGCCACAGCCTGTTTTAGAACTGCTGCTGATGCACTGTCAGAGGGCAGCTGAACTAGCATGGAAAGGGAATTAAAACTGCCTCATGCCATAAACCAAGCTACAAGGGCAGAGAAGGATAAGCTCCACCCATATTTCTTACAAATTGCATATCTCGTCTTTATCTAAAATCATAATTAGTCCCCTGTCATTTAACACCTGTATTTAAATGTGCATCACTAATTGCAACCTTTAGTGGATCTACAATAACATCAAATTTAATTAACAAGGCTTTAATGAAGCTGCTGACCATGTGTTTGTAAATATTACACTTATATCACTGCTGTAATCGGGAGGGGGGGGGTTTCCAAGTATTAGGTTTTGGATACTGATAGCTTGTTTGTTCCCTGTGCCCATAAAGCTCAGACGATCGATAAAGCAGGCAAAACACCACTCCTCCTACTCAGAGGGCAATGTTTATTATGCAATTTTTGGTTGCTAGCCATATATTATCATGGAAAAAATGAAGGTGAACACATAATTGTTGCACCATTTGGAAAACCCCTTATATAGTCATGATTATGCATCATAACCAAAGGGACTTAAATTAGATTGTAATAGTATTCAAAAAATGTAAGAATATGGTAGCTTACTGGTTAGCAGCTATGGATACCTGGTTTGAATCCCAATATGAGTGGAGTTTTTATGTTCTCCACGTGTCTGTGTGGGTGTCCTCCCATGGATCAAGGTAAATAGTGTTCTGAATTGCCTCATATACAGTGTGTTTGTGTGTGTCTGTGTGAGTGAGTGTGTGCCCAGAGATAGATTGGAGCCCTGTCCTGGGTGTATTTGCCCAGTGTCTGAAACGTTCTCCTCTGGATGGTCATGGGGAACCCCCCCGTGACCCTAGAAAAGGATTAAGTGGAAGATTAAGTGGAAGGTAAGCACGTTCACCTATCAGCACTGGGGATCCAGGTTTGAATCCTAAATTGCAAAATTATGGAAACCACTTTTTAAATCAGAAATATATCTGTTTTTACTCTCATCACAGTAAAGCAACAGTAAATACTAAAGAATTTACAAACTAAAGAACCAGAGTCATTCAAAAGAGGTTAAGGGTGTAGGATATAACTCTGGAAAAGACAGGGCAACCACGTGTAAGCAACCATAAACATAAAGCGCCTGACAGCATTGTCCGAAAACGATATCAAGTGCAAGAAAGCACATGGAGAATGCAGTAAGACACTTTCATGTGACTTTCCTTGAGTTTCTATTTCATTTTTTCAGAAATATGAAGAAACTAGGTCACTCAATAAAGTATATTTTGCTATGTGCTACAATAAGCCTAAAACTGATAAGAATTGATAAGAAATTATAAGATAAGAATAAACACAAAGAAGTAAACCAGCTGCAATCCTACTTATACAAACAAAAGAAAAAAAACATAATTAGAAAAAAAAATTTACAAGGAAATTTTAACAGTTAAAACAAGGAGAATGGAAATATTCTTTTAAGAATAAGACATTGCAGAACATCCTAGCTGTTACTAAGAGAAAATACTAAAAATAGTATCTTGTATAGTTTGCTATTTATATATACACTTACCAGCCACTTTATTAGATGAACCATTTTGTTTCTACATTCGTCGTGCATTCTATCTGCACCACTTACCATATAGATGCACTTTGTACATCATTACAGAATTTAGTTAATCTGCTTCTCTGCACTCTGTAGTCCCACGACTCTAGTCAGAAACCCCATATTACCACCACAGATCAAGTATTTTTTTAGGTGGTGGATGATTCTCAGCACTGGATTGACACTGATATGGTGGTGATTGTGGTTAGAATGTTATTTACCCTAGCAGCACTGCTATGTCTTATGTCTTATCCACTTGTGCTAACATGACACATACTGCTGAGAACAATCCACCACCCAAATAATACCCACTCTGTGGTGATTTATTAGGGTCTCATAACATAATAAACTAAATATGCAGAATGTAAAATATGCAGAGAAACAAATATATTCTGTAATTAAAGAAACTCAAAGTGCATCTATATTGAAAGTGGAAGGTATAGTTAAGTCACCAGTTAGTGTATTTATAAACCACATGCTATACGATTAACATTGTTCTTTAATATAGGTGTTGTCTGCAATTTATTTTAAGCAATGCTTTAAGATAAAATAGAACAAAAAAGCAATTATAGCAATTGCATTACCAATTTAGAACTCAGGGTCATGCAAAATAATTAATATTTGCACATACAGTACTAGTTGCAATTTTAAAGCAAATATGTATCCTGTGTACATAATGAAGTATTACCAAAACCTTGTCCTTAAAAGTCCTAGAAACTAGAGACTAATGAGACTAATTCACCTGTATTACAATCTCTGCTCAGAAGGGCCCCTTAAAAAAGAAATCTCAATACTTCCATACATAAACCTTTCAATTTCACAACTGAATGAGCCTTTCCAATACCAGGAAACTGTTTACCCAGTAACCTCCTCTCCCTACACCCACCTCGCCACCGACCGAGCCGTAGCCTAGCAACCTGACACAAACGCACGCACCCAGAGTGGGAAGTTGGCCGAGTGAAATAGTGAGAAATGCTGTATGAGTGGCAAGAGGGGGATGTAGGGATGAGGGGGACACTGAGTGGGAGTAGAGGGTGAGAGAAAGAAAGAGAAATAGTATGATGATGTATGGATGGTTTGATGGTTAGATGGATGGATGGATAGGCATCATTAATAAATAAGCTAGTCTTGCAGGAGGAAAGAAAATGACTAGATTTATTTTCTGATTATATGTTCACGGCATTCAGTAACTTAATGCAGAATAAAATATGCCAACAATATAATATATAAAAGAGGTGTGCCTGTAAATGACAGGGTAAGGCAAATTAAGAGGAACCTAAATTTGTGCAAGTCTAGGCATATGATAGAACAATTAACTTTTTAATTAACTTTTCAGAGATTTTCAGTCTCTTATATTAAAGAAATTCAGATTTGAATATACTTCTGATAAGTTCTGAGAAGTTCTGATATACTGTCAAGTTTATTGTGGTTTACTGACAGAAATACAAAAAACATTTCACTGATTAACATACAAAAAATGAGCTGGGATGGGACACTAGATTATTTAAGTTTTTGTTTTTAAGTTATGAAACACTTTCTTAATGTAAGATTTAAAAGTAGTCTTTCATCAGTTAACAAACATCAAACATAATTTTGCAGAAATGCAACTAGGACCAAGCCAAAGACTACTGTTGAATGTGCAGCATCTTCAAGCTTTCAGATGCCACTGCACTGTGATGCTACTGTGATAAAACATAACCATGTAGGTTTGCAGTCCCTAAGAACTCCAATGTCACTTCACACAGCCTACCCATGCATCAAAAATGCAACCTAAGACTGTAATGTTTAGGAAAAACTAGTTATCAATTCAATTAACATACTTTATTTATGAGGTGTATAAAATTTGTAATAAAAAAAAAGACTGGTCCTACCATCTGTGGTGGAAGACTTGAGTCTCTGACAGAGGCCCTCAGTGTCACCATAGTTCTCCTGAATTTTTTGTAGGGCTTCAGCTCCTCGAAGCTCCATCAAATTTCGCAGATCTTCCAAGGTCACCCCGAAGTTGCCTGCGTGGTTGGCCTCAGGAGCTCCACCTCCCCGTTTTGGGTAGAACTCCACTCCACTGTTTGCCATCTCTCCTATAGTTGCTGTTGTCGACATAGCAAACTCACCCTGAGACTATGCCTCAGTAATTGGTGATAATGAGAGGTCAAATTTTGATACTAATTTTATGTTTGTATATACTTTTGTTTTTCTTCTTTTTTCTTTTATCCTTTGTCTGACCTAATTGTTTTGGGTCCTCTCCTCTCCCTCCTGTGTTAGCACCCAGCCCACTAACTCTCCATGGAAGGAGGGAATAGGGTGATGGGGGGGTGAAAACTCTCAAAGTATAAAGAAAGGCAACTCCTGCCCGCTCCACTCTACCCCCTCAACTGGAGGGTCAACAGAACGAGGGATCAGGGTGCGTCCAATCCATCGGGAATGGAGAGAAGAAAGAAGTGTGGATGAGCATAGGATCCAGTTTAAAAGACACTGTTGTAGTGTACAGATGGATCAGAGTTTAGAACGGGCATAGACGTGGTGTTGGTGTGAACATCTAGGGAGAAAAGAGAGGCAAACAGTAGTATAGTTATTAAAAAAAAAAAGAAAGTAAGAGTTTGCTAATTAAACTTTAAACTAGTATTCAACAGTATTTCTCCATACAAATATTTCCAACATATTGTTATGTTGCAGTCTAATAATCCAGGTACAGAAATCCTAAAAAGTTAAATCAGTTCTTGTGATCAAAACCAATTTTTTGTGGAAGAAAAATTTTACATATAACAAAGGTTCAGTAAAACATTTAAATTTAACACCATTAAATTTGAAATTTCACATGTGTTTTCTGACAACTTAAAGACAGAAAATACATAAATGATTCATTTATTGTTTAATTGACTTAAAAGACTTGACCTCATTTAGCAAAGGGAGTGACATCCTTTAATTAGGCTATGCACTGATTACCTGTGTAATTCAAAAGTGTTTCGCTCCAGCATTATTCATTTAAATTAAATGTGCAGGTCAGTCATTCGTAATTATTTGATCTCATATATATTTTCCATGCTGTACATTTCTCTTCTAAGAAATGTATATCAAATAAAATAGCCTTAAATATTTTTGAATATGGTCATCAACTATGTAAAATCACAGTTAGTGAGGCAAATGATTTATATCATTTTTCACAAGAGAGTGAGGCAACTGCATTGGCTTTTGGTTGCCATGGAAACCTACAGATGCCTCTCACTCCCACAAGGAGCTTTCTGTACCTCAACATGCACAGTCATCTCCTTTCATGTTCTTTCTCCTTTTTTTAACAAACACAAATATTTACACCTTAAAAAATGGAATATGTGATATTCCATTCAAAGCATTTGCTTTTCTTTTTTTTTTTTTTTTTTGATATGTTGCTGCTCTGATGCCCACTTGAACATGACATGTCTTATCAGTCTCACTTGGTTAAAGTGGCGTGAGTGCATGTGCAAGCTCAGTCCGTTTATGCCAATTGTGCTGTGAGTGTGCAATAGTGACAGTCATTACGCTCTCATGCTGACTCACTAACCCGATCACCCCAACAAGCCCAACCGAACCCCTCTTTTCGACTTCTAACCTTGATACTTCTTCCTTGGCCTCCCTCTCTTTGTTCCTCTTTTTTTATTTGCCTTTTATTTATCTGCTTTCCAATCAACTGCAGTGTCAGAGCCATAGACAGTGGGCAGGTTGAAAGTGCTGCAGTGCTGACTATATACCATTTGGGGTTGTGGATGTCACATGAATATGGATGACAGATTCATCATCAAATCATTCGGCTCTGTGCATGTGTGTGATTATGGGAATGATAGCATTTTTCAGAAACCAGTTCTGACATTTGAGATTTGCATTTTCCATCAGTGGACACACTTTAAACTGTGAAGTGTTTTTTGGGCTTCAGATTACACTGAGCTTTCACACTGATCTGTTTTCCTTTCCTTGAGTGTGATAGAGTTTCATTAGATTCATTAGTAGTTAAAATACTGTTGATAACTCACATCCCGTTTGCAACAATTTGTCGTAGGTACACCTACATCATACTGTCCCTACTGATGCAAAAACACATCTTTAAGGGTACAGGAAGTGAGGGGAATTGTATTCATACAATGGTTCATAAAATTTAGACATTTTATGTTCTACATTGTACATTTACATACAAGATGAAACTGGACAATTTTTTTACTTATTATTATTGTTATTTTCTGAGGCTACAAATAGAGGCAAAACTTGAAAAGTCATCAAGCAGCCCATTTTATACAGTTTGAAACCAAACTGCATGTAGAACAGACAATGTGACCTTAGTGACGAGACTTCAGAATGATGTTTAGGCAGTTCATTTGCTCACCATATCCAACAGCATATGACAATGAAGCACTTCTTCATCTGACAAAAACTGCAGGATGTGACATTGCTGACTGGTTCACTGAGAGCACAAATTTAATATCATAGGCAGCAGAGTTAAAAAAAAAAAAAAAAAAAAAAAAAAAAAAAAAAAAAAGAACAGAAGCGCAGGGGAATGAGTCAGTGTACTGCTCACTTCATTCTAATTACAGAGCCTGAACACTCACAAAGCCTTAATGCACATCCCTACAGCAAAAAAAAAAAAACAAAAAAAAAAACAACCAGATGTAGATGTAAAAAAGCTTTTTGCATGCCACCATTGTGGCATTTACTGAAATTCCATCTAATGACCATTTACACAACATACCCAAATTATGACCAGCAAAGCAAAAAAAAAAAAAAAAAAACCCACTACTAAATGTAAGCAAAGATGAGTAACGCTGCAAAAATAACCTGCTTATCTTATCTTTGCTTAGACATGAATAAAAAAAACTGTAACTATATGGTTCATTTGAATAGCATTTTAAGTATTAGTTGCTTAAAATATAAGTATTATATATTATATTATATAATATTTTATATTATGAGTATGGTGGTCAATGGTCAATGTTTAACTGATTAAAAGGTGTTTAAAGCAGTTAGCAACATTACAATATGTAATAGAAAATTACATCAAATTGTCAAACATTAATATATTCTCAGAAAGTCAATTAAAGAAATGAATAACCATATCACAGATTAAATATTTATCCGATTGTATGTGGGCACCCCTCTTTTTTATCCAGGTATTTCACTAAGCCTTTTATTCCCAGTGACGATTTGGCATTAATGCTACAGCACACAAGGACATTCTAGGGGTGTCAAATTGAACAAAGTAATAAAAAAAATCTTTAAAACATTGACAAATTCATAGAGCAAAGAACACTTATATTAATATAAGAACATAATATATGATTTTTGAAAATTTAAATCCCTTTAATACCCAGAAACATACATTGTAAAAATATGTACTTGAACTTGACCTTGCAATATGGTTACCTGAACAGTTTAGGATTTCATGTAATATTTTATATATATCATTTCTGTTCTCTGTCTCACATGCGCGCGCGCGCGCACACACACACACACACACACACACACACACACACACACACACACACACACACACACACACACACACACACACACACACACTTTTATGTATGAGACGAGATAACAGCTAGGTCCTTTAATCCTTTATTTTGCTGCAAGTTTAATTTAATTTCTGAGCTGCCGGGGCCCTCAGGATAGGATGATGTATGTCCATGAGACTATTCATTTTAGATATGATTTTTTTTTTATTACCAAGGAAACATTTGTCTCTGTAACCAAGTACAAACAATAGTAATCTACTGAAGTAATTTGACACAGACATAGCAGTCTAATTCAACAACTAAAATAACATCATTTATATAATTTATAACTTACTAGTATTTTAAATCATACTTAATTTTCACTTGATCATAATCAGACATTACACTAAACTGCTGTCTGTAGGTCATGGTCCAAAGGGATGAATAAGATCTTAACAAAAGTGAACTTGTTTGGTATATTTCACCATGTGATCCCTTCACAAGAACCGTACTGTATTGTTTAGTCTTCGAGTAGTTTGGTTTATTTCAATATTTATTAGATTAATATTTATTTTGTTGAATTTAAATTTTGTGTTTTAATAGCAAAATAGTTCAGAACATATAGAAATAACTGAGTTTATTGCTCATTGCAAAATATTGCAGCATGTCAATTTTATATGGATACTGTTTATAAATAGATTTATAGTTACACAAATTACATGGTTACATGTAAAGACCGAAACTGCTATATAATATATATTATGCAGACCAATATAATAAAACAACTGCATAAATAAATAATAATAGATTAAACTGGTATTGGGTATCATTTGCAACTTTGCCAGTCAATTCCACACACTGGCTCTTCAATATGACAATATTTACACTAGTTTACCATATAAATTAGTAAATTGTGAACAGTTGCTTTTGTCTAAAGCAACTTACAAATGAGAGACACACGTCAGTAGTAGTCAGTAGTTAAGGAAAAAACATCATCACTGTAGAATTATTAAAATTATATTACTGATCCCGCTTTTTTTGTAGCGTATATATATACTATAGTATAGTATATATATATATATATATATATATATATATATATATATATATATATATATATATATATATATATATATATATATATATATATATATATATACACACATACATACACTATATATATATATATATGTATGTATGTTATATATATGTTTATATACTGTATATATAGTGTTTTATATGTATACGAAGTATAAAGTGACTAATGTACATGTATCAGCTCTCTGCCATGTCATGTTTACCTCAATGTCACTCGTCCTGAAAATCAACCAACACACAATGCTGTGTGTGTGTGTGTGTGTGTGTGTGTGTGGGGGGGGGGTGTTATATGTAATATTTGTAATGCTGTCATGTGACCTTGTGAAACCTCAAATGCAAAATGACTTTACATCCTCACTCCTAAATGATGAGTACAGTGTAATGTTGAACTTACATAATGAGTGCAAATCTAATAGGTACAGCACACTTGACTGATGCCAGTCTGCAAGCTGCTCTACTGTGATTTGAAACGACTCATTTGTTACAGCGCCAAAGAGAAAACATGCTTAAATTCAGAGATTTCTGTACGGGGATTAAGCCATTTACAATGTAAAAACAATTACTTTCTTTTCTTTGTAATAAATTTTATTAAAAGACTCATAAAACTACAAGACAACAACCTTTTAAGAAGTAATCTTCCCATTTCACAAATAAATTAGAAAGCAACATACGGGATCCTATGTAGCATGAAAAATCCTCCTGCTGTTTCTGCATGCCGTTTTTTGTTCCAAAAATGGAACAAAGAAAATGATGCAGAGTGAAAGGAAGGGGTCCAGTTTGTGTGTAGTCAAACATGACTGTACCACATTTATTACAAAAAAACAATTTAATTTGATGCTAAGATAAAAGAGATAGATAGATAACAAAAAAAGAATAAGCCTGTTAGCAATGCTACAACACCAAAGAAGCAATTTACAAGCTTGTTTTTAAGCCATTATGTGTATTACCATTTTCAAGATCCTCAGTTTTTTTTATAATAAATAATGCCCTGACCTGTAACTGAACAAGTATTTGTAGCCATGAATTTATAAACAGTCCTTTAAAAAGCTGATGAAGCCTTTTATGAAAAGGTAGACCGTGTTCTATGATGGTCAGAAACGCAACAGTACCACCACAGAGCAGGTATTATGGGGTTGGTGTATTATTCCTATTCCAGCAGTGTCACTGTGGTGTTTAAATGAAACTACAGCAGCACTGCTGCACTAAAAACCACTCACTGCATCATTGTAACTGCAAACCTGACAATTAACAATGCACCTCTGAATTTATACCTGTTCTATGATGCTCCTGACCAATAGAGAACCGAGAACAAACAAAAACAAGTAAACAGATGCACGGCAGTCTGTAATATTTGTAAAAGTACAAAGTCCATCTATATGATAAGTGGAGTAAATAGACAATGGAAGGTGGTGCAGTCAAACTTTTGACTGGTACATTAATAAAAAAAATTTGAAAGAGGTGAGCAAACACACTTTTTATACATGTAGGCAATTTAGTATTTCCAGTGCACAAACCGGCATGTTGCAGGCATGAGGAGGACATGCAGACTCCACACAAGAAGATACAATTGTCCACCCAGGAATTCTCTTTTAATGACTCTTTTAATTATTGCCAGCCGAGGACAAACTATATTAAAGGCAAAGAGGTCAAAGAGGTCAAGGTGAAAGTCAAGGATGGCAGACATTTTGGGATGACAGCCACCCATTAAAAAATGAGATTAAAAAGTAATAAAAAAAAATGTTTTTTTTAAATATGATATTACCCACATATGTACATATGCACATATACATACATATGTACATATGTCTGTGTGTGTTATTTTATGTTTTGAGCTTGGCAATTAGGCAACTATGGCAATTAACTGAAAGTCCCCAACATTTACATTCATCCACTTACAATGAGTAAAAAAATGATCTGTGTTCTTTAATTTAACCATGTGTCCTTACTGGGGAAGTAAATGGATTTTAAAAATAAGGCAAATTACAGAGAATAGGAAATGCAGATTTAAATATCACATCCTTCGCCAACATATCTCAGTTACAATTGTTTAACTTTTTGTATGGTGATGGGTTAAACCTCTGCTTAGGTTACATAGCCAGGTTGGTAACCATTAAGTGTGAGAGGTGTTTGTTGCTATGTGAAATCATAACAGTAAAGTTGTAGAAAATCTGAACACACACGTACTTATGCACTTAAAGTGAGTAACAAAAGTATGTGAACCAAATTGTTGTCTACAGTCAAAAGACTGAAAGAATAACCTCTAATAATAATACATACAAATTTAAAATTGTGTTATGTGTATTTTTCTTTTGTGAGACATTGGCTAAATGGACATAGAAAACAAATAACACAGAAACGGACTAGATCCAGAAGGTGGCAGCAATGCAACATAGTGGATGTTTTGCAAATATCTGCAGAACTACAATTACTTATACTCAGACAGCAAAAAAAATTATATATATATATATATATATATATATATATATATATATATATATATATATATATATATATATATATATATATATATATATATATATATATATATATATATATATATATATATATATATATATATATATATATATATATATATATATATATATAAAAATAAAAAAAAAAACGGAAAGACACCAAAGGCAAAAAAAAAACATATCAAAAATATGCGTTGAAAGAGACTACCACTAGTGTGCACTAAAAAGCACAAGAACCAGAAGTTTTATGTAACAGTATGTATGTTGACTTATTTGATGAGAATGATTGAAAGAAAAGTCAACTGACAAAAGCAAGATGTACTATGTAAGAATATGCATTTTGTAGTTAAGGCTTATAATTTTGGTACAGTACACCTGTAATGTGTGTAATTCGATTGTCAGAGCAAACAGAGGACAAAGAGAAGATTATTTTGTATTTTTATTAATGCACTTCATTCTGTTTGTTAAATATAACACATTTAACACATTTAGAAATGAATCTCTGCAACACACTTTAAAGATTTGCCTGAGACATGTTCACAACTGAGTCAAATGACCTTTTCGTTTAATTATACTGTTAAATAATTTAGAAAATAAAGTTACTATAGCAATAGTTTTACAGATGGATGTTTATATATAAGATATAAGAATATATAAGATGTGAGCTACTCAAGAGATCATAGACACAGATCTGGAATGACATAATCTCTGTCTAGAAAACCATGCTGTTGTAACTCATGTTTAATAGGCTATTTGAAAAAAAGATACCAATACATGTCTCTTCATTAAAAGCACCACATGTCATCAGAAATACTGGAATTTGCACATTACATTGAAAATAATCTGGAGTGTCGTTTTCTTGCCTGTAAAATCCCCAAAAGTAAGACAAAATGTAATAATTTGCCTACAAAATTAATTTCCACTATCTTTTTGTCGATCTAAAATAACTCCGAAGGGCCAGAAAAAGGTTTTGCAGAAAATTTTAATATGAACCTGTTGTAGAGGGGAAAAAAATAAAAATAATTAAAAAAAAATTTTTAAAAAAGGGGCCGCAGCATCGAATAACAATCAGGTTTGATGAATTTACAGTATAGTTGGTTTTCTCCATAACTTCTGACTTGTATAATGTTCTCATTTGTAAGTCGCTTTGGATAAAATTGTCTGCTAAATGACTAAATGTAAATGTATGCATAATAATTTTAGATAATTTTCCAAAGTACTCTTAAGCCCATGTGCCAATGCCCATCACAGAAGTAATACTGCCTCTCAATGTTTCCTTCGTTGGCATAATGCAATTTCCTTTGACTCAGTGAATTCTTTCATTATATTACAATATGTAATTATACCTTTTGGGTTTTTTGCAATCTTTGACTTTTGACTGACTGAGTATGCTGAGTATGAGCATGCATGAGTGTGTGGCTGTGCCTGTGCTGCATAGCATGAACCATCCAGCAAAGCAAAGGTATATGACCTTGTCTGTGCTAGTGATGCATAATGTGAATCATCCTGTGCTGCATAAGCATGTGACATGCCACTGATGTGCAGCATGACCCTTCCTATGCCACAAAATTGTGTCTTGTCTATGCCACTGATATGAAATGTGAACGGCCCAGTGACGCATAAATATGTGGCTGTGTCTGTGCTGCTGATGCACAGTGCGAACAGTCACATGTGGCATTTATGCGATTGTGTATGTCCCGAATGTTAAAACCATCCTGTGGCAAGTGTGTTACAGTGTTTGTGCTGTGGTACATGAATGTGTGGCTGTGTCTGTTCAGCTAACATAATCTACCAAGTACCATGTGACACAAATGTATAGATTTGGATCTTTTATTTAAGCTCCAGGTTAACCTATTTATGAATTCACATTGACAACAAATATTGTTTTCTATTCATTTATATATTCCACTGCACAAGTCATTTCTTTGTCAGCTAGGGCACTTTGCTTTGTAAGTGCACTAAACAAAGGCTCCAGCTCAATCTCCTTTATTTAATCTTACTGGCCAATTTATTATCTCTACTGCTCCTCATCCCTCTTGCTTTGTTTCATCAATTATACTTTACTCATGTCGTATTATCCACCTTCCGCAAGCCACTCCGACCGACTGCAGTGGCCTTCATCTCGTTAAACAATGCACTGCTGCTTAAGGCAAGGCAGACTGCATTGGCATAAGAGTCCATAGAGAGTAATGTCTTGTCTTGGGATTACAAATTGCTTAAGCCCTGAACCACAGAAGTGACAGGTCTCTGAATTCTACTTTCAATGTTACTACAAATCGGACCATGATGCAAATTCACAATTTGCACAATTTGGCATTAAGAAAGACCAAAAGTAACACACAACAGAGCCACTTCACAAAACCAAAACAGATGCTGTAAATACATTGCAACAAAAAAAATTATAGTGTTGACAATTTCTCTGTGTGGAATTTTCCAATCTTTCATTTTCTTTAGCTCACTTTATTTATGCGACAGTACAAGCCCAAATTTGTGTTGCTCAAACCATTTTTGTTTGATGTACAGCCTAGACAGATGGTTGGCAGGCAGAATTAAAATGTCCTTGTAATTAAAGGAATCTGTAATGCCGTGTACCCTCAAAAGGTCCACAGCTCCACATCACAGACCATCCAGCATATTTGACAGGTGCATCAGGTTCCTTTAAGTATAAACATCTTTCATTTCATGGCACACTCTACTTCAATATCTGTTGCCAAAAAAAGTTGGTTTTTGTTTTATCTGACCAAAGAACATGGTCTCAATCCCAGTAGCTGACATCTAAGGTGAAGTGATAGGAAAAATATCTTCTTGCAAACCTGTTGTTATAGAGCTAACATCTGAATGAAAGTTTTACAAACATTGTAATCAACTATATAATGAACATCTTAGAATTTCAAAACAATATGTGCATTTAATCAGTTTCAATTACCATGTAGAGGTACTTTGTAGTTCTACAAGTACAGAGTGTACTCCATCTTTCTCTATTCCCTGATATCAGGACCTCCCCCTTTCCTGAGGTTTTGTGGGGTCTTGTATCTTTCTTAGCACTGCAGTTACACTGTAATAATGTGTGCTGTGATGCTGGTATGAGTGGATCAGACACAACACCGTCTACTTGCTGTGCACTCTGTTAGACACTACTAACGTATTGCTCCACCTTGTACATGTAAAATCAAAGAGAGTAGCTCATTTGTTATTTTACAGTTTGTTTTAATCCTCTCTAATCCTCATCACAGGATGCTGCCTACCAGATGCTGATGGCTGGACATTTTTCTAAATCCAGTAGAATCACAGGGGTGTTTCAAAACTCCAGCAGCACTGCTGTGGCTGAGCCACCCATTCTAGCGTAACACACATCAACACCACCAACATGGCATTATCACTGCAGTGTAAAGAATCATTTACCACCTTGTTTTGGTGGTCCTGCCCATTTATTACTATGGGACAAATATAACAAATTATACAGTGAAACATTCTCTTGTATGTATTTATGGAGGTGCATTATGCTTTTTATAGAAACTAATAAAATAGACGATTATTTTGAAATGAAGACATGTACATACTATCAAATGCCCTGTGAGTGTGTTCGTGTGTGTTGTAATGACTATGATAGGGATTAGACAATAATTAGTTTTTTGCAATTAATTGTGATTAAAAACATTAGAATTAATGAATCGTACCAAGTTATAGATTCCAATGATAGAAAAATGTATATGAATGGATATAAAATGTGGTATTGTTGAAAATTAATATTATGTCTTTCCTAAAGGAGCTGATAATTATTGCAAGGACTGTATATTGTGCACCTTTAGTCTAAAAGGAGCACAAAGCATAACATATGGCCACAGATGTACTGCTAACTTTATGCCAAATCATTTATAGAGATCTTTGATTCTTTTTTTCATACATGTAAATAGTTCCCTGTGGTAATAGTAAAATGACTGACACTTTTTCCTCTGAAAAACACATTAAGTTATTAGCATCATTTTTCTTTCTCTATGAGACTCTCCTCCCTCATTTTAAGTGCATCATTTTAAGTGGAATTCTCATCATGCTCTACTGCGACATGTGCAGATGTCACCTTACCATTAGCGATGTAAAATAACCATACCTGGCATGCTTACACTATTAACACCTAGCAACCCTTTTAATAACTGCAGACTCTTTTATCTTGTTCTCCAACCAAAAGCTACAAACAGCAAATTGTCTATAACTGAGAAACCTTACTGGAGATAAAAATCAATGAAAAAACTGAAGTAGTTATCTTAATGCACCTGGATTCTATAGTCCTCCATTAATATTTCCCAAATTAAAGCTGACTGCATTTTAATTCAAAGGGGAAAAGCAGCTTTTTTTGTATTACAAACCAGATGTGCTTATGGACAGTTATTACTGCTGGTGTTGCTATTTTATGATTCAGGTAAACAATTAAAGACTATATTTTTGGCAAAAGTACCAATTTGTGCAGTGCTGTTTATCCTGGGCAATTGGCTATAACAAAAAGCTATTGGGTCTCTGAACACAGTTCTCCGGTCGTTGTTCCAGTAAATGCAACATGCAGAGGTTAAAGAAGTAAGAAAACCTTACTTCTGCTATCTATAAACGTATAAAGGGACGCAGTCATCTAAAAACTTCTTTAATTAAGATCCAAAATAAAGCTTAAATGCACTTTTGTGCTGGTACACACTAATTCTACCCAAAATATCTGAATAAATGTTAAAAAGTATATTTTCCGTAATATACCCCCTTAAACACACTTACAATAAAGAGCTGTAGCTGCTGAATTACAGTCAGATATGACCTTATTTGAACACACAAGCAATAACTAAAACACTAGGGAGCAATAACACTTAATAGTCCAAATGTTAATGAAACATTATCTGATTTTCCTGAACATATGGTGGCTGTGTGTGTGTTCATTTAATTAACATTTTTATTTTTAACCTGGCCATTTAAAATTGCTTAATTGCATTTTGCTAAAAAAAATCCTGTGTGTTGCTCGTACACTCCACGTAAGTGAACCGCTTGAAGCAAAGGGGATGAAAAGAGGCAAAAACCCTTTTACTCTTCTGAAACACCCATTACCAGCAAAACATCCAGAACAATATATAATGCACAATGCACCTTCACTAAACAATGATTCTCTGATGATTTTCTAAAAATAGCATGCATTTGGTCATTTATTTTATTGTTATAAAATGCGCTACAGTGACCATATCCTGGCTATTGGCAACATTTAAACTCTGACCAGCTATGTGCCCTTATAAAACAGATCATAAATAGGACATCATAAATGGATTGTGCAGAGTGATAAAACATAAATAATAAATAGGGATATGTCCTAAACACCCCATCAGAAATGAGTATTTTACTATATAATTCCATCATGTGTGCAATTCCTGTGCCATTCCTATCAGGATGTTAATACTGCCATGCATACTCTAACTATTAACTAACATACGCAAACTATTATTCCTTACATACAAAATTGCAGTTTCGTTTAGATGCTTCTTTTAACCTATCTCTGTCTCCAAAGCCTCTAAATTAGGACAACCTGAAAACAGAACTAGGTCGAGCACATTTTTAAAAAGCGTGTGGTGAAGCATTTGGATCAAGAACATAACTTCAACTGAAGGCCTTTTACATACAGAAAAGGATTTATTTACCATTTCAAAAAATGTCCACAGACAATCGGCCACAGTATGAGTTCTCATTCTCAAGAGCTAAGCAATTAAGAGCTATATAAGAAATGAATCTAAATTTGTATGTATATATATATATATATATATATATAATATAGTATGTATACATATATATATATATATATATATATATATATATATATATATATATATATATATATATATATATATATATTTAGTATGTATGTATATAATTAACAATTAATTATTAATATTAACATTAATTACAAACTGTTTGCAAAATACTATTTGCGATGCTGAAAGCCCAAATTAGCTTCAAACATGCTGCTACAGATGAGACCAAGGTTATAAAATCAGTCCAGTTCATGGCATGGCTGGATCTTTATCAGTCACAGTAGCTGGAGGAAAAAAAGACAAGAAAACATTCTCCCTAAAAAAAAAAATTAAGCAAGGAGAAAAAAGGTAGCAGTGGCTTAACATTTGAGATATTGGGCTGACCTGAAGATTGACAGTTCACTTCCCAGCTATATCAAATTGCCTCTTGTTTGGGCCCTTGGGCAAGACTTTTAACCCGCTATGGCACACATCGCATTACTTCTTGAAAAGGGCAGCTGTTAGTAGCTGTAGAAAATCTGCTAAGTGCTGTAAAAATGCAGGAGGCAGGAGAGCCACCTGAAATGATTCCCTGGTGCATGCACACTCATCTACAAACATCCACACCCTACTTCTAATAAAATATAATACAACTTTTTTTTTTATAGAATGCCGTGGTATTGTATATACCTGCAGACAGTCAGTCCGTTAGTTTTTGCTGGATTTGCACTTTGTCATGCTGCAGTTTTGCATTTTGCAATATGCTCATCGTATAAGGAAGGTTCACCTGGACTTAAACTTAACATTCTCATTATGTTAATATATTCGAAGAGGCTGGACGTCTTCAAGGCTCCACTGGAATTTGAACCAATAGTAGCAGCAGTTGCGCCTGACGCGCGCGCATGATCGTCCAATCAGAGGAGAGTGCGGATTCGCACGGGCTCTGTACACGGCCGTCGGAACAGCGCCGGCAATCCCCCGCCCCTCCGCACCCCCCCCCCACCACACACACACACACACACACACACACACACACACACACACACACACACACACACACACACACTGATACGCATGCGCGCGCGCAACTTGCAGAGATGGAAAGGTAAGGCAAAAGGTCCTTTCGCTTTCCGGACGAGCAGGAAGGGCGACAGACCCGAAGCAAAAGCGCGCCGATGAGACTTTATTAGCTCGCCCTTCACACGGACCAGCTGCCGCTACAGCGCCGCAGCCTTTGGCGCAAAACGAATTGACCTCTACTGGTCACCTTCACTGAGCGATCGCTGCCATCAGGCGCACTGGGTTCGGTTCCACGCCGCGCCGCCTGTTCTTCACCTCTCGCAGCTTCACTGCAAGGGATTCACTGCAAGGGCCGCACTGATGCGCGAATCCACGGTGCGAGTGGACGTGGAAGTGTGTGCGTGTGTGTGCGTGCGTCCGGCACAGGCGCAGTGCCCCCTCCGCAAGGTTACCGGTGTGTGAGTACCGGTTCCGCTCACACACACCCCCCCACCACCACCACCACCACCTCTACCCCCACCGCGGCGACTGTTCTACCTCCATCTCATTCCCCTAATCCGCATAAAGGCAACATAAAAGCGCAGAAACGCGCGCAGGTGAGCGGACACTACAGTGCCAAAATGATGCGCCTCCTGTTCCACGCAGGGCATTACTTAACTAAAAAAACACACAGAGGACAAATGCAATTATGGCCCATAAATAACACGCACCTCAATGTCCCTGAGAATAGTATATGATTGGAATGATAGGGAGCCATAAGTATAAATCAGCGCATCATTCTGTGTTTTTGCGCGCCAGGCTTCAATGCAGCAGTTTCCCGAAGCCGTGCGTCCGTCTGTGAGCGATGACGGGTTATTTGTAAAAGGTGACAATTTGTTCACAGACCTGCAAACGCAATTGTGTGTAGACAGGGGAGGACATACAGAACTAGAGTCGCGATTCGAAAAGGCACGACTGTGTGCACGCAGCGGTCAGTGGAACATGCGCTTCAGGTCGGATGGGAATGATGTGAAATGCAGCGACTCACCAGGCCATGCTCCAAGGACATCGACGCGCTTTGGTGGACAAACGGAGAATCCCCCAAGCCAGACAAGGAGAACTAGATAAAACGAGATCTAGAACCTACAGTTTGGGAAATGACCTACTGCTTGTTGCTGTGTCCCCGACGTTTTCCACAGCCTTTTGCCTGTTGACGGTAATTTGGGGTCCTAAATTAGTGCAGCCGTTGCCTGATTAGTCTGAGATTCCGCAGAGAATAAACGAAGAGCGAGTGCCAAAAAGAAACAGACAGGGATTTTGGTTCGCAGATTACAAAAACAGACGCCGTTCTTCTTGTTGAAAGTGTAAATCAAAGGCGATATTTGGGATTTAGATGCGATGGGATGAGAGCCCCCCCTCACTGAGGCGCTCGGACGCAGCATCCACGCGGGCTGCTGCTGTGCGCGAGGATGGAGAGAAAAAGGGGGCGGTCTCTCTCTCTCTCCCTCTCGCCCCCCCCCCCCTCTATCTGTCTGTTTTATCGTCCTGGCTCAATCCATTGCCCTCCCCCTCCTTCCTTGCTCCATCCTACTAAACACGCCCATAGTGCCCGACAAGGCCATCACGTCAGTGCGTACAGCACCAAAGAGCGAGTTCTAACAAAGCACAATGGATTGGTGGCTTTGTCTCTTTTTTCCAAGGCACGTTTTATTAAAGGCAGTAAAATGAAAGTGGGTGGCTATTATAATTTCTCTCACTGTTTCATTGCAGGTGGTATATCAGGTGTTCTTCAGCACTGATGCTGATAGAGCATGAGATACACAGAGGTAATGCAGGTGAGCAACAAGAGCCTCAGAGCACAGTATAAAATCAATATGTTGTTAAGGTGGCCGTCTTATAATGTTACAAGTGATGGAAAACTCCCATATCATCATCTCTCATCTCATTATCTTCCGCTTAATCCTATACAAGTGACTAGGGTCATGCCCATCCAGGAGGGGACATTTCGGGCACTAGGCAGATACCCAAGACAGGGTGTCACTCCATCGCTGACCACACTTATTCATACAGACGCACACACGGAAACTATATAGGGCCATTTATATAGGGGGATTTAGATCAGCCCATTGACCTTGAATCCATGTTTTGGGCCTGTGCGGAAACCGGAGAACTCTGTGCTAACCACTAAGCCACCGTGCCACCTCCATATCATATAAAACCAAAATTGTTCAGTTTCTAAAATAATAAAAAATTTGTTGTAGCTTCCCCCAATGGGGTTATAGCACATCAGTGAGTTTAAACAGCTAAATTCATGTATAATATAATGTTCATTATCAGCTTTATAAAGCGTATCAGCTATATAAAGCGCTCAAAATTAATGTGAAAATAAACAGCACTATAAATGTCAATTATTTACCCATCTTATGTGTAAATAATTTTAAGTAATTTTGCACCTGTCAATACTCTGCAAATTTCATCATGAAACTGTTTCCATGTTGCTATTTTAAAGATATTAATGATGCAATGTGGCCAGAGACAACCTGGATTGTTTTGTAAAATTCAATAAAACTGTTTTAAAACTTTATGTCAGATTTATTTTTGTTTATCTGTACAGAAATTAAATCTGTGCCCCTAAGAGTTGATGCCCCTCTCTTTCCATCATATCACCTTTCCGCTACTTGGGTTGCTGGAGATGGGGTTCCCCATGTCCATCCCATCCATTAGAGAAGGTTTTAGGTGTAGGGCAAGACAGGGAGCCAATCTATTACTGGGTACACAATAAACTCAGAAACAATGAGGTGTTCTTAAAAAGTAATTTGTGAGTGTTGTTCACAAAAAGCCAAGTGACGTCTGCAGACTTGCTGATTAGAATTTAGAATTGCAAAAAATAACTTTATAATTCTATAAAACAGTCATCTTTATTAAACAGTGTGTTTTCTGACTTACATGTTCCTTATGTTAGTATAAATGTTTTCTAAATGTAGTATCAATCTCGAACTGAGCAAGTTCACCTCACGTGCTATAAAGGGGTAAGTGCGTAAGTGAAAGTTTCTTACCTTTCTTCTTTTCTTTTTCGCACAGGTCTGTCTGCAAAGGTCTTTTCAAAATTGTCAGACATCTGCCAATGCCAGTGTGGATAAGTGCAAAATAAGACTTATTATTGCCAAAAAACAAGTGTGGATAAGTGCAAAATAAGACTTATTATTATATTATTAGTAGTAGTTTTGAGGTTGGTTTTTATTGTTCAGTCACTTGTTAAAAATTGCTCTTAAAAAGATGTGGAAAACTGAGTTCAGATTATGATTATTAGAAATAATAATCTTGCCCTTTAAGATTAAACCTAAAACATTTTTTACTAGAACTTTTAATTTTATTGCTTTTTGAAAAACAAATTCTGATTTATTACACAGTAGCTCCCAATACAAAACACAGCATGATAGTAGCTAGACATGCTTGGCTGAGAGTAAGAATGGGCCTATTCTGTATAATGAGCTCACGATAACCTGAAATATACGAATGTCACTTTGACATAAAAAAGCTTTAAAGCTTTCTCTATATGGCATTGGCAGAATTGAAACTTCAGACCGCTTGAAAATTACTTGGGTTGCATTACAGTTTCACATCTTGGGACCTTCACATTTTCATCTTTAAGAATGTAGCCATTTGTTATTATACTTATTTAAACAAGATAACAAGCCTTTATATAAATATATCCATAGATTTATCCATTATAAAATATATACATATATCTTTTCAGTTATACACACTATGTAGCGCTTGGATAAAGGTAAGTGATGTGTTTATAACAAATGTTTTGTATTAACTGTAAATCCATATAATTGGTGCCTTCATAGCACAACTCTTTCAAAAATAATTATCTGTGGGTATGAATTAATTATGTAGTGGTGTAGCTCTTACAAATTCATTTCATCTCATTATCTTCCACTTAATCCTGTACTAGGGAGTCGGGTCGCGGGGGGACTGGTGTTACCCATGCCCATCCAGGACACTTGCGCGTGCGCACACGCACACACACACACACACACACACAAACTATATAGAGGAAATTAAGCCAATTTACCTTGAATTCATGTTTGAGGACTGTGGAAGGACACCAGAGAACCCTAAAGAAACCCACAGAGACACAGGGAGAACATGACATCTCCACACAGATTGTGATTCGAACATGGATTCTCAGCGCAGGAGGTGAACCACATTTACAGGACCAACAAGTCCTGTAAATATTACCAAAAAATTATAATACAAGAGGGAACAAGGATTGATATAACCTTTTTTAAAATATGCATAAAAATGTCATAAAAAGCATTTTATGAATAGTTCATCTTTCTTATACATTAAAAGAGTAATAATAGTAATTTTCAATTAACATTTTAAACATACCTTGTAAGTCAAGAACAATTCTCTTCAATTCTCCTTCTGCTCTTAAATTTCCATTATACATGTTGGGGGTGTTTTAGGTTCCCATTCTATTTTCAGCACAAAATATAGTTTATGCCAATCAGCCATATGCTGTCAGTTTGATAGACAAAGATTGGGTGGGAATTAATTGCACTAAATCTCAAGTCAAGCAAATACCAAAGGCAAGAAGCCACTTTTTTTCCCTCACTCTTGTGTTTTTGACAGTGGGGGTTCCAGCTTACTTTGTGCTCTGGGCTAAAGCAAGCTGTAAGCGCCCTCAAGATAATAACCTATAGAATTATAATTAGACTGTTTATAGACATGTTCAACAAAGAAATTTATGATAAGCCATAATAAAACTATAATGTATATTACTTGGCCGGAACTGGCTAAAGAAATCAAGCTGAGAAACTTAATGAAGCTGTTTAAATCTTACCTTTACATTTCTTACCAACCTCATAAAACTAATGTGTTGGTAACTGTTTGGCATTCGAGGTTGTGCATTACTGTAAAGAAATCATGGGAAAAAGATGTAACAACAGTTCACTTCGCCCCGTGATTTATTCACAATAATGAATGCCACACATTGCTTTATTATGAGCCCTGTTTAAAATATTGCCTAGCATTCACACCAGTTGGACGGATTATAATTATAAAAGAAGTGTCCTTATTCCTAGCTAAATAAATGTCCAATTTCTTTATTACATAAGATTGATAGAAAAAATGTCAGTCATGATTGAGCATGAATCCAATATTACTGTGCCAGCACGCCATACAGCTTTCTCCTCACAATGATGCTGTCCATCTTGGCTATGTCTAAATCTGCCCCTAGCTATCAGAGCGGACATACCCCACACATCTCATTTCCATTTTCGTATGGTTTTCTTGCATTAAAGTGGTACGGATATCATACGCCAAAATTTTCTGATTGTTGTTTGTAATTAAAATGTAATGAGCAGCAGACCTAAGCACACAAGTCACACTAAACAGAATACCATCCAGTGATGGCTGCCCACACCTCACATGCAAGCATGCCATTTTCCACCACTCCCTCTCACGCTAAAATATTTGTGAGGCACATTCGAAACGGTGAAGCAAAGTTTTGGGTTAACTGGATATTTATAATTTAGTGTTAGAAGAGTCTGTGAGGGAGATGCTTCTTCCTTGGGGAGCAGCTGAGCATTAGCTCTACAGGCAGCACAGGCTTCTGGAGTACGTAGCTAAAGCCTGAAAAGACAGCCTGCGTCTCATTGCAACTCATTACACTCCTCAATCTGCACCCCATTGCCCTGCGGATTACAGACAGGCTCTTCAGTGTGGAGGTCCTGCCGTGTGTTTGAAGAGTGAATGACGCCTTCATATGTCAATTACTGTAACCCCCCTGCATATTAAGACACTGTGCTTATCTCTATTTACCCTCAGACTGTCTAATTAAAAATTGATCATAAGTTAGCAGGGCTGCAATGAGCATTTGTGATCTTGGTAGTACGTCACTATTTTGAGAAATAAGCCGTTTTATAATCTACTTTCAAATAACCCAGCAAAAGTGCAGAGGCACCTTCACATTACAACAACCTGGCGTTTCGTGACATCCTGTTTGGAGAATTTGCAGGTTGTCTGTGGGAATTTTTTTTCATTCATCCAAAAGAGTATTTGTTAGATACTGATGTCGGATTAGAGAGTCTGACTCACAATTTCCATTCAAATTTATCCCAAGAGGTTTAGAGGGGTTGAGGTGAGGGCTCTGTGCAGGCCAGTCAAATTCTTTCACATCAAACTCACCAAACCATGACTTTATGGACCTTGCTTTGGGAGAATATGCTGGAAAGGGAGATGACATTCCTCAAACTGTTCACACGAAGTTGGAATAAAGCATCCAGAATACGTGACTAGGTGCTTAATGCTTGCCCAAATCCTTTGGATGAGATACCATATCAATTAACTTCCGCTTAATCCTCTACTAACGTCTTGGGTGGTGGGGGGGGGGGGCAGATACAACTAGGGCAGGTCACCAATACATTGCTGGGCACAAACACACACTGACAAGGAAAACTAATGGGGGCAATTTAGAGCAACCAATTTACCTTTAATCGATGTTTCTGCACTGCGGGAGGAAACTGGAGAACCCAGAGGAAATCCATGCAGTGAATATTATAGGCTTGTTTAATTTAAGGGCAAATATAATCACTTATTTTAAACAAGTAACACAACATCTTCTTGAGATGCAAAGGCAGAACTAATTTTTTAAAAATAAATTTATAAATATACAAATTAATATTCTTTATGTCAGAAACACCTGTAAACTCAAGATCATTTACGCAGAAAATCAATCAGCCAAGAACATTTCAGATGTGCATACAAATATGCCCACACTGATGTCAGTGATTTTGACCTTGGCATGAATGCTGGTGCCAGAAAAGACAGTTTGATTACTCCTGGTACTTCAAATCTCCCAACATTGGTATGCACTATATTATTTGTAAGTCACTTTGGATAAAAGCGTCCGCTATATGACTAAATGCAAATATATTAAGTCTGCTAGTGATGTCAGTTTAATCCTGATCCATTTTTGACTACCCTTGTCCTTGCAGACAATTTGCCAGTTGGCCCTAAATTACTTTATTTTGTAGAATTAGTAATATGGTTATTTCTGACCCACTGGAAAAAGTACTGCCTCCTTTCCCACAGCCATCACATGAAGGGCATCCTCTTCCTCATACAATTAGGGAAAATTTTGTATTCTATTTGTGGATCAGATAAACAAAGTCTTGGCAGGAGTTCCTAAACCATGTAAAGACCATTTAGTTGCATATTTTTAGCCTGGGCTTGCCCCATTGCACTACATATATTTTATTAATAATATATAATTAAAGAAGTATTAGAAAACACCAAGTACATTCAAGTGTGTCCACCTGTAGCAACAGTTTACACCCTCGGAAAAGCTTTCTACAAGATTACAATATACATCTGTGGAAATATGTGTCCAGTTATTTTAACCAGTCAGTGAGGTCCCTGATGGTAAACCGGCAGAAAATATCTTAAAATGGGATTGAAATGCACACAACTACATATATATAACTCAAATGTGGGTCTGAGTACAGCTATGATGGAGGAAAAAAATTACCTTCTTAAAGCTTGTCACTAAATTGACAGAAATGTCTTTGTATGCTATATTAACATTTCCACTGAAGCACATACTTTTATATTTAAATTCTCATGACATTAAGTAACTATAAAAAAATCCTCCACAACAGCTCATAGAATATGCAGAAATCAATATGGAGTGCAAAGGTTCGGAAAACTCCTTTGAGTGGCAACAGGGGGCTGCTACAATCAAAAACACAAGGAAAGAAACTGAGGAAGGAAGAGCCATGTTGAGAGATTAAACAGACTGGATTCTGATGAATACCTGAACGACAGCAAAATTGGTGGAGGGATACAGAACGCATCAGAATGAAAAGCAGGAGAGGGAGAAATAGAGCGTACAGTAGGAAGAAACGTGTGATGAAAGAGTTGAAAAGAGACCCCAGGGGGCCGGATCTCATGAACCAGATACAGTTCTAAGAGTGAAATAACATTTGACTGCAAACAATATGGACAAAAATGGTAGGCAGAGGTTAACTGGGAGACAGAAAGGGATAAAGGCAAACAGGCAAAGGAATGGGAAAGAGGCTATGTATATACTCTCAATCAATCCCAGCCTTCCTATTCCCAGCACTCTTTGCCAATGCAAGAGCCATGCTGATGTTTTATTTATGTCAGAGATTCCGGCTGCACATGTACCCTCTCCATAATTCATAAAGCCTAGCATTAAGGCCTGCCTGCAGAGAGATGGGAAATGTTTGCGTGTGCAGATGAACTTAAAGTTAGAGGAACTATAGCATACCCTCATAATTAACAAAGGCAAGTGTTTGCATTAACTTAATTGACAGCATGTTATATATATGGAGGATAGACGAAAAAAAATTCTATTAAATAAACAAAACGCATAATACAAACATTTAAAAACATTTTTGTATAATGTGTGTAAAATGAAAATAAATATATTTAAAATGAGGTGACCATGCTGGATTAACCTGAACAGACAGTAAGTGCTCTCTACAGAAATGGTACATCTGACACTAAAAGGGTATGACTTCACCACTTACTAATAATGAGCAACAACACAAAGGATATAGAAGCATCTGCCCTTAAAAATTTACATCATAAAATTTAAGAAGTTATTATTATTATTATTATTTTTACAAAGAAGCAACTTTCTTCAGGCAACATTTTATTTGTTTTCTCTAGAGGTGCAATATTGCATACATTTGTCGTCACGTAGTAATAAAACACTGTATTGCTTATGAATTAACTCTTGAAAATAATTTCATCTCATACACCTTCTTCTATTTTTAAAATATCTAGACACGCAAGTTAGGAGAACATGGGGAACCCATTATGAAAAACCCACGCATGTCTGACACAATCGCATTTTACAGTATCATGCTTTACTGTAACATATCCACACGACACTAACCCAATAAGATTCATGTAAAAAGAACAGAGAATCAAATTATAAAATATCAAAGCTGTGCCCTAGATCTGACGGCTTTACCTTTAGTCACAGTCCATCTCCAGAGATAGCTTAGTATGGTTCTTAAATTTTTTTCCACTTTAACTTCCACCCCCCCCCCTTTTTTTCTACATTTACCTTCCTTGGGAAAATAAAAAAGGCAAGAAACAGAAAGTAGGACATGAGCAGGGTAGATGATTGATGTTCTCTTGCTAAAGCCCGTTTTGCAGACAGTCACCTAGTGACGCCTCCAGTCCTTATTGCTTCAATGCCACTTCAGCAACTTCCTCAGCTGCAGAAAAATCCAGCTGTAAAATGTTTAGCTCATGAGCTAATCAGGAAGAATCATTATTCTCATTTGGTTCGTGGCAAAAAAGCAAGACATCAGGCAATGCCTTGTTCCCTGTTTGCTGTACAGGAGCTGTTTTGTTATTCTTTTTTGCATCAGGTGCACTTGGCCTCCATGTCATAAAGCTGAAGCAATTCAGTCATTATGGCCTCAATCTGAGATTTGGTAATGTCTTCACAAAGCACCTGAGGAAATAACATGGATCATGTGTTACCAAATAACTGAAGGAAATATTTGACATTTTTATATTTATGTGATCATTATTTTCAGGATTAAAATGTAAATGAAAAAAGTATATCAAACAAAAACTTTTAACAACTTTTATCCCGACAGCAATGTTGAAGTTTGCGGTTCCCAGCAGAAACGTTTCTTCCAATTACAATACTGTTTTATTCAAAGCAGATGGGTATTTATTATAAATGTATAGGGGGTTTCAGAGAAAGAGAGAACCATGAAAAATAAAAGCAGAATTAATTTACCCAACGTTAAGCTCGTGCCAGCGGACTAAACTTTCTAAGAGATAATTAATCATACTAGTCCAAACTGCAAATATGTGGTTCATTGAGTCCGGTAAATTGGGAATATTTGTTTGCATCAGAAGATTGTTTTTAAGTTTTATTACTAGAATTGATTATTGTTTTGGTTTTCTTAAACACAATTGATACACGTTTTAAATTTGCATAATGAAATATAACCACCTGCTAACAAAGTTAAACCATTTATTGTAATGTTTTTGTTTGTACTTGCATTTAGATCATTTTATGATAGTTATGATAGCTTGGCAGGTAAGATCACTAGATTCCCAGATAACAGAATAAAGTGTAATTAAACACACAACTTGTGTAAGCCCAAAATAACCAGGTCCAATATCCATGATTCACACAGAAATCAAACCCAGTAACCTTTGTTTTGTTATAAATGGAAAGTGGATGAGATATAAAAATGACAGTTCTAACACAAGGTCAAACTATTTCTAGAGCAAATTATATATCCAAAGGTAGATATTACTCCTGTGTTCAGTAAAGACAATGGCACCATTAGATTTGCAGCTTATGGCACTGAAGTCTAACATCACTTTTTGTATGTGCAAAGAAAATACAGATGTTAAGGAATGCAGCAAAAGACAGATTGAAAGCTGAAAAAGGCCACTGATCAAACAAGTTCAATTAAATTCCAGCTGAGCTGTCGAAATAAGGTCCAGTGTTGGTGTGTACATACGATCACACAAGCCATCATCTAGTGGATGTTAAAGAAAAAGCAAGGCTAAAAAAACTTAAAGAGCCCTTAAAAATGAAGTCACCATCAATGCAATCGTCATCGTCATCATAATAAATAAAAAAATATTATTATTTTGATTGTAATAAAATGAGGAGAAGGATTTCATGGTTTCTTTGCTACTTCAAAATCTGAAATCATCAAAGGGCACAGACAAAGGCCCAGTGCAAGTAATCTGGGTCCATTGTCTTGGGTACTAATTACATTTTGCTCTTTACAAACAATTATTTGCACTTTTACTGCAGGTTATCCGCATTTTGTTGCTGTGTACCTGTACTGAGCAATCACTTAGTGGAATCTATCCAATAGCTTTTTTTTTTTTTTTATCTAATCCATTAGTCTGTTAGACTGTACAAATTTCAGAGAAGCAGAACAAGAAAATTACACTGTAGTAAAGGCAGCAATTTGTTGTTCTTTTGAAGCATTAATTTAAAGGTGCCAACAATATTGATCATTGTACATTTAATGTTTTATGCAAAACAAGCAACTCCGAATTTTCTGTTTGACAAGTTTAACAACTTGAAAGCAAAACATTTCTTTTAACTATTGTCTGGAAAACTTGCTGCATTTGCTAAATTATTTGCTAATGTGCTCTCAATGTCAAATCCTTTAACAATTTGGGCTTGAGAAAACTTGGCATGGTCATATTGGAAAAGGTCCATTTCATCAGGAAAAGTAAAATAATTGATAGAATAAAGTTAGTTATTTATTATCTGTAAATTCTAATGATACTGGATGCTGCTGAACCAGATAAACTGCAAACACACTTACTGCAAATATTTTTTGGGGAAAAACTACTCTTAAACTAAAAACCTGCAAAGAAATTACAAATATAAACACTAATTACATTATTACACACAAAGTCCATCTATATGGTGAAGAAATGCAAAACCTTAAAAAATATGTAATTCTGAGGTTACATTACAACCATTTTAAATTAAAAAAACACTTTTGATGTCACAGAAGAACTCGGTTCTCACCTGCCACCACTCCTTTTCACCTGTGGGGACCTGAACTCCATAAGTATGAAGGGCAAGGTACAGCACAGCAAGGGCAAGGTGTTGAGGCTGATGATGTATACACACAAGCCCATGATAACTGTCTTTTAGAAGAGCCCAGGCCGTTTCACAAATAGGGGTTCTAGACCAGGCATGTCGGTTCAGTAAATTCCGCAGAGAGAGCAGATAATGCAGCAGGTACTGATATAACAAAGAGGAATGGAAAAACGATAATTTTATAATTATAAGGTAAGACTAATGACCAAATTTTCAATGCAAAAAAGTGATTAATTGATGTGTATTACCTTATGCGGATGTTCAAAAGACACATGGAAGTTGAGCTGCCTAAGAATAAGCAGTTCACATTGTACTACACTGTCTCGTAACTCCCAAAAGTTTTCATCCAGCTCCATTGGAACACTTCCTGGCCGAAAATACCTGTAAAGCATGATCACATCAGTAAGACCAACAACAAATATGGTGAAGTGATTAGTGGGATTAGATTTATATACCCAAGTTAATGCAATTTATACGCATTTATTTGCCTTTAATTTGACAAATCTATCAAACTTTTATGTGGTCCTAAATCTAACCTAATACAATGTGTATATGCCAAGTATATTCATTTGTGGTGACGGGACTTAAATAAGTAGCTTTAAAGTAAGGGACTTTTTTTCTATGTACATGGACTTAGCAATTTTTTGCAATGTAGTTTTATTGACCAGTTAACAAATTGCTGATTACACTCTAGAACGGTTCTGCATACATGAGCTATAAATCAGACCACAGACCAGTTTGTTCATTAATGGAAGATATTGGTTTAGTGATGCAAGTGACCCAGTGCAAAGTGGAACACACATCACTGTGCATGCATGCATGATGATACACACGCAATAAAGACAGATGCAGGTCAAAATTCTTATGTCAATTGTACAGAAAGTCAATTCTATTTTTGAGTAGAATTTCAGAATATAACAACGAGGTTATGTGAATGTAGCATTTAATAGACATTTTTGATTGATTTAATACTATAACATTATATTATTAATGCTATATAATATTTCAATTTTTGCTTGCAAAATAAAAATAGGCTTGATAAAGATAAGGGCTTCTGATAAAATGACTATTGCACAAATATCCAAAAATAGCTCATCAAGCCTGAATCGTACATGTACCTGTGACAGACATTGATAATATCCCGGGTCCTGAGATGTTGTTCTTCCACTTTACCAGCAAGGTAAATGCAGGACATGGCTACCAAGTACGGCTCATATACCTGCAGACTGGCCAGCTGGAAGAACTTATGGTAGAGTGAACATGCAGTAGCCACAGGAACAGACTGCATGCCCAGTTTTACCCCTGCCAACACCAAAAGCTTAGTTTACACCTCTAACCTGTCCATAAGGCAGTCACTCAGCATAATGGTAAACAAAGGATGGTGAAATATCAAAAACGTCACCCCTTAATTACAGCACTTATAGCCTTTGATATAAAAAATACTTTATTTTAAGCAACCGAAATAATAAACAGAACAATAACATTAGGTAAAACCATTACCAGATGATGAATGTCATCATTAACAACAATTAGGCTTTGTGTGAAACAGCTCATGTAAGTTGTAGAATCACCAAAAGCAGCAATGTTAAATTAATAAACCAAAATAAATAAACCAACATTAATTACAATGTTGCTTTATTTCATTAGGGTTTGTAGATATTAGGTATTACATATGTAGGGTTTTGTAGATATTCATTCAGGTAGAGCATTTGCAAATAATAGTTATAATTTATTGCATTTTTAGTCATTTTGTTGATGGGGTTGTGTTTTGGATTATTGTCCTGTTGTATGACTCTTTTTGGGGCAGTCATAGGCTTGTGTTTAAGGATACAACCTTTGATTCCCAGTACCATGGCTGAGGTGCCTTTCGTCAAAACCCCCAACAAAAGTGCTCCCCGGTGGCTTAGTGGTTAGCACGTTCGCCTCTCAGCACTAGGGATTCCCGGTTCGAATCCCCATCTGGGTGGAGTTTCCATGTTCTCCCTGTGTCTGCGTGGGTTTCCTCCGGGTTCTCCGGTTTCCTCCCACTGTCCAAAACCATGGATCAAGTCAATTGAGTTCTCCAAAATTTCCCCATAGTGTGTTTGTGTGCATGTCTGTGAGTGAGTGAGTGTGTGCCCAGCGATAGATTGGCACCCTGTCCTGGGTGTATCTGCCCAGCGTCCGAGACGTTCTCCCCTGGATGGGCATGGGGAACCCCCCGCGACACTAATATAGGATAAAGCGGAAGATAATAGATGGATGGATGGATGAAAGTGCTCCCTGGGTGCCATGTACAGGGCAGCCCACTGCTCCGGACACATGTGTTCACCTTACCAGTGTGTGTGTTTAATTGCACGGATGAGTTAAATGTAGAGGACAAATTCCTCTGTGTGCAAGCACAGTAGGCAAAATAGATCACTTCAGCTGTTGGCTAGCTAGCCTCACATTTAACTCGGAGCACCTTACATTTAATAAGTTGATCGTGAACTTTTTTTTAGATGTTAAAATATCTCCGAGTTAAATGTGAGGCTAGCTAGCCAACAGCTGAAGTGATCTATTTTGCCTACTGTGCTTAAACTTAAACCTACTGTACAACTTTACGTTGTACAACATATAATTAAAGAAGAGCCAATCTATATATAATTCAGTTTAAGCACAATAGGCAAAAGAGATCACTTCAGCTCAGATATTTTAACATCTAAAAAAAGTTCACGATCAACTTATTAAATGTAAGGTGCTCAGGTCCAATGGCTGAATTTCTGAATAGATTCATTCATTCATTATCTCCCGCTTTATCCTCTATTAGGGTCGCGGTGGGGTTCCCCATGCCCATCCAGGGGAGAACGTCTCGGGCGCTGGGCAGATAGACCCAGGACAGGGCGCCAATCCATCGCTGGGCACACACTCACTCACACATACACACTCTATATGGGGCAATTTTGAGAATTCAATTGACTTGATCCATGTTTTTGGACTGTGGGAGGAAACCGGAGAACCCGGAGGAAACCCACGCAGACACGGGGAGAACACGGAAACTCCACCCAGATGGGGATTCGAATCCCTAGTGCTGAGAGGCGAACGTGCTAACCACTAAGCCACCGTGCCGCCTTCTGAATAGATGCTAATTGTATTTCATTGGCTCTGTAGCTGTAACAGTAAAGTTAAATCTAAAAAAAAAAATGGACCAGAGCAACTATGGCCAACAATCGTGAATGATTTAGTGCGAACATTTGTAATCAGGAATACATGGTTGTGTGCAGTAACACATCACATAAACGTAGAAGAGGGAATGATGTACCAGCCTCGATGATGAACCGACAGACTCGGAAGTGCGTCTTTGTGGCAGCACTGGATTCTCCAGCTTTCGAATTTTCTCCATCTTTGTCCCGGCTTTTAGGGGCGAACACACACCTCGGGGCTTGCATGAACACTAACGCTTTATTATTAAACCGCGTTAGAAGTGTTTACTGTGTCGTCAGCTAGATGACGAAGCCGCGCAGGAAATGCTAATAGTTCATACTCAACTCCAACGCTGATTTCTAGCAACGTTTCTTAAGTTTGCAGCTCTGGAAGCAGAATTTACAATGGTCGAAATAACACATTTGCTTCTAAACGAATCCCATTCGCGTTTAAGGCACACAAAGACAACGGCTGCTGTCTACAAGACTTATTAGAAGCGACACAACGTGACGCGCGCGACGCCAAACGCGTTTCTAGCAGTGTTCCCAACTCCGCAGTAAGGAAGGTATCTATTGGCTGTCCTAAAAGTTACCCAATGACGTCACTGTCTAATTTACATAATAGTCCATTTGCGTGTTTTGAAGCTGTAGAATAAAGGAATACCGCTGTGAGAGAGAAAAGTGAGTTAAAACATCCACAAACGTCAAAACTACAAATAAACTCTGAACAACTTGAGAACGTTGAGAGGGTGGTTGCCATAGCGATAAAACTATAGGAATATCACATACAAGAACGCTCCTGCAGCTGTCAGAAGCTAATTCAGAATTCCACAAATAAGATCGTGTAAGAGAAATGTGCCTTAACACTGATATGTAACTTTTTATTGAGATATAATGTTGATTTAGGCAGTGTTGGGCAAGCTACTTATAAAATGTAAAAAGCTGAGTGATTAGTTACTCCACAATTAATGAAGCTTCACTACACAAAAGCTTCCACCCAAAGAAATATAGCAAACTAATTTACATTAATATAGCAAAAGTAACTTCGTTACTTAGAGGCTACTTCACGTTGTACAACATATAATTAAAGAAGAGCCAATCTATATATAATTCAGTTTAAGTAACTGGAGTTTATTGATAAAAACACCTATGTATATGCTAATTTAATTTAACAATGTTATAATTGCATGTAAACTTTACAAAACATCTTGATCAGAGACGATGGATAAACTCTTAAGGTTAGTAGCATCCACTTTGTAGGCGTTTCCCCCTCCAGGTCAGCATGAGTTACCGTGTAACCAGTTACATGACGTTATTCTCACGTTTTCCCTCAATTCTAACAATTATTTTGCACATTTGTTTCATAATAAGTCACCTGAATGTGGGTTCTGAGGTTGGGGTCAAATGTCTCGACGGGTCATATATTTTTGCAGACAAGGCCACGTGACGTCAGTGGACTGTTCTTTTTGCTCTTCTGCAAAAACATCTTTTTGCGATTATATATACAGTGGTGTGAAAAAGTGTTTGCCCCCTTCCTCATTTCCTGTTTTTTTGCATGTTTGTCACACTTAAGTGTTTCAGAACATCAAACCAATTTAAACAATAGTCAAGGGCAACACAAGTAAACACAAAATACAATTTGTATATGAAGGTGTTTATTATTAAAGGAGAAAAAAAATCCAAACCATCATGGCCCTGTGTGAAAAAGTGATTGCCCCCTTGTAAAAAAACTGTGGTTTTTAACACCGAAGTTCAATTTCTCTAGCCACACCCAGGCCTGATTATTGCCACACCTGTTCTCAATCAAGACATTACTTAAATAGGAGCTGTCTGACACAGTAAAGTCCACCAAAAGATCCTTAAAAGCTACACATCATGCCGAGATCCAAAGAAATTCAGGAACAATTGAAAAATAAAGTAATTGAGATCTATCAGTCTGGAAAGGGTTATAAAGCCATTTCCAAAGCTTTGGGAATCCAGCGAACCACAGTGAGAGCCATTATCCACAAATGGCGAAGACATGGAACAGTGGTGAACCTTCCCAGGAGTGGCCGCCCGCCCAAAATTACCCCAAGAGCGCAGCGACGACTCATCCAAGAGGTCACAAAAGACCCCACAACAACGTCCAAAGAACTGCAGGCCTCACTTGCCTCAGTTAAGGTCAGCGTTCATGCCTCCACCATCAGAAAAAGACTGGGCAAAAATGGCCTGCATGGCAGAGTTCCAAGAAGAAAACCACTGCTACGTAAAAAGAACATTAAAGCTCGTCTCAATTTTTCCAAAACACATCTTGATGATCCCCAACACTTTTGGGAAAACATTCTGTGGACCGATGAGACAAAAGTGGAACTCTTTGGAAGGTGTGTGTCCCATTACATCTGGCGTAAAAGGAACACCGCATTTCAGAAAAAGAACATTATACCAACAGTAAAATATGGTGGTGGTAGTGTGATGGTCTGGGGCTGTTTTGCTGTGTCAGGACCTGGAAGACTTGCTGTAATAAATAGAACTATGAATTCTGCTGTCTACCAAAATATCCTGAAGGAGAATGTCCGACCATCTGTTCATGAACTCAAGCTGAAACGAACTTGGGTTCTGCAGCAGGACAATGATCCAAAACACAAGCAAGTCCACCTCTGAATGGCTGAAGAAAAACAAAATGAAGACTTTGGAGTGGCCTAGCCAAAGTCCTGACCTGAATCCTATTGAGATGTTGTGGTATGACCTTAAAAAGGCCGTTCATGCTCGAAAACCCTCTAATGTAACTGAATTAGAACAATTCTGCAAAGATGAGTGGGCCAAAATTCCTCCAGAACGCTGTAAAGACTCATTGCAAGTTATCGCAAACGCTTGTTTGCAGTTGTTGCTGCTAAGGGTGGCCCAACCAGTTATTAGGTTTAGGGGGGCAATCACTTTTTCACACAGGGCCATGATGGTTTGGATTTTTTTCTCCTTTAATAATAAACACCTTCATTTACAAATTGCATTTTGTGTTTACTTGTGTTGTCCTTGACTATTGTTTAAATTGGTTTGATGTACCGAAACACTTAAGTGTGACAAACATGCAAAAAAAACAGGAAATGAGGAAGGGGGCAAACACTTTTTCACACCACTGTGTGTGTGTATATATATATATATATATATATATATATATATATATATATATTACACACACACATATATATATGCATATGTGTGTGTGTGTGTTGTTCGGTTGAAATATAGACGTATATCAAGGCTGGACGAAACCATCGTGCAAAGCGCCGCCTGTTGTTTGAAGAGTACCGCGTCATTTGGTAAATGTAACATCATGTTTTTAAGGCTTTTGATAATTTGAACAACATTTGAACTTTATGAGTTTGAATGGCATATGTATTAAAAACTATATGACAGTCGCTTTCTTATGCTTTTAAGATGAAATGGTTTAGCCTGTTGCGGTTTGGTTGCTAAGAGGCCGGTGTCAACAACCATACAGACATAAAATGGCTTCAGCGTTTTCTGCCAATCAGGTAATTAAATCACAATATAATGATAGAATTTATATTTAATATTTTACATTTTATTGACTTTTTTTCGTAACATCCAACAGTATGATGGCGCTTTTAAGTCTAATAAACTGCAAAACTGGACAGTACCAAAATCGTTTAAAGAGGTAAGTTTTCCTGAATACTACACGATATTCAATTAACTATATTTGCATTTAATTACTTTAATTTCACTGACATACAAATAGTTTACATTTTATACCCGGAACTAAATAATATCTACATTCTTAACCACTTGTTACTGGATCAGTTTATTCTATATTACATTTCATTCAACTGGACCTTATGTAAAGCTTACTGCAATGGATTGCAATAGTTACTTCCATGTAAATAGTCTGGAGGTATTTATGCTGAAGTAAGAGCAGGACTTTTTGTTGACCTGAAAAATTGATGCTTGGGATATGCATTATTGGAAAAAACTATTTGTGGCAACCAGAGTGCCGAGAACTGTTGAACCTGTAAACAGTAACCTGTCACCAGTTTGCTTGCTGAATGCTTCCTGTAATTTATCTGGGATTTTTACATTTAAATCCCCTCAGTGATCAATGTGGATAAAAATTCAATTGGTATTATGATCATGAAAACAAGACATTAAGACCTCTGCAACCTTAAAACAATGAGGCATTACAGATGTTGCAACACAAACCACAACAACTCACTCAGTAACTGCCTCAGACACATTACAACAAAATTATGTGAGGTTTAAAATTGTTTTTCTAACCTTGAGAATGATAACCATCAATCATATATAGCTATGAATACATTAGTGAATATTTACACATTTGTGTCTATGTAATTTACAAATTATCCAGATATATACTCCAGATTTATTTTTGCCATTTCTGATTTAGTAGATTATAAGTTGCAGTAGCACATGAAAACCTTATGATCAGCAACAGATATTTTATAGTATTGCAAAATTAGAGCACTGTCTGTTTTTAGAGACCATCTGCACCAAAAGGACAGACCACTTTTATTGCTACTGACCGAGGACATCTGCTGCCTGGTGTAAAGGTTTGACTCTAAGATACTGAATATATGAGTTAATGTAAAATTATTTTACAATACATCTTGGCTTATTTTATAATAAAGCAATAAGGGCAATAAATTATTGGACAGAGGTGTAACAGCACTAACTGCTCCATGTCGTATCTAATAACATATCTTTCCTGTGCTTAATTCACAATAATGCACATCTCAAGTGATTTATTGCTTTTATAACATGGTTATTAAAACACTATAATGAAAAAAACAAGGTTTAATTTATAAATTAGTATATTGAAAACAAAATCAACTGGTCTTCAGCAGTGTAGTCTAATTCAATTTTTTTAATAGAACATTGTTTGCTGAGTAATGGAATTGGCTTGCTGTTTATATGTTTTAAACTTAATTTCAATGTTCAGTTTGTAAAGGTTGAAATCAGCCCCACAGCAAGTAGGTCCTGGGTTCAGTTCCAAGGTGGAGAGCAAGGGTTGTGCAGGGTCTGTGCAGTTTGCATTTTCCCCAGGTGCTGCAATCTACTGTCACTGTCATGAAAGTCAGATGAACAGGAGATACTGAATTGTTCCCAGTTGTTAATGTGTCTGCAGAAGGCCTGTGACAATATCTGCCTGTGACAGATAAATGTGTCTCTCACCCTTCTCCCAAATAATTCCGAGACAGACTTTAGCACTCCTGTGTCCCATATATAAGGACAAGTAGCCAAGTAAATGAATTTCAAAATATTTCTATTATGGTTTATTATCAAGTTTTGTATTCTTTCATGTCAGAGATGATTGTCCGACTATTTACAAAGTTGCTTTTCTAAATAATTTAGTAGTAAATTATTATTTACTTGGCGGCACGGTGGCTTAGTGGTTAACACGTTCACCTCTCAGCGCTAGGGATTCCCGGTTCGAATCCCCATCTGGGTGGAGTTTCCATGTTCTCCTCGTGTCCGTGTGGGTTTCCTCCGGGTTCTCCGGTTTCCTCCCACAGTCCAAAAACATGGATCAAGTCAACTGAGTTCTCCAAATTGCCCCATATAGAGTGTGTGTGTGTGTGTGTGTGTGCTCAGTGATAGATTGGCACCCTGTCCTGGGTGTGTCTGCCCAGCGCCCAAAACGTTCTCCCCTGGATGGGCATGGGGAACCCCACCATGACCCTAATAGAGGATAAAGCGGAAGATAATGAATGAATTAATGAATGAATGATTATTTACTTGCCATTTTTTGTGTTAGTCAGCACTATTTTTCTATTTCTGAATAAAGTCTTATGAACTGTAGTGGCAGAACTTAGAAATGAACAAAATAATGTAAATGGTATTTCTGCCTTTTATTACATATTCCTATGTATTCCTAAATATAACACCAATCACAACATTCTATGAATATCTGGGTAAACAGAAGTACTTAATACTTCCCAATATTCCATCCATTATCTTCCGCTTTATCCTCTACTAGGGTCACAGTGGGGTTCCCCATGCTCATCCAGGGGAGAACGTTTTGGCACCCAGGACAGTCCACCAATCTATCACTGGGCAAAACTCAGACAAACACACTATATATGGGGCAATTTGGAGAATACAATTGACCTTGATCCATGTTTTTGGACTGTGGGAGGAAGCCGGAGAACCCGGAGGAAACCCACTTGGACACGGGGAGAACATGGAAACTCCACCCAGATGGGGATTCGAACCGGGAATCCCTAGCGCTGAGAGGCGAACGTGCTAACCACTAAGCCACCGTGCCGCCCCTACTTCCCAATATTAATTTAGTAAATTGTTGCATGTTTAAAAGTGCTTTCATACAGATTGTCCCCTCCTCCTCCTACTTACTATGTACTTTTATTCATAGGCAATTACCAACATAAATCTATACTTCCAAAGCCAAAACCTATAAGCCAGCTTAAGTTTTCAAGCATTGTGACTTGATTGAAATCTGGAAATGATCTTGAAATTTTCCTCTGGACTTAATCGTGATCTATGTTTCTATATAATCATTAGCGTGGGAGTGCATGGACCTCCTTCCAGGGAACCTGGGACTTACCTCACCGTATTCCTCCAGTCCATATTAACCCAACAGCTCGGTCGAGGGAGGGCCAGGAGCGTCTCAGAAAGTGGTCAAATGTGCACAACTTGGTTATTTTAGCAACTGGTAAGCATCTTGAAGCTGATGGAAAAAGCAGAGCTGACACAACTTCACATTATGAGGTCAGTGGTGTAATATCTGTTCTTGCCTTTCCTGCAGTCACACAGAGAGACATTTACTCTGACTTATAATGGTTTAGGCACTTGTTTATTTAAGTACTATGTAATGTACATATTTTCTTTCAAGCTGTCCAAATAAGATAAAATTTATTTAGTTTCAAAGCACTAATAATTAATATAATAAATCATTCAAGTTCATAAAACAAACAAGGGGGCTGAACCCCCACAAATTAATAAAAATTTTTGCAAATATCTTATACTGTTTCTATACAATGTCAAGGATATATGGAAGCCCCACACACAACTTAATAAAATAAATTATGTTTGAATTTATTAATAGGTTATTTTTTACCCATCTAAAGCCAGAGTACAATATAAATTACTGCAGCACTGCTTTAGTGTTCAAAATATCAATGTATTTTGTACTTTCAGATGTGTTACACGAGTCAACAAAAAACGTCGGTACCTCAGGACACTCAAGCTGACTCTAGACCCGCGACTCAACAAAATCAAGCTGACTCTAGACCCGCGACTCAACAAAGTCAAGCTAACTCTAGACCCGCGACTCAACAAAGTCAAGCTAATTCTAGACCCGCGACTCAACAAAGTCAAGCTAATTCTAGACCCGCGACTCAACAAAGTCAAGCTAACTCTAGACCCACGTCTCAACAAAGTCAAGCTGACTCTAGACCTGCGACTCAACAAAGTCAAGCTAACTCTAGACCTGCAACTCAACAAAGTCTGGCTCACTCTAGACCCGCGAGTCAACAAAGCCTAGCTGATTCTAGACCTGCGACTCAACAAAGCCTTGCTAATTCTAGACCCGGGACTCAACAAAACCTAGCTGACTCTAGACCAGGGACTCAACAAAGCCTGGTTGACTCTAGACCCGGGACTCAACAAAGCCTAGCTGACTCTAGACCTGCGACTCAACAAAGCCTAGCTGCTTCTAGACCTGCGACTCAACAGGGTCAAGCTTTTTCTAGACCCGGGACTCAACAAAGTCAAGCTTTTTGTAGATCTGCAACTCAACCAAGGCGTGCTTCCTCCAAATAAAACCTGATGAAAACTCATCCAGAATCTCGATCAGTCACCTGGCAAAGTCTTGAATCACAGGCTCAACAAAACCATAATAAATCTTGATCAGGTTCTCAGCAAAATTAAATTATTTTTCAGACTCCTAACAGTCTCTCACTGACAGTGCTGCTTTTGTTGAAAACATTACATTCAGAGCCAGAGGTAAATAAATGAAAAGTGTCATCACTGAATTATTTCTTTAAATGTGTTTTACAGTGTACTGTATAATAAAGACCAATTAATACAGTCTGCACAGAGTGACAAGTAATATATTTTTCCTTATTCCTGTTTAATATGCTATACAATTTAAAATATTATGTAATAAATCATGCAGCACGGTGGCTTAGCGGTAAGCACGTTCGCCTCTCAGCACTAGGGATTCCCAGTTCGAATCCCCATCTGGGTGGAGTTTCCATGTTCTCCACGTGTCTGCATGGGTTTCCTCCGGGTTCTCCGGTTTCCTCCCACAGTCCAAAAACATGGATCAAGTCAATTGAGTTCTCCAAATTGCCCCATATAGAGTGTGTATGCGTGTGTGTCTGTGTGAGTGAGTGTGTGCCCAGCGATAGGTTGGCGCCCTGTCCTGGGTGTATCTGCCCAGCGCCCGAAACGTTCTCCCCTGGATGGGCATGGGGAACCCCACCGCGACCCTAATAGAGGATAAAGCGGAAGATAATGAATGAATGAATGTAATAAATCAAATAAATATTATGTAATGATGACGTTTACCATAGCATGAATAAATTACACACAACAATGCCACATCATGCCTTTTCAACATCCTTTATTCATCTGCTAAATGGAAATATTACATAAAGCATTAGCCTGTCTGTAGTTCCTCAGGAACAGAGCATTAACTGGTTTCACTAGTTATCGGTAAATCACTTCAAAGAGTCATTTGTTATGCTACCAGCAGCCATGGTAAACCCCTTGTAAACTAAAAATGTGCTGAAAGTCCACATGAGCCGTGTTAACACTATGGGAACATTGCAAAAGCGGATATTCAATCCAGCAGCATGTTTTTAAATCCATATACAACCTGTTCTTTACACTTTTTACGTGGCCTATATTATAATGCAAAGTGTTTACCCATGACCTCGTGACCACATGATCATACAATACACAGCAGGCAGTTTTAGATTGCTGTAAGCACTACACACACCTCTCGGCCTGTTCATCTGAAAAAGTAACTAAACACTTCACCCAATATTACAAGAAACTGATCTGCAATTTAATAGAAAATATACAAAGCTTTGTAAACTCACAATATATTTACTACATCTTGAAATAACCGTGATAAAGTCATAAATGAAAATTTGTTTTATGCAATTAAACTAGATATTAAAGTACATTATTATTATCATCATCATCATCATATATTATTATCTTGTGCAAAACTACTGTATTAAATTAAGTATATTGCAAATATATTCTGATTATAGGTTCCTGGCACACATGCTAATAAGCAACAATTCTTATATCTGGGTCATATTGTTTAAAATGTACTATTGTATATTGATATGCTATATTTATGACTAAATATGAAATACTGATCTATGACAGTTTGATCAGCTATCTAATTACCAAGCGTAATTAAAAATGTATCATGAAAACTTAAGAAAGAAAATAAGATCAACAGTCCGGTCTATATGCAGATTTTTACATGCCAGTACCACAGAAAAAACAAATAAATAAAATAATTACCCTATAACTTTCGATTCCAAAGGAAGAGAGAGAACCTGAATATGTAGTGCTGTAATCAAAATGCATATTTCACAAATACTATTTAGCTTAATTATAACATGATATGAGATTTTTTTTGGTCAAATCAAACAGCATAAAAAGACTGAAAGCATTTTTAAAGAAAATGTTCTATGATTTGTCATTTAGCTTATCCCACTGATTGTCTACCCAAAAATTAAATTAACAGAGGCACCAAACAATAACAACTATATTCTGTAGCATAAAGTGATGGAAATTGATCTCCACTGATACCATTAATTTAGATTTCACTCAAACAAAAAAGGCAAAGTTGTGTAAATGTGACAAGCTGCAACATTTCCAGAGACTAAAATAGTCCACAGTGAAAACAGTTTGCGTCACAAAACTAATCACAAAGCTGCATGTGATGAGTAAGAAGAGAATGAGAAGTCTCAAGTAGTTAGTATTACTTTCATACAGCAGTGTGGAGGAATACTTTTGTCTTTTGAAGTGAGACTGAACCTAGTAAGATGTTGATAAAAAAGGTTCTAGATTAAGAAAAGGCACAAAGATACAAAACCCTCACACTGGAATGAAGATTATTAGTAAATTGCAGCCTGGCTGGTTAAGACCACAGGACTATAGCACTAGACTCATTTTTAGGACTACTTAGTTTAGTCTGTTTTTACTGTGAGGTCCGTGGCAAGAGAGATCTTCCGGAAGTGGTACAGCAGGTTGGTGCAAATGACACAATGCCAGTGTTAAAGAAAGATTCAGAGCTGAAAGGACTGTTCACTACGACCTCCAACAGTGATGTTCAGTGCAATGACTTAACAGACCTGCAAGTTCATTCAGTGCAAAACGCGGCAATACTGATGAGTAAACTACTCAAACCACAGGTAAATCTTCAGCCAATTTCCTGCTTAGTATCAGGACTATCTAAGCTAGTGTTGGCTGCTTTGACGCTGCCCTGCTCCGATTTGGTAGCTTGAAAGATACGCATTCCATTTGGTCTCTTTTCTGTAATCTTATTTTCAGGTCTCACTATGGTATGAGAGACATTTTTGGGAGGATCAGACTTTTTGAGAGGTGGATGAGGGTCTTCGCCAATGCTGATACTTAGGTTGGTGTACAATGGCTCAGTTACTTTGGACAGGAGTTCATAGGTGAGGGAGTTTAGCCCATCAGTTCTCCAGTTCAACCTGGTGCGTTTTAACAAATCAAATCTGCAAATGAACAAGTAACAATATCATGAGTGATCTGCATTTGTATTTCATGCATTTGCAGACACTGATGATGATCCCAGTTGTTATACTCAATAAATGTACAAATTGGCTTAAAATGGGGACTCAGGTTATATGAAATATATCTTTTGGTGGATGAACATACTAAAAAAGAAGAAACAATTATATTAAAAAAATCAATTACAATTAATAATATTATCTGATCTCATTATCTTCTGCTTAAGCCTACACTAGGGTTGTGGAGTTTCCCGGGCAGATATGTTGATGCATTGCTGGCACTAATATTAAAATTAATAATATAGTAAAATGAAGGATAATAAAATCCTGAACATTCTCAATAAAACATTTTATTATCAGTTTTTTGTCTTTTTGTCCATGACTTTCTGGTCTTCCTTACTCTAGAGGAAAGTGCATTGGTAAGGGTTTAATGTTATATTACCTTCTAGGATTCTGCTCATTGCCCTGGTCCCCTTTATGCTTAATCATCTTATAATGGCCCACGGCCACCGGAGGGCGCACGATCTTCATTCCAGAGAGACGAACCCTGAAGAGACGTCAACACAAAGAAAATAAAAACAATACATTTTATGTTATATGTGAGGATTGCGGAGTACCTTTAAAATGGAATAGTTTTAAAACAGCAATATTTGTGTGAGTAGCAAAAATGTACCATGAAACTACAAAAGTATATGTATGTATAAAGTATGTGTATACATACACACACACACACACATATATATATATATATATATATATATATATATATATATCTATCTATATATAATATATATACTGTACATATACATTACACATACATCATATATGTAACACAATAATTATAACACAAAATTCTAATTTGTATGTACATTTGCTGGAAGTTGTTTTTTTTAAAATTGCTTTGGTACTTCTACAACTGTTTTGCATTTGAATCTGGGTCATAGAGACGTCACTGTGGGTAGAGCTGTTGTCTCACAGCAAGAAATACTGGGTTCAACATCGGAGCAGACAGACAGTCACAGTCCATTTTGTATTTATATTCACATATTCTTCCTGCCTCCATCATTTTCTTGGGGAGTTTTTGTTCCATGGTCCAATAAAAGGTAAATCAGGTGAATTGAAGATTTCAAATTGTCCTTATTTCTAGATAAGTGTAAATGGGTTTGTGAATCTGTCTTACAATCAACTGGAAACCTGTCACACAGTGAGTGCTGGAATTGGCTCCAGCAACAATAATGTTCCTAACTATATGATATATTCAGACTATTGGCCAGTATGACTAACACATAAAACCTTTAGGCAGATAGGCTACAGCAGCAGCTTGTAGTAGTAATAGTAGTACAATGTTTTTTAAAAGTCAGTGTTTCATAAGTCAGTGAATGTGTATAAAATCACTGTGGTCATTTGTTTGAGGTATGTTAACAAATATCAAAAGAACAAAAAGAACAGCACTGACATCCACTAATAAGGCTAACACATTCGGAACCAACCAGGAAATATCACCAACATTAATAAACTACGGCAGAAACATGGGAGTGAGAGGGAATGGGAGAGGAAATCACAGAGAAAAGGAAAATATCCCAAAACTAAAAATGATAAAACTCACGGCTGCTTCAACCTTAGTTCAAACCTTAAACCTTGTTGCTTGCTTGAGTTGTCCTCTAAATTTAGTAATAAAAAGTCCAATTGTTCTTTAGGTTTAAGTGAAACATAAGTTGAAGCATTGAATATCAGCGCCAGTGATTAATGAGTGTACTTACTGACCCTTCCAGTGGCTATGCAGGAGTGATCGTGAGGGAGTAGAGAGATGCAGTTGTAAGAAGCATGTTGATGAGAGGGTCAGTGAGAGCACAATGAAGAGAAAGAGTAACACTCAACATGCAACACAATCACACACTCATTTCACAAGGTGCAGTTCTCATATGGTTCCCGGTCCTTGTCCTTACCGAGCAGCGATGTCATCATCCTCTCCTCCCCATCCCCAGTACTGATTTGGGAAGCCATTCATCCTGAGGTACTGACCTGGAGTGACAGCTGACACTCCTCCAAAATACTGTGGGTATGGAAGTCTACAGGGAAAATCAGTGAGGAGAAACAGTGTCTTACCAAATGGTTTTATCTAAACGTGTCTTTAGCACATTTTTTTTAAATGACCCTACCGATATCTGAACTTATCCATTGCCACAGACAGGTGAGTGGGGTACTGGGGGTGGCATGTGTAAGTGTTGTGGTCATTTTCCGGCAGCAAGTCCACATCATGTAGAAATATGCAACCCCAGTCCTCCTCCTTCAGAGCCTCACGCACGCCCACATTCAATAGCTTAGCACGGTTAAATGTTGAGTTTCCTGACTAAGATCAAACCAGATGTTAGCCACATACTTCAATGAACTCCTATCAAAACCTGTTTTCTTGTAAATGGGAGTATAATCAGACCTGATGCACAATATAGATGCCGTAATGGATCTGCTGCCGCTGTAGGAACGGGTGCAGATGGTAGAGGAGTGTTCTCAAGTGGCTCTGCCGGTTCCGGTAGGGGACCACAATAGCTGTGTGGTGCCTCGCTTCACAGTCTGGAGGGCGGTAATGGCCCCCTGGAGTCACCAGAGGATTCTTCTCTTTTATCTCTTCCAGGGAAGGAGGTGAGGACAGGCGCACAGACACCGGACCCACTAATACAAACCAACAAACAACAGTTATTATACTGTGTATCGCACACCTAAATCACTGTCTGCAGGATTGGATAATAGAGCGTACTGCTAATCCAAAGAGAAACAAGCAATCTTATAATATAAACCTTATGCAAAAAAACCTAATTGAATGGATTTATGGTCAAAAAATCCTTACATTTGTATATGTTAAATCAAACTAGTTTGGTTTAAAAATAAGCTATTTTTGAATATTTGTAAGCTACAATAAAGTGTCTGCAAAATGAGGTAATATATTCCTGCAACGAGCAAAACAAGATTTTATGGCAACACCAACACATGCATATTTAACACTGTCTTATCTACAAGGTATCTGCATGATTTATTTTTGATAACGTATTTAACATGATTTTATATAACAATTTATAAAAAAGATCACTGAGATAAAGTACAGAAAAAATTAAGAAACATCAGATATGATAAATATATACTGAAAAATACTATAAATATTGAATAAATATATAAATAAATATTAACATTACATGGTTGCCATGTAAACCTTTAAATTATCCATATATCGGAATTATCTTGCTATATGAAATCCAGACTCACCAAGCAATGGTGAGGGCAGTTGGCAATTTCTGAGCTGCTGCTCAACTCCACTAGGGGCTGGGTGAGGAGGCAGTTGGGCACCAAGCTGGCTAAGGTTGGTATAGACATCATGTGGACGAGAATAGTCAAACTCAGGCTCTGAGGAGTGTATCAACACAGAGACCAGGCCACGGAAGCCTCCCAGGGAGAAGTAGAGAACAAATGCAAACTGGAAGCCCACCAACAGAGCCAGTGTACAGGGAGAGTCTAGAGCCCTGCCACAGCACGGCATTACTGCACCAAGCACCAAAAAAGGATAATGGGGCAGTGAGAGAAATGTGCAGAATGTGGTGTGCAGGGAGGAATGGAATGTTGAATCATGGGCATAAACTCAAAGCACCAAAATTTTTTTTTAGATTAAGACTGATTAGCCAGACCACTTAAAATCAGAACAGGTTATAATGAAAGATAACGTTGGTAAGAGCTAAAATGCTGAATGCAGCTCAGGGATGAGGTGTAAAGGTGTCACCATGTCTCCTGGGAAAACAAAAAAATATATAAACATTAGATGGATTGTATAGACAATATTCCTTATGGTTTAATAAGCAAGTTTGGCTTCAAGTTTTTTCTTATCTAGTCACTATGTTTAGAAATCTATTTAAAGCTGAGCACATGCTCCATATTGACCTCAAATAGATATTAGAGAATTTTTGCAAAAAGAGAGCCAAGCAGATTGAAACAAGTTAAAATGTTACTTAGCCCTGCATTATTGATTGTTTGTGGTCAATGGCATTTAAGTATATTTTCATCATACCTTGAGCCATATTCATTAAATTAATTGTTTTTTGTTTGTTTAAGTGCATCAATCACCACTTCTTGACAGGAACACAGCAGAGAAGCAATATAGTCATAAAGGGGTCAGGAAATTTAGTATTTCCAATACACCTATCAGTAATGAGTTTGGAATTGGATAGAAGAGATCAACACAGGACACACAGAAAGGACATTTGTTTGCCTTTCTACAATTCATGCTTCAAGGTGAAAGTTCTAACTGCTACAACATGATGCTTCCAATTATGCGCTCACTTAATCTTTAACTGCACAATCAAATTCAAATCTGGCTCCCTAATCGGTTTTGCATTAAATTATATATTATAACTTTGGAATAGGGGCGGCACGGTGGCTTAGTGGTTAGCACGTTCGCCTCTCAGCACTAGGGATTCCTGGTTCGATTCCCAATCTGGGTGGAGTTTACATGTTCTCCCCGTGTCCGCGTGGGTTTCCTCCGGGTTCTTCGGTTTCCTCCCACAGTCCGAAAACATGGCTCAAGTCAATTGAATTCTCCAAATTGCCCCATATGAAGTGTGTTTGTGTGTGTGTCTGTGTGAATGAGTGTGCCCAGTGATAAATTGGCGCCCTGTCCTGGGTGTATTTACCCAGCGCCCGAAACATTCTCCCCCCCCCCCGCGCCCCCAAGAGAGGATAAAGCGCAAGATAATGGATGGAGGTACCTTTGGAATAGCCATTCTTTTTGAGATGCTAAAACACTACCAATATTTAGAGTGAAGACATATTTATTAATTCAAGTATTTGACTGATCCCCATAGATGCGGATGGCAAGGTTGAAACTGACACTTTTGGGGCTCTATTTTGTAGTGCCCTACACTGTTTTAGTCAGTGAAACCAGAGTATCAAGTTAAACTACACAAAATATTGACTTTTTCCTGATTATGATGTACTTTGTATGAGATGTTTTCATTTGAGTTGTCACCTATGACAACCTTCTTTTCTGAGGTCCTGCAAAAAATCCTAGTAATGAACTGGGAACTCCATTGTTTCGAAGGACCAGTGAGATCATTCACAAGTGTACATAACTGAACTTATACAAATTTAGCTACAAAGCAAATTTAACTGTTGATCAAGTGATTACTGATAACTGAACACTTGTAAACAATCTGTATAATTAATCATAGTAATTTTGCACCTTGTTAAACTGCCTGCTCCTCTAAGGAGGACAGGTCTGCCAATAAAGCGTGGTTTTCTTTTAGAATCCAATTGTATAGCCTGTCAGAACGGAAAATACGGGATCAAAAAAATCTTCAAAACACTTTTTAATTTTTTTTATTTATTTTTGTTTTCCAATTGCAAATGTCACTTTCAAAATCACCTCAATCAATTTACATAAAGTTTCTAAATTGATCATATAAATATTTCTGCATTCTGTCACATTGCAATAGGTATTGTAGCGTATAAGCGTGCAACTTAAACATTTAGTAATTCAGGTTCAGTATAACGTACAGCAAATTTTTTTATATAGATATATGTATAGAATAGAAAATATTATTAATAGGTTAATGCAAATGCTCACTACTACTTAACAGACTGAATCTGGGTAAACTTTTGCTTTTAAAATACTTAACACTGTAATTGTACAATGTATTGACATTTGTGACATACAATCATGCAAATCGATACTGAGGCTTGAATAAGTAGATATGATGAAAGCAATCCTAGTTTTCAGTAACAATATCTCATTATGTTAGTATTGTGTTGCAGATGATGTTCAAATTAAGCATGATCATAAACTGACAGCGTTTTAAACCAAACAAATGGCAATTTTATTTATTCTACGTGCCAGTTATTTCTGAAATATTTTGAAAATACTCATAAAAACAATAGTTTGAGTTTTAAGGCTCTTACATTACCTGTGCGTTCGCTGGTACCTCCTCTTCCTCGAACACGTCCCAAAACATTCAGAGACGTCCTGTGTAAACTGTTACTGAGTTTAATATGCACAGAGTAACGAGATATAGTACAAACACTAACAACAAGAACAATTATGATATTATAACAATTATATATTATATATAATGCAATGATATATTATATATAATAAACGTTATCATCATAATTATCATTATTATGATTATCATGTTTTTCTGTAAAACACTAAAACCAAATAGACATATTAGAGTTGCATTGATGTAAAATGAAGATATTTGCTTCTCCTTGAACTCACCTCGTTTTAGCTCTGCGGCTAAAATCCAGCTCGGGGCTTTGTAGCGGCCTTCATCTCAGCATCAATCACCACTGTTGACATTCTAGATTCGCCGTAACTGATTGAATTTGTCGAGGTCAAAACCGACCAAAACCAAAAGATAACCATCCACCGTCTGCCCTGCACCTCGCGTAACACCGAATTAAAGCGTTAGCACGTCACGCGTGCGTTTATGGACCGGTACCGGAGTGATGCGTTAACGGCCATGTTGAGCGCCCACCGCTGTGACGCTACTTTATTCACTGAACGGCGGAGCTCCGGCCAGCCTGCGCTCCCACAGCCCCAGTTCTCCCGCATTCATATAAAATCACCATTAAGAGGAGTTTTAATTTATATAGAAGAGCTGCCAAGATGATGGAGTGTTTAAGAGTAGGCTCATATTTGAGTAACATCTGTGGTTGCTACTTGAAATTATATGAGTGGCAAATTGAAATCAGCCAGCTATAAAGAACATGCTAAATCACACGAGTGCCGTTTAAAGTCAGCACATCTTGATTTAAACCTTGTCTTGAAAACCTACAGAAAGAACGACAGTAGTAACTGCAAAAGCAAACTTTTCTAAAATGAGACACGATTGGTTAAGTGGATTACGATTATTGCTTTAATAAATTAATAAACACCAAGAAATACAAATTTCTGAGCAGTAGGGTTTTTTCAGCAGTACTGTGAAAGTCAGAATCAATCAATCATTATGCATGCTTATTACTTAATAAGCTTGTTCCAGTTTTGAATTAAAATCAGTGATGTTGTATTTCTTTAGTCATAGTATTTTTCTTGCAAGCTTGCTAGTGTCTATTCAATCCTGATGTTACTAACCTGCATCGTTTTAGTATAAGGTGCAAAAATCACGTATACATTATTACAAATACAGTATCTACCATAGAATAAAGCCTTAAATGTAGTGGAGCAGCATATGGAATGTGTACAAGCTGTTTTACAATATACTCATTCCATACAGCCGAACTGTCCAACTAGCTAATAATAAACCATAATAATAAGCAAAATAATGATCACACTGCTATTCACTAATATAGCACTAATATATGCAAAGTTTAAAGCCTGATGTGGAGTTGTAGAGTCATGTATGAATACATTTTTATGATGCGTTAATATATTTTTCAGAACATCTTATAATAAAATTTCATGCATTTTAAATGTCCACATAATGATTGTGTACCAGACACCTACAATGCATTGTCTTTATTTATTTGTTGTTACTATTTGAGTAATCTGCCATTTTGTGTTAATATCGAGCAAAAACCCATATGTGTATTATATGCCTTTTACTCAAACCATTTTTATTCATAAATTAAACTTTTCAACTTACAAATTTATCTTTCTCCTTATATTTTGTATTTGTAGTAGCAAATGATGGTCATATATCAGGTCTGCCCCGTTAGTATAATTGGGAATTTTATTTGTAATATGAAGCAGATGAGCAAGTACAAGCACAGACAGGCTCAACCCGTCCATAACATTCATCTGGAATGCAAAAAGGCATTGTGCAAAACATTACATTAGGAAAGATTAGCTCCAGACATATTGAAGGCACTGAATAGGCATTGAGGCCTTTGGAATTGAGAGACTGCATTATAATTGACAGTTTTACAAATAATACACTTGCTTATCCCTTAAAAACAGCTCTCTTTCACCCTTATCTAAAGGTCCCATAATCACTAGAAGTGACAGTGACAAGTTTACACAAATACAGTGACATTATAAGCTATATAATTTAAATCATAATAATAATAACAATAAAAATAATGTTCATGAATAAGTGTAACCAGTGTAACCAATTAATTGAATTGTGAATTTGCTTTGAAACATGGCCAGGTTATGTTTTCAAGGATTTTATTTCCCACATTATCTGGCAATAAAAATTCTTCAGGTAATCAGCCCCAGACTCATGTTGAATGCTCTTCATCAATGTGAATCCACCGAATTAAATAACTTCCATAGTCTTTTCAGTTTACTACTTCTATTTCATTTTCATTTATTTATATATATTTGTTATTGTTGCTTTATTTCTTGTAGTTTCCAAAATGTATGGACAACCGATCACTAACACAGCGGAAAGTTGCTGGCTGGACCTCCCAGTATTGAACAGGATTGCCATAAAGACTAATGCCATTGTAAAAGCTCCTCTTCATACCAATGAACTGAGGACAGAAGTCATCAATGTTCAACTTGCTTATGTTGTTGTAATGGAGGTAGACCACCTAAAAATGAATAAAATTAATGATGCAAATAGCAAAAATATGTAAGAAATAATGCAAAGCACTTATATTCTGCAATTTATGTTCTAATTTTTTTGTTTCCATAGTTTTTTTTTTGTTTTATGTAAACTTTTTATTGGGTAATTTCTAAGTCTAATTTCTAGTATCTTAACCTTAACATGTATCCATTACCTGCAGATACTTCATTAATGGTAAGCCTTTGGGTACATGGTTTAGTCGGTTGTTTTCCAAATGGAGTTCTCTCAGGTTTGGCAAAAAAGTCAAGCTGCCATCCTCAATGTTGCGGATATCATTGTAGCCCAGGCCTAGTCTGGAAACAAATGTACAAATTCAGCATGAAATGTTAACATTTAAATGAACACCCATAATGACATAAAAATAAAAATAAATGACAGAAACATATAGCAAATAAAATGTAATTAGTTAAATGTATTCTTGAAATTCTCTAAAATATCTAAGGTAAAGTTTCTTTTATTAAAGGAGATACATGTGTATTTATCTGTTTTCTCTGTCTTTAGGTCTAAATTAATTAAGTATGGCATTTTTAAATCCTAAAAATATACACAAATTTACAAAAAAATGTACTCAACATATTGCTACATAAGGTTAAATAACTTTCATCATAAAGACATTCATATTATGCAGCAGCATCGCAGGACAAGTTAAGCACACCAGTGAATCTGGTTAAAACCTTATGAATAAATAAACAATTAAATTAAATCCTACTGAGAGCAAAATTATGCAAATAGATCCTATGATAAATTCATGTGTTTTTCATTTTGATCTACATAAATCAGTGGACTGCAACAAAATATTACAGTACTTGTAATAGATGAGACTAACAAAATAGGTAGTAAGGATGCCTTCATTTAAAATTCAGTCTTTGGTTGAAAAATGGGTCTAATTTTCTTTAACAGTAGACTGCAAGTTTAGTAAGAACTTCTGTCTTTCACTACAATAATTGCTTTCTTCACAATCTAAAATACATGATTCTGTGGAAAGATTTTCTAAATGTACAGTAAACTGTGTACACATTGTGGACTACTATAGTAAAAGTTAGTTAAACCCTCAGAAGTTACTACAATAACTATTTATGAAAGCTCACATTCTACAGCTCACATTTTTACTCACATTCTAATACTGCATCAGAATATGCTATATATCAAGTTATTACACAGTGAGAATGTCAGGCATCGATTCTATACAGAAATCCCTTTGCTCATCTCAAATTCCCCAAAGGACAGCGGAGATGTGTGCAATGAGCCAATGAATCCACATGCCAACTTGTTTTGTGAAAAAAAAGATGAGTTAAGAAAACCATTAAGAAAGAGAACATACAGATTCTTAACAGACAATAATGCAAAAAAGTAAATTCGTCATAGTGAGGGATGTATCAAAACTTATACCACTAGTGGGTAACATTTGTATAAAGACATCACTGACACATAGGGAAATACTAGGAATTTTAGGTCATTTTATAGAACTTCTTTGGATGGTTTGACAGAAGAATGAACCAAAGTCTAATTCAGATCTGTCCCTTTGTAAGATCAGACAACAGCAACAACAAATTACTGGTTAGAAGAAGACTTGTATCAAGCAACAATAGTGAAAGAAATCTACTTAAAATCTGCAACTCTTTTAAAAAGTGCAATTGTAAACATAACCTTTTTTTGAGTGTGAGATGTAAAAGCTAGGTATATTATAAAATATCCAAATTAATACATTAAAGAAAACCTCTTATATTTCAATATTTAATATCTACAAAATCTAATTCATCTTTGAAAAAAAAAGGGGGGGGGGGGGGGGGGGCGCAGCATCGAAAAAACAATCAGGTTTGATGAATTTACAGTATAGTTGGTTTCTCCATGGCTTCTGACTTGTGGTGTTCTCATTTGTAAGTCGCTTTGGATAAAAGCGTCTGCTAAATGACTAAATGTAAATGTACAAAAATTTGTTTGCTGTTTGGTATAGGAATTTATATTTACAATATGCTTATGATATAAATATAGATTTTTAAATGTTTTAGGTTACAGGTATCAGTATTAAATATTTCAATTAGCATCAGATAACACGAGATGTCTATCGCAAGAATGATGTCATATGACATTTAATGCAATAGTCATTGAAAACTAAAACTAGTCCTGTTCATTTGCACCAGTAAAATTTCTTCAGGCCTGCCAGCAGGTTCTCACACATCTCCAACTGTACCTTCACAGCATTAGGTGGCACTGTTACCACAGGCAACCAAAGATCTGTTGCGTCAAAAGTCACATTCTGACCAACCTGTACAATTGCTTGTAATTTTTCAGATCCTCCAGCTCAATTGCTTGTATCTTGTTTTGGTCCAAATGGAGCTCATGAAGACTGTCAGGAAGATCTGAGATAAAACAGACCATAAAGTACTGAAAACAAAAAAAGTGCCAACAAGTTTCTACTAGTTAAAACAAAACATAATGAAAGTCAAGACAGTAGTTTTATAGCAATAACAAATCAAGAGCCAATAAAAGTAGAGGAATGACTGTGGTAATTATAGGCTGGAAACGGACAATTAATTACCTTTAGGGACCCCTGTTAACATGGCTTCTGAGATGCGCAGGTAATTAAGCTTGAGACCTTTGAATGCTCCAGGTTCAAATCCACTGTTGTGAATGGGGTTTCCACCCATTTCTGTAATTCAAAGTAGATTTATTTATTTCAACACATTTGGCATCTGAAAATACTGTCTACCAAGACAGTAATAATAATTGTAGTGCATAATACTGAGATAGATTCAAACCTATGCAGTTCATGCGACCAAGACCAGAAAAGGCGCCTTTGGGCACTTTCTTAATGTGGTTGTCATGGATGCGCAGCTCCACCAGGGAGGGTGGAAGGTTTTTGGGTACTGCAGTCAGCAGATTTCGTGAGAAATAAAGCTTCTGTAGATGGTGCAGTGGTGTGAAAGGCCCGTGGATGAACTTTCGAGATCTTATTGTTAACTAGCGACAGAGCCTTGAGGGAATAAAGGAAATTAATTACAGACACATTTACAGGGTTTAAGCTAAAAAAGAAATAAACTGATTAAATTATAAATAATGAACAGTAGATGGTGCATTGACCATATTAAGTATCGTATGTCCACATTTGTGGGAAAAAAATGTACTTGGCTGTGAGAGCATGATGGAACCAAAATATACCGCTTGGAAACGAACCCAAGATTTGGACCAGGAGGGTCATTCTGCTGTGAAAAATTTGAAACAGTTTCAACATCCTGTTGGGCTGTTTGGACAGTCATCCCCCAACATATTTTATGAATCTCTTTATAAATCCACATGATGTGCACTCATCATCTCTTTATTATCCAGACTTTCTATTATAGCATATTTATTTTCTGTCTTTTAGATAGATCTGTGTGTAGTTAGCTCTCTTACGTAGAGGTTACTGAGGCCTTTGAAGTCATTTTCCTTTAGCTCCGTAATGTGGTTGTTTTGCAGGTCCAGTAGTTTGGTGTCAGTGGGAATGTTTTTGGGGACTTCAGTCAAACCTGAATAATAACAAAAATGAGTCCATTTATGTTTTAGTGTGCACGCACACTCACACATACACACACAAAAGCCTATGACATGCTCTCCATCTGGTTTAGATTTACAAAACCTCTTAATCTGGGTATTTCTCTAAGTCAGCAAAAGTAAGCAAATGAATATAAAAAGAAATGAAACTGAACACCGCAACAATGACAGATATAAAATATTTACTGTGACCGAGAGCCGAGAGGTGTTTAAGGGATTTGCAATGAACCATGAAGCTGTCCTTTTTAGAGTTGCAAAGATAATATAAATATATAACATATGAACATCAATCAGGTTTATCAGCTGCATATAAAGCTGCACACAAGGCTACACTGTGACCATGTCTATGTCAACTGTAAGGATATAAGAAAAAGATTTCCAGCAGGATGGAGAAGTTTATATTGGTTTCCGTTGTCTGGCCATTTAATCATTCATAATGCAATAAATGTAAGGTCAATACACCCTTTGCCTTAGTTTACATCTTCCCATAATTTACACTATATGTTAATAAAAAGCCATTTAAAACAATTAAGCCACTGCATACAAAAATCTGATATAACAGCCTAGGGTTTAAAGTAAACATAATTTAACATAAATTTTAGCCAATTTTGTTGCTTAAAAATGTTTTTAGTGCATGTCTTTAGAGATTAAATCTCTGCTTCAACAAGATGTGGAACTAAATCAGATACAGTAGCTTAAAATATATTCCATATTTCTTCTGCCACTGCCACTTAGTATTTTAGATTTAAATAGCTAATAATACTTTAAATTTGATTATATATAAATAATATATATTATTTTGATTTTTGAGATGTACTTATTGTCAGTACTTTTATTATTTATTCTTTTTGTGTATTATAACAAAATAAATGGTGTAAATGGTGCAGATGTGACTACTGCAATTCTCACCATAGATAAATAAAGTATTCTGATTCTGAATTCTGTCTTGATTTTGGGTCCAAAAGGAATTTATTTTGTCTTCTTTACGATTTTCCCACGGTGGCTTAGTGGTTAGCACGTTCGCCTCTCAGCGCTAGGGATTCCCGGTTCGAATCCCCATCTGAGTGGAGTTTCCATGTTCTCCCCGTGTCTGCGTGGGTTTTCTCTGGGTTCTCCGGTTTCCTCCCACAGTCCAAAAACATGGATCAAGTCAATTGAATTCTCCAAATTGCCCCATATAGAGTGTGTCTGTGTGAGTGAGTGTGTGCCCAGCGATGGATTGACGCCCTTTCCTGGGTCTATCTGCCCAGCGCCCGAGATGTTCTCCCCTGGATGGGCATGGGGAACCCCCCCGCGACCCTAATAGAGGATAAAGCGGGAGATAATGAATGAATTAATTATTTTCCCCAAAAGATAAAACCATTAAAACTTGAATAATTCAAAGGACAACTTTAACAAACTTCCAACCAGCTTTTCAATTGACATCATTAACTGCTATTATTTGTAATGCATAATGCACACATTTAAGAAATGTCATTACATCTGAAATACATCTGATGTAGCTTAGTGGTTAGGGTGTTGGGTGTTGGGCTATCAATCTGTAGGTTGGGAGTTCAAATCCCAGGTCCACTAAAGTTACCAATGTGGGTCCTTGAGCAAGGCCCTTAACCCTCATTGCTCCAGGGATGTGGTTAACCCTGTGTTCACCTTGTAAGTCACTTTGGATAAAAGTGTCTGCTAAATGAGCAAATGTAAATAAAAACAACTACCTTAGATTACTGAGGCTATCCCTTTTTCAGTAATGTGCTTATAAACTCTTTAACTTATAATACATTACAAATGTTATTGGATTTGAGCTGTGCCAAAATAAAGTGTACAACATTTCTACTTATTGAGTACAGATTCCAGATTGGAGAACCAAATTTCTTTGAGCCTAACATGGGGTCCATAATTAATCCTAGAAAAAAAAAATGACATGGCTCCCGAACTTTATAACCTCAAATGGTTTAAAAAATGCTATAAAAATAAATAAAAATTAACAAGCTTGGCTGAATAAATTGCACTCATAAATGAGGAGTGAGTCACTTTACTTTTGTGAACACACAGCAATATATCTAAAAACTGACTTTTGTCTGAAATAAATAACTATCTGTAATACTAGAACTACAGAAAGTTTATGTAGTATATGAAGCTGTTAAGTGAAAATATTTTGCATCAGGATCCTTGTATATTGTATTTTTATTGCAAATGGTATACATTTGCTACAATCTACTTATTTTAGTAAAAAGGCTTCTGTTTACACCTATTTTTTTTTACTGTGGATATAAATCCACAAAGTCACTTACGAAGGTCAGAGCACTGCACGACTCTCAGCTGACACTGGCACCCAAATGGACAAACAGGAAACTCATGGGGTGGCAGTTCTTCAACGGCTGATCCTTCCTCCTCATCCCTCATCATTATTGTTGTCAGACCTCCCCCATCACCGTCAATGCCAAAGTCCCAGAATCCCCTCTGCTCGAAGGGGAGTGCAAGTGAACGTGAAGACAAACTGAACACACTCAGGAGCAGCAGCAGGAGTGACTTGTGACAGAACATCACTGAGATAGCAACAGCTTTCTGTAGCAGACAAAAAGAAAGTTGCAAAGAGAAAAAAAAGAAAAGTTCACCATCTCTAAAGTGTTTTACTTTATGTGTTCTTACATCATTTATATGTGGTCCCAGACCATAATTGTACACTGTGAGAAAATAACAGACCTAACCCTCTTTTCATTGTATTTTGGTCACCTTTAACACTACTCCCATATTATGTATATGTAGCCTTTTCATATTTTTATATAAAAATGTATATCATGTACATTCTAAAGAAAAAAAATGCAAATACCAATAATGTAAGAAAGTTCAGCAACAATGTAATTTACCTTTTTATAAACAATTTGTTAACAAGGAATATCAACTAAAACTGCATTAATACAGTAAGTAAAACAAAGCATAATAAAGCATAGCAGGATTGTTCCTCTATTGCCATTCAGTGGGTAAAGCCAAACATTATATTTTACAACATTTTTTTATGGACCAATACATTTATTTATATACACAATTATTTTGTAGTCATTTGGAAGGTGGCCAATATATGTAATGTTTACATTACTCATTAGAATGGCAGAAAAATGATGTTAGTTATTTGAACTGTGGGATGAATGTTGGTGCCAGGTGGTTATGGTATGTAACTGCCAATCCCCTGAGATGTAGGGGTTCAAGAATGGTGCTGCACAGTAAAACACTCAGTGTCTGTCAGTTCTGTGAACAGAAATGCCATGTTGAAGAATGAGCTGAACAGAGAAGTACGAGACTGGTTTGGTACTTCAGATAACAAAGATAACTTTGAATGCAGAGCCAAGTGGCTTGATGATTTTTCATCATTGTTTTACCTGTTATTACACATATCTGCAATATACAAAAATGAAACTTTGTTTAACAAATAATTAAAACTTTTATATGAAACGTTACAGAGGTAACCAGAGAATAACGAGACAACCTGGGTGTGTGTTCATATGTCTGGGACAAGATTGGTCATACTTTGTGGTGGCAATGGAAAAGTCTAACAGGGCTCTGTAAACACACAACCCATTCATTAGACAGGAAAAGGGGAGGTGAGGTTATTTCTGAAGTTCAGTCTTCATTTGTGTGATTTAGAGAGAGGGGAGAACATGTTCATGATATCATACTTGCATATGTTCCAGCTGGGAATGATGTAGCCCTGTAACAGGAACAAAGATGGGATAATGGTCCATTTGGCTTAGGTTGAGCAGGAACAACTAATGATAGTCAATTAGTAGACAATTTTTAAAAATAAGAGCCATTTATAATGCTCCACTGTTGTCACCAACTGATCTCCAACATTAATCCAAATCTAAGGATCACTTAAACTTTGTCTAAATGATCACCTGTTTTATACAAGAAAAGTAAAGTCAAGCATAAAAAACAAAACTTTGAGTTACTGCAAGTCACAACCAGCAAAATATTTTTTCTTGATTATGATTTTTCTTTCCTAATCCCACTGACTTAAATGCTTACCACAGATAAAACAAATTGCTTAAATGTGATTTTGCAAATTTCCCCAGGTTACCAAAGGGAGCAACATACAATGCTCAGCTTTTACTTTACAAAGTCCAATGTGTAATAAATTGCTCAATCGAGAGTAAAAAAATGTTTGGAAATAAGTACTGTTACATTACCGAGGGTGAAAACCAGGTCATGAAGGTTTAAAGTAAATATTAAGAAGAACAGTTTGAAGAACAGTCATTAAAAAAAATCTGTAAATAATAATTATTATTTTGTTAAATAGTTCAAAATAAAGATATATAACATAAAAGGATTTCATAATTTTCAACTTCTAAATGTTTAATTAAAGTATACACTAAACGAGCAAAGGTATTTAGGCATAGCTTTTAATAACTGAGTTTTGGTGTTTCATCCATCCAAGCCATGCATTTTGATCAAGTGTATGCTTCAGATTCTGTAGGAACCAATTTGTTTCAGGATCACTATGCTGTAGTGAAGAAGCATATGACCTAGTGAAAAAGACAAGGTCCATGAATGCATGTCTCTGTGAGTTTGATGTGAAGGAACTTGACTGGTCTGCACAGAGCCCATTATTTATGTCCATAGTCCCATGTCTATATGTATATCATTTTTTCTCCTAAAGGAATAACAGCACATAATAAAGTGCTCATGTTTTGTTATATATTAAAAATATGGGTAAATATGGTCTCATGAGGATAGAGTATATTTACCAGTATTAAGGAATGAAACACAGGTCAAAGAGCTTCAAAGTAAATACATAATCTTTAACCAGAACAGTTACTCTCAAAAAACTGTGAAGAATTATAGCCTTTATTTTCATTTAACTTTCCCAAATTAAAACATAAATATTATGAGAGCTTCTCTAAATTGTGTTTTGTTGATCCCTTTACCACTAAATGTAATAACAGACCAGTTAAGACTGCACATTTGGTTGGCTGAGTGATAGTAATACCACACTCTAATAAGAGAAATGTAGTAAAATGTCATTTTTAGGGTTAGGATTTTACCAGATTCACATTATATAGTCACACATCTACATACGCATGTACATTATGTGCTTCCTGTTAAGTATGCAAAGCTTTTACTCTAAAAAAATCACTTTTTCAAAAATGCATTTATCACTTTTCATACTTTTCTCTTAAAAATATATATAATTGTGTTTGTATTTAAATAATAGTTTATTATGAGGTTTCTTGTGCAGTTAATGATTACTTATTCAATTGTTCCAATATTGTACTACAGTTTGAATAATTTAATAAAGTTGTAAAAGGGGTTTCTGTAAAACATACAGTGACCCCACACTTGAGTGCACAATTTGTCATTCTCTGTGTATAAATAACATTTTGCTCCTAAGGCACTGAATACAGCTGGACACTGTATAACAAAGACCACCAAGGAAAAAGAATAGTATATCCAATCCCCATATGTACATTGCAACTGTATCATTTAAATATGAAATCTATAAGAACCTTACCCACAATATACAATGTTAATGTACTTTCAAGACATGAGAAGCTAGATCATGTGTTATACTGGTAAATGAAAAAAATATTCACTGTACAGTATGTTCCAGTCCTTAAAAATAGTATCTTAATTATACCATGCTCCCCAAAACAGCTTAGTTTAGCTTAGGCAGAAATATACAAAGACCCAAAGCACAAGTCCACAGATGTTCTGCTTGCTTTGCAAATTTTCATTTTTCTTATCACATTACAGAATCAAATGAATCTATTCTAAAATCTGACCTACATGCTTAACAAATGTAAAAGAAATGGAGACGGAATACATTTCCTGAACCATAATAATAACAACAGAAAAATTTGACTTCAGTCTGCCAGTACTGCCCAGCTGGCACACTGAGTCAACAGTCAGGCCCTACCCACAAAAGGGCAGGGGTCAGACAAAAGTGTGGCTTCTCCTTGTAATTACTTAACCACATTCCCCTTTCACCAGGGGCTACAGGAAGCTATTTCTGTCACTCTGTACAGGCACACTGTTAGTCTTGAAGGTGTGGTACAGTTTAAGACAGACAGGCAGAGAAAAAGAGGAAATGATGTGATGTGATGAGAGACAAAGCTGATGTGGTGCATTTCACTGAACAACATAAAAGAAAAACAGAATCTTTCATTCTATATGCAAAATTTACCCATCTCAACTACAGTGTAGGTAAGTTTCACATACTACAGCACTGTAGTTGACCTTGCATTTATCAGACTGTGATTTGGCTTTACTCATAAGAAGTATTTTTTTTGCAATTTATTAGTTTTAGTTTGAATTTCTAAATATTAAATAATTTAAAAAATAAACTATACGGTAGACATAAAGGCATTAGTAAGTTAAGTTAATGTTTTGCCCTATTGGCCTGGTTGATTGCTCTGATTAAGTAAAAAAAAAGTGCTAAATCCTTAAGTAAAGGTAGATTTCCCCACTGCTTTCTGTTTGTGTCTATACAAAGCACTTTCATGAACCCAAAGCACTAGTAATTATTGCCAGCATTGTTGTGGGAATCATCTAAAAAGGCACAAAAATGTATTGTTTTGTAGGAGGATGTTTTAAATATCCAGAAACAAAACATACAAGGAAATGGTGCCAAATACAAAATATCATTTTCTATTTCTAGAAACGGTATATAAAGAAAATAGATGCCTTAACATAAAGTTATTTACAGCCAGGAAGGAACATGTATGTATGTCTAGTTATAAAAAAAGCAACATTCAATTAAAATAATCACACAATTTCTGGTAGGCCAAAATAAGGATATGGCAAACAACAGAGAAAAAAGTAGTCATCATTGAAACATTATGCTTTAAATTTCAAATAGCCTCAGATTACAATGACCTTTGCAATTTCATCTAATGCAGAAACTGTTGTGCAATACGCTGAGAATGGGTGTTAACTGGCTTTTACTGCCCTCTCCTAAAAAAAGTATTTTTGTACATACTGTGAGGCACTAAACTTACATAAGCTAGGCACAGTTTACTATATATTTAGCTTAAAAGATTAAATCTATGTCTTGGAGTTGAACAGGCTTTAATAATAAAATACGTTTTTATAACGTCTTTCATAGTACAGTTTAACCAACTATCTTAATGCAATAATGATGGTTATATTGAAGTAAAGAAAATGTAATAATTTAAAAACTATTGTAATGAACTAAAATTCTCACCATCTCATTAATGTCAGTAATATGCAATAAAAAAAGCATAGTTATTATTTCCTTAAATAGTGACCTTGCCATTAGGTCACTATTTACACAATAATTTTGATGAAAAACGATTGTGGGCAAGCTGACGTCCATCCATTCCATTATTTTCCACTTTATCCTCTAACAGGGTCAGGGGGGGGTGGGTTCCCTATGCCCATCCAGGGGAGAAGGTTTCTGGCACTGGGCAGTTACACCCAGGACAGGGCGCCAATCTATCGCTGGTCACACTCACACACAAACACACTCTATATGGGGCAATTTGGAGAATTCAATTGACCTTGATCCATGTTTTTGGACTGTGGGAGGAAACTGGAGAACCCGGAGGAAACCCACACGGACACAGGGAGAACAAAAAAACACAGATTGGGATTCGAACCAGGAATCCTTAGTGCTGAGAGGCAAACGTGCTAACCACTAAGCCAACCTGCCGCCCCGCAAGTTGACATATTTTACTAAATAAATATTCTTTAGTTAGTATGGTCAGTTGATGATTTATGAGGTTCAACAACATGTCCACGCAGCAAATTAAGTTGAAATCAAATGACCTTTATGTGCTGACCAGAAATAAATGCTGAAAGGCTTTTATTTATACTAAATATTACTATTTCACAACTACTGTCAAGGTTATCTATAACTTATTTATATATAAAGACCAACACAGCCATTGTGTTATAGTTCACTTTTTCATTTGCAGTTCCAAAGTTGATTAAAGCTTAAATGCTATTTAAACAATTAATATACTTCCTCTTCTTGTTTTTCTTCTTCATTTATCTATTTCCATTAGGGCTTGCATCAGCAGATATTTGTTCTTCAATTTGTCCTGTCTTGAGCATCCTCCTCCATCACCTCAACCACCTGCATGTATTACATTACCACTGCATTAACAAACCTCCTTTTTGAAGACCTTCCCCTCTCCCACTCTGCCTGGCGGTTCCCTCCTTAGCATCCTTCTGCCAATTTTATCAGATTTTTAATTTGTATGTTTAATATGGCACAGTTTTTAAACTGGATGCCATTCCTGACCCAACCCTCCCTATTTGTCCAGGCTTGGGACCAGCACAAATAGTGCACTGATGGCTAAGTTATTTAAATTTATACGGTCTAGTTTCATTGACAGATTTTTTTTTCTCTTTGCTCATATTTTCTGTTTGCACTTGATGATCTTTTAATTCCTATTTTTATTTTTTTCTTTCCTACTTCAGTCATTCACTTCAGTTCAGTGGTTCTGGGTTTCAAATAATCAGCTGGAAAAAACAGTGATCTCAGCTGTAATTCAGTCACTACTTTTGCTAAAAAAGTCTTTGTATGCCAGTGTATCAGTAACCACATGGCTTGGATGTGGCAAGTAGCATTTCTGCCAGAGAGTACAAACCAGAATCAGACCTGGTAGAAAGAGGACCAAACCACACAAGCAAAAAGATAGTTTACTGCTGTTGTATTACTAGTATTTTTTTCTTATTGTGCTGATTGCGTCCAATGTTTAAAATGGCATAACTATCCTACCACATACATTTATATAAATATACAATATGGCCAAGATTAAATATCATCTTTAAAAAGTCTTTTAATAGGTTTGTGAAATGAGTCTATGATAATTTAAACCTATTTACTCAAAACGCACTTGCATATGAGTTCAAGAGCTGATGTTGGATGAGAAAACTTGCCTACAGTCAGTAGACCAACTGTTTTTAAATCTAAATAAAGGCTGCATAATTTATAATTACAGAATTAAAATTTTTATTAAGCAGTAATAATTAGTACAGATTACTTGCCTGCACTAAATTGATTCTTTAGATAAAAATAATCTTTATTTGTACTTAAATGACATCAATAGTCAATAGTCAATTGAAAGTCAGCACAGCCATAAGTGGTTAGCTTTTCTTAAAGGGACCTGTCACAAACTGATATTGAAAGAATTCATAACCCACTCTGTTTTCCCTGCTTGTATTCATTACAGAAATAATTAAAACTACTGCTATTCTTGGTTATGAGATTAAACTGACTTAAAAGTAAGAAGTGTGTATCAAATTTTAAATCTTGGTACTGAACTGAATGTGTTTCGTTCACACCCAGTGAGTCAGTTTCGTATTAGATGGACATCAGTTTATACATATAATTCTTAAAAAAGTCACTATAGAAACATTTCAGCTCTATTTGTAGGCTTACCATCACCTCAAATATGGTATGTTTATTATTGAAAAGATGAAAGCTATAATTACAAGAAAGTCTGTTCATTTCTGTTGACGTTTTTGTGTATAATAGCATCTAACCACACTTTGTAATCACTGACTTACTGTAAATGTCTATATAAACCCACAGTCTGAAGTTCTTTGATGTTTTATCCTTAAGGCAGTGTGCAGTTTACAGTGGACAGCCCAGACCCTGGCACCAATTAATTCTGGCTTTTTAATTAATTCTGGAGTTTTCATGGTGTCTTGGGTTTCCTCTTTCCGGTTTCACAGTCTGGATCAAGTCAATTGAATTCTTAAAATTGCATTCAGATCCCATTTTGTCCTGGGTCTATCTGTGAGACGTTCTCAAAAGCGGGAGATAATGATCTCTCATTCAGATGGCAATGATCATCAATGGCAATCTTTACATAATATTCTTTACATAATCATTTACATCTTTACTTGTGGGTGGCAAGTGGCTTAGTGGTTAACACATTCACCTCTCAGTACTAGGGATTCCCGGTTTGAATCCCAATCTGGGTGGAGTTTCCATATTCTCCCCGTGTCTGCATGGGTTTCCTCCAGGTTCTCCGGTTTCCTCCCAAAGTCCAAAAACATGGATCAAAATTAATTGAATACGTCAAATTGTCCCATATAGAGTTTGTGTGTGTGTCTGTGTGAGTGAGTGTGTGCCCAGTGACAAATTGTGTGTCTGTGTGAGTGAGATTTGTGCCTAGCGCCCTGTCCTTGGTGTATCCTGGGTGTGCCCCAAACGTTCTCCCCTAGATGGGCATGGGGAAACCACCCCCTCCGCAACCCTAATAGAGGATTAAGCGGAAGATAATTGATGGATGGATCTTTACTTGGACTACAGATTAAAGTGATCTATTTTGCCCAGTGTCCTCCACATTTAAATCATCACACATACACACACATTAGTGGAAGTGAGGGTGATGGGTTGCCATATATTGCGCCCAGGGAGTATTTAAGGTTAGGTACTTTGCCAAAGGGCACTTCAGCCATAGCTTTTGGTGGGAGCGGGAATTAAACCATTGTCAGTACATACAGTGGTGCTTAAAATGTTCACATAAATTTGACTTAAACCTCATTAGATTTTAAAAACAAGTCTTAAAAGTAGAAAAAAAGAACCAAATAAGTACAAATCAGATAAAGATACTAGACTTGGTCATGCAAAAAGTATTTTAACCTTTAGGATTATCAGCTAATTTTAAGATAAAATCATGATCATGCCAAGAGTAAGATGTGGAATAGTCTGCAAAGTACAAAAACATCTTACCAGCAAAAGGCTTTTCTCACACTGATTAATTTATAAGACCATAAGTTCACCATGGGCGGCATGGTGGCTTAGTGGTTAGCAATTTTGCCACTCAGCGCTAGGGATTCCCGGTTCGAATCCCCATCTGGGTGGAGTTTCCATGTTCTCCCTGGTCTCTGTGTCTGCGTGGGTTTCTTCCGGGTTCTCCGGTTGCCTCCCATAGTCCAAAAACATGGATCAAGGTAAATTGAATTCTTCAAATTGCCCCATATATAGTGTGTTTGTTTGTGTGTCTGTGTGAGTGAGTGTGTGCCCAGTGATAGATTGGAGCCCTGTCCTGGGTGTATCTGCCCACCGCCCAAAACGTTCTCCCCTGGATGGGCAAGGGGGAGGATAATGTGGAAGAAAATAGATGGATGGAGAAGTTCACTATCAGGGTTGCAGAGAGAAGGCTACTGCTCTCTAGCAAAGAACATTGCTGTCTGTCTGCTGTTTGCTAAAGGCCGCATGGACAAGTCTGAAGGTTGTAAGACAAAAGAAAAACACTGCATTCCAGCATAAAACCTTACACACTCTGTGAAACAGTGTGATGGTAGTATTATTGTTTGGATTTACATATGGGCGAGAAGGGCTTATGGTTCTACCAGCAAATTTAAAGAATAAAATCAGAACATCTTTGTAATGTTTTCCAGGCTGATTAACAACTCTACTTCCATGGTATTTAGAAATCTTATTTTTTTATGCCATGATTTAATTCTACAAGATCAGATTTTCACAGATCTCTGTTTTCAAACTTCTCAACTATATCCCATTATACTATTTCATACTATTTTAAAAAGAGACATTTTTGTCAGTTTTTGTCACACACATGGAATATTTGATCATTTTCCTCAATAAATAAATGCTAATGACTATAATGTTCATCTTATTTTCTTGGAATGTTCCTTTTTATTTACATTTAGGATGTTTAGGTTAAATTTTTGTGAAAATACAGAAAATTCTAAAGAGGTTTACAAACTATCAAGCACCAAAGTATACAAAGACATCTGTGGATCTTCACAATTAAATAGTTAAAAACTTAAACAACATTTGAAGCTCAAAGTTTTTACAGAATCAAAGTGAATTACAATATTTAAAAAAATAATTTAAATAAAATTAATTTATTAAATAAAATTAAATATTTAAATAAAATAAATAGTGGCTTACCACTATACTCTACAAGAGTTCAAGTTTTTTTTATTTAGATTTTTTTTTTACAATAGTACATTGTGTCAAATCAGCTTTACAGTGTTCTAACCCTGAACCCCCAAGGTAGGAAAAACTACCTTGTGTTATTATTTTTCTAGGAAACAACCTTGTGAGGACCAGGACTCAGTGCAGGCCAGGCAACATTAGCAGCAAGAGTTGGTCTTTTTTCCATCTGGGCATGGCCAAAAAAATGGAACTGCATGCCATCTGGCTAATACCATTTCTAAATTAAAAGATGGTAGTATTTTTATGCCATGGGAATATATCTATAGCGGTAGGAACAGCAAGCCAACTACGAATTGGAGGATGATAATGACAGGGGTTTTTCCATCTTTGACCAGGTCTATGGTTGGTATTAAAAAAAAAACAGTTTAGACTGTTGTTCCCCAACACACTGACTTCTCTCTTACTTTAATGTTGCTTTGGAAAAAAGTGGCTGTGAAGTGACATCTTTATTGTAAATGTACGTATGGTCATAAATGGTACAGTCAAAGCCCATAACTAAAACCCATTGAAGATCTAGTGTTTATCAAATAGTGTTATGTAGATAACCTCCATATAGTTCCAGTAACCTGCATATAGTTCCAGTTATCACTTCACAAAAGATATTGCAAAAAAAAAAAAACTTGTTTTTAATATTGTGCAACCCTAATAGAGACAAGTATACCTGATTCTGTAATTGCTTATATGCAATATTATTATATTATAATTTTTGGACAACCTCTAGATTTGATAACCACTAATAAGGGTTTCTAATATAAAATAAATATTTTAATATTCAATTACTGAAGTTATGTTATTTGGGTGGGTGGGACACTTTCTCCACTGCAAAAAACATCATACTCTTACATTTAACATTTTTTTGCATGACTGATATCAAGCACTACTTTTTCTCTATCCAGAATTTAAAATGCACCTGATATTATTACCACACTTCGCATTTAAGAAGGGTAACAGTCTGGCATCAGTAGCTCAGTGTACAGTTTATAAACTATGAAGATACCCGAGAATGACACAACTCCTAACTTTACAGATATCACTTTTTTATTATGATTTTTTAAAAATAAATATTACGAAAATTTGTACGTTACAAAGTGAACGCAGTCAGACCCAAGTTTATTCTTGGGTGAATAGGTTTACACAGTTATGTTGTACGAACTCATTGAAAATAGCGAATTAATAATCGGAACAAACACATAATGTAACTCACCCAAAATAACAATATCCCAACTTCCTTCGCTCAGTACTCCCCTTCGTTTCTAAATCGAAAGCTGTTTTTGTTCGCAGACTTCAGCATTAATAGCTTATTGAAGTCTTTTCGGTAGAATGAAGAGTTGTGGCAGCGCGTTTTCAGAGAACTGGGTTCTTTGCAAAGTAAGGAACAATAGCAGAGCAGGAGGAGGCTGAGCCCAAATGTTCAACCAGCCTCTTCCACACAGGATGCTCAGTAAACTCTGCCTTTAGTGAAACTGTGGTGCAAAAAGTGCTATTATAAAACACAGAGCATAGCTGCATTAAAAGGGCGCCTCACCTCAGAAAAAGGGTCTAAAATAACACACTAAATGATCCTATTAAGAAATAGATGTATAAAATCCCTAGCAGACTCTTTAAAGTTTGGATTTGGCAATTATTCTCTCAGAATTTAAATTATGCATCAATAATATTATGCATCCACATTATACCTCCACTTACTGGAGGTATAAGGATCCAAATGTATTATTTCAAAACAGAAGTGATTGGTTCAAATATATGTTACATTTGGTCATTTACATTTGGTCATATTTTGGACGCTTTTATCCAAAGCGACTTACAAGGTGAGCACAGGGTTCATCACAACAGCCCTGGAGCAATGAGGGTTAAGGGTCTTGCTCAAGGACCCACATTGGTAACTTCAGTGGACCTGGGATTTGAACCCACAACCTTCAGATTGCCCAACGCCCTGACCACTGAGCTACCACTCCCCATATATTGCTGTAATTTCAATCTTTATCATATTTTCATTTTCATGTGAGAAAATATTAACAGATCAAAGTCCTTTATGTTGATAGCATTCTGTAAAAAATACATTTTCACACTGCAAAATCTCATCTCATGTCATCAGCTTCCTCTTAATCATATCCTATACTAGGGACAGGAGCAATCCATCGCTGGGCACACACTCACACAAACTATATAGGGGCAATTTAGATATAGGCAATTTAGAGCACCCAATTTGCCTTGAATCCATGGTTTTGGACTGTTGGAGAAAACTGGAGAAAACCCACCTGGACACAAGTAGAACATGAAAACTCAACCCAGATGGTGAGAGGCGAGCATGCTAACCACTAAGCCACCATGCCACCCACACTTCAAAATAAATGTCAAAAGATTATGTCACATCAGGTTTTTAATTAAAAAAAGAATTAAAATAATCTCATAATAGCTACTAAGATTATTATAATGAGAGCTTAGATATACTGCCAATTTGTTTGATGTTTCATTTGCAGATTTTTATAGCAAAATATTACATTTAAATAAGAACAATCCATCCATTGCAGTGTGCAGTTTATTAAATCAACATTGCGTCATATAAACACATCAGATGAACACATCAGTGTCATTTTATTTGAAACATTTAAATATGTTCAAATTTAACAAAATTAGCTTTAAACACAAATAACTTCAGACAGAGATCATCTATCTAAAAATATGATCAAAGTGGAAGCTTTGTTACAGCCATGTTCTCTGGTTTCATCCCACAGTCCAAAAATATGGATTCAAGGTAAATTAGCAGCTATAAATTGCCCTCATATATTGTATGTGTGAGTAAGTGTGTGCCCAGCGAGGGAATGGCATCTCCTTGGTGTACGTGCCTTGAAATGTTCTCAGGGTGGGAAGCATCATGACAGTATATTTTCAATTCAGAGACATTGTGAAATTGTTTGAATAAGGTAGAATACAAAATACTAAATACATTTTAAGAGTGTTTAAAGTTTGGGGGTACATTTACACTCAGGATTTAATCCCCACATAGCCTCCAATAAAAAAATAAAAAAAAAAAAATTCTAAATGGTTCTACCCCTTCTAATTGTTAGTGTTTCCATGTGATTAACATTCAGTTGGTGTTGCAGTTTTGTTAACTTTAATCAATTTTCTATTTACACAGAGATTTCACATATTAATTTGCTTTATATGAATTGAAATGTATTTCCCCACTTTAAATTTGAATATTTCATGTCATGATGCAGCAGCTGTGTTTAAATGATAACAAATTGATATTCACACATTAATCATTTCCATTCATCGACAATGTGTTTTAAATGTAATTTTTAAACTTACCTCCTGATTAGGAAGATTTCATAAATGAAACAACACATCTTCATTTTCATTGACATTCTCACTCTTACTGAACTCAAACCAAACCAAACCCAGCTGATTGCAATTACAGGTAATTTTGCCTCAGTCAGCCAATCAGGTTTCACAGCTGTCATGTCTTAGGCAGCTATCCATCCATTATTTTCCACTTTATCCTCTATTAGGGTCGTGGTGGGGTTCACCATGCCCATCCAGGGGAGAACGTTTCGGGCCCTGGGCAGATACACCCAGGACAGGGCACCAATCTATCGCTGGGCACACACTCACTCATACAGACACACACACACATATACACTCTATATGGGACAATTTGGAGAACTCAATTGACTTGATCCATGTTTTTGGACTGTGGGAGGAAACCGGAGAACCCGGAGGAAACCCACGCAGACACGGGGAGAACATGGAAACTCCACCCAGATGGGGATTCGAACCGGGAATCCCTAGTGCTGAGAGGTGAACGTGCTAACCACTAAGCCACCGTGTCGGTCTTAGGCAAATTTAAATTAGTACTGATTAATATATTTAATTTTTTAAATAAATTAAATTTTAAGCAATAAATTCCCAGTGTGCAAATGTAAATGGAATAATTGAACTTGAAATTTATTTTTATTAAATTCTAATTATTATTGTACAAATGGAGGTTTCGAATGCAAATTTAATATTATAGTGTCATTATGCATATTTTATGTTTATTTTCAATACTGATATTTTATTTTCAATTTTATCTTTAATACTTTTTTTATTTTAACACTAAAATGTTTTCATACCAAAGTAATTGCTGTTAGTGTATACAGTAATATAACTGTTAATTTAAGTCCTCAAGTTTTTTTTGAAAAACATATTGGTTCAGACATATTGTGTATTAACTACTAAAGTCCCCAGTTAATTGAAAAATTCATTGTACTGTCTATTATACATTATAATAAATACATTATACTAACAACATAACCTTCAGAAAAAAAACATTTTTCTTATTTTACTATCATAAAGCAAATCATTCCTTCAAATTAGAATGAAAGTTAACTAAAGTGACAGTGTAATCTGCAGCGAATTTATTCATTCTGTGGTTAATGAAAGCACTGTGTGTGTGTGTGTGTGTGTGTGTGTGTGTGTGTGTGTTCCTGAACACTTGCTTAAAGGACAACTAATATGACTGATTCAGCTTTATTGGGTGTAACAGCAGGAAGAAAAATGTGGCATGTTTCCTCAATGGTGTCTGTGGTAAGCAAACCATTAAAACGTGGCATTCACAGGGCAGATCAACCACAATGAAATGTGTGTTTAGAATTTATGTTGCAGTCAGTCATAGTTGTGGGTTTTAAAGTATGGTTTAAACCTCACAATCAATCTTGGAGACTAGTGTGATTCGAAGAACTACCTGTTGCAAAAGGTCTGCAACCTAGTTTACATAATTTAGAACTTCACTGCAGAATAATAGCTATAATGTTCCCAAATGATTGTATAATTCATTCATTATTCATTCATTATCTCCCGCTTTATCCTCTATTAGGGTCGCGGTGGGGTTCCCCATGCCCATCCAGGGGAGAACGTCTCGGGCGCTGGGCAGATAGACCCAGGACAGGGCGCCAATCCATCGCTGGGCACACACTCACTCACACAGACACACTCTATATGGGGCAATTTTGAGAATTCAATCAACTTGATCCATGTTTTTGGACTGTGGGAGGAAACCGGAGAACCCAGAGGAAACCCACGCAGACACGGGGAGAACATTGAAACTCCACCCAGATGGGGATTCGAACCGGGAATCCCTAGCGCTGAGAGGCGAACGTGCTAACCACTAAGCCACCGTGCCGCCATGATTGTATAATATATAATATAATATAATACAGTAAATACATATATTTTTAAGATTATATAAGAAAGACAGGCAGCTATTTTATGAAAAAAAGACACATAGCTGTATAATCTAAAATGTACAGACACTGTGAATCAGAGACAGGATAAGCAAGACCCAAAACTAGGAAAACAACAAATACATATTTTTAGTGAGAAGCTGACTCACAGTAATGCAGCTGAAGTGCTGTCTTTCTCTCTGTTTTATTTGCTAAACCTTTCCATCCTATCCATCTGCACAGACAGTTAACACAGACAAGTTCCAGTGAGCTTCAGTATCTCACTGTATTGCATGTATTGCTTAATTCATATTATCACTCCGTATTCCCGTATTTTGAAATATTAAAAAGTCATATCATTTCAACAATTAACTATGACAAAACATTATTATAAAAGAGAGTCCACAAATTATATTATGGTTACTGTACTTAAACAAAGTAATTAGAAAATTGAAAAAATGGAGGGCACACAAACATTTTTTCAGCTACAAACAATTTTTATATCTACAAATAATCATCTGCATTTAATAGCCAATATAAAGTAGTTCATGCTGCTCATAGTAAACAATGTTGATTTATCTCTTTAGCATTTTTTTTAATTTCCTACTGGCAAAATGTTCTGTTATTTAGTCCAGTTTAACATCTGTTTTATTTCCAGCAAATATTTACAACTAAGATTTAAGCAGTGTGAACTGGCAGCAATTTGACTTCATATAAAATTACAATTCCCTTACTAATTCATTCCAGTTAGAAATAGCAGGTAAATCACAATAACCCAACCAGTGGGGAGCCAGCTGAGATTTTCAGAAAGTAAAAAAAAAATGCAGTTTCATTTACTTATATTATATTTTGTTGGTTTCATTTGATTAAAGACTGATCATTTATCTATTAGCTGTAATAGGATTTTAACATGCCCCATGTCATGTTTCATTTTAGATGAAAAATATATATATAGCTATAAAGCTTTCTTGATCCTCAGTATTGAGTCAGTTTTTTGTTCTAAAGTACACTTCTTCAGTAAAAATATATATGCACTGTAATGTTTCATTCATCAGATCAATTCACTGTTGATTTACTATGGGATATGGGATAGGTAACCCAAATTCTCATATTGGGTGTACTCTTAGAGTGGTTTTTAATTTCTTGACTTTTCAAATTAAACTGTTTTTTCTAGTTGTCTTTATGAGAATTCTCTCACTATCATTTCTTCACTTACTGCCAGTGCATTGTGCATCCAGTGGATAAACCTGTTGCTCTTTGCTGCTTATCTAATTAAAAGCCATGATATTTTTAGTTTTTTTATTTAGAGGAACAAGTTTTGAGAATGATTATGGAAAAGAAGATAACTCCTTTATTCATATGATTAAGAGAAGAAACATGAAATAAAAGTAACCCTTAATTTGTGGATGATGATAGGTCTAAATACATTGCTTTAGAAGATCAGAGCAAATTATAAGGACTGCTATCTATAGACTTAAAAGATGTGGTTAGAAGGCAAGCTATGTCACCCAGGAAGAAAAATTCTAAAAATAAAACACTATGGAATGCCGGGTATTTCCTTTAATAAGTAGTAAAAACTCCTTTAAAAGCCTTTAAAATACATGTATGTTTTCATAACAACCAAATAAACTAAAGTAAGCGTTAAAAAGTTACAGTTGAAGTCATATTTTAACTTAAATTTTTACTTATAATTTTCTAAATTAATATTCCAGAAGGTGAGAAGTTGGCAAACACCTTGTTAATTGTGCATTAAAATAAATAAAAAATGTCATGGATTAAGAAGGCTAATTGACATCCTTTTGGTTTAAGGCTTTACTTAAGCATGTGGTTCTGACCCAGCTCCAGAGTTAGATTAATCTTAGATTAAGCTTTCGAATGGTCAATGACCCAAAGCAAACTGTTTTTAAAGTGTTTATAAGCATTGTGCTAAAATAGCCTGACAAAAATGAAACCAAGTGATGCTGATGAAACAGCAAAAATGAGAATGAATGAGTTAATGAGAATGTGTATGAAATGAAAGTTATAGTAAATGTATAGTGTTATTCTAATTTTTCACTCTTTGTACTTGCATATTGTGTAATTTCTAAACCCTTTTAAATTAGCCACATAAGAGTTAAAAATCTCTGTTTCTTCAACTTCTCCTTTAATAATAAACACAGGAAGTTCCTGCTGGTGGACATCAGGAGACACAAAACAGGGCACAGGAAATTAAGAGTGCTGCTGCTTGGGTCAAGAGAAAACTGCTTTTCCTAAAAGAATTTTCACAAATTTGTTATTTGTTATGATCTTGGTTTTAAAAGATGCATTATTGTTTGGTTTCCATCCTACTAGAAATGATTATTATTATTTATTATAAAAGTTTTCTTCCAGATCATTACACTTCTATGACTATCACTACATTACATTTCCAGTAAGAGTTCTCTGTGCTTTGTCCAGTCAAACTTTGTATCTGGTTTCAAATTTTAAATAAAAAGAACAGCCAACATTCATCCATCCATCATCTTCCAATTAATTCTCTACTAGGGTGGGGGGGGGCATCCAGGTGAGAAGACATGAAAGTATATTTCAGGCACTGGGCAGATACACCCAGAACAATGCACCAATCTACATTACATTTACATTCAGCAGATGCTTTTATCCAAAGCGACTTACAAGGTGAGCACAGGGTTAATCACAGCATTCTGGAGCAATGAGGGCTAAGGGTCTTGCTCATAGACCCACAATGGTAACTTCAGTGGACCTGGCATTTGATCCGCCAACCTTCAGATTGATAGCCCAACACCCTAACCACTGAGCTACTGCGCTCTCTCTCTGTCTGTCTGTTTGTCTGTCTGTCTATCTATCTATCGCTGGGCACACATTCACTCACACAGACACACACAGAAACACACTCTATATGGGGCAATTTGGAACATTCAATTGACATTCAATTTTTGTACTGTGGGAGGAAACCAGAGAACCCGGAGGAAACAAAAGGACACAGGGAGAACATGGAAAGTCCACCCAGATTGGGATTCAAACTGGGAATCCCTAATGCCGAGAGGCGAACGCGCTAACCACTAAGCCACCGTGCCGCCCTAACAGCCAACATGTAAATAAATATCACCTTTACAAGGTGTGTAACCCAGTGCAGGAACAGTTTGCAGTGTAGCTCAAGACAGTTACCATGAACAATCCTTTTCACACCAAAGAGCAATTGATGTTTTTTTTTACAGTTTGCTTTACTTACATGTCTGTGCAAAAAAAGAGCTTCCAGAGAAAATCTGTGCAGAGGAACATGCAAACCTTACACAAAAATGGATTAAGTGTTTCTTGCTATTTTAAAGACCCCTTATCTCTATAAGAAGCAACATTTTTATGTCTGTGTGTTAAAAGCTTTTCTTGCTTTTAAATCTATCCATTCCATTTTCTGCTCCTCTGAGTCCAATGAACTGTAAAGGCCAACATGGTGAACCTCTGTCCACTATACCATTGTATTCTCATCTATTCCACATGCAAAAACAGCCTAAGGTGACTGAGCGAAGACTTAGGAATTTGGGATTGTGGGGGTGGGATGTGGGTTATGCAAGTCTGCAGTGGTCTAAACAATATATGTTTGTGCTTTTTCCTCTTCTAAAGTTATTTAGGACAGCTGAAAGGAGAAAAAGGATGTCAGGGCAACACCAAACCTGACAAGGCAAAGTTAGCATTTTTTAGATAATGCACAATCTATCTGCACTTTAGTTCTTTGGATTATCTGCGACAGTAAGGGCACATGGGAAGCTAGTGCTGCTGAACCATGACATTAAAAATGACATTTTCTAAAATGCATTGAGGCCAAATGCTAACCAGCGAGACATGTTCTTTGAGAGCAAGTAAGAGTGTCAGGGACACAAGTGAGCCTGTACAATTATGTGAAATCAAGAGAACTATGTGCAGAGGAGGCAGCATGTGGGCTGACAAAGAAGAGTTTAGAAAGGTAATGTGTAATTATCTGCTATTATAAGCAAGACAGGCTGATCTGCTCTACAAACTGCAGCAAAGCTAACAAGTGTGTGTCATTCTAATTTCCTATTATACAATTAAAATGATGTTATAAGAAAAGCTGTATTTAATTTCTAGGTAACAGTTAATTTAGTTCAGGGTTGTGCAAATTGAAAGAATGTATGCTGACCATGTGTAATGAAAGAACACCAATACTCATTGTATAAACCCTTAATCCAAAGAAGTCATTCTGAATACATCAGTAATGTCTGTGGCAAAGCATGAATTTAAAATGTTAAACTGTGAAAGATTAAAAAAAAAAAAAACAATGCCAGAATTCAAGTTGAAGCAACATTCGAGAAAAATCAGTGAAAAATTGATGATAAACAGCTGAAGCTGTAAAATAATCATCTTTATTAACTTTGTGTGAGGCTTTTTTGGAAGCACAGCAAAGCAAGTGAGCTTTCAATGTTCCAGTTTATAGTACTAATGGGACATTTGGCCACTATTCAGGGTTTTAATCATATTTAAGATAGGGAACATTCAAATATTACTTTTCCCCTTTTTTAATTTTAACCCAATTTACCTGCAATGTGGTCAATTCTACTGGTGTCAGTCTGGAAGAATGAAAGTCAGCACACATTGTGACAGCAGCAGATGTCATTAAGACACCGGTTTGTGAATGAGAGCTGAGGCTGAGGAAACAAAAAAGATAACAGACTTACTTGCTGTTTTTTCTGTTAATTGAGTCTATGTGTAGGAGATAAAAGAGAGAGATGAAAGAGAAAGAGAAAGAGAGAGATAGTGTCATATTCTATCTTTCTCTATAAAATAGAATGTAAAAGGTATACATGAAAGCTGTGAATGTGTGTTAAGTGAAAAGTGAACTACTTCACTGTTAAGTTGAACTTTGTTATGGTACCTAAAAATGGCTGTGCAGCAATGAGGCAAGCTTTAGTGTACATCAAATAAAATGTGTTTAGCAAGAAAATGCAAAATAATATTGTTGTTTTAAAGGTTTTTTGTTTGCTTGTTAGTTTTAAAAGTACATTGGAACCTTTCATAATCATGAGTCCACTAAGACCCAGCACTGTGAAGGTTTGTCATACAGCCATTTTTTACACGACATTTATATTCAGGCAGACAGGTGAATGCTGTATTAACCATGGAAAACTAAACAATTTTGACAAACTAAACAAAGTTTCCAAGCTGTGAGACTTTTAATAATATTAGTTAAAGAATTACATAAAATTCCATATTTACTGCTACACTAAAACTTTTTTCCTAGTACACTACATTTAGTTCACCAGGAGACAGAAAAAGTAGAGTAATGAATTAAACGAAGGAAAAATTTAAATGAAGTAGTGAAAGAAGAGAATCTAACATGAGGTCTAACCTCTGAGGAGGAGAGACAGGAGATTAATAAAATTGACACGTCCTGGTGCAGATTCTGGCTCCATTTGCTTTCAAATTTAGGAGCAGAAATAAGAGCTGGAGCTAAAGCCAGAAGGAAACAAAAGAAACATTGTTTACTGAGAAACTTGACCTGGAACAGCCATGAAGCTTATTACGGGCTGGGATGGATGGAGCTGGGCATAATGCACAGTAAGAATGTGCTGCGAACATTAAAAAAACAGTGACATTACCTAGTAAAAACAGCTGACGAAGCTACAGGGGTTATTGGGATTTTATATGCCAGAGGGGAGCACAAAAAGGTCTTTAGCTTAGAGCTCCAGGGTTGGCTGTAATTCATGTCACAGACTTTTAATCCACCTTCTTCCCTGTTGCTTTGGAGCTAGTGACTCTTATAACACATACATTGTGTTTTGCCAATAAAACAGTAATTTGGTAGTAAAATTATTTGGTTTTGTCTTACATAAGAAATATGACAATATGTCACTACGTTAACACATCCACAAATTACATCTCCTGCAATTGCTTTGAGTCTTAATAGTTTACATCCTGTACATTTAATGAGAAGATTTCCAATTTTACATATTATTTCTAGACTAAAGCACTTTCTTCTAAACTTTATTTATATATTTAACCTTTATGATATTTTTATCTAAACTGTAACTAATCTCCACTTCTGCAAATGTTTTATCTATAGTTACTTTAGGTGGACATTTTGGTTTTCTTTGTAATTTCAAGAAGCAAAGTACAACATACACGGAATTAAAAGGCCGATAAAATTCTGCTCATTTTAAAGAATGTTGGTAAAATATCTCATCTCATTATCTGTACTAGGGTCTAGTGTGGTGGTGTGGGTGGGTCCCCCATGCCCATCCAGAGGAAAATATTTCGAGGGCTAGGAAGATACACCCAGGACAGGGCACACACTTACAGAGACCCAACATAGGGGCAATTTAGAATTTAACCTTGCATGCATGTTTTTGGACTGTGGGAAGAAACCAGAGAACCGGACATGGGGGAAACATGGATACTACCCCTAGATCGAGGTTAAAACCTGGATTCTCAGCAACTAGACCTAATAGGAATAAACCTGACCGATGCTCAAAGTCTGCAATGGAAGTACTGAGACATCACATTTAAAAATTCCAGTTTTAACATTAACATTCAAATCATCATAAGCACTGCAAACTTTAAGTAGCTCATTAGTTCATTTTATTTTGTTTTGATTGAAAGTTGCACATGAAATGGGCCAGTACACAGTAGTTTTAAACTACACACAAGGCAGCCATTTTTGATACAGGATTAATTAGCAATAGAGACATAGACTTTTACTGACAGTAAATTTGTGGAAAGTATAATAATTATAGGTTTTATTCACAGCTAGAAATTGATCAGTGTGATATTAGTAACAGGATTTGAAAAAAAGAAATGAAAACAATTTACCAGAAAAACAAAATGATATGGAGTTGATGATAAGTGAGAATGCACAATTTTAAAATGATGATCTTAACAGGCACAGAATCGCTAAGCACAAAAACCATAATAAGAGCTCGATATAAACAAGGACTGAAATAGCACTCTTTTCCAAAATGACAGTCTTCTTGTAGAATAAGCAACGACACTGCAGTGAACCTGGACTAAGCAGACTGAAAATGAACCTGGACTAAGCAGACTGAAAACAAACAGAAGCCAACAGTCTACAAAAACACTAGGGCTGAATTGAAAAAGGAATGAACAATCCATAAACACCCGAAGCTTTGATTTAAATAGTTGAATAAATAATTCATATTAGTGCATTTTGGCAGATAGCAACTTAAGAGAAGGCAGATGAGCTCTGAAATGTGTTCATGCATTTTGCAGAGCTCTAGTAGATCTCATTATAAATCTGAGGCTGCAGTATGACTCTGTGAGGGTCTTGGATGCAGGAGAGAGCAGCTCTGGGGATCTGGTTCACATCGATGAAATTGTTTTCCAAGTGAAGAGCCAGCAAGGAAGAAGAGTTAGCCATTCTGACTTTACACACAGACTTTGCTGGGACAGAGCTAGAAAACATCATTGTACACATGTTTAATTCATAAAGTCAAGAAAGAGTCCATTATTTACTTTAAGACTGGCTGTTTTGTTTTGTTTGTTTTATTTTCAGACTTTAGTTCCGCAAAATTGTCTTTAGCAAATTTCAGGTCTGTAAAAACATGATGAGTAGGTGTAATGCACACAATTACTGCCAGCTTGCCAAAGGAAGTTGCCAAAATTTGTATAATTAGTCATTGTCATTGTGGTAGAGCATACCAACTGTCTGAATAGAAAAACGTGGCGACAAGCTCATGACTTTGAAATTCAATCCAGCCCCAGCAACTTCAAAAAGGAAAAACAAAAGTCTTATGACTGACAAATGTGAAAATATAGAGAAACTTATCCCCCCCATAATTAGTTTGGCCACAATGTAAATATAATAGTAATGCATATTATGTATCTTGTTAACATAACAGCAACTTTATGCTACTGTAGACTGTTTGTAACTTTGACGTGTGGTTGAGAGGAAGCATTATTGTGGCTCATTATCTTCCTTTAATTTTGGCTGTTCCTTTGCAGAGTCACTACAGAAAAACATTAGTCTTTATTTTGTCCTGAATTAACAAAATCCTCCTTAGTCTCCCAAAATCCTCCTTAGTCTCCCAAATCACCAGCATGTCCTCCTTCAAAGCATCCTTTTCTTGTTGCTCATCTGAAGTAACCAATATTCCCTTACTGGTATCTCATACATAATTTCATACTAATTATACCTAATTATAGTTCACAATTTGACTATATTTTTTAGATTTAAGGTTTTATTTTATATTTTGGTGATTTATTTCATTTTAGTTTTAATTATTTGTAAAAGGCATACATATTTTTTTTCATTGAAAGGAACTGAGTATTTTAGATTAGATTACTCCTTTATTGAAAAAGTCTTTAAATGTATCATCTTGTAAATAGCTCTACTGCCTCTATGTTTTCTCGACTGATAGTGATGGTGAATCTAAGTTAATAATTGCTGTAATAATTCTCTGATGTTAATTCTACCTGTTGGTACAACCCCTGGTGGTATGTCTATGGGCTCTTACCTGATGCGGTTGTGATCCAGCCTCAGTGTACGCAGGTTTGAGAAGAGGCGTATGTTAGGTGGGACCCTTTCCAACCTGTTGTTATCCAGGTTCAGTTCCTCTAGTGTTTTGTAGGCACCACGGAAGCTTTTTCCCAGCAGTCCATGCTCCAAAAGTTGGTTGTGAGAGAGGTTCATTGACTGGAGACCTGGTCGCATGTGGCTTAGGACGTTGGGAGGAATGGTCTGAATGAAGTTGTGCTGCAGTAAAAGGTGACGCAAACCTTCGGGCAGATCCGAGGGCACCATATACAGCTGATTATGAGACAGGTTCAAGGTATTCAGCTTCCTGAAAGTGCAAAGTGTCAATGCAAAGGTATTTGTTAGATGATGTATTAGAATTTTAAAACAAGTCAAAACATGCAGAATAACTTTCTTGTATTTAATTTGACTAGACTTTGGTTATAATATTGATTAATATTGTATCCAAAACTAACAATGAACAATCATTCCAAACATACTAACACTAGTGTGTGTAAGTAATAGCAAAGTAAGTAATACCCTAACAAATAAATATATAATAGCCACAATAATTAGGCTTATGCAAAACTTTATGCTGGCCATGATAACCGCTAACATAAGGCAGTTTTATTGGCTAAGATGCTGCAGTGCATTTAAACAACAGGCTTTAGTGTGACCTTGTTTTACACCCTCGACTTTTTGGATTTGGCAATAAAATTAGGTACACTCTCCTTCATGAATATTACTACTCTTGGTAAAATATTCGACTTCAATAAAAATATTGTACATCATCCAGCTTCTTTCACATTCATCATTAAGTCAAAGATATCCTTTATTAGATGTATACTTTTGGGAAACAAACTGAACCATTTCAATGAAATAAACAATTTCCTCTAACCATTTAAAAATGTTTCTTCAATTATATTTCTTTCATTTGTGGAGGCTTCCAATTCAAAATCTTCTGCTTAATAAGACTGAACACAAAACATCATATAATATGAAACAAGGCTTTCAAAACATTTCCTGTTCGAAGCTTTACACTCTCTGCTTCAGCTTATCTAACAGCTTTTTTTTATTTGGTGAAAGGAGAGTAAATAATTCCACATCATACTCATAAAAGATCCTGTAGTGATTTAGAATTAATTTACTGGCTTTAATTTGTTGATTTTATTTGCAACAAGTTGCCCAGAGCACTAAGACACAATAAATCCACCACCATACTTTACTGTGGGGTAGTTTTTCTGATTAACAATCTCTGTAGTTGGGCCACCCCACCACTGGGGGAGTTTATTATCAATGCCTGTTTTAGTTTGGTTTGAACATGCATCCACCAAAAATAAAGATGCTTTAACCAAGTGTCTTCTTATTTTAAAACATAAGATACCTTGGCTAATATGGCTATCTTGCTCACTGTATGGAGGGGTCAATATTCACATAATGGTCGGACCTGTTAAAACATCTTCAGTTGCTTTATCTTAGATAATTCATTTTCAGTATTTTTTAAGTGATAATACAAATTCAAGCAACATAAGATAATGTCCCTGCTCCAGATCCCAACAGTGCTACTCTATCTATATGGAGATTTGAACCCAGAAAATTTTAGCTATTAATCTTATACACTAACCTCTGAGCCACTAGGGCTGTTTAACTATTTTTGTAGCAATTTTCTGATTTGTAAAGCTCTAAAAACCCTGTGCCACACAATCCTGCTGTATTCCCTATATGTTTATATCCTTGCTGGGTGACTTTTGTCCATATTTATTATGAGTGTTAGAATTTGTGGAGTGGATTGTAGCTGAAAGGAATTACTTCATGAGTTCATCTTCATATCCTCGCAGCTGTTTACAGCTGGATGTCATGCTGAGAGGGGCATATTATGTAATTTGCATTACGAAACTCCATGTTCTTTTGCCCTCACCCTGCTAACCAGACTTGCATTTAAAGCTTTCTGTTAAATTTTCTGCTGCATGCTTGGTTTTTCATCATGCTTGCATCTGGCACATACCACTTCCACACTGTCACCTAAATGACCTCGACCACAGTCATTTCTTCTAATTAGCTAGAGAAGAATGTCTTCAGTTCAGAAACTGTGCATCAAGCTTAAACCCCCAAACCTTTCTCTGACATGTGACATGTGAGAAAAGAAGTGCTGTACGTCACTCATCCCTTAAAGTTCCAATTCACAGAGCTGTTTTTTATAAAGCTTGTATTAGGATATATTGTAGCCATACATGGTCTGACTATTCTGAACCAATGAAAACTACAGAAATGACAATTATAGCAATTTGAATGTATAAAAATTATATTTAAAAAAATGATGTTGGAGTGAAAGCAGTATGATCTAAAATTGTTATATGTTAAATAGTTGTAGCCTGCACTACATTCAGAGAAAAGCTTATTAAAAATAAATAGCAAATTTTATTGAATTTTATAATAAAATGTTCAAAAGCTTGTGTATTGAGTACTTAACATTGTTGCCACACACACAAAAGAAGAATAGCAAGCTGATATCAATATTAAATAATTAATATGGGTTTTTTTATCTGGTAAATGTGAAGGCAGATTGCTGGATAAAGTGTTATTTTAATTACAGGAGGCATGTATTTGATCAGGGAAGTACACATTTGTATGATTTGTGTGTTATCTTCCTCTAAATACCTCGCTCACATATAGGATACTTGTGCCTACAGTTGTGTCACATCACATTAAATTCACACAAACATCCTCCCACCCACTGTGGCCAGTAAATAACCCTGTGTCCTGCCAAAGTTAGCTGAGCTTGTAAGCTATAGAACTGACAGCCTGCCGCAGTCCTCCAAACTTCCAAATCATCTTTAATTATAAAACAGGCCTGTTCAGTGGCTACACCCTCCTCCACACTGTCGTAATCTTTTACCAGTGTTTGTCTAGTGAACTGAGATATCTGTTTGTAAGCTTTAGTCCTTAATCATCACAAACCATCAGTCTGCTTGACATTAAAAAAGGGTTCAACATTCTAGAAAGTGCAAGCTGTGAACATAGTGGAGACACTGTGATGCACAAGCGCCTCAGAAACACAACTCCCCAGCTGGATTATGACCTCTGGGTCCCCAAAATTTAGCATTATGAAAAAAGTACAAGAAACATTCCAATTCGCTGAATGAGTGTGAACGTAAAACAAACAGAGGGTTACTCTAGGACACTAAATCACAGAACAGCTTTTCTATCAGAGCAGGACTGACGATGACTGGATGACGTGCGCCCTCTAGTGTTTAAAAAAAAAGCTGTCTCACAACATCCTCCACCTATTATTGTAGATAGTACCGTTTTAGTTCAGCTTAATAAGCAAACCATAAATTTCGGTATGGTTTTGCTGTCCAGCAGATTTGAGACCTCACAATGACTAATCTCACATAAAAGAGGTTTTAAGACATAGACCTTATTGGAAAAGTGGCATTAAATTTAATAAGTATAAAATAAATAGAATATAATAAATAAAGTATATAATAAGTATATAATAAATAAAGTATATAATAAAGTCAGTATAAACATGGGTAAAAACTATTTAAGTATGACTAAAACCATAATAGGCGGCACGGTGGCTTAGTGGTTAGCACGTTCGCCTCTCAGCGCTAGGGATTCCCGGTTTGAATCCCAATCTGGGTGGAGTTTCCATGTTCTCCCCGTGTCTGCGTGGGTTTCCTCCGGGTTCTCCGGTTTCCTCCCACAGTCCAAAAACATGGATCAAGTCAATTGAATTCTTAAAATTGCCCCACATATAGAGTGTGTCTGTGTGAGTGAGTGTGTGCCCAGTGATGGATTGGCGCCCTGTCCTGGGTCTTTCTGCCCAGCGCCCGAGACGTTCTCCCCTGGATGGGCATGGGGAACCCCACCGCGACCCTAATAGAGGATAAAGTGGGAGATAATGAATGAATGAATAAAACCATAATATTGATCTGTTTCGTTATATAGCTGATATTAATCATAGAGTATGCTGGAGCCTATCCCAGGTATCCCAGGAGTGAAATGCAGAGAAACTGGACAGGCTGTTAGTCTATTACAGGGCAGGTACTCAAATAAGCACAATAAGTTGCTACAAGCATGTTTTAAACTGGAAAACATAAGTGCTACTCGAGGAAACCCCTGTAGACACACCAAACAGAAAGGTTCTTTTCACTGCCAGGAGTTAAACCAGAAGACATTTTGTATTAACCACTGTGCCGCTATGTCATCAGGGTAAAATCAGCTACAACTGCAGTTGAATTATTAAATGTCATATTTACATTTTATACTTTAATAATAAGTAAAAAACTATTAATTTAGCAGGCAGTGCAATGGTTGGTGCTTATGCTTCATCACATGCTCAACCTGGGTTTGATTTTCAAGTAGGGTAGATGAGGTCCTTTTTGTATTCGCATGTTCTCCTCATGTCTACATGGGTTTCCTGTGAAAGCTTTTTTTAGCTCACATTCCAAAATCAATGCTAATAAAATAAATATACGAATTACTCGGATTTAAAAGGAAAAAGATAGGTTGGACTTACTGCATGTTATTCCAGGCCCCAACATTAAAACTGCTTTCACTTAGGAGGTTGTTACTCAGATCCAGGACTGTCATATGGGCACACTTATTCAGAACACCCTCCTGCACCTCGCTTAACTGATTATGAGGCATGCTCAGGTCCTTCAAAATAACCATACACAACAATCACATGGCATTCTTATAAGTAAAACTTTTACTGATTAAAAAAAAAAAACAATAAAACTGACCTCAAGAGTTTCAGGCAGTCCACGTGGAATGCTGGTGAAGCGGTTGTTGTCTAATCTCAGGTGCTTGAGCATGCTGAGAGGTTGGAAGGCTGAAATCTCAACACTACCTTCCCATAGAATGTTTCCTTTCAGCTCCAAGACAAGCAGGTTGGGCAAACCTACAGAAATGTGTAATAATATGTAGAACATGAGGATACAGTACTTACATATACCTGTGGATTAATAGGTAATTCATTATATAGCAAAGAGCATGAGAGGGTGAGCATTATTGTGAATACATCATTCGCTTGTTGTTTGCGTTACACCTCTTTCCATTATTTATTCACCATAATGCACAACCTCGAGTGCTTACTGCTTTTATAAAAAAAACGTATTGCTTTTATAAAATGGTTTGAACACCCTATGATAAAAAGATTTGATTTATAAATGCCTTTATTGAAAACCAAATTATGAATAAACTAATCTGTGATGTAATCAAGTTCGGCTGATGGTGAAAGTGATGGTACATGATTTAAAATAATGTATATTATGCACTGAAACGTATTATTGTCCAAAAAGTTCTCGGCTGTACAAATGGTTCATCCAATCAGATTTAAGGACTGGAACGACCCATTTTATAAAAACAGATTAAGAGATTATGGTCAATGAAATAAAAATTATGATAGAAAGTACAATAATATCAATAAAGTTTGATTAGAAATATGTTTTGAATCGGTTTACTTTCAGTAAGAGGCTCACTGATAAATTATAATCCACTGATTATTCCCTAATTAACTAATTGAAACTTATTTGATATTTTAAAAGTCTTAATAAATAAAAAAGTTTAGAAACAAACCATCAAATGTGTTGGAAAGCAGCTGGTTGATTTTGTTATCACTGATTCTGAGCTCTTCGAGGGACTGAGGCAGAAGGGGGACTGTTTCAAAACCATTACCATCAAGATTCAGCCTCTTCAGCACTGTCAGGTTCTGTTAAGTATAAAAAGAAAGTATGTTTTTCCTCCATCCTTAGGACATTTATAATATATCATTACTGCCTAACACAGCTCATGGTTTCACATATGTAAACATTATTTGTTTAATTATGATGCCTCTTTTAGCTGAATTTCCAGAAGAGCCACTAAATGAGTAGCCTCTGTTGAGTGATTTTCTTAAAAGCTAAATATATTTTGAGTAAACGGTCTTCTTTCCAAACCCTGCCATCATACCAGTGGCACTTTGTCAGAATACATCTGTCTTCTTTCCTCTATCGTAGGCATAATAACACTGGATATAGTAAATATAACCACATTTCCTTGCTTTTAGAAAGCACTCATTTTTCCAGCTCATTAAAGAAGACACTGTAACGAGTCAGTACTCTGCAGTATGCTTATATTTTTACAACTTTCTGCTGTTTAGTGTGGCTATTTTATCATAACATCTGTTGTCTTATTGGGAGGTCTCAATGAATCACAGATATTTTGGGAGAATCTTCTTCTGTCTGTGACTGAAGTTGGCATATTAATGTTGGAAAGGATTTATTTATAATTTTATTTGTTGAAAATGCTGTTATATGTGGTTATAATACTCAAACTTCCTCCTTAATTCTAAATGTCTCCATTTAAAAAAAAATATTCCAAGTTATTTCTAGCTGTCGTGTGTATTGGAACAGTGGTTTATATTATAAAATAGGTGTTACTTATTCAAACAAAAAATACATAAATAAAGCAACCTAACAAAGAAAATACAGAGGGTAAAGAAAAGGGTTTTAAAAGACAAACAGTTAAAAACTAATGTATTATGGTAAAAACTATAATTAAAAAAAGGAAATGAATAAAAATAACTAAGGTGCAGAGCTTTATAACTGATGACACTTTTGTTATTTCATTACACTTACACACAATTTGAACCATTTCACCATTTCTATAAATGACAATAGAAGACTATAATTATATACTTGTTGTTCAAAAACATTGTAGTAATTATTGCATCAGCTTTTAAAACATTTAAGCCACATACTATATGGATAAAAATTAGGATAAACCTTTTAATTATTGCATTTAACTGTTTCATTCAATCCCATTGCCACATGTATATGGCCATGGACAGGTTTATGTTTCAGCTTTGTGGGAATAGTTTGGGAAAGGTCCTTTTTGATTACATTTGCACAAAGCAAATACTTAATGGTTGACTGTGGAAAAACTTAGCTGGCTTGCATGATCCCTAACCTCGACCTCACAACACCTATGAGATGAACTAGAACAAAAATTATAATTCAAGCCATCAGTGTCTGATAAGTATTATTCTGTGGCTAAATAGGGAAATATCCTGACAGGTACATTTCAAAGCATATAAAGTGTTTTCAGAAAAGTGAAAGCTGTTATAGCTGCAAAAGTGGGACACACCAACATAAAATGAGATGTCGTAAAAGCTCCTGTAAGTGTAACCCGTCTAAGTATATGTATGATGTATGATTTAGCTTCTACCCTAGTAAAGTTTAAAGGAAATGTGGTCTGGCTATAAAGATGTTTAAAATGAGGCATTGTAGCCAAATAAACTTTAAAAAAAGATTTTAAAGTATAGAATTTAAACGTAAAACCCTTTGATCATCTCTGACTGTATATGATTATGAACAGCGACATTTTGAATGGCGCAAGTACCATGAAGAAGTCAGGACTGATGGAGGTGTCATTGAGCAGATTTCTGCTGAGATCAACGGCTTCAAGGTTCGGCAGACCAGAGAGAGCCAGGGGGGAGAATGTAGTGAAGTTGTTTCCTTTAAAGGTAAAACCAGTGAAAAATAAAAATGAAGTACATGGTAATTGTTTAATTAGATGTGACTTATATGATTACACTCACCAGGCAGGTTAAGCACAGTAATGTTGAGGTCAGTGAGGGGAGGGAGCTCAGACATGCCGACATCCACACAGGAAATCTGAGATCCTTCCACTTGGCATTCGACTGGTAGCAGTTCTCTGATTGAAGATTCATTTTCCTCTTCAGCTTGTTCTTCTTCTTCTTCTCCTGCATTGCCTCCTTCTACTCCTCCCTCATCCTCCTCTTCCTCCGATTCTTCTTCCTCCTCCGATTCTTCTATCTTCTTTTTTTTCACTGGCTCATTATTCTGACCCAGAAGCCGCATTCTTTCTTCCCTCAGCTCTTTTAGGATTGTGTTCAATTGACCAAAAGTGTCATCTCTCATTTGCATTATGGAAGTCAGTCCTGTCCATGCCGCCAGAGTCCGACCCAGAGGCGACTGCAGACAGACATGTGTAAAGACATGAAGCCCATCATTAAGCATACGTATGCAAGAATAATGACTGTAGTTTGGCACCAACATAAAGGAAGAATAAATATAGTGGACAAATAGCAGTTTCAGAAAAGGAAATATGGCAATTGTGTGATTTTAACTGCAGAACTGACCATCTCACTTATAATAACATGGACATAGACACTTAACGGACCACATCCATAAAGTAAGCAAAACAAGCTGTTTAATGTGCAAGTGATCACTCACAGGAGAATAGTAAATGTCTTTGTTCATCTTTTTAAATTTTATTGGCAAATTAAAAAAAAAGGTTACTGGTTTGTATATTAATAAGCAAACATCTTTAACAAACATCTTGCTCTTTAAATTAAAGTAAATGTGTGACCTTTATATTTTCATGACTGTCAGCTACATGGAATTAAAGTCACTTTTACATGTATACTACATAACATCATATTTGGTCATTAAGCAGATGCTTTTATCCACTGCAACATGTATATCAATATGATGGTTGGGGTCAGAACACAGGGTTACATACAGAAATCCTGGAGCAATGAGGGTTAAGGGCTGTGCTTAAGGACCCACAATGGTAACATTAATTGACCTGGGATTTGAACCCACAACACTTAGATTGCTAGCTTATGTGACAACAATTAAATCATACCATATAATGAATTAAAATAGTTATGGACTTACCTTTGTGCTTTGAGGTGTTTCTTTTGATTGTTTTACAGCTGGGATTTGGTCGGCCCTGTTTATTCCTAAAAACACATTCAATAACTGCTCAGATAAAATGTTCATGTATTGCATGGGACAGAATTTTAGAACAATTGCAGTCAAATGTTGAAAGCTTATAATGAGGTCATTATTGTTAATAGAGTAAGAATCTTACTTAAGTTATAATCTGTACATTCACATCTGTATATTCTACTTACCACTTTGTAATGTATATATTTATATATCTGCTAAAGCACTTCTGGATGGATGCAAACTGCATTTCGTTGTTTATAATGAGCAATGACAATAAAGTTGAATTCTATTCTATTCTATTCTATCTTCTCAGAAATGTTACTTTATTATTAATTAATTAATTTGTTTATTGCTTTCTTGTTTTTTTTTTTTGCCAACCACGGTATTATGTATTCAGTTTATTATGAATCAATTTCAGTAATGCTAAAATTAAAGATGAACACTGGCATCCAAAAAAGTCATATCTAGGGTAAGATCTGTCTGAAACTGTTCCCAGATGCGTTTGTCTTGGTTTGTTAAATAAATATCTGTAAATGATAACTAGCTGAGATTTTTTTTATTTTCATATTTTGGTGTGATGATGTGTTATTTTTCTGATGCAAATAAGTGGCAATACAACCACTATATACATTTTTAAAAACATGGCAAGATGATAGTAATATCCTGTTATACACGTTTATGAAGCTATATTATGTAATGTTCATTATGATATATTGTTTATATAAGACATTAATAAATGTATTACAAATCCCACAGGGTGTTTTTAATGGAGCATATTTTTGTTATTGGCTATAAAATGGGATGATATGTCGACATTTTAGTGTTAGTACCTAAATGACCAGTTTATCCCAATAGTGGTTGTTTTTAATTTCACAGTAATAATCTAGAATGTCAATTTCATGACTTATTGGGTTCAAAATGTGTAAAAAGGCATTCACTGAGCATAAGGAATTATTTATACATTGGCTTCTAGCTAATCTTAAGCTTTTTTTTTTGGATTTACATACATGGAAATACATTTCTGTAGTTTACCTTCTCCATCATCAATAAAAGACACAATAAAACCAAAAAATATGCCAGTGTTCTAATGCTGCCTTGCTGTCAGTGTTGGAACATTAAACCATCCGGTTATCTTTTATTTAAATAAAACCTCCAATCTCCTGATTTTCTCCTGATAAATCAGTTTGAATAAAGGCATTCTATTATTTTCTTCAAAAATTTTTGAAAGACAACCAAAGAATGACTAACATAATGAATATTGCCTCTGGCACAGTTAACATCAATGATTGTTTTGACTTAGTCACCTTGACTGATGTAGTCAAGGTGGAATAAACATAAAGGATGGATAACCTCTTATGTATGGTTTTTCTTCCCAGAGTTGACCCATATTCATTAAATGCATCTTTATTTTAATATATTTTTATTATGGAGAACTAAAACAAAAGGCAGTTGCAAAAACGTTTAAAATGCACCAGTGCAGGTTAAAATCTCATCGTCATACCAAAGATTATGCCATTTGCCCTAAAATAGTAATACCACATGCTTGGATAGATTATATGCGTTCTCTAAACAGTATGTTGCATTTTTAGCAAATCTTTGTTATTACAAAGTTACCAGACATTTGAATTGAACTTACCAGAATTGGCCTTTGGAGCTTCTGCTGTCTCCATGCCCATGATGTCAGTGTGTGGCCCATTCTCAGTCACTGTTTTTGGTGCATTTGAGTTATCTGCTTTCTGAGCCGAAGCTCCAGCATATAAACTCACAAAAATGCACAAAAAAGTCCACACAAAATGCATGGTGCCGCTTTACTCAGTGCACTAACACAGAGCTTACAGTCTTGTTTGGGCACCTGAAGGCTGCCCTCTTAAAGAGTCAGCACACAGGGGGGGGGGGGGGTTGGTATGCATAAGGAACATCCTTGGCTGGACCATCCCTTTTTACGAAACATCTACCCACTTTTACATTTTCAGTGGTCATGTTGTTTTCCATACTGAAACAATTTTAGAATGGAAGTGAGAGAGAAAACATAGGGTGGAATGAGGTGAGAGCGAGAGCGAGAGACACTGTGTAGATAGCAGTGTCAAGTCTGCCAGAATGACACAGCGTTCACACCTTGTAACACTTAAGATAAACAAATTGGTAAAATAATGATACAAGTGTGAAAACAGGGAGAGAAAGTTCTGGCTCTTATATGTCTGTCTCCTGCTCTGTCAGTCATTCTCAACACATCACTGTCTGGTACACGGCCATAGAAACTTTGCAAATAAGGAGGACAACAGTGTTTAACAAAACAAGTCTGTTAAAACAAGAATGTTTTAAGGGATAATTAAGGGACTAAGTTTCAATTGTATTCTCTTTTGCACATCAAGACATGTAAACACTCATTTGTAATCTCTAATTATAGTAAATGACCAAATGCTAAATACATATACCAGGAAAAAAGAATAGGACAACAAAGATTTAATGTGTAATTATATTATTGTTTTTGAAGCATTTAAACTTTCGGGATATGATAAAATGGTGGGGCTGGAATTTATTGGAGTGTGTACCAACACTCATTGGAGAATCAATCTGAAAAGCCACTGAAGTGTTGATGTTTGATATGTTATATATACAAGGCTGAAAGATTAGTAAAATCTATTTCCAATATTTCTTTCCACTCAAGTATAAATCAAGTATAAATATCAATAATGAGCTCAGTCAGACTGCATGTGCAGTGAAAAGCAAATATGATGAAATGTAGCGTGAACATACCGAACAAAGAATTTTGTCTGAATGTAGGACATTTCCTGCTCTATACATGTTGAGTATAGTCCCATAGTGGCTCCTGTTAAAAAAAATGGATCTGGCACTAATTAAATGATAAAAATGGTAAATGATAGTAAAAAAAAACAGTACAAGAAAAATAATAGAATGAATGTTAATAAAAGCTTTTCCAAGTAACTAACTAAACCTTTTATTAAAGGTGAAGTGTACTGAAGCTTAGACCACGGAACTTTTCGTGTAAAAGCATAATTTTAAACAAAATGAGAAATTTAAAGTAACTTTAGGAGACACTCTCTCTCTCTCGTACACACACACTGGGGGTCACTATGTAGAAAACTGCTGACCACAAAGAATCACTGTAGAGTGAGAGATAGCCTGGTGACTCCATTCATATTTACCAAGACAGACACAGGCGACCACGCAGAGAACAGCTATATATTGTTTATATAGCAAGTATATGATTTTCCCAGCCTCCTCAAGCCGGTAACCCACAGTCCAAATAGATTTGTGGACCTATAATAACCTGTCATAAGGTCTCAACGCTAACGTCAGTAACCATGTGAGTTACAGATTTGTAGTGTGAGAATAGAAACCAGTTCAAAACTGGATGGCTAACAAACAAGAAAACATAACCACATGTTAGCTGTGTGGCTAGTTAATTATTCGCAATAACAGGCTTAGAGCCATGGGCGTGCTGGGAATAGGGCTTAAGAATGTTCTGAATTTAGGATCGTTTAAATATTAGAGGGCTGTATGTAGATGTATTTGTGGATGATGTTAGGGCCAAACTTAATGTATGTAATTTTCTTACATTTTTTTTCTTAAATTAGCTGCGGTGATAGTAAGTACACAAAGAGTTCTCGGGCAAGCTGAGCATGTATAAATCTGTGCATGTTACTAAGTCCTTCTCTAAACAAACATGCGAAATGTACAGAACCTTGTAATTGTAACCCGAGAAACCACACAGATTCTAATTTGCACTCTCACAAGCGTGTGTGTCCAATTAGAATTACCATTGTGGTGTGGACCGCTTGCCTTTCAACACCCCACTTCCCCTTATATACCTCCTCTCTTTTCTCAGTTAACACATGTGATTTCAATGTTACAAGATTGGTTAGGACACTCCCATTGGTCTATTTTTAATAACCATTCGGCCTGTAGAGATATAATGCCTCAGATAGAGCTTGTTCTTTTTCTCTTTAAACAACTGCATTGACTACAGGCTATTCGATTAAGTATATGTGTGTGAGCTGTGGTGGGTTCATAGTGGGTTCATGGTGGGTGTAGAGAGAGCACCACGGTTATAGAATACATCACTGCATTGCAAAATCAGGTCACCAGTCTAGTTTTCCACACAGAGGTAACAGAAAGGTCATTCAAACATTTATATGTGAGACCTGATATCTGTAGCTACTATTTAAAGAAAGGTTTGAGATACTGTAGTTTTTTTTTATAGAAATGACAGAAGCCAACTATTGAAATCAATATCACATTTATTCTGCAAGAAAATCTTTCTAAAAAATGAGTATAAATACATATTTAGATTGATTTACCTCTAAACACTGCCTCTAACCTCACAGAACCCTTAGATTTGGAAAAAGTTTTGTAACATTAGAAAGAAACATATGTGCCAAACTATGTTTTAAGTCTAGTTCTCATAGTTTGATGGTAACTGATGCTAAAATGTCTACAACGCTTATTTATACAAGAAATGATAAATTACAGACCATATCATTTTCTTATTAAACTGTGGCCAGAAATGCATTACAAATAGCCTGATGGTTAAAACCAAAAACCATAATGCTCTAAGTAGCAAACGAAATCTTGGAAGCCCATCAAACTGCCTAGTTTTGATATCTGTGAGGACCGCAGACAAACATCTGCAAATTAGACACTTTCATAATGTAAAGATTCAAACGATATAAATACAACCTTTACTGTTTGTGCCTTGTGTTCGTTTATACTTTGTTACTTTAAAGTATCAATGAAGTGGATGATCCAATACCTTCAGTCTCTATATGTTGCCTGATATACACTTGTTCTAATGTTAAGGTTACTGAAAAACAGGGCAAAATGGCACCATAGTAGCTGCCACCCTTTGATGCTCCAGAGATATACTGGTTACATTTTAAAGTACCTACACTTAACTAAATAATGATAATATCCTACATGGACACAAAATAATTTTTACAATGGGGATTTATAACATTCTGGTCTTCACAACACATTATGTTGTAGATATGAACAAAAAGAACTAAAGAAAAAAAAAATAACAATAACAATTGCATTAAACTGAATGCGGACAGTATGCAGTGAATACCAAAATTATAATGTAAAGTTGCCTTAAACTAAATTGTTACATTGTTACATAAATATTTTTTGTTGATATTAAAACAGTAACATAAGAAAAATACAAGTTTTGATAGAAAAGGCTACAGCTCCAGCAACCCAGGTTTCTTTCAGTTACTGCCCATTGTAGCCAGCACTGGATTGGCTACTATAAATTGCTACTAGGTGTGTAAGTGGGTGACACTATGTCACATCCATATTGCATTCCATCCATAGTGCTAGTCTTTCTTGCATATCAAAGATAAAAGAGTGCTTCAAATAACTCATTAAGTTAAATAAATAATTTTGTGATTGTATTTAACATTGGTCTGTGGAATTTTAGGGAGAGGGAGACACTAGAATAACAACAGGTGGGATAACAGAGTTAAAGCAGTCTGACAAAGGCCTGGCTTTTTATGGCCGCCTCTCTTTGTGTTGGTGTCAGCTCTCAGATACCTTCTGCTCTCTTACTAGTGATTGGCAAATGCAGGTGAGCAAAGATTAAGTTTAGAGCTTAACATAAACCAACAGGCTGAATGACCACAGGGAACACCACCAAGGACTTATTGTCATAACTCTCCTGCCTGTTGTCTCTCACATTCTTCTACTATTTTTAGCTTATTTCATAGCAAACCCCATTCTCCCTTACCCCATTTCTTTTTCTAGCCATCGCTTTCTCAGTCAGATAGGAAAGGGGGAGTGACAGCAGTCTTTGTCTTTTCTGAGACACCCATGCCAAGCATAAAGGCCAGGGAAGGTGGCCCTGGGACTCTTTGTCCTCTGTCCATAGAGCTGTGAGGAGTGCTGGATTACCTGGAAAGGGACCATCATTGGAAAAGTTTAAGATTGGAGTCATAAATCAGGGCAGCCATGGATGATGTATATAAAGCAGCGGTAAGTGTCCATAAAGTTGGGTGGGTATTATATTTAAGCAGCAGTAAATAAGATTGTTGTAGGTTACAAATGTTTACCAAATGTTTTGGCTAATGTGGTTTATTTAAGTAAAAAAAAAAGAAACTCCCAAAACTATAATACTAAAGTATTTATTTCTGATTTTATACACTTTACATATGTTATTCTATATAATTATATATATTAGTTTTTTTGGACCAATTACTCATATATATATATATATATATATATATATATATATATATATATATATATATATATATATATATATATATATAATGTATAAATGTATAATATAATGCATATAAATGTATTAAGTGCAAGAGCCATTCACAGTATTTTGAGCTCAAGGTTAAACCTTCATGTCGGTTCACAAACCAGGGTGGTGAGTACTTGGAGCATTAGAACAGACACTGGTTCAAATGATTACTCAGATATCAGAAACATACCCACATTTATTTTATATTATCTGCTTTATATTATACAAGAACAGGTCAAGGAGGTTCAAACATCTGTCATGCACTGGGCCCAAATTAGGGGGCCAAAAGCTCATGACTTTTATGTACATGTCTATGACATCAGCAGAAGGCCAAACCTAAAAGCAGCTGACGCATATAACCCACATGAGTCAATAGGACGAGAGGCCTGGGTGATTGAAAATTATAGTTTACAAATGAAACCTTTAGTCAGTGGTAAGAGCAGGTTGTAAACCCTTAGTGCTCTTTGAAATGGCATGTAGCCTGACACTTCAGCTGATCAAAGCCATTTTGATATCATTAATAACTGCCACAGAGGGCAGATTAAGAAAGCTAAAAATAGCCCACAATGGCTGGTGAATGAGAAAAGGGTCAGGGGGACAGCAGTTACTGAGATTTAGCGGACAGTGTCAGATGAGAAGGTGTGTGACCATGGATGGACAAAAATAAAACTGACTTGGGTGAGTAAAGAATAGAGCTTTGAATGCGGCATGGCCAGTATGACGCATCGGATTAAAAGCTACCAGCTTTTGCCCATTCAACTGTTTCTGTCTTTAACATTCAGGTTGAGAACTTGACAGAGGAACAGAAAAATGGTAAGATGTCTATATTACTAAATATAGAAATGTATATGCTGTACCATGTTCTTTTTTTCTTGTTTCTTATAAGGCTGCTGTAAAACACTGTCTAGTTGAAGGTGCTATGTGAAGTCTCATCTGTCTGGATGTTTTGTTGGCAGAGTTCCGTGCTGCATTTGACATCTTTGTGCAAGACGCAGAAGATGGCTGCATCAGCACTAAGGAGCTGGGGAAGGTGATGAGGATGCTGGGACAGAACCCCACCCAGGAAGAGTTACAAGAGATGGTGGATGAAGTAGATGAGGATGGTATGTCAGACTTAGAGGTTATACAGGATACACCATCAACACAAAGCAGGATGATTTAAGAGAATTAAAATATCTATATAATAAAACTCACCAAACTGTAATTATATATGGCTTTTTCATCTTCACAGGCAGTGGGACAGTGGATTTCGATGAGTTCTTGGTTATGATGGTGCGCTGCATGAAAGAGGAGAGTAAAGGAAAATCAGAGGAGGAATTGGCTGAGGTCTTCCGCATGTTTGACAAGTAAGAAGCAATCATTTAGATTTAGAGACCAAATGTATGTGAATCATTCCCAAAACTAAATAAAACAGATTTGGCAAGGTATTGTATTGATAAAACTAATTAAAACCTGTGACATTAAGCATCTAGATGACATGAATGATCATTTCCGTTCTGATTTATTTTTAAAATGGTTGGAGTTTTAAAACTCAGCTCTTTTACCTGTGCACAATAATACTTTCGTGCCAACTCCAAACGTCTTTATGGTCTTTCCATTGTGCACAATGCTGCTGGAATATTATTTCATACATACACTTAAACAACTGTAGAACCAGCATTAATATTCCCCTTTACTAAAGATATTAAAGCTATGCTGGAGCAGTGGTTCCCAATTGGGAACTCATAAGTGTTTTGTATGCTCTACCCATTTGGTTCTATTATAAAATATGTGAAGTTGCAGACTAAACATTTCTTAAATGTAATTAACATTTTGGGTCTGTAACGAGATAGACTGGCAACATGTCCAGGATTTTTCACACTATTCATCCAACAAGTGCTGGGATAGGATCCAGCAAAGCCAATTACTCTAATTGGTAAAAGCAATCAAAAGTATTTTAATCACATTGGTCTATAGTGCCTTATGAGCAATTCTACAAAACTAATAACTTGATTTGTGGTAAGGAACGGAGACGGCTACATTGACCTGGATGAGCTGAAGAACATGCTGGAGTCAACAGGGGAGGCCATCACAGAAGACGACATCGAAGAGCTCATGAAAGATGGTGACAAAAACAACGACGGGAAAATCGACTACGACGGTAAATTCTACAACTGCACTAATGAACATGTAAATATTCACAACGATAACTTATATCTCCCGTTTTAACCTTACAGAGTTTTTGGACTTTATGAAAGGTGTGGAGTAAACCAGTCTGTTCAACTCCTTGCTAGAGCCGGTGACCTCAACATTTACTCCCCCCTCCCCCCACACCAGGACTGGAATCATTACAGTTCTTATCTGACAAGCACCTGTTGAACAACACTTGCAAGAAATGTAAATAAATTAGTATCTAGATGGTATTGGTTAAGTATACAAATCTTATATAGCCAATTATCTCAAATATGAAATTTTGTGACAAATAAAATATCTGTAGTAAACTTGTTTTTCTTCTCTACCCTCCTATTTTCATCTGGGTTTTTATATATATATATATATATATATATATATATACACACACATACACATATATAAGTAAATAAATAAAGCATGCAATAAAATCATTTAACCATGAATTTTTATTACCTTCCCTATATTAGCTTCAGGAGGCACGGTGGCTTAGTGGTTAGCACGTTCGCCTCTCAGTGCTAGGGATTCCCGGTTCAAATCCCTATCTGGGTGGAGTTTCCATGTTATCCCCGTGTCTGCGTGGGTTTCCTCTGGGTTCTCCGGTTTCCTCCCACAGTCCAAAAACATGGATCAAATCAATTGAATTCTCAAAATTGCCCCATATAGAGTGTGACTGTGTGAGTGAGTGTGTGCCCAGCGATGGATTGGCGCCCTGTCCTGGGTGTATCTGCCCAGCGCCCGAGACGTTCTCCCCTGGATGGGCATGGGGAACCCCACCGCGACCCTAATAGAGGATAAAGCGGGAGATAATGAATGAATATTAGCTTCATCTGTGTGTTTGGTAAAAAGTTTGCAAATGCCATTTCACCCACATCTCGTTATCCGATTAAGCTGAAACTTTGCATAATTATTTATCGTCGATGACAACACATGAATCAATTAAAAAGAACTACAAATTAACTATTGAGTGGTAATTCATTTTGATTTCTATGGATTCCATTTTCTACTAAATGTTATACTTCAAAAGCAGAATACATTTAGGATAAAGTAATTTAACACGATATAGGGGTGGTTTTTAAAAATCTTCATATTTTGCTTGCTTTCTCTAGAGTCTACATGGCATCATAAAGTGATCCATTTTGCCTACTGTACATACACAGAGGAATTTGTTTACCACATTGAACCTATACATGCAGTGAAACACACACACACACAGGTAAAATGTGCATACATGCCCAGAGTGGTGAGCAGCCCTGTATATACTGCCCGGGGAGCAACTGGTGTTAGGTGCCTTGCCCAAGGGCACTTGATTCATAGTATTGGTGAGTCAAGAATTAAAGCCCATGACCGCCCCATACACGATTTTTTTTTTAGATTTGAACATGTTTGGATAAAGTACTTTGAAATAAAATAAAAAAAATATAAAATTACAAGATACTATTGTATCCCTGTGGATATAAATGAAGCAACCAGAAAATGGGGTGGGGATATCTCCAAAGCCAAAGATGACAATTGTGTGAACTGGTAAATTTATTATGAGAAATGATCAAACCAGACACCAGTACAAAGGGACGACATCATTCTGGTGATAATTCAGTAACATGACACAGACAAGTGCATCAAACTGAGACTGTAGCCAAAGTAACAATGCAGCAACAATCAAAACAGAAGGACTTTTCAACAGAATCTGACACCATCTGTATAATGTGAGAACTGTTTCACTGACAAACCGTTTTCATACTCACAGGTTGAAATGGAACGGGAATGTAAACACTGGAATGGTAATGAAGTTAAGTTTTAGCAAAGTGATGAAAGTCATGAAATCAGGAACAGGGTGAATATAGAGAATGTTCTGTAAAATAATAAGAACTAGTAAAAAGTTTACATCCATCTTGAAATTAACTGCATTGTGGCAGGTGGGAAAGCATCAGTTACAGACCAGTAGCCAAAAAGCCAATTCTGTTAATTATTAAGTTAGTTGGCAAATGTGTTTCTGACTGCAGCCACAATAGACTTGGCGCTGATGCCAAACATGTCGAGCAGTTCCTGGGGTTTGCCACTCTGAGGCACATGGCTCACAGCAAGGCGATGGACCACAATGCCTGGCTCCTCAGCCACTGCTGCCAAGACAGCCTCACCCAGACCACCTACACACAAAGCAGAACATTACAGAGTGCTTTTAAGGTTTTACTAGAGACTATATGCATTGGTAAAAGAATCATGCCTGAACAGAGAACATGAGCACCGAGACAAGTGAACAGCCAAATGCAAAAAAAATAAAAAATTAACTTAAAATAAAAAAAAAAAAAAAAACCTCAAACAACTAGGAGATGAGCATCTTCTGGGATCAAACAAGAATACAATGGAGTGCTAAAAAATAAATTATAGTAGAAATTGTTATGTTTGGTGTAATTGTTATTGTTTGGTCAACAGATTAAAAGAGCAGAAAAGAGAATGCTATTTAGTGCAAATTAAAGCACAATTATGGCTCAAAACTCAAAAGTCTTTACCCTCTTTGTAATGATCCTCCACTGTGATGATTTGACCTCTGGTGGCACGAGCACTAGCCACAATAGTAGAAGCATCCAGCGGCTTAATAGTGAATGGATCAATCACACGAATGTTTATGCCTGTATAGAAAAAATATCACTTTAAAAAAGAAGAATAAAAAGATCAATGCAACTTAAGCAATCACTAAATGTCTCTTAACTAAAATGAGCCTCTAAATATCAGTGGCATGTTATTATGTGACCTACAAACTGGACAGAAAGAAAACATTTTGGGGGAGAGACCTTATGAAAGTAAAACTATTCAAATAAATTAGAGTGGGGACAATTACATTTTAAAATAAATGTAATGCTAAATGTAAAACATTGTTACAGTGAAGGTAGTCATTCATAATTTGAGTCACTTAACATAAAAGTTTTGAATGCAAAATTGAAATCATGTGACCTTCAGTTTTGCTGTATGACTTTAAAATCATTGACCTAGTGCATAACCTAATGGCTATATGATCTAGCTTCACATTATGTTGTTTTGCAGATACTTTTATTTAGAGCATTTATAAACTCTACAGTTGAGGTAAGAACATCGGGTCAGCCATGAAGCTTCATACCTGGAGCAAAAGAGGTTAAAGGCACTGCTCAAGCACTAACTTTAAACTTTAGTAACTTTAGTAGATTTGAACACTCAACCTTTCAGATAAATAGATCAACTGAGATACCCTCTTAGACTAAAATTGATGGCTGTTTACAGTTTAGTTTGCACTGAACATGTCAGAGTAATGCCAGGGTCTAGAATTCCTTGTGGTTTCCATTACTTATGGTTATAGAGTGAATACATTACATACAATTATATTGTTCCCAGTATTATGCCAAACAACCTTAAATTACTAATAAAAATATTTTAAACAGGATACCATTTACTCTTCTTAAATACAGTAAGGACTAGTAATGCATGTTATTAGCGTTCATTCATTCATTATTCGCTTTATCCTCTATTAGGGTCGCGGTGGGGTTCCCCATGCCCATCCAGGGGAGAACGTCTCGGGCGCTGGGCAGATAGACCCAGAACAGGGCGCCAATCCATCGCTGGGCACACACTCACTCACATAGACTCACTCTATATGGGGCAATTTTGAGAATTCAATTGACTTGATCCATTTTTTTTGGACTGTGGGAGGAAACTGGAGAACCTGGAGGAAACTCCACCCAGATGGGGATTCGAACCAGGAATCCCTAGTGCTGAGAGGCGAACGTGCTAACCACTAAGCCAAAAAAAAAAAAAAAAATTTAAATTCAGATCCAAATCAAATATAAAATTGCAAAAACTGTGGAATTTGTGTTACTTTTCCCCCTGATTATCAGCAGACGGGGGCTCTCACCTTCTTTGGCAAGTTCATCATGTGCACTAAGTGCCTCGTGCAACGTCACTCCAGCACCGATCACAGTCACTTGATCACTGCTGGACTGCCGCACCACCTAGAGGACAGAGGGTGTAAACACAATAAACTGTCATACTGCATTTATTAATCGGGGAGCAAGAAGCGGTTACAATGCAGCCAAATCAATTATTAAACATGATACCATCAAACTGATAACTGGAGGCTTACCATAGCTTTACCAATTTCAAACTTCTCTTCTGGTTCATACACAATCTCAGTGTCTGGTCGGCTGGTACGGATAAAACAGATACCCTGAAAGGGTACAACAGAAATGCATTTTGGAAAGAAATTAAATGGCTTGATGAAATGTTGTCCAATCTTGGATAAGTATTAAGTAGATTAAGTATGGATTCATACTTAAATCAGGGCTTAAACAAAACAATGACAACAATAAATGTAATGTCTAATAAACTGCATGCACACCATAACTTCAGCTGAAAGAGTACTTGCTTTAAATCTCAAGGCAAAGCAACATCTATGTGCTTTATGCAAAACTTGCAAAATATTCAAATTGTTAAACATTAATAGTAATAAGTGTGTAGCGTGGTTAGCACATGTGCCTCCCTCTGGGGATCAAGGTTCAGATCCCGACCTAGGTGTTTCTATGTTCTTCCTGTGTCAGCGTGGGTTTTCCTGGTTTTCCTCCGCAGTCCAAAAGCAGGGTTTTTTTTTTTTTTTTTTTTTTTTAATATATTTTTATTGAGAAGTCATGTTGCAAAATTGAAAGTAGTACCAGACTTCAAAAAAGATATTTTTACCCCATTTTTCCCCAAGACAATATACTTAGTAAAAAAAATAATAATAATAATTAAAAATAAATAAAAATAGATAAATATATCTAATATAAATATTATATCTAATATAAATAATAAATAAATGTGCTAAATAAATAAATAATATATCTAATAAAAAAAAAAATCACACCCGTACAGTACATAAATGTAAGGTACTAATAAAAAAGTCAGTCAATAAATAGATAAACAAATACTAATAATAATAATAATAATAATAATAATAAAATAACTAGATAAAATATATTTAAAAAAAAAATTTATTAAAAAAATCAATGAATTAATAAAAATAAATAAAAAAAAAAAAAAATAAATGAAGGGGGGAGGGGGAGGTAAGACGAAAGAAGGGAGGGAACTAGTCAGCAGGCATAGATTGAAGGGCTTCAAAATAAGAAAGAAATGGTTTCCATTTACAGTAAAATTGATTAGAATCACCCTTTAGAGTAAACCTGATTTTTTCCATCCTCAAAAAATGTAAAATATCAGTGAGCCACTTAGATGTGGAAGGGGGACTGGGGGACTTCCACAGTTGAAGAATGCACCGTCTGGCTAAGACAGACGTAAAGGCCAAAATCTCACACTGCAATTTGGTAAAAGAGGGAAACTCTGAAGAGAGTCCAAAAATTGCAATATATGGGTCAATGTTAATGTTAACAGTTAAGATGGTTGACATGATATCAAAGTAGTTGGACCAGAATTTATGTAGTGAGGGACAGAAATGCGGTAGGTCTCCATGTAATTTGAGTCACATGTATTTTTTATCACATCGATTGTCCATAACATTCGGATAGAATTTGGTTAACTGTGATTTAGAACGATGGACTCTATGCAGAACTTTGAATTGTATTAATTGCAGTCTCGCACATGGTGTGCAAGAACGCACCATATTTATGGCTCTATAGAGATCAGTTCCCAGCTCGCGTTCCCATGTGTTTTTGATACGGTCAACTGAATATAAATCAAAAGACATAAGGTGAGTATAGATTTTTGAAATTAGTGATTTCTGGAAGGAGTTAAAAGAAAAAAAAGTCGGTCCATGGTTGACTAATGGGAAGACTGGTATAGTTTAAAAAAACGGAGGAGATGCAATGTCTGATTTGAAAGTAACGAAACAGATGAGATGAGGGTAAGTTAAACTCCTTAACCAGAGTTTTAAGGTAAATCTGCTGCTCTAAAATTTCCCATATATAGTGTCTCTCCTTTCTCCATTTCATTTGCTCAATAATTTATCGTTATGACATTTTCCTTTCATAATGCTGAAATGTTTTCTGAGAATAATGGCTCTGGACAGCAGACAGGAGTTTAGCACCCAGACTCTTGGTACTATAAAGCATTAAAGTAACATCACACTCATATACGACCATAATGAGATTAAGTCCTCTCTAAACCCTTCCGCAATGAATAGAAAATAAACACGGATATCAAATAGGACTTATCCTATTTGGATGATGAGCGGAAAATTAAAATACCTTTGTGTTGGCTGCCAACTCCACAGCTCTCTCAGTGGAGACTCCATCACTGGGATAGAAAACTGTGCAAGTTGGAATAGCACGAAACATTGCAAGATCCTCTAAAGCCATCTGTGAGGGGCCATCCTCACCTGTGCAAATGTCACAATACAACCATCTTTACTCACAAATAAACAAATCTCAGTAACGAACAGAAACCTCATTCCAAAACAGAAAACCTCATACCGATAGAAACGCCACAGTGGGATCCTACCAAGTTGACATTAGACTGGGAAATGGCTGCCATACGGATCTGATCATAAGCACGAGACAAGAAGGCAGCAAATGTGCTGGCAAAGGCAACAGTGCGATCACGAGTTGCACAACCAATTGCCACGCTCACCTATAAAGAAGAGAAGGAGGAAAAGAAGAGAGAGAGGAAAAATAAAAAAAATAAATAAATAAACTTAAGTTCCATGGAAATTCCATGGAATATTTTAAAAACAATATAGGATAGATTCCAGAAAATTAAAAACTACATACCATATTCTGTTCAGCAATAAAACACTCAATGTAGCGATCAGGATGTCCCTTCTTGAAGGTTTCAGAAAACGTGGAATTTTTGGTATCTCCATCTAAAGCCACAATCCTTTTGCTAGCATCTCCCATCTTCTTCAGTGCTACACCATATGCTTTCCTTGTTGAAGTCTGTACAAGGAAAAATATTAAATACATTAGAGAGAGAAGGAGAAAGAAAAAAAAATAAAAAAAAAATAAAAAAAATAAAAATAATAATAATAATAATAATATATATATATATATATATATATATATATATATATATATATATATATATATATATATATATATATATATATATATATATATATATATATATATATATATATATATATAGAGCTCCTACAGTTCACTCGTTTGTTCTGACCTTGTCTCCAGTCTTATAGCCTGGTGGAGAGGGCAGAGAGATAGGACTGTGATCTGCAGGAGATGCATCCTCATTTGGTAGTGCAGGCTGAAGGGGTTTCTGAGGTGTCTTGATCTGAGCCTCAAGATTACCAATCAGCTCATCTACACGGTCCTTGGGGATGGGTTTGCCATGCCAGTTGTCAAGATCTTCAATCCCTAACGTCAGGAAACCAAAGCAAACATTAACAACCAACTTACAAAAAAAAAAACTAAAAAAAAAAAAAAAAAAAAAAAAAAAGCTGATCTAAAGAGACTGAATTAGTGACATGGAATTATTCACCTTTGAGCCCTTTGCCCTTGAAGGTTTTGGCAATAATGGCAGTTGGCTTTCCTTTGAAGCGCTCAGCATGCCACAGTTCCTTACACAGCTCTTCCACATCATGTCCATCAACTACACAAGTGTTCCAGCTGAAGAGGTGCAGAAAGATTTATTACACTCTGCTAAAAACAGTGACCTAATAAGTAAATGGAATAAATATACAAAGCGCATAGTGGAAAGTTCACAAGAGGTTCAGCATAAAGGTTACATTGGTGAAGATTTTAAATGCAAAAACAAATCACACCAGGAAAGTGTTATAAAATATGAAACAGTGTTCAAAATAAAATTAGATTATAGATTTAACTGAAATTACATCCAGACCAGATTGTAGATAAAAAAATAATAATAATTTAAAAAAAAAAAAAAAAAAAAAGTTTTTTTTTTTTTTTATATTATACACTTCAATTACCATTTGCATTCTGGTATACCCAGTTTTTCATGGGCACTTAAATTGTGAATTACTAAATCCCACTTCCAGCAAATGTACTTGTAAGATTTTTATAGGTTTTCTTTTATTGATATACTTTACAGTAAAATGAAGCAGATAATTTTACATTGTTACCTCCAGTGAATTTATGGTATAATGCATGTAAAGCAAGTGAAAGTGTTCAGAAAGTCTTAAATTCTAAGCAACAAGATATTCAATTTATGTATTATGCAGAAATATGGAAAGGTCTGAGCACTTTTAAGCATCACTGTAAAAAGAAAGTGACTAATTTTTTTTTATATATATATATATATATATATATATATATATATATATATATATATATATATATATATATATATATATATATATATATATATATATTTTTTTTTTTTTTTTTTTTTTTATTATTTTATTCAGCACTGAAATTAATTGAGGCGGCACGGTGGCTTAGTGGTTAGCACGTTCGCCTCTCAGCACTAGGGATTCCCGGTTCGAATCCCCACCTGGGTGGAGTTTCCATGTTCTCCCCATGTCCGCGTGGGTTTCCTCCGGGTTCTCCGGTTTCCTCCCACAGTCCAAAAACATGGATCAAGTCAATTGAGATCTTCAAATTGCCCCATGTAGAGTGTGTATGTGTGAGCCCAACGATAGATTGGCACCCTGTCCTGGGTGTGTCTGCCCAGCGCCCAAAACGTTCTCCCCTGGATGGGCATGGGGAACCCCCCAACGACCCTAATATAGGATAAAGCGGAAGATAATGAATGAACGAAATTAATTGATAGATTGATTTTACACATGACAAAGTAACTACTTTTAAAGGTGAAATAGTTTTAGAAAAATTAACTGCTGTCTGCAGTTTAAGCCATATCACCCAGCCCCAATATCAACCATAAAAGAATTTATATATTTTAAGGTGAAATATTTGGCAGTACCGCCTTAGTATAATGTATGCATAATAATATACAAATTAACCATGAGACATACACAGAAATGGTGTTTCTTATACTCACCCAAATGCCTTGCAGCGATCCTGGTATGTAGTCATGTCGTGCTTTAGGGGTGCAGCCTCGCTTTGTCCCAGCCGATTCACATCAAGAATGGCAACCAAGTTGTCTAGGCCATAATAGGAAGCAAAAGCCATAGCCTCCCAAACAGCACCCTCAGAGCACTCCCCATCTCCCAGCAAGCAGTAGACACGGTAGCTACAGAAAACAACAAATTTATTAAACGATCACTTTTTTTTTTTTTTTTTTTTTTTTAATTTTGTCAGTATATAACAGGAGTAGAGATGTTTAAGCACAAATACCTAGATTTGTCAAAGTACTTTCCAGTGTATGCCATTCCACATGCAGCACCCAGGCCCTGACCAAGTGAACCTGTTGCCACATCCACGAAAGCAAGTTTCTTGGGGAAGAGGGAAATACATATATAGGTAATACAGCTCTGAATAAGATAGAAAAAAAAGAAAGCAGCACATTTATTAAGCACTCACAGGTGTGGGATGCCCCTCAAGGTCACAGTCAATCTTACGCAAGTTGAGGAGGTCCGCCTCTTTTACATAGCCAGCTTCTACCCAAGCTGCATAAAGAATAGGAGCTGCATGACCCTAAAACAGGAAGATAAGACACTGGACAATTGTGCATGTGCTTTGTATCCAAATGTACCAACAGTCCTACACCAAGCATGTGCCTCAGTATGTGCATACCTTGGACATGACGAAGCGGTCATTGCAGGCATTTCGAGGATCATCAGCTTTGTAGCGCATGGTATGAAAGAACAGCACAGACACGATCTCCGCAGCACTGCAGCATGAGGTAGGATGTCTGCATGGAGGAGAAAATAGTAAGAAAATTGGCAAATCTAAACATGACTTTATTTAATTATAGCAATGTTAGACACAAACCAGACAGGCACATCAAGTTAGGGAAAATTACCAAACATTAATGCAACATCTCAGCATTTCCCTTCATGTATTAATATATACCATACTAGCCCTGAACATGCAAAAAGAAAAATATTGGTTGTAGGGCTTATATTAAAGAGCCTGTACAAAAGAAAAGGCAATATTTAAAAATACTAAAGTAATTCCTGGACATTCATACAACTATATCGTGCGTGTTCTAATCAGCTTTTACTGAAAAAGACTGATGCTTAAACACAGCACAGGGACATTTTACTGACATCTACAGGAGCATTTTCATAATGTCTCAAATTGTCCATGTGTAATGGTTTAGTTACTAGTGTAAAGCTGCTCTTTTCACATTTGTGACAACGTACTGTTGTAAAAAGCGCTATATAAATAAAAATAACTTGTTTATAGACCTGTCCTGTGATCTAGTCATTATCCATAATTCTAAAAACATTAAGTGAATCAGACATTAAAATCATTAGAACTTAAACTAAGTTTAAATTATATTTTTATTTAAACTTAAAATTATTACAACCGACTTTTAAAATGAGGTCCAAACATGGGCCAGATTTCAAAAGGCAACTGTTAATCAATATTCCTGATCAAATCAAACCACAAGTCATTGTATCAGTAATGACATCAAGATTTAAATGTAGAAAGCAGGTCAGTTTAGTGAACTCTGATCTGTTCAATATCTGAACATTTGGTAGTCCAAATGCATTTTCATTTAGGAATCCGTACTAGGCTACCATAATGAAAATCTTCCATTTTCTAAACCTTGTCTAAAATGTTGCATAGTACTTTGGCATCATAAGTCACATTTCAAAGACCAAACTGTCTATATAGTCATTCAGCTTTGCTAGGAAGATCAATGTTCAAAGTACAGGTCTGAAAATATCCTCGTGAGAACCAGGGCACAGACCCACACATTTTTTTTTATGAAATATGATCAGGCACAGGTGATTCAATGGAATTTATTTAGCACAGAAAAAAAACAATGTTTTAATTCAGGTAACAAAAAGCAGTCGAAGTTACCTAAAGGTTAACATTGTTAATTGTATTAATCCTGTTCACGTGGATGCTGTAAGCTGGTTTGTTTGCATATTGCAAAAGCAACTTAAACATATGAGGACATAACCAAAAATCAGTAAAGTGGAAAACCAACAGAGCAAATTTGTCATTAGTGAAATAATGTCACTTCATGCAAGTCATTCATTTAATTTACAAAACCATTCCATGGGTATAAATTGCATTTGTTGAATGTGTTACCATCAGAGTCCTATTGACCTTTAACAACCTGAAATATAAAGAGTTAATCAATCAAACATGTATAGTAAGCAGTAAAACATTTTTGAAAATTCCAATGTGGAGTCATCAGGTGTATAAAGGAAGTATGTTTTATCAAAAGGCCAGTCTAAGAACCAGAAAAACAAGGAGGAAGAAACTAACAATGACTGCTAATAAAATACCATTCCATAACCAGTGCTCATTTACAAAAAATAAGCCTTTCACAAACTCATTTATGGATCGAATGGCCCTTAAATTATGAAACATGAAATAAGAGGACAACTGGCACAATAAGAGATAAGATCTCTAATTCAGTTTAGTTACCTAATCCCTGTGGAGTTTGGCTGACCAGACAACTTAGCTGATTAAATTTATTACTTTTATAGAATTCTAAAACATCCAGCCAGCTAGTAACAGTTTATTATATAAAAATATGTGTGGAACTTAGATGTATTAAATTAAATATTAATATTAAATTAAATGATCTCTTGTAAGTCGCTTTGGATAAAAGCGTCTGCTAAATGACCAAATGGTGTAAACAAGCCATGTAATTACCACAGCATCCAAACTTTAAAACGGGTATTGTGGACAATTTGCATTTATTATTGTTAAAAATGCAATTTAAAAAAATAAACAGTTAATATATACACTACATGGTGGACATTGCTTAAGTATTGTAGTAATTTAAAGAATACTGTTATCAAGAATAAACACAATCGACTGTTGTATTTTACTTCTTGTGCAGAAAAATAAATAATGCATGTTGGATCATCTGTGACATTTGTCACATTTACCCACGAGACAGACACAACTGTGGCATTTTTGTGACTGTCTGGGGTAGTCTACAGAGAACAAGTTCAAGAGCAAGATTGCTCACTAGAATGCTTTCCATGATGTCCATGTGAAATCGTCTACATATCTTCATTTAATTTTTTATATATATATATATGCCCAGCGATGGATTGGCACCCTGTCCTGGGATGTTCGAGATGTTCTCCCCTGGATGGGCATGGGGAACCTCACCACGACCCTAATAGAGGATAAAGCGGGAGATAATGAATGAATGAATGAATGAATGAATGATATATATATATATATATATATATATATATATATATATATATATATATATATATATAGATATAAAACCTCTACAACAGTTTATATAGACCTTGATAATGAATTCTGTACTGTAGTTGTGTCTGATTACATAGATTTTTTTTTGTTTGTTTTGTTCTAAAGCGCTCATGTTTAGGTCTCCAGGTTCATCATACTAGGAAGCAATGCCCACCAAAAACTCAATCTAAACATCATGTAAACAACATGATTAATTACAAAGTCTAAAATGTTTAATGACATGAGACCCAACTCCACTTATAACTCCATTAATAACAAATAACATTGGCGCACAAGTTCGGGTATACTTACTAAAAGGTATTTAGGGGACATTTAATAGTATTTATTTTGACTAATTTAGCTGAGAAGTAAATGCACCTTTAACTTGACTCAATTTAAAAGATCCAATTAGCAAATAGAAATGTAAATTTGAAAATATAGCATCTTGTGCCCAAGACGTGAACTTATAACGAATTACACTGAAGTGCACGAGATGCATCCACAAGCTACAGTAATGCTACACAAACCAGGGCCTGCACGGGACTCATTAAAGTGGAACATGCGCATCTCCTTAAAGATCGCATGCCACTTGGTGCACAATGCATTTATTCATTTTACTCGGCGAGCACCGGTTACAATTAACGCAGAATAAAATTTAAATCTTAAGAGTCAAATGAGAAGACCGGGGCATGGCAATCTGTCTCACTGCACATGGCTCCCGCGCTGCCTACGTCACTGATACGCAATATCGTACATGTAACGAGAATGACTGAAAAAGATTTTATTTGTTGTCAGAAATGCAGTTTTAACAACTGTAACAGGCAGCGCACATGAGACGCCATCCATTACAGTGTCTACAGGGCATGACTAAGCAAAATGTACTCCCCGTGCTGCAGACGAGTGAAGTGTGTATGAAGTAGAGAATAAAGCTCACTGCTCTGAGATTAGCTGATTAGCCAAGTTCAACTTACCCTGAATTAGAGGCGCATGTAGCCTTAATGGAGTGAATTCTAAGCTTGTTAGCGACATTTTTCAAACCCTGAAGAGTTTTCTCGTCTGGCTTGTGGTAACTCTCCATTTTTGACGATATTCAGTTGGAACAGCGGCGTAAATAAAGGAAGCAAATGCAGTATGAACCGAAAAGTGGGCCGAGGACCAGCGTGCAGACGCAGAAGCTTTTTAAGTGACACTTTGCCCTTAACTCCGCCTACGGCGTCTTCTCATTGGCCGAAGCCGCATATTGAAACGTCAATCAGAACTCACGCGTGGAAGTCATTCCCTAGAATCCAGTTCCGTAATGTAAAATAGAATAAAACTTTTTTGTCCATTAAACTTACATTAAATGGAAAATTGTCTTTGGCAGTCTGGCAGACAAATACATGTGCAATACAATACAATAAACACGTACAAAAAAAAAATAATATATATATATATATATATATATATATATATATATATATATATATATATATATATATATATATATATATATATATATTCATTCATTCATTATCTCCCGCTTTATCCTCTATTAGGGTCACGGTGGGGTTCCCCATGCCCATCCAGGGAAGAACGTCTCGGGCGCTGGGCCGATAGACCCAGGACAGGGCGCCAATCTATCGCTGGGCACACACTCACTCACACATACACACTCTATATGGGGCAATTTTGAGAATTCAATTAACTTGATCCATGTTTTTGGACTGTGGGAGGAAACCGGAGAACCCGGAGGAAACCCACGCAGACACGGGGAGAACATGAAAACTCCACCCAGATGGGGATTCGAACCGGGAATCCCTAGCGCTGAGAGGCGAACGTGCTAACCACTAAGCCACCGTGCCGCTATATATATATATATAGATTATAAATTATAAATTATGTTGGGAAATGATGCTTTGCATCTTTGTTCAAAATATTCACCGCAGAAGGAACAAATGACTTTTTGTACCCATTCTTCTTAGCTAGTGGAACCTTAAGTCTCCTGCCTGATGGCAGAAACTGAAAAGATGAGTGAAGAGGATGGGTAGGGTCATTGTAGACCTGAATTGTCTTTTTTGTTATAGATCGGCTGTATAAATCCTGCATTGACAACTGTTTGGCACCAATGATCTTACTGGCTTGATTAACCACTTGGGCCAACTTGTTCCTATACTTGACCGATAGGTTCCCATACCACGACACGATATTGAAGCTGACCACACTCTCGACAAGTGACCTATAAACCATAGTCATGGTATACTTGCTAGTATTAAAACTCCTTAACTTCCTAAGAAGAAAGAGCCTCTGCCTCGCCTTTTTATAAATGCAATCAACATTATTCTGAAATGTAAGTCTGTTGTCAATGAGTGTCCCCAGATATTTGAAATGATTCACTTGTTCCACTCCCTGCCCTTTCATGATGATTGGTTTAAACACAGACCCTGTGCTGCTAGCTACCCTTCTTCCTCCAAAACAGAGCTCCTTGGTCTTACTTACATTAAGATCAAGGAAGCTAGCATCAAACCAACTGGTTAGTTGATTAATGCACTGAAGGTAGGGGGAACTGATAACATCCTCTAAGCAGGCAACAAGGGCCATGTCATCAGCATACTTTATAAGCGAGATATCTTTACTATTATATCTGATCTCATTTGTATAAATCGAAAATAGAATGGGGGATAAAACACACCCCTGTGGGACACCAGTATTGAGGACAAGGCAGTTAGAAAAAGTGCTACCAATACAAACATAAAACTTAAATATTTAAAAAAAAAAAAAAAAAAAACTAAAAACCACGAAGACAACAGAGCACATTAACAAATACAATTATAACTCGATTTGTTTTTAAGACATTCTAATAGTTATTAGTATTCCTGTTGTTCACTTGAAAGATATCCCAAAAAATAAAACAAATCCTGTATTGATAACGTGCTGTTGTGTAAATGTGTATGTGAATGAAATAACAGATTTAAAAACAGGCTGGTTGTTTTACAGAAACCCTGTTCCTTTAAAAGAATTTAATGAGGAGACAGCATGAGTCAACAAAGGGGTGGTGAATTTGCAGTCTCATTCTTACACAGGGGAAAATATTACCACATAGATTTGAGTCTGTAACAGTATTTGTATTTTTAAAATGATTGTGGATTTTTAATATAAGAACAGAATGACAAAATGTAATTTGATTACCATTTCAGCAACAAGTAAAATTAAATTAATAATAATAATAATAATAATAATAATAATAATAATAATAATAATAATAATAATAATAATAGGGCAGCACGGTGGCTTTGTGGTTAGCACGTTCGCCTCTCAGCACTAGGGATTCCCGGTTTGAATCCCCATCTGGGTGAAGTTTCCATGTTCTCCCCGTGTCTGCGTGGGTTTCCTCCGGGTTCTCCGGTTTCCTCCCACAGTCCAAAAACATGGAACAATTCAATTGAGTTCTCCAAATTGCCCCATATAGAGTGTGTCTGTGTGCGTGTCTGTGTGAGTGAGTGTGCCCCTGTCCTGGGTCTATCTGCCCAGCGCCCGAAACGCTCTCCCCCCCGCGGCCCCAATGTAGGATAAAGCGGAAGATAATGGATGGATGGATGGATGGATGGATGGATGGATGGATGGATGTTTTTAAAAGTGATGTATTAGAAGCAGGAAAAAAGTAAATATAGGATTTCTGCAAAAAAAAAAAAAAAAAAAACCTTTTCTTTTGCTACTGTTAACAAAAGGACTTTCTATGAATTGCTAACCACCGTGTCACTCTGTTGCCCATAATCTCTACAGTAGACCAAATTGTAGCATATTTAAAACTTCTTTGATTGTATTTGTCTATACTGTTTCTCGTTATTTGAAACATGCCACCTTATTTGCTGAAAATTGTTACTTGTATATTTAACTATTATATATTTTAAATAGGGTGATCATTTCGTGAGGTCTTTTTTTTTTTTTTTACAGTTTTAGTAAAAGTGCACACAAACAGAGTTTTGTCAGGATGTGGTTTAATGAGTCTGATATAAACTAACCTCAGCCCAATGAAACACCATTGGCTTAAACTGAAATGTCAGTTTTGTACATGGTCTTTTCAGTGCCTGAACTCTGAAAACATTCTCAAATTTTGTTGAATTCACAAACACAAAAACAACTTTATTTTATTTTATTTTTTAATAAAACAGTTATCTGTATGTATATGACAGTATATCTGCAAACGCTGCCAATACAAATGTTTTTTATTCATTCAATTCAATTGTCTTCTTCTTGTGAGGAGTCATCCTGAAAAAAAAAATGTTTAACCATTTATATGACTCCATATATCTGTATACTGTACATGTAAATATTTATATAATAGGTGAAAACATACCTTGACAGTTTCCCGAGCTTCAGCAACTTCATCACTGGTGACAGCGTCCTTATCTAGTCGTTCGAGTTGTGGGAGGACTGTGAGCACACTGAGGCGATAATCCTCGTTCTCAGACAGAGGATTCTCCGTCAACACCAGTGTCCGCAGAGTGTCAGCCACACTGACTAGACTTTGCAGTGCCTGTTTTGAAGATATCAAATTTCCCCTAAAGCAGTGAAAGTAAAACAGGTTTGGCTAAAAGTTTAAAACAAATCAAACAAATTATGTATCATTGCCAAAAAAGTTTTTAAATAAGTCTCATTTACAACTATAAACTAATTTGGATTACAATTGTTTAAATAAATAAATGGTGGTGATTTGTACCTGACATTAAGATATTTTAGTGATTTCATACTAGAATTGATTCCATTCAGTGTCTCCAGCTGGTTGTTTCTTAGATGAAGGGTTTTCAGCAACTCCAGTTTCTCAAGACATTCTAAACTCTTTATTTTGTTATTTGCCTAAAAAATCAAAAGGTCAGTGAGAAAAAAACATGTTTAGAACTTGTAATGTTTATTTACCAGCCACCTTATAAGGTTCACCACTGTGTTTCTACACTCATTGTTCATTTTATAATTTTGATATTGGATGATTTCAAGCACTGCAGAGACACTGCATTTTCATTGTCTTAAAAAAAAAAAAAGTTCAATAATAAGTACAACTGTGGTGGTTTTGTGCTAGGGATTCCCGGTTCGAATCCCCATCTGGGTGGAGTTTCCATGTTCTCCCCGTGTCTGCGTGGGTTTCCTCCGGTTCTCCGGTTTCCTCCCACAGTCCAAAAACATGGATCAAGTCAATTGAATTCTCAAAATTGCCCCATATAGAGTGTGTCTGTGTGAGTGAGTGTGTGCCCAGCGATGGATTGGCGCCCTGTCCTGGGTCTATCTGCTCAGCGCCCAAGACGTTCTCCCCTGGATGGGCATGGGGAACCCCACCGCGACCCCAATAGAGGATAAAGCGGAAGATAATGAATGAATGAATGAGTGGTGGTTTTGCAGTACCTGGTTTAAGCAGTGGAATAATGGAGAACCCATGTCTGAAGCTAAATAGATTTTTGTGTAATTATGAAACTTGATAGATAACAACAAGCTGTCAATGAGTTTCTCAGTATGGACAATATTCTTACCAGGTAAAGATGTCGCAAGCTGGGAAAGTGAATTCCTTTTGTAGTCTCTAATTTATTTCCTTTTAGGTCCAATGAAACCAAATTGCTTAGTCTGCTACAGTCAAGACCAGAAATGCTCTGAATGCTATTACCTTAGACGACAAAAAAAAATCAAAATTAATATTAATTTATGTGTTGCAGCACAAGGTGTGTTCAGTTTCAGTAAAGAAATTCATTCTTTAGGCTTGCATACAAAAGTACACACCTCCCAGTTATTAAATTCAGGCTATTTCATTTAATCCCATTGCAGAAATTAATAAAATCCAGCATATAGTTCTGTATGTATTGTGGACATCTGTATGCTTCCAAATCTGTGGGAACAGTTTGAGAAGAGCACTGTTCTATTCTGATTATGATTGTGTCCCAGTGCAGAAAACAAGATAAAAAATGTACAGTCAGGTTAGCTCAATGTAAAAGACCCTAATTGAGCCCTAAACACCATTAAACAGCTTTGGGGTGAATTAGAACAGAAAGTGTGAGACACACCCTATTATCCAGTATCAATGTGAGCTTGCAAATACTTTACTTTCCGAATAAGCAAAATATTTACAGTCACCCCAAAATCTCTAAAAAGACTTTTCAAAAGTTATGAACCTGTTGCAAAGTGGAGACTAATTAAAACAGGCTATCATAAAAGTCTTTGTCTTTACAATGTACTGTCATGTCAGTATATCATAGCTCAATAATTAATTCAAAGAAATTAGAAGCCCAGACCCGTGTCACTAACCAGAAAGATTGAGGTTTTCTAATGCAGGTCCTTCAAGGCCCTCCATGTCGGTTAGCCGATTGGACACCAAGCTAAGGTATTGTAAATAAACCAGCTGACCCAAGGGTTGACCTTGAAATCCCTGAATGTGATTGACATCTCCCTTTAGCCAAAGCAAATCTTTTAACGTTGCCAGTGGTGAAAGGTCTGTCAGATAATTGGCGGAAATGTCTAAGTAACGCAGATGAACAAAGGGGCTCACTAATACGATGTCTGTCAAATCCCTGGCAAACAGGAAAAAAACAGGTTAATGTCCCCGTTTGATTAGCTACTGTAGAAATACTGTGAATACTGTTAAGATATAAATGAAATAAATAAAAATAAAATACCTTGCTTTAAGGTCAAGTTTCACAAAAGCATGAGACAGTCCATTTGCCGTACGGCACAATAAGGACAGATTTTGTGCGATCATGTCCTGTGTCAGCGAACAAGGCTGAATCTGAGATCAAGTGGACATAGGGAAAGTAAGAAAGTCAAAATAAACTCAACTCAGTTTTATTTATATGGTACTTTTACCTCACACCAATGCTTTTTAATATGAGTCAAATAATGTGAGATTTTTTATAAGACAATCTATTTTTCAGTTATGTAGTAAATTAACACTGTCAGTGGGAATAAGTTTCAATTTTGTGATATTCAGTAAAGCACTTTCAGTGTAACCAACAGTTTTTCTTAATCCTGGTTAAGGAGGACTGTAAAGATGCACACACCAGCCACTATTGGGTACATCTCTTGTTTCTACACACACTGTCCAGTTTATCAGTTCCACTTACCAAATAGATGCAATTTGCAGTTCTACAAATTAAGACTTTCGTCCATCTACCTTTGTACGTACAGTATATTGTTAGTCCCTCTTATATGGTCCAGACCCCCACAGTACAATTAAAAAGACATGGTGACATCTGTTAGGGTGTTTTGTGCTGGTATGATTAAATCAATTGACATTGATTGTGCACTTTGACACATCTACCTTAATGCTCCACCGTGTAGATGTAACACCAGAAATTGTAGCTCATTTGTTTCTGTGCAGCTTACAATAATATTCAATTTTGGTCATTTAACAGGCACTTTTATCCAAAGTGATTTACAATTATTTCAGCTTGGCCGGGGTCAGATTGAGATTTGACACGAATGAGTTGCCACTACCTTAATTTAACTTGGTTAACCTTTCATAATTGCTACTACATGTACTTCAAAATCTGAATTTTTATGTATGACTTTTACCCGTTATTGACTATTTTACATTCGTATATTAGTTTGCTTAGGTAAATTATCTAATGTTAAATTGCGTAATTGCATTATTAAATGCATATTTTAATTTACAGAAAGAATCATTAATAATAATTTTTGATCGTTATTGTCTTACCTGTTGCTCTTCAGCCTCAGTTTTGTCTCCAATATCATCCTCTTCAGAGTTATCCTCTAACACTTCATCTTCTTCCAAATCTGACATTGCTTTTATATATTTTATATATTAATTCAACCAAATCAACAGGCCATATTTAATTTAGTGTAATAATGGACATATATATGGGCTGCATCCTTATTTACATTAGATGACATGGTCCAATTAGAACGAGATGTTTATTTTATTTATAATTTAAAATGTATTCCTTTAAAATACAAAATTTACATTTAAGATTACAAAGGCTTACCAGGTATCCTTTTTGCTGTAGCTTCAGTATTTTATTTTATGTTATCTCGCCCTGTTGTTTGCAGTGGCTGCAACGGTTACACTCTAAAAAATAAAGCATCGGGTCAAACATATTTGCATTAGTCTTTTCGAGTTATGCCAACTTCTGATAGTATTACGTTGATCCAACATCATATTAATAATACAATTTAGTCTTCCAGCCACAGCAGAAAGCGTTTTTATATATTATGAACTTAATTACTGTCAACAGGAACACACTTATTTACTTAATTGTAATTTGTCAATTTTTAAGATTTTTAGCATAAGGCAAAAAAAAACATTAATGCAATAATTTGCAAAAGTAATTTTGAGTTACACCCATTGCTTGTAGTATTAAGCTGAGTCAACACAATATTTTAAACTTGATGCAACAGCATGTTTAAATAACATAAATATTAACATTAACGGATATTTTTATGTTGAATGAACCATTGCATTACTCCAAATAAACCTTTTTTTACTCAACTCAAGCTTCTTTTCCAGCAATGCAAGACGAGTGATCATGAATCATTACAGTTACCATAGATAGCACCTACATAATCATTTCAAGCTGGAAACAAACTATAGTAAATTACTGCAATTCAGACTCCACTAAAGAATTAAGTTTGGACATTAAATGAAACTATTAACAAAAGCTTGAACAGCTTTGAAAGGACAAAGTATACAGTCCCTATAAACAGTGTTTACCCTCTTGCATAAATTAAATTACTGCGATCACCTTTGTTCACATATCTGTAACAAATTCTCACACAAACAAAAGTGCTGATTGTATTTTTCCTGTAATGCCATTTGTCTCAAACATCCCTATATGATTTTAAAATTTTTAGTTTGTGAACCCATGCATTAAATGGGGGTAAATGATTTCACTACGAATGAAAAAGTGCAAAAAGAGCAGTACACTGATGTCAGCTTTCGGCCTTATGCAAAAATATATGACACTTGAATCATCAGAGAAAAAATATTTGTTTAAATGTGTTCTGTAATCACAAAACCAGACTGTTATTGACATCTAAGACATTTAACACCAACCTAAGAACCCACATTCAGGTGACTTATTCATTTCCCTTTTTCATTGTAGGAGGCTATAATGAAACAGCCATGTGCAAAATAATACCATACAGTTTGACTTAAAGTGATAGAAATGAGGGAAAAAAATGAGAATAACATCATGTAACAAATGTAACAAAACCCATGCAGACCTGCAGAGGGAAATGCCTACAAAGGGGCGGTACTAGCCTTAGGGTTTATCCACCATCTTTGAGTATTTTTTTAAAACTTACATGTAGATATTATCATTATTTTGAAATTAGATTAGCATATACATAGCTGTTTTTATCAATAAGCTCCAGTTATCCATTGTCTCCTCTTTAATAAATGTTGTAATCAATGTATCTGACTGTCATTTTGCACTGATCTGACATCAGGCTGTTACAATGTGAGTAGTAGTTTTGCCATGTTTGTGTAACTTAGTTTGCTATATTTCTTTGGGTGGTAGATTTTGTGTAGTGAACCTTCATTTATTGTCGAATAACTAATCGCTCAGTTCATTTTGCAAGTAGCTTGTTCAACACTGCCTACACATTTAAACCAACATTATATCTCAGTAAAAAGTCACATTACAGTGTTAAGACACATTTCTCTTACCTAAACTTATTTATGTAATATTAAATGTTCTGACCATTTGGAGGAGTGTTCTGTAACTCAGCCTGAACTTCGTCTGAGCACAATTGATCTGATGTTCTAAGAGATGTTCAGTTTTATCACTATCACAACGACCACTCTTAGTGTTCCATAGTTGTTGAGAATGTTCCATTATACTCTGTTTACAGTAGAGGATTTATAAAATCTAGAAAAAGTTTATTTGTGTTTTTTTAGTCACTTTATTCTCTTGCAGAACTTTATTCCTTTATTCTACAGCTTACACTCAAATTGACTATAATGCAAATATAGGTGAAGACGTCACTTAGCAATTTCTAGTGACATATAGGATAGGCAATAGCTACTTTCCTTATTGAGGAGTTGGGAACACTGAATAGAATTGTCTAGATTTCATCTAGCTAGTGAGCAGTTAATGAGCTCGTATACCATCTTAAACAAAGCTGCAAAATAAAAAATAACTGATTGTTTTACAAAAGCAAAACAACAACATGATCATAAAATTATATCATTATAATTATATAGTTAACAAATATAGCCCTCACCTTACTTAGAGAAAGTATGCTTCTTCTTGGAGCTGTGAAGTTTTCTGATAGTGAAATTAAAAAAGTGGGCAGGAGAATTCAGTCAAATAAGAAAGATAAGACACGCAAACTATTTAAGTAAGTGTGTTGGAACAACATTTATAGTTTTTGTGTCACCTGAACTCCAGTAATAAAAAACAAATGAAAAAAAATTCAGGCTAATTCACATAATTTGAGTTTTTTTATCTTAAAAATACACATATTTAACTAATGGCTAAAGGGCATCAGAATTATTTTTCGAAGTGTACCATAATAAGGTTGATGTACACAAACAACGTGATTTGAACAGGAGACTAACAGGAGCCCAATGAAACACCACTGGAATAAGCTAAAATGTCGATCTTGTACAAATGCTGCAAAATCCACAAACAGAAAAACAAATTTTAAAAATAAGGCACAGTTATCTGTATGTATATCACACATGTATATTTACAAAAGCTGCCAATACTCTTTAATCCAAATTGTCAGTTTCAATTGTCTTCTTCTTGTGAGGAGTCTTCCTGAAAAATAAATAAAAATAAATAAATTTAATTTATTGTTTCAACATTTAAACGTATCAATGTGTCTATATACTATACATGCAAATATTTATATAATAGGTGAAAACATACTTTGAAACTTTCCTGAGCTTCAGCAACTTCATCATTGGTGACAGCGTCCTTATCTAGTCGTTCGAGTTGTGGGAGGACTGAGAGCACACTGAAGCGATAATCCTCGTTCTCAGACAGAGGATTCTCTGTTAACACCAGTGTCCGCAGAGTGTCAGCCACACTGACTAGACTTTGCAGTGCCTGCTCGGAAGATACCAAGTTTCCCCTAAAGCAGTAAAAATAAAAGTCAGGTTAAAATAAATTATGTATCATTGCAAAAAGACATAAGGCTCATACAAACCAATATGAATGTTCTTTAATAGATAAATATTTCACCTTTTACTAAATTGTTTAAATAAATAAATGGTGGTGATTTGTACCTGACATTAAGATATGTTAGTGATTTCATACTAGAATTGATTCCATTCAGTGTCTCCAGCTGGTTGTCTCTTAGGTGAAGGGTTTTCAGCAACTCCAGTTTCTCAAGACCTTCTAAATGTTTTATTTTGTTATTTGCCTAAAAAGTCAAAATGTTAGTGAGAAAAAAACATTTTTAGAACCTGCAATGTAGATTTTTTCATTTTCTTTACATTGTCCTCTTTTGTGGCGGCACGGTGGCTTAGTGGTTAGCACGTTCGCCTCTCAGCACTAGGGATTCCCGGTTCGAATCCCCATCTGGGTGGAGTTTCTATGTTCTCCCCGTGTCTGCGTGGGTTTCCTCCGGGTTCTCTGGTTTCCTCCCACAGTCCAAACATGGATCAAGTCAAGTGAATTCTCAAAATTGCCCCATATAGAGTGTGTCTGTGTGAGTGAGTGTGTGCCCAGCGATGGATTGGCGCCCTGTCCTGGGTCTATCAGCCCAGCGCCTGAGACGTTCTCCCCTGGATGGGCATGGGGAACCCTACCGCGACCCTAATAGAGGATAAAGCAGGAGATGATGAATGAATGAATGAATGTCCTCTTTTGTAATTTTGATATTGAATGATTCCGTGCACTGCAGTAACACTGACTTGGTGTGTTAGATCAGACACAGCAGTGATGTTGGAGTTTTCAATCACATTGCACTTTATTAGAAACATCTACTTTATCGTGCCACCTTACAGATGCAAAATTATATTCTGTAGCACATCTGTTGCTGTACAGTTTATGTTAGTCATCCTCTTATTCTTAATCGACGTCAATGAGGTGTTTGACAATTCCAGCAGAACCACTCCCTCTCATAAAAGCTCAGAATAAACCAACACACCACCATCATGTTAATGTCACTGCAGTAAAAGCGCTATAAAATACAAATAAAGGTCAATAATAAGTACAACTGTGGTGGTTTAGCAGCACCTGGTTTAAGCAGTGGTGTAATGGAGAACCCATATCCAAGGCTAAAAAAATCTTGTGTAATTATGAAACTTGATAGATAAGAAAAAGCCGACAATGTGTTTCTCAATACACTGAACAAAAGACAATGCAAAACAGCAATACTCTTACCAGGTAAAGATGTTGCAAACTGGGAAGGTCAATTCCTTTTGTAGTCTCTAATTTATTTCCTTTAAGGTCCAATAAAATCAAATTGTTTAGTCTGCTACAGTCAAGACCGGAAATGCTCTGAATATTATTACCTTAGACAACAAAAAAAAAATCTAAATCAATATTCATTTAATTGAGCCCTAAACACTATTAAACAGCTTTGGCGTGAATTAGAACAAAAAGTGTGAGACAGACCATCTCATCCAGAATCAGTGTGAGCTTGGATGTACATTTACTGTATAAATTGGCAAAATCTTTACAGTCACCCAAAAATATTGTAGAAAGAAACATGTTGAAGCTGTTGCAAAGTGGAGGCTGTCATAAATGTCTTTGTCTTTACAATGTACTGTCATGTCAGTATATTACTGCTTAGTAATAAATTCAAAGAAATAAGATGCCCAGACACGTGTCACTAACCAGCAAGATTGAGGTGTTCCAATTCAGGTCCTTCAAGGCCCTCAATGTCAGTTAGCCGATTGGACATCAGGCTAAGATATTGTAAATAAACCAGCTGACTCAGGGGTTGACCATGAAATCCTTGAATGTGATTGATATCTGCCTTTAGCCAAAGCAAATCTTTTAACGCAGCCAGTGGTGAAAGGTCTGTCAGGTAATTGGCGGAAATGTCCAAGTAACGCAGATGAACAAAAGCGCTCACTAAGACGATGTCTGTCAAATTCCTGGCAAATGTAAAGAAAAAAATCAGGTTATGTTAATGTACCCATTTTAATAACTACAAATAGTAAAACAAATAGTGGAAACACCACATAGATTACTTTTTTGGCACAAAACTAAAAATAAAATACCTTGCTTTAAGTTCAAGTTTCACAAAGGCATGAGACAGTCCATTTGCTATACGGCACAACAAGGACAGATTTTGTGCTATCATGTCCTGTGTCAGTGGGCAAGGCTGAATCTGAGATCAAGTGGAATAAGGGAAAGTAAGAAAGTCAAAATAAACTCAGTTTTATTTATATAGCACTTTAAGAAGTATGACATTGTGTTACAGCACACTGTAGAACCCGGAGGAAACCTACGCGGACATGGGGAGAAGATGGCAACTCAATAAGTCAAGTGCCACCATTCTGATACTACATTTAAATTGATATGTCAGTTGGGTAAACTAATACTACATTAAATTATTTGATCATCTAATTACATTAATAAATGCATTTTTAATTTACAGATAGGATCATTAATAATAATGTGTCGTTATTGTCTTACCTCTTGCTCTTCAGACTCAGTTCTGTCTCCAGGATCATTTTCCTTCAGCTCACCCGCTTCAGAGTTATCCTCTAATTCGTCTTCCTCCAAATCTGACATTGCTTAAATGTACATATACATATATAATATGTAATGTTGAATATTATATTGAACAAATTTAACAAGTTATTTTTAACTTAGTGTAATAATAAATATATATTGGCTTCTTTCCTGTAAACATTGAACAAAGTGCCCAAATAAAACCAGATCAGTTTTTTTTTTTTTTTTTTTTAAATGTATTCTTAAAAAATACAAAACATATATGAAAGATTATGAAGGCTTACCGGATTTTCACTCAGTTGAAGCTTTGATGTTTTATTTTATGTTTTTCCTCTGTTGTTTACAGTGGCTGCCTCGGTAACCAGTGAGGCGGGCTGGGGGTGTGGTGTCAGCCGCAGTGAAGGACATGCCCCCTTGCTGTCCTGAAAATAATGTTCTCAATGACAGAAGTGACATTTCACTCACACAAGATAAAAAAAAAAACACCAAAAAGCAACTTTACGGTTCAAAACATTACCTTAATGATTTTGTTGTGCATGCTTTAGCTAATGAAAAACATCTAATCTACAAATTAATCTATGTTTTCTACTGCTTTTGTCAAAGTGACTGTACATCCAGATCCAAATGTTAAGGCATTCCTAATAAAAAATCTATTTAATCTGTTTCTTTCCTTTAATCACAAGTTAACCTACACTTTATATTTAAATATTACTAAGAAACAACAAAAGAGTTAACAAAAAATTCTTGAGTTAAAGGGAATGACTGCCTGTTGTTTACAGGCATAAAAGAAATTGAATTCATTTATAATATAATACGGGTAGTTCTGGACCTTAAATCGGATTGGCAGAGCCATTTGTCAAGCGGAGAAATTATTGCTATAATGCACATTCGTATCAATGTGTGATATACATGTTTGAATCATGTACCATAAATGGAAATACAGATTAATACAAAAAACAAACAATTCCCGATGAGCATGTTGTTTATAGATCCTGTTCTGTAACATGGCAACTAAATGTCATTTTTTGATTGTTAGCAAAACCGGTATCAGTTGCACAACTAGATTAAATTGCGGAAGACCAGGTTATTAAAAAAAAAATTCCAACAAAGGGATTCATAAATGAAACCTTTTTCATTACAGTGTGTTTGTAACATTTAAAAAGTAAGAAACCATTTGAAGTTGTGTATTATTGTGAATAAATCATGGGAAAGAGGTGTAACGGCACCCGAGTCCACCTTCCAGTGATTTATTTACAATATTGTACTTCTTTACCCATCTTGCTTTATTAAGCTAAACTGATGTTTTTTCTTTTCACCAAACATCTGAATCAGAGTGACTCAATCTGGATCTTTACATTTATATTAATGTATATGGTGAGAACCTAGACACGTAACCACACTGCGTTCTAGATTTTATGTGAAAATAATAGAGACAAAGTTTAGCAAGAGTTAAATTTATTGACATGTAATAGATGCTTTTAAACTTTTTAACACTATTAAAGCAACTATTCATATTTTGCATTTCATTATCAAGTAAAATAAATACAACTTAGGTAAGGTAGGTTAAAATGTTAGCAAACAGTAAACAGTGTTTTTTTTTTTTTTTTGCAGATAAGTCAACAAAATATAAAAGTTCAAGCATGACAATGTATTATAAATAAATGCTGGATTTCAAAAGCCCTGAGAATACTGCATAATGCATCAATTAACATACCACTGAGAAATCCAGCAAAAGATGCTGCCATTTTTAAATTTTTTGAAAAGCTGCACATTCTTCATAAAACCCAGTTGTTTCTGTAACTTCTTGATAGAATTTGACTAAAAAGTTCTTAATGTATACCACAGCATTGTGTAACATTCATTGCATTGCTATTATGCTTTGGCCAAATCAGAATGCTGGATGTTCAGAATGTACATACAGCAATACAAGGATGTCTATAGAAAAGAAGTCATTTTGTCATAACAGTAGTAGCAGTAACTTAGGATATTCAATTCTTACATTCACTTAATTTTCCAAAAGTCTGGGTAAAACCACCTAAAACCGGATTTGCTCCAGTACAGGGGCACAAAATATATTTTAGATGAGAAATAAATAGTTATATAATGTTATTTTATACACTGTGTAGTTGTGAAACTCACCACCAAAACCAGTAGTTTTTAACTTAATAATAATAATAATATTTATATGAAAAGAAAAACTTTAAAATGAGTGGTCAATGTGATTGTCAAGGAAGAAATAACTCATCGTTGTCCACTGATTAAATAGATAATGGTGGTTTACATTTCTGGATCTTTACTTACTCCAAAAATGAGCTACACGGCTTCTGCATCTTATAGACAAGAGATTCTAGTAACCATCAAGTGCTCTGAACAAATCTAACAAATTCTAAATGAGATGTGTGAGGCTCTTAAGACCTTGCAGTTCCTCACACCTCGCTCATACTTTTGTACTTTTTAACCCAACAGATTAAAATATATATATTTCTAAAGCAGACATTCATGTTTATCTGGAAGGTTTCAAAAGAAGACAAATGGTAACACTTGAGTGTTCATGCCTTTAGATGCTACACTGTTGGTCAAAATCTCACTTCTGCCTCACAGCAAAAAGATTTGATTTGATTACCAGTAGGAGTGACCAAATGATTGGATCATTGATAATGAATTCCTTTCTAAAAATTGACACTGATTCTGGCCAGATTGTTCTAAATAAACAAACCATGCAGATGTCCACCTTCTGGACAAATGAATCCTAGTTGAGTCGCTGCCTGATGTTGCTCTCGTAATTTTCCATGCAGATCTGAATGCGTTGGGTGAAGTAGTTTCGATCAGAGATGGCTTTGAGCAAATCATTTTGGATGAGACACAGGTCATAAAGTTCTGAAGTGGAAGCTCTTCGAGTCTCTGAGCTCTCTGCATCCAAAAACAACTGCAAATATGACAGACAGCTACATTATTGAAAAGAAAAAGTATACGATGAACATTTTATTTTATTTTATTTTTCAAACCTTAGGATGTACAATAGTGCAGTCATCATTTTGACGGATGTTGTCATCGATGAAGATGTGTTGGACTGTTGAGTCAAAAGGATCAATCCATATTGGCTTCCCTCCTAAAATAGAATATGTGTTTCGTACCCACCTACAAATAAAGTTTATTATGAAAAAAATGAAGTAGTTTCATAATTTTCTTATTTGATCCGATTTAAGCTTTTTTCTATAATAAATGAATTATTAAGTCTGATTACAATTCTACAAGTAATCACATTCAAGCCAAGTTTAAAGACTTCCAGTGCTAAATGAGAAGCAAACTCACTGTCCTAACTTGTTGCACTGTTGCATTTTATGAGTTTGGTGGTTAAGATATGTCTACACCACATTAATACACATTTTATAGTTAGCTGGAATCAGCTTTAAGTTTATTTATTAATATAGTTTATATATTTTAAATAAGCAGATTTCCAGTGTTCTAAGCCTACCCCAGTGTAAAGTAAAAACTCAATGCCATTGTTTCTAAGAAAAAAATTTTATGAGAAAAATTTGAAACTCATCCTCACTGAGCAGCCAGGCAGTGTTTAAAGTACAAGACAGCAAAGTATAGTGATTTTTATTATTCATTCATTCATTATCTCCCGCTTTATCCTCTATTAGGGTCGCGGTGGGGTTCCCCATGCCCATCCAGGGGAGAACGTCTCGGCCGCTGGGCAGATAGACCCAGGACAGGGCGCCAATCCATCGCTGGGCACACACTCACTCACACAGACACACTCTATATGGGGCAATTTTAAGAATTCAATTGACTTGATCCATGTTTTTGGACTGTGGGAGGAAACAAGAGAACCCGGAGGACACCCACGCGGACACGGGGAGAACATGGAAACTCCACCCAGATGGGGATTCGAACCGGGAATCCCTAGCGTTAAGAGGCGAACGTGCTAACCACTAAGCCACCGTGCCGCCGAATTTTATTATTATCTTTATAAAATTGGTCAATTAGTTGATGACTATGTAATAACTGTCAGTACACGAATGACCAGGCTCGAGAAAAATTGTAAAGCTGTTTCAAGACAAACACAACTGCAAAATTCACTATATAAAGCAACTCGAAACTACATCAATGAATTCTCCAAAAATCCAGAATAACAGTGTCAATCTTTTATAGGATCCTTACCAGTTAAAATGGTCCTGCAAGCCACCCAATCCATGCAATGTGCTTACATACTGGTACACCTTCCGCTCCCCACCCTGTGTAGATACTCGCTTTTCTCCATGAGTCAGAATCACACCTTTGGTGCTGCACCTGATCTGGCCTGGTGTCGTGTTGACTGTCAGCTACAAGTGAAATTAATTTCCATTAAAATGCACATTGAATAGAGAAAGTTGATAAATGTGTTCTTTTAGTTGTTTTTTTTTTTTTTTTTACCTTAAGTTCTGAAAGAAGAGGAAACACCGGATGGGAACCTTGCTCAAGGGCACTACATACACTATTCAGTACACGTGGCAGGTCTGAGCCAAATGTGCGAAACCAAATAGCAAACTCGATCCCTTGCGATGTGAGATCCTGCAGCAGCTGGAAGAAAGAAGGCAGGATCCAGTGATACAGTCTGCCATCTTCCCCTTTTACAGTAAAGTTCTTATCGGCAGGAACATCAGCAGGCCAGCGTAAAAGTTCCAGATGCTCCTCCAGTATCTTCCGAAAACGCCGCCCTGGACCAGCAGTGGTGAATCCTGCAACTCTTCCAAACTGGGAGTAGAAAGTCACAGCACCCTCACAGGGTGAATGGAGTGATGGATACTCACTTATCCAGTCCCATTTTCCTGTATATATATATATAAAAAAAAGATGGTCATTTATAGAATGTAACTTGTTTTACAGTTTAAATACAATTAACATCCAGATATGGTAAATAGCATAACATGGATTGATCATAAATTGAATGCTCTAAATTACCTCTAGGCGGCACGGTGGCTTAGTGGTTAGCACGTTCGCCTCTCAGCACTAGGGATTCCCGGTTTGAATCCCCATCTGGGTGGAGTTTCCATGTTCTCCCCGTGTCTGCGTGGGTTTCCTCCGGGTTCTCCGGTTTCCTCCCACAGTCCAAAAACATGGATCAGGTCAATTGAATTCTCCAAAATTGCCCCATATAGAGTGTGTCTGTGTGAGTGAGTGTGTGCCCAGCGATGGATTGGCGCCCTGTCCTGGGTGTATCTGCCCAGCGCCCGAGACGTTCTCCCCTGGATGGACATGGGGAACCCCCCGCGACCCTAATAGAGGATAAAGCGGAAGATAATGAATGAATGAATGAAAAATTACCTCTGTATAGTGTGTGTTAGTGCGGCTGTGCTGCTGTAGTTTCATTCAAACACCTCAGTGACACTGCTGGGATACAAATAATTCCCCAACCAAAAAATACCTGCTCTGTGGTGCTACTATTGGGGTCCTGACCATTAGAGAACATGGTTCTCTAACACAGTATGTACTGTAGTCCAAACAGATAGACTACAGTCTGGGATTGTAGAACTACAAAATCAGTCTTTACAGTAAGTGGAAATTATAACATGTACATTAGGTGGAGCAAGAAGGGGTTGTGTCCAAACATGTGACTGGTACTGAACATGTCTGTTGGTGATCGGTCTGGGTTTTTATAACTTTCACCTACTTAAAACTCTGACAGGATGGAACCATGCCATCCTGATTAGAGTAATTAGATTAGAAAATGAATCTGGGTCATCTGCTTTAAGTAACCTGCCTGTACATGGAGTTCACCAATCTGGTATTTTCATTCATTCATTATCTCCCGCTCCCGTGGTGGGGTTCCCCTATGCCCATCCAGGGGAGAACGTCTCAGGCGCTGGGCAGATACACCCAGGACAGGGCGCCAATCCATCGCTGGGCACACACTCTCTCACACAGACACACTCTATATGGGGCAATTTAGAGAACTCAATTCACTTGATCCATGTTTTTGGACTGTGGGAGGAAACCGGAGAACCCAGAGGAAACCCACACGGACACGGGGAGAACATGGAAACTCCACCCAGATGGGGATTCGAACCGGGAATCCCTAGCGCTGAGAGGCAAACGTGCTAACCACTAAGCCACCGTGCCGCCATTATGGTATTTTCATTCATTCATTATCTCCCGCTTTTATCCTCTATTAGGGTCGCGGTGGGGTTCCCCATGCCCATCCAGGGGAGAACGTCTCGGGCGCTGGGCAGATAGACCCAGGACAGGGCGCCAATCCATCGCTGGGCACACACTCACACACTCACACACTCAAACACACTCTATATGGGTCAATTTAGAGAACTCAATTAACTTGATCCATGTATTTGGACTGTGGGAGGAAACCGGAGAACCCAGAGGAAACCCACACGGACACGGGGAGAACATGGAAACTCCACCCAGATGGGGATTCGAACCGGGAATCCCTAGCGCTGAGAGGCGAACGTGCTAACCACTAAGCCACCGTGCCGCCATTATGGTATTTTATAATGGTAAAAAAAAAAAAATAATAATAATAATAAAATGCGAGTGATGACGTCACGTGACAGGTTACCTTTCGTCATCCGCCCCCAGGTCACAGTGGACAAGAAATAATCAAGAGCAGCCACCGTCCCTTGATTTGTAACAGCATCAGATACCAGGATGGTGTTGTTGAGATCAACGTGAAGCACAATCTTCTTCTTCTGAGCGAACGGTGACCTTGGAACTGTGAAATCTGGGTAATGGTTCGTGGTGTAATCACAGTCCCGTGTTCCACAAACCCCCTGCTGCAGGTCCGACATGCTGGATCTGCTGCCTCAGCACATTCCTGAGCCCCTCCACCATCTGCAAGCTCAGCTGCAAGGAATCGATTTGTTTACAGAACCGATTGAAAGCGGGGCATTTAAACCGAGCAGACAGTACGCAGTGTACAAAGAGTGAGAATAAACACTAACGAGTAGACTGCTAAGGTGAGGCGCGCATTAAAATTAATAGAATGGTCCGTGTTTTAAACGGGCATCTAAATATTAATATTCTTATAAGATTTTCTAATTACCTTAATTCAAGATACATCTGGTGATTGATAATAGTAAATACTTGAACATTTCACCGGCTGCCTCAGTGACCGGCTTGTGACGCCGCGTACTTCCCTTTTCCTGTCAGATGCGCGTTGTGTTCCAAACGGGACGCTAAGCACTATCCCCTAGGTCCTACAAGTGTGCTTGAAACTCTGAACCCGCTGTGGATTATCAATGTGGTTACTTTACTAATGCATTTTTATAAATGATCGTCAGGACATTATTAATTACTCTTAACTACTGCACTTTATAAATATTTTGTGTGTGCCACTAACGTATATTGGTACGCAAGAAAAAAAAAGCGTAAGCGCAGTTCCTTAAACGTGTGCCTTAAAATAATAATAACATAATAATCTTAGGCGGCACGGTGGCTTAGTGGTTAGCATGTTCTCCTTTCAGTACTAGGGATTCCCGGTTCGAATCCCCATCTGGGTGGAGTTTTTATGTTCTCCCCGTGTCTGCGTGGGTTTCCTCCGGGTTTTCCGGTTTCCTCCCACAGTCCAAAAACATGGATCAAGTCGATTGAATTCTCTAAATTGCCCCATATACAGTGTGTTGTGTGAGTGAGTGTGTGCCCAGCGATGGATTGGCGCCCTGTCCTGGGTCTTTCTGCCCAGCGCCCGAGATGTTCTCCCCTGGATGGGCATGGGGAACCCCACCGCGACCCTAATAGAGGATAAAGCGGGAGATAATGAATGAATGAATAATAACCTTAAAATATGTATATAGAGCGTGTGTGTTTTTTTCTGGTTTTTATATATATATTATTTAATTATTATTATTATTAGGCGGCACGGTGGCTTAGTGGTTTGCCTCTCAGCGCTAGGGATTCCCGGTTCGAATCCCCATCTCGGTGGAGTTTCCATGTTCTCCCCGTGTCTGCGTGCGTTTCCTCCGGGTTCTCCGGTTTCCTCCCACAGTCCAAAAACATGGATCAAGTCAATTGAATTCTCAAGATTGCCCCATATAGAGTGTGTCTGTGTGAGTGTGTGCCCAGTGATGGATTGGCGCCCTGTCCTGGGTCTATCTGCCCAGCGCCTGAGATGTTCTCCTCTGCATGGGCATGGGGAACCCCACCGCGACCCTAATAGAGGATGAAGCGGGAGATGATGAATGAATGAATTATTATTATATTGACTTTTTCTTACTCATCCAGGGCGGACGGCAAAGTAAGAATTTAATTGCTCAGGGAAACATGTTTCTATAGGTGCATATGACAATTAAAGCCTTAAATCTTTGAATCTTGAATCTTAAAGTATCGCGTTTACGTAACGCTATTAATCGCTCATAAAAAAAAAAAAAAAAAAAAAAAAACTAGTAGTAATTCTAGCAGCAATTCGCTAATGCTCCAGTAGAGGGAGCCTAGCTCTCAGGATGCACGACCAGGGTGGAAATGCACCCAAATAATAATGACACCTGTTCTGTGATGGTTCTGAACCAACAGGGGACAAACAAAAACAAGGAAACAGATGTACTACAGGCTGTCATTTTTAAACTACAAATTGTGTGTCCAAACTATGGACCTTTGTACTGTATATTTTGTCTTATTTGTTTTACTTCCTTAAGGACAGATGAAAAACGTGGTCAAATTTATAGTATGTAGTAAAAAATCCCAAAGGTGTTTGATGGGGTGGAGGTTATTGCTCCTTAACATCAAACTTACAAAAGTGCTTCTATAAAGCTGGAAGCATTAAAACGATGGCTACATGTTTGAGTTTCTACACATAATTTCAATGATTAAGTCTCGTTTCTGAGTATAGTACCACTACATGGACAGAAGTAAACAGGATAAATCCATTGTAATATCATCTCATTATCTTATGGTCACAGGGCAACTTGCCGAGCTCGAGATTCAAACCTGGTCAGACTTCTGATCTGTTTAAAAAAAATGAGTTACTAAATTATATCCTGGTTAAAGTAAAAAAAACAACAACAAAGTACTTAATGATCATAATCTCGAGTTCCTTCAAATTTTTTATTTATATTAACCATTTATCATTATTCACAGCAGCATCCTCATAACTGAACCCTAAGCGCCAGCGTTATATGCAGTTTTGAACAAAAAAAAAAACGGGCAGGAATACAAGAAAATCCACCAAGACAATAAAAACAAAGAAAAAAACTTGAAAGCAAAAGTGCGGGTAACAAAACACAATACACCACGGTTCAACATGCATGTCTCGGTCAGGTAGGTTTTTGCACTTAATGCTAATATTTCCACAGGAATTTGCATGGCAAAAACACAACAGTCTGTATATAAAAAAAGTTCATACAAAGTAAATCGACAAAATAAACAAACTCCAGAGATATGAACAAAAATTCCACTCCAGCAAGCCACACCACCTCCTGCGTAATAAGTTTGTAAAGTGAATCTTTGCTCACACCATCAACAGTATATGTCATAAACAGTTCCATGTTTTAAAAGGGACATAAAGGGGGAAAAACAAGTATGAAAAATGTTGTGGCAGAGTACCTGATCCTGTGAGAAAGCATAATCCTGCAGTCATCACTGTAAGCATTATTTTAATTACCCACCATTATATATGCCTTCATGGGTTTTGAGACATATGCATGGCTCTTTTTAATCCAGATTCTTAAATCAAATTATTTTACATGTTGCACATATACAACAGAAGCACCTTAGCTGTGCCTGGTCAGCTATTGAGCACCGAAGTCTCTTTCAAGGAAGAAATCTCCCTGAGGCAAAGGCGGGCGTCGGTGGTCACGGACACAGCTTTAGGTATATCTCAGTCCACTTCTTCCATGCTGGTATAAGATGGGCTGGAGCATTCAGCAGAACGGGCGAAAAGATCGGAGGTCACTTCTGCACTCAGCTGAGGGGGTCCTTCAGGGTTCAACTCAGCCCCAAAAAGTGCCTGGCTAGAGGCCTGTAAAACAAATCACCGTTATAATAAGAGATCTTTAAAGAATGGCAAAAAATAAATAAATTGCTAGATGGGTAGATAAGCACTACATACATACAGACTTGTATGATGAGCATTATGCAGAAAATCAAAACAAAACAATGTGCAATTTAGTAGATTTTATTACAAAAAAACAGAAAATTGAATGTATACTCCTGAGGCATTTGTTGTTGGATCTGGATTACATTGTGAAAATACAGCATTACAAATAAATTACACAATAAAGTAAAATGTTTTTATAAAGCACATTTAATTTGCAACTATGAACTCAATCTAAACCAGTCTGTGCAGTTTAGCATATTAAAATAGAACAAGGTTCAGTGGTTTTAAAAGTTATGAAGAGAATCCAATGATGATACATTAGCAATTTTACATTTTTATTTCCCTGAGCTGCAAACGCCTACCTTTCATTAGTTTTTGCCTAAAATATGGCTAATGAAAAAATGCTTAGAAACCTATTATGCAGGCTTTAAATTCTAGTGACCCTATTCAGAACGACAGAACGTACACACTGAATATTCAAAATCAGCATGAAAAAAGTAACCTGGTTCAAGCTTTGGTAACAGTGTGTAACGCAGGGTGAGTGAACTCACCATAGCATAAATACCTGACCTGCAAAAGTATTCCTGGGTGTAAAAGAAAATTACAGAGCTTATAAAACATGAAACCCAAAGTAACTATTTCTTAATGTTTTTTGTATGGCTTTTTAAAAATGACATAAATTAAAATGATTTGAGAATTGTTTTTACAACTTAATAGTTTTGAACACAAAATAACGAGGCTTAATTAAAACATGCAATATATTAAATCAACTTTAAAACAACATTGTGTTATTTCAAACAAGCCAAATCAAACTCAAATTAGAGAGAATCCACATGGGGATACACAAACTACGTCCAAAAACAATAATGTAAAAGCTAAAACATCCTTAAATAATAAAGTTTATATTAAAGACAAATAAACTTTGGACATACACTGTGCGACTGTAACCAGTTTTAAACCTGATTTGGTCGGAGCTTACTGGATTTAAGCAGAATTGTGAATTTTAGCTTATTTGCCAAGAAATGTCATTCAGCCAAACAATATCTTATTGCACAGTCAGAGCAAAGTATAAATGTCTAAAATTTTGCAGATTGCTTTAAAGTTTGTGCAGCCATTTTTTCAGAGGAGGATGATCACAAATGCTTTTCATATCAAACATTAAAAAATTGATATTTGCAGCGACATGTAGCTAATATGGACAAACCCAACTTAGACTTAAAATATCAACCATTTTAAATTCTAATTCTATATATATATATATATATATATATATATATATATATATATATATATATATATATATATATATAATATATATATATATATATAAATAATTATAATTAATATAACACATTAAATGCTTGTATGAAGATCTTGTCCATCTATGAAGCTTTCCTTAGTGGCCATTTGGGCATCCATAATGATACCTTCTAGCCTCTTTGTCACTGTTGTCCAAATACAGCAATCGTTATGAACATAGAAGGTGAATCGGTAGCTGAAAGGATCTGGATTCTAATTAGAATGCCCTATTTTACACTCTACCTCTAGGGGGAGGCAGATATTCACACAGTACACATTAAGCCACATCCACAGGTAAAGGTGAGACTTTAGAAATGTAGCTTAGCTTGAACTACTGGAATTCAGTTATCATTACATATGACTAGAAGATGGTCATATACATTGAAAATTGCTTCAGTATTTTATAACTAGGTTTTAAATGTAAATATGAATAATATAATTATATAAAGCTGATATGATGTTAGAAATATAAACCAAAAAATAAAGCAGCAGTAAATGTTCGTTTTTTTTTTTTAAATGCATTAGCATTCTCTGTAATGATGAAATTTATAGACCATTGGGGAAGTCGTAGGCTTGTCCTTAAGGATTCAGCCTGAGGGTCACCGGTTTGATTCCCAGTCCCACCAATTGTTTTGGCTGAAGTGCCCTTGGGCAAAGCACCTAACCCAATTGCTCCCCTGGTGCCGTATATACAAGGATGCCCACCGATCCGAGCATACGTACACACTTCACTTGTGTGTTTCACTGCACGGATTGGTTAAGTGTGAACAACAAATTCATCTGTGTGTAATCACAGTAAGCAAAATAGATCCCTCACATCATAAACATGATCATATTGTCAGTATTTACAAACAATGCCAATAAAAAAAAATCATTCAATTCATAATTCTTTTGTATTAATGTCAGTTGCCATGTTTAAATTATTTAAAAGTTGCAAAAATTTTCTTAAAACATAAAATAATGAAGAATAATAAATATTTTAGCCTAAAGGATTTTGATTAATATCACCTCATTTAACGTCAGGTAGATGAAACTAGTCAATATTGTGCATTTATCTCAAAATATTGCTTATGAGAATACAAGTTTTACACCTGCATGAATAAGGTCTGACATTATTCTAACCAATATTACATTTCAAATGAAAACAGGACAGGACATTGTGCTAAGCACATAAAGAATACAAAGCCAATGGCCTCATCGACATAATAAATTATGCATCAAGTTACAAATAAACTTCTAAAGTGCAAATTTTTTAAACCTTTTCCCTTGGGTTAGTTGTACAGTACTGAACACTGTATGTTTACATTGCAGCTTAGTTACATTAAGGCCTGAAAATGAGAGGATAGAAGACATTTAGCAGCAATGCAAACGCCGCAGCTGCTATGACCAGGAGGAAATATCGGAATCTGTCATCTTCAGAATACTCTGAGGCACAGTCTCGTCTGTGATCTGCGTGTCCCCCATGGCCATCACGCTCTTCCTCCACCCTCTGCCTCCTTCTTCGCCGGCGTAGCCCAGGCCGGAAAAGCCTCCAAGTGGAAGCACTTTGCTGCCCTTCTGCCTCCTCCTCCAGTTCCTGCCATATCAGAGACGCCTGCGATTGGCGGAAACCTATGTCAGCTTCTGTGATTCTGTGACAGAGCAGGGTTTTAAAAGCCCCTAACCACAGCCAAAATTCAGGACTCGCATTTGCTCAGTAATACCAAAACTACCAGCATGACACTGAACCAAACTAAACGAAAAAGGTCAAAATATAGTAATAACTGCATCATTTAAATGTAAAAGCTAAAAACAGCAGATGTAATACCCTTGATGCTCTGCCAAAGACCAGAATGTATTCAGAAAACTAAGCTGGAAAAATAAGTTTTAATTAATGTCCATAATTCCAGACCCCGTTTACCCATTATATATATATATATATATATATATATATATATATATATATATATATATATATATATATATATATATATATATATATATATATATATGTCTTTTCTGTGCAGTTCTCAAGTAAGTTTAAAGTCATAAAAAATCTATGAAAAGACAACAGAACAAAATATTTCAAATACAATAAAGGGATTGGAACTCTAATACCCACATAAGTAAAATCCGAACATATAGAAAATATTTTGAATTTTTAGCACCAAGAACCATCAGAAGTTTTTATATAAATAAAAATGAACAAATAAAAAACTAATTTATAAAAACAACCATCAAGCACGCCTAATGGATTTAGAGATTAAGTACAAGAGATCGTTCACATTTAATAACGCATTTTGGATACATTTCATAAAAAGTGAGGCAGGCTTTGAGCACGGGATGATCTTAAGAACACGTCCAAATTCATAATTAACTAGCTTTAAAAAAAAAAGCATGTAAATGGTTTTATGACCAATAGTTATCTTCAAGAAAAATGTAAAAAATACCTCTAAAGAGCAACATGTGCAAGATATGGTATTAATAATCTCAAAGGATTATCTTTGTAAGGTCGAACAGGCTAAAATAAATACAAGAAAAGACTCGTAGTTGGTACCGACTAAACATGCTGCCTACACAGAGTCGTTTGCATTATTGTACTTTAAACTGAAAAGATAAACAAACAAAAATTAAGAAATGTATTATTGCTTTGGTATGAGATGTGATTTTTTTTATAGAACCTAAAAAGACATGCCATGTGGTATTTGTAGTCATTTGCTTTTACACACTTATTTCTGATAGGAAATGGTGCAATTCTTACATCAGTACCAGTTTCTTAACATTAAAATATTATGAAACCTAATTTGTTCATTCTTCTATTACATCAGCATTTAAAGGAGGACAAATAAATAGAACTGTACACACATTTATCATAAATGTAATAAAAACAATATAGATTATATCAACAACTAAACGATCGAACCCTTGTTTACCAGCAGACATATAATACAATAAAATAATCAACACAGGCTGAAGGGCCTATATAATAAAATATCAGTTACAACCTTATAATTAAATGCAAGAGAAAATAGCATACATATAAAGAAAACAGATTTTCTCACGTGAAATTGTCCGTGTTCAGTTTGATATATTAGCAGTTTTAAAGATTAACTTCCGGAAATGATAATCATTCAATTATTTGGAAATGCAATTAATTTATACGAACCTACAATTACAAACTAAATGGAATTTAAAGCTATAAAGCAGTCATATTCAACTAAACGCAAATGCAAATGCTGTATCCACATTAGAATGGCAAAGGAAAAATGTGTTTAAGCTCTATATCAGAATCAATCCAGTTTAAAACATCTGGTAACACATCAGGTGCACATACCAGCTTAATCAGAGAATGCTGCAATTGGTTGGTTAATATCAGAATACATAACGATCCCCTTTACTAAAATCCTTGCATCCCCCTATCTGCACTAAATCAGGTTCTACGGCCTCATTGAAAAAAATCTTGTTTTCCTGCCCTGACATTAAAAGGGTAGTGTGAAGGCTTTGTATGAGTTTTAAGTGCAGCATATTTGATTACAGAAAAGTAATCAGCTCACCTGACTTGCGGTAGCTCCCGCTGCAGCAGTGGACTCTGCTCCGAGTGGGCCGACCAGACGAGGTGGGCGTTCTACGGGAGAGTTCCTGCGTCGGTAGAACAGCACATAGGCATAGCGCGTCACCACCTGGCTCTCTTCTACTGTTGTCACGGTGCTGTCATCAAATAATCTCCAGCCTGTGCACAGGAGATACCAACTAAGAATGCAGGACAATTTACACCCTTTTCATGTAAAAGTCAGTAAAATTATATCCTTTTTATTTTTAAAAAGGTTTTATGTGAATTTTTTACTTTTAGAAACTAAATGATAAGAATGTTTAAATGGAATGATATTTATGTGAAATGCTTTAATTAGAGAAACTCACAATTCAACCCCCTTCCTACTAAACATAAACCAATGATTAATTCACAAAAAAGGGAGAAAACTTGGTTACATTATTTAAAACAAGCTTTCATTGATTTTGGCATTTTTCAAAAGAGAATAAATATTACATTTACATTTCATCATTTAGCAGACACTTTTATCCAAAGTTACTTACAAGTATCCCAACTTGGTTGTGGTCAGAACACAGGGTTGATACAGCAACCCAGGAGCAATGAGGGTTAAGGGTCTTGCTCAAGGACCCACATTGGTAACTTCAGTGGACTTGGGATTTGAACCCACAACCTTCAGATTGATAGACCAACACCCTCCCACAGAGATACCACACCCTCCCACTGAGCTACCACTCCCCTTTTAATATAATAATTAAAATATCTCACTACATTGCATGTCCTGGAAATATATATATGGAAACATACCAACATCACTGCGTTGACTGTTCTTGTCATTGGGCAATCGTGCATAAGCTGTGTAATGTCCACCGATCATTCCTCCATAGTGGTTTATAACAGCATATAGGTCATAAATTGGAGGTTGCTGGACATCTTCCTTCTGACCAATACAAAACTTACTCAGGTCTAAATTCCTATGAAAAATGTTGTTGAAATGATGTTATTTAGATTTCAAAACAAGCTACTGAATATGATTTCACACTACAGACAGCCTACAACGGACAGCCTAAGCATTTGTATACCTCACAGGAAAGTCAACCATATCGTTAATTTTATCCCTCCAAATGAAGCTCCGAAAGGAAAAGCGTTTGAGCTGGATGATCAGTACATTTGGTAGACGCCAAAGCAGGAGTTGCTTGGATGCCTCCCTGTGCTGCTGGCATTTGGGACAGTACCTGAAAGGCAAAATGTTATGATACTTTGGGAAAAAAAAACACAAAACAGATACAGTTTGATTTGCACGGATTCCTACCAGGCTTCCTCTGGGGCCAGCACCTCAGGCTTGGTAAAGAGGTTAAGACACTGCTCGAGAGTAAAGTGTCCTGCCCTGGCAGTCTCACTGGCGGACCCAGGGTCCTCATCAAACTCTAGCTCTTTGGAGCGAACCAGCACATATTCCTTTAGTCGTTCATTATTCTTCCACACCAGCTCTAAAGTGCAATCTTCAGGCAGCTCCAAAACTCCCTCGCCTAATAATGGAGAAGGTCATGACAAAACTCAGTGAGAATTTGTATATCAAATATTTCAGAGATTACACTGACTATTTTTTTTTACCTTTGTCTTCAAGTTTAATCTCTTTGTTGTTGGCATCCTGTAGTGATATATAGAACTGTGAAGCATTCCTGTAGCTACACTCAGATGGTTGCTGGTACCCAGTGATGGCAGCTAAACCACAAACCAAACACATAAGTTAGAAGGCTTATATGGCACTTGAATCTTTTAAAAATGTATTTGCTATTTATACAGAGGACTATAGATCACTGATATTTTCTTTTCCCTCTACTGATACATTACCTTCTGGTTTTACAGCCTTCTCACAGGATGTTTCTTTCTCCCCAAAAAGATCTTTGGAGCATTCCACTACCTCAGAGAAGCCAGAATCCACAGTGTGCATGGAGACAGAGTCCAGCTGGCCTTCCAAATGAACGGAGCCCAGTACCGGCTCCGGTTCAGACGATGGATCAACCTGTTCAGAAGTTTCCTCACTGTCAATTCCAGAAGACAGTTCGTCTTTTAGTTCGAGTTCCTCTGGAACTGACTCAAACATCGCAGTCTGGTCACGACTAAGGCTTGTCTCTGGAGACGTCCTACCAGACTGAAGCGGGGGCCGGAAAACATTTACAGAGTACCTGGAGAGGAGCACAATCCCATGTTGTAAAGCATGCTGTTTAATTCAGTGGGGGGAAAACTAAAACAAACTAAATCCATGTCATATATTTAAATATTTTGGAAATAACTTTAGATTGAATTCTACCTGGAATAGCCCTCTGAAAGCTGAGTCAGGCGCGTGTAGGTCAGTCTTGACTCTGGTACACTGATTAGGAAAGGCAAGCCCACATTCTCAGAGTTTGGCCGGCAGAGTGCTTTATGGTTGGACCAGTGGTTTCTCTGGCAAGCCCTGAATTACAGGAAAAGAAAAGTGAAATGTGTTTTTTATAACCAGTCATAGACAATTTCAATCTCCTTTTTGAAAGAACTGTGATGAAATCCACTAACTGATTGCAGTAGCCCACACGGTAACAGCGAGTACAGCGCCTCAGTTTCTCCTCATCTGATAGAGGGGGTTTCTGGCAGGCAGCACACTTTGCTATAGGAATATTAGGAACCTGAAGCTTCTGTAAAAAAACAACAAAAACAAAAATGGTTATAACTAGGATGCAACCACTCATCATTAAAAACACTGATTTTAACTGTTTTGATACCTGATGGACCCTTAGAAGCACCACTTTCTCTTTTGTCAACTCTTTAGACAACAACTCAAAGCAGAAGAGCATATCAGAGGCAGAGACAGTATCAAGTGATTGAGATGGCAAGAAGATTCGATGGAAGCGGTTCTTTACCACCTAAAAACATTTAGCATTTATGTTGTAATATATGTTGTTTACAGTTTGTCAAATATTTTAGACAGGTTGACTTAATTAAGAGTTTCAAACCTCTGTTAGCCTCAGGTTCTCTGGTTTAACTCTGGCGCTGCGGGAAATTGAATCCAAAACTTCGGCTGTGCTCGAGTTCTCTTTACTAACACTCACCAAAAACTGCATGAGAATAAAACTATAGTCACTTCATGAAAAGTCACAAAGAAAAACAAACTACTGATAAATGACCAAAGGTGTTTTTAGGAGTATGAATACTTGCTGTATTCACCTTTATTGGTCTTTTGTGGGGTTCCTTTGCAAAAAAGAAGACAGTCAGCACCTTCTGCTTTTGAGGTAGGGGAACCGGTAGGTAGAGGAAAGGATCAAAGGTAATAGAAACCTAAAAAAAAAAAAAAAAAAAAAAAAATGTAAAAATAAATAAAATAAATAAAAATAAAAAAAACAAGACGGCAAGACTTGAAAACGCAAATAGCTATCCAACCTGGTGTTTGATGACTACTATTTGAATTAGATCAATTTATATGTATATAAAATGTATATCAAAAACCTTTACTTGGAGTTTATGGTAAAGGGACTAAGCTTTTTAAAATGTACAACAAATGTTGTATAGACAAAGATTATTATACTGGCTGATTAAATGACCGTTTTGGTATCTTACCTTTGAGCACATTGGACACACTAACTTGGACTTGTACTGGCCTTGGAACAGATCGACTATGAATGAATCATTCCTCATTTTGTGTCTTTGCCATGCTTCTTCTGCTACAACCTATCAATAAATAATTACAAAAACAGCAAGATTGTAACTAACTGAGCACAACTTTTTATTTAGTAGCCAATAGATAAAAAAAGAAGAAACAAAGAGAGAACTCAGGTTTCAGGTTTATAAAATAATTATGAAGTCAGAACTATATGCTAACAAAATACTACAAAATCATTATATTTATACTTAATGTCATTTAAACAGTCCAGGCCCTAAATAATCTCAGGTGTGCAAGTAAAAAAAAATCCCAGAACAAATCCAATCATTCAAGAGCTTTGCAACAGCACATTTACTATAAACTTACCAAAATAAATACACTATTTGTTATGTTTCCACACTATTTTAAACTTTAAATTCTAAATTTAGAACAAATTAATTTGAACATAAAACAGAAATATGTTTTAGGCTTTAATTAAAAAAGAATATATAAATAAAAATAAAAAACAGGACACAAAACAGACTTTTTTTTTACTTAATTTACAAATTATCTACTGTTTGATAATATGAGACAAACCAACAAATTGTTGTGGGAACTTAAAATGTACTTGTCAATGGATTAAAATAGAACGAATTACAGTATATGTACTACCTCGTCCTGGCGACCATCTGAATCCACCGTTTCTGTATATGGTTTGTTTTGGATGCGATTCAGGTCCTCATGAAGTCCATCTAACAAGAAAGCCATGAATTCCTGTGCATCATGCTGAGCATAACCAGTAAACTGGCTGGCCTTACTAGCTACTATTGCCTATAGAACACGAAACAGAACAAATGATTAGTATTTAGTTGTTGATGGGCAGAAATGGCTCCAGTTCCAGGTTAAGTACCTTCAATTTGGAGGGCTGGAAAGCATGATGAGTGCCTTTCCATAAAGCTCGGAGAAGCACAGCAAACCCAACGGCTAATCTTCCACCGGTACCCAGAGGATTGTTGCAATTGAGTTCGGTCTCAAATGCCCTGTCTGAAATTACAGAAATACATACGAGCTACAATGATGACCAGACAGAAATAATATAAATAATTGCCTTTATTATAATTTTTAAAAAACTATTACTAGTTTTAGATTAGTCGATGCATTATGGTCAAAACATCTAAAAATATTATTGAAATAATTACAAAGAATAAACAGCAAATAAATAATAATATTTGAAATAGCATACCATGAAAATAGTCTCTCAGCTCTCTTGTATTGGAAAGGGACTGAATCACACTGTTCATAAAGCAGGTGTTGCCCAGATTGACAAGTCCAGTAAAGCCAGGAAGACACACCTTCTTCTCCTCCTCTTCCTCAGATCGTTCACTGCTCGCAAGAGGACCATAAGTCATCGGCTGCACCATGCAGGTGGGTTTAGGCTGGAAACACAAAACATCAGGTCAATTCACTACTATATATGTATTTATAAAAGAAAAGAAAAAAAGGAGCATGTGCTTTTAAATAAAAACTAATATAATTCAGACACAAGGCATATAGTGGGGGCTTAAAAGTTCACAAAATAAAATTATTAAATTGTTCTTTATGTTATACATAAATTTTAACAAAAACTACATTACATTTTTAAAACATATGTAAAGAAAACAAAACAAGACAAAAATATTAGACTTGGTAATTTACTTGTTGGGAAAAATAACAGATCAGCAAGAGGCAACAGTATGTGAAATTTTAGGGTTAGAATATAAATTAAAGGTGAGATTAGAGTGAGGTATTTTAATAATAAAAGACTCACTGTAAGTTGATGTTCCATTATATTTAAAGAAAAACAATTGCTGAAGCATTAAGCATCACCATTAAGTCACATTCAGAGATTACATTATTATAACAACAAATATCAAGTCAAAATTGAAAGCTGTGAGGTCACAAAGAAACCCAGAGTAACTTCTAAGCAGAAAGTCGTATGGGGGATTAATGAGCCCAAAAATATATATTTTTTAGTTTAAAATGAATTTCCATTATTGGGACAATCAATTCTAATTTATACCAGATCATAAAGGACAATGCCAGTGGATTAGTGAAGTTACATTTTAGAGATGCTCTGTAACAATTTGCAGCCAGATGAGAATCAACAACCATTCTTTTGAAGTCCGCAGGACTTTTTCCATGCCATGCTGCACATTAACAAATGTTGTAAAGATCAGAACTTAAAGATTAAATTAAATAATACAACTCATCAACTCAACGAATCTCATTGATTGAAAAGCACCTGACTTCAATTACAACTTTAAATTATTTGCTAATCTCAAATGTTCACATACTTTGGCCACTTTCAGATATAATAATGTATTGATTGATCATTTATCCATCCATCCATCTATCCATTATCTTCCGCTTTATCCTATATTGGGTCCCGGGGGGTTCCCCATGCCCATCCAGGGGACACCGTTTCGGGCGCTCGGCAGATACACCCAGGACAGGATGCCAATCTATCGCTGGGCACACACTCACTCACACAAACACACTCTATATGGGGCAATTTGGAGAATTCAATTGACTTGATCCATGTTTTTGGACTGTGGGAGGAAACCGGAGAACCCGGAGGAAACCCACATGGACACAGAGAACATGGAAACTCCACCCAGATGGGGATTCGAACCGGGAATCCCTAGTGCTAACCACTAAGCCACCGTGCCGCCCTGATCATTTATCAAAAAAACATATAATCAAGTTCATTTAATTTGCTTTTAGGACCTGTTTAAAAATCTGATGTAATTTTCTGGCATTATTAAGAAGAAATCTAGAAAAGTCTAAAGGGGGTTTACAAATTAAGTCCCATTATAACTATATATGAACTTTTCATACAGCGGTAATTGTTGGCTCCTGCTTAATAGGAACATGCTCAGAACGAGGAACCACAGCATCCAAAGCTGCATTCTCTGGAGCTCGGGGTTTGGGCTTCTCTTCTCCGACTCGAGGCTCCTCCTTCACAGGGAGAGTATGCTGGCTGCTGCCTGGCTGATTTTTATCAAGGGAAGCTGGGCTGGAGGACACAGCAACCTTCGCACCCCCCACTGCACCTTAAACAGAGGAGAATAGAGTTTGTGGTTAGAAAATAAAGTCATCTACTGTCAAACTAATTTTACACTCATTCTGTTGCCTTAGACTAACTCTATATCATGCGATAAATTCACTGTGGCATTGGTTCCACAACTTACTGCAACATAACATTTACTTTTATAGATGCACTTGGTTTGCACCAGAAGCTTGTGTTTATGGCAGTAGTGTCAAACTTTCCATATAGCTTACTAGCTTCCTTTAACAGTTTCTTAAGATTCAAACAGTCAAACATTAAAACAGCTGAGGCACAAATGATCTCATGTTCCCTAAACCAGTCATTCACTAACTGACTACAACCACAAAAAGTATTTTGTAATATTTTTGTACCATAACCAAAAGACAAAAGCCACTGATCCACTAACAAACCTGATCATTAAGTACAAAATATGCTAATCCTTAACCTGACTGATTGAAACATCAGCTCATAATCTTTTTTTATTTTTACAGCTAACATAATTTATATAGTCAATCCTATTATTTACAATACATATAAAAGCTTAATTAAAGACCTTGTTGAGAAAACTGTCCATGGGGATTGGCATTGTGAAAAGAAGTCCTAAGAACACACTTCTGACTGAGTGAAACCTGTCTTGTATGTCGATCCTTTGAAGAAACCACCTCAGAGTGCACACAAAGTTCTTTACCTATATTAATTAAATACATGTCGATTCATATTTACTTACTTAATCAAAACATCAACATTTAATTAACTGACTCTACAATGTTCAAATAACATTTTTAGGACAGATTAATCATGTTGGAATGGAATGTGCATGAAGATCTTGCAATAGCAAGAAGAAACCAGGAAGCAGACCTTGTGAAGTTGGGGCCTCTAGACCTCCCCAGCGCTGACTGTGTCTTTTCTTTAGCGTGATGTCCACACGTGAAGGAGTGAAAGAGAAGCTACACTGTTCCGGCTGAATAAGATTCCTAAAGAGCCAGATAAAACCCGCAAAGAAGTTATATGTACTGGACACTAAGGATTAAAGTACTAGAAAATCTAAGAATCAGCATTACACTTGTACCTGAGTTTGACTTGCCACTTAAAGACAGTGTTTGGTCCACAGTCCGGATGCTGTCTCAAAAAATTGACATCACTGAAAGGGAAACACAACAGCTTCACAAGGGTCTGACAAAATTTCCACATTTTTAAAGGTTGCCTTCAGAAAAGTATATTTACCATTGGCATTCTTATTAATAAAAAGTTTGTAACCATTACAATCTCTATGTAAATTTTTTTTTTTTGGGTCATTTAGCAGACGCTTTTATCCAAAGCGACTTACAAGGTGAGAACAGGGTTAATCACAACATCCCTGGAGCAATGAGGGTTAAGGGTCTTGCTCAAGGACCCACACTGGTAACTTCAGTGGACCTGGGATTTGAACCCCCAACCTTCAGATTGCTAGCCCAACACCCTGACCACTGAGCTAACCCGCCCCAATTAGTAATTTAGTAAATAATAACACAATTATAGAGCTACTCAAATTTGTGTAATTTAGTATTTTATATACTATGCTACATATTGTGTCAGTGTGTGTGAGAGATTTGTGTTTAATGTGACCTATTAAATAAAGACATTTAATGATTTGTTTTTATCCGATTCATTGATTAATTGGATGCAAACTGTATTTCGTTGTTCATATTGAGCAATGACAATAAAGTTGAATTCTATTCTATTCTATTCTATTCTATTCTATTGAAAAAATAACCGACTGAATAATGGATTATCAAAATAATCATTAGATGCAGCATTAACTACAACTACATATTTAAAATTAAGTACTGTATTTTCCGGACTATAAGGTGCACCTAAAAGCCTAAAATTTTCCCAGAAATCGGACGTGCGCCTTATAATCCGACTCTATAACCTTTATAGAGTTCCAAAATCTATAAAAGTATTGTTGTGCGACCGGGTGGTTTTTTCCACACATCACAGTCACTGCTGAAAAAGCAGAGTGAAGAAAATTAATTCGGAGCTTGCCGTCGTTCCGGGAGGATTAACTAAAGAACTCCGACCGCTGGACATTGGTGTAAACAGGGCGTTTAAAGTAAAGTTGCGGGCGGCGTGGGAGCGATGGATGATAGACGGCGAACACACGTTTAGTAAAACTCGGGAGGCAGCGGCGGGCGAGTTACGCCACCGTCTGTGAATGGATTGTGGATGCCTGGGCTGAGGTTTCTGGGTTTCTACTGTTCTGCTGTTGTCCGAGCTTTCGCGAAAGCCGGCATCATTGCTGAACAGCCGGACTTAGACATTGATGAGAGGGAACACCAGAGTGCTCGATAGTGAAATTGCGCAGCTTTTTTAATTCAGATACAGAAGACGAGGATTTGATGGATTTGTGGGAGAAGAGTGATTAAAAATAATGTGTGTTTTGTGAAGTAGTAGAATAAACTTCAATTATAAATCACTGTTTTGCATCCTTTACTTTTCTTGTAGATCGTATGTTTTAGCAAGTGCCTTATAATACGGTGCCGTACAGAACAAGTACCGAGTCCGTAATTGAGAGTGCGCCTTATACGTGGGTCAAATACAGAAATAGACCCTGTAATTCGGACTGTGCCTTATAATACGGTGCGCCTTATGGTCCGGAAAACACTGTAGTAAGTAAAAATGTTTATCTGCTGGGGAATTAAATAAACATTTACCTTTCAAACAGAAATCTAGATTGACATGTTTACTGACTTATTTTTACATCCAAGTTCCACAATTCAAAACCCCAGCAGGAAACCTTACACCAGATTCACAGTACTATTTATATGATCCCTGATTTGCAGATTTAAAACCAATGCAAAATTCCATCCCACAAAAAGCATTTAGAAAGACTCCCCCACACTACCAAATTCCACAGCCTGGGCTTCAAAACAAAAATGAAGTAAAATATCCACCCACCTGGTTTGGAAGATGAGGGTGAAATCTTGTTCTCTAAACAGCACCTTGGAAATTTCTCTACATATTTCCTTCAAGTAAACATTGACCACCATTAGGTCTGTCCCTTTTTCATACGAGTCATTCTTCACAAAACTCAGGTTCACCGTTGGCTCTGGGCCTAGAAATATGACAATGCATTATAATTTGCAGAGATAATTATGAGATAACTTAATGGTTTATATTCAAATGTTGAGCTACTAACTAAAAACTTACTAATTACAACATCAAACGACAGTTGATTAATTTATTAATATTTATAGGGATCAATAATACTTTTCAAACAACTTTGTTCAACATTCAAGATTAAAAACACACTACACACTCTGTAAATAAGAATTTTGTTGTGAACTTGTAATACCTTTGAAAAACATTCTTATTCATTACAAGATAGTTTCAAATATTTTAATAAAGAAGGACCCAGACCATAACATTACATAAATAATCATATAAAGTAGTTAGACCATGATAAATGACTATGTATAAAGGGAAGTTTCTATAATGGAGCATTGAACTTACCAATTTCTCTTTCCTTGTTAACTTCCTTAGGCTCTTCTTTAGATCTGTCCCTTTTTTCCTCTTCTATATGCTTTAGTTCCTCTCCGCTGGAATTATTACTTGCAACAGGTTCCCCAGATTCCAAATTGACAGCAAGCACTTCAGTTTGTGCTTGGTTCTGCACAGAATGATCGGTTCTCACTCGTTCACCGTTCTTTTCTCCATCCTCTGGAGCTGTTGTTCCTTTGCAATTCTCTTTGTCCTTAAAAACACCTTTGGAAGCTGGTGAACTTACTCTGGGAATTAGAGCCTCATGTGGCACAGTGTTCAGCTCACAGACAGGCACCTGGGTCATGGTTTTTTCTGCTTCAAGCTAAAAAAATGGGATTAAAAATCAGACTGAGCAAAAATCTAGCTACAAATTCAGAATAATCTTAGAAATATAAGAAAACGTGTTTTATATGAAACAATACAGGAAGTGTTAATATGGGTTGGGAAAAAAAAGCATTATCAATAAATAATATATGGCTTTTCTTCCTAACATTTAATCCTAGTACAAATTACATGTCTTGGGTCACACGTCAAAATACTGAAGGCGATTATTACTTAAGACTATAAAAATGTTGATACTTTAGAGTTTCCCTTTAAGGAATGTGAGACCATATGTAAAACTGAAGCCTTTACAGTTTGCATATTTGAAAAATAAAGAATAAACCTCTTTTACTAAATCTTACCTGAGTATGTCTTTCTGGTTTAGTTTCACCTCCTTTTACTTTTTGGGTCTTCACTCCCTGGCATATTTGGTCTTTTACCACGTGGTCTGTTCTGCTATCACAGACACTAGATGATGATGAGGAAGATCCAAGGCTCGTAAGACCTGTGGATTTGCCGTTAACTGCTGGACTGGAGTCTTTTTCAATACTAGATGCAACTGGTGGTTCCTTTGTGGTTTTGGAAGGACGGACTGTTCGCTTAGCAATGGGCTCAGGGGTCTGGTCCCCTTTAATGCCTGGTTTTGGTTTAACTAATTCGACCCCTGGGGTTTCGGCCTTCCCAGACTGTTTGGTCTTTATGCCTCTTTTTACCCCACGATCAGGTTTACTGCTTTTCTGATCTTGCTGCTCTGTTTTGCTTTTCATCTGGCTTGATTTCTCAGACTTCTCTGACTGTTGACTACTACCAGTTTCACTGAAAATGTTTACCGGTTCATTTTCTTTGTTGTTCTAAAGGAAAAAATGCAGCATAATATTAGGATTAAGAAAATGTACTTGTGCCAATAAAAGAAAATAAGTCTGGTAGTTGTTACCATAAGAGAGGGCCAGGTGTTGAGGGGAATCTTTTTTTGCATGACGAGCTGCAGGATACCGCTCTTTTCTTTATACAACACTCTACTGCAAGAACTTTCGATCTCAGCATGCAGATGACAGCTCCACTCACGGCCATCTGAAAGCATGAAAAATGGATAATACATACATCAGTAAATGACATGATTCATATTATTTTACTATAGAGAGCAGATATTACCGTTGGAGAATGAATACAATACTATACACGCTTAAGGGTTCTATAGACAATCTTTACCTGGAAAACGGACTTGGCAGGCTGTATCTGAGAAAGCTGTGTCTACATTATCTACTTTCAGTACTTCCTCGCCACATCGCAGTCTTACTATGACTTCATCTGCATTCTGCTTCCAATCCAAAAATACATCTGCAAAACCATAAAGACACCATAAACCAAATGCACACACTACACCTAGTATAAAAAGCACATTTAAGAACATGTATGCCTTTCCAAGCTAATAACTTTCTAGTTTGACCAGACCAGTTACTTAATTTGCATAATGGAAGAGAGAGTTAGAGGATCAGAATCATTTAGATTATTAAAAACAGAGCTAAAGTGCTTATATGTGCACAGCATAAAAACCTGGTGAAGCTATCGTGACTTTGAGATTTGCTTCACAGAGGCAGCCCTTCAAAGGTTTGGATTACAACACATCAGCATTCAGCACTGCAACAAGCATGTGTGCACATACACAGGCATGCATGGGTGTGCACACACAGACGCACTCCCATGCACACCAAGTAGGGGTTTCAAAGCATCTTGGATACATGTGCTTGTGTTAAATCAGCCTTTTACTTTTACTTAAGTCATTTTGTAATTTTATAGTCTGTTCCTTGTTAGTTTTACCCCTATTCGGCAGTGATTTTTATCCTACAGTTCAAAACATGCTAGGATGGTAACTGGATACTAACTGAATATTAAAGACTCTAATTTGCTCATATGTGTGAGTGTGTTTGGGTTTCTGCTTTGTAATGAACTGGCAACCCGTTACCCGCCTTTTATGCCATCAGTGCTAAACTCCAGCACTTCTAGCCAATCTAGATCAGGACAAGCGGCAAAGAAAATGAATAAACTATTTCTTCAGATACAATTGGGTTTTCTAACTAGGTTTGTGAATTATACATACATACAAATACATTTTACAAGACAACATATCGCCAAGAATATTGTAATTGCAGAAAAACCCATCCATCCATTATCTTCCGCTTTATCCTATATAAGTGTCGCGGGGGGGGGGGGGGGGGGGGGGGGGTCCCCATGCCCATCCAGGGGAGAACGTTTCAGGCACTGGGCAGATACACACAGGACAGGGCGCCAATCTATCGCTGGGCACACACTCACACAGACACTCTATATGGGGCAATTTGGAGCAACTGACTTGATCCATGTTTTTGGACTGTGGGAGGAAACCTGAGAACCCAGAGGAAACCCACGCGGACACGGGGAGAACATGGAAATTCCACCCAGATGGGGATTCGAACCGGGAATCCCTAGCGCTGAGAGGCGAACGTGCTAACCACTAAGCCACCGTGCCACCTGCAGAAATACCCTGAAATTATTTTACTCCTGATGTACACACAGCAGTACTTTCTTATAATACATAAATAAATTAATTAATTGGGGGGAAAAACTAAATAAATAAATAACAGTGATAAGGTGTTAACTAAAATTTCTACAACATATAAAACACAAATGTCTCTGTAAATTGAAAAGCTAAAGCTGTAGATTTTATTTAAGTATAAAGTGTGTCTTTAGCTGATAATATAATAAACATCGCAAAAGTCTAAACTACATAATAAAACTTCCTAAAAAATAAAAAAATCTCCCAATAGTGTGTTGTACTTTTGTTTTTGGAAGTTAGAACAACAGACTTTGATGTTACCTTCGTTGCCTCAAGCTTACTCAGTTTTCTGAAGCTTACCTTTCTTTACTTCATGGTTGGATGAGGCAGCTCGCTTGGCTTCTCTGCTCTCCTGGTTGGCCCGGTCCTTCAGCTTCTTTTTGCTACTGTTGTCTTCAGCTCCCCTCTGTGCTCTCCTGCGGCCAGCGTCTCCTGATGCAGAATTGCTACTACTAGCCATCTTAAACCACTTGCCACTGACGGGGCTGCTATCGCTGACCTCGCTGCTACCAGCCGGGCTGCTTTCACTGGGGTCTGAGTCCGAGCTACGACGCTTCCTGCCTGGTCCAGCTATCTTGGCGGTCTTTACAGTCAAAATACTCCCTGAACAGAATCTGGGAAACTGAAGGAAAAGAGAAAAAGAGTAAAAAAAAAAAAATAAAAATCAGTAAGCATTTACAAAATCTGTACTGCTAGAAAGTTACCCTCATTTACATTTGACAAGACACTTTTGGTGGTTGTTCAAACAATTAAAATAAGGATTATTATGTTGTTTCACATGCAATATTTCAAAAACACCAGCTTCAAATGTACTAACTGAAGTTACTGTACACGTTGTCTGATATTTTATCTCTTATTTTACTAACTGGCTACATGATGGCATGAACTAAGGTCCACCATGACTATATGAAATGACAGTGCCCTCAGAAAATTCTTACCCTGTCTAAAACTCAAACGAGAGTAAAACTGATCAAAAATTTTATTTGTTTTGAAAATAAAATAAGACAAACCACTGGTATGGATATTTGATCAGTCTCTTTGAATAGAATAACCTTCAGCCTGAGGGCAACCAATCAACTTCCAGATTAAATGTCAGGCTAAATCCTCCCCATCTGACATCTACTGGTTTTGGTTACTTCAGAATACACATGGCTGGTTCTTAAGGACTTAACAACTAAAAGTTTATAATAATATATTGTAATTACCAAAGATTAAAAAGTGATTTTACATGAGCTCTAGGATAAGTTAAAAGAGGCATGCATTAGGTAAAGAAAGCATTTAGGAAATTTGTTTTAAATAAAATATAAATAATTCACGTAACACCAAATGCATTATTAAGAAAAGTCTATGGCACCAATAACCACCAAGTCAGGAGGAAACTGATACATAAAGCTGCAAAAGATTCAAGATTCAAAGCTTTGTTGTCATGTGCAAAGTAAAGAAACATGTTTCCCAGGCAGGACATTAAAAATAAATAAGAAAATATTGTAATCGTGTAATCACCATGTGACTTCCATGTCAAAAGCTACACAAAGCTAACTTGTATGGTGGGGTTTAAATAGGTGCCTCCATCAAAAAAAGACCTAAACTTTAGGACTAAACTCTATTACTCATGTTTGTTGGAAACTAAAAAAAATAAAAGAAATTAAAAAAAAAAAAACATTTATTAGCGCAAATCTGTTCACGCTAAATCCAATTAGACTAAAAGTTGTTACTAATTTTTCCCCCCTCCATGTTACTTAAATGGTTAAAAGTTAATTGTGCTAATAAACATGGAACTTCATTCTGTGAAATTAAATGTATTTTTAAAACTGGTAAAAGGAATTTTCTAAAGTGATGCACATGAATTAAACAAACCCAAATAAAACTGACCTTGACAGAAATGTTACTGCACCAGTGCAGATGTATCTGTGACAGTGCACCAATTCTACTACAAACCTTTAAATAAAATGATCTGTTTACAACTAGTACACTAGTGAAGAAAGAAAAAAAAAAAAAGATTTGCATTTTTTTATTTTTTAAATGTATACAAAAGTTAGAGTCAGTGTTATCCAACAACGATTTCAGCAAAACAGAGAAGTTGTGTGGCTAGACATAGCAGAGTTAACTTGATAACGTAAAACTGTATGTCTCTATATGTCTCCTTTACTCTGCTTTCTAATGGTCAGGACCCCCACAGGGTCCCCAACAACCCAAAAATTATTGGGTTGTAAAAGATTTTCAGCAGTGACATGGTGATGAAGTGTTAGTGTTGCTGATGGAGTATTTAAACAACTCAGTGACATGATAAAAATAAAATTAATCAAAACTGTCTAGTCACAAGTATCCTGTAGACAACAACCTGTGAGAGCTGATAACAGATTAGGGGGTGATTAACACAATCTTTGCACTAACAAATAAGATACTTATTCTGAATTAGACACAGCAGGGCTGCTGAAAGACCTGCGCTCACTCACTTGTGTAAATTATTAGATACACCTTTTTACATTTTAGATGTTAATTCATTCACAACAGTGCAAAAAATCCCAACCCATCGCTAAAGGTTAGTCACAGCAGTGCTGAGAAATTCTCAAAATTTATATAATGCATTGTCTGTGGTGATCTTGTGGGGGTATGGATACATTTAGTATTACTGCTTAACTTTTGATATTTTACATTTTATTTAATATAATGCAATACTGGCAAAAAAAAATAGGCAAATTAGGCAAACCATGAGGCGATGAGTTCTTTTTGTTTATCTTTAGAAGTAATGATCCTTGCTAATTACAGAAAAATGTAAATCCTAAAATATATCCCTCCCATCTGTCACTATGGTACTGCCATAAACAAATGGTTTAAAATTAAAGTTATAAAAAAGGTTTGCTTGTTATTAGTTTGAGCTAATTATATTATAGTAAATAGTAGCAAAATTTAAAGACTTGTTAAATTCATAATCTAACTGGTTATACTATAAACATTTTGTTTTTAATTCAAAACTATTTTAGTAGTAACAAACAACAAAGAACTTTTCAAAGTGAGCACCAACAACATGCAGGACTCAAAGTGAAATGTTTACAGATTCTGAAACCATGTGGGTTTAGCCTTAATAATACTAAAAACAACGAACTAAAATGATACACTGGTGTTTCAATACAATACAAATACAGTGAGGCCAACATATGTTTAAAAAAAACTTTTGTATTAAGAATTAAATAATAAAGGGAACTTGCCAATATTGTAATGGAGATCTGAGCTTGTTTCCTTGCTTAATTAAAATGTTGCATTTGTTTTTATGGTTTTCATATCATCACTGCTTCATCCTTTATCTTTTAAGTGTAGGTATTCACTTTACGTCATTGTAAACATATTCTATATAATGCTCAAGTGTGCACATATTGTGTTTAATTGTTCTTTGGGCTACTTGGATGCCTTAAACTCATACTGTAAATAAAACCAGACATTTATTGACCTGCTTAATAACAGGTCAATAAACAGTGTAGCTGGTTTTCTTCATAACTACTGACATGTAATGTTCTCATTTGTAAGTCGCTTTGGATAAAAACGTCTTTTAAATGATTAAATGTAAATGCAAAGACCTGGAATTTTTTTATTTTTATTTATCCGATTCATCGAAAAAAATAATCGGCCGATTAATCGATTATCAAAATAATCGATAGTTGCAGCCCTAGTTTAGAGCATGATTTTTGAACCATAAATCTCGAAAAGGATTGCGATATGTTTGTTCCCTCTCTTAATAATAGTCTTATTTATACATAATTATTTCATTATAACGATGTAAGAAGCAGCTCTGATGATGATGATGATGTATCAGTTATTAGTCTGACCACCGCTTGGTTCTGCTAGCGATCATTGTTCCAGTAGCTAAGCAGCTAGCAGAACGAGAACAGCGTTACGACGAAAAACACTAAAGTAACACAGCAGCGAAACAAATGCAGGAACGTCAACTACAAACAACAATTAATTAGACTATCGAAAACGAAACGCCGTCGGTCCTGCTCTCAAACTTGTTAAACTCGGTTGTCGTTTTGCTCAGTCACGGTTAGCTGCAGGTCTCCGGTGACATTTCTGTCTCAACGCGCAAATCGTCCTTATTTTGTGCCACATTTCAGCAAAACGAAGCGGCTCGGAATTCCGATATGGGCATTAATGACGGAATTCGCGTGATCTCCGGCCGATCTGACCAACACAATAAAAACTACGCATCAAAAATAGTAACGCCACCACGAGGGACGTTATCCGACGAGCCATTTAGTAGCGTATATGAGATTTGGAACGCAGCCCACTGACATCTTGTGATTATAATGCCTATATCAATTATAATGAGGTTTTTTTTGTAATGTTGTAGTTATTATTATTATTATCATCATTATCATTAGCATGGTATAACCTGACACAGCGCGACCTTACCTGAACTTTCCCTTAAATCTGGCTTCATCCCAAATAGTGATCGATTCCTACTTCTCTGATTACGTTATTAATCTTATCAGTGACGTTTATAAGACGAGCAAGGGCACTAGACGCAGTCCTGAGGTGGCAATTAATATAGATTTGGTGAAATTGACTCCTTTCCAAAATATAAACGTGTTTAAAGGTAAAAGAACTGCTAAACATTCGTGCGCTTGGTTGTAATTTGAGGAAACAAGGGACGCTGGTTTGTTAGCACGCTAGTCGATGCATAACCTACAGAGAACCACAAACTGTTATAAAGTCGGAACAACAGAACATTGTAGCGCCTACAGAATATATAACTGGTAGGTAAATGGACGGCTTACATGTCGGTGGAGAGGAAAATGAGTGTCACTCTGGGGCTCGGCGTTCAGCAGCAGTGAGCCGGTAACTGGGTGTCACTGAATCCCGGGCTCGGAATAAAGCGAGTGGGCCGCTGTTCTGTCCGCATTGGCGTTCAGGATCTTCAAACTCAGCAACGTCGAAACAGTTCTAACCAGGCGCCATTCTGCTCGGACATAAACAAGGAATTCGGCTACAGACGGCGTCAGGAACCCGATAAGCAGGTCCCGGCGACACGTCTCCCCGCGAGCTAACAAACAAACCGTAGCAGAACCGAGATCACACGCTAACCTGCTGCTGCACTGCCAGCCATGACTTCCGGTACATTCAGCGCCAAAGCGATTCACCAGCAGAGGGCAGTAAAGTATCAACAAAGGTAAACTGAATTCATTGAGTAATTCACCCATGCCCAGCGATGGATTGGCGCCCTGTCCTGGTTGTATCCCGAGATGTTCTCCCCTGGATGAACATGGGGAACCCCACCGCGACCCTAATAGAGGATAAAGCGGGAGATAATGAATGAATAATTCATCCATATAGGGATTCCCGGTTCGAATCCCTCATCTGGGTGGAGTTTCCATGTTCTCCCCGTGCCCACGTGGGTTTCCTCCGGGTTCTCCGGGTTCCTCCCACAGTCCAAAAACATGGATCAAGTCAATTGAGTTCTCCAAATTGCCCCATATAGAGTGTGTCTGTGTGAGTGAGAGTGTGCCCAGCGATGGATTGGCGCCCTGTCCTGGTTGTATCCCGAGATGTTCTCCCCTGGATGGGCATGGGGAACCCCACCACGACCCTAATAGAGGATAAAGCGGGAGATAATGAATGAATAATTCATTCATCTAGGGATTCCCGGTTCGAATCCCCCATCTGGGTGGAGTTTCCATGTTCTCCCCGTGCCCACGTGGGTTTCCTCCGGGTTCTCCGGGTTCCTCCCACAGTCCAAAAACATGGATCAAGTCAATTGAGTTCTCCAAATTGCCCCATATAGAGTGTGTCTGTGTGAGTGAGAGTGTGCCCAGCGATGGATTGGCGCCCTGTCCTGGTTGTATCCCAAGATGTTCTCCCCTGGATGGGCATGGGGAACCCCACCGCGACCCTAATAGAGGATAAAGCGGGAGATAATGAATGAATGAATGAATGAATAATTCATCCATATAGGGATTCCCGGTTCGAATCCCCCATCTGGGTGGAGTTTCCATGTTCTCCCCGTGCCCACGTGGGTTTCCTCCGGGTTCTCCGGTTTCCTCCCACAGTCCAAAAACATGGATCAAGTCAATTGAGTTCTCCAAATTGCCCCATATAGAGTGTGTCTGTGTGTGTGAGTGTGTGCCCAGCGATGGATTGGCGCCCTGTCCTGGTTGTATCTGCCCAGCGCCCGAAACGTTCTCCCCTGGATGGGCATGGGGAACCCCACCGCGACCCTAATAGAGGATAAAGCCGGAGATAATGAATGAATGAATGAATAATTCATCCATCTAGGGATTCCCGGTTCGAATCCCTCATCTGGGTGGAGTTTCCATGTTCTCCCCGTGCCCACGTGGGTTTCCTCCGGGTTCTCCGGTTTCCTCCCACAGTCCAAAAACATGGATCAAGTCAACTGAGTTCTCCAAATTGCCCCATAGTGTGTGTATGTGTGTGTGAGTGTGTGCCCAGCGATGGATTGGCGCTCTGTCCTGGTTGTATCTGCCCAGTGCCCGAAACGTTCTCCCCTGGATGAACATGGGGAACCCCACCGCGACCCTAATAGAGGATAAAGCGGGAGATAATGAATGAATGAATGAATAATTCATCCATCTAGGGATTCCCGGTTCGAATCCCTCATCTGGGTGGAGTTTCCATGTTCTCCCCGTGCCCACGTGGGTTTCCTCCGGGTTCTCCGGTTTCCTCCCACAGTCCAAAAACATGGATCAAGTCAATTGAGTTCTCCAAATTGCCCCATAGTGTGTGTGTGTGTGTGTGTGTGTGTGTGTGAGTGTGTGCCCAGCGATGGATTGGCGCCCTGTCCTGGGTGTATCTGCCCAGCGCCCGAAACGTTCTCCCCTGGATGGGCATGGGGAACCCCCCCGCGACCCTAATATAGGATAAAGCGGAAGATAATGAATGAATGAATAATTCATCCATTCCATTATTTTGACATTTGGTCATTTATTGGACGCTTTTATCCAAAGCGACTTACAAGGTGAGCACAGGGTTAATCACAACATCCCTGGAGCAATGAGGGTTAAGGGTCTTGCTCAAGGACCCACATTGGTAACTTCAGTGGACCTGGGATTTGAACCCCCAACCTTCAGATTGATAGCCCAACGCCCTGACCACTGAGCTACCACGCCCTTGAGCTACCACGCCCATCATCTTGGAATAATGGGGGGGGGTTTCCCATGCCCATCCAGGGGAGTACGTTTCGGGCGCTGGGCAGATACACCCAGGACAGGGCGCAAATCCATCGCTGGGCACACACTCACTCACTCACTCACTCACACAGACACGCACACTCTATATGGGGCAATTTGGAGAACTCAATTGACTTGATCCATGTTTTTGGACTGTGGGAGGAAACCGGAGAACCCGAAGGAAACCCACGCGGACTCGAGGAGAACATGGAAACTCCACCCAGATTGGTATTTGAACCGGGAATCCCTAGTGCTGAGAGGCGAATTTGTTAACTACTAAGCCACCGTGCCGCCCCAACAGTAGACTTATTTCATTGATTTATTCAGTTTCTTCCACTTAATCCTGAACTAGGGTCGCGATGGGGGTTGCTCATGGCCATCCAGGGGAGAACGTTTCAGGTGCTGTGCAGATACACCCAGGACAGGGCGCCAACCCATCACTAGGACACTCACTCACACACACACTATATGGGGCAATTTAGAGCAATCAGTTTACCTTGAATCCATGTTTTTGGACTGTGGGCGGAAACCTACGCTTAGACGGAGAGAACATGGAAACTGCATCCAGATTGGGATTCGAACCTGAATCCCCAGCACTGAGGGGCGAGCGTTCCAAACACTAAGCCACCATGCCGCCTCAACAGTAGAATATGTAATGTATTAGTAGTACTAGAATATAACTCAATAAAATATAAACCAGCTACATGTTTTTAACATTTGCCCTAAAAATGAAACCTATATGCATTAACCGACAGCACTCATTGTCTATTTTATCCGTTTTTATCCAGGTTACCTGCTGTCTCTCCTCTTTGGGTAACCAGGACTGGGTGTGGCACCCCGTTTCTATTGCCAGGTCATGTGCGCTCAGTCTGTATCTCATTAATGTTTCTGAATTTAGGGTCTGATTGTGGGCTCAGATAATCTGCTGCAATGAAGTGTCCGTTTTGGGCCAAATAACACTGCATTTTACTCTGGGCTTTAGTTTCAGTTTCCCAAAAAATTAAATATTTATTTCTGAATTTTTGCGTAACTTATTTTCTTCTAATTGAGTTTGCAGGTTTTTTTCATAGGACTGAAAATGGCAGGTCTCTTTCTCCAGATCTGAAAACTATGTCCTACTATGTCCTCATAGTAATATCCAGACTCTAAAAGAGGAAAATGTAAATGTCACGTAACAAATCTTCCTGTGATTATAACATAATTTATTTATTTTCAGCCAGATGGGGTATTTTCCGATTTTCAATGTGTTTATAACTGTGTGTAGGTGTGATTTATACCAGATTATGAGACTTTGAGTCTCTTCGTTGGTGCAGTGCTGAGTTTTTCGGAGGGTAAATTAATTTCTCTGTAATCACAGTAAGTGACCATGTCAGCTGAACATCCAGATTCCTGTAGAATTATGATGTCAACGTTTCCAACGTGTGTGTGAAAATCATTCATTCATTCATTCATTATCTCCTGCTTTATCCTCTATTAGGGTCGCGGTGGGGTTCCCCATGCCCATCCAGGGGAGGACGTCTCGGGCGCTGGGCAGATAGACCCAGGACAGGGCGCCAATCCATTGCTGGGTACACACTCACACACTCAAACACACTCTATATGGGGCAATTTAGAGAACTCAATTAACTTGATCCATGTTTTTGGACTGTGGGAGGAAACCGGAGAACCCGGAGGAAACCCACGCGGACACAGGGAGAACATGGAAACTCCACCCAGATGGGGATTCGAACCGGGAAACCCTAACGCTGAGAGGTGAACGTGCTAACCACTAAGCCACCGTGTGAAAATCAGTTTAAGCTTTTTAATCCGAAGGTTGATAAGTTTAGGTCTTGGATATTCCAACTGATAATACATTAAATATACATATACAATTGTATAATTATTAGGTTTATACATAATATTCTGTTTATACATTTTTATACAACTTTTTAGGTTAGTTAATATATATATAATAAACAAATGTAACTTTCTCTTACCCTGATTGTTCATAAAACAGCACACTTGTATCTGGCTTTTAAAATCCAACCTCTTGACGATTGTGTTATAAATTTTTAATGTTGTTCAATTTATAGTCTTCTCTTGTTGTTCTTTTGTTTCATTCTCTTAGTTTGTTATAATTTGGTAAAGTTTTGTAGAATTTTTATCTCGGAATTCTGTCCTCAGAATTCTGACTTATGTCACGTCGCACTGCGCATGCGCGCACATACGCGACCAGATCGCCGTAAATGGCTAAAAGCGCTATATTGTTTATACTTCTTATTTGTAATAACACCAAATTTATACACATTTTAAATGATTTGCTATGTAAGATGTTATATACTAAATTATGAAAACCTAAGCGTCATGTTTTCATTAAAGCTGCAAGCGGTTTTAAAGCTGCAAGCGGTTTTGTTGTACGGTGTAGAATAAACAATGCGTTCTAAAGCAACGTGTTTGAACAATGTCGTGGTATCTACCTGTTCAACAAAAACGAACTTTAAACAGTCAAGCAACCTCAAATATGGTAAACATAGACTCACAAGGTGTTCCCTTCCTGAAGCTGTGACTATTGGAATCATTAGTCACTTCAATCACATTTAAATTTCAAGTGAATTTTAAGTGAACTATTTGTTTCGAGCAGCACGGTGGCTTAGTGGTTAGCATGTTCTCCTCTCAGCACTAGGGATTCCTGGTTCGAATCTCCATCTGGGTGGAGTTTTCATGTTCTCCCCGTGTCCGCGTGGGTTTCCTCCGGGTTCTCCGATTTCCTCCCACAGTCCAAAAACATGGATCAAGTCAATTGAATTCTCCAAATTGCCCCATATAGAGTGTGTGTGTGTGAGTGAGTGAGTGAGTGAGTGTGTGCCCAGCGATGGATTGGCGCCCTGTCATGGGTGTATCTGCCCAGCGCCCGAAACGTTCTCCCCTGGATGGGCATGGGGAACCCCACCGCGACCCTACTAGAGGATAAAGCGGGAGATAATGAATGAATGAATATTTGTTTCGAGTAAAATGTTATGTTTATCCATATAGGGTATTATTAGAATAATTTGGACAAAGCAGATATTTACAATGTGCATAATTTAACATAAATAGACTAATAAAGCTTTTTTGACATTAACTTATATTTAAAGTTAAAACCTTGTTTTGCTGGACAGTTTATCACTTGAGAGATGCATGCAACATGCAGAAAGTTTCTGAGGCCTGTACACCAGTCGTAACACTCCAGGCTGCGAACCTTGCATGTATTTGGCTTACTGTGCTTACTCACACAGGAATTTATAATATTGTGTAAAATTATGAATACCAAACTTTTTAAACTATAGTTTAGAAAATAGTGTTTTATTCCAAGTAAAAGAAACACTGTTTCAGCTTCAGACATAATCTTCTGTGTCAACTGTGTCAGCTTTGAAAATACCCAAAACTAGTTTCTTGTTCCTAACTTACAAAACTCCTTCAAAGACATCTACTTAAAATATTGCTTTAAAATGATAATCTGGTGTATTTAATACTCATTATAGCAGAGCTTTTGCACAACAGATTCTTTTATACACATTATTTTTTAGAGAAGAGGTGAAGTTTAATTGCACATTTACATTTTAAATATTCATTGTTTAACGTATAAATTTATAAAAAATTCCAAACATTAAACAAAAATAACTATTTTAAGTTTATAATTCAGTACTTCTAATGTGTTATTCCTCATTGTGTTGCGTTTTATTACCATTCCTATCACAATATAAAAACTACAACAATTATTTCTGTGCTCATCACATCACGTTCTCATCTCTCACTTGAGAGAGAGAGAGAGAGAGAGAGAGAGAGAGAGAAAGAGGTGACTGAATAAGGCCAGACAATTTCAGTCCTATCTGCAAAAAGTCACAGTGACTGCAGGATTTTATCCAAAAATTAACAGCTATTTAATAAATACACAGTATTATACAGAAAAATAATTGAACTTTCTGAAATTCTATACCAAACAATAGAAAATATTATGGAATTGTCATAAACCACTTAATTGTTTCACAATAAAATGTATTAAAAGTCATTTAAAGAACAACTTTACTTTTGTGAAATCGGGTGTAGCTTGGTTAAAATGCAAATCTGCAGGCACTGTGGCTGTTCATAATAAGACTTAAGCATTGCTGGTTATCATATAACATAGTGTAAAAATGTTAAATATACAACCACCAATCCTCCACAATTAAATAAAACAGAGTGTTTAGTGAATAATAACATCTTTGGAAGGCTTTGGTTCTTGAATATAATTGGATACTTGAGGATTGAACTAAAAATGTTGAAGACATTTGATGCTAATTTATTTTTCCATTTCCTTTTTTATTTTGTTTTTGCTTATTTTAAACCTCAGCTGGAAACATTTACTGACATAACAACTCTATTCTTCATATGTCATATAGTTTATGTTCTTCATGGTAAGTTATACTTTAGATAAGTTACATTATTACAATGTAAAATGACAAGTAATCAACTTTCTGTAATCAATTTAGTCTCTTTTTTAAACTACAACTTTGAGGGCAGAAGCGTGTTTCCACTGACAGCAGTTTTAATGGTGTGTGGTCGATTATTGACAGGTATTGTAGATCTGGATTTGTTTGTTAATGGCATTTAGAATCATTCTCATTTTATCCTCAAGACCGTCTAGCAGCCTGGCTTTCATCTCCAATGTCTTCTGATTCTCCTCATAGTCTTTTTCGAGTTCTGAAAACAAATAAAACCAGTTGTAATTTAAATGTAATGTTTTTCACTAAAATGTCTTATTTTGCAAAATGTGTTAAATGCAAACCAATATATAATCTTTTGTAAATGCTTGGGGGTTACTTGGTCGAATTTATAAATCTATGGCTGGACATACACTCACTCACTCAAACAAACAGACACCCACACTATATAGGGCAATTTGGAGCAGTCATTTACCTTGAGTCCATGTTTTTGGACTGTGTGAGAGAAACAGAGAACTCGAAAGAAAACTCATGCAAACATGGAAAGAACATGGAAACTCCTCCCATATCAAACCTAGATCCCCAATGCTGAGAGACTAAGCACTAAGCCACCATGCCACCCCACATAGAACTCAATATACTTATATTAACTTTTAATTCTAATAAATAATATACCTGATAAGTCCAAAACTACATATCTTTGCTGAATCTCATAATGCATCAGCCACAACCCCCCAAAAATTCATTCATTCATTATCTCCCGCTTTATCCTCTATTAGGGTCGCGGTGGGGTTCCCCATGCCCATCCAGGGGAGAGCTTCTCAGGCGCTGGGCAGATAGACCCAGGACAGGGTGCCAATCCATCGCTGGGCACACACTCACTCACACAGACACTCTATATGGGGCAATTTTGAGAATTCAATTGACTTGATCCATGTTTTTGGACTGTGGGAGGAAACCGGAGAACCCGGAGGAAACCCACGCAGACACGGGGAGAAGATGGAAGCTCCAGCCAGATGGGGATTCGAACCGGGAATCCCTAGCGCTCAGAGGCAAACGTGCTAACCACTAAGCCACCGTGCCGCCCCCCCCAAAAATACATTCTTTAAATGATAAGTATGGTGTTTTTTTAACTTTGAATTTTGCTTGACTAGAACACTTATCTGAGGATGGCGCAGTTTTACTTTGCTTTAATTTTAGTTTAACAAACTAAATGTCATTAATTTATTTCACTTTCTGTGGCTTACACCTAAGCTAATCTGTTTTATTGTGAAACTGACTCTCTCAAGTACCATTTGATTTGCTTTGACCATAATCCACTTGTTTTGGACCACAATATTCTTTTTAGCCTCTCACCTCTCAGTCGATCCAGTTTGTCTTTGGCATTGCTCAGCAGCTGCTTTGCTTCATCTCTAAGTCGTTCAGCTTTCTTTTTGGCATCCTGTACTGAGTTCGCCTTCCTGCCAACTAGATTTTGAACATTGCGATACTTATCTGAAAGTTCACCATCGAGGATCTAAACAGGGTGATCCATAGGATTAGTGGAAATGAAACATAGCATACTGTTGATAATAAAATAAAGCACATTTCCACTTTGTGCACCTGCTTTGCTTCATTAGCCTTATTTTGAGCAGCGCTGGCAGTTTCCTCAGCTCGAGTTGCTACCATGCTGTTGTTGGCTCGTTTGGCTTTCAAGGCTAGTATTTGCTGTCCCAGATCCTCCAACTTGCCCATAGCATCTTTTAGGTCCTTTTCCCTAGCTGATGTCTCAGACTCAATCTATAGATATATGGAGTTTGTCAGGCAAAATTCCTTTTAAACTGCAAGTGAACACAAATTCTATGACGTTACACCTCTGCCAGTTTGTTCTTAGTAATGTCGATGTCACCCCTTGCCCTCTGAATAGCCTTCTCAGCAGCTTCCTGGGCTTTTCGAGCATCCTCCAGTGCATGCTTCACACCGTCCGCTGTGTTTTTGACTTTGTCTGCCTTATCCCTACGAAACACATGGAACCATTACTTTTTTAAACTTAAAAATTACCTGCATTCCTGCACATTTACACATACTTGGCCTTTCTGGCTTCCTTCAGCAGTTTTTCTGCTTTGCGCACATCATCCTGTGTCTTTTGTAAAATATCATCTACAGTAGACAGTCTTGTGACTCTGTCTTTGATCTCATCAGCAAGGTGTCTGATTTGCTCGGGTGAAGCTGGAATGGACAGCTCGAGAACCTGATTGGCTACAGCCTCAATGCTGTCTGGGTCAGCTCCTTCTTCTGAAATATTTGAAACAATTAGCAAAACAAAAAAAGTTCTTAAATGAAATAAATTACCAAAAAAACTGAGCAAATTCTAAATCAATATTAATTCCTACATATCTATATGGTTGCCAGGAGTCAGAAGTGACTTAATGATATTTAATAATATTTGCTTTTCAACAAGCGATTTAAAAAAAAAAATGTCCACAAACTAAATTACTCCCAAATATGTTTTATATTATATAATAATAGTTGTGTTAATTTTAATAGACTGAATTAACCTAACATTGTCACAGTAACATTTATCTACACTCTACCATTATCAGTTAAATGTCAGCCAAGAGGTATATTTATTAGCATTTATTAGTTTTAATGGTGGTGCAGAATGTGGTTAGCACATTCGCCTCTCAGTGCAGGGGTTCCAGGTTCGAATTCTGGATGGAGTCTTATAGTCAGATTATACTTAGTGCGAGATTGATAGTATGTGATCCATACAATAAAACCCCAAATTGCTTTGGATTAATTAATTTTCCTATTTATTACTACTACTGAAGCAGGTGACATCTCTTATAAACGCGAAAAAGTAAAAGACAACTAAATAACTAAATACCATATTTACATTAGAATGTAAATCATTTGTGATTTTAATCTACACAATTAATGTAAATGTTATAATTGTAAAGAATATTTGCGGTTAAGTATCACTAAATGAAAATTCATTGACTTCTATTTTTATTTACAGCATAGGAACATTTGTATTTTCTACCTCAATGTAATTAGCACTTTTTTAAGAATATTAAAACTAAGTTGTTCATGCTGTATATTCAGTTTTACATTACAATTGAAAACCATTTTAGAAATGCTGAAGGAAATAACTCACGCATTAGAAAAGTACGAATCTGTTTAATCAGGTCCCGCAAGTCATTGTTGGATCGGTCCACCTTATACTTGGTATCGCTTGCTTTTCCCAATGCTGCCTGGGCTTTATCCTTGGCCTCTCGAGCCTTTAATTTTGCATCTGCTATCTAAATAAGACACACGTTACACAGACGTAATAAGAATATCTCCTTTTGCTATCATTTTAATAGCAATGAGTTTAAACAACTACAATGCCAATACAGCTTTATAATATTTTGCAAATATCATTGTTCACCTGCTTGAAGAGGTCCTCCACTTCTCCCATGGCTTTAATAAGCTCTTTCTCAGTATATTTGGATCTCTCCAAGGCATTATGAGCCACTGGAACAGCTCCATTGCAGTTTAATCCTCCACAGTGTTTATGTTCATCATCATGACAGTCAACACCCCCACATGGACTCTCAGAGCACGGAACATCTCCAGGAGCACCACATACCTGCGGTGATCAACAAGAGAGTAGAAAAGCATTACAATCACACTACATCGATTCAAATAAAAAAATCCCTTAATCTTATTATATTCCGATTACATTACATTACATATTACATTTGGTCATTTAGCAGACGCTTTTATCCAAAGCGACTTACAAGGTGAGCACAGGGTTAATCACAACATGCCTGGAGCAATGAGGGCTAAGGGTCTTTCTCAAGGACCCACACTGGTAACTTCAGTGGACCTGGGATTTGAACCACCAACCTTCAGATTGATAACCCAACGCCCTAACCACTAAGCTACCAAGCCCGATTACTCCTATATATTTATTTATTTATTCATATTCATATATATATGTTCATATCTGTTTATAATCTGTACATTTACATCTGTATATTCTACTAGTCTGTACATCATAGCTGTATATTTCATATTTATAATCTGTACATTCACATCTGTATATTCTACTTACCACTTGTAATGTATATATTTAAATATCTGCTAAAGCACTTCTGGATGGATGCAAACTGGATTTCGTTGTTCATATTGAGCAATGACAATAAAGTTGAATTCTATTCTATTCTATTCTATTCTATTCTATTCTATTCTAGTAATCCTGTACTAGGGTTGCGGAGGGTTTGTAACCATTTGTACCCTTTTATTGTAATTATTTAGATCAATCTTCAGTATTTAAATAACAATCCTGGGACAGGGCAAAAAAATAAAACAAAAGTTCTATTAAAATGTTTTGTTTATATTGTTTGAATATGAAGTTTGAAATTAAAACAGGATTTGCGCACCTTCTCATTAATCTTTGTAATCTCCAGAGCCTGCACTTTTGCATTTATATCAGTGAGGGCTCGTTTATTAGCAGCGTTCTTGCGGTTGAAGTCATCTTTTCTCATTGAGATAAGTCGCTCTGTCTTCCTGCGAGTGTCTGCAGACTGGCTTACTGTACTTGGAATATCAGTAGTGGAGCGGTTGGCACGTTGCTCTGCATCATGTGACTTATCATAAGAGGCACGGATGCTATCGTAAGCACCTGTAGCAGGAGGCAAAACAGCATTAGTGTCATATTTAGTTTTTCTATACAAAATAATCTCCCTACAATATTTCACTGTGCGCTCTCAACGCCACATTTACATATTTTAGTTTACTCACAATATGTGTTGAGTGATTTAACATCTATCTCAATTTTAGAACAAAGTAAAATTTGGCTTTTCTAAATATGTGGGCATGTATCACCACCACAAGATGATTTTTATGGATGTTTTTAACTGAACCTTTCTTTTCATATCAAATTTAAACAGTGGTGGTTTTACAGAGCTATGTGAGGGAAGATACTGTCAGGGAAGATATTGTCAAAGATGGGAGATGTGTTACTCAGCAAATAATGTATTCCAGAATTATAAAACTATAACAACTGTTTAAAAAATAAAAACTAGTATTAATTGATGAGGGATATATTGTATTTCTGTTTTATGAAAAGTACACATATTTACTCTGAATAAAACTCATAACTCACCTAAAAAGTTAGAGTTTTTGAGAATGTCAAGCTGGTGATTGAGGTTTTTTGAGGTGAAGTTCAGCTTTTTAGCTTCTGCCTCGAGTGTATTCAGCTCATTGCTGGCCTCGAAATTGCTGTCTTGCACTGTGGTTAGATCCCCCTCAAGTTGATTCAGGGTGTCTGTTGTCTCACCAATGCGGGACCTAAAAGAAAAAAAAACGGCAGTCATATCATTGTTTTCTTACTAAATACTACTAAAATAGTACAAAAAAAACTTAAATAATTAACTAAATACATGTGTACACCTAAAACCCCCATACATTTCCCAATATATGTGTTGAAACAGAAAATAAAATTTATTAGCGTTGGCTGTACGCTAAAGCCAATTAAAGTTTGAGACTAAAACATGTGGAGAGTTTAAAGCTAGTTGAAATATAATTGGCTGAGCCGTTTGTCCAACCGTGACATGACAGTAATGCACACCTGACCACTTCACATTTGTATCAATGTGTGATATACAATACAATATTTTAAATCATGTTCCATAATTGAAAATACAGATTAATATAAATTAATATTATAATATAATTAATAAATATAAGGCGATTCCTAATGAGCACTAAGCCGGTATCCCAATAATCAATGTTCACTTTAAAAAACGGACTAGATTATGTTGCAGATGAAAAAGTTTATTAATGATTTTGTTATTAATGATTTTATTTTCAATATAGTGTGTAATTGTTTTATAAATACAATAAGGTATTTAAGGGTGTGCATTATTGTGAATAAATCTATTATTTATATTATTTTTAATCTAAAATGTATTATTATATTTGCAAACAACTTAATAAACCACAAATTATAAAACAATATTTTCATCCTAATTCTTTTAGGATGAAATTCTTTTCATCTCTTTATTAAATTTAAATTTTTTAAATTTTAATTATTTTCTAATTTTTCTTTTAAGATTTATTTTAGTCTTTTTTGTTTATGCATCTTAGCTTTGTGTACCATGCTTTGAAGTTCTGTATGGTTTTAATGCACAGATCTATATAGCTACAACCTTTATTAATAAAGAGTGACCATGTTTCACTATTAGAATGCATGGTGTTCTGTACCTGAGGTCTTCTATCATGCCCATTAAATTGGTAACAGCTTCAGCTGTGGCATTACGAGCATCAGCAATGGCCTGGGCTTGTGCCAGCTTCTCCTCTAGATCTTTAAAATGTTTTTCATATGCTCCAGTGAGACCTGTGGTTTGGATCTCCTGGGCCCGAGCAGCAAGAGCCTTAGTCTTAGCTCCTAGGTCTTGAACAATACGATCCCAGTCTCCAAAACATTGGTGGCAAGGCTGGCAGGCTGGAAACACGCCAGAGAAACCACGGGCACACTGATCACACCTGACACCTGATACGCCTTGCCGGCAAGCACAGTGACCCGTAAACCGGTCACACTGTGAGCTCTCAATTCCCCGAGGATCACAGTCACAGGCTGTAAAAGTGTGGGAAAGAATCAGATAAAGATGTGTGATGAATCAAATTAGAGGTTTGAATCATGTGAAATAAAACAAGCAAATAAACCAAGATACCAAATCAGTGTATGGATAACTGCTTCCTGTATTTTGGTATTACTCATCACACAATATTCAGTCTGCCATCAAACACTTTTACATCTACAGTGATGCTTTAAAGTTTGTGAACCCTTCTGAATTATTAATGTAACCTAAAACCTAGACAGACGTAAAACTCCTTAAAGCTATTTTAAGACAATGCGCTATTGTAAAAAGCGCTGTATAAATAAATAAACTTGAACCTAAACATTTAAACAGGGCCTAAACTCATTAGAACCAAAGCAACCAAATTGGATGGAAATAATTAAAACTTTTATTTATTTCTAAAGCTGAAAGTTGAGTCGTATTTTAAGTTTTAATTCACTGAAAATGTCCACTTGACAGAAGCAGCACACTCTCTGACAATCCAATCAAAGTGTGTGAATACGCTGACGTAACATGCTCCTGCTAGGCCTTGCCATCACCACCTTAAAATCTGTGATGCAGATATTTTTTAGACCAGCTGAGAAGATCTTAAAGGTCATGATGGTCCAGCACTGATACATGAACTTGTAACAAATCATTTTTTTTGTAATATATGTGTATTATACCTCTGCACTGGATTCTGGGATCACCCCAAAAGTTTTCCTGACAGTCTCGGCATGTCTTTCCACCAAAGCCACTACGGCACTGACACTGGCCTGTGAACTAAAACATGCGGTGTTAAAACATTGAGCTTCTCCGAGGTACTGCGCTGATGAACAATACAAATCAGCTTATAACATTTTTCTAAACTTTGGATCTCAATTGGATATATATATATATATATATATATATATATATATATATATATATATATATATATATATATATATATATATACACACACACACCACGCTGGCTTAGTGGTTAGCATGTTCTCCTCTTAGCACTAGGGATTCCCGGTTCGAATCCCCATCTGGGTGGAGTTTCCATGTTCTCCCCGTGTCCGCGTGGGTTTCCTCCGGGTTCTCTGGTTTCCTCCCACAGTCCAAAAACATGGATCAAGTCAATTGAGTTCTCCAAATTGCCCCATATAGAGTGTGTCTGTGTGAGTGAGTGTATGCCCAGCGATAGATTGGCGCCCTGTCCTGGGTGTATCTGCCCAGCGCCCGAAATGTTCTCCCCTGGATGGGCATGGGGAACCCCCCCTGCGAGCCTAATATAGGACAAAGCGGAAGATAATGGATAAATGGATATATATACACACACACACACACACACATAGTGTGTATACACCTGACACACACACACACACACACACACTGTATTTGTTTACATACCTTACCATGTTTTTTTTGGATTGTGGGAGAAACTTGGTAGCTACATACACCCAGGACAGAGTTGTCCAAAAAACAAAACACACATTAAACACACTCACATTACCTCATTGCAGGTAGATGTGTAGGCATTGTTAGGTTCACAGTCACATGGTTCACATCCCCGCCCACTGGCCAAGTTCCAGTAGTTGGGTGCACAGTGGTCACAGGTTAATCCAATGACATTATTTCGGCACTGGCACTGTCCTTTGGCACGCTGGCAAAAGCAGTCATCACGAGAGAGACACTGACTGGGCTCAGTGCCCAAAAAGTTGCAAGTGCACTCTGGACAGATAAAAGAGAGAATGTACTATGTACATTGTATGAATGTAATCTATTTAACAATTTATTTCTTCCTCGTTTAGTGATCTGTGGATACTAACTCCTGCAATTTCTTCGAGAGGCATCCCCATAGTAGCGACTTTTACACACTTCACAATTAGGCCCATCTGTGTTGTAGAGACACCTTTTACACTTCCCAGTCTGTTTGTCACATGCCTCAGGATCTGATAGGTCAATGTTGTTGCTGCATTGGCATGGCTGACAGCGTCCACCAGGATGAGAGGGATTACCATAGTAACCAGGGGCACATTGGTCACAGCGTACACCTAAAGGTTACAGAATTAAACATAAGAAAACATAAATATAAATTATAGGCTTATACCATTGCAAAATTTAACAAACATGTAGGATACTGTATTATATTTTGTATTTATTTAAATATATTTAGCAAAATAAAAAGCTATTTTTTGGAACATACAAGAGTTCATTTAAAGACTTTTTGACTTTTAGGTTTTATGTATAACATTATTAACAAAACAGATTTTGTTATATGCAATAAATAAATAAATATAGTCAATGAAAATTATTAAGCTACAATAGAAATGTATGATTTGACTTTGCTCATGAAACAATTCTTAAACTGACCAAAAAAAAGTTTAAAAGTTTTCCCCGCTGTTTATTTGAATTTTGTAGATATAAACAAAATTGGGGGGCGGCACGGTGGCTTAGTGGTTAGCACGTTCGCCTCTCAGCACTAGGGATTCCCGGTACGAATCCCCATCTGGGTGGAGTTTCCATGTTCTCCCTGTACCTGCGTGGGTTTCCTCCGGGTTCTCCGGTTTCCTCCCACAGTCCAAAAACATGGATCAAGTCAATTGAGTTCTCTAAATTGCCCCATATAGAGTGTGTATGCGTGAGTGAGTGTGTGCCCAGCGATAGATTGGCGCCCTGTCCTGGGTGTATCTGCCCAGCACCTGAAACGTTCTCCCCTGGATGGGCATGGGGAACCCCACCGCAACCCTAATATAGGATAAAGCGGAAGATAATGAATGAATGAACGAATAAACAAAATTGGAACAGATGCTAAGTTACTCAATTCTGAAATTCTTTACATTACATCGTTTTGTAACATTTCATTATATTAATAAGTGGTAGCAGGTATACCAATCATGATTCGGTATAGCACAATCATCTATTAAAAACAAAATGTAACAATGTAAACATTATTAAGATTTTTACCAAAAATCTTGAGTTGTTTCAAGCAGAACTAAACTTTTAATCAACTTTAACCCTAATCAGCCCTAATTTTGGGTTCTGTGTTATTGCATTATGTTTACAGTGGCACAGCACAGAAAAAAAGGGTGATGAAGCCATGCATAGAGAATGTGAAGTGGGCTAGCACAGGTAAGGATGGGGTAAGGATCTACAGTACGAATCACTTTAAATCTGTTTACCTGAGTTGAGTCGGAAAAGTTAAAATAAATATAACATAAAAAATCACTATTTATCAGACTGAATTGAAACTTTATTATTTATTGTTATAATTGTGTGCATTCTGGCAGAGGAAACCAGAACTGAATCAGGAAAGCTTGTTAAATGTTACATTTAATCAGCTGCTAAACCAAAGCTTTGTGATGGCATGCCTAACAAAACAACAGAGACCATTGTTCATCCAAATGCGTTTATCGTCAGATAGGAAAACATACCTGTGTAGCCCTGTTTACAGGTGCACACCACCTGCCTGTTGTGGCTATCTTGGTAACATGAGGCGGCGAAATGGCGTCCACTTTCAGGTCCGTCTGGACAAGGACAAGGCTGGCACTTGGTTCCTAAACCCAACACTGGGTTTCCATAATATCCAGTGGCACACCTAAATTTAGAAGCATTTTTAAATAAAAAATAATGTTCAAACAGACAGAATGACAAAACATAGTCATGGTGACTATAAATTTAATGTGGTATACTATGTGTAACAGGTGCCTAGGGCACCTGTCACCTGTTTTGTGTTTTAGTCTCGTTCTGTCTCGTTAATTAACATTCTGTGCATATTTAGTTTAGTTAATTAACGTCGTCTTGTGATTGGTTTGTCTTGTGCACGTGGTTTGGGGTCCTTTTGTATTTATGTCCTTTGTTTCTTGTCATCAGTGCTGGTCGTTGTTTTGTGTCACCGTAGTCATTTATGTACCTCTTGTTTTTGTGGTGCACTGCACCTTTAAATAAACTCAGTTTCCCGCTACCTGCGTGCCTGGCTCCCTTCAGCGCGTGTTTACGCAGCGGTGTGCGCTTCCTACGCGCCACCGCGTCTGCCCGAGGTAGACTTCCGTGACACTATGTGCATACTATCTTGCAGTTTAGGGGTTACACATATGTTTACTTTACAATTGTTAAATTATAATATATAAAAGTACAAGACTGTTTTTAACATCCTTACTTACTTTTCACAGTTGTCTCCTGCTGTATGGCTCCTGCAGTTTAGACAGGAACCAGTTCTTTGGTGACATTCATCTGCATGTCCATTACACTGGCATAGTCTGCAGTTTGGAAAGCCCCAGTGTCCAGTCTGACAGCTATCACAGCGCTGACCAAAAGCTCCTGAGTGACATGCACACTGCCCAGTGAACTGGTCACAGAACTGGCTGCGAGAACCCTCTTGACTACACTCACATGCTACATAAAGAATGAGGAAAATTAACTCATGTTAATTCTGGTACAGAGAGAGTCTAATTGAGTTTTGGGATCTGAAGCTCATAAGATAACAGAACCTTTGCATCCTGCAGGTCCGAAGCCATAGCTTGCTGGAGCACACATATGACAGCCCTGGCCAATCACGTTAGACCTACAAGGGCACTGGCCACCACGTGTGTCACATACAGAGCTAATTGATCCTTGCGGGTCACACTGGCAAGCTATATAAAGAAGGATTATATAGACAAAAATTAACCATTATCATCGGAACATGTCTCTTAATTCTGCTATCTTCAACCAGTAAAGGAACTCACAGAGAGCTCCATCATTAATGATGGCTGACATGCTCATGATGAGTTTGGCACACACATCGCTCATGACCGGGCGTGACACGCTCTTAGCGGTTTCATGACAGCGGTAACGCTCATAGTTCTGCTTTCGGGTGTTTGAAGCAGAGTCGCCTGCTACAAACATATCCAAAGATGTATACCGAGGAAGCAGGGCGATCTGGATGAGGAACAATAAAGATTTAAGAAACTGAGTTTAATAGCAATTTAAAAAGAAACGATATTGTTTAATTGAAATGAAAGATTTAAATGTTCTTACAGAGTCTATAAGGATGTTTTCTTTGATGTTGGGATTAATGCTTTGGCCTGTGTAGCTGACAAATTCCAAATGAAGAGTATAATGTATGTCTTTTTCGAGGCACACAGGATGAGGCAGAACCATAAACCTATAAAAAAAAAAAGACCATTACAATCATGTTGGTCTCATCAGCTCAGAATCAGTAATTCATTCATTCATTCATTATCTTCCGCTTTATCCTCTATTAGGGTCGCGGGGGGGGGTTCCCCATGCCCATCCAGGGGAGAACGTTTCGGGCGCTGGGCAGATAGACCCAGGACAGGGCGCCAATCCATCGCTGGGTACACATTCACACACTCAAACACACTCTAAATGGGGCAATTTAGAGAACTCAATTAACTTGATCCATGTTTTTGGACTGTGGGAGGAAACCGGAGAACCCGGAGGAAACCCACGCGGACACGGGGAGAACATGGAAACTCCACCCAGATGGGGATTCGAACCGGGAATCCCTAGCGCTGAGAGGCGAACCTGCTAACCACTAAGCCACCGTGCCGCTAGAATCAGTAATTTATATTTTTAAATCTTTAAATGCAGGTTGTTGTATACGTATGATCTATTTATCCACTTTAAGATTTAAAAGGACAGTATATTGTTCAAGTGGTTAGAACGGTAGGTTAGAGCTGACTGAAAAATATCAAATGTATAACTAATAACCAGGAATGCATGTAAGTGGTGTGCATGCATGGTCAAAATAAACAATGCGCACCATGAATTACAATGTGAAGCATGTTTGGGTACCACTATTTCTGCCATTTAAACTACAGTACTATACATTGTCAGGATCCAGAGAGCTTACTTTAAAACTAATAAATTTTTTTGTGGTTTTAAAATTTTTATTGATTTGTCAGCATGTCCAAGGAACAAACTACATTAAGCAATTATTATTAGGAAACATCAGACTAAACCTGAAAACCTGCCCCAAGCCCCAAGAAATATCTTCAGATGCTTCTTAGAGATCAAGACCAAAAATGTTATGTCTAGAAGATGTAGTAAGTTGTATTAGTGAATTGCTTCAATAAATGAACTTATTAGAAAGGAGTTGTTCAAAAGATCATATCTTTGGTGAATATGAACTGCAGTGCATTGAAAAAAATGTGGTTTCTTCTGAAGAAGTTACCAAAGCAGAGCAAAACCAAATCAAACCACAGTTTGATCCTATAGCATATAATAAAAATGTGTTTCTTAGGTTCAGCAGCTGACATACCGCATTGACCAACATGTTAGTCCTTATATAACTTAGCAACCATGCCAACTAGAACTACACTGTGGTGCAGAAGAACCTCATCATCTTAAGGTCTCATCATCTTATGTTAGTGTAGTGGTTAGCATGTCCAACTCTCGGCGCTGGGGGTTCTAGTTCAAATCCCAATCTGGGTGGAGACTTATGTTCTCCCTGTGGTCATGTAAGTTTTTTCTGGGTTTACTGGTTTCCTCCCACAGTCCAAAAACTTGGACTCAAGTTGATCGAGTCTCTAAATCACCCCTATATAGTGTGTCTGAGTGACACAACCTACAAGTTTGAAAAAGAGATTGTATCATAGGCCTGTAGAATGTGTTTGAGTGTGTAAAGCAGACCTGGATCCAGTTGGCAGGGAGAAAGTCATCAGATCATCTGCAGGAATGGTGTTTCCACACGGGCTACTAGTGGGAATTGGACCAGGCCTAACAACATTTACACGCACTTCCTTCCAATCTTGAGGCATCTATAAAGAAGACAGACATCTGTATATAAAACATTCTCGTGTTTTATTGTCATAAAAGAAGGAAACAAGGTGATAATTACCTGAAGCTCATAGCGAATTAAAACATCATACTCCATTGAATATGGGATGTTGGAGATGTCAAATTCCAGGGTACCTTCTTCAGGAACCAATGCAAACCCTGTACCTGTCCAAGAAGCTGGATGACCAGTTTGGTGGCTTCTCTCCTCAGCAGTGCAGCCCTATATATGTACATACTGTACTTTATATGTATATACTGTATATCACAGCTTCATATATTTTTATTGACCAGCAACATTTAGACTAATTAGCACTTTAGTAAAATATGCATCATTGTATTTTTGAATAGATATATAAAATAAAAACATATTTAGGTGTACAAATACAATCTATTTTTTCATGTTCGCTCTTACCTGGCCCAGTTTGGCGAGTTCAGCCTCATAGAGATAATAATCCAGAGCCATGAAAAAATAGCCAGACTCCACCTGGTTGCATTGACGGCCAATCATGTGATTGCGGCAGCGACACTGTCCAGTTTCCTTTGAACACCTGTCAAGATTTTTAAATATACAGTATGTTATTCTCCATTTTTTTTTTTTATAAATGAAAGAGCCATATATATAGTTTACACTTACTGATTATCTACAGCTCCACCTACATCACATTCACAAGCTCTGCATCCACTGGCATCATGACTCAAAGCCCAATGCTCAGGCTGCAAGTAAAATGTTGAGTATAAGAGGCAGGGCAGAAATAAAACAATACACTATATGTTTAAATTGAGCTCAGCAATATAACACTACCTGTTAAATATATTTATAGATTTTGAATTATTAAGAAATTTCTAACTACCATGATGAGGGATGTTAAAGCATTCATTCATTCATTATCTCCTGCTTTATCCGAGAGAACGTCTCGGGCGCTGGGCAGACAGACCCAGGACAGGGCGCCAATCCATCGCTGGGCACACACTCACTCACACAGACACACTCTATATGGGGCAATTTTGAGAATTCAATTGACTTGATCCATGTTTTTGGACTGTGGGAGGAAACCGGAGAACCCGGAGGAAACCCACGCAGACACGGGGAGAACATGGAAACTCCACCCAGATGGGGATTCGAACCGGGAATCCCTAGCGCTGAGAGGCGAACGTGCTAACCACTAAGCCACCAGCCCGGGATGTTAAAGCATAACATTTTAAAAAGTAATAGTAATAACTATTAATTGCAAACCAATGTTCTGCATGTCATTAATATTTTATTGATTTATATCCATACAGTATTGTGTATGAGTATTGTGATATTTTAAAATGATTTATATTTTTATTTAATTTGATTTACTTTTAAATCAAAGCAAAACTTTGATAGTGTTGCTTCAGTAATCCACCAGATGGCATTTGTTCACTTCACCTGTGTGGTCAATACAGGATTAAGCAGATTTTACTCTCTGTTTAAAAAATATATATTTTATATTATATTTTGTATTTTGCTGATAACACAATATAACAAATACATTTTTATTATTAAAATAGTCAAAATGAATGTTCTATTTTCTTCCTCAAACTTAAACTTGATTATCTGCTTTTTAAAGTAAGAAAAAAGAAACACATTTTTCCCAACTTAATTTTACACATACATTTATTGTGATGTGTTTTATAATAAGAATTCATGTAGATGCATAGTATTTACCAGACACTGATTGCAAGTGCGCCCAGTGACCATACGTTTACAGTGGCATTCACCTCGGACAGGGTCACACTGAGGACTGCCAGATACTGTTCCTCTGGGGTCACACCTACATGCTTTTAAAGAAAACAAAAGTAAGAATTTAAGGCAGAAATACAGACATTACACATTATTATTATATTATTATAGGCACACCTCGCCTGTTTTGTTTTCCTCATGAGATTTGCTAACGTGTTCCTTATTTAAATTAATCATCAGTGCTTATTCATCGGTGGGATCCATATACGGGGAGAACTTGGAACTCCACCCAGATAGGAATTCAAACATGGATCCCCAGCACTTAGAGGTGAACATGCTAACCACAACGCTACAGTACAGCCTACAATATTTATTTACATTTTAAATATTATTGATCGGTGGCACGGTGGCTTAGTGGTTAGCACGTTCTCCTCTCAGCGCTAGGGATTCCCGGTTCGAATAGGGATTCCCGGTTTCCATGTTCTCCCCGTGTCTGTGTGGGTTTTTTAATTTTTGTTTTACTTAGTTACTTATTTTTGTATACAGCACAATCCTAAAAAACTGCACTAATAAATAAGACTAACATAAAACTAACTTTTGTAAGCAGTTCAGACAGAATTTAAAAACAAAACACATGGTACTCACGCTGGCAGCCTTGTGGATCATCAGCACTCAGGCCAAAAAAGCCAGATTTGCATCTGTCACAGCGCAAGCCTTCTACATTGTCCTTACAGCGGCACTGCCCTGAAATCATGCCCCCATACGGGTCATCATGGCCATCACACATCCCACCATGCAAGGAGCCATCTGGATCACAGTCACAAGCTGGAAAAGCAGAAAGGATTCCAGAGATTAGTGGCGTCAGGTCATTTATATTTTTCTTAATCTTAAACGCACATTGAGTCACACTTACCAATGCAGACACGAGGGTCTCTGATGTCTCTAGCTGGGTCTCGATAATAAAAGGGTTTGCACGTCTCGCAATTGCGACCCATTGTGTTATGCAAACAATCATCACACACACCTCCACTGGCGTTCCCTGTGGCTATGTACACTGCCATGTCAAAATGACACCTGCTGGAGTGGCTGTTACAGTTGCACTCTAAGAATAAACAACATGTTTATTATCAGATGAGACTTCACAGAGTTTTAAAGCCAATTTTCTCCTTTAATTAACTTAATGGATACTTTTGCAGGCATTAGTGTTGCGACCCTCAGCTGGTTTCCAGGGAAGGTCGTTATGAAAATCATCACACTGCTCACAGTTTAAGCCCTTTGTATTGTGCTTGCACACACATCTTCCATGCACCTGGGCAAAAAAATAGCACTTGGATCATTAGACTGTTTCCTGAAGTCTGTACTCATTCCACAATTATTCCACACTCCCTTTTATCCTGGTCTCCCTACATCACTCACCATGCCTTCGACATCATCTCTTATTCCCTCTATGGGTGCACATTCAGAAGCATGACCATAGCAGAAGCAGTTTCCTCGGATGACCAGCTCATACAAGGCATAGTAGTACTTTTCTTTGATCTCTTGTCTTGAATCCAACAGGTTATCACCCAGGGTATGGAGCTTTGTAAAGTTCACCCGCAGGTTGGTTATTTTCAACTGGTCTGTAAGGAAGGCGAAGGAAGAGCTTAGAAAAACCGGTCAAATTCAGTCAGGATACAAAATAATATATTAGAGGTAGTGCTAGGTTTATTGTAAAACAAGCAGCCAATCAAATATTAGGATGGTACTGTATGTCATACTGTATATAGTGAAATCATAAAATATCATCTGCTTTTACCCAAAATATATAATTTACTGCTGTCAACTTAATTATTTTGTTAAAACATTTTAAAATAAGTCATAGATAGATAGATAGATAAATAGATAGATAGATAGATAGATAGATAGATAGATAGATAGATAGATAGATAGATAGATAGATAGATAGATAGAGAGAGCGAGAGAGAAAGCGAGAGAGAAAGATAGACAGAGAGACAGACAGAGAGACAGAGAGATAGATAGATAGATAGATAGATAGATAGATAGATAGATAGATAGATAGATAGATAGATAGATAAAGAGCGAGAGAGAAAGATAGACAGAGAGACAGGCAGAGAGACAGAGAGATAGAGAGCGAGAGAGAGAGCGAGAGAGAAAGAGAGATAGATAGATAGACAGACAGATAGATAGATAGAGAGCGAGAGAGAGAGCGAGAGAGAAAGAGAGATAGATAGATAGATAGATAGATAGATAGATAGATAGATAGATAGATAGAGAGCGAGAGAGAGAGCGAGAGAGAAAGAGAGATAGATAGATAGACAGACAGACAGACAGACAGACAGATAGACGGCTAGATAGATAGATAGATAGATAGATAGATAGCGAGAGAGAAAGAAAGAGAGACAGACAGACAGACAGACAGATAGATAGATAGATAGATAGATAGATAGATAGATAGATAGATTTATTATAGACAAAAGTTCTGCCTAGTCAAACACATTCATTCATTCATTCATTATCTCCCGCTTTATCCTCTATTAGGTTCGCGGTGAACATGGAAACTCCACCCAGATGGGGATTCGAACCGGGAATCCCTAGCGGTGAGAGGCGAACGTGCTAACCACTAAGCCACCGTGCCGCCTAGTCAAACACACATTAAAGATAAATCTGCTTATGTTGTTAAAAATGCCAATGGGAAAAAAGAACAGTTGTTTTTCTCATTATGATCCATGTGTTTTCTTGCCCTGTTCTGCACTGGATAACTCCAGTGACCTATAATAAACTCCAACAAAAATCCAACATCATATTAGAAACTGCTTAAGAAAGTATTGTTCTATTTTTTATTTATCTTGCTGTATTTTATAACATTCCTTAAAGAATTTCCTTAGCTTGAATGAGTTTTAGTTAAATTGTATTTGTTTATATAACATTTAAATAGTGTTTACACTCCAATATGGAAACAGCATTCCATTGAGGGTTTTTTCACCATGTTACAAATTATTTATTTTCTTAATATTAAAGTACTGTTATAAGTAAATATAATAATAAATTGCATTAAGAAGCAAACTGCCTGGTTTTAGTTCATTATTATTGTCATTAGGTATGTAATGTGGACTCACTCTGAATTCGTGGACTGTAGGGATCTTTAATTGAAATAGCAGGGTCCAACACACGAAAGATCACCTGAAAAGAAAAACAGGGTTAATTATGGTTTATAGACAATGCTGTTGTGTAGAAAAGATTTGACTTTCTAATGAAAGATTTGAAAATAAATATTACAGTGAAAAGATTGGAATTTTACCTCTCCTTCACTGGACGGCTCAATGTCAGAATAACGTGACTCACAGATGATATCATCAACGTTGCGTAGGGGACCCTGTGAGGTCCCAGGAAATTCTGATGCACAATCATACGCAAAATATCGATAAACTTGCCATGTGCGTCCAAAATCTGCTGATCGCTCAATTAGCATGGCCGCAGGACGAAATGTCTGCAATCAGAGAGGGAATGTCAGGCTGTATGTATGTACCCACCTCATCATTAATGGGGGGGTGTGGCGCTGAAATGATGCTGTTCCGGGGCGCCATCTCAACTATGTAGAGTCTGCAGTATCTGCCTCTTTTAGTTCTGCTGCTCTAGTCAGTGATGGCGGAGTCACATGCTGCACTGTGTCAATAAATTACGTATTAATTAAATGCCGTGCTTTATTATCAGCTCTAACTGCCTTCCTTGTCTGTTTCTTTTGAGGTGTCCCCCGGCTTCCTGGAGATCTTCATCCATGGCTCTGCTGACGAGTACTGTATGAAACCTGACAAGGCGGTCCTGCAGGACGCCCCCTAATGGACTCACATATAGTTTTCCAGTTGTTAGTTTTTCCATTTGTTTAATATCTGTACATAGCTGTATTGTTGTTGCTGCCCGGCCGCTCAAGGAGGACGAGTCCCCCACTGAGTCTTGGTCCTCCCAAGGTTTCTTCCTTAAATAATAACATAAAAGGGAGTTTTTTCTTGCCACTGTCGCTTCGGCTTGCTCTTTGGGGGTTTAAAGGCTTTTCATTCTGTAAAGCTGCTTTGTGACAATGTACTGTTGTAAAAAGCGCTATATAAATAAATAACTTGAACTTGAATGTATGTATGTATGTATGTAAATATAAATATATATAAAAAATATATACATATTTTTTAAGAATTGATAGTAGCAATTATAACTTAATCTTACCTTAAAAGACATAATGAGGTGAGTAAAGTGAAATTCTGCCTCAAGGTCAAGCTGAATGTAAACATCTGACTTTCCTAAGGATGAAAAGAGAAATTTAAACTGATTCCATCTGGCAGCGATTATACACACACATATAGACTAAAAGATTTACTGTTTTGTTTGCCCCATTATTCACTTACAAGATAAATGAAAACCATAGTTGACTTAAAATTGGACAGATAATGATTACATCTTAATAAACATTTTACTGTTTTATTATTTTTGATGCAAGTTCAATTACTTGAGTACTATAAATAATATTGATTTTAATCGTGTTTATAATAACAATATTCAAACCTGAATCCCCAGTGTGGAGAGGTGAACCTAACTATGCTAACCACTATGCAACCATGTCCTCATGATAATAATAATAATATTATTATTATTATTATTATTAATAATAGGAGTATATGAATGACTTATTTCAGTACACTTAGTACTTAGTACAAAATACTTCTGTCCGAAATACTTCTGTCTAGTCAATTGTTTTTATCCATATACTGCATATGATAAGAACAGAACACAGTTAGTAGCTACAGATTACCTGCTTTCTAAATGTTAGCCTGTAAAAGCTTAAACAAGTTTTAATGCTAATAAACATTATTAATAAAGTATTGTCCAATTTATACTATTACATTAAACAACTAAAATGTTTTGAAACACAGTAAACTCAACCTAATATTATGAAGTAAAATCCTACTGTACAATACTATTTATAAATCAGTGTCAGTCAGTTCTAAGCTTGTCGCTTATCTTTGCACTACAGGGGCCTCAGCGTCTGCTAAACTTAACTTGTCTCCGCCAACTGGCAATTAAACAGGAAGGTCAGGGGAAACAGATGAGAAGTGGGTGTAACATGGCCTAAAAGTAGTCAGGAGTTGAACAAGTATAAAAAATAATTCCTCAACCAAGTGCTACACATTATTCAGTTTCAGAATTTTTGGGTATCTATTTTTAGTAGTCTTACTTAGATGGAGGCAAATGTTCTGGACAAGTAACCCACTGTTTATTAAGCAGCATACTTAGTGTACCAATGCAGTAACACCATGGTGACTAAAAGCAAAAATAGCCATCATTTCCTGTCAACTAGCACTCAGTATTCAGGGCTATAGGAATTACGGGCAAAATAAACATGTTTAAAATTGTGACCTTCTTTTGAAGCAACTATGCTAAAATATACCTGATTAATACAGGTTTTGAAATTGAATATTGACCATAATATGAGAATATAATTACATTTACCAGTACATTTCTAAATCATGAAAACAGACAAATTTTGCTCCAGTAGTTATGTTAATTACATAATTGTAATAATTGTAATAATTTGCCATATTTTTCAGATCTATAATGTAATGGAGCACCAACAGCTTCTTATCAAAGGAACAGGATAAATACACAAATCAGCCTTCTGTGGCCCCCTAACAACATTGCCGGCACCTTTGAACAGCCAGTTTTGGTTGTTGCTGCAGCATTGAGGAGTTTTAGCCTCTCTGCTATCTTTCATTCATTCATTCATTATCTCCTGCTTTATCCTCTATTAGGGTCGTGGTGGTGTTCCCCATGCCCATCCAGGGGAGAACGTCTCGGGCGCTGGGCAGATAGACCCAGGACAGGGCGCCAATCGCTGGGCACACACTCACTCACACAAACACACTCTATATGGGGCAATGAGAATTCAATTGACTTGATCCATGTTTTTGGACTGTGGGAGGAAATCGGAGAACCCGGAGGAAACCCACGCGGACACGGGGAGAACATGGAAAATCCACCCAGATGGGGATTCGAACCGGGAATCCCTAGCACTGAGAGGCGAACGTGCTAACCACTAAGCCACCGTGCCGCCTTCTCTGCTATCTTGTGTTCTTCAAATTCAACAACATGGATTTAAGGCAAATTGGCTGCTCTAAATTTCAGCCATCTAAATTGTTCTGTCCTGGGTGTATCTGCCCAGTGCCCAAAATGTTCTCTCTGGATGGTCATGCTAGGTAGTATACAATTAAGCAGATAATGAGATAAGGTGTGAATGAGATAAGATGAGAACTTGTATATACATAATTAAACAAAAAAATTTGTATTTATTTAAACTATATTTAGGTTTAGTGAGGTATACAGTGCCCATGGTGGCTGATCTATTTTCTCACCAAAACTTAAAATCCTCTCATCTCATCTCATTATGTTGTCTTCCGCTTCCTATACTATATCTTTCCATTGAAAGATACACCCAGGACAGGGCACCAATCCATCGCTATATAGGGACAATTTAGAGCAGCGAATTTATCTTAATTTAATTTTTGGACTGTGGGAGGAAACCAGAGAGCCCGCAGAGCCCACACAGACACAGGCAGAGCATAGAAACTCCACCCAGATCGTGATTTGACATGGATCCCCAGCGCTGAGACAAACATCAACTATTATCTACTCTATAGTTTACACAGATTGATGGGACATTCAATCATGTATCTTTACAGTTTGACAATGAGCTCACCATTCTCAGACTGCCACCAGCAATTCTTGCGGTCTGGGCGGAAGGTGGTGATGACATTTTCAATGCGATGACTAATGGTGTTGTACACAGCATCATATGGTCGTCGTGAATCACAATAGAAACATTTCTTCTCATCCTGCATGTGTTCAGAACAGTGGTCGACACAAGTCACATGATTGGTTCACTAATAAGAAATGACACATCTGCTATGTGAGAATTTACCTGTAGGTGGCTTACAATACAGTATGGTTCTCTCTTAGAGAGGCCACAGGTGGATGCGGCTTTCAGGTTTTTTTCTCGACCAACCAGGAGGTCACCAGTAGCTGGGTAACAACTTCCATGGGTACAGCCATGTGGGTGGTCAGGCTCTTGAGCATAAGTGTTTATCAGGCCTTAACAGAAATCACAGGAAAGACACAATATGTAACCAAAAGCTTAGGAAACAAAATATAAAAATAATCCGTGTTATAATTCACAATACTTCTGTGTTGTTTACATTTAAAGGGTTGAGTTAAAATGTGTAATCTGTATGAGTAAAGACAGAATAATATGCTTGCTAATATGTTGTGGCAGTTGTAGGCTTGTGGTCAAGGAAATAGCCTTGCGAACTGAATGTTCCCCGGCTTGTGCCCATGGGTTAGGAACCTAACTGCTCGATGTCGTATAGAGGGCCCATCGCACAGGGCATGTGTGCTCACTTCATCAATCATCATTCATTCATTATCTTCCGCTTTATCCTATATTAGGGTCGCGGTGGCGTTCCCCATGCCCATCAAGGGGAGAACGTTTCGGGCGCTGGGCAAATACACCCAGGACAGGGTGCCAATCCATCGCTGGGCACACAGTCACTCACACAAACATGCACACTCTATATGGGGCAATTTGGCCCATCCCTAGTGCTGAGAGGGGAACATGCTAACCACTAAGCCACCGTGCTGCCGCTCACTTCATCAGTGTGTGTATATTTGTGTGTTTCACTGCACGGATGGGTTTAATGTGGAGTAGAAATTCCTCTGTGTGTAAGCACAGGAGGCAAAATAGTTCATTTTATCACTTTCATGTTACGAAATTAACTACTCGGTAGTGTAGTTTGTTTAAATGCAACATCATAAACATATACAATACAATGCTAATTTCTAAATGTACAATGATGCAAAATATATATGTTGGTATAACAAATCCTTTTTTCAATGCAAAATATAATAATTACAAAAATACCAAAATATACCCTCAAATATCCATTATTTTTATTAGTGGAATTCAGGAAAACATAAGCAATTACTTGATAATATTATACCAAATATTTAGAAAAAAAAATAATAATACAGGCCATAGGAGTTAGTGGGCGTTCTAGGCTAGGAAATTCTGGAGATGAGAACTCATCAGCACAATCACTGGAAACATATCTTCAAACTCAACAGCTGTGTTTGTCTGGCTCCACACCACCTCTCATACTGCTGCCAGATTTAGCCCCCCCACCCCACACAAACACACACACATACACACACACCCACACATATGCGCACACACACACACACACACACACTTACACAAACATACACACACACACACAACCACACTAACACCTACACTCTAGACAACTCACATTTTCACAAATAACAGCTAAAGCTGCAAACTGTAGAAACGTATCCACTGCACATGTTGACTGACAGCACTTAGCAGATTCGTTGACATAATGTACCCTCGAAGTGCTATCTTTATTCCCTGTCTTGTATTCAAAGCAACTCCCCACTGATAATGCCTCTATGAGTAATGTAACTACTGGGCAACGGCGAATTCACTCCAGGAAATCCACTTAATCTCTCTAACGCTGATATTAAGCAGAGAAGCTTGAGAATGGAAAAAGGCTTTACACTTTAGGAAGTACAGGCTTAAACTGCGAGATAAAACCAACTATCTGCACAAACTTTTCTTTGCTTTTGTTAGGAATCCTAATGATATAAATATCCAATAAATGATTTTATGAATAAGTAGCTCTACTCATTCAGCTGAATACTAGTTGACATATTATCGCTTGATGTTATTACAATAAGGTTTGTTAGTTAACAGTTACCTTTAAAAGAGACATTAAAACATCTGGTCCTTAGAAAGATTTAAATTTGGGAAATGCAACCTCAAATAAACAACGACACATAAACAACACTCTGTTATTTATTTAATAAAAAGCAGACCATAAAGATGGCAGGACTGTAAAGATTAATTTGCAAATTAAAAACATTCAAGACAGTTCATTCTCCCATACGTAGAAAATTCCTCCCAGTTTTTATTATTTATTTATTTTATTATAAATGACTTTTAATAATTTAACATATTGTTTACTTTATATGTGAAACATAAAAATTGGAATTAGTTTTTTCTACACTTTGATATACAGTTTGAGCAATAGGTATGTGAAAACTGTAGTCAGGTAATACTACACATGGAAATACTTTTTTAAATATAACTAAATATAAATAAAATTAAATATAATATCCAGGAATCAGTCTAAACCTTTTGTCTCATCACATCTCATTCTCTTCTGCTTAATCCTTTACTATGGTTGCAGGGAGGTTTCTCATGCCCAACTGGGGAGAACTGGGGGAGGTTTCATGCACTGGCCAGTTTCGCCTAGGACAGGGCAAAGGTTTATAGTAGCCAATTCACCATCAGTCCATGTTTTTGGACTGTTGGAGGAAAGCAGAGAACCCAGAGAAAACAAATGTGGACATGGAACATGGAAACTGTGTTTGTTTTTAGTTTTAAATAATTGCTATATGCACAATGCATTTCTTTAGCAATGTAGATGATAGAGGGCAATAATGTGATTACAAACACAGTACTATTCCAAAGTTTAAAGGTGTTCTTTGACAGTTTTATATAATCAGATTTATTAGATGTTTCAAATTTCTTTTGGAGCATGACATTTACCTGAACATTTATGACATGACCATAGTTCTTAAAAGCCAATTTAAATTAAAATGAAATCACTGAACAGATGTTTAATCTTTTAACATAGATTAACATAGATAGCCCTAGAACACCAATAAGTCCAGTTGAGATCATAAGATATAAACATGTTCAACAAGGTAGAAATCAAAGAACTTAGTAGCCTGATAACTAAAAGGACCCTACAGTAGGAAAACTGAAACTGAAACAAGTGCTCATATTGAATATTAGGTGAATTTAAATATTCTGTATTTATTGTACTTTCAAAGTATATTTATTAAGTAAATCAGTTTTATTTTTGTAAAAGCTGTAAATAATTATTTTAGAAGTTCATTAATTATTCACAGTGATCTGCTGTTGTATGCATTTGTTTAAATATTAAGACTATGGCTTAATCTATTTTAGAATTCACAAGAATTATTAACACTGGACTCGCATATAATACATTTTCTATCACCCCAGTTAGTTGAGCGGTTGATTTTAACTCAGGTGTCCTGATGTGAGGATCAGGCCGGGCAAGCTGGACATCTCCCAGTTTCTCAGCCACGCTTGCCTAACATGGACAAGAGGCCCAGGAATGTAGAAAGACAGCTGGCAGTGGAGACATACTGCCCAGTTAACAAAGTCCTCCTGTTGGCCTGGAGAAATAAAGTTGTTCTAAATTTGTTCGGTCAGACTTTACCAAAGGACATTCTTTACAATATTGCAGTGAGAAATATTTTGAGTACTCAACAGACAGCTTGTTTATAATTTAATTAAAAATGAGGATTAAATCAGGAAAATCTTTTTGTTATACTTCTGCCAATTCAAAAAAGATGGATAAATCGCCAAATCTTGTTTTTATTGTATTGTATAGAGCTGTTTTAATTTTGGATGCTTATGTACAATCATAAGTGTTATCAGCTCAGACTTAACATTTCCCATCATGCTTTCTGGCATCCTGTATGGATCATCTTGGCTAATCTCCCAAACATGAGTTGGTAGATGAGACAAAAAGAAGGCTTCTGTCTCTTCCTCTCTCTCCATCTGTCTCAGCTATCCTAAATCCTTCACTCAGTTTTTCTATCAACATCCCATACACCTGTCTGCTCTATATATGTTGTGCTCTTCAATCTTCAATTCCTGTTGATTTGGGCTTGGCGTGGCGGCATGTCCCAGCTGGGGCTGAAGCATTGATGTGCCTGTCTGCTTTGTTATAGACCTGGGCTCCAGCAGTCCCTTTTATTTCCAGCTTTACCCGTCTCAGCTTTCAAAGGTGAACAGTTGCTCCACAGTGTATAGAGAGTGCAGAGAATTTGCCTCTTATGCTTGTCTCTGATTCCAAAAAGAAGCCTTGGACCTGGTGACACAAACCTCTGTAGACACGCCAAGAAATGTGACACTTCTACAATACATTTTCCACTTACTAAAAAAACTCAGAATAGCCTAATCTGTACATTTGTAGAGTTTCAATGTTGCTCATAAACTCTCTCTCTGGTTAAGATGTTTATGCTCTCTGTGATATAACTATTGCATTTGTGCCAATAACAGCAGTGTACTACAAAATTATCTTTGAAAACTTCCTTTCAAAACTACTGAACTCCATTACATTATCCTAGCAGAACATTGCTTCTTACTGAGATCAAGTACGAACCGTGTCTGACATGAAATGCTTTGAGAAATGCTGAAAGGGTTTTCAGAACTATAAATGTCTTGCTGAGGTATCATGAACTAAATTCTGCACACAAGGAGCCACCTGTTCTTTCTAAATCTGTTTCCATGAAATAAAAATCTACATATACCATTTATAAAATTTAAGTTGTTTTAAAGCAGCTTGACACCCTATAATAATTTAAACCTATCAATGGGAGATAAATACAACATTAATATACAGTTAATGATAAAGAAAATTGTCCCCAAATCACCAAATGAATTTATCATATTTTACTATTAAATGTGTTATATTCATAGACAGTGCGGATTGACATTCCAACAAAATAATAACAACTTAAGAGATAAAAGAGATAACAGTTTATTTTAACTTTATTGTATTTTTGGAATAACTTGTTTTATAGGGTAGACAGTACGTATTTAACACAACTTTAAATTTACACATTTTATGAATATTTTAATTAATTTTAAGTTAAAGTAATTAAGACATTTGAATATGTGGTGGTTGCTATTTTTGGCCCAGTGGGCTGTCACTCTGTCTGCTTTATCCAATAACCCTGTTGCTATTTTCAGCTCTCACTATGAACACTAGGGGTGAATGACTGCACTCCCAACAATCATAATACACTATCCTCCTCTCTTTTGATCAAGCTTCCAACTTCACATTGCCTCCAAGGTCAATATACTCCCTCTTACATTTAACACCAATCTGAGGACTACATTTTCTTTCTTTTACCTGATTCTATTGTATGTTTAATCAGAAGTTAATTTGTAATTTTAGCTCACTTTAACCTGTTTTTGAATCTTATTAATCTAGTTACCATTTTATTGAATTTTTTACATACAATAATATATTTCCTATACATATATAAATATATAGAGAGAGATTTGTTTTTGATCTATTGCACTGCAGAACTTTTGGCCAGCCTCAGCTCTTTTAAAATGTGATTTCTAATTAAAGTGAATTGAGGCGAACACTTGCTGTTCTAAGGAAATGTTTAATTTAGAGATTATATAACCAAAATGTGTTTGTTGTTAATGTTTAAAAAAAATTAAAATCTTTACTATGCAATATCCCATTGGTGACTACAGAAGGACTACAGAATTGCTGTATTAGTTAAAAAAAAAACAGCAATATATATAATATATATTCATTCATTCATTCATTATCTTCCGCTTTGTCCTATATTATGGTCGCGTGGGGGGGGTTCCCCATGCCCATCCTGGGGAGAACGTTTCGGGCGCTGGGCAGACACACCCAGGACAGGGTGCCAATCTATCCCTGGGCACACAGACACGCACACATACACACACTATATGGGGCAATTTTGGAGAACTCAATTGACTTGATCCATGTTTTTGGACTGTGGGAGGAAACCGGAGAACCCGGAGGAAACCCACGCGGACACGGGGAGAACATGGAAACTCCACCCAGATGGGGATTCGAACCGGGAATCCTTAGTGCTGAGAGGCGAACGTGCTTTTTATATATATATATATATATATATATATATATATATATATATATATATATATATATATATATATTTTTTTCAAATAATTTTAGTGCCCTAACTATGAAGAACCCTGTTAAGCCTTTCAATGTTCAACACATTGACTTCATATGGTAAAAACTCAAAGGTCAAAAGTTTTTTATTTCATTTATGAAAAAAATTAAATACAAATATATTATATTCAGAAAATTTCCTTCTGTAGATGGGAGAGATCCTACAGATCCTACAGACTTTGAACTGTGTTTGTGTATCTTTTCCAAACTCTGCTAATAAATCATTGTCCCACCCTCTATGTATTCAGACATAATCACAGGTGCCCCATTAAAAGTCAATATCAAAAGCCTTTAGAAGTAAGATTTTATAAGTATTTAGCTCTGCTCTGTTATTACATGCCTGCCAGTACAGAGGGAGGAGAGTTTGGACCAAGATAAATAGTACGATACGGACTCTGTTAAGGACAAAACCACAAACCTTCAATAACACCACTGTGTATGTCTACATATTGTTCTACTACCCACATTTCTAGCATGTAACAGTTTTCTCTATTTTATGATGTGCTAAATCCTCCAACTTAAGGTCTTTTAATATTGCACTTTCTGCTTATTATATGTAGATTTACAACAGATTACATTATTTCCCTTTTATAGTGTGATCATTTTGAGGACTGACTAAAACCAATGGCAATCTGACCAAAGTAAAAAAAAAAAGTCAAAATAATGTATAAAACACCATTTGGTCATGTTGACAAACTGAAGTCTGACAAACACTGGACTGAAGCCAAGAATTTCTTCATGAACCGATGACAATAGTAGCTAAAGGTAAATCATAAATTATGTACTTATACAATATAAAACAGATGTTAGCTAAAGTTTATATTTGGAATGTCTTTATGCAGTCTTTATTAAATCAGACTTGAAATACACTTTTCTGTATATGATATACATATATATGATATACTGTACTTGTGTATATCAAAATCTCTGCTAAAAGTAAAATAGCCAAGCATTCAGAACTGTATAAACTGATTTCTTATTTCAAAACAATCCTTTTGTAATTTCTAAGCTTCCTTCTCTTACTTATCATAAGACTAAGATCAGGGTATTGTTCTGCAGGGTGCAGTTCCGGAGGGGTATTCTGGCCACAGCTTCTGCGTGTCTCACTGAGTGGCCTGAGGCCTGTGCCAGAGCTTTACCTTTTCGTTCTCTCCCAAAACAAACCTTCAGATTACAGATCCCCTGCTTTACTCAGAGGAGTTAAACAGTAAACACAGTAAAAAATGAAGTAGGAGATCAGAGTGACATGCAGAAACCTCTAGCTATGCTCCTCATAAGTGACAGGTTTCCTGGTTATCTGCTTTTTTAAATAAAAAGCAGATAGAACATTCAGTTTGAAGGAGATGATCCACTGCAGTTGTAATAATCAGAAAGCACAACATATTCCTAATCAATTAAAAATACATACATACATGCATTTATCTTTCTCTTTCTCTCTCTTCACACACACACACACACACACACACACACACACACACACACACACACACACACACACACACACACACGCTTTTAATGTTAGCTAGCAATTGCTTTATAGACATGCCTTCACTCTGGCTCTATTTTTTGCTATTTGAAGAACATATTTCTATTTGAAGTCAAGCTGTTAGTTATTCGTTTTTTTGCTGATGATCATATCTGTAAATCACTATAAATATGGGCTTGAAAGTAGTCTAGTTGCCTCCCCTTGTCTAAATGAGTTTTCTGCTGGAGACCCGATTCTTGACACAATCTGAAACAAAACTGATTCCAGCATTTAGTTTGTCAGTGTGGCTGCTATGGGTTGGACTAGTGCCCATTCCAGATTGTTTTCCTGCTGTTCAACCTATGAGCTCTGGGTTTTTTAAAAGAACTGCAAAATTTATTCAACTTAGTACCAAAATACATTTAATTGGCAAAGTAAATGTAAACAATTTTGAAAGCCAAATTAGTAATGCTAACTTTGAGTAGCTTTTGTAATGTGTACAAGATGAAAACTAATTATAAAGCAGTTTCTTTTTACAAACAAAGTTTCACTTTGCCAAACTGTAACCTCAGACCCACATGTACTGTAACTGCATGTGACAACTCAATTTGCTATAAATCAAAGAACAAATCACTCAAAGTAACCATGACCAGATGGGAATGATCTGATGTCTGACACAACAGACATGATTTGTTTAAATGACTTTAGTTGAACATCAGTGGACAACAGGTCATGAATATGATGAAAGTTACCATGTGTTGGCATCTGCTGACTGTCCCCTCTCTCCTCCTCTAATGTTCATTAAAGCTCCAGGCAGCCAAAAATAACATTGTGATCCCATCCCTGCTCTGCCTCCCTTTTCCTCCTTCTCTTCCGACTCCTGCTCCTACTCACGTCACATTCTCTCATTCCTCATGTCACTTTTATCATATAACTCATTAAGAGGCTTCAGATATAACATTGATAGGCATTCACAAGGATGGAAGAGGAATAGGATGATATAATGTATGTGTTTGGTCTGCTCCATCAACACGTATCAGCTCGTTCGCTCCGGTCTAACAATTCGAACTTACTATCTGTTCCTCGCACTCGGTTAAAAACTCGGGGCGATCGAGCATCGAGGTTGTTGCTCCCAAACTGTGGAACTCTTTGCCCCCTTTTTTAAGATTGGCAGACTCTGCGGACTCTTAAACCAGGCATTTGGGCAAATGGGCTAGCCAGTAGTCTTGGTTGTTGTGTTTTTATGTTTTTATGTTTTTTATGTGGTGTAAATTGTGCTTTTATTGTGTTTATTCTCTTTTATTTTTTATGTTTTATCCTTTTGTAAAGCACTTTGTGGCCTGTGCCTATGAAAAGTGCTATATAAATAAAGTTTACTTACTTACTTACTTATCTACAAAAGATACAAAAGATTGTACACAATTCCAATTGACCAGCGCATCACTAGCTTTATCATGTGCTGAAAAGAAAACTATTTCTGACCAACAAACAAGCTAAATCACCAGCAGTGTCACATATTTATTCTTATATTACCAGAGGGAAAACTTTATGAAATATTTTTGTTAATGTCATAAGACAGTCATAAACTCAGTGAATAGGTTAATAAACAATAATAACCAGTAGGGGCAGCCCTCAAACCATATGACTTATTTTGATTGTGTGAGGTATGAAAGAGCCATTGAAAATATATACGTGTTTTTGATCTTTAAGCATATTGCTATATGCCACTCTGTTGGGCCCCTTCTTTTTATAACTATTATGAACTCCACAGCATTATCACAGAGAAGTTATTTTTGGGTGGGCGATCATTCCTAACACTGCAGTTACATTGATGTGGTGGATAGGTTGCCACCCATACCTGGGTATATCTACCCAGCACCCAAAATGTTCTCCCCTTGATGGGCCTGGGAACACCCCATGTCTCTAGTAGATAATTAAGTGGAAGATAATGAGATGAGCAAAAAAGACAATTCTTATGGAAAAAAGTAGGAAGGGTGCATGGTAAGTTCCATTTTTAATTCAACATTAAAATTTTTAGTCATTAGCTTGGTCTTGTCTGTCTAAGGAGGCTCTGTTTTAGGAAAAGAGATTCGGATAGAGGGAGTGGTATTCAGCGAGTAAACTATGTTTAGTTACAGTCTAAACTGATTACACATGTGTTCATCAACATGTGTGGCCAAAATGTGTGTTGTGACCTAACTGCCTGGAAAAAAACAAAACTAATTTATAAAAGAACATGTTTTTATTTCAACCAGTTTGCAAAGGAAGACAGAAAAAATCATGTAAAAGTGCCAGGACAAATGGGTTTGGACTGGGATCAAAAACAGATTTAGTAGTGCTCTCTAATGCTGACTTTTTTCAAAATGTCTCATTCTCTCTCTATTTGTCTCCCACACATTCTCTCGCACATATGCCACCCAGGTAGCCCATTGCATTGGGATGTAGGTGTCATTTTTAGCTCAAATGGTGACAACTACCAAAAGCGTCTGTCTACAGAAAGCAAGCAAAGGTTGGATTGGGTACCAAAAAAGCATCATGTCTATTCTTAAAATTCTTCACTACTCAGATAGCAACAGTAACTCCTAGTCTGACTCTGGATTAGAACTGGCAGTTTCAGTGTATTATACAGAGACAATGACAAATTACAATAAAATATATAATACAATACAACATACATAGGTTACATTTATGAAACATTTACATTGTATAACACTAACCAACTTTTACCTTCCAATTTTATAGAGAAAGCAATGTATCAAAACCAGTTTTCACAATAGTCAACTATTAAAACTATTTAATGAAACAATAAAACTATTCTTTATTTACACATTCTTGAAAATATAACCTTTCTGACCATGTGAATGTTTTTTTTTTCTATTTGTACTTTAATTTTTTTATATATGAACTTATACCTACTAATCCCTAAAAATCCATTTTCATTGTTGTGATAACTGAGTTATTTCAGGATACTGCTAGTGCATTGTTTTGTAAATATCCCAACACTGCTGCAAGACTGTCATCATTGTATAGTGTATATTGTCTGTATATTGTTTATTTTATAGTGTTTAAACTCTGTATATATATTGTATCGTACATCTGTTTATTGTATATTGTTATGTGTAAAATACTAGAGCCAACTCATTCACCACATTCCTTTTGTGTAGAGTCTAAATATAATTTATTTTAATAGTAAAATTCAGTCTCAAATAAAGGTTAGCATTAGAGATAAATGATGACAAGATAATCAACAACCTACTTGAGGAAGGAGCCCGGAGAGGACTTTAAAATCAGTGACCCATACTTTTAATTTTTTTTTTTCTCAATTGAAGGTGTTTAGATAAAGGGCATATGGTCTTTTTATTATAATGTATCATTTTTTTTATCAAACATTATTGCACATATTAACTTAACATATTGCACATATTAGATTAACACTCTTGTGACAGTAAATGAAAACATTTTCCCACTTGGCCAAGAAATCTAAATCTGATTCGGATTCATAACAGCTTACATACAAGAATTCCACTTTAAACACAAAACCTTCACGTCTGTCTAAAATGCTCAAAGAATCTATAAAAATCAACTTAAAAATTGAACTGAATAATTCAGCTTAGTAGCAAATCAAATCAAATCAAATCAAATCAAATCCACACACTTATTCCACTTACTAATTCCACTATAAAGTTTGAGTGACTTGGGGTATTTCTGTATTGTGGTATGGACCATACATCTTTGATGTAACAATTTACATCACTGACCCCACCATACCGTATGGTGGGGTCAAAGATGTCATTTTTTTCTAAAGTAGGTGATACATTTCATATTTGTTTTAAAAAAGCGTATCTATATTAATAAAGTATAAAGTATTTGGAACTCACCAGTACAGAGCAGCAGGAGCAGAGTGCGCATCGTGAGATTAATGGAACATCAACAGACACCTGTGGAGAGCTTTCACTGAAACGAGGACGAACTCACTCTTCTGGCATCGATGATGAGAACTTAAAAAAGCAAACGAAGCCCGATGTTTAAAGCTTTAGTTTTTCGACAGGTTTGTCTGAGTGATACTTACGGTGTAAAGTGTTCGGGAGCTGGCTCTGCGCGCGCTGCCTGCAGCCTGAGGGTTCAACATTAACCCGTTAACCACAACACGCTCCGGGACGAGCACAGTGTTCACCACAAAACCCGCGCTGGAGCTCCGGATCTGGAGCTTAGTTTGGGCTCTGTCGCACTTTAAAGCAGATCCGATCCTAACGATGTTTTCCTTCCTTTATAAAGTGCCAAGTCGATTTAAAAGGATCCGCGTGGTTGCTTTGGCGGGACTTAGTGGTTAAAGGTGCAATACGTGATTATACCATTAATTCATTCATTCATTCATTCATTATCTCCCGCGGCGGCACGGTGGCTTAGGGGTTAGCACGTTCTCTCAGCACTAGGGATTCCTGGTTCGAATCCCCATCTGGGTGGAGTTTCCATGTTCTCCCCGTGTCCGCGTGGGTTTCCTCCGGGTTCTCCGGTTTCCTCCCACAGTCCAAAAACATGGATCAAGTCAACTGAATTCTCCAAATTGCCCCATATAGAGTGTGTCTGTGTGAGTGAGTGTGTGCCCAGCGATGGATTGGCGACCTGTCCTGGGTCTATCTGCCCAGCGCCCGAAACGTTCTCCCCTAGATGGGCATGGGGAACCCCACCGCGACCCTACTAGAGGATAAAGCGGGAGATAATGAATGAATGAATTATTTTTATTATTATTATTCTAGGGCGGCACGGTGGCTTAGTGGTTAGCACGCTCGCCTCACAGCGCTAGGGATTCCCGGTTCGAATCCCCATCTGGGTGGAGTTTCCATGTTCTCCCCGTGTCCGCGTGGGTTTCCTCCGGGTTCTCCGGTTTCCTCCCACAGTCCAAAAACATGGATCAAGTTAATTGAGTTCTCTAAATTGCCCCATATAGAGTGTATGTGAGTATGTACCCAGCGATGGATTGGCGCCCTGTCCTGGGTCTATCTGCCCAGCGCCCGAGACGTTCTCCCCTGGATGGGCATGGGGAACCCCACCGCGAGCCTAATAGAGGATAAAAGTGGGAGATAATTCATTCATTCACCGCAACCCTAATAGTGGATAAAAGTGGGAGATAATTCATTCATTCATTATCTCCCACTTTATCCTCTATTAGGGTTGTGGTGGGGTTCCCCATGCCCATCCAGGGGAGAACGTCTCGGGCACTGGGCAGATAGACCCAGAACAGGGCACCAATCCATCGCTGGGCACACACTCACTCACACAGACACACACTCTATATGGGGCAATTTAGAGAACTCAATTGACTTGATCCATGTTTTTGGACTGTGGGAGGAAACCGGAGAACCCAGAGGAAACCCACGCAGACACGGGGAGAACATGGAAACTCCACCCATATAGGGATTCGAACCGGGATGGTATAAGGCCACCGTGCCGCCTTATACCATTAAGCATGAAGAAAATAAATAGGAAGAAGGAAAGCTTTGCTGGTCAAAGCATTATAATATATTAACTAACCTACCATTAGCACGTTCGCCTCTCAGCACTAGGGATTCCCGGTTCGAATCCCCATCTGGGTGGTTTCCATGTTCTCCCCGTGTCCACGTGGGTCTCCTCCGGGTTCTCCGGTTTCCTCCCACAGTCCAAAAACATGGATCAAGTCAATTGAGTTCTCCAAATTGCCCCATGTAGAGTGTGTGTGAGTGAGTGTGTGCCCAGTGATAGATTGGCGCCCTGTCCTGGGTGTATCTGCCCAGCGCCTGAAACATTCTGCCCTGGATGGGCATGGGGAACCCACCCCCCCTCCCGTGACCCTAATATAGGATAAAGCAGAAGATAATGGATGGATGGAACTAACCTACCATTCAGACACCTGTATGTAAGTTTAAGTTTGAAGTCTAAACATATTTTATTTTTATAGTCAATTTCAGTCTCAAATAAGAGTTTTGCAGATATAGAGATAAATGATAATTTATCTATTTATCTATCTATAAAAAGATATTCAACAACCAGGTGGCACGGTGGCTTAGTGGTTAGCATGTTCGCCTCTCAGTGCTGGGGATTCCCGGTTCGATTCCCAATCTGGGTGGAGTTTCCATGTTCTCCCCGTGTCCGCGTGGGTTTCCTCCGGGTTCCTCCCACAGTCCAAAAACATGGATAAATGTCAATTGAGTTCTTCAAAATGACCCAGTATACAGTGTATCTGTGTGAATGAATGTGTGCCCAGTGATAGATTGGCGCCCTGTCCTGGGTGTATCTGCCCAGCGCCTGAAACATTCTGCCCTGGATGGGCATGGGGAACCCCCCCGCGACTCTACTAGAGGATAAAGCGGAAGATAATGGATGGATGGAAAGCTTTGCTGTTCAAAACATTATAATATATTAACTAACCTACCATTCAGACACCTGTATCTAAGTTTAAAGTCTAAACATAACTTATTTTTATAGTAAACTTCAGTCTCAAAGAAGAGCTTTGCGGATATTGTGATAAATGTTGAAAAAATAATTAACAACCTACTTGAGTAACAAGCCCAGAGAGGATTTTAAATATAGTAACCCATACTGAAACAATCGTTTTCAAAGTGTTGATTACCAAAAATATTAGTTTTGATGTTTAGATCCAGGGCATATGGATCATCAATGTACATATTAACTTAATACACTTGTTAAAGTAAATGAAAACATTTGAAGCTTTTAAAGCTTTAGAAACAATGATAACCCAGCTTTAATGATATATATTATCCAAAGTATGTGACTGAATCATGTGATAGGAAACAGCTCTTCAGATCAGGTGAGTGTACTGATCCAGATGTGATGAGGATTACCACACAACACAGAAAAACTCTCAGAATCAACATCACAAACATATAGCAAATATATGTTTATTTGACTCTGGTTTGTTTCATATGTTAAAAAATAAAGGCATCTTTGTACATGATACCAAAACCCAAACTAATATATTTTAAGCATCTTAAAACTAAATGTTTCTTATCATAGTGAATCTATTTTAGCACCTATACCAAAAAAAATATATTTATAATACACAAACCTTTACCTTTTTACCTCAATGGAATTCAAATAACATTTAAAATACATTACTGTCCTGTTTAAAAGGAATAAATTAAACTGCAGTCAATTTGTTCTGCTCAATTTACAGCAGACCTTTAATGGACACACTTTAAAAAATAGAGAATCGTTTCCTCAAATCAATTCAATTACTCACCATATGGTGTAAAGTTTAATAATAACTAAATAACCCATGATCACAAACGCTGAATGATCATTCGATTAGAGACACCTGTCCTGTCACACCCAAAAAGTTAAACACCTGAGTGTAACAAAAAATTAAGTAAACAAGTTCTTTGTGGATCAGTGTAAGTGTGTATCCACATTGTAATGTAAAAAAATTGAGCAAACTGAGTACCCTTGACCAAAACATGGCCATCAGTGCTAGACTACAAACAGCAAGTATTTAAAAACAACTAACATTGTGTTTCATTGTGAAGAAAGTATACAGAGAATAGTGAGAGGGAAATGTTCATAATACAAAGATCGTCTGGACATAAACAACTTACTGATGAGAAAGATCAGAGGATGTTGTAAGGAATCATTTTAAGCCTATAAGGCCCACTGTTGCAAAATTACGTCATGTTTGGCCATACCATAAACCAACCTGCAAATGTTTCTTTCATGTAAGACCATATTTCCATGGTCATTGGTCTTTTTTTAGCCTTGCAATGCCACTGGATGGTAAATGTGTAAATAGATCTGACCATCAGGACATAGTCATACACCTTTTCTGGATGCACATCTCCATCTTTCACTGAAGTGGATATCTCAATACTGAAGTAAGAAAAATCTAACGATTAGAATGTCGGGCAGCACGGTGGCTTAGTGGCTTAGCTTCTTCTTAAAAATATTTCAATTTAGTGTATATGGAATAGGTTCCGGGCGGCACGGTGGCTTAGTGGTTAGCACGTTCGCCTCTCAGCGCTAGGGATTCCCGGTTCGAATCCCCATCTGGGTGGAGTTTCCATGTTCTCCCCGTGTCCGCGTGGGTTTCCTCCGGGTTCTCCGGTTTCCTCCCACAGTCCAAAAACATGGATCAAGTTAATTGAGTTCTCTAAAAATTGCCCCATATAGAGTGTGTTTGAGTGAGTGAGTGTGTACCCACGATGGATTGGCGCCCTGTCCTGGGTGTATCTGCCCAGCGCCCGAGACGTTCTCCCCTGGATGGGCATGGGGAACCCCACCGCGACCCTAATAGAGGAAAAGCGGGTGATAATGAATGAATGAATGGAATAGGTTCCACTGGCGTGATAAACTCTTAAAATCATGTCTATGATTTTTAATTTCTATAAGGTCATTAAAATGTATTTGCATGCTGTGGAATTATGACTAAAATCCAAATATGTTTAAGTTAAATAATCATTAAACAAGATGTGTATGTAGTTTATACCTTATCATGTATACAATCAATATAAAAAAAGAAAGAAATGATGTCATGAAGTATGTCTACCTAATTTTATTAACCAGGTCCTTAAATGTGATTGGCTGAGCTGTTCACACATTTGCGACATTATTGACAAGAATGCACAGCTCTGACCGCTTCATATCTGCTGGTATCTGGTTACTCAGCAGTTAATGTTCACTTTAAAACTGGACTACATTATGACACAGGACCAGTATATTAATAACTTTGCTTTAAATAAAACATAATGAATTAAACCTTTTTTTACTATAGTGATTTGATAACTGTTTTATAAAAGCAATAAGGCACTCAAGGTTGTGCATTATTATAAATAAATTACGGGAGAGAGGTTTAATAGAACTCCGCTATGTGTCAGGCCAAACAACTCCTCTTTTATGTGATTATTCACAATGATGCACATCCTCTCGTAACTTGTTGCTTTATTAAACAACACTTCCCGATTAGCTCTTTGCTGACCTTTTGTTATTACTGACAGTTGATATACCCAGAGACTTTTTCTCTAATGAAGTCTCGAATATCTGTAACATTTGTTTCGAGCACTCTCAGCTCATCTCTCTGTTCTTGCATTCTCTGTTCATTCTTCTGAAGTTTGCGCTCCAGCCCTAAACACAAAACACACAAATCAAACAGTTAAAATTCAACTTAAAGTTTTTGAATGTAGAAGGTTACTCTAAAGTCTAGACTGAACCATACTCTTAAGTGTTTCCATGTCCTTGTTGGCCTTCTTAAGAAGTGACTCAGCCTCGTTCTTCAAATCTAAAGCTTTTTGGGAAACATTTCCAATCGCTGTGCCTCCCAAAGACATAACTGTCTCATTTAACTTCTTATAACGACTTTCAACCTCGGCCAATTCCTGCTTAAAAGAACATTAAGTTAAAATATAACACACACAAGAATAACAAAAAAAGCGACAGTAGACGTGAACAAACCATGTTGAGTTCTGATGCCGTCTGATTGGCAGTGTCTGATAGTCCTTTGGCCTCCTCTGCCTGTAGTCTGTTTTGCTCGGTTTTATTCCTTAAATACTCCACTCCTTTAGATAAATTGGCCAAACGTGACATCAAATCTGTCTGGTTGGATTCCAAATTAGAGAGCTTGATTTCCACCTGGTCAGAAGGTATTAGATATTTAATAGATGACAATTTGCACATGACTAACAGTTTCTTAGTGTTATTTTTAACCATTCAGACTTATTTTAATATAAAATAATCAACTTAATATGGTTGTTGGAATATGTCTGGAATCATAAGTATTAAGATAAGGTGATAAATTGGTGAGTCTAAACATACATGTCCTGTATTTCTTATTAGATCCAATGAGGGACATACAAACTTCTCAAAATTCCATAGTATTTGCCTGGAGATCATGTATATAGGGACATCTGCTGGTTTATTGGTATAATTGCATGTGACTACTTTAAATTTTATAGTGTCCACATACCCACAGTACCCAAGAATAAAAAATATGCATATGTCAACAAATGAATTAAAATGAATATACAATCACTAATTAAATTGCAGAAAACTGATAAAATATTCTAAACAATTAAATGTTCTTAGAGGTTGAAGTACTGTTACCAGCAAAAAAAAAAATGCAAAAACCATGCATGAAGTCATGCATCCACATGTTCATGTGTAGTGACTGACACGACAACAGAATACCTCAGCCATAGTGCTTTGCGTGTGGTTTAGGTTTTCCATAGCCTCATCTATTGCCACTTCTGCCTTTTTAATAGCCTCCTGAGTGATGTTTATGGACTCTTTTGTCTTATTAATGTTGTCATGAATTCCTTCTGCTGCAGCTCTGGACAAACACATTTATAATATTTAAATACAGAGAGAATTAAAAGTACTACTATTAACAAAAAGTACATATTTGCATGTGCAACTTAATTGACTGTTATAGGCAAAAAAATAAGAATATTCACAAATAGTAATACATTAAGGGAACTGTTTAAAAAAGGTCACCATCATGTATTTATTTTTCATTCATTCATTCATTCATTATCTCCCGCTTTATCCTCTATTAGGGTTGCGGTGGGGTTCCCCATGCCCATTCAGGGGAGAACATCTCGGGCGCTGGGCAGATACACCCAGGACAGGGCGTTAATCCATCGCTGGGCACACACTCACTCACACACACACTCTATATGGGGCAATTTTGAGAATTCATTTGACTTGATCCATGTTTTTGGACTGTGGGAGTAAACCGGAGAACCCGGAGGAAACCCACGCAGACACGGGGAGAACATGAAAACTCCTCCCAGTTTGGGATTCGAACTGGGAATCCCTAGCGCTGAGAGGCAAACGTGCTAACCACTAAGTCACCGTGCCGCCTCGCCTGTATTTATTTTCATTATTCATTATCTCCCGCTTTATCCTCTATTAGGGTCGCGGTGGGGTTCCCCATGCCCATCCAAGGGAGAACGTCTCGGGCGCTGGGCAGATAGACCCAGGACAGGGCGCCAATCCATCGCTGGGCATGTATTTATTTTACGTAATTAAAAAAAAAAAGTAGTTTTTTTGGATAGTCATGTTAATAGTCATGTGCACATCCGATTAAAATACCAAAAATAACATTACATACTTGGCCTCAATGGCTCTATTAAGAAGCTCCTTTGCTTGAGTTAACTGCTCATTAGTGTAGTTATAGAGTCGATCCACATCAGTGAGATTTGTGGTACTGTCCTTAATCTCCTGCACAACTTGTTCCATTACTGTCTGGTTGACTGGCATCGTGATAGCCAACACCTGCAGTGCTATTTTCTCTATGCTTTCAGGATCTGCTCCTTCTTCTAAACACAGCACCAATATATACATGAAAGCGATGTTAAAAGATGAAATGATTAAAGTATTTTTTTTAAAAAGTGTACTGATTAAACACTAACCAGTTAAAAAGTCTCTGATACTTTGGATAAAATCCTTAAGGTCTTTATTCGATCTTTCAAAAAACTCTTTCTTCTTCTGGGCTCTGTCCAGTGTGTTTTTTGCCTGAGCTTTTACATTTTCAGCAAGTGTGGCAATATCCTGTAGCTATGAACCATTGCAAAGAAGTTAAATGTTGAAATAAACAGGTATATAAATTAAAAACACAATCATAACAAATGTGAATGCTAGTATCATTATAGTGTATTAACAACATTGCTGTTTTAAAATAGCTACAGATAAATTTTGGTATCTATCATTACATCACTGAAAATTTTAAATTAGAGTTATAATAAGTACGTCTGCGTTATAAAGAGACCTGGTGACGTAATTACAAATTATTTATGATGATAATATGTAACTTTTTAATTTACAAACAAATTTACTAACAATTTTAAAAAGGTATTTGAAATCATGTTTAGGATAAAATGGCAGATTTTCTTTGTTCGTTAATAAAGCACAGAATAATACTGTGAAACAAAAAAGGCACCATTTTGAAAATGCCAGTTAACATTTAATTAGTTGATTGTGCTATTAATAAATAAAAAGATTTACAACTGAATTAATAATTGTTTAAGCCACAGTGTTGCGATGATAAAATATGAGTTAATTAAATGCTAATGTTGTTAAGAAAAAATAAAAACATCTGACAGAACACATTATTTATAATAATATACAACTGATTTTATTTGATTATTGTTAATACTGTTGAAATACTAGTTGAAAAGTGGGTACTCTGTATTACATACCCTTTTAGTGACACTCTTGAGGTCCTCACTGATAGCTGTCAGATTCTTGTTGACACTTTCAGCCTGATCCAGAGCCCTATGTGACTCCCCGACTGTGCCATTACAAAGTGGCCCTCCACACACCATCGTGCCATTGCCATCACTGCAGCCAGTACCTCCACAAGCGTCATCCAGACACGTTCCATTAGCACTCACATTGCCACTGCTGCCACACACCTGGTAAAAGTCCAGACAAGTGACAATTAATCTATAGTGCTATGCTATGCTATGAGGTAAATATTATATTTTACATCTAAAGCAGCTGAATTAGTTGGAAGATAATGAATGAATGAATATAATGCAGCTAATCATTGTAATAATAACATATAATAATATGCAATTGGATTATTATATATGCTGTTTAACCAATGAGAATGAGAATGTTGTGATCCAAATTTAGTAAACAAAAAAGCAGTGTGTGTCTAAAGGATGAGCCTGTTTAAAAATGATATGCCCCTTTTAACCAGATGAGTTTTAACACTTTAACAACACATTAAAGACTAGTTTTATAAAACATAAGTAAAGTAATTAATGGGAAGAACTAATAGTTACTATAAATACCTATAATAATAATAATAATAATAATAATAATAATAATCATTCATTCATTATCTCCCGCTTTATCCTCTAGTAGGGTTGCGGTGGGGTTCCCCATGCCCATCTAGGGGAGAGCGTTTCGGGCACTGGGCAGATAGACCCAGGACAGGGCGCCAATCCATCGCTGGGCACATACTCACTCACAAACACACACTCTATATGGGGCAATTTGGAGAATTCAATTGACTTGATCCATGTTTTTGGACTGTGGGAGGAAACCGGAGAACCCGGAGGAAACCCACGTGGACACGGGGAGAACATGGAAACTCCACCCAGATGGGGATTCGAACCAGGAATCCCTAGTGCTGAGAGGCGAACGTGCTAACCACTAAGCCACCGTGCCACCAAATAATAATAATAATAATAATAATAATAATAATAATAATAATAATAATAACAATAATAATATACAAGTCATTATTTTAGTATAAATATATTACATTTTTGGGCGGCACGGTGGCTTAGTGGTTAGCACATTCGCCTCTTAGCGCTGGGGATTCCCGGTCCCAATCTGGGTGGAGTTTCCATGTTCTCCCCGTGTCTGCGTGGGTTTCCTCCGGGTTCTCCGGTTTCCTCCCACAGTCCAAAAACATGGATCAAGTCAATTGAATTCTCAAAATTGCCCCATATAGAGTGTGTGTGTGTGAGTGAGTGTGTGCCCAGCGATGGATTGGCGCCCTGTCCTGGGTCTATCTGCCCAGCGCCCGAGATGTTCTCCCCTGGATGGGCATGGGGAACCCCACCGCGACCCTAATAGAGGATAAAGCGGGAGATAATGAATGAATGAATGAATGAATATTACATTTTTACAATACTTAACGGAACAAAATGTAATGTTATTGTGCGCCAGGAGCGCAGCAGCACTGGGTGAGAAAGCCGAGCTTTTGACTATGGACTGCAACATCACATACAGCAGAAAGAAAGATCTATGAGCAGCAGGAACACGAGGCCAAGGCAAATCCACCAGCTGACATGTATTTTATATGAGATTTTAAGTATCATGTTACGAAAGCCTGTTCCTGAGCTTGTGAAATCCTGCCTCCAGTCCCACCCCATTACAAATTGTTTTAGTGTCAAAAATATTTCATTTTAATTCTTTATTCATTTATGTTTACTATAAAATTATTGCACCTTGTTTTCTTCAAACAGAAATTATTTTTACCTTCTGACTCAAGCGACTGACTCTCTTATCCAGTTCCTCTTCTTTCATCTGCAGTTCAGATAGAGACTTATTCTGAGCAGTAACTGTGCGAATAAGGCTGTCTTTTCTCTCCTTTAGTAGGGCTTTAGTAAGGTTCCGAGTGTTTTGAGACTGTTCCACAGGACTCTGAGCACCATAAACAGAGGCGTTGCAGCGCAACTCAGCAGCTAAAGACTCCTCATAATACTTCCGTACTTTGTCAAGCTGATCTGGACAAAAGCAAGGATTCAAACATTACATTCATATTTGATTAAATATTAAACATTGTTTTTTATTGGGGACTGAAGATTTGGCTCCAAATCCAATATCCTTGCAAGCAATGATGCCACAATTTTGGTCTTATAAAAATATCTTAAAAGGTCTTGTTTTAATTTTACAATAAAACATAAATGTGGCTTGTTCAAAAGACGTCACATAAAAAAAATTATGCTTTATTCTTGCCTAAAATTATTTCACTAAATAAAACATTTATTCATCAAAATAATAGTATAGTTGATAATAGTTTACCATAATGCCTCCTTGGCTCAAAAAGTCAGTTAAAAGAAAAAATGACCCAACATAAAGACTATAAAATATTGTGTGACAAATACTATTTGAATTTATTGTAATACTAGTTCATTATTTTATATTTTTATTTTGTTAATTATTTCTAAGGCAGCACGGTGGCTTAGTGGTTAGCACGTTCGCCTCTCAGCACTAGGGATTCCCGGTTCGAATCCCCATCTGGGTGGAGTTTCCATGTTCTCCCCGTGACCGCGTGGATTTCCTCCGGGTTCTCCGGTTTCCTCCCACAGTCCAAAAACATGGATCAAGTCAAATGAATTCTCCAAATTGCCCCATATAGAGTGTGTTTGTGTGAGCGAGTGTGTGCCCATCGATAGATTGGCGCCATGTCCTGGGTGTAACTGCCCACCGCCCAAAACGTTCTCCCCTGGATGGGCATGGGGAACCCCCCCCCCCCCCCGGCGACCCCAATATAGAAAAAAAAGGGAAGATAATGAATGAATGATGAATTATTTCTAATTCATTTTATATGTTCTTCAAAATGTAGGCGGTTCAGGAGTTGACCTTTAATATTGGTTTTATCTTTGAAGATAAAACCTTTTTCACTGACCTACCTGCAATTCCACCACTAATGTAGTTTTCCAGATCTTTCTGTCGCTTAGCCAGAGTGTTATTCAGGTTCAGAAGTTCCTTCTCCATTGATGTTAAATTTTGTTTCAGGTATTTGTTATGATTTGCTGTTACATTTAGCTCTTCATTGACCTCCAGCAAACGACCATCAGTAATAGCAATCTCAACTCTGAATCAAAGAAATATGAAATGGTTAGTTTCTGAAATTCCATTAACATACAAACCACATTTTTTGAAAAGTTGGGACACATTCTTAAAATGCAATAAAACTAAAAACTGATATCTTTAATTTTCTAAATCAGTTAAAGCTTTATTAAAGACAAATGGGTTTAATTAAAAAGCTGGTGTTTTAAGTAAAATTTTTGCAAAAATATAAAAACTTTAAAGGTTCGAAAAAACTGTCATGCCCCACTGATGATTAAATAGTATTGGATGACAGCTTAATGGTTAGGTACATTTGCCTCTCAGAGCTGGGGATTCAGGTTCAAATCCCAATCTGGGTGGAGTTGCTATGTTCTCTCCGCATCCGCCTGGGATTCCTCTGGGTTCTCCAGTTTTCTTCCAAAGTCCAAAAGCATGGATTCACAGTAAATTGGCTGCTCTAAATTGCCCCTATATAGTTTATGTGTGTCTGTGTGAATAAGTGTGTGCCCAGATTGCACCCTTAACATGGGTGTATCTGCCCAGTACCTGCAACGTTTTCCCTGGATGGGCATGAGGGAACCCCCCTCTGTGACCCTAGTAAAGGATTAAGTGGAAGTTTATAAAATGAGATGAATATTGTATGAAAATAATGATTTTCAAGATGTAAAACATGTTAGCCAGCCTTATTAAGTTAGCCAGCCTTATTAACTAACTAAAGAAACAACTATACAAGCAGGAGCTGCTGTGATAAATCTAATACTGAGTAGAAGATATGTGTCAGACCAATTCCTAATACCTGTGCCTACTAGGGCTGTATTCAACTAAGGTTTTTCATAGTCGAATCTGATTCGTCAGATTTTCCCTATAGTCGACTGATAGTCGAATCAGTTAAAATTTCACCACAAGATGGCGCTATAAGCGTGGTTTTTAAAAAAGATTTTTTTAAATATTTTACTCGTTTTTCTAGAGCACCGTAAATGAGATCCCCGTTCTGGACTTTTTTCCACTTCAAAGGAAAAACCTAAAAAAAATCCTAAAAACCTAAAAATTAGGATGATTTTATTTGACAAAAGGCTATATATATATATATATAACGAAAACAAAGACATTTCATGTAAAAACTAATGCTTAGCAGCAGCCATGGACACCCCCATGTGGTCGAAATGGTACATTCGACTATGAGGTTCATAGTCGACTACGGTTCTCCAATCGAATCGTCGAATCAGCGAATATTGCAGCTCACTCCTAGTGCCTACAGTAAAATGATGCCAAAACATCTGTCTTACTATGCTTCCACAGATAATTCGGTTGGATAAAAGCGTCTTACTAAATTACTACTAATTACTAAATATAAATGTAATGTAAATGTAGGACAAAAGCAATAGAATTTTGAAGAATGAAGTAACCATGTACTGGGTAATTTCTCCTTGATCTTAATAAAAAAGGACATATGTCTGTTTTGACTCAAATTATGACAAAAAAAAAATTACTGTCCTCTTGAGTGTGATCATCCGGACTACAATACCTTAAGTCATCAATTCTCTGACTGATCAGCTGAAACATCTGATCTCCATCAGTACCATTCTGCAGCAGTTCCTGGACCTCAGCCAACATCTGTTCCAACTCATTTATTCGAGCATCGCTAATGCCGGGCAACTCTCCCATTTCCAAGATATTGTCCACGGTATGACGAATGGCATTTAGATCTTTCTTAAGTTTGTTTACAATTGTGTCCCACAGGTTGAAGCAGGGATGGCAGGGCACACATTTGGGGAAGCTTCCAGTAAAACCACGGTCACACTCATCACAGTGTGTCCCAGATGCCCCCTCTCGGCACTCACAATCTCCGGTCAAACGATTACACTGTGGTCCAGTTGAGCCTAGCTCACTACACTTACATCCTGTCCAAACAAGCAAACAGGAGATGGTGTAAATAATTGTGAATGAATCATGGAAAGAGGTGCTAGGGAGTCCATAAATGTTAGGCAATATAGCGTATATAAGTTAAAATAAAGTTTTATACTTTCGCAGTGCTCTCTTGGATCACCCCAGTGGAACTGTTCACACTCATTACACTTTGTTCCTCCAAATCCAGGTCTGCATTGACACTGACCACTAATCTAGATGTGAAAAAAGATAAGATGAAACACTTTAGAGATTTACATACAATACAATACAACACAACACACTACACTAAGGCTCATCCTCAAGCCATAAAATGCTTTTTAATTTATCATACCAAATTGCAGTGTTGGCTATGAGAGTTCTCTTGGTGGCAACCACAAGGCTCGCAGCCCTCACCCATGCCTATATTCCAGTGGTTGGGTGCACAGTGGTCACAGTTACGGCCAATGACATTGGGCTTGCAGGGACATGTACCATTCTGCTTGTCACAGTAACACAACCCGTCATTGCAGGAGGCTTGCTGTGTCCCCAAAGTCATACATGTGCAGCCTGAAGGAAAGGGGTGACATCACAACAGAGAACAACACATAACAATAAGTGAGCGCATTTATTGTATCACCAACCCTATTTTACTGTTTTATGTTCACACAGACATACTATATATATATATAAATAATGAAGCATCTTTTTAACAAATACCTGTTGTAAAAAAAGGGGGGGGCGCAGCATCAAATAACAAATAATAATCAGGTTTGATGAATTTACAGTATAGTTGGTTTTCTGCATAAATTCTGACTTGTCATGTTCTCATTTGTAAGTCGCTTTGGATGAAAGCGTCTGCTAAATGACTAAATGTAAATGTATATATATATTAGGGCTGTATTCATCTAAAGATTTTCATAGTCAAATCTGATTCGTCAGATTTTCCCTATAGTCGACTGATAGTCGAATCAGTTAAAATTTCACCACAAGATGGCGCTATAAGCATAGTTTTTAAAAAATATATTTTTTTAAATATATTTTACTTGTTTTTTTAACAAAAGAAAACCTTTTTTTTTTGTTTTTTTTTTTCTTTTTTTTCTAGAAATTAGGATGATTTTATTTGACAAAAGGCTATATATATATATATAATATATATAATATATATATATATATATATATATAACGAAAACAAAGACATTTCATGTAAAAACTAATGCTGAGCAGCAGCCATGGACACCCCCATGTGGTCAAAATGGTACATTCGACTATGAGATTCATAGTCTTCTACGGTTCTATGAATATATATATATATATATATATATATATATATATATATATATATATATATATATATATATATATAGAGAGAGAGAGAGAGAGAGAGAGAGAGAGAGAGAGAGAGAGAGAGCATACTTTATACACTACTCTACTTTATACACTGCTCTAAGCAGTCTTTTGTGAATAATATTTCTTTGTAGTGGCATAACTTTGATTAAATGTTAATTAACCAACTACAAATCTATCTTTACCATTCATTACATATGATTCATTGAAAGTAAATAATGACCCTGTAATAGATATGAATGTTTGTAATACTTACGTCTACAGTCTTGAATCAGTGCACTGCCAAAGTATCCAGGTTTACACTCTGAGCAGGATGAACCATCCGTGTTGTACAGACACTTCTGGCACCTGCCCGTATGAGGGTCACAAGACTCCGGGTCTTCGGTCACAATGTTTCCATTACACTGGCATGGGCGACACTCTCCTCCCACCTGCTTTGGGTTACCATAGTAACCAGGAGCACAGTGGTCACATCGAGAACCTATAAAAACAAAGCTGTGTTAAACATTAGGGATCGAATAAAGGATTTTAAAAAAATATTTCATTCAATATACATTGGGCGGCACGGTGGCTTGGTGGTTAGCACGTTCGCCTCTCAGCGCTAGGGATTCCCGGTTCGAATCCCCATCTGGGTGGAGTTTCCATGTTCTCCCCGTGTCTGCGTGGGTTTCCTCCGGGGTTCTCCGGTTTCCTCCCACAGTCCAAAAACATGGATAAGTCAATTGAATTCTCAAAAATTGCCCCATATAGAGTGTGTCTGTGTGAGTGAGTGTGTGCCCAGCGATGGATTGGCGCCCTGTCCTGGGTCTATCTGCCCAGCGCCTGAGATGTTCTCCCCTGGATGGGCATGGGGAACCCACCGCGACCCTAATAGAGGATAAAGCGGGAGATAATGAATGAATGAATGAATATACATTGATTTTAAGGCTGACCTGTGTATCCCTGTTTGCATTGGCAGATGATCTGAGAAGAAGTTGTATCCATGTGACAGGAGTCTCCATTGAAATGTCCACTTCCTGGGTTACCCGGGCACGGACAGGGGCGGCAGTGTTCCCCTGAGCCCAGAATTGGGTTTCCATAATAGCCATTTATACAACTAAGAGAAAATACCAAACACAATGCATTACCTGCTATAAGAATAATCATATACTTGATAATAAATGCTATGACTAACCTCTCACAAAACTGTCCTCCTGTCTGATCTCTGCAGTTAAGGCAGACACCAGTTTGTGGGTCACATGTCTCTGTGTGTCCATTACACTGACATGGCCTGCAGTTAGGGAAACCCCAGTGTCCAGGCTGGCACTCTGAGCACTGGCGTCCATATGCCCCAGGTTTGCAGGGGCACTCCCCTGTAATCAGATTGCACTGCTGTCCTTCACTGCCATCAAGGTGACAGTTGCAAGCTGATGGAGACATGGCAGTAAAAAGATGTGAACAAAGTTCTACTGATAAAACTTAAACAGATACAATTTTTTGTCTTGATGCACAAAAGTCTTACCAGTGCAGCCGTAAGGTCCAAATCCGTATGTTCTGGGTGAACACTGGTCACAGTTCCTTCCAATTACATTAGTTTTACAGAAACACTGACCTCCTATCTTTTCACACTCTGCACTTAGTGATCCCTGAGAGGAACAACTACAAGCTGCATAAGAGAAAAAACAGGAAAAATGATTATTAAAATATACATATTTTAGATATTAATTTCTGACTTTAAGATCTCTGGTATATGCACAATGTGTCAATCGCTTTCACCCTAAATTCACCCTAAAAAACTAATTTATGGAAAGTTGATATATAGTGGAGAGTCATTAAAATATTATTTTCAAACCATATTATACTTCATTGTGGCCATTGTGACATATCACAAAAGACTCACCAAGTGCTTTATTATGCATTATGGATGAGATGCTGCAGATGTATTTAATACACATTTCAGCCAGCGGTGGCATAGGTGTAGACATGAAGGAGTCCAGACACATGTAGCGCACCATTCCCTCACGCCGCTGGACTGCTAGAGGATCACTACCCTGGAACCCTGGCAGATCCTCATATTTGGGGATCAATACAAGCTACACAAAAACACATGTATGAAAAAACAAATAGGTACAGAGTTAAAGGTAAGGTAAAGGGAAATATTTCAGTATTTCACCAGTATGAAGTTGTTGGACCTATTGCAGCTGTAACAGTTTCCATTTCAGTGGAAAGAATGTCAGTACAAAACATGTCTGTGGAAATTTTTGTTTATTTATACAGAAAAGCATTTTGTGGTCAGTGTCACTGTCACCACAAAGCGGGAGCATATAACTGACAAAAACTGTCATGGTATGCTGGAAATTAAGATTTTTCTCTACTGAAACTAAGGAGTCTAGACCAAACTCTGATAAGCTCCATAACATTATACTTTCATTACCAAACATTACAGTTGGCATAGTGCAGTCAGACAAGTAACTTCCTCATTCACCAAACCCCTACCAGTCTTTATGCTGATGTTAATACCAGAGGTTTGTAACTTTGTTCGCTGTACTGAGTCAGATTGTTAAGAACCTTCCATGCACAAAGCGTCTCAGCATTTGCAACTTCATTTTCTAATATTAATTGGTCTAGCACTTCATGCAGGGGTTCCTTAGTGCTTCCACATTGTAATACATCTCTGTTTGCACTGTATCTACGAAGAAAGATATTTTATGAAATCCTTTGTTGCAAAGGTGGCATCCTATTAGAGTGCCATGAGCAAATTAAATGAGCTGGTCAGAACAACTCAAATGTTTATAATAGCGGATATAGGTCATATTGATTTGTTTTTAATACAGCTGCAATAATTACACTAAATATAATACCTAAAAATAATACTTGTAATAAGCTATATCATGCATTAAATAATAGCACAGATGTATGCATGCGTGCATCTGCTTTAGTGATACAATAGTAACAACAAGTTGACTAAACACAAGAGCATGTGGTACTTAATGAAGAGCTTAATAAATATGTGAATTATCACAATCATTTGAGTTTTAGTTTGTATTATCAATTTAGAATTTACCACTAGTTTGGAAGGAAATGAAAACTAACATAATAATATTAATAATAATAATAATAGGGGGGCACAATGACTTAGTGGTTAGCACGTTCGCCTCTCAGCACTAGGGATTCCCGGTTCGAATCCCCATCTGGGTGGAGTTTCCATGTTCTCCCCGTGTCCACGTGGGTTTCCTCCGGGTTCTCCGGTTTCCTCCCACAATCCAAAAACATGGAACAAGTCAATTGACTTCTCCAAATTGCCCCATGTAGAGTGTGTATGCGTGCGTGTCTGTGTGAGTGAGTGTGTGCCCAGCGACAGATTGGCGACCTGTCCTGGGTGTATCTGCCCAGCACCCGAAATGGGCATGGGGAACCCCACCGCGACCCTAATATAGGATAAAGCGGAAGATAATGAATGAATGAATGAATGAATAATAATAATTAATAAACTGTAAAAAGTCTTACCGAGTCAACAAGGACAAATGCAGTGAGATGTCTGTGAGAGACATCTCGGCGCTGGAAGCGAATGGCAAATGACGTATCTGTTGTTGGGCTCAAAGCAGAAAGGCCGAGGTATATGGACATGTCTGTAAGAAGTTTGGGACTGTCAGTGAGACCACTTTATCGCATTTTAAATTCTTTATAGACACACACGCTTTGCCTTTATACTCTGGAGTAGCTACTATTACCAAATAAGACCGCTTGCAGGTATGATAAGATAAGATTCACATTCTCAGCCCCATTGTGGGACAAATAAAGGTTTATCTTATCTTATCATACCTGCAACCTGTTGTTTATGATGCACATCATAAAACATTTTTTTAAGTTTTTTTGCAGATACACAATGTAGTATGGAATTATTTTGGAAATTGAATTGCTACTACAGTGAAAAAACAACAACAACAACAACAACAATAAAAAAAAAAAAAACAATTCACATGGGAATTTTTGTTACTGAGAATCTATGTGAAACCAAACCTCAGTTGCATAGTAATCCACTTTACCTCTTTACTGAAAAAAAAGTTGCATTTAAAATGAACCTAAAAATAAAATGTAAAGAAATATATATTGTATTCCACAGTGTGGCGCTGTATACATATTAAAATAAAACACACATCCCTACACAGGAACGCAAAATAGCTGTGATCCGTTTGCATTTTGGTGCAATTTTAAATTTATGAAGTGTGTGGGTATTTTATTTGTTTATGGTGTAACTGAATTCTAATATCAGACAGGTTAAATTCATTATTAGACAAAAAAAAAACAAGCAACAAAATGCTGTTCACCTGGCAGCTTTATGCTCACACTAATAATTATACACCTTTGGTACCATTACTGAAGTTAAAATAGCTGAAACATCTGTTTGAGAGGCCCTAAAATTGGTTGGATGGCTGTTCCATGATAATTATATACATGCAGACACATATTAAGACTTATATAACTGGTCAACATGGCTCCACTGTTACTAACAGAATGTTGAAGAAAGTTGTAGCAAATTCAATCAAGTTTGAGTACATACTTTATATAAATTACACTGAAAATATAACAAGTTTAATGTAAAGAATGAATCACTGTATACATTATGCAAAAAACCTGACATATTTCTGAAAATTCACAGGCAGCACACAAAAGCAATTCAATTATAACCCAAACCTAAAGTTTAATTAATTGTATATTGCCCAATATACAGTTTAATTAAAGAATTAGATTAATATGTGGAGTTGTGAGATGTTCAGTGTTACAGAAAATATGACAAAAATCAAGGTGCTAAAACAAATAAATGTTTTAGTTTTTAAGGCATTCAATCAGCTATGTTACATCTTAATGAGTTAACAACTCAAATATCTGATATTTCTTCAGAGGAGACAGCTTTTTAAAAACAGCAATTATAGTTTAAAAAGGTACTACATGTTTACAATGTGATGTGTTTTAAAAGCTTGCTCTTTTTTTCTATAGCATAAAATTATTTCAAATGTAATTGATAACTAAGCTGATAAGCTGTTATTAAAGCTCTCAAAGATTTCATTAAGTAATATTCAATTAAAGTTTATGTTTCTGAAAATTGTATTTAAATACTGTACTTAAGAACGTGTTCTTAGTAAGTTCCCACCACTGACGTATAGAGAAAGACACCAATACTAATGCATATTAAGTATTTTTTTCCCTCAATTTTATGTAAGACTTAAGGACCCTGCAGTGGTTTATATACACTTTACAATCACCATCAAAATGTCTCACCACCTCTACGTGGTCGAGCAGCACTACCAGTGATTGGTGGCCAAGAGTAGTTGAGAAACTTTTTTTAAATTTATGTGAAAATATATGTCAACCTATAGCCAGATCACAAACATACAAATCATGTTAACCCCTAATTATTCCACAAGTGCTAAACATTCACTCTCCAATCACAGTTGATTTTTACCTCTTGTAATGTGGCAGGGTTATAGTGTAGTACTGCTCAGTGGGAAGCAGGTTTCCACAGCGATGACTAGTAGTTGGCATGGATACTGATATATGCACAATGGCCTCCCAGTCTTCTGTAGACTGTGCAACAAATGAAATGAGACAGTATTAAAACTGCCCCAACAACACAAAAATCTGCCCTTTACTGTTGGCTAACTGTCAATTGTGAAGAGATCTCAAAGTTACTTCTTTTATATCTTCAGATGCCCTTTGTGAGCATTTCAGTGCAATCTTTATATTATACTTCTGTGTGGCATTAATTCTGAAGTGATATTTTCATAATTTCAATCTGTACAGTACAGTTCAATCTGAAAAATTCAATGGAAAGTAATCACCTCTGGCTCATAGCGAATCATGACATCATATTCCATGGCATACGGGATATCTTCAATGGTGAACACAAGCCCAGCACCATCTTTAACACGAGCAAAACCAGGACCAGTCCATGTAACAATCTGTCCTGCATGTCTCTCTCTTTGTACAATGGATACATCTGGCTGTAGAAACACATCACCAAGTAAACATTGGTGTGATAGACTAAGAACAAAATATTAAAATAGCAACAAATATAATACATTGTAATATAAAAGGACAACAACAGTGAGTTAAAACGGAACAATAACAAAAACTGAAAGTTTGCTAAAAAGGACTGCACAGATAGAAAATCTAGAAAATGACCAATTTTAGATTGAAAGAAAAAAAAAATTCATACAGTCTGCTGTAGCTGCCGGATTCGCCTGAGCGCTGCTCTCTGTTGTTGGGCAATGTGTTTATGCCTTTTAAGTCTCCTCAGCTGGTTACTTATTAGTTGTATACAGTCATTCCCAGCCTGAGGACGAGGTGACCCCTAAGATGCAGAGCAAAAGGAACGTGGAATAACTTTATAATAAATGTACAAAACCAATACTTTTTTTTTCCAAGAAGTTGGTTCACTTTTTAAAAATGCATTAAAACATTTCAGTGTTCATTCATTCATTCATTCATTCATTCTTCCGCTTAATCCTCTACTAGGGTCGTGTCCCCATGCCCATCCAGGGGAAGTTTTGGGTGCTGGGCAGATACACCCATGACACACACACTATTATGTGGCAATTTAGAGCATCCAATTTACTTTGAATCCATGTTTTGTGAGAAACAAAAATGGAGAACCCAGAGGAATCCCAAATGGACATGGGGAGAACCTGGAAATTCCACCCAGATTGGGATTAGAACATGGAATCCCAAATGCTGAGAGGTGAACGTCCTAACCACTAAGCCACCGTGTTTAAAACTAATTTTATTGATAAATATTAACCATTTTAGAAATTGATGACTGCGGCACACAAAGGTTGGGAGTGAGGCAAAAAAAAAGTTTAAAAATTACATGGTTTACTCAGTACCTTTGGCACAGATATGTGACATCTGGCAGCTAGCTAAGTATCAATACAACTGTATTATTCAATTCCACTTGTCAATCTGTAACCAACATCTTAAAATTTCAAATGTAAAATAATTTGAATGGGTGATGTGACTCAGTAGAAATCATGGCTGTTTTGAATGCATTGCAGGCATCAGTATAAATGAAAATGTTTATATGTAAATTAATTGTATATTGTGTAATTGTATTGTAATGTACATTTGTAATTAAAAACACTGAATTTTTTTACTTATTCTTTAAAATAAAAGTTTCTGAACATTTCTGAAAATTAGGTTATGTGATTTGTGTTATTTTTAAATACTTGCTATATAAAAAATTAAGTAAAAACGCAGTATAAAGTACAAGACATAACAATTACAAAGTAACCCTTCACCATGGTCATGGTAAGTCACAATGATTGTTTTCTCACCAAACCAAATGTGTGTTTATAATAAATATATATATTTTTTTTACCCAGCACAAGTGAGTGTTTAAAATGAGGTTTTGCCCAAATATAGTAACATTTTTTTTTCTATAAAACAATATCTGATCACAAGACAATAATGCATGTTATTTATTTTTGGGTAATTCAGGGAATGAAGGAATGTGTAAAACAAACACAAGAAGGTATGTAGCTGTAAGTGAGAAAATATGACAAAGAGAGATAGATGATGAAACCCACTGATAGAATAAGGAATATGTGGGAAATCCCAATGTGTATCTCTGTGAGACCGGCATAACTAATTCTGTTTGACAGTTTGGCATCATCTCTTTTTTCTGTCCTTTTTCCAGGTCACTTCAACCATGACCTCGTCCCATTCCAGTGTATGTAAATGCATGCTATCCGCAAAAATTAAAACTGCATTAGAAGAGTGTGTAGAAGAGTGTGTGGTTAAAAAATTGTATTTGATACAAAACTATGATTTTTTACAAGCTGTCCAAATCCCAAGTGCTGGGACCTTAATAGCATAAAAACATGATTCTAGATTGCAGTTGTAGTAATACATCATTTCACTCTCAGGATGTCTGTAAGTTGTGTGTATGTCTGGACTTGCCCTGAGGCCACATGAACTGTTAAGTTGTGAATCAGATAAACTGGGATGTTTTGTCTAATTTTAAGCACAAATGTGTTATTGTTAAGGGGTTAATTTAGCATTTTTATATATATTTTTAAACTAAACTAAACTAAATAAATATAAATACGTTTTCAAATATATAAATACATTTTCAAATAAGATAATGTTTAAGTAAATACAATTTTATCTTCCTATTCCTAATTATCTTGTATTTAATGTCAGGAAGTAAAGAGCTGAAAGAGTCCTCTGGTTATTTTCACTTTTATAAGCAGACCTTATACTAGCCTCTTTAAATGTCAATGTTAAATCAATTAGGTAAAATAAAAACCTGATAATTGTGTTATTGTGCTATTGTTATTATAATTACTATAATATAATACTAATTCTTACATATACCTGTATCAACCAATGATGCACATGTACCACAGTCTCATTTGCAGTTGTTCAAATGTGAACCCTTTAGTAAACACATATAGTTACTGCTTACCATATTCTTCAGTGTTGTGGTTGTGGAAGGAAAAGAAAAACAAAATTACACAATCTATTACAAACTACCACTCCAAAACTAAAATTAAATAATCCCAATATTTTTTAAAATCAAATAGAATAATTTATACTGTACCCACTTGGATCAGTGACAATTAAAGAACACCAGTAGATTTATATTAAGGGGAAATAACACAATTATAAAAAATAATATAAATAATATAAATATAAATAAGGGCGGCATGGTGGCTTAGTGGTTAGCACGTTCGCCTCTCAGTGCTAGGGATTCCCAGTTCGAATCCCCATCTGGGTGGAGTTTCCATGTTCTCCCCGTGTCTGCGTGGGTTTCCTCCGGGTTCTCCGGTTTCATCCCACAGTCCAAAAACATGGATCAAGTCAATTGAATTCTCAAAATTGCCCCATATAGAGTGTGTCTGTGTGAGTGAGTGTGTGCCCAGCGATGGATTGGCGCCCTGTCCTGGGTGTATTTGCCCAGCGCCCGAGACGTTCTCCCCTGGATGGGCATGGGGAACCCCACCGCGACCCTAATAGAGGATAAAGCGGGAGATAATGAATGAATGAATGAATGAAAAATAATATAAATATTTTTTATAATTTGAGTATATATTTCGGGTTCCATGTTTTCTATATGTCTGTGTGGGTTTTCTCTGGGTTCTCTGGTTGTCTCCCACAGACCAAAATTATGGATTCAAGGTGAATTGGCTGCTCTAAATTGCCACATATAGTGTGTGTGTCTTGTCATATATTCTATATGAGCTTTTTAGACACATTAGTTCGAAACCATAGAGTTAAACAAACTACTGTATACTCACAGGTAAAGTAGAGTCTTCAGGAGAATGTATCCTTGCTCCTTCAGCTTCATATGTGAGGTAATCAAGTGCTGCACAGAAATATCCGGATTCCACGTCTGAGCACTGGCGACCAGTCAGGTGAGACCGACAATCACACTGACCATTATCCATACTGCATCTGTAGATGCCAAAAGAAGTGTCAAATATGGATTTTCTTATCTCTCATAAACAGTTTGCACATACTCATTGCACATGATTTTTAGATGTATATATTTATATCTTCACAATAACCAGCAAAATGATTGATTCAAAGCAAGCCGTTCAATTTCAATTTTATAAATTTGTCAAAAATGTCGGAAATACATGGAAAAATAAAATATATTAAGTATGTTATGTGGCAAAAAGGAAAGTGTTTTACTACAAGTCCCATTAATTGTCTGGGCCTATAACGCTAAGTCAGAGAATTCATGAAATGTTATATATTTGAGTGGATAATAAAAAAAACACCATTTAGAGCAACGTAAATGATTTAATAATAATATAAGATAATATTGACACAATGTATGGTATAATAACCACTCTTGGCACCTTCACAGGATTACAAAAAGTAAAGATGTCTATTGTTGTGGTAATCAAAGCAATGGTGTGAATTTGTACACACACACACACACACACACACACACACACACACACACACACACACACACACACACACACACACATATACTTCCACCCTTATTTGTGAAATTTAATGATCTTTTAACATTAACATGCAATAACTTACTTATTGCTGTACGATCCACCAAAGTCACAGTCACATGGTCTACAGCCTTTCATGTCATTACTTAATCCCCAGTACTCTGGCTACATGTAAACAAAGATGCATGCATGCACACATGCACATACACAGTATTAGGTCATTAGTAGTGTTTTTTAAATATGATTTATTATTTTAACACAATTATGTTGTAAAAGCATGCTGATTGGCCATCCTTCTTAGAGACTTAGGAGTTGGAGACAGACAGAATCAAACATCTGAGGCAAAACTGAGGTGGTAAGTCATGGAAATGTCACTACTGCTTGGTTACTTATTTTAATAAGTCTAATAAAACAGCTAGACTTTTCGAGCTAGCTCACTCACATTCTAAACATTATTTAACGAGAATAATATAACAGGGTAATAAAGACTAACAAATTATGCAGATATATAGATAAAGTAATGTTTGTAATTGCAGAGGTGCAAAGTGAATCTATAATGTACATGGAAATATGAAAGGATTACTTCTCAAAGTTGCTGGTGAGTGTATTTTAGGACGTTGATGTCAATGTTGTGTTATATGTTTAGACACTTGAATAACAAGAAATGACTCTTACTATGCACTGGTTGCAGTAGCGACCCATCACATATTGCTTGCAGAAGCAATCCCCTCTAATCTGATCACATGGTGGACCCATCATTGTGGTTCCACGTGTGTCACAGTTACAACCTGCCAATTACATTATATGCAATAAGTAAAGGTACATTTACACTTACACTCACACACACACACACACACACACACACACACGTGTACGCATACTTACTTTGGCACCCAAGGGGGTCATTTTCACTGAGGCCGTAGTGACCCTCTTTGCATCTGTCACAGCGCTGGCCCCTGACATTGGGCTTACAGCGGCACTGACCACTGATCATATTGAGATTCAGATCAGTGTGACTGTCACATGCGCCCTCATGCCGAGACCCTATTCTCTCACAGTCACATGCTACAGAACAAAAAATGTATAAATTAAAACAAAGAAATATTTTTTAAATCTACAAAATATCACTGTTATGAATAAGATGGGGCGGCACGGTGGTTTAGTGGTTAGCACGTTCGCCTCTCAGCGCTCGGGATTCCCGGTTCGAATCCCCATCTGGGTGGAGTTTCCATGTTCTCCCCGTGTCTGCGTGGGTTTCCTCCGGGTTCTCCGGTTTCCTCCCACAGTCCAAAAACATGGATCAAGTCAATTGAATTCTCAAAATTGCCTCATATAGAGTGTGTTTGTGTGAGTGAGTGTGTGCCCAGCGATGGACTAGCGCCCTGTCCTGGGTCTATCTGCCCAGCGCCCAAAATGTTCTCCCCTGGATGGGCATGGGGAACCCCACCGCGACCCTACTAGAGGATAAAGCGGGAGATAATGAATGAATGAATAAGATGAAAAACATTATTGAAATTCAACTCGTTAACTTACGAACACATGCTGCTGAGTCTCGGATGTCTCTGTTTGGGTCTTGGTAGTAGAAGGGTTTGCAGATTTCACAGTTACGTCCCATGGTATTGTGAAGACAATCCTCACACACACCTCCACTGACATTTCCCGTGGACAGATACACAGCCATGTCAAAGTGACACTTATTGGAGTGACTATTACAGTTGCACACTGGTTTGAGAAAATCAGAACTTTTAGTAGTGATATAAGTAATAAAGTTATATGGATGTGTGTTTATTTGGTGTCAGCTGACTATGGATATTTCTTGCCTTTGCAGGTGTGAGGGTTATCAGCTTCAGCTGGTCTCCATGGCAGGTCATGGTGGAAGTCTCTGCAGCGTTCACAGTTCAGGCCTACTGTGTTATGCTTACACATACAACGCCCATGAATCTAAATGAGCACAACACGGTGTTACACAATTCATTCATTCATTAGCTCCCGCTTTATCCTCTATTAGGGTCGCGGTGGGGTTCCCCATGCCCATCCAGGGGAGAACGTCTCGGGCGCTGGGCAGATACACCCAGGACAGGGCGCCAATCAATCGCTGGGTACACACTCACTCACACAGACACACTCTATATGGGGCAATTTTTGAGAATTCAATTGACTTGATCCATGTTTTTTGACTGTGGGAGGAAACCGGAGAACCCAGAGAAAACCCACGCAGACACGGGGAGAACATGGAAACTCCACCAAGATGGGGATTGAACCGGGAATCCCTAGCGCTGAGAGGAGAACGTGCTAACCACTAAGCCACCGTGCCGCCTGTGTTACACAATCTTCATCAAAAAGATTTATTGTCATCCCTAAATGTCATCTAATAATCAAAGAAAATTATTTCATATTCTCTTTTGAGGGCGGCACAGTGGCTTAGTGGTTAGCACGTTCACCTCTCAGCACTTGGGATTCCCGGTTCAAATCCCCATCTGGGTGGAGTTTCCATGTTCTCCCCGTGTCCGTGTGGGTTTCCTCTGGGTTCTCCGGTTTCCTCCCACAGTCCAAAAACATGGATCAAGTTCTCCAAAAATTGCCCCATAAAGAGTGTGTATGTGTGCGTGTCTGTGTGAGTAAGTGTGTGCCCAGCGATAGATTGGCACCCTGTCCTGGGTGAATCTGCCCAGCACCCAAAACGTTCTCCCCTGGATGGGCATGGGGAACCCCACCGCGACCCTAATATAGGACAAAGCGGATGATAATGAATGAATGAAAGGATTCTCTTTTGATTTGAAAACATATTAATGATAAATTTCACCACATTGACATTATTTTTGTTATTTTATTTCAGAAGCTAACATTTTAAAATGTTGAACAGCTTACCATTTTTTATCAGTAAAATATACTCACTGTCCTTCATCAAAATAGTATTCTATTCAAAATAGTATAATTTGTTTAAACATTAGAAATAGTGGTTATTTCAAAGGTGGCTACATTCTTTCACTTACACCTTCTGTATTATTATGAATTCTGTAAGTATTACTATATAATGTCCAGAAGTTACATTATTAAAATAAATTTCACACAAATAAAGTATATTAGAAGTAAGCTATGATTCCATGATCCAGCTCATTTCTTTTAATTGAATAGCTTATTGCTTTTGATTACGCTGTTTTTTTTTTAACAATGGCTTTTTATTTGATTAATTACAAAATCATAAGATCAACAAAATCATTAGCAACAACCCACCATGCCTGGATCCCTGGAAGTAAAGCCTGGAACTGGAAAGCACTCCGATGCATGACCATAGCAGAAGCAACTTCCCCGTACCACTAGCTCGTAAACTGCATAATAATACTTCTGTAGCACGTCGGGGCGGCGATCCAGCAGGTTATCCCCCAGAGTGTGGAGTTTGGTGAAGTTTATTCGCAGGTTAGTGATGCGAAGCAAGTCTATTCATAAAAACCAGATTGCACTATTATTAAATTTTACTATTTGGTAAGAATGACTATATTTTTTATATATAAACCATGACCTTAAATTCACCTTGAATATTAGCACTGTATGGGTCACTGACTGTAATTGCAGGATCAAGCACTTTAAATATGACCTATGACAGGTCACATGGGAAGTGTTAATAGAAGAACCTGACAGTTAAAATGCAATTAGTTTTGTTAATGTTATTAATGATAATGTTTTTCTTACTATATATATATATATATATATATATATATATATATATATATATATATATATATATATATATATGTGTGTGTGTGTGTGTGTGTGTGGGGTGGCACGGTGGCTTAGTGTTTAGCATGTTCTCCTCTCAGCACTAGGGATTCCCGGTTCGAATCCCCATCTGGGTGGAGTTTCCATGTTCTCCCCGTGTCTGCGTGGGTTTACTCCGGATTCTCCGGTTTCCTCCCACAGTCCAAAAACATGGATCAAGTTAATTGAGTTCTCTAAATTGCCCCATATAGAGTGTGTTTGAGTGTGTGATTGTGTACCCAGTGACGGACTGGCGCCCTGTCCTGGGTGTATCTGCCCAGCGCCCGAGACGTTCTCCCCTGGATGGGCATGGGGAACCCCACCGCGACCCTAATAGAGGATAAAGCGGGAGATAATGAATGAATGAATGATATGTGTGTGTGTGTGTGTGTGTATGCACGTGTGCACATACACAAGTAAACCGTAAACAACATTTTAAACAACGTGTCCATAAATATTACCCAAGTACCTCTCCTTCAGTGGACGGCTCAATGTCAGAATAGCGCTCCTCACAGATCACATCATTTATAAGATGGAGATTTCGGGTGCGCACTCCAGGGAAGGTCTTGCTGCAGTTGTAGGCAAAGTAGCGGTATGGCCGCCAAGATCGACCAAAATCAACAGAGCGTTCAATCAGCATGCCTGCGGGCCTAAATGTCTATGGAGACACCCAGAGGAATTGAGTGATTCTTGAATATGAATAGGTTTGCATTGAGAACTTGTAATTCATACAATCACATTGCTTTTCAGACATCAGAGATAATTATAAACACAAACACATACTTTAAATTTCATGATGAGATGAGTGAAGTGAAACTCTGCCTCTAGGTTGAGCTGGAGGCTTACATTTTCCTCTCCTGAAAACACACGTGCACAAAATTCCATTTAATGTGAAAGTCAAAAGCTGAATACTTATACAGCGAGAGTGCCTACAGTATTTTTTATAACAGATTTAAACACTGGCAGCACTATTAAAAATATATATAATACTGGGATCACATTTTGTTAACTTTCTTTGCGAATGTACTGTTTTAGATAAACTAAACATATATTCCAAGACTAAGCACAGTTTTTACTACAACAAAAGTTTTTTTGGAGTTAATTTATACTTTGCTTATGTGATATAACTGTATAAATTATGTAAGAACATAGTAAGTAAAATAAGCCATTAAATATTTCAGGATGTAGGATTTGTGACCTTAATGTAAATATGTCCAGGGATAAATATGTATTACAGTATACACACAATATATAATATTAAGTGTATAAGCAATTTTATACACACTGACCGTTAACAGACTGCCACCATGTGAGTGCTCCTGAGTCACTGTCTCTGAGGTAGATGACATTCTCCACACGATGACTATTTTTGTGATGGTAGGGCTCATAGGGCTTTTTAGAATTACATGTAAAGCACTTATCTGATTCCTACAAAAAAAAAGCAGTAACAATCATCAAAAACATGAATAAGTTATCATAAATTGTAGAAGTGAAGCTATTTGAATAAGAAGTAGGAAAAATTCAGTAAGACTGAACTTGGGTCAATTGAATCTAAAGTCTGAAGCCGGGTCAAGTTTGGCTCGCTACATCAAACTTCTAAGCCATGATGCAAGCTGAACTGAGGTTACTGGCTACAAATAAGACTTACTAAAGTCTACTAAGTATACTATACTATACAATACCATACTATTTACATGTAATAAAACTAAGGTGTCTATGTATATTGACACCTTACCACAAAGTGCCACACAATTTATAACATAAGGCTGTCAGATATTGGGAAAAAATATATTACAATTGCTATAGTAATTTATGATATGAAATCAGTTCTTAAGATTTTTTTTAAGATTACATTGCTTGTCTCACCCTGACATTGTATTTATATAAGATCAATGATCTAATATGTAGAGATGACTATGATTCACGTTGCTTAGCTTCAAATGTGGGGCTCATCTGTGAATGAAGTGGAAGGGTGGTGTCTAATCCAGTAAATTACAGGAAAATATTATATCATCTCTCCAGGTTCAAATAAAAACTATGAAGCAATATATAAATAACTTTCCTCTTTGACATCTCCATGATTTTAAATTATAACTTACTTCAGAACTAACTGATCGAAAATTCACACATATTATAAGTAGTAGTATTATTTGCTTTTTGATCACATGGAAAATACATATATATTGTTGAATTAAGATGTTTATTTTTTTTAGAGCAATTATACCAATTGGATTAACAACTTTGTGGGCGAGGGCGGCACGGTGGCTTAGTGGTTAGCACGTTCACCTCTCAGCGCTAGGGATTCCCGGTTCGAATCCCCATCTGGGTGGAGTCTCCATGTACTCCCCATGTCCACGTGGGTTTCCTCCGGGTTCTCCGGTTTCCTCCCACAGTCCAAAAACATGGATCAAGTCAACTGAGTTCTCCAAATTGCCCCATGTAGAGTGTGTTTGTGTGCGTGTCTGTGTGCCCAGTGATAGATTGGCGCCATGTCCTGGGTGTATCTGCCAGGCGCCCGAAACGTTCTCCCCTGGATGGGCATGGGGAACCCCCCGAGCCTAATAGAGGATAAAGCGGAAGATAATGAATGAATGAATGAATGAATGAATGAACTTTGTGGGCTAATAAAATGATTTTGGTCCACTCATCTCAACTAGAACCATACGAAGCCCTTGATAACAATCAGGAATTCACATATTTACCTTTGATTAGGTTTATTTAACAAATACATTTATTTTAATACTGTAAAAGTTCTTTTAACAGGAGCTTTTTTGCACACAAAACATCACCTGCCCCATGCAGTTTTTTTTATTTTTTCTAAGTAATATAAGAAAATGTTGTTGATTTAAGCCTTTTATCTTTCAACTTATGCCTTTTATGGCAAAAATCAGTAACTGCTGCCAGCTACAAATTAATTATGTTAGAGCTAATTTGATTTCAAGCCAAACACGTCGTCTTTGACACTGTACAAATTACAACAATTCTGTTCCTACCTCGGCTTTTATTACACTGATTATATACATTGTAAGAAGCATGTACCTGCAGGCAAACAAACCGTAGAAAAACATTCATTTAAGATGTTTAGTTGGAGTTTCAAAACATCATGTTTAAGGCTGTATGGTTGTTCTAAACCTGCAAATTCACCAATAAACCTTTTGTACTTAAAATGTTAATATAGAAAAATTAAATTAATATAATCTCAGAGAACATAATTAGGATTATGTGAATGTCTTTCAAAAAAATTCTGCAATAAAATGCTGCATTTATTCTTAAGGGCAAGAAGTTTTAGACTGAAGACTATATAATAAAACTGAAACACACTTAAGATATAAAACTTTTTAATGCACTTAATTCACATTTAAAAATTTTATTGCGAGAGATTTCATTATAACTATTATGGGATTAGTGTTGAGGGTGTTTTTAACATTTCTACATTTCTACTTAAAACAGCTTAGTGACATCACTAAAAAATATTTTTATATTTTTTTCTGTTTTTTATTTTTAGCAAAGCCATAAATTATATGAATGAATTACCATTGTTTTAATTATATATATATATATATATATATATATATATATATATATATATATATATATATATATATATATATATATATATATACACACACACACACACACACACACACACACACACACACACACACTCACACACACACAAAACACAAGGGTAATTTATGCAATTCCCTTAATCCAGTAATGTGTTGCATAAATATTGCATTAGGTAGACTACTCAAAATGAACAATGCTAAAACATAAAGACTCATCAGTTTGTTTGATGAGGGGGCGTTTACAGAAGCCCAAAATACAAGCAAGATGACAGAAGGTTGACAGGCCACACCTGGAGCAGTAAAAGCTGGCTTTTTGTCTGCCAGGTATATTTTAAAAACAATAAAACACCCCACCCCAGACACAAACACACTTGCATTCTGTTATTCATATGTATGATAGTGATAAATGATGACTAGCCAATTAGATTAAAATTATATTAAGCTATTCAGATATTTGCGTTTCAGACTTAATGAACTCTTTAAGGTGAGGTAAACAAGGTGATGCCAGTGAGCACACCAACCTTTTTCAGGATGTTGTCATCACACAGAAGGCAAGACCATGCATGCATGTGTGAAAAAAGCGGAAAAATGAGGGGCTACAGTGTTTGCACAGAGTGAGATCAGAGTTAGGTTGTTCATACGATCAGAAATGAAATATAATAGAAAGCAAGCAAACACCAAAGAAAATGAAAGGTCATTCAAACTATAGAGAGCAATATTTGTGGTTGCTGGGTTAAATTTGTTAACATATTTTAAATTGGGATTGTTGCACTGTTCTGGGTGTATTTACCCAGCCCCTGAACTATTCTCCCCTGGATGGGCATGTGGAACCTCACCCCTGCCAAAGGGTTAAGTGGAAGATAATAAGATAAGAAAAAAAATTTAAACAGTTTTATATTTTTAAGAATGCATCATAAAGCATATTTAATTTAAGATTGAATAACACAGCAGCCATACAAACTTGTATATTTAAGGATACATGAATAAAAATTTAATACCTTAAGGTGACTAACAATACAGTAATTTTCAGGTTCCTTTAAGCCACATGTTGAGGTGGCAGTCAGGTTAACAGCTCGTCCAATGAGTAGGTTTCCAGTTGCTGGGTAACAGCTTCCATCCTTGCAGCCATGTGGGCTTGTTGGCTGATCCTGTGCTAAAACATGAAGAGCTACAGGAAAGGGGGGGAGACATCTTATAAATATAAAATGTAAAGTTAAAAAAACAAAACAATATACTATAGATATCCCTCACAGCTTTCTTTAGTTGTTCAGTGGAAAGCATAAACTAATGTGTAATTCATTACCTAAAGAGAAAGGTATGTTCTAGCTTACAATCTATTAGAAAGTAAAATAATACTGGCAAACACTATTTAGTTCCTGATCCTGGATTCCCTCTGGGTAATGATATCAAATTCTTTAACAGACAAATCTATAATCAGTCAAGCAAGAGACAAAGAAAACTAAAGGTAAAAACCTTTTCTCATTTGCCTGTAAATAAGAAACTGTTCTGATAATTGTTATTGTAAAGCAAATAAAGTCTTAATAAAGTAAGTAAGATAAAACCACAATGCACATTAAAATCTTGAATAAAATGCTAAATTAATTCCTTATTCTTAACATATAATTCTCGGTACATGTGAATTATTACTTCACAAAAGGAACAAAAGAAAAGCCCTTGAAGCCACAAAGAATCACTTTGAAAAACAAGAAACAAAATGCAGATTGTTGATATATCAAAAACAGATTACATAGAACAAATATGCTGTTTATGTAAATTATTTAATTTATTTGCTTAATTTTTATTTATAGTTGTTTTTTAAAGATTAGTTTTTCCAATAATATTTCTTTTGGTCAGTGAGGAGTTATTAAGGGGCACATTTGCTTCAGCCAGTGATCTGTATAATGTGGTCCTCTCTGAGATTCTCCACACATCACTGACTCTGAATGATAATGCAGTCATCAGCAAAAATCATAGGAGCGCAATGATAATAAAAGACTACGAATTCTATTGGTTTTGATAATGACATGAATCAATCTATTATTTTTTTTTATATTAAAATGAGTCTCAAAATGGACAAGCATGATTCAGAAACCTGTTGACAGGACAATGAGTTCCACAACACAATTTAAAAGTTATTGAATTAAATAACATGATGTTCAAGTCATCTCTACTTCTATCAAAAATGGAATCAAGTGAATAACACAATGTCCCTGTCTTTGGATTTCACCTGAACCTTTGGTTTCAGTTTCGTCCAAAGAATTCTGGCACACCTTCAAAAAACTTAAAGGAGAAAAGTAAGAAAAATAAAGACATAAAAGACAAACTTAAAACAGAAATGTAAAGATATTTTAAGAAAGTACAAGTATATATTTTATGATTAAAATTATAATTAATTAATAATTACTGTTTAGTTTGAATTCAAAAACAACTTTTTTCTTTGTCATATTTAGCGGTTTTTGTATCGACTTTAAGAACCTACAGTGTTGTTGGTAATTGTCAGGTCCTGCTTTGGTCATTTCTATGGGTTTTCATTTAAAAGTCTGTAAAGAATTTTATAAATGCCAATTTTGTTGTTTATATAATATTTTTTTAATACAATAATAACACATTACAATAAAAATTATTGCATTACAGTAAGAATACATTATTATTGTCTCTTTTCAAGTTAAATACATTTAAGTTAACATTTTTTTCAGATGCAAAATATTAATTAAATAAGTTAAGGTTCAGTAAATTTTTAGGCAATATTTGATAAAACTAGATAGTATTGGGGGAAAAAAACCTTGGACGTTGATCAGAGGTTATTAATGCACCTGCAGCTCCGCTGATGAACTTGTGCAGCCGCGCAGGTCGATTTTAATGAGTTTAGATTTTAAATGGACTTTCTGTTATTTGCATATTTTAGTACATTGTTTCATTTAATATAGAACTTCCATTGTGGAAGTACTATAATAAATTAACTGCATTGTTCTGCCAATATGCAATCTGCAAAATTATCATACACAAACATGTTCAGGTAAAATTTCAGTGGCAACACATTCTACAAATTCCAATGCAGAACAATAAGGCAGGATATGAAACCAATGCAGAGTTTCTGCTGTGAACAAAGTGGACCTTAAGGTTAACTCTTAGTAACTCCCATACAATAAAACCATAATACTCAAATAAAATCTCGGACCTTTGGAATGCGGGACTGTACACATCAGACTCTCCCTCTGCAAACAGTCATGCAACTGACTACAGGCTCTAGCATAAAATATCTGACAGGAACAGTAGATTAACCAAGGTTACTTACTACTTATTGTTCTAATGTCTACATGCACTTTGCCACATGCCACATAGTTCGCTGGCACCACAGCAATTTTGTAATATTGCACTAATGGTAAATATAGGGAGAAAAAGTTCTGGAAAAGAGTTTAAAATGACTTTTGTTGAACTGGGTATGCACATATAACGCGGGAAGTGTTCAACAAACATATACAATACATGTTTATATTTTGTAAATAGGGGTGTTTACCAATTTACCATGAAGTTGTGTTGATAATTACAAGCCTTGTGTCTGAAAATCTTTCATAAGTGTGCACAAGTCTTCAGTCTTTACAGCCCACACACACAAGAAAATCAAGGCTTCAGGCTTGTAAAAGAGCCGACAGTGATGCATGATCTAAAACAGGCATGTCTGACAAAGGATATGCTTAACAATTACCCTACATAGCTTCTCATGTTCAGACTGGCAGTGTCTGTGTATGTGTGTTTATGTGTGTGTGTGTGTGTGTGTGTGTGTGTGTGTGTGTCAGGCAGGAGGTAAGGAGGCCATGTTATCTCAAAACCTGTTATTGTCCTTCCAAACATTCCTGTATCGACTGTAAAATCAGCACCAGAACAAGGACTGATGTTTATGCAGGTGTGATAGAATGCACATTACAGCTTGAGATTGGCATCAGTGTTGTATTACAAGGTACAAATCCTGTGTAGACATCCCTAAAACAAGAAGAATGACTGGGTAATAGAAATATGTCATTCTTGTTATTATTATTATTATTATAAATGACATTTTTATCGTTACATTTTTCCTTATACTGTAAACATATTTAAACTGTTCCATCACCTTTGTGTAGCTTTGACACCATTCTATTTCATAGAATGCAGTAAATATATAGCACAGCCTTAAAGATGGGCAGCTGTTCAATAATCTGCAAAAAACTGTGTCTAAAAGTTGTAGAAAAAAAAAAAGGTTCGTAACATAAAATTGAGAGGCCGAAATACCCAGGAAAGGGTTTTTGGACTGTGGAAATAAACTGAAGAACCCAGAAAAACCCACATAAACATGTGGAGAACATGAAAATTCCACTCAGATTGGGATTTGGTTTTCTCCAGTGCTGTGATGTAGACATGCTGACTACTTTTGCGGAGTGTGCTTACACAGAGAAATTTGTCCTCCATGTTTAACCCATCCAGGCAGTGAAACACAGCACATAGTACTACATAATACTTTGTTGTACCAGGATTAAATCCGGGGACCTACGGGTCACAAGGCTGGATCCTTAACCAGTCCACAACTGTACTGTACACAGCATCCCAACTTTTTTTCAACTAAGGGTTGTCAGTCAAGTGAATTGAGGGGATTAAACTGCCTGGTAAAGGCATGTGAGTATGTCTTGTGTATCTGCCCTGCATTGGAGTGGCAATCAGAAAGTGATGTTTTCTTTCCAGTCGCAATAAGTCCTGAAAAATGTTTTAGCATGACTTATCTGACTACGATACGTAGCTTAAGGCCTGATTATACTTTATTTGGCAATAGGAACACAATTTGTTGCCTGCAGATGGATGCGTGACAATTTTTTACACTAGTCATACAAGTCACCAACGACACATGAAAGCTAAAAAGAAGGACTTGCACTGATAACCAAAAATAAATGCTGAGATTGAAGAGCAACTGACCCAACCAACAAGCAACAATACAGATACAAAAGTATCCATTTGATTGTTTATTTACAGATTTAATCCTTCACAAATGCTTCTCAATCATGCCCTCATGCCACAATGTCATATCTTATAGCAAGACAAGTGGAATTTTGGTCTCTTCTTTTACATTGACAGGTTTTGTCACCTGCTGACAAAATGATGTATCAGATTACGAATCACTGTGTTAAAAAAAAGAGCTAGGTTAGGTTCAGAAATGCAGTTGTCACACACAAGCTAGGTGCATAAATCTATGCACACACAATTACACAGTATTATTAGGAGTATGATTGTACCTTCAAAATGTGCAAACAACAAATTATCCCATCACAGAAACAGAAGAGGCCTGGCATCTGGAACCCAATAGTATGACAGGAATGTGGGTTGTGTGTGGAAAAGATATTCATTACGAAAAGAATTCCAGGTGTTAAAATATCAATAACTTCTTCCAAACAGCCTGTTTTAAATGTCGTTATTTATTACTGAAATGCTGTTGACTGCATTAAAAGAGCTAATTCTTACATGTGTTCTCTCTACAAAAGTCCTGAAAATCCTGAAATGTTATAGGTTGTGTTACTGAGGATTGTCTTATAAAAGTACACTACAATCATTAGTATGAATGAACCTAAGAGTGAATAACAACATAATTCTCAAAATTGTATTTTATAACATTCATAGTGTATTGTTTTTAATATGTCTATAATCCATATGGAGGTCCTTGCTACATCACAAATGAATTTATATTTATTTATGTGATAATAACATTATGATATATGACTTTTGTCACAATAGAGCAGTGCACTATGCAGCAGTAATGCTTATTACACAAACATATCTAAAGAATCATAAAAGCAACAAAGGTTAAGAATAACATTTCTAGTGTCAGTTGCCAGGAGAGGTAAACAAGGCCTACATGCAGGTGGAGAATGTTTTCCCTGTGTCTGTGTGAGCTTCCCCACAATCCAAAATAAGGTTGGTACTGAAATTGGAAATTCTAAATCAATCCCTTGGGGTGGATGGGTTTTTGTTGTGGTGTTTTCCCTGCCATGGTGACCTGTCCAGGTTGGTTCTCCTCCTCATACTACACCACACGTGACTCTAATAAGTGGTTTATCAATGAAAGAATTAATAAAACAAAACTAATTTATAATGATGACAAATTAAAACGATGACATTGCACAATGCACTAAATGTAATATTAAACTCCACACAATTTAAGTGTGTTCCTTCCCAATCAGCCTTGACCAAAATTACTGCTCTATATACAGCAAAGCTTTTAGCTATGCAAGACTAAATATTTGCGGCTGCTTGGCTTACAGTGGACTTTTAACAAAATTTCATAAATGACATAAAGGCAAGAAAACTAGAAGAGAATAAACCTAGGCCATTTTGAATAGCTCACGCAACTATCACCTTGTACAAACACATGTAATGTGTTCTTTATGACTCAAGCTGGTGCAGATGACCATGAGCAGGCACAGGGTAAGAAAAAAAATCTAAATCTTAGTTTGGATTATTACAAGTATCTGGAAAAAAAGAATAAGTAGTAAATTATAGTTTCATATAAGTAACATGCTGTGTTTTAGTTTCTTTACTGTTTCGGGCTACATAAACTGCATTTTTACAAAAACAAAAATTACTGGCAAAGCTTGAATAACCTTTAGAAAGCAAAGAATCAATGCAGGTGCGCCAGTGCAAATGAGAAGGCCTGATAGTGAGAGAGTAAAAGCACAAATTACATGTTATGCAGCTTTTCGTGACTTACTTTTATAAGTTTCATGATACTTGATACTATACAAGCATAGTACACACACACGCACGTTTGTTTTCATGCAAAGTGGGGACTTTACAAAGACATCCATTTATTTCATAGAAATTTACCCAAACCTTAACCATAACCTTACCAGAACCATAACCTAACTAAAACAGAACCATAACTATAAACATACAAGATTGTTTCACTTTAAAACCATGTGTTCTTACTACTATTGTTAGAATTAAAGATTTCTGCTAATTAATGTGTATCTTAGCATTCTAAATTTCCCTCTCTACAATAAAAGACCTAATCAAAACAAGTCAAAGCATACTTATATACTTTCACAGGATGAACTGAATGTTTATTAGAAAACAGAAATATATCCAGAACAAGGGAAAAGCCCTCTGCAAGGCATTACTCAGTCACTGATTCATGCTTACTTATGGCTTAAGGCAAGGCAGCCAATGCAACCACTTATATATTAATAGGTTGGGATAGGCTTATTGCATACTTCAAGGGAAACCAACCATACCAAAACCTCTAGGAGACTATATGACCTATACACATTATGTACATCATGGAACATGTCATAAAATATAAAAATTAACTTTTAAACTTTGAGAATTCAAATCTACTTAAATATCATATCAACCAGATATAGTTAGATTTCAGACTGCAATGCATATTCTCTTTAAATAAAATCTGACAATAATTTCTAATCTTCTTCAGTCTTTTCAGTACATGTCATTTCTTGTTTTTTTAATCCCTCTTAAGGGTTTTGCTGTATTTTAATTTCTACCTCCATCTTTTACACTCCCAACAGGGGACATTATAATACAATTGAAACACTTGAAACAATTTTCTCTGTCACGTGACAAGCATGAATGGTTTTATGCGATACAATTGCTTTATGTTGTTCAAAAGCATTAGAAATGCATGCTTCTAACCAAAGTGGCTCTTTTCGAACTGCTATATAGAGTGATTCATGGATTCTAATCCACGATGCTCCTGCTGTGAGCCGACACTGCTGCTGCACTCTGTTTAGGAAATAAGAGATTACTTTGGCAGTGCTGTAAGAATAGGGCATGGAAGTTCGATTCAGAACAAGCACAGCATGCAGAAAGTGAGAACGGTCTATGCAGTAAAATCCCAGCAGAAAGGCATGGTGTATTTTAAAGCTGTATAGGAAAAACAATCATTTATGGATTAACTGCATATTAACATTATGTGTGTTGAAAACAATAAAGCCTAAACCAACAACAGCCGTGAAATCATTAAACAAGTGAGCACTTGCCCTAACATCAGAGTGACTTTTAATAAATGTGATAATTCTAGGGCTGCAGCGGTAAAGCATTTTCCTCCCTGCCATGTTTGAATGATGTTACTGAGCAATTTGCAATAATATGGATAAGCTCATAACATCAAAGCACTGATTATTCATTAATTTAATGTTACTTATACTGAAAATTCAAAATGTATATTAAAATAAAGCTAGAGAATCACTAAACTTTAACAACTTCAAACAGCATTGGTGTACTTTCTATAAATTACTAGTCATAGCAAAATTCTGGAACACTGTGTGTTGGAGCTTTAGTTTAAGATCTTTCCAGACAATTACTGTTGTGCCTTGCCAAAGTGGGCTCTAGTGCAATGAGGGAAAAGCATAAAGGTAGCACATAATATGTAATTAATATTTACATTGTGTTTGGATAATGATGTCCTCAGTAAAAAAAAATCATCCACTATTCGAATGTCAGTAATTTTGGACATTTCAGTGGTGGGCCATTGGGGTTTGCAAGGCCTTCTCTGCTAAATAATATCTGAACCACAGACTGATGTTAATCATATGAACATGCATACGCAGTTGTATGCAACACCCTTTATTCTTTCAGGATTTTTGGTATTATTTTTCTATATAATAGGGCACTTTTATGAGAATACTGTTGGTGACGTCTACATGAGTTATCTATCTGCGAGGTAACGGCTCATTATACTGCATCATAAGTTGTTTTTTATAGCCATAAAGTAGTTTTTACAGGTGGATTGATATAGATGGAGCATTACTGAAGGTGAAGGTGAAATGCATGGCCCACCATGCTGTTAAACCAATCAAAGGCTTGTACATTACTGAGAGTGTAAATAAGACATCTAATATTCAAGTGATTTGTGCATCTGTGCAAAAAAACATGCACATAATTCATTCATTGTCTCTCGCTTTATCCTCTATTAGGGTCGCGGGGGGGTTCCCCATACCCATCCAGGGGAGAACGTCTCGGGCGCTGGGCAGATAGACCCAGGACAGGGCGCCAATCCATCGCTGGGCACACACTCACTCACACAGACACACTCTATATGGGGCAATTTTGAGATTTCAATTGACTTGATCCATGTTTTTGGACTGTGGGAGGAAACCGGAGAACCCGGAGGAAACCCACGCAGACACGGGGAGAACATGGAAACTCCACCCAGATGGGGATTCGAATGACAGCATGACTTAAAACAGCAGCCAAAATAATGATAAGAAAACCTATACAAGTGCACTCAAACTGGGAGCAGTGTAAAAGTGTTTCTATAAGAACAAAATATGACATTATATGTAAAAAAGGAATTTATTTTTATTAGCATTTCTTTTGTTTTTTCATTCACTTATTGTTCATTTGAATTCACCCATATCACTTATAATTTTGAAGGTTTAGGAGTATTAAAACACACAGGTTAACAAAATGAGGTTTGAAAAGTAGTGCACTCCTCTACAAGATTATTCATTATAAAGGTATGTAATATTTAACAGCCTAAAGACGATAGTATTTGATGAAATCAAGTTACATCAAGACCAGCTATAATTCCTTAACTTTCCTTCCCACACAAAACAATTCTTTGAAGTAAAAATAAAAGTGAAACAAGTAGACACCTTTGTTTTAGCAATGAATGAAAAAGAAAAGAAAATAATGAGGGAAAAAGACATCAGGGCAGTGGAAAGTACTAAGTATTCCTTAGTTCACTGTGATTCATTAATTTTACTGAATACTGCTTGTGTGGACAAACTTGGCGCAGTAAAATAGGAGGTGTCGGGTTATCAGAAACCTCTTCAATTCACTCTTTTGTAGAGCAATATTTTTTAAAACACTTATGGTCTAAAAATAAGATCATTAATCAAAATCAAGGAGCGTGACAACCACAGGACTCACCATTAAGAGAGGAAAAAAAATCTAATGCCAAAATTTGTGGTAATAAGCTAGGCAATTCAATATCATTCCATTATGGTGATACAGAAATTATGGGATTATAGTTACAGCCTTAGGTGTTTCAGAAAGAACAACTTCTCTTCACTGTACACACCTCTGGCTGGCCATCACATAGGGAAAATAATTCCTCTACTTAGTTCACAAAGTTCATCTGAACCTTTGACCTCTGTGGTAGCAGCCGAATGCAAGGAGAGCAAATCGAGGTGGTGATATTAAAGAGAAGCTGAGAAGCAGGATGGGTTTGCCTCTGTTAACTGGGCTGTTTTGTGCTTTGAAAGGACCTCCACAACAGTAAAACAGACAAGCAAGGTGATCTGCATGGGAGGGGGCAGATAGGTCTCAGCATGTTTGAACCTTTTCTTTTCAAAAGCTGCTTTTGCCATTTTAGCTCATCGCAGTTGCACTCAGGAAATGATTGAATGTGCGGTTTTTATTTGTTGTCTGTAATCATAGTGCTCTTAAGCCATGGTTTAACATTTTGTTCATAAGTTACAGAAAGCATCATCATAACGTATGTAAATAAATCAACAACATACCCAGTAGGAGGACAGCCAGACGCCTTTTCATGGTGGGATTCAGGAAACTGTAGATGACAAGTTTCCAGAGGCCTAAAGGTAAATAAAATATTAAACCCTATTGATTATATTTAGAAACAAAATTGTACAAACTAGTCATCACAGTTATAATTATTCATTTTCATTCATTATCTCCCGCTTTATCCTCTATTAGGGTCACGATGGGGTTCCCCATGCCCATCCAGGGGAGAACGTCTCGGGCGCTGGGCAGATAGACCCAGGACAGGGCGCCAATCCATAGCTGGGCACACACTCACTCACACAGACACACTCTATTTTGAGAATTCAATTGACTTGATCCATGTTTTTGGACTTGTGGGAGGAAACTGGAGAACCCGGAGGAAACCCACGCAGACACGGGGAGAACATGGAAATTTCACCCAGATGGGGATTCGAACCGGGAATCCCTAGCGCTGAGAGGCGAACGTGCTAACCACTAAGCCACCGTGCCGCCCCAGTTATAATTAACTTATTTTAATTTAGTGTCATTGTTTATTTTATTTGATTGTGTTTTCTGTAGTCTCAGTAGTATTTTTAACTTGCATGAAAGTCCATCCTCAAAGATTTGAACATCTGATCATCATTAGATCATTACTATTTGAAGCAGGATAAGTGTTCTTCTTTGAATTCAAATGCAATTGTAATTCTTCAAATTCCACATTTCTGAAATATTTATTTAAAGTGAGTTTGAAAATTGGCAAATCAATAACCTTAACTAACTTTAGTTTGTATTTGGGATCAATCTTTTGTATTGTTTGTGGGCTGACATTTAAAAGCACAATTTTGGCGGTCAATAAATTAGTATGCTCAGATGAAGCACTATGTCTTCTGGTAGACCTCTCCAGGTTACCTCGATTCGAATATTCAAACTTAAATCAGGTATTAAGTACTAGTGGCATAAGAAGGTAGAAAACCCAGCTAGGAAGTCCATCGTTTTTCTGCAATACTATATTCCACTAGCTGTCAAATGCAAACACAGGGGGATGCTGGAAGATGAGGCAGATGGGGACAAGGTTTTCTGTGCACTTCACAACAATCATTTGCAATGGCCAGACAGGGCAGCTGAGTAAATGTATGGAAGACTGTTGTCAAATAACGGCTTCAAAAGCTATCCAATGATGTAACCAATATTATAACTTCAAATTATAACCTAATTGTGGGTTCTGAAAATCCATCTTTCATCACTCTGAACGTCTTACTACATTTCTAAGCCATACACTACACAACTCTCAGTCCACTACACACACTGGATTTCTTCACATTTTTAATTATTATACCCAAACACTACACTACATTTGCCTAACACACTTCTGTATATGTGTATACAGATATATCCATAGAACCATATTTTATCTACACTAGGATATGTATTATTAGAGTATATGTAGTTCTTTAAAAATAATATAATTTCATTTTTATAAAACACCGCTTTAATCATCACTTTTTGTATTCTTTAAGTTACTATGAGAGCATTAAAAGAAACAGGTTCATACATAACTAAATAAAATGACTTAATCCAGATAACTTAAACTAGAGTAAGCATGATTTTCATTTTGAACTTAATTAATTGAACTTAATGATTTAGAATTTTATTATTACTGGGAGATTTAATGCTTAAATACAACTGTATTTTTTTTGTACTTAATTTTCAGGGTGCCCGAAATATAACGTATATGTGTATTAAACTTTTTCTAAGTCATGGCACCTTACAAATAAATGTGTATCACCAATTTATCACAAATTTATATCACTAATATCCTTGTTATATCATGTATCATGTCTTTTTTTAATGTAAAGAATAACATTTTATATTTTAGGCAGATAAACAAAATATTAAGTAACAATTATTTTTAAAAACCTTTGGATTTGGATTAAATAGTTATTCAGTGGAAATAGTAAGCAGGTACATTACATGCAAAGTAAAAACATAGCAATCATTTTGCATTTTATATGTCCAAGAATATTTTATCTAATCTAAACATTAGGAAAGAAAATTACATGATCCCAAGTAAAACCAAATCCTCAACGTGCTGAAATGTTTTTATGTAAAACTTTTTTGAAGAACTTAAACTTTCACAAACAAACAGAAGGGATAAAGACAAGTACATCATGTTCTGCCACAAAAAGAGCACAGGCAAAGAAATGAAAAGTTAAAGATAAGTTAAAGAGTAAAAACTGTCTAAAGAAGCAGAGCCTGCATTGCTGATCTGAGTCTCTTCATACAAGTTGTCTAGCAGAACCCACACGGACTCAACGAAAGTTATCAGAAGGATCAAACTAAAAACATTAAAGTACTCACGCAACACAACTTGTCAGAATGTCTCTGTGTAGGAAAGACCCTTTCACTAATGGAACTTTCACTTTCTGTGTAACTATCGATTTTACAGAGGAAGAAAAAGTGGTGTAAATTTTTGTGAATAATGGTACGGTCAACTGGCTTTTGAGGTGTTAAAACAGAGTGGCCAATCAGTGTGACTAGAGGCCTGGCCCCTTCCCTCTCCCCCATGTCAGTGCAGCAATGGGGTGATTGGACAGTGATTCTTATTCAAATGGGCCTGTCACTCCAAAAGAAGGTTCTGTGGAAAGGGTGGAAAGGCTCTGTGGATGGTTTCCAAGCAGGCGGAATGCACTTCTCCATTATTTGATAATGGTTCAAATTGTTTAGGGGTGAAGTGGGGAGGGCAGGGACCCCACAGGCACTATTCCCAACACATACTGACCTGATGGTCAAAGAAACCATAAACCCCTTAACATTAAGTTTCCAAGAACAAATGCATTACAAATAGAAATACATTTTCATGTTTGCTAATGTGCAGTGATAATGTGCAAAAAACTGGGCATTTGAATGTAGAAAGACACTTTCCCCCTGTCTGTGTATGTATAGTACATAACATTATAAAGCTTATGAACATGAAAATATATTAAAGTAAATTCAAATTTAAATCAATTCTTGTAATGATAATCCGACACCCTATAACTTGTTTATAAGTTTATAAGTTGTTTCAAAGTAAAGGTTTAATAATTGGCATACAGTTGCTAAATGACATTCTTTTGCATTCTCGTTTATGTTTTGGCAGTAACTTAAAAAATCCAGAGCTAAATCATTTAACGTCTGATCCCCTTATTCTGATCATGGTATTGGGAGGAAAAGTTTTATCCTACATATATTTTTTTAATTATGCTCTAGGAGTGGGTGGCACAATGGTGTTGCAGTAGGTCCTTTCTGTGTAGCATTTTATGTCCTCCAGCATGGGTTTCCTTCGGGTTCTCCAGTTTCCTCACACAATCCAAAAACAAGGATTCAAGGTATATTGGCTGCTCTAAATTGCCCCAATAAAGTGTGTGTAAGTGAGGGAGTGTGCCCAGCGATGGATTGTCACCCTATCCTGGGTGTATCTGACCAGTGCCAAAACATTCCTTACTAAAGCAGGCTTTCAAAAATCTTAATTAATCTAATACAACTACCAACAACAATTAGTATACTACCAAATACACAAAAAGCATATATATATATATATATATATATATATATATATATATATATATATATATATACACTCACCGGCCACTTTATTAGGTACACCTGTCCAACTGCTCGTTAACACTTAATTTCTAATCAGTCAATCACATGGCGGCAACTCAGTGCATTTAGGCATGTAGACATGGTCAAGACAATCTCCTGCAGTTCAAACCGAGCATCAGTATGGGGAAGAAAGGTGATTTGAGTGCCTCTGAACGTGGCATGGTTGTTGGTGCCAGAAGGGCTGGTCCGAGTATTTCAGAAACTGCTGATGTACTGGGATTTTCACGCACAACCATCTCTAGGGTTTACAGAAAATGGTCCGAAAAAGAAAAAACATCCAGTGAGCGGCATTTCTGTGGGCGGAAATGCCTTGTTGATGCCAGAGGTCAGAGGAGAATGGCCAGACTGGTTCGAGCTGATAGAAAGGCAACAGTGACTCAAATAGCCACCCGTTACAACCAAGATAGGCAGAAGAGCATCTCTGAACGCACAGTACGTCGAACTTTGAGGCAGATGGGCTACAGCAGCAGAAGACCACACCGGGTGCCACTCCTTTCAGCTAAGAACAGGAAACTGAGGCTACAGCTGCGACTTTCAGATGGTAGGGTCAGAATTTATGGCGTCAACAAAATGAAAGCATGGATCCATCCTGCCTTGTATCAAAATTCAGGCTGGTATGGTGGTGTCATGGTGTGGGGAATATTTTCTTGGCACTCTTTTGGGCCCCTTGGTACCAATTGAGCATCGTTTGCAACGCCACAGCCTACCTGAGTATTGTTGCTGACCATGTCCATCCCTTTTATGACCACAATGTACCCAACATCTGATGGCTATGTACCCAACATCTGATGAACATGACAATGAGTTCACTGTACTCAAATGGCCTCCACAGTCACCAGATCTCAATCCAATAGCATCTTTGGGTTGTGATGCATAGGGGGTATTCACAGTCATGCCGGGTTATGAAAAGCTTTTCACAAACCGTTGCCACAAACCTAAAAAGATATACTGTTCTAAAATAGCTTTATATCATGTAGTATTAATATTATGCTAAATTCATGCTGTATGCTTTAAGAGTGTTATAAAACACAATAGTGTTCAGTTTCAGTGTGAATCCTCTTATTTTCCTCCATTAAAAATATAATAAAATAAAAAAAAAACTACTCAATTGTATTTGAGTGCTTTTGTATTTAAGGTAAGACCAAAGTCATGGCATGCAAAGGGTCAGAAAAAGCTTATTAAAAAGTTGAGCTCAGGAAATAACAAAGAGGATGTTTACACATGATTCTGTTTGTCCTTGAGTACTTGATTAGCTGTATCTATGCTCCAACCTAGGCACAGACAAACTTTTCTAACTCGTTTTAAAATTCAAACATTTTTAGTCTGGACCTGCTGCTCTTTGCTAAACAATGCACATCACTGATTCTACATTAAGCAACTGGGTAAAGTGCAACGTTAGAACTGTTTAACTCAGTTATTTGTAATTTGTTTTTTCAATGACGAAGACCTCACAGTAGTCAAAACCTTAAACATCCTGGGACAACTCGGACCCCAAAACACAATCAGGAGATTAAGTGCAGGCATGTCTTGTTGTGTTTAGCTGTGATATCTACAGCTGTACAGGGCTTTCTCATTTGCTTGGTATACTTGGTTGGCAGTGTGGCCTAGTTGTCGTTTATCAGAAATTAATAAAAAATTTCAAATAAAGAACCTGTCACAGGTGCCTGTGGCACCTGTCCCTCGTTTGTGTCCTTAATGGTTTCTGTTGGGTGATTGGTTTGTTTTGTTCACGTGTTTAGTTCCTTTTGTATTTGTTCTGAGTTTTCCTTCCCTTTGGTGCACGTCTTTGTTTTGAGGTTATGATACCCGATGTTACTTTGTTTCGTTTGTTCCCCCTTTCTGTTGGTGTCCCGTCACCAATTTTTATTAAATTACTCATTTTGGATTTTATCCCGGTGTCTTGGACTCTCCTTCCGCGTTCAACCACGTTACGGCGCTGCGCACCTTCTCCGCGTGGGTCGTATCCCGTGGGAGCGTTCGCCGTGGACCGACGCACGCATTCTTCCCCGCGTGGTCGGTACCCGGGAGCGCTCATCAAGGCGCGAGCGGCTGAACGCAATACCTCCGCGTTAGCCGCCCTCCTCCCGGGGAAGAACGGACAGTTGGTGACAGAACCTAAGATTTACAGACATATCTGCTACCTTCAGACATTTAACATTAGATTCACTAAATAAATGTCTACATATTTTTTTAAATATCTAATGAAGTTTTATGTCAAATTTAATTTCTAAACACTTTTGAACACCATTTTGCACAACATATTCTCTAAACTGAGCTTATTCAGGTCAAATTAAAGATTTTCTTTACCAAACCCAATCACCATATTTGATAAGAGCTTTAGAATCATGCATCATTGCTTAAACAATTTACAATCAAACATTAACATTAATTTTATTTTACTTAATGTTAATATCCATTTAATGGTATAAAACTTATACCTTCTTATAAAAGAATTGAATCTTACACCAAAACTGTTTTTAGTTTTTTTTATTTTTGGCTGTTCTAATGGTTTTGATAAAAGACACACGTCAGACTGTTTGGGAGGGTCATTATGGAATTTTGCAAAGAGTGATGAGCGACGTTTTGGACCTCTAATTCTCAGCATTCCATTTAAAATACCAGGAATTCAGAGTACAGTACAGAATGAAGGAATAAACAGCCAAACAGGGTCATACATAAGACTTTGTGGAAATGTGAACCCATTATTATTATAGAAATATACAGCTCACACTAAAGCTTGTGTTAATCAATGGTTATCTTGCAAAGAAGCAGTATGCATGTTGATATTTTTGATTTAAATTTGTATAATATTGTTTATACTTTTCAGATTTTTTACTCACAGGAGAGGGCATAGTAATGACTTTAATTATTTACACAGTTGCCAAGTTAAAACATTGCCATAGTCGGTGAACCGGATCTAGTCAGGATTAGGCTGGGATATTGATTGATTATTAATAAAATACGTTACAATTCACCTTTCAAAATCCATTGTGGTTATCAGCATTATTTACCTCATGCATGTGTGATTATCACGACAACAAGATATATCTAAAATCGATACCTATAAGTCCATTCATACATTATCTTCCGCTTTATCCTCTACTAGGGTCGTGTGGAGGGGGGAGGGTTCCCCATGCCCATCCAGGGGAGAAGTTTTGGGCGCTGGGCATATGCACTCAGGACAGGGCTCCACTCTATCGCTGGGCATAAATTGACCCTATATATGGGTCAATTTGTCGAATTTACCTTGATCTATGCTTTTGGACTGTGGGAGGAAACCGGAGAACCCAGAGGAAACCCTCCGCTGCTGGGCAAACGTGCTAACCACTAAGCCACCGTGCTAGATACCTATAAGTGACTTAATCAAATGACATTAACGTAATTAACACAATTTGACAACGTAAAAAGAATGTCTATCATTCTAAAAAAGGAGAACGATGAGAGAGAGTATACAACCCCCTCAGTTAATTTCCAGGTGTTGTATGATGCATTATATAATACAATTCAACAAGCTCATTGTCTCATCTCATGTGTTTTTATTCCTCCTTCAGAAAGACCTAAAAATAATACAGCAAGTATGTTTAAACATTTTGTGCTGATATATCCTTGATTCTGACTGATCGTACAGATTGATGTATAATCACTGTATAATGTACAAAACAAGCAGTTGAATTTTAAAACACTGCCCATAAAACATGTCTATCTCATTAATTCAACTTTTTGCAGTTAAATCAGAACCAGTAGCTCATGTGTTTTGTAAGTTTATCATACATTATGCCTTCATCAGAGCTCACAGGATGCAGTGGCTGGATATTATTGGTCGTGAACTACTCTCATTCTAGCAAATTGACTGAGGTGTTTTTTTTTATTCTAGCAGCACTGAATGATTTCATATATTCACTACAGAACAAATCAAACTAACACATTAGTACAGTGCTAAATATCACCCAGCACCCAAATCAATCCTGATGTGTGGTAGTCCTGTGGGGGTCCCGAGCATTTGTAAATAGAGTAAAGAAACTAAGGAATAGATGTATACAGAACAGAGAACAAATTGTAACTGTAAAGCTAGAAAGTGCATTAATACAGTATAATGCAAAAGATTAAAAAAATAAATAATCACTGAATGTTTTCAAACCAAACCATATAATACAGTCAAGCTGAAATTTTTATTAAGCTAGTGTTGCATTTAATCAACATTTTATCAAAACAATACAGACAATTTTCATAAATTATCATTTTTGAACCTGATGCCCTTTCAGCAGACTGTCCGGAGACTTGAGGAACTACTTAACCTCCATACTTGTGTTCAGTAGCACGGACAAAGGTCAAATGAAAGCCGATTAAAGCAAAGTTTTGCATACCTCTCTAGGGTGCTGGTATCACCTGGTTTCTGTACTTGTTATAAAGGACCAACAATCCTTTATTTCCCCCAAAACAGTTAGCGGATTAGTTAGTAAATTTAGCAAATTTATACTGAATCCTATTTGTACAGCTTTTGTTTTTTAGTCATTGAAACCAAGAAATCAATTTCTACCGTTTCTAAATGTTTTGTTTTGTAGAATGTAAAATTAAAGGAAAAATGGTGATAGACCATAAAGTTGAAGCAACCAAGAACAGACAATTCAGCCGATTCAGTAAGCTACCCTGTATATAAAGTGCAAATAAATTGGTAGGCTCAAGTTAACATACACCCTGATACACAAACAGACAAATCCTGACTTTTCATGTTTTAAAAAACTCTGGATGTATGTCTTACAATGTTACTTCTGAGAATCAAATTAATTTTAATTAATACAAAAAATTATTAAATCACTTTTCAATACTTTCTATCTCCACACAAATAATTATGCGTGGTCAACCAGACATTAAATGAATAACCAGTACCAGTCAAAAGTTTGGAAACACATCCTTTGCTCCATTATTTATTTCCTCAACTTACCATATAAATTGACTTTGCAGTTTTACAATTGCAGACTGTAGTACATGTGTTTTCTTGTTTTTGTTAGTCCCCTGTTGGTTCTTGGTTCTCTATTGGTCAGGACCATCAGGAGAGGTATAGTTTGGGTGATGTATTGTTTATTGTCATTTCTGCAGTGACACTGATGCGGTGAGGGGGTTTTAGTTCAGCAGTGCTGGGATAGGAAAAATGCACCATCCAAATAATACCTGCTATATGGTGCTACTATAATAACCTCGACAATAATTGGGAAAAAGGAGGTGTGTCCACACATTTGACTGGTACTGTATTGTATAAATCTCATAATTCATTCATTCTTCTCGTAATTCATTCTCATAATTCATTCATTCATTATCTTCCGCTTTATCCTATATTACGGTTGTGCGGGGGGGGGGGCTTCCCCATGCCCATCCAGGGGAGAGTGTCTCGGGCGCTGGGCAGATACACCCAGGACAGGGCGCCAACCTATTGCCGGGCACACATTCACACTCTACATGGGGCAATTTGGAGAACTCAATTGACTTGATCCATGTTTTTGGACTGTGGGAAGAAACTGGAGAACCCGGAGGAAACCCACGCGGACACGGGGAGAACATGGAAACTCCACCCAGATAGAGATTCGAACCGGGAATCCCTAGTGCTGAGAGAAGAACATGCTAACCACTAAGCCACCGTGCCCTCATTAAATCTCATAATCAAAATCCTAAAATGTGGAGCATTCATTCATCTATTCGTTAATCATCACTCTCAGCTGCAATTATTATTTCTAGTTTGATTAGTGGACTCAACTATTGGCACTGAACCACTGACATTTTATTTGCAAGGTTTAATATAATATGGTGGTGGCACGTTGGCTTAGTGGTTCGCACGTTCGCCTCTCAGCGCTAGGGATTCCCGGTTCGAATCCCCATCTGGGTGGAGTTTCCATGTTCTCCCCGTGTCTGTGTGGGTTTCCTCCCACAGTCCAAAAACATGGATCAAGTCAATTGAGTTCTCCAAATTGCCCCATATAGAGTGTGTATGCATGCGTGTCTGTCTGTGTGAGTGAGTGTGTGCCCAGTGATAGATTGGCGCCCTGTCCTGGGTCTATCTGCCCAGCGCCCGAAACGTTCTCCCCTGGATGGGCATGGGGAACCCCCCCACGACCCTAATATAAGATAAAGTGGAAGATAATGAATGAATGAATAATAATAATAACGTTTAAGCAGAAGGTAATGAATGAATGAATGTATACAATATGGTATAAAACAGACGTTTTTAGGTTCAGTCAAAACTACATATTGTTAAATCCATTCGTGAATAAAGAACAGGAATTATAAACAGATCAGCTGATCATCTGCAGCACATCTAAAGTCAACTAAAGGGAAGGAAAGAAGCTGCTGCTCACCTGTTCACCTGGTTCAGCTGCCGCTCGCGTCGTGCAGCCTCAGCGGTGCGCTGTGTGCGTGCGTGTGTGTGTGTGCGTGTGTGCGTGTGTGTGTGTGTGTGTGTGCGTGTGTGTGTGTGTGTGTGTGTGTGTGTGTGTGTTTGCGGTGCGGGGTGTGGAACACAGGCAGCTTGTAGAGAGAAAAAGTGGAGGAGTCAAAAAAGTCAGACTAAACCACCAGCGTGCACACAGGTAGAACGCGCCAGCTTCAAATAGAAAGTTTGTAGGTGAAACGTGCTGTAATAATTCATTCATTCATTCATTATCTCCCGCTTTATCCTCTATTAGGGTTGCGGTGGGGTTCCACATGCCCATCCAGGGGAGAACATCTCAGGCGCTGGGCAGATAGACCCAGGACAGGGCGCCAATCCATCGCTGAGCACACACTCACTCACACAGACACACTCTATATGGGGCAATTTTGAGAACTCAATTAACTTGATCCATGTTTTTGGACTGTGGGAGGAAACCGGAGAACCCGGAGGAAACCCACGCAGACACGGGGAGAACATGGAAACTCCACCCAGATGGGGATTCGAACCGGGAATCCCTAGCACTGAGAGGCGAACGTGCTAACCACTAACGTGCTGTAATAAGTTTTAGATATTCACGAAAGTAAGAAGAAAAAAACGTTTTATCTCTGTAATCATGTGGAAGAACACAAAGAGATGCAGCATTCCGGAGAAAGTCTGGGCACGGTGGCTTAGTGGTTAGTGCCTTTGACTCTCAGCACTAGGGATCCAGGTTGAATCCCAATCTAGGTGGAGTTTCCATGTTCTCCGCGTGGGTTTCCGCCGGCAGTGGGTTAGTGCAGCAGTGTCAGGGTCAGATTACCAAGCAACTTTTTTTTTTGCCTATATTTAATTATTAGGCGGCACGGTGGCTTAGTGGTTAGCACGTTCGCCTCTCAGCGCTAGGGATTCCCGGTTCGAATCCCCATCTGGGTGGAGTTTCCATGTTCTCCCCGTGTCTGCGTGGGTTTCCTCCGGGTTCTCCGGTTTCCTCCCACAGTCCAAAAACATGGATCAAGTCAATTAAATTCAACAAATTGCCCCATATAGAGTGTGTCTGTGTGAGTGAGTGTGTGCCCAGCGATAGATTGGCGTCCTGTCCTGGGTGTATCTGCCCAGCGACCGAGACGTTCTCCCCTGGATGGGGAACCCTATTCTCCCCTGGATGGCGACCCTAATAGAGGATAAAGCGGAAGATAATGGATGGATGGATGGAATTTGGGGTGGCACGGTGGCTTAGTGTTTGGCATGTTCTCCTCTCAACACTAGGGATTCCTGGTTCGAATTCCAATCTGGGTGGAGTTTCCATGTTCTCCCCGTGTCCGCGTGGGTTTCCTCCAGGTTCTCCGGTTTCCTCCCACAGTCCAAAAACATGGCTCAAGTTCAATTGAATTCTCTAAATTGCCCCATATAGAGTGTGTCTGTGTGTGAGTGTGTGCCCAGCGATAGATTGCCGCCCTGTCCTGGGTCTATCTGCCCAGCGCCCAAAACGACGCTAGTAAAGATAAAGTGGAAGATAATGGATGGAAGGATAGAAAGTCTGGCTCCCCTCCTGTTCACCGTGTTTCACCGAATTCTGATACCGCCACAGTGTGTGACTATAAATAGTCTGTTTCAGGCCAAACAACACATCCTAAAATGGCTTGAGGGTCTTGACTGTCATGAAGAATAAACTAAAAATGTCTAAATAGAAGCTGGAATTAAAGAATGTTGTCTGTTTTCTTACTTCAAAATAACTAAATTAACTTTGGGGTGGGCTGCACGGTGGCTTAGTGGTTAGCACGTTCGCCTCTCAGCACTAGGGATTCCCGGTTTGAATCCCCATCTGGGTGGAGTTTCCATGTTCTTCCCGTGTCCGCGTGGGTTTCCTCCGGGTTCTCTGGTTTCCTCCCACAGTCCAAAAACTTTGATCAAGTCAATTGAATTCTCCAAGTTGCCCCGTATAGTGTGTGTCTGTGTGAGTGAGTGTGTGCCCAGCGATAGATTGGCGCCCTGTCCTGGGTCTATCTGCCCAGCACCCGAGATGTTCTCCCCTGGATGGGCATGGGAACCCCACCACGACCCTAATAGAGGATAAAGCGGGAGATAATGAATGAATGAATGAATGAATGAACTTAGGGGTGGAGGGTTTGTCCTAATGTCCATCCAGGGGAGAATGTGTAGCCATGTCCATCTAGGGGAGAACTTCACCACCATGTCCATCCAGGGGAAAACATGTTACCATCTCCAGCCAGGGGAGAAAGTGTTCATACAGGGGGGAACGTGTCCCCATGTCCATCCAGGGGAGAGCGAGTCCCCATGTTCATCCAGAGTCGAATGTGCCCATACAGGGGAGAACATGTCTCCATGTCCATCCAGGGGAGAATGTGTAGCCATGTCCATCCAGGGGAGAACTCTTCCCATGTCCATCCAGGGGAAAACATGTTACCATGTCCAGCCAGGGGAGAACGTGTTCATACAGGGGGGAACGTGTCCCTGTGTCCATCCAGGGGAGAGCAAGTCCCCATGTCCATCCACATAAGAATGTTTCAGTTGCTGGGCAGGAACACTTTCACACACACCATATGGGGCAATTTAGATAGGGGCAATTTACTGGCTGTACTTATGTATTAAAAAATATTTACCTTATTGTCTGCCTTATTATTTACCATTTTTAATGCATAATAACGGCATTGCCTAAAACACTTCGGGTCAAAAATTGCAAAATACAAAGCTTTTATTGAGGATAACAAAAATATTCATAAGAATTTAACACACATGCTTTTTGTTGTTGTCCTGGCACAAAATTGTGTGTACAGTCCAAATATCAACAGCCATTAACCAAATGTTTATCATTTAAAACCTTACCTGTGTCAGCATTACTAAGTTATACTTTAAACAATAAAAAATGACTGTGCCAAAAATTGTTAAGCGCGAGAAAGCAAGGCCTCGCAATTAATAACAGTCTGCCACCTGGTGGTTCAAATATGGTAGTGCATTTACTAAAGTGTAGCTAAAACAAATGACAGGCATACAGTCACTCAAAGAGATTTTTTAGGAGTATTTATTGCCTGAAAGTGTAGAACAACAGTCAATCATCGTGAAAAAGTGTTTAGTTACAGAAAAGTGTCAATAATTCTTATGCTACACATTACTTATCAAAACACATTTCATAAAACATTATTTAAAAAGGATTGTTTTAGTCAAGGGCGGCACGGTGGCATAGTGGTTAGCACGTTCGCCTCTCAGCGCTAGGGATTCCCGGTTCGAATCCCCATCTGGGTTCTCCCTGTGTCTGCGTGGGTTTCCTCTGGGTTCTCCGGTTTCCTCCCACAGTCCAAAAACATGGATCAAGTCAATTGAGTTCTCCAAATTGCCCCATATAGAGTGTGTTTGAGTGAGTGAGTGTGTGCCCAGCGATGGATTGGCGCCCTGTCCTGGGTGTAAATGCCCAGCGCCCAAAACGTTCTCCCCTTGATGGGCATTGGGAACCCCACTGTGACCCTAATAGAGGATAAAGCGGGTGATAATGAATGAATGAATGAATGTTTTAGTCAAAAGGACTTAGGGTAACTACAATTTTTACAAAAATATATTTTAAAATACTGAATAAAATCAAGTAAAAATATTGCTCATATGAAGAAAGACAGGGAAACACTCTAAGCAGGTCTGTGGTACATGGAAGGTAAAGAACAAGACACTCAAACATATTTACACTTATTTGCACCTAGAGGAAATTCTGCATCTCCAACCCACTACAGAAAGAAATTGGCAGGGTGTAATGATAAGATAAGAGGTACAAATTATTTTTTACTTTATTTTTATTTTTTTTAATTCACACACACAGGGAACATGGAATTCTGAGTGCAATGATCTATGGTTGCTTTAGTTGGTACTGATGTGAGCTAAGCAACTAAATTTGAAAATAAGCCGACATGAGCAAAATTGGGCGGCACGGTGGCTTAGTGGTTAGTACGTTCACCTCTCAGCACTAGGGATTCCCGGTTCGAATTCCAATCTGGGTTTTCCATGTTCTCCCCGTGTCCGCGTGGGTTTCCTCCGGGTTCTCCGGTTTCCTCCCACAGTCCAAAAACATGGATTAAGGTTAATTGAATTCTCCATTTTACCCCAATAAGAGTGTATTTGTGTGTGTGTCTGTTTGAGTGTGTGTGTGTGCCCAGTGATAGATTGGCGCCCTGTCATGGATGTATCTGCCCAGCGCCCGAGGCGTTGGATGGGCATGGGGAACCTGGATGGGCATGGGGAACACCACCGCGACCCTAGTAGAGGATAAAGCGGAAGATGAATGGATGGATGAGCAAAACTTAGAAAACTGGTATCATTAATTATTACAACATTTTAAATAGTTTGTCAGTAATATAATGCATGACAGTAAATATGTTTTAATTATGTGGAACATACAGTTGCTTTTTTTATTTCATTTCTTATAAATATGTAATGTAATATTTGTGCTCATGTCTAGTATGTGACTTAAGGTTTTATTCACCTGAGATAAGAAATGGTATTTAAAGTACAAGATGTCATTTATATGACTTTTATGATGTCTCTAGTGCTGCTTTTCAAGTGAAAGAAATGCAGTGATATTTTCAGAGGGAACTGGATTATTAAACAGCAACAGTGGATTGTTTTGTAGAAGGAGTGCAGTGTACGCCTGGTTAAACTGAGCAGAGCGGAACATGAGCCTCAGAGCTGAAAGCTTCTTCTGATCGTCCCGGATTAGCTCCTTCCAGTCAACCAAACTGTCAATCTGCTCCACAAATGATTTGGGTGAAATAAAAAAAATTGTGGATTTAAAAATAAGATGATTAATGTTTCCGGATTTCTGTTATACCTGTGATGGATTGAATTCAATTTTCTTCAATATGTCAGTTGACCGCTGTCTTAGTGCTTCCCATAATGCCTCTGCACTTGGTTGATCTGAAAAATAATAATGTTTCATCTCATCTCATTATCTTGAATGTTTTATACAATACTAGGGTTACAGGAGGGTTCTCCATGTCCATTCAGGAGAGAACATTTTGGGCAGACACTCATACAAATACACTATATGGGGGAAATTTAGAGCAGCCAATTTTGAACAAAAAGCAGGTCAAAATGCAGACATATTGTATGAAGTTCACCATTAGTTCAGCTTTTGTCAGCAGTAAAGCAAAATCACAGGGAAAGAAAGAGCAGGTCGTGAGCACCTGCAATGCTAACCCCCTGCTAGCCATAGGTGGAAGCTAAGGACTGTCAGTGGATTGAGCAGTTCATCTTGCCTTCGCTCACTCTGAATGGTTGGGAAGTACAATGGCTCCCCGAGTGTCTTGGTTGGTGCAGATTACCAAGCAACTTTTTTTTTGCCTATATTTAATTATTGGGCAGCACGGTGGTTTAGTGGTTAGCACGTTCGCCTCTCAGCGCTAGGGATTCCTGGTTTGAATTCCAATCTGGGTGGAGTTTCCATGTTCTCTCCGTGTCCGCGTGGGTTTCCTCCGGGTTCTCCCCACAGTCCAAAAACATGAATCAAGGTAAACTTTTTCATTCATTATCTCCCGCTTTATCCTCTATTAGGGTCGCGGTGGGGTTCCCCATGCCCATCCAGGGGAGAACGTTTCGGGCGCTGGGCAGATAGACCCAGGACAGGGCACCAATCCATCGCTGGGCACACACTCACTCACACAGACACACTCTATATGGGGCAATTTTGAGAATTCAATTGACTTGATCCATGTTTTTGGACTGTGGGAGGAAACCGGAGAACCCGGAGGAAACCCACGCAGACACGGGGAGAACATGGAAACTCCACCCAGATGGGGATTCGAACCGGGAATCCTTAGCGCTGAGAGGCGAACGTGCTAACCACTAAGCCACCATGCTGCCCAAGGTAAACTTAATTCTCCAAATTGCCCCATATAGAGTGTGTTTGTGTGTGTGTCTGTGTGAGTGAATGTGTGCCCAGTGTCCTGGGTGTATCTGCCCAGCACCTGAGATGTTGGATGGTGATAATGGATGGATGGATGGATATTTAATAATTTTTTTATGGTGCACACACTTTCTAATATAAACATATGTGTTATATTGCTTTTAAAATGTATATTTAAAAATACTTGACTCTGATATGTCCACATTTTCCATCATGTTGTACCATTTCAGATATGAACTAGTGCAGCATTTAAACCAGTCCACACAGCACAAGTGGGTTTTTTTCCTCATAGGATTAAAAGTTAAAAAGTTTTGCTGCATTAGTTGTTTTTTACTGCTCAGTAATGCTCAAGTCATGTTCTACCTTTCAGGTTGTTCTTTATCTCAGAGTACCAGGTTGGTGTGTCCCTGCATGTGTATGATGAGCTGAAAAAGTATTCTGCAATCGAGTCACCGAATAAGCTAAAAAAAACAAGAGAATAAGCTGAGCTGATCAATCTTTTAACTCATTCATAACATCATGCATAGTATTTTAATATAAATGATATATATTTGATATAAATCATTATACATATATTCATTCATTCATTATCTCCCGCTTTATCCTCTATTAGGGTCACGGTGGGGTTCCCCATGCCCATCCAGGGGACAACATCTCGGGCGCTGGGCAGATAGACCCAGGACAGGGCGCCAATCCATAGCTGGGCACACACTCACTCACACAGACACACTCTATAAGGGGCAATTTTGAGAATTCAATTGACTTGATCCATGTTTTTGGACTGTGGGAGGAAACCTGAGAACCTGGAGGAAACCCACGCGGACACGGGGAGAACATGGAAACTCCACCCAGATGGGGATTCGAACCGGGAATCCCTAGTGCTGAGAGGCAAACGTGCTAACCACTAAGCCACCGTGCCGCCCTACATATATACATATTTGATATAAATCATTTAAATCAGTCAAAGCTGGCAGTGACATTTACTCCCACTATGGGCTGTCAAATAATTAAATACATGCAATACAGATTCATAATTAGCCCTGGGACCTGTGTAAGTATTGCTTGTAGTACTCATCTGAACTGCACGACGCTGCTGTATCTCCTGACTCGACAGAGCGTTGATTTGTGTTCTGGTCAGTCATGCTTGGTGTTTAGTAGCAACCACTTCTCTAAAACACTATGAATTGTAATAAACAGACAACAAGGTCTAGAAAAGCTTAACAATTCAACCATTTCAGTTTATAATGATTACAGCTTTTCAAAACTTAATTTGTGAAAATATCAGTAAAGAAAAAGATCAGGATTTACATCATAGGAAAACCTCAAAGAGCAGAAGTGATGTTCTCTTACCTGTTGCAACAATCTGGTCCAACTCTCGACCCCTTACAACATCATACCAACTGACTTCAGATCAGTCTGACTGATACTGACGTTGCGATGAGCTGATCGTGATGTCCATGGAGACTTGGTTACCCAAGCGACGCAGCACCTGATTCCTCCAGGGTGAAATGCCTCTCAACTCACACTCCTGTTGCACTGGGACTATTTGGTAGTGTGTGTTCATATGTAGATATGTGATGTGTGTGTATGTCTGTGTGTGTTTAATGATTGACTTTGAACCTGTGGGCTCTGGTTTCTTTACTCAATGTTGAACCTTTTGTAAAGACAAGACAGATGGACTGGAATCAGGTAATTAAATGTGAGGCAGTTAAGTGTAAGGAAAGGGGAAGGTGTTTAATCTTTACTGACATTTACATCATCTTAAAACTTAAGAACTGGAACGGAATGTGGGTTCTCTTATATTAGGCTAAGGCTGAAAAATCCAGACAGTCTTAACTTTACTCAAATTCAGTATCATAATACAAATACATTCCGTTATCTGAATGATTATGAAAAAATATTATATTCATTGGAATTTAAAAAGGATCTGGGACTCAGTTATAATTAATAGAAATAACAGAGGGACTTACAAAGAAAGCTTTACAATATCTCATATTATTATATTCTGCTTAATCCTATAGATGGGACTAGGGCTGTGGGGGAGGGGGTTCCCTATGCCCATCTAAGGAAACATCTCGGGCACTAAGCAGATAAACCCAGGACAGGGCATCAATCCATGGCTGGGCAGACACACTCACACAAACACAATATATGCGGGCAATTTAGATAGGGTTAATTTTTAGAGCAGTCAATTTACCTTGAACACATGGACTATGGGAGGAAGCCAGAGAACCTTGTAGAAACCCATACAGACACTTGGAGAACATTTAAACGCCATCCAGATCAGGATTCGAAACTGGATTCCCAGGCTTTGCAATGTAATAAGTTTTATTTTGGGGACTGTGCTCTTCAGCTTGTGAAAGTTCAAATATTAAGTATGTTCCAAATAACTACTATGATTTTTGTTTTTTATTTGAATGTCTAGACAATATTAGTGACTAGTTTCCAAATTAAATTGTTACAAACCATGCAGTCATGGGGAAAATTAATATCTTCAATATACATATTGGTATGTCTTTGAAAAGAAGAGAGAAGAGAACTGTAGTAAACTCGTGCGGACACAATGAGCACACAAGACAAACCAAAAAAAAAATTAATAAAAAATAGAATGTTCTTAACTTATTAGGTTTTGTCTTGTAGTGGTAAACACCTGTAATATTACACACGTGACACTGTGTGCTTACAGTATGTAATGAGTGACACTTATGTTACCATTAGTACTTATTTTTTTGAACATAATTCAACCACCATTAATACATGTGGGTGCTTGCTATTGCTATGGTTCACCTCCACATGGCTTTCATTTTAATGCAGCATCAACCATCCCTTAAAGGGTATTGTAATGTTAAATAAATACATAAAATAAATAAAAACTGTTTGTAGATGTGAAAGTAGACATAGATCACAATGCACAACTATGGAAGTAATAAAAACCAACAAAGTTGCAGTTGATAATGTAAAACAGAAGTAAATAAGAGGAAATGATGCATTCTGAATAACACACACTCTCAGCAAAATAATTAGCAAAAACATTAGACTATATAATTGGGTGTTTTTGACTGTGTGTTTATTTTCAACATATACAAACAATGTGCCTCTATTAAATATGCAATAATATATAAAAGATATTTATTGATACATTACGAAATCACAAATTGCCCTATGCTTGCTGGCTAGTATGTTTGGTTAAATGTTTGACCCTGGATGGGCAACCCCACTGTGACCCTAGTATAGAATCAGGTGAAAGATAATGGATGGATGGAAATTGCCCCATGTAAATGTATTACTACAGTGTATTGATCTGTAGAAAAGATGCTTACATTTTTAAAAGACCTTTAAAAGGGTTTTATTTTGATTTATTTTGATTTAGTGCAAAGTGAATAAAAAAACTACAGTATTGTTAGGGAGCCTAGCAACACTGCAGCATTGTATATAATTTTTCTCAAATATGCCATGCCATTGTTTGTGTCTAAATAAATTAGGCAATCATTTTACATTACAGTTATATATATAAAATGCACATCAATCTAAATTTAATTTGTTATTCTGTACTTTACTTGTTGGCAGCCATCAAGTGGATCCACCAATTAGTCTGCACAGTCCAGTTTCTTTCCTCACACATATCAATCAATTTAAGAAAGTGCTGCCTTGCCTCTTCCTCTCCCTGGTCCTGCTGTAAAGCATTCCGCAGGTAGCGCATGTCCTGAGCTGTGCTCAATTCAGGGATTCCCGTCAGCAGCATAAGAGAGAAGAGCGTGATAAGCAGGCGGGACTGAGATCGCAGGGACAAATAGGCTTGGATACAAGTATCCTATAAGACAAAGTCAATAAAAGAGGACAAGAATGTAAAGCAAAAAAGACACTAAATAAAGAAAATATATTATAGGTCAGATCATGGTGCACATGAACTTGACAACATGTCTAATAAAATTGTTTGTAAAATATTGTGAATGTGTTGTAAAGCTGGAACTATTTAAAAACCCACATACTTTAAATCTCTTGAAGTAGAGACTTGTCTGGCCCTTCACTTTCCCCATGACATAGAGAAAGTCTGGAGTGAGGACAAAGGGAACCCTCTCTCTACTTACACCGCAAAAGCTCTTCGTATTTCCCAGAATGTGGCCGAAGTCAATGTGAAACAGATTTCCTGTATATGAAAAAAAAAAAAAAACATAAGTTAAGAAAATATTTTTCATTGCCTCTGCTGGAGGCGGCACGGTCGCATAGTGGTTAGCACGTTCGCCTCTCAGCGCTGGGAATTCCCGGTTCGAATCCCCATCTGGGTGGAGTTTCCATGTTCTCCCCGTGTCCGCGTGGGTTTCCTCCGGGTTCTCCTGTTTCCTCCCACAGTCCAAAAATATGGATCAAGTTAATTGAGTTCTCCAAATTGCCCCATATAGAGTGTGTTTGAGTGAGTGAGTGTGTGCCCAGCGATGGATTGGCGCCCTTTCCTGGGTGTATCTGCCCAGCGCCCGAGACGTTCTCCCCTGGATGGGCATGGGGAACCCCACCACGACCCTAATAGAGGATAAAGCGGGAGATAATGAATGAATGAATGCCTGCTGGATAAGAGGTTAGTACATTCGCCTCTCAGCACTCAGGACCCAGGTTTGAATCTCGGTCTGAGTTTCCCTGTGTTCTGGTTCTTTAGCTTTCTTCCACAGTCCAAAAAACTGTGATTCAAGGTAAATTTGCTGCTCAAAATTGCCCCATGTAGGGTGTGCATGAGCCTGTGTGAGTGAATGTGCCCTGTGATGGTTTGGCGCCATGTCCTGGCTATATCTGTTCATCGCTAAAACCGTCTGACCTGGATGGGCATGGGAACCACCACCCCCCCCACACACACACACATGACCCTAGTAGAGGATTAAGTGGAAGATAAGGAGATGAGATGATTTTTTTTGGATTGTAAAGGTAAATATAAATTAACAAAATAAATAAGCTACTGTGTACATTACATGAATGTTTTCATTATTTAAGTCCTTACCTTGATTTGTAATCATTATGTTGTCATTGTGTCGATCACCTATGCCCAGCACATATGTGGCCACACAGTAACCAGCACATGATGTCACGAACATCTCCATTGCTTGGTAATGCTGGCAAAATTATGAAGATTTTTAAGATTATTAAGATCTATTATAGAACATAGTATTTTGGGTCTTTAATAATTACAAGTATATCCATGTCTGATTACATGAAGAACATATTTTTTACCTTCTCCTGCAGTGGACACTTTCCTTTAAGCCAGTCAAACAAGGCATTATTTTTGAACGCCCCTATTGTTCCACCTTGGTTCATCTGAATGGTAGCAATTGTAGCCGCATTTCTTACAATCTCAATCATACCTGCATTAGAGTGAAGAAATTTCTATTTCACTATTTGTATTTTATAATACTATATATTTTATGTATTATGCTTTACTTGATTTAATAACATATGATTCTTTAAATATACCTATTTGATATCCAGTCGATATGCAGCCATAAGGCAACAGATTTAGATCCAAGCAATTTTCCTGCCAAATCGAGTCCATTACCATAAGTGTCTACAAGAGAAAAAAAAAGACCAGGTTAATTTTTCTTTTGCAACTTGTAAAACTTTAAGAAAATGATGAAGCATATAATGTATATAAAGATAAAACATATACCTGTATGACAAGCATGTCCTGCCTGAGGTCATCACCTTGTTTGAAGATTATACCAACTGGAGGACCAATTGGTGCCTCTGACTTGATGGAGGCAAATTCCAGCCACAGTGGCTTTTTCTTGGAAGCCATCACCTTACAGTCTTTTAACTAAATAGACAGTTAGAAAGAATCACTGGCATTTAAAAAATGAATCGGTTTTATATGATGTAACTCTTTTGAAACCTGTAACAAGGATCATTTAAAAATCAACTACAAAAAACAAGATCTTAATATTCAACTGTTTTAACCCATACTGAAAAAACTCTGGCACAGTCCGGCTGAGATAGACATGGAGTTCCTGACAAAAGCATTTGTCTCTGCAAAAAAAGCTTCTTATATATATATAATATATATATATATATATATATATATATATACACCCCAATATATATATATATATATATATATATATATATATATATATATATATATATGATATATATATGATTAAGGTTAAGCCGTTGGTAGCTGTTTTTTTATTTATTATTATTTTGAGGACCTTATATTATAGTAGTTAAACTTTTAATTGTTTTAAGGGCTGTGTTTGTGATATCCTTGTATAAATTTTTGAATTTATTTAAGCTTTTTTAATGGTTTTTCATGTCACATTCTATTGTTTTTTTATATTTACAAACTACAGATAGTTTAGTCAAATTATTTTGTCACACTACCTTTTATTTTTGTACTGTATTTTTTGAAAATGGACATTTTTTTTAATCAATTTTGTGATTAAAATAAGTACTGAATTGCATAGGGTACGTTATACAAGTGGTTAGAAACTATATGTGTTACTATAAACTTACAATTAGCGTGCCTGCTTTCACTCGTGGATCAAAAGGCACCTGGAAGTCAGAAGGAAAACTATACTCCTGCAATATGTCTTGCAGTTCTGAAGCAGCTAAAGAACAAAGAAAAAAATATATTTATATTTTTTTGTTACTTTATAACACAATATCTGTCATGCAATGTAATATAAATGATATGCTAATTACCTTGTTGTGAAAGAGTAGATTTTTCTGGGTAAAGTATTTTCACCCTGATAGCCACCTCATGCAGCATATTGACTACCTGAACTTGATGCTGGAAACTTGACAGCATTGCCTCACCACAGCCCAGGAGGTAAGCCTCCAATATAACTGCCATACGCTGACGAAAAAATAGACAACCTGCCACCTCACTTTTCAAGTACCAGAAGAAAAAATGTCCTACTCGCTTGCTCTGTTTCAGAGAAATAAAAAATAAATATATAAATAAATGCCTTGATGCCTTCAGACTTTTCTACCTGCAACAAAATATACATAACATTTATAATATAAATATATATATATTTTTTGAAAGGTGACCTACACGCAAAGCCCTTTGGATTAGGAATCTTGCCAGGCAACTGTCATGATATGGCTCTACCTTTAGAGTCTGTGGAATATGTTAAATATATTAATTAAAAAATGTTATACTATGGAAAAATATAAAATCACATAAATCTGTTTGTTAGGGTACCCTGTGGACAAAAATATAGAAAAGAGCAATAAAAAAATAAAAAAATAAATTAAATAAAATAATAATAATAATAATAATAATAATATAATAATAATAATAATAATAATAATAATAATAATAATAATAATAATAACAAGGGTAGCACATACCCCTATCAGATATAAAATCATATAGTTAGGATAAGAGTAGAATATGTATGTTAGAGTATGTTAAGGGAACCAGCTTAAAATAAGGCATTATAAATAATAACACCTCCAGGGGTAATTTGTACATAACTTATTACAAGTTACATGATTGGCTTAGTGGTTAGCATGTTCTCCTCTCAGCACTAGGGATTGCCGGTTCAAATCCCAATCTGGCTGGAGTTTCCATGTTCTCCCCGTGTCGGCGTGGGTTTCCTCCGGGTTCTCCGGTTTCCTCCCACAGTCTAAAAACATGGATTAAGGTCAAATGAATTCTCCAATTTACCCCATATAGAGTGTGTCTGTGTGAGTGAGGGCCATTCCCAGCGATAGATTGGCGCCCTGTCTTGGGTGAATCTGCCCAGTGCCCGAAACTTTCTCCCCTGGATGGGCATGGGGAACCCCCATGCGACCCTAGTAGAGGATAAAGCGGAAGATAATGGATAGATTGATGTTACATGATGTGCTGTCACAGCAATCAAACCAATTTTATTGTGGTTAAACGATGTTAACCTACCTGGACAAGTTGCAGCAGGTACCTGAGTACCTCCTCATTAGACATCAACTCCAATCTCTTGACAGCAAGACCCCTAACAAGTTCATCAATATAGTCAACACTGAGTAGCTCCAATGCCACATGCAGTTCCAAGTCTTCAGGTTCCCAGTGACTCAGTAGCCAGTGAACGTCCTGAACAACACTAGGATCGAGCCAGTCTACTGTACGAAGAAACTGTGGGAGATTTGAAGCATAACGCACACTCTCCTCTCTCAGCCTTCTAAGAGAATATTTGCCTGAGGAAACCAACATTTGTTGGCTGGATCCTGATACATTATTATGTGATCTGGCATTTGCTGATGAGGACACTTCATTAAAACGCATTGCAATACTGGATGTCCTGCTATGAGGTAGGACAACTGGAAAGCTGTACCGATCCAACAGAAAGGTAATTGCCATGGATTTAGTCACATCAGGGTTGGTGGTTGTGGACAGCTTATCTGCCTCATAGTTAAATGCCTCTTCTTCCTTTTCTGGAAAAGGCCACATGTTCAATGTGTGTGGACCTTGACTCAGGAGAGATCTATGATCAATCAGCTGAAGGTTTACAAAATACAATACTTTTCCTTTTCCTTTCTGATAATCCGGAACTTTGGATGAAGTGGTTGGGGACTTTGATTCTTTAGTGGGGGAATCAGTACTGCTTGAATTAATAGTGAACCCTAATTTAGCCCCACGTGGGATATTATTTAGTGGTATATCAAACTCTAGCCATGTATTCCACAGGACTTCTTCAGCAAAGTCTTTCGTTGAGGAACAAACTGAAGATACAACCTTGCTACCATAAATTATTGTAGCCTCTACATAAACCTGGTCAAGGACTTTGTATGGCAAATCTTGAACATCAAATCCTAGGAGTTTCACTCTTAAGTTTCTCTTGCAATCCCAAAGTGAAATCATCACAATTTCTTCTACTTCTTTTCCTTCAAATGCTATTTCTTCATGAGAACTAGAAAGACCTGTGAGACTGTCAACTTGGGGCCAGTACTCCTTTCTTACTGAATCATCCGAAAGTGATGCCAAGGGAACTAGTTTAAGGTGAACCTCCATCACATTTTTCAGACAATGTCTGACCCAAAGAAACTGTGAAAGTTGATTAGCTCCAGACAGGAATTCCTCTCTGCCACACACTTTGAGGACATGACTCTCTGACCATGTTTTAAAAGACTGAGCTTCTGAGGTCATTCCTTCCCAAATAATCTGAAGCAGATCGACCGGAGTATTACACAAATCGGTTTTAATACTTATACTTGTGCTATTAAAATGCAGGGTAACTGATAGTTTACGTTTGAGATGATCTGGCTGCCCATTTGGAATGGGTGCAGAAGTGGTCCACGGCTCTGTGGCATATGCTACAGGGTCCCGCCTACTTAATTCCTCCTTACGAGGTGTGGCAAATTTCCGGCGGGTAAAGCTTAGTTCACTTAAACGATTGCCTGCTGCAGAGTCCAAATCGTAACCAATTAGTTCATTCAAAATGCGCTGGTAGGCCAACCTTTCCTGTGAAGTTTCCTGCTTTGCTAAGACAGTGATCCAGACTGCCTGGAGGCCTTCACTGTCCTTACACCATGGAGCATCCAGTGTTTGCAGCACTTGAAAATCATCGTAAATCTCATACATTTCATCACCCTTTGAGTAAAGCAGACTGTACTTTTCAGGATCCAGAAGCCCGAATGGATCTGCAAGCCTGTTATTTTCTTGTACAAGCATGCAGAGCTGCAAACGAAGCTGATGTACAGTGCACTGGGGAGGGAGTTTCACTCGTATTGCTTTGGGACCTCCTGCTTTTATTGGCTCCCTAGTGGGTACCTTGCACATAAACACTAGACAGGGTTCGCAGTACACATTTTCAGATGCCATTTTGAGTGTGGTTACTTTTTTTTGAGGTTTCTTTGATTTTCTTTCCATAATACCTGAAAATGAAATTAAAGGGTAATGTAAGAATAAATAAAATAAACAAATTATAAGAAGGCGGCACGGTGGCTTAGTGGTTAGCACGTTTGCCTCTCAGCGCTAGGGATTCCCGGTTCGAATCCCTATCTGGGTGGAGTTTCCATGTTCTCCCCGTGTCTGCGTGGGTTTTCTCCGGGTTCTCCGGTTTCCTCCCATAGTCCAAAAACATGGATCAAGTTAATTGAGTTCTCTAAATTGCCCCATATAGAGTGTGTCTGTGTGAGTGAGTGTGTGCCCAGTGATGGATTGGCGCCCTGTCCTGGTCTATCTCCCCAGCGCCCGAGATGTTCTCCCCTGGATGGGCATGGGGAACCCCACCGCGACCCTAATAGAGGATAAAGCGGGAAATAATGAATAAATGAAATTTATAAGAATAAATAAAATTAGGACATTGTTTATATTGAGAAGTCAAGCTGTCTTTTGTCACAACCACATGACAAAGGTAAGTGTGCATAGAAAAAATAAAAAGGCAAAACCGGTATTTCTCCTATCGATGTTTCCGGTTGTATATTCAAGCAACCCTGTGCTACTTAGATTAAAGTACACGCCAAAATGTTTTTTGCTCCTTAAGAACACAGAAATATGCAACATAGGGTTTAAAAGGACTGTTCACATGACTGGATACAACTGAATAAGATACGTATAATGTACAAAATAATTGATATCATAAAGAATTTGCCGGCACAGTGGTGCAGCTTTCTTTGTGGAGTATTGATGTCCTTTCTGTTGCTAATCCGATGGCCTCCCAGATTCCAAAGACATGCTGATGGGGATATTGGAGATTGTAGTTACTCCCCTGATTGGATTGTTTGGAATCTATAGTGGAGGAAAGACCTGTTGACCTACTTCAATAAAAGTCTGTAGCAATAGTGCATACACACATTAGATGATTGCTCTGTTGGGTTTACCTTCCTGGTAATTAAATTAATAGTTAAAAAGCATACTCACATCACAAACCTAAAAATGACAGTTGTTGAAATATAAATTGAAGTTAATACTGCACAGAAAAAGTGACTGTCATTTCTTACCTGTGCTTTCTCTTTGAGTGTACTGAGTCTATGTCATGTGTGCTTATGACTTCCCTCACTGTAAAAAATTACTCTTATGGCAAAGCTTACACTGTTACTTCCTCATTCCTTTCACCTGTAAGGAAGGACAATGGTTTTTTTATGTATTTCCTTCAGTTGCTGCGACACTATTGTGTTTAAAGTAAACATAAATCTGATTTAGGGCAGCACGGTGGCTTAGTGGTTAGCACATTCGCCTCTCAGCGCTAGGGATTCCCGGTTCGAATCCCCATCTGGGTGGAGTTTCCATGTTCTCCCTGTGTCTGCATGGGTTTCCTCCGGGTTCTCTGGTTTCCTCCCACAGTCCAAAAACATGGATCAAGTCAATTGAATTCTCAAAATTGCCCCATATAGAGTGTGTCTGTGTGAGTGAGTGTGTGCCCAGCGATGGATTGGCGCCCTGTCCTGGGTCTATCTGCCCAGCGCCCGAGATGTTCTCCCCTGGATGGGCATGGGGAACCCCACCGCGACCCTAATAGAGGATAAAGCGGGAGATAATGAATGAATAATTCTGATTTAGAAATGCCAATTAATAACACAAACTTACAATTCATGTTCTTAGCGAACAATAAATAAACAAACAGCAATACAGCATCTAATAGTTGTTTTGTTACAACCATACCTGAACATAAATTAACAAATTAACACGTGGTTTGTCTAGCTGCAATACTGACAGGAATAAATATACCCTGGTCCTTATATGTTACACCAACAGACATCAGTGATCCATACCTACCTAAAAATCCATACATCCATTATCTTCCGTTTTATCCTCTACTAGAGTATCGGAGGGGGTTCCCCATGCCCAACCAGGGGAGAACGTTTCAGGCACTGGGCTGATACAGCCAGGACAGGGTGCCAATCTATTGCTGGGCACACACTCACTCACAAACACACTCCATATGGGGCAATTTGGAGAATTCAATTAACCTTAATCCATGTTTTTGGACTGTGGGAGGAAACCGGAGAACCCAGAAGAAATCCACGAGGACATGGGGAGAACATGGAAAATCCACCAAGATTGGAATTCAAACCGGGAATCCCTAACGCTGAGAGGTGAACGTGCTAACCACTTAGCCTCCGTGCCGCCCTACTAATAAAAATCTTTTTTAAAAATATACATTGACTAAACTGAATTAAGTTAAATTGTAAGAATTATGCAGCCAAATGTTTGACATTAGTGTGACTTACAGTACTTTCTTTCTGACTTTGTACAGTCAGTAAATTGTTAGGTGTTTTCTGATAAAAGTAAAGTCAAAGGAGCTGGCTCCAATTTCCATAATTAGTTGTGGTATCTGTCCTCTTTTTCCTCAAATGAAATTACCTTTACTTGGTGCAGTTGATAATACATGACATGACATGAACATAGAAACAACTGACTGACAACTGACTAACATGAAAGTGTAAGGAATGGTAATAAATAGAGGAAGTCCTCAATTGTGGTCTGACATCAACATTAGGATTGGAATGCTGTTGAGTCTACAGTTTAGTTTGTGCAAATTACATAGTGTTTTATAGAAGTAGGTCACTGGAAATGAGGAAACAAATAAATTGTGTCGTTTTTTTTCTTCCTCTTCATCGGTAAACACTGTAAAGCGAACAAAAGTTGATAAGGCTGGAAACCATTCATTCATTCATTCATTCATTCATTCATTTTCTTCCGCTTTATCCTATATTAGGGTCATGGTGGGGTTCCCCATGCCTATCCAGGGGAGAACATTTCAGACGCTGGGCACACACTCACACACACAGACACGCACACAAACACACTCTACATGGGGCAATTTGAAGAACTCGATTGACTTGATCCATGTTTTTGGACTGTGGGAGGAAACCGGAGAACCCGGAGGAAACCCACACGGACACGGGGAGAACATGGAAACTTCACCCAGATGGGGATTCGAACTGGGAATCCCTAGTGCTGAGAGGCGAACATGCTAACCACTAAGCCACCGTGCCGCCGGCTGGAAACCATATAATTTTTTTTTTTTTTTTTTTTTTAAACTTTTAAAACATGTTGTCATTTGCAGAGAGACTGAAAGACTGCAGAGAGTGACCAACACAGCAGAAAAAATCATTGGCTGCTCCCTGCCTTCCATAACCTCCATCTACCACTCCAGCTGTCTCAGCAGCGCCAGGAACATCCTAAAGCACAATACCCACCCCGGCTTCTACCTTTTCAACCTGCTGCCTTCTGGCAGAAGCTACAGGTCCATACTGGCCAAAACAAATAGACTCAGGGACAGCTACTTTCCCAAAGTCATCATAATATTAAACGGGAACCTGCACTAATTGACACATTACATGTCTTTGCACAATACATTTTTGCACAGTTTTTTTAAAACGTCTTTATCTGTTGTTACTTTTCTATTCATATATTACACCATCGCCTCTCAGCGCTAGGGATTCCCGGTTCAAATCCCCATCTGGGTGGAGTTTCCATGTTCTCCTCGTGTCTGCGTGGGTTTCCTCCGGGTTCTCCGGTTTCCTCTGTTAGGAAATCTGAAATTTCCCCGATGAACCAATTTTGAAGGCGTCAAAAAGCACAGTACAGATGATTTCAGAGTTATTCGAATCAAGCGGTTTATTTACGACAAACCGAGTCAAAGCAGTGTTCGTCCAAGACAAGCCCAAGATCGCGATCCGACTCTGATCTCAGCACCACACCGGTTCCACCAAGACAGAGCCCCGAAATCCAGCTGCTCACCCTATTTATTGAAAAACCATCCCTCCCTCTGCTTATTCTGAACAAACTTGTTGAAGAAGTTCTATGGGGAGGTCGAACGCGCCGTTCTATCCCTTATCTGGGGGAGCTCGAGACACCTCAGCTGTCCTTGAGCTTTATCCACCAGCCACCAGACGCCAGGTGCATCTGGTTTTTATGAAATATAGGCCTTGGGCAATTGTCGGCCAGATTGCCCCATCGCTATAGAATGCGCTAATTCCCTTAAACACAAATTACTTACAAATTACAAATTTTTATCCCTTCACCTCCCACAGTCCAAAAACATGGATCAAGTCAATTGAGTTCTCCAAATTGCCCCATGTAGAGTGTGTTTGTATGCGTGTCTGTGTGAGTGAGTGTGTGCCCAGCGATAGATTGGCACCCTGTCCTGGGTCTATCTGCCCAGCGCCCGAAATGTTCTCCCCTGGATGAGCATGGAGAACACCCCGCGATCCTAATATAGAACAAAGCGGAAGATAATGAATGAATGAATATTACACTGTGTGCACTTTAAGGAGGAGCTTAAATCTCGTTGTATGACGTATACTGTGTATGCAGGATATTCATTCATTCATTATTTCCCGCTTTATCCTCTATTAGGGTCGCGGTGGGGTTCCCCATGCCCATCCAGGGGAGAACGTTTCAGGTGCTGGGCAGACAGACCCAGGACAGGGCGCCAATCTATCGCTGGGCAATGGGGCAATTCAGAGAATTCAATTGACTTGATCCATGTTTTTGGACTGTGGGAGGAAATCGGAGAACCTGGAGGAAACCCACGCAGACACGGGGAGAACATGGAAACTCCACCCAGATGAAAGGCGAACGTGCTAACCACTAAGCCACCGTGCCGCCCCGTATGCAGGATATCATTCATTCATTCATTCATTATCTTCCGCTTTTTCCTCTATTAGGGTCGCGGTGGGGTTCCCCATGCCCATCCAGGGGAGAACGTTTCAGGCGCTGGGCAGACAGACCCAGGACAGGGTGCCAATCTATCGCTGGGCACACACTCACTCACTCACACAGACACACTCTATATGGGGCAATTTGGAGAATTCAATTGACTTGATCCATGTTTTTGGACTGTGGGAGGAAACCGGAGAACCCGGAGGAAACCCACGCAGACACGGGGAGAACATGGAAACTCCACCAAGCTGGGGATTCAAACCGGGAATCCCTAGTGCTGAGAGGCGAACGTGCTAACCACTATGCCACCGTGCCACCCCGTATGCAGGATATATATGACAATAAAGGCTTTCTCTATTCTATTCTACTGGTGTTTTGGGAATTGGCACCAAGTCTAATCTCTCTAAAGTAAATCATTTTTCCCTTTCAATCAACAACTGTTTAGTCGCCCCGTCTGCTCAGGTAAAGAGCTTGGGTGTCCTCCTGGATAACACCTTGTCATTTAAATCACACATTAACAATTTCACTCGATCAGCTTATTTCCACCTCCGAAACATAAATCGTCTACGCCCTTCTCTCTCTTTTCACACTACTGCTATTCTGGTTCACAGTCTCGTCACCTCTCGCCTGGACTACTGTAATTCTCTTCTTTATGGTCTTCCTCTGAAATCACTACACAAACTCCAAATGGTTCAGAACTCAGCGGCACGTATTATCACAAGAACTCCTCATCATCATATCTCTCCTGTTCTACATCAGTTGCACTGGCTCCCGGTTACTCAACGTATTCATTATAAAATATTACTCCTCACTTTCAAAGCCATCCATAACCTTGCTCCTCCATATATCGCAGATCTTATCATGGTTACCTCTCACCCACGATCACTGAGATCATCTGCCTCTACACACCTGTCTGTTCCCACTATGCGCCTTAGCACCATGGGAGGTAGAGCCTTCGGTAGCTCTGCCCCTGGGCTATGAAATGCTCTGCCTCCCGACTTAAGGAAATTGGACTCCATTTCACAGTTTAAGTCGAGTCTCAAAACGCACCTTTTTAGAATTGCTTATAATCTCTGATTTTATTTCCTCCTTTATTTTTTACTTAAATTTATTTTTGCTTACTATGATTAGACTGGGCGGCACGGTGGCTTAGTGGTTAGTACGTTCGCCTCTCAGCGCTAGGGATTCCCGGTTCGAATCCCCATCTGGGTGGAGTTTCCATGTTCTCCCCGTGTCCGCGTGGGTTTCCTCCGGGTTCTCCGGTTTCCTCCCACAGTCCAAAAACATGGATCTAGTTAATTGAGTTCTCTAAATTGCCCCATATAGAGTGTGTTTGAGTGAGTGAGTGAGTGAGTGAGTGAGTGAGTGAGTGAGTGTGTACCCAGCGATGGATTGGCGCCCTGTCCTGGGTCTATCTGCCCAGCGCCCGAGACGTTCTCCCCTGGATGGCCATGGGGAACCCCACCGCGACCCTAATAGAGGATAAAGCGGGAGATAATGAATGAATGAATGAATGATTAGACTGATTGCTTTATTTATTATTGTTGTCTTTTATTGTTTTCTTTGTAAGGTGACCTTGAGTGTCGAGAAAGGCGCCATCAAATAAAATGTATTATTATTATTATTATTAAATCAATTGCAATTGGGTTAACTTAATTTGTTTTTTAAATGAAAGTCAATTAAGTTAACTCAGTGCCTTTAGAACTCGCTGAATCCACCTGCTGCAGGTCATCTGCACCTGGTAATTACAGACAGCTGTTTTAGGTTTGCCACCATCATGAGGGCAAGTTTTTGCTAAAGCTTTTCCGCCGCCTATTGGCTGACTGTGCAGACGTCACATCGTAATAACTGGTCACCTGTTGCAATTTGTTTTAAATTATATGACTGCGTCTCTATTACAACTGCTTCAGAAAATATTAAACGTACTTTAATATTTATAATATATTAATTTACTTTTAAACTAAGATTTTAAACAGTGAATCTGCACAGGTGGAATAGCATTTACTTGTTTGATCTCTGTGCCAAATGGTTAAAGTAACAAAGAAAAGCCAGAGAGTTATGGACCAAAGTGAAGGTGAGTTTAAATAATACAGGACTTCTTACTGTTACAGTTTACTTGCATTATACTGTGTGTGTGTGTGTGTTTTGAAATAGCTCAAAAACCAGAATCTTCCTCATGGATGTCAGTTCCGTGTGAAAAACTAGAAAGTGTGGATGCTGGAGCATCAGGTAATTTTTGTTTAAATCACTAAGTGGATATAGTTACCAAAAAATGACTCCTGTGACACCGTTTGATTTCTTTTAATAGGCCAAACAAAACCAAATTCACCCAAACTGTGGCTGTGCAAGTCTGGCAGGCTCCCGGTAGCTACCGTTCGGCCTATGAGAATACCAGCAAGTCCAAACCCTGAACTGAGTAAATCTGTCACTGTTCTTTATTAAGCTTTATACATGTTATTCTTCTCGCTGATGATCTCATGTGTGGGTTTTAGGTGAAAATATGCAACTTGATTCATCATCAAACAATGATGACAATGTGTTGCCTTCAGGATCAACCTCCGTTATTTCTCTTGAACCACCAGGAAGGTTTTGTCTTATATTATTTTCTTCACCCTTTGAATTAATTTTTAGGTCTAATTACCATATTTTGTTCTTTGCCTGGTAAACCATCATATTGTTTGGAATAATCTGTCCTTTTAATAAAATAATAAATCCCTGCCATTTTTTTAGAATACCTGCATTTGTCACAACCAGATCAAGGCTAAGGAGAACCCATAATTATACTAAAATAAAACCTTTCTCCTTTGATGCCCATGACCTCTTGCGAAGAGTCGCACGTGAGCGAAGACTGAAGGCTCTAAGACTGATGAGTGAAAGCCTGACATCAGTGAGTAGACTTTTTTTTTTTAAAAACTCTTCTTTTAGTTTTAGAAAAGTAATTTATATTTTTATGAAGTTTGTTTAATGACTATGTTCTATATCTTTTGGTACTGTGAGTGAAACTAACATTATGTTGCTGGTAGGTTCCACAGTTCAAAGCAAACCCAGTAAGGAAGTACAAACCACTGGTTCGGGCATCTGGGTCTCGTCTGCTCACGATTCCTAAAAGCCCTTTCTCTCGACACACAAGTACATGACAAATGGTTTTCTACTGTATAAAGCTGTGTGTAATGTGTTGCTACGATGTAGTTTTAAATGTTTTGTATAATAAAAAGGTCCATATTTAGTTTGTTTCCTTGTTTAAATAAAATGATTATATTGCACTTACTTTAATAGAGTTTATAAAATTTGTGTTTGACACTTGTTTGTCAGATGCATATATGCAACCTGTAAACATTTGTTCTCAACCTGGGATCAATTTGATTACAATAACATTCATTCATTATCTCCCACTTCATCCTCTACTAGGGTCGCGGTGGGGTTCCCCATGCCCATCCAGGGGAGAACATCTCGGGCGCTGGGCAGATAGACCCAGGACAGGGCGCCGATCCATCACTGGGTACACACTCACACACATACACACACTATATGGGGCGATTTGGAGAACTCCATTAACTTGATCCATGTTTTTGGACTGTGGGAGGAAACCGGAGAACCCGGAGGAAACCCACGGGGAGAACATGGAAACTCCACCCAGATGGCGATTCGAACCGGGAATCCCTAGTGCTGAGAGGCGAATGTCCTAACCACTAAGCGACCGTGCCGCCCCTGGTAAAAAAAAAAAAGGCACATAAAATCAAACTTTACTTTATAAACAGTACTGCAGAGTTTTCCTATATGTAAAAAGTACAATAAAATTTACTCAGAGTTCATTGCTTTCATGAGTAAAATGTTTTTGTTTTGTTTAAAAACTGCACTGGGAATCCCTAGCGCTGAGAGGCGAACGTGCTAACCACTAAGCCACCGTGCCGCCTACAATAACATTAACACGTTAATTCAAGTCATTTATTTACCTTGGATAAATGGTCGTATTGTATTAGTTGAAACCTTTTACCCGTTTAATTTTGAATGTGGAAAATTCATAGAATTTAGACCTGAAATAAAACAGAGCAACAACTGTTGGGGAAAGGGGGTCTTGGATGTGCATTACAAAAAGTATTGTTTCTATATTGATTTAGCATACTATGGGAATGATTATTTCGATGTTGGCATTTTGCCAGCACACAAGGACTTATTTCTGGATAAAAGGAGTGACCATTTACATCACATACAGGGCAGTTCTTAGGTGCCTTAGTGGTTAGCTTCTTCACATCTTAGCACTGGGCATCCAGGTTCAAATCCTGATCTGGGTGGAGTTTCCATGTTTCACCACCTCTAATGTCTTTGCAAGTGGGTGTGTGCCTAGTGATGGACTGGTTCCCTGTCCTGGGTGCATCTGCCCTCCCCCTCACCATATTGTAAGATTCCAGATTTTTTCTTTCTGTCTTCTCTGAAATTTGAGTATAAATATGGCAGCATATGGAGGCAAATTTTCCTTTGCTGGAAAATGTAAAGGTCAAGTGCATACAGATTACCAGACATCATTCCCCCTTTAAAAAAAAAACTATTTATGTACTATATTAAAATAATGTATTTCATTTTTTGTGTAACGTGTATGTTACATATAAAACATGTCAGTATGTGTATGTGTGTAGACTGCAGATACTGTTCATGTGCAAATGTATTTGATCATTAATATGACTGTATGCCTTGCATGTCAAGAAATTTAGAACATTTTATTTTTTTTTTTATGCAAAATTACCAGACAATATTTACTACAGAACCAGTCCTGCACCAATGATTACTATCCAGGGCAGGTGGAAAAGGACAGAGGGATTTTAGAAGAGGGCAAAGGGAGGGACTCTCAGCACCATTTCCCTTATTTAGTTTAAAGCATGTCTCAAGTCAGTGTCCTGCTACAGCTGCTCCTCGTAAGAATGTCCCAGAATAGAGTGAGGAAAATAGGTGGTGCATTAGGGGATCAAGGGAGAGAAAGTGGTAAGAGAGAGTATGATCTGCAAATGCTGCTGTCACTCACTGGAGCTTAACTTTTTAAACGGGTTGAGGTTACTGCAACTACTTAAGGAGTGGAGTTGCTTGTTAACTGAGCTGTCAGATCATTAGACCTGCTGTCTATGTGCTGAAGCACCTCTACCTTATGCAGCTACTAAATATTAGCTGTTAACACCAGCGCATACAGCTATTAAATATCATCTGAATTCATTTTGATATACACTTATAAGTGTTTATATTATATTTCCTTTTCATATATATTTTTGATTGCACGGTGGTTTAGTGGGTAGCACTTTAACCTTAAGGATTGCCCACCTGGAAATTAAACCCAGGACCTTTTGGTGTGGCATTTGCATTGTATACCCATCTTTTTTATAAATTCATCATGGGCCCGTCCAAATATTATATACAAAAAATTTCCCCATGAATGTAAATGTGTATGTCTGTCCAGGAATGCTAGTCTGACCAGGGTGCTGCCCAGAGCACTCCAACACCCTACAATAACTCAGGAAATGAATTAATCATATTTCAAAATGTATTCATAGTCATGCATTATTATTCATAATAAATTAATTATACTTTTCCAAATTCAAATCTAAATCACGATTATAGTTAATACAGAAGTGGAATGATGAAGCAGCAGTCAATGATTTGCCTCGCAGCACATACCCACATTGATTGTCATCCACTGTGTGTGTGTGTGTGTGTTTTCCCCCCCATTTATTTGTCCATTTTATTTGTCTGTTTGGTGTGGCATGGTCATGCAGTGGCTAATATTGCACAACAAGAAACCCCAACCCAGAAACTCATTGTTGCTATTCTAAATTTTAATTAGTATAATGTATTAATATCGGGGCGGCACGGTGGCTTAGTGGTTAGCACGTTCGCCTCTCAGCGCTAGGGATTCCAGGATCGAATCCCAATCTTGGAGGAGTATGCATGTTCTCCCTGTGTCCGTGTGGGTTTCCTCCGGGTTCTCTGGTTTCCTCCCACAGTCCAAAAACATGGATCAAGGTCAATTGAATTCTCCAAATTGCCCCACCTAGAGTGTGTCTGTGTGAGTGAGTGTGTGCCCAGCGATAGATTGGCACCCTGTCCTCGGTGTATCTGCCCAGCACCTGAAATGTTCTCCCCTAGATGGACATGGGGAACCCCACCGCGACCCTAATAGAGGATAAAGCGGACGATAATGGATGGATGGTATTATTGTTTGTCTGCCTACTATCTAGTGTTTTGACTGTTATGATTAAATTTATCTTTTTTTTTATATGATGTGTTTTAATTCTGTACCTAAAACACACATATTTTACAAATACAAACTCAAAAAACAAACAAACTAACAACAAAAAAAAAGATATATTAGTACAAAGTAAAAATGACTATTTCTAAATTCAATTAAATAAATGAAAAAGAAGTGATATCAATATTAAATATCAATTTTGATTGATACATATTGTATATATACAATAGTCTACATTATCTTTATTTGTCTTCCTTTTTTTTAATTTTTTTTTTCTTTTTAATAAATTAAGTCTATGAAATGTGTAGTGCAGATTTGCATAATATTTAATATACAATATAATATATAACTGAGCTAGAGATTTAGAATGGACATTTAGAATGTATTAAATATGCTGTTGCTTTAAATTTTATTTTAATATTTTGTATATTGTTGTGAACACAAAAGGTAAATTAGCAACAAGGAAATATTTCATGGCCTGTTTCATTATTTTATTGTGATTAGTGCATATGTTATGTTAAATATCCCCTATAGTAGAACTTCTGATTCAGTATTTGACCACTGGATCTGTTGACAACAATGCATCACTATTATACATCAAAGAGTTAAAGCAGATTCATTTATAAACCTGTAGTCCATGCTAAACATCTAGGTTTTTATTAAATAAATGACTCATTCATTCTGGTAACCACCAACAATGAGTGAGCTCTGGGTCAAGATGAATTCTCAAAGCCAAGGAAACTATCTGAGGATTACTACATGAAACAAGATACAGCATAGGCAGGAATCATGTGGTGACTGCTTCATTGATGTTTATAATAAACACATGGGAACCTGAAAATAAATTATTGGATAATATTATTTTGTTGTGAGCTTTGTACTAAGGCAGGTAATTCTTAAGCTGTATTAAAGACAGTTATAAGACAGTCAGCCATTTACCCGATCCATCTTATTGTCCAGTGTTTGTCTTTTTTTATGTGTGTGTGTGTGTGTGTGTGTGTGTGTGTGTGTGTGTGGTGATGACTGTCCACCTGCTGCTGGAATCTTTGTTTATCCATTGCTAAAATAACCTCACAGAACCCCCTCCTTTGTGATAAATGGCATTGGGGTTCTTTATCTAAATATGGGTCAATAGAGTTCTCTGGGGAAGCAATGCTGTACACTGGGATGGGAGTGAGGGGTGGTACTTTAGATATAAGGAGTTCAGACATTGGTCGAAAACATCCCAGTCTAAAGCTTCTAACCCAATCCTGAAGATTTCTAGAAAAAATATTGGTGGCAAGAGGGTACTTATTGGGAAAGCAATCAGCTCCCTGGTTGGACACTTAAAAAACAAAGAAAATTTTCATTGTTTCTTTTCTTCCATCAAAGATACTATAATCAACAGGCCCTCAACATGGTAAGTACCAAGGAATAGGTTCAGTAAAAGTATTATAAATGGAATAAAGTTAAGTTAGTTAACATTATTTTAAAGATACTACATCTAAGATGCTATATACGATTTGCTATAAAATCTGTTTGCCTTAAATCTTTGTTGCATGATTACACATACATTAATGGAGACTATATGAGACGTAATTCCAACAGCAAAAAGGCATTTTGTTGACGTTATTTAGGAATGTGTAATTTTGTGCTTTTACAGTTTTGTAGGATAAGTTTTGTTAATATTTCAGTAAGACAGAAATGTTATGTGGTTGGTGACATTGTACATGATAGAAGATGTGCTTACTTTTTTCAAATGTAGATTAAAGCCATTTTCCCCATGTAGATAATATATTGGCAATTTGATTATCAATCCCGATGCCAAAGGGTTAAAAATAATTACATATGAGCATGCCTTTTTATAAAATACCTTTTGTAAATAAATAGATTGGGTAAGGCAGTAGTTATTTCCAATGGATAAAATCTATATGGTGTACCAGTAAACATTTTATTTTAGAAAACGTGTATTAGATTAAATGTGAAAAGAAATTAGTAAACGAGTACTGTAGCATTTGCAAACATGAAGAGGTATTATTTTAATGTCAGTAACCTTCTGTATCACTTCTTGGCTGCTGCTGACATTAATTCGAGCTATATCAGTGCACTGAAAACACAACTAAGGAACGTGTTTATTTGTTATCCTGGATACTTGAGGGCCTAGGTGCATTGAAGCCTTGCTGATTTGTGATGGGCATGGCAACAAGAATTTAAGGTCATTAATGGACAGCGAATACAAAGGCACAACATGTGATTTACATCTGACATCATCAGCAAGTTACTACCTGTTTGAATGCAAAGTTTCTGTTGAAAATTATTTAATGCATTTTTGTAAGCATTAAGACCAAAGATACATTATCATAGTGTATATTATATTATAATGATTAGATGCAGGCTATCTTTAATTCCAATCAATTAAGCTTTTTTATTAAGTCAAGTGCCAGGAAATATACAGCATGATCAAGAATCAGTAGTCGTTTGAAGTTTATAAATGAGGATTTTGAAGGTTTATAAATTGTTATGATCTGAAGCTGGTCATCTGAAGTTTGTTTCTGAAAATATTTTATTACTAATTATATCCCATCAGTGTTTTTTTTCTTACTCATTCCAAGACAACAGCAACAGATATTATAAGGCCCAAATTCAGCAAAAAACGATTAGGAAAATTTTGAAGAAATGAGTTTTGACCTTGAGTGTGCAGAAGAAAACTGTATAGAGTGTACTGACACTTCAGTCATCAATACAACTCCAAACCAAAATTATATTTTAAATTACATAATGTTGTGCAAAAAAAGCTATTTATGATTGTTTGCTGTAATCAAAGCAAAAGAAAGTAAAAAAAAAAATAAGTGTATGATTATATTGATCCTGTATTCATGTATGTTGTGTAACTTGTTGCAGTTTTTAAACAAAATTAAACAAAAAACATTTTCCTCATGAAAGCAATGAATTCTGAGTAAATTTTACTGTATTTCATACATATAGGAAACCTCTGCAGTACTGTTTATAAAGTAAAGTTTGTTTTTATGTGCCTTGTTTTTTTTACCAGGGGCGGCACTGTGGCTTAGTGGTTAGCATGTTTGCCTCTGAGCGCTAGGGATTCCCGGTTCGAATCCCCATCTGGGTGGAGTTTCCATGTTCTCCCCGTGTCCGCGTGGGTTTCCTCCGTGTTCTCCGGTTTCCTCCCACAGTCCAAAAACATGGATCAAGTCAATTGAGTTCTCCAAATTGCCCCATATAGTGTGTGTATGTGTGCATGTCTGTGTGAGTGTGTGCTCAGCGATAGATTGGCGCCCTGTCCTGGGTCTATCTGCCCAGCGCCCGAAACGTTCTCCCCTGGATGGGCATGGGGAACCCCACCACGACCCTAATAGAGGATAAAGCGGAAGATAATGAATGAATGAATGAATGTTTTTACCACCCCTATATTAGCTTCATCTATTTGTCTGTGTGTCTGGTAAAAAGTTTGCAAATGCTATTTCACCCACTTCCCATTAAAAAAAGACTAGAAAAAGACTAATTAGTGGTAATGAATTAATTTAGTTTTATGGATAAATTGCACATTTTCTACAAAATTTTTTACTTTACAAGCAGAATTAATTTGGGAAAAAGTAATTTAACATGATATAAGGGTGGTTTTTAAAAAAGATTAAAAAAAAAATATTTAGCTTGTTTCTCTTTTTTCTGCTTTGTAGTGCATTTATTTATATTTATTTGTTTAATCAAAATACAATATGTTCTCCTTAAAGTTTGTTTTATAAAGATATTGGCAGATAGTTGCAACTGATTTCCCTATTTCGGAACATAACTGTATAATCTTTGTATGAGCATAATTATGAACATTGGTCTTATATCGATATTGACTTATTACATCTCTCTTATTTTCTGTTTTGTTTTGTAGCCAACTGATGCCCAGGCTGATGCACGCTCCTTCCTAAGTGAGGAGATGATTTCTGGTAAGAGTGTTGTCCTTAATTTGGTTTCTAAAGCCAAAATTAGTTTGGAAAGATATAACAGTTTTCTTTTCCTTCTATAAACACACAGGCCAAAATAATGTTATATAGAGACAATTAAAAGCAGCCAATTTAACTTGAATCCATGTTCTTCAACTGTGGGCTGAAACCCAGAGAAATCCATGCAGACAAAACACATTTAGGATAAGTAGAACCTGATACAAACACATAAGAAATTATATTATTTGGGGTATCCACAAAGTCCTTTTATGACTTCAAAATTGTATTAAAAATGAATAAATGGACAAATCTGATGCAAATCAGAAGGAGATATTGGATTTTTTAGCTTCGGTTAAAACACCTCTTTATAGACACCTTTAGTTGCATGAAACACATCAAGACGGTAAACAATTTTTGCCACTTTGACTGCAGTACAATGTCATCAATTGTGGCGATGATATATATAATTGTGGCGATAATTCATTCATTCATTCATTATCTCCCGCTTTCTCCTCTAGTAGGCCCATCCAGGGGAGAACGTTTTGGGTGCTGGGCAGATAGACACAGGACAGGGTGCCAATCCATCCCTGGGCACACACTCACTCACACACACACACACTCTATATGGGGCAATTTGGAGAATTCAATTGACTTGATCCATGTTTTTGGACTGTGGGAGGAAACCGGAGAACCCGGAAGAAACTCACACGGACACGGGGAGAACATGGAAACTCCACCCAGATGGGGATTCGAACCGGGAATCCCTAGTGCTGAGAGGCGAACATGCTAACCACTAAGCCACCGTGCCGCCCTGTGGCGATAATATATGTATATGTATATATATATTCATTTTTTGCAGAGTTTAAAGCTGCTTTCGATATGTTTGATACTGATGGTGGTGGTGACATTAGTACCAAAGAGTTGGGCACCGTGATGAGGATGCTGGGTCAGAATCCAAGCAGAGAGGAGCTGGATGCCATCATTGAAGAGGTCGATGAGGATGGTAATTGCTTTGAAATCTCCTCTTAATGCATTATTTTGAACTTAACTTTAAAAGTAACATGTAATTTGTCATGTTAGGCAGTGGCACTATTGACTTTGAAGAGTTCTTGGTGATGATGGTGCAACAAATGAAGGAAGATCAGGCAGGAAAGAGTGAGGAGGAGCTATCTGAATGCTTCCGTATCTTTGACAAGTATGTGACTAAATCATATGACCTAAACTCACGATTTGGCGTCATAAGACCCTTTATTTTGGGAATAAGAAATCTTTATATGCTGATTCTATATATGATAAACCTTCATTTACTTGACAGATATTTCCAGAAATGTATGACAGTTAGATAAAAGCATGTTAATGTTTATTACATCAGTATTAACTCAAGTGCCATTTTTACTTTTTGTACCCTATTTGAGTTAAAATGAAACAAACATACTGTTTACAAATCTCTAAAACAAAATAGGAAATTATAATCAGTCGTTCACTGAGTTAATGCTTTATAACAGAGTCAACTAATAAATACATTATATATTCTGACATGTTGTCATGAAGGCGGCACGGTGACTTAGTGGTTAGCACATGCGCCTCTCAGTGCTAGGGATTCCCGGTTCGAATCCCCATCTGGGTGGAGTTTCCATGTTCTCCCCGTGTCCGTGTGGGTTTCCTCTGGGTTCTCCGGTTTCCTCCCACAGTCCAAAAACATGCATGAAGTGAATTGAATTCTCAAAATTGCCCCATATAGAGTGTGTTTGAGTGAGTGAGTGTGTGCCCAGCGATGGATTGGCGCCCTGTCCTGGGTCTATCTGCCCAGCGCCTGAGATGTTCTCCCCTGGATGGGCATGGGGAACCCCACCGTGACCCTAATAGAGGATAAAGTGGAAGATAATGAATGAATGAATGTTGTCATGATATACAGCTTTTCCGTCCTTGATGAGTAATATTATGTAGTTAAAATGTGAGACAACCTTATGGAATCTACCCTGATTTTTAGATTTTAATAGTGACATAGAATAGGTTTAAAAGAACCATGTGGTTATAACGTGGTTAACTTGGTACTACAAGTTATTAAGTGCTGGTAGGGTGGCAGGCCTTCTGTGTGGCTTGGGTTGTAGTCCTGACTTCATCTTAAATTTCGAATCATATCTTTATTTGCTGATTTTTTCCCCTTTTTCACAAGCAAGACGTCAGTAATCTTTAACTTGTCAAAACCCGTGTCCTTAATTTTGCCTCACAAATGTGAAACAAATGTAAAACTACTATTCAGATTTAGATTGACTTCACCAAGCCCTAAAAGTTAAAGTTAAGTTACTTAAACAAAATAGGTAATTACAGTTTAGTTTTTCACTTCCTTAACACAATACTAATGTTAATAATGAGGATCTGGTTAATTATTTATTAATTTTCTCAATTAAAGTATCAACTGTTAACATTAATTCATTCATTATCTCCCGCTTTATCCTCTATTAGGGTCACGGTGGGGTTCCCCATGCCCATCCAGAGGAGAACGTTTCGGGCGGTGGGCAGATAGACCCAGGACAGGGCGCCAATCCATCGCTGGGCACACACTCACTCACACAGACACACTCTATATGGGGCAATTTGGAGAATTCAATTGACTTGATCCATGTTTTTGGACTGTGGGAGGAAACCGGAGAACCCGGAGGAAACCCACACACAGGGAGAACATGGAAACTTCACCCAGATGGGGATTCGAACCGGGAATCCCTAGCGCTGAGAGGCGAACGTGCTAACCACTAAAGCCACCGTGCCGCCCCAACTGTTAACAATCAACTAAAATAAAAAATTGGCCAAAATAAAAGATAAAGTAATTTAGTGTGTCTAATGTGCTTACACACAAATGAGTTTGTCCTCCACAATTAACTCATCTGTGCAATAAAACACACACACAAATACACACAGAGTGAATAGAGAACATGTGTTTGGAACAGTGGGCAGCTCTGTGCATGGCACCAGGAAGCAATTGGTGTTATACACAGTCATTGCACTTGGTGAGATCGGGAATCAAACCTGAGAACTCAAGTTCATAAAGCTGATTGCTTAACCACAAGACCATGTCAAACATTGATGATTTACATGATTTTCATACCGGGAGTTTAACCCAGGGTGCCTTGGTGAAAACCAGGAACCCAAACCCCTTATATGAGACCATATATGAGACTGGCCATATGAGACATTCACACTAATGGAAATTGAAGTCTCTTTATTTCACCTAAGTTACATGTCTTTGAACTGTGGAAAAAAAACAAGAGCTCCTGGATTAAACCCACACAGACATGGGGAGAACATGAACACTTCACATAAGAAAGACCCTGTTTGCTCAGCATGGTATCTAAAGCTGGACCTTCTCTATATGAGGTGACAGCACCACCCAGTGCCCTACTGAGCAGTTCCACAAATAAAATATTAATTCACTTCATTCATTCTTACACAAATAAAGAACAGTCCTTAACAATGAATACCAATGAATAAAACTGCACATTTGTTTTGGGTGCCTACAGTAAAATTATTATGAATAACTGACTTGTGTGCTTGAACCATATAACTGTACGTATTAAGCATGTGATACACACAATCTGGTTGATCATCTATCAAAGCTCTCTTTTCTGACTTTGAAACTCGGTTAAGGGTCATTACTGTTTAGAGAGGGGGAATGATGAACAATGCTACCAAGCTTTACATGGAAATTTACTTTTTTACTTTGTTAAAAAAATATATATTATTATTATTATTATTATTATTATTAATAATAATAATAATAATAATAATAATAATAATATTATAAGAAGAAGAAGAAGATTAAGGATGTGTATTAAACATTACTACATGTTTTGAAAGTATAAGCATAAACTGCCTTGCTGCTATGGTGACTGGAGAGTGATATACCATAAACAATAAAGTTAATTATCATGATTTTAATAAGTCAGAGGTTGACATATTATGATTAGTATTTGGTGGCATTTATTTTTCATTTAAATGAAGCACATGCATGCAGCCAAATATAAAGTTTTAAGTTAATATCTTGATGTATTTTTAAATAATCCTTCTTGTCTATTAACATTCTAAAATGCGTACGTTTTACACACATTATGATGTTGTTATGATGATGTCTTTTGGATTAAAAACATTGTGTTTGTTCTTCCAATGTGGCCAAACAATTGAATTGTGATTTCATCTGTCCAGAGAACATTTTTCCCCACTGTATTTTACCACCTTTAAGAAAAATGGCATTTTTCTCAATGAATAGAATCTTAATTTTCTGATCCAGTTGCCTAACCAGTTCAGTTTCAGTTGCCTGAAAATATTTCTTATTATGGTGACAGTTTAAAAAATCATTGTGTTCTATATTAATCTCTTTTTCTGATTTAATAAAATAGAAATGGTGATGGGTTTATTGACCGGGAGGAGTTTGCTGACATTCTGCACTCGACTTCAGAGCCAATCACAGAGGAGGAAATAGAAGAACTCATGACAGATGGAGACACAAACAAAGATGGCAAAATTGACTTTGATGGTACTACAATTCATACACACAGAGAATGTTTTTGTACTTTCTTTATTTCTGAAAACATATATCATTTTTCATTTTCTGTTTTCATTTGCACATGCACACTGTTTATTATTATTATAGTAATAAAAAAAAGACTTACTTGGGGGTTAGTTGGGTTTATACATGATGTTTGTTTCATGAAATAATTTCCTGAATTAGCAATAACGTCTGATGAAAATTTTTTTGCAGTTAACAATTATAAACTACAAACAGCATACCTTAACTATAAACTTAATAAAAGATCTAATCTAATTTATTGTGTGTTCTTATTTTCAGAGTTTCTGAAAATGATGGAGAACATACAATAGAAGTTTCACATTCCGCCCTTTGAGCTTTGGTCTCAAATCTGAACTAAGCAAGCACGTTGCAATATCCTGGAAATGTCAAGGAAGAGATTTGTTTCAAAAACAATACCGAATCCATGGAAACACACAGCAGCAACATCATTTTCATCTCACTTACACCATGTTCTATAAATAACCGTCCAAACCATTTAAGAAGAATTTACTTTCTCACAACCCCCAACTGCCTCCCTGTTACCCCAGCTGCCCGTCTGTGCACCAGCGTCCTTCTGACACATGATATACTATTTCTTCTATCTTCTTTCTACTTTTGACCTGCCTACCCCACCCTGTAGTGTTTCTAAATAAACCACTCTTAGTCTGCCTTTTATGTCTTGTTGTGCTCGTAATTTAAAGCCCCAACCTCTTCTCGTTACATTTGGCTAATGCTTTTAATTTAAAAGTTTCAGAGTAGATTTATTACATATTAGTTGCTATTGTTCACCATTTATTCATATATATTTCATAAACTATTCTGGTTCTCACATCTGTACTGGAGTGTTTTCAGTTTAATCTTCACCATCTCATTAATTCAGTGCAAAATTCAAAGATTTGTGTACACCAACTTTCTTCCATTATGCTTTTCAGAGCAGCTCCAGATACTGTCATATACATAATATTTGTCCTTGTTAACTGTTACAGGCATGATCTTGTCATTAATGGAGATTTCAATTATCTTTTTTTGTCTCAAAAAATTTATAAAAGTAAGATTTAGCTGTTTTCTATCTATACTTACCTATCAAAGAAGATTATCTACATGATCGCCACAGCCCATGCTTCACCAACTCTATTGAATGAGGTGACACAGTTGTTATCCAGAAAGCATAAAGAAAAGAATGAAACAACCATTACATTAGTTTTTTTCTTCATGCTGTTCACCCATACAATCCCTTGATATCAGTAATCAGTAATGGAGCATTTTAATTCCAGTGTTTCTCCAGTCCTCTGTCTCTGACTTGCTTAAAGGCAGGATAGCATTTCTGCAGTAGTGGGCACCACCTTGTCTTTTTAAAACATTGCGTTTCTGATGAAGTGTGCACAGTTCCACCACTTTTTTTTTAGACACATTCTCCTTTATTAATACACTAACCTATGAGGACCAATCAGGAAACACTCTCCATAGAAGGAGGGTGAGATCTGAAAAATTGCATGGGTTACCTGCACTGATTTCTTCTTTTTTTTCTTCTGGAAAGGGTGGGATGTTGCTTGAGACATCCCTAGTGGTTTAAAATCATTTGCTATTCAGGGTAACACTGAAGATCTGCAGGACAGCACTTTTCCTCTGAGGTTTTTGGTTTCACTCCAGTCATGACTCGAGGCAGAGTACTTCTCTACAGAAATTATAATCAGTCGTCCACTGAGTTAATGCTTTATAACAGAGCCAACTAATAAATACATTATATATTCTGACATGTTGTCATGATATACAGCTTTGTATATCCGTCCTTGATTGGTAATATTATGTAGTTAAAATGTGAGACAACCTTATGGAATCTACCCTGATTTTTAGATTTTAATAGTGACATAGAATAGGTTTAAAAGAACCATGTGGTTATAACCTGGTTAACTTGGTACTACAAGTTATTAAGTGCTGGTAGGGTAGCAGGCCTTCTGTGTGGCTTGGGTTGTAGTCCTGACTCCATCTTAAATCTTGAATCACATCTTTTTTAGCAGATTTTTTCCCCTTTTTCTCAAGCAAGATGTCAGTAATCTTTAACTTGTCAAACCCTGTGTCCTTAATTTTGCCTCACAAATGTAAAACAAATGTAAAACTACTATTCAGATTTAGATTGACTTCACCAAGCCCTAAAAGTTAAACTTTCTAAATCTGGACGTGCTCGGTGGGCGTGGTCTCAACATTTAATTAGGTGTATCTGTATGGTTGTTGTGGACTGATGGGCGTGGCCTTAACTGACCTGTTTAAAGTGTGTCTGAACTGTCCGATTACGTCTAGTCTATCTGTTGGGGTGCACACGGATTGACCACTCCTTTAAGCTCGATTGGTGGATAATAGTGGGAAAAACTAGTCCACAAACATGGTAAGAGATCAAAAAATTAAGCATGGAAACTTAAAAGCACATGATTTCTTTGCTAAGTCTTTGCCAGATAAATTATAAAAAATAAATAGGCTATGCACATTATGCAACTAATATTAGTTAATATTGTACACATACCATTTTGATGCCTGATGACAGGGATTTTAAGTCTTAAGAAGACAGGGATTTTAAGTCTTAAGAAGACAGGGATTTTAAGTTTAAGAACATTTGCATGTAATTGCATTTGTATGGAATTATAAAAGTAATCATTTAATTCTGCTGATTCTGCTGTTTAAGCACAATTGCATTTATTCCTTGGTCCTTTTATTTTGTCGTATCATCTGGCTGTTTAACTGGCTGATGGGTGTAAATGATTTTGCCAAGAAATCACATTGCTGTTGTCATAATGCAGATTTGTAGGAAAGCACACGCTGAAAACTAAATTAGCTGTCCGGGTGCGAGGTGATCGGCTCAGTGACATGCTTAGACGACACATTCCAAGAGATACATTTCGGAATTGCCATCTACAGGCAGAGACCTGGAGACATAAGACTTGGATCCTGTTGGTCCTTAAAATAGCAAGAATGCGCTCACCAGCTGCTTTTGCTCGGCTGCCTCAAGCTGTTAATCGAGTGAAATTACTGGACTATATAAACAAAATGATTTAAATATTTTATTAATATTTTACCAATATTTTATATAAATGATGGATCACAAAGAAGCGAACAATAGTGGGGAAAGTTCTGCTTTTTTGTACGGGCTGTGTCTGTTAAACTATGTGGATTATTTAATTGATGTTAAGTGCGTGTGTCCTGCGTTTTGTAGACTGACGCGCAACAGGAGGCCCGCTCCTATCTGAGCGAGGAGATGCTTGCAGGTAAGTCTTGTATTTAAGATGCTATAATGCAATTACGTCTAATTTGGCTTACTAATAATACCTTTGAATATATTTGTGTACTTGGAACAGAGTTTAAAGCCGCCTTCGACATGTTCGACACCGATGGTGGTGGCGACATCAGCACCAAAGAGTTGGGCACCGTGATGAGGATGTTGGGTCAAAATCCAACCAGAGAGGAGTTGGCCGAAATCATCGAGGAGGTCGATGAGGACGGTATGGAAATATAAACAATATAATACGATATGTTACATTTATATGACTACAAATATTATTGTTAATTAAAAAATATAAATAAATAATAATAATAATAATAATAATAATAATAATAATAATAATAATAAAAAATAATAATAATAATAATAATAATAATAATCTTCTGTTTAATCCAATACTGGGAACTATATCTTAATCCTCTACTAGGGTCGCGAGGGGGTTTCGGGCACTGGGCAGATACACCCAGAACACACACACAATATAGGGGCAAATTTGGATAAGGGCAATTTGAAGAAGCCAATTTACCATGAATCCATGTTTTTTTATACTAAAGTTCAAGTTTGATCCTGAAAATCAATAAATTTCTATCTTAGCTTATCTTATCAGCTGTGGGAGGAAACCCCAAAGAAAACTCACGTGGACACAAGGAGAAAATGAAAACTCCACCTAGATCGGAATTTGAATGGGGTTACCACTAAACCACATATTAATAATAATAATAATAATAATAATAATAATAATAATAATAATAATAATAACATAAATATTCAAATTATTACTGTTATTATTATTAGTATCACCATCATTAAATGCACCAAAAACCATTCAAAACTGAATGTTTTTAATGCCCTACTTGTTAACCTTGAAAATAGTATTCTGTAGTGGAAAATAGTATGTTGTCTTACAAAAATATGAAGACGGTATGGATACATGTAACAAACAGAGAGCAAAGTTGATCAGGGCACTTTAGTGCTTATTGTGCTTTATTAATAAATATATTTGCTTTGAATATACTGATTTTTCATGGTGTAAAATCCAAGGTAGCGGAACTATTGACTTTGAGGAGTTCTTGGTCATGATGGTGAGGCTCCTAAAGGAGGACCAGGCTGGCAAGAGCGAGGAAGAGTTGGCAGAATGCTTCCGTGTGTTTGACAAGTAGGTAACTTAATACTTTCTGGAAGTTTTATGGCAGAAAATGACTTCCAATAGCCGACTTGTAACTTATGTCCTTTTGTCCGAAGGAATGCTGACGGCTACATCGACAGGGATGAGTTTGCAGAGATCATCCGCAGCACTGGCGAGTCCATTACAGAGGAGGAAATCGATGAGCTGCTGAAGGATGGAGACAAAAACTCAGACGGCATGCTGGACTTTGATGGTATGAGAACATCCTGTGTGACCATTAGCTGAACAGTATGTGTACAGGTTTTTAACAGAATACTATGCATTTTGTTTTTCCAGAATTCCTCAAGATGATGGAGAATGTGCAGTAAAATAGACTCATGGACATTCCTCTTCCCTTTGACCCTCTGACAGCTCAACTTTCTCCCCAAACTAACTTATGATTCTCCACCATCCAGTCCACTCCTTTTCGAGCCTTCATCTTGACACAGCTACTTCACTCCAACTGACAAATCAATACCTGAATAACGTCTGCCGATGTGCATCACATGATGCTTATGGGATATGGCCAATCTGCATGTTCCTGCAAGAACAGATGAGCCAAGGTGTGATGTGTGGTTCACTGAACCATGATAATTTGTTGCTATGAACACCAACAGATCTTTATACAGTAGACTGCACATCGCTGAGCGTTTTAGTCTACATTTAGACTAGATCAGCAGCATGTTACCGCTGCCTAGACCAATGCTGAAACATCCACACTGTATTTAACCACATGCTTGAAAGAACAGAATAAAAGTGAAAATACATGATTGTGTTTAGTTGGTCTGATATTTGTAAGGTTTTGCTCTGAGGAGAATGCCAATAAAGCATTTTTTTCTTTTTCCCCTCCAGTGTTATTGACCCAGTGAAGATTTAAGATCACCATTATTTAAATAAATAATGTATTCTTCTAAAAAAATATAATCTATAATATGGTCTATACACTCTTATTTTGCAATAACGCTCTGACATAAGATAAGACAAGATAAAGATTTATTTGTCCCACAATGGGGCTGTAGCTTAAAACTTGTCCATATTTCTGCACAACTTTAAACACAAGATTTTAATCCTTAATACTCTACTAGGGTCACAGTCTATAAGGGGCACTTTAAAGCATTTCATTTACCTTGAATCCATGTTTTTGGACTGTGGGAGGAAACCAGAGAACCCGGACATGGGAGAATCATGGAAATTTTACCTATTGGGATTCAAAACTGATCCCCAGCACTAAGCCGCCGTTCCATCCAATTAGTCAATAAATGATTGAGAAAAACAACCCAATATCCCATGATCTGTAATTAGCTAATGTATGTGTACTTTTAGAGGAAGCAGATCATTTGAAAATCGCTTAATCAACATTATGTGTGTGAGTGGGTGTGAGTGTGAGTGGGCTGTTTCATTTTAAAAACCCAAGTTTATCAGTGTGATCTTCACCATGTTTGTGGAAGTGTATTGTGGTGTGAACAAAGGAGATTTGTGAGGACTTGCTATTGCTCATCAGGTTCCAAGAGGTTACAGAACCATCTTTAAAGAATTTGGACTTTACATCTCCCCAAGAGAGATTAACCAAACAAAATCATGCCAAGAGAAGGGCAAGCGGCAGTCGAGTCTGCAACACAATGCTAGGTAAATAAAAGGCCTTTTACACTTCTGTAAATTTAATTCCTCAAGATGATGGAGAATGTGCAGTAAAATAGACTCATGGACATTCCTCTTCCCTTTGACCCTCTGACAGCTCAACTTTCTTCCCCAAACTAACTTATGACCCTCCACCATCCACCTTCATCTTGACACAGCTACTTCACTCCAACTGACAAATCAATACCTGAATAACGTCTGCCGATGTGCATCACATGATGCTTATGGGATCCAAGGTTCCAGGTTCCAAGAGGTTACAGAACCATCTTTAAAGAATTTGGACTTTACATCTCCCCAAGAGAGACTAACCAAACAAAATCATGCCAAGAGAAGGGCAAGCGGCAGTTGAGGCTGCAACACAATGCAAGGTAAATAAAAGGCCTTTTACACTTTTGTAAATTTAATGAGGTTATCAGAGAATATTGAACAATAGTGTGTGGCAGTATTGTAAATAGGGTGCTGCTCTTCATAAAGAAATCTGAAGGTTCGTTTGTGGATAAATAAAACCCAAATATATTTTTTGTTTTACAAGAGTACTGTTATGTTTGGAAAAATGAAAACAATGCATTAAAACAAAAAAAAAAAAAAAAAAAACTAATTCCATTTGTTAAACACAGTGGTTGTAGTATCAGGGTTTGGGACTATTTTGCTGCATTTAACTTTTTTTTATGATTTGGAGAGTGAGTTACCAGTTCATCACTAATTATTATCATCACTATTAATAATGCCTCCATTTAAAAAATCTAACATAAGTCATTTTCTTAAGTAGTAACTGGAAAACATGCGATTGTACTGTTAAAAGCAGGCAGATAAACTACAAATTTTAAATATGGAAACAAAACTGACTGCTAATGACTTTGCTAACACTAACATTGAAGATTTTTTTCCTTAAACAATAAAATTTATTTTGCAGCAACTATTCCAGACCAAAGTCCGCTTCCACTGCTGCTGTTAATAATCAATGTAAATGCATAGTTAATGATGAAGCTACTGATTACACGGTGGCTTAATGGTTAGCACATTCACATCTCAGCACTGGGGAGCCAGGTTCAAATCCCAATCTGGAGGAGTTTCCATGTTCTCCCCGTGGGCTTCCTCCAGGTTCAAGGTAAATTAAATGCTCTAAATTGCCCCATATAGAGTGTGTTTGTGTGTGTCTGTGATGAATGAACTGTTCTCCCCTGGATTGGCATATGGAATCCCCTGTGACCATAGTAGAGGACTAATCGGAAGATAATAAATAAATGAAAGAATATTAGCATGTAACAGTTTTCAATGTACAGCTACACATGTTAGAACGTCACAAGTTTATTTGCAAATGTACATAAAAGCTACATTTTCATGTCTGATGTGAGAATTACTTCAACCTTCAAGTTGTAAAAAATATATAAAAAGTCAACAGTCAACGTTAAACAGCTGCATTAAATAAAATGAAATGTTTTTTTTACTAACAGATGGCAACAGTTCCTAAAACGATGTTAATGATGCAGGATGGTGAGTTTTGTCTTAAAACATGTTCATAAAAAAATCCCTCAGATATGCAGGGACAAATTCAAAATGAAATGAACAGCACCAGTCAAAAGTTTGGACGCACCTCTTTTGTTTCACTTAGTGTAAAGATGGACTTTCCATCCAGGTTTTCCATCTGTTTGTGGACTACAGCACATACTAATGGTCAGGACCCCAATAGTAGCACCACAGAGCAGGTATTATTTGGTTGGTGCATTATTTCTGTCACTGAGGTGCTTAAATGAAACTACAGCAGCACTGCTGCACTAACACCCCCTCACTGCATCAGTGTCACTGCAGTACCAACAATAAACAATACACCACCCAAATTATAACTGTTCTGTGATGGTCCTGACCAATAGAGAACGGAGAACCAACCGGTGGCTAACAAAAACAAAAAAGTGATATACTACAGCCTGTAATTGTAAAACTATCTAAACTAAAGTCCATCTATATGGTAAGTGGAGAAAATAGATAGTGGAGCAAGACGGAGGTGAGTCCAAACTTTTGAATGGAACTGTATGTATATATGAATGGAACTGTATGTATATATGAATGGAACTGTATGTATATATGAATGGAACTGTATGTATATATGAATGGAACTGTATGTATATATGAATGGAACTGTATGTATATGTATATATAAATGGAACTACATGTATATATGAATGGAACTGTATGTATATGTATATATGAATGGAACTGTATGTATATATGAATGGAACTGTATGTATATGTATATATAAATGGAACTATATTCTGTATGGTATGACCAATATGAATAACGGAGAACCAACCGTGGCTAACTGTATGTATATGTATATATAAATGGAACTATATGTATATATATGAATGGAACTGTATGTATATGTATATATAAATGGAACTATATGTATATATGAATGGAACTGTATGTATATATGAATGGAACTGTATGTATATATGAATAGAACTGTATATAGGAGTTCAGGATCCATAGTTGGCTTCATCAAAGGCTTTGCGAGCTCTCTTCAGCTCCTCGTTCATGGTCAGCAGATCTTTCACTCGGGCGAACTTTCTGGGATCTTTGCGGATGAGGAAGACGATGTCCTCCACCTGAACGCGGCCTTGGCGTCCGATCGACATGGCTTTGTGCGTCATCTCCGTGATGAACTCGATCACCAGGTCCTCCAGAATGTCCACAGACTCGGTGTACGGGTTCTGATCGTCTCCAAAGCCGTACATCATACAACGCAGCTCCTTCGAGAAGAGTCGCTTCCTTCTGCCGTGTCCCGATTCCACGCCGTTTCCCCCTTCATCCAACTCCTCATCAAAGCCGGGGTCCTCTTCCTCCTCCGCCATGTTTCCACTGAGACCTAGAAAATATATCACAAAATAAATGATCCATTTAAACGTCGACGTGCTGTTTATTAAAACAAATGTATCGTTTGAGAAACATTAATAAACATTACTCACAGAATCCCGACGACACTGGACGAACAACAAACAATGCTGGCTACGATGGGTTGCCAGGTCTACGATAAAACTTCACCCCAAATTTACAGGCTTCTAACACCTTCAGCAAAAAAATAAATATAATAATAATACACACAAAAACACACACACATATATATATATATATATATATATATATATATATATATATATATATATATATATATATATATATATATATATATATATATATATATATATATATATATATATATATATATATATATAGGCGGCACGGTGGCTTAGTGGTTAGCACGTTCACCTCTCAGCACTAGGGATTCCTGGTTCGAATCCCTGTGTCTGCGTGGGTTTCCTCCAGGTTCTCCGGTTTCCTCCCACAGTCCAAAAACATGGATTAAGTCAATTGAATTCTCAAAAAATTGCCCCATATAGAGTGTGTGTGCGTGAGAGAGTGTGTGCCCAGCGATGGATTGGCGTCCTGTCCTGGGTCCATCTGCCCAGCGCCCGAGATGCTCGCCCCTGGATGGGCATGGGGAACCCCACCGCGACCCTAATAGAGGATAAAGCAGGAGATAATGAATATATATATATATATAACAGGTTTTTATTTTACTTGTTCACATAGAACACTGAATTAGAATAAGAATGCTTATTTAATATTCTGAATAAGAATGCTTAATTTATTCAACAAAAAACGCTTGGATTCTGAATTCTACAGACATTTTATTAAAGACAAGTTTAAAATTTTAAGTTTAATTGTCATTTACACTACAAGTCAGGACAAATGTGCATTCAGGTGAGATTTACACACTACAGTAAAGAATCTACACATCTAGTAAAGTGACTCCCCACCCCAGAACATTAGGCAAGATAATGGATGGATAATGCATAGTTTGTAATATGGTTAAGTTCATTCATTCATTCATTCTCCCGCTTTATCCTCTATTAGGGTCGCGGTGGGGTTCCCCATGCCCATCCAGGGGAGAACGTTTCGGGCGCTGGGCAGATACACCCAGGACAGGGCGCCAATCCATCGCTGGGCACACACTCACTCACACAGACACACTCTATATGGGGCAATTTGGAGAATTCAATTGACTTGATCCATGTTTTTGGACTCTGGGAGGAAACCGGAGAACCCGGAGGAAACCCACGCAGACACAGGGAGAACATGGAAACTCCACCCAGATGGGGATTCGAACCGGGAATCCCTAGTGCTGAGAGGAGAACGTGCTAACCACTAAGCCACCGTGCCGCCACTATGGTTAAGTTATAACTCTATAGTCAACGTATATTCAACGTTTGATTTATAATCTACAGATTTCACGACTGAATCTGGCAACCCAATCAGTTATATAGGAAATCCGGTTATTCGCGCCAGTGTGTTTTGCTTAGAGCGCCACCTAAAGCATTGACTTCCAAAAACTACTTTTGAATTGAAAACATTCACATTAAAGCAGAGCGCTGCAGTGATTAGTTTTCAGGATGTTTCCTGTAATTGTTGTAAACTATAAAAAACTTGATTCTTGTTTTCTAGAAACATCACAACATGCACTTCACAGACACGTACGAGGAACAAACCTTCTGCACTTTTACAAACGCCGAGCCCTAAATCACTTCCTGTCGAACGTTAAGGTCCCTAGTTGGATACAAGGTGTACTGTTTCCTGCCCTAAGTAGTGCACTCGGGTAGGGAGCGGCAAGGCATTTGGCGCACCTACTCTAGATTCAGCGTATCGTGGGATTGACACTGGCGTTTCTTTGACATGTTTATCAGGAGTTAATAAGCGCTCCTCTCCGTACTCTCACAATTATGGTAACATGACATCTAACTACTGCCTGTCTCAAACTACTGGGTAAAAAGATTACGAATAAGGTAAGGAATATTTATACTAATCTATTGTAATCTACCGTTAACCTTTCAATAAGTGTTATTTAAAAGAATTGTGCCATTCTTTTCAGTCAGCACAGCTGTTATCGAGCAGCTCCATGTTTAAGCTGGAAGGCTTTAGTTTGAAGTTTTTCTTTCATTATAACAGGTGTTAACAAACCTTTACACATGTACTCGCAGTTTTACATGTTGTTTTTTGTTAATTTACATCCTTCCAGACACGTGGCGTTAAAAAAAACTTTACTGTCTGACTGTAATATTTTATTACGAAACTTTAAAATATGTTTTTTTTATGGTCCGACCATACAGAGTTAATTTTAACAGATTACTCGCTTTAAACCTCACTTTCGTATTATTATTTGAATGTTTTTTTTTTTTTTTTAAGTAAAAAGTTCAAAGTTTAAAGTTTAAAGTAAGCTGTGCTGGCTGTTGCTGTGTTTAGCAAGACTTTCACAAGTTTGATTCACGTAGAGTGAACAAGGTTCCTTCTGTGTTGAGAATGCATGTACTTCCTCTGTCTTCGTGATTTTCCTACCACAAGGCCAAACTGTTTGCAAATGAGCCATGTTATATTACGCCTAACTGTAAATAAGTTTGTCTGGGTGGTGGACTCCTGGTGACCAGTTAATGGGTGGCTCTTTTGTCACTTGATGTCATTGGTGGATATTACGCACTATTGTCTCGTAGTATCTCATCTCATTATCTTAATCTCTTTAATCCTATACTAGGACCACGGGGGGTAAGACAGACACTTACTCACACAGAAAAACACACACACACACACACACACACACACAGTATATAGGGGAATTTAAAGCCCAGTGGTTAGCACGTTCTCCTCTCAGCGCTAGGGATTCCCGGTTCGAATCCTCATCTGGGTGGAGTTTCCATGTTCTCCCTGTGTCCGCGTGGGTTTCCTCCGGGTTCTCCTGTTTCCTCCCACAGTCCAAAAACATGGATCAAGTCAATTGAATTCTCAAAATTGCCCCATATAGAGTGTGTGTGTGTGTGTATGTGTGTGAGTGCCCAGCGATGGATTGGCACCCTGTCCTGGGTCTATCTGCCCAGCGGCTGAAACTTTCTACCCTGGATGGGCATGGGGAACCCCACCGCGACCCTACTAGAGGATAAAGCGGGAGATAATGAATGAATGAATGAATAAAGCCCATCTCCAGAAACCGGAGGAAACCCACGTGGACACAAGGAGAACATGGAAACTCCATCCAGATTGGGATTCGAACCGGGAATCCCTAGTGCTGAGAGGCGAACGTGCTAACCACTAAGCCACCGTGTCGCCTTTAAAGCCGCCACTTCACTTTACATCCAGGTTTTTGGATTGTGAAGAAAACACATGCAGACACAAAGTACACCCAGATCGGGATTTGAACCTCTATCTACTATGCCACCCTACTTACTATTGTATTTTTAATTATAATTTTGTTTTGTATATTTATCATTTAGTAACATCTTTGATTACTCCTTTTTGTTTTGTAGTAGAAAGAATTGCAAACTTGCATTACATGAGGACATTTAGTAGACGGCATTATCCAAAGCCATACATCAGCCCTGGAGCAATGAGGGTTAAGAATCTTGCACAAAGACCTACATTGAGCTTCAGTTAATCTGGGATTTGAACCCACAACCGTCAGACTGACCCTAACACCCTAACCACTGTTCTACCACACCCAGTATAGCCCAGTGCCTCTGCATTGAGCCGGTGCGGTGAGCTGTTGCGTTGCATAATTTCAGGGTTAATGGTGGTAGTCGGCGGCACGGTTGCTTAGTGGTTAGCACGTTCGCCTCTCAGATCTAGGGATTCCCGGTTTGAATCCCCATCTGGGTGGACTTTCCATGTTCTCCCCGTGTCCGCGTGGGTTTCCTCCGGGTTCTCCGGTTTCCTCCCACAGTCCAAAAACATGGATCAAGTCAATTGAGTTCTCCAAATTGCCCCATATAGAGTGTGTCTGTGTGAGTGAGTGTGTGCCCAGCGATGGATTGGTGCCCTGTCCTGGGTCTATCTGCCCAGCGCCCGAAATGTTCTCCCCTGGATGGGCATGGGGAACCCCACCGCGACCCTAGTGGAGGATAAAGCGGGAGATAATGAATGAATGAAAGACTGTGTCTGTGTGAGTGAGTGTGTGCCCAGCGATGGATTGGCACCCTGTCCTGGGTCTATCTGCCCAGCGCCCGAAACGTTCTCCCCTGGATGGGCATGGGGAACCCCACCACGACTCTTATAGAGGATAAAGCGGAAGATAATGAATGAATGAATGGTGGTAGTGGATAAAAACTAAAACTGTTACCTGGAATGTAGATGGACTAAATGGAATAAATTCTATTGTATTAATTAATTTCAAATGAAGTAGCATTTAAGTCACTTTTAAGTGGTATAATTATTAAAGTCTATTATTTGCTTTCTGTGCTAGTTATCTAAAACCCTCCCGGAAATGAGCAGAGAACAGTGATGGCATGCTCAGTGTCCATCATCTGTCGGGCACTCTGCACTGTGGGCCTGGTGCTTTTCTACTATGTCTTCTCCATTGGTATCACTTTCTACAACAAGTGGCTTATGAAGGTAAAGCAAACTCTTCCATCACGATCTCCTCCATCATTGTTTAGCAAGTTTTGCATTAACCCGGCTATGTCATTTTTAGGGCTTCCACTTTCCATTGTTTATGACCCTGGTCCACCTAACTGTAATCTTTTGCCTGTCTTCGCTGACCCGATGTGCCATCCAATGCTGGACACGCAAACCTCGAGTTACACTTAGCTGGAAAGTTTACTTCCACAAGGTGGCCCCAACAGGTGCGACTAATGTTCTGAAGGAGGACTTTTTGGTCATTTTTCTGATAACAGCAGTTAACGTGATAAGATTTGTAGCCTAATCACAGTGAGGTTTTTGAACGGACTCAAAGTCCATGTGCATCTGCATGGCACATTTAAAACCTGCTCAGGAATTTAACATCAATGTTTAACAATAACAAAAGATACTTTTCATTTGTTAAGTTGAATTGATTTTTTTTATTTAATCATCTATAACATTCATGGCTGGTTTAAGTAATTAATTACTAAACTAACTTTTGCTGCCACGATCATAAGTCCAGCATTGAACAGAGTGTGTTTGTAAAATTGTTGAATTTTCCTTTGGCTGTTTTTCAGCTTTGGCAACTGCCTTGGACATTGGACTGTCCAACTGGAGCTTCCTATTTATTACTATTAGTCTGTAAGTTGTTAATATTTTTCAGAAGTTGTATATTTTGTCTCAGATCTTGGTCTCAGAGACCCACTGCTTTGCACTTATTAGTCTTTTCCCAGCTTTTATGCTTGATTTGTGTTGATCTAAGATGTGCAGACTTAAAAAGTGCAGAACAATGAGGTCCAAGGACCATGTTTGAGAAGTTCTGTCTTATATCATTTAATACCATACTATTTGTTTTACTTGCAGCTATACAATGACCAAATCTTCTGCTGTACTTTTTATTCTCTTTTTTTCTCTCATCTTCAAACTGGAGGAGCCGGTAAGCATATAATTTATTTACTGAATTTGAAATATCTCATACAGTTGTATTTCATCTATTTCACAGCTTATACACATCTATGTGTAGGTGGAAGTATGACTGGTTTGTAGTCTATTTTTCAGATTTTCCCTCTCATGTACACCCTAAGGAGCTCCTAGTACATTTTTAGGTTTGACATTTTAGTCAGCCTGTTTTAATATCTGTTTCCTCTCATCGATATGTAGTACCAGTGAAAAGCTTGGACACACCTCCTTTTTGCTCCATTTATTGTCCATGTTATCAGTTCCATTTATTGTAAAGATGGACTTTAAAGTTACACACTGTAGTCCATCTGTTTGTGGACTATAGTATGGACTGTGTTAGACCCCTTTACTCTCTTCTCTAATAGTCAGGACCCCAATAGTAGCACCACAGAGCAGGTATGATTTGGTTGGTGCATTATTCCTACCCCAGCAGTGTCACTGAGGTGTTGAACCTACAGCATCACTGCTGCACTAAAACCCCCTCACCGCATCAGTGTAACTACAGAACTGACAATAAAAAAATACACCACACAAATGATACCTGTTCGTTGATGCTCCTGACCAACAGAGAACCAACAGGAGACTAAAAAACAGATGTAATATAGTCTGTATTTGTAAAACTACAAGTCCATTCATATGGTAAGTGGAGAACATAAACAACAGAGCAAGAAGGAGGTGTATCCAAACATTTGACTGGTACAGTACCTTAAACCAAAGGAAAACATTTAGATGTGCTAACACATTGGAGAGTCACTCTGAGTAATACTTTTGCAATTATTAAGATTAGTACACTGGAGGTGGCGGCACGGTGGCTTAGTGGTCAGCACGTTCGCCTCTCAGCGCTAGGGATTCCCGGTTCGAATCCCCATCTGGGTGGAGTTTCCATGTTCTCCCCGTGTCTGGGTGGGTTTCCTCCGGGTTCTCCGGTTTCCTCCCACAGTCCAAAAACATGGATCAAGTCAATTGAATTCTCCAATTGCCCCATATAGAGTGTGTCTGTGTGAGTGAGTGTGTGCCCAGCGATGGATTGGCGCCCTGTCCTGGGTGTATCTTCCCAGCGCCCGAGACGTTCTCCCCTGGATGGGCATGGGGAACCCCCCCGCGACCCTAATAGAGGATAAAGCGGGAGATAATGAATGAATGAGTACACTGGAGGTTGGGCTTTCCATAAATGATAACATGTGGTGATTACTTATTCAAATTGTGTTGTTGCTATTGCCTGGGGATATTTAGATCAGATACTTGACGTCAGTGTTTGAGCTTCTAGGAAGACTGGTGAAGTATTGGATCGAGAAAAATTAGAGAATATTCAAATACATTTAATATAGTATGCCGATTTAAAAAAAATAAATTTTCTATTTTGATATTGCAAACATAGCTGCTCAAATGAACATAAATATGAACTTATTTAATAAACTTATATAAATGACAGGATATTAATGTGTAATTTTTAGGTTTGCTTCTGAATGGCTTTAAGCCTCAAAGTTTCAATCTACTTCCCTTGCACTTCGTAGAACCTGAACTTAATTTGGTGAGGTCTCAATTATGGGATGCTTAATATATATATGACTGCATTGTGATTGGAAATAATGGTTTTGTGTGAGATCAGATGCACCTCACAAAGCACTTTGGATAAGTAATCCTGCCTGACATGCCTATGTGTGTAGCAACTGAATGCTTGAAGGATCTGTCTAAGAATATGTCCTAAGAATGTGTTATTTGTTTACAGTTTTCATATATTTTTTTCAGAATCCATTCCTCATCCTTGTGGTAATACTGATAGCCAGTGGATTATTTATGTTTACACTTAAATCTACTCAGTTTAATCTGGAAGGTTTCATCATGGTCCTGTTGGCCTCCTTCATTGGTGGGATACGATGGACTCTCACACAGGTCCTCATGCAGAAAGCAGAGCTAGGTGAGTGTGAGTGCAATAAAGCAGGACTATAATAACTGTTTGTTACAGAGTTGTTATAAGATATATATATATATATATATATGTTATAAGGAGCGGCACGGTGTCTTAGTGGTTAGCACGTTCGCCTCTCAGCGCTCGGGATTCCCGGTTCGAATCCCCATCTGAGTGGAGTTTCCATGTTCTCCCCGTGTCTGCGTGGGTTTCCTCCGAGTTCTTCGGTTTCCTCCCACAGTCCAAGAACATGGATCAAGTCAATTGAATTCTCAAAAAATTGCCCCATATAGAGTGTGTCTGTGTGAGTGAGTGTGTTCCCAGCGATGGATTGGCACCCTGTCCTGGGTGTATCTGCCCAGCGCCCGAGACGTTCTCCCCTGGATGGGCATGGGGAACCCCACCGCGACCCTAATAGAGGATAAAGCGGGAGATAATGAATGAATGAAGGAATGTTATAAGGAAATTTGCATTGTTCAGCAGCACCAACGACAGTAAAGGATGTGTAAACAAACATATTTACAGAATAAGATTGTAAAAAAGACTATAAATATAATTTAAGCATAAAATGAGGAAAAAGAGATTTAAAATTGACAAACTTCACAGAAAAAGTTTAACAGAGAAAAATATTCATTCATTCATTATCTTCCGCTTTATCCTCTATTAGGGTCGCGGTGGGGTTCCCCATGCCCATCCAGGGGAGAACATTTCAGGCGCTGGGCAGATAGACCCAGGACAGGGTGCCAATCCATCGCTGGGCACACACTCACTCACACAGACACACTCTATATGGGGCAATTTGGAGCATTTAATTGACTTGTTCCATGTTTTTGGACTGTGGGAGGAAACCTGAGAACCCGGAGGAGACCTACGCGGACACGGGGAGAACATGGAAACTCCACCCAGATGGGGATTCGAACCGGGAATCCTTAGTGCTGAGAGGCGAACGTGCTAACCACTAAGCCACCGTGCCGCAGTCAGAGAACAATATATATTTTGTAAATAAAATGATTGCACACAGTTATAAACAGGATTTAAGGATGTCATGATTGTAAGTGGTTAGTGCGCTGCTGAGGGAGGTGCTGATTGTAGAGTCTTACAGCAACAGGAAGGAAGAAGCTAGAATATTTGTCCTTACATCATTGTAGGTATAGGAACCTGTCACTGAAGGTGCTCCACAATGTCGCCACCATCTGATGCAGTGGGTCAAAGGTGTTCTCCATTAAGGATGACAACTTTGCCGGCATCCTACTTTTCCCAACTGCCTTCACTGAATTCAGTGAGCACTCCAGGACAGAGCTGGCCTTCCTTATCAGCTTGAGTCTCTTTCTGTCTACTGTTTATATGGTGCTCCCCCAGCCGCAACCCTGAAGATGATGGCTGAGGCCACCACAGAATTGTAAAAAGGATCCAGCCCCCTGTATTCCAAAGGACTGGAGCCTTCTCAAAAGATAAAGTTGGCTCTGTCCTTTTTTGTACAGTGCTGTCTGTTCAGTCCAGTTATTTTTGAAAATGTTACGGTTTACCCAGGAAACCGTGAGGAGTAGGTGGATCCGCTACTCTGAACGACAAGGACCAACAGGAGACGAGGTGTAACAGGACGAGGTGACCAGGACGTGGCGAGAACAGGACGAAGCGAGAACAGGGCGAGACTAGGAACAAGGCGAGACTAGGATCAGGGCGAGACTAAGAACAAGGCAAGACTAAGGGTGTGGGCCAGAGTGGACTAGGCGTGACAAGGGTAGGTGCACAAACCAAGACCATCTAGCCTTGTCACGCCTCGTCCACTCTGGCCCACACCCTTAGTCTTGCCCTGTTCTCGCTTCGTCCTGTTCTCGCCACGTCCTGGTCACCTCGTCCTGTTACACCTCGTCTCCTGTTGGTCCTGTGTTTGTGCCTCTGTTTACAGTTCTACGTCCCACCTTTGTTCACCTGGTATTGTTCACCTTGTCGTTCCGAGTAGCGGATCCACCTACTCCTCACGGTTTCCTGGGTAAACCGTAACATTACCATCTAGCCCAAATGGATCCCTCGGATCGACTCGTCTATGGGGCGGAGCCGGCGTCTTCTCCTTTCGTGGACAACAAACTAAATGAGGGGCGGGGCTACCCTAGGAAGCACCACCCCTCCATGACCGACCATGACAGATGGTCTGTTTTTCTGGGTGATTTGTTCTAAAACTGAAAGCAATAGATATGAAATGTAGCATCTGTTATCAGTAAAACATAAATTGCCTAAACTAACCTTTTACTAATACATGCAGGGCTCCAGAACCCTATTGACACAATGTATCACCTTCAGCCGCTGATGTTCCTGGGTTTGTTTCCACTGTTTGTCATAAATGAAGGTTAGCCAGATAATATTTTTGTGGTATCTCTTTAAGTGTTGTCTTATTCCTTTTGCTCCCTTTGTGTTTTGTCTCTCTGAGTCTCGTCTCACCATCCTTGTGCCTTTTCTTACTACGCTGTCACCCTCGTGTTGTGTTCCATCTCATTCCTTTGCCTCCCTCCTCGTCTCTTTGCATCCCATTCCATCACTTTGTTTCCCATCTCGTCTTTTCAGCTCCCAACTTGTCTCTTTTCGTCTCTGTCTATTTACAAACAATCTTCTCATATCGCATCTCTTCATGTCCTATGTTTTATGTGCCATCATGTCCAATATTTTTGTATCTCCTTGGAAACTTTTCTTGTCACTGTCCTGTCTACTTGCAGCTTGCCCTGGCACGCCTCCTTGTGACCAGTGGCTTTCATCTCTTTTGATGAAACTTTTTTTTATTTTTCACCATTTTTAAGGTTTTACAGACCTTTTTGTTTTTGCTGCTCATGTTTAAAAAAGAAATAAACTTGTTCACTACTGTCTTCACATATTGTTTTCTTCTTTTGTTTTGTATGTGAACAGGAATAAGTTTGAGCACATCAGAAAAACTTTTTCGGGTGAATGACATTCACCCACTGCTTTACTGTCTCCTCACTCTGTCCGTCGGTGGTGCACTGGCTTTTGGTCTTGGGTTCTCAGAGTTTCTGCTCGTTTCCCGTACCTCCAGTCTCACTCTCTCCATAGCAGGCATCTTCAAGGTAATTTCACAAACCTTCCATTAATTCACATAAAAAAAATTCACTGTTCATAATATTGTGTTTTCATTTCAAGCTGTTTTTTTTTCATTATATTGCAAGCTTTTTTCCAATTAAATAGTTGTTTTTATTTAAGGAATTTTAATTTTATAAAAAAAAAGATTGAGATTTTAAAGAGAATGAGGAGAAACCAGCGGAGCTATTTTATTAGCATATTTGTTTTAGTGAGAGGCATTACGTTTGGAGAATATTAATTACTGCATGCCTTTAAATAACCTTTTTGTTTTGGTTTTCACTGTAGGAGGTGTGCACGCTGCTTCTTGCAGTCGAATTTATGGAAGACAAAATGAGCTTGGTGAACTGGCTCGGCTTTGTAGTCTGTCTTTTGGGAATTTCATTACATGTGGGCCTTAAAACATACTACACTAAAGGTAGCAGTAACCTTACCTCACCATTACATTTGAGATAAGATACAGCAGATCACACTGAAATAAAGCATAACCAAATGTTTCTGCATGCAGAATTACCATATACTGTATACATGTTGTATTTACAAATTATAAGACATTTGTTTCTCTGAATTTGTTTCTCAATATGTAATATGTGGGACTACCAAAGGGCAGGTATTATTTGAGTGGTAGAGGATTCTCAGTACTCTAGTATCATTGATGTGGTGGTGGTGTTGTACTGGTACTAATGGATCACAATTTTATACAGCAACATTGCTAAACTGTTATTAATCCATTGACCAAATATGTCCAGCTAGCATCATCGTGTAGATGGTGCCCTGTGAGCACAAATTAAATATTTGAGGATAACTGACATAGACAGCGGCAACACATTGGGTGTTTCTATTGATTTTACATGGTGGTACATGGATCCTAAACATCCAATAGATTGCAGTGAGTGTATACAATGTTAATCTCCAGTAGCACTGCTGTCTGGTCTACAAAATTAAACAAAGTATGTAGAGAAACAGTTGAACTACAGTTTTTAATTGTACAGCTACAAATTACATTTATATGGGAAGTAGAACTGACAAAAAAGGAGTATTTAATAATGTAACTAGTGTGTGTTTATCTCTCTGAATACTAGGCCATTTTAAAAAATAGTAATTTCACAAAAGCTGACTTAAAAACATTGTTTTAATGTTGCACGAATTATAGTCTATAAAGAAATGCTTAATTAATAGTTATAATTATATTATAGTTGAATCATGTCCATTTCCTTTCGTTTGATCTTTATCACCTTCACTTGCTTTTTAGGTCATGGAGCTACCATTCGATCATTACCAGGTAAAGACAATCAAGACATGGAGCTCCCTCTTCTTCCCAGGGATGTTGTCTCTGAGGAGGATGAGGAAGAATTAAACTAAGTACAAATAGAAAAGAGAAAAAGACATTCATGCTGATTTATACACCCAGATGGGACATTTTGATGTCAGCAATGTCTTAAAAAAACGGAGCTGTATTTCTATTTCTCTCGCCCATCGAGAGAACACTGCAGTATATGGAGTCATGGACAGAGACCACGGAAAAAATGTTTTAATGTATACAAAAGTTCGATTGCTACCAAAAAACTTGAAATCCCATGCCTATTTATCACTTTTTATAAGACACAGACACAAGTGACCACGTATGCCTCATTCCACGTGAAAAAAGCTTTAAAATCAAAGTATACATAATGCATATCTATTTTTTAATTCTTTGAGTTGGATTTAATAATATGTCTGCTTGCAGCACATATAGATGTGAGGATTATTAAATAATAACATAACCAGGTTGGCTTTCTTGCTGCAACTCAGAATCAGTGGCCTTCTGTACATCTGTTTACATGATAGCAATTTTATCATTTCATTAAGTTTGCTTTAAATAAACAGAAATTCCACGTAAAATATATATTTACTAGTCTATTGAAAAAGTCGGACACCTCTGAATAGATTCCGTAAATATGCAAGATAATTTTTTTTCTGTTTTTCCCTGAATAGTTGACCATAATGGTGATTGTAACACTTTATTATTATAAATTATAATTTATATTGTTTGTTTTTTTTCAATTATTTAAATTCAGCAATAAAAATAAGAACCATGTGGTCTATTAAAATGTACTGTATTTATTTACTAGACGGTTGGAAGTCAAAATGTCATGTACCTTAAAAATGCACTACAGTACATTTAGCATTTAAATTTTTTATGTTTATGTTTATTTCTAATATGTTTACTGCTGTTTAGTATAATCAATCATAGTCACTTATGTCCTATATGATTGGTTACCAGAAGTTCATCTACTCACCAGCTACAAATTAGCTGTATAGTACTTTGAGTTTCTATTTTAAAGAGTTTACTTGGTGGTTGTGGTTCCGTTTGATTAAAAGTTATTGTGTTAGTCATGGCGAAGTGTGATGGATTTTAGGTCCATCTGAGAGACTATATAGAACTGATGGCAATGAGCATAAATTAATAGTGCTAATGACTGTCAGTAATGGCCTTAACCACCAGAGAGTACAATAAGGTCATTATTGGTCATGTATTTTGCATCTTTTCCCCATATCCACTGTATGTGAATTTCCTTTTGAAACTCAGATTTTAACAAGAAAAAACATGCTAGTCATTCAACTGATTTTTACACTTTAAAAAAATAGCTTGTAATAGGTTCCAGCTTTCTTTGACCCTAACTGATCAGGATAATGAAATTAGAAAATAATATGTGAATATAATTAATATACATATGTAAGTAATATATAATTATGTAATTAATTTCTTTATATTGTTGCTTAAAATAATATATTAATAATATAGTCCTTTATTAATAGTTTAAAATGGTACAGAATTACATATCTGTGAGTTGCAATGTATTTTTGATTTTGTTTTATATATATACACCATGATTCTTAAAAACTTATTACTACATTTGGTAACCTATGTTGCTTTAGGCAGCTGTCTAAAACTCAATTCAGTTGAATGATCTCCACCAAGCCGGATAAATATGGAAGATGAAAGTGTTTTAAGGGGCCTGTTTTCTCAGTTGTTTTTAAATAATGTTGAGAAATTATTGAAAACGTTCTGCTTACAAAATTTTGCAAAAAAAGAAATATCAAACCAGTATTGACTGCAGAACAGCTCCAGAATTATTTAGCAGTCTCTCAAATCTTTCAAATACCAATGTAGAATAACTGTTAAATAAAAATATTTTACTAGAAGCTTGCAATAAACATTTAAATCAACCTACTGTGTTTAAAGTATGTCCAGCATGCTGCTGGTGACTTTTAAATAGATACTTTTTGATCGCCTCTCAGTGCTAGGGATTCCCAATCTGGGTGGGTGTTCTCCCTGTTCTCCCTGTGTCCGTGTGGGTTTCCTCCGGGTTCTCCGGTTTCCTCCCACTGTCCAAAAACATGGCTCAAGGTCAATTGAATTCTCCAAATTGCCCCATATAAAGTGTGTTTGTGTGAGTGTGATTGGCGCCTGAAACGTTCTCCCCTGGGTGGGCATGGGGAACCCCCCCCCCCCCCCGCGACCCTAATAGAGGATAAAGCGGGAGATAATGAATGGAAGGATGGAATTTGAAAGGATTATTTGGTTAATCAGAAGAGTGGACCTGGGACTTTGCAAGAAGAAAACTTTCAAAAAGTGAATGTCCTTTAATGTGTTTATTCTCTATTCTTATGTAGTTTTATGACTTTTATGTCATTTGTAGGGGCGGCACGGTGGCTTGGTGGTTAGCACGTTCTCCTCTCAGCACTAGGGATTCCCGGTTCGAATCCCCATCTGGGTGGACTTTCCATGTTCTCCCCGTGTCTGCGTGGGTTTCCTCCGGGTTCTCCGGTTTCCTCCCACAGTCCAAAAACATGGATCAAGTCAATTGAGTTCTCCAAATTGCCCCATATAGAGTGTGTCTGTGTGTGAGTGTGTGCCCAGTGATAGATTGGCACCCTGTCCTGGGTCTATCTGCCCAGCGCCCGAAACGTTCTCCCCTGGATGGGCATGGGGAACCTAATATAGGATAAAGCGGAAGATAATGAATGAATGAATGAATGTCATTTGTAATGTCCGTCTTAAAGGCTGTGATTGAATGTTTAATATGAATGTTACACAATGCTGCAGCTCCACAGGACGGAAAGCAGCGTGTAGCAACTTGCTTCCACCGACACGTCGAAATTCCAAAAATTCAAACGTTTGGTGAAAAAACTGTTACTTTCATTTCAGAAAGTTGATTAGTAGACATTTAGACATCGGTGTCGTGCGCTTTAATCCACCTCCTAACATAACCAAGTGGGTTTATCGTCGGTCCATTTCCCCGCCCTGGGATCGAGCTGGGAACGTGTTGGGTTTCGTCTCAGCAGCAGTGAGTTCTCAGAGCTGCGGAGTCGCTCAGGTGTGGAATGCGTTCGTAGTGGACTGCAGACAAAAGCCAGGTCAACTTCAGGCTTCAGACAGGCTTCAGGTAAAACTTCATTACTCTAACTGCTCGCTTTTCATGATACACAAGCAGAGCTCTTAGTACAGCTCATGAAAACTGCCAGAGAGCGCTTTAGTTTGTGTATAACTCAGTGGAAAGTCGGCTTATGGATTCAAAAGTTACAATACTTTCACCCTTTTGTACTTTTAATTACCGCTACGCTTTCAGCTGACACATTCCAACATTGCGGTTTTGTCATGTAAAAGCTGCAAATTCTCTTACAAATTGTATTATTAAACCACCGTGCTGGCGTTCAGTAAACAAGCCGTCGATCATACAGAATCTGCAACATCAGTGCTGTAGCCTACAGTACTAAATAACAGACTTTATTCATACATGTGTAAATAAGTTTATTTATTTATTTATTTTATAGAGCAAAAGCTCATTTTTACATGGAACATGCAATGAAACTGTGTAAAATGCAAACATAACTTGCTAAATCCAATCTAGTTGTACTGCATCATTTATTCTCGTATTTTTGTAAAGGTAGAATATTTTTTCCTTAATTATAAAAAACTATTTGTCATTACAAACACGAGTTACACTGCGTTCGTAGTGGACTGCAGACAAAAGCCAGGTCAACTTCAGGCTTCAGACAGGCTTCAGGTAAAACTTCATTACTGTAACTGCTCGCTTTTCATGATACACAAGCAGAGCTCCTAGTACAGCGCATGAAAACTGTCGTCAATCGCCTTAAGGATTCAAAAGTTACAATAGTTTCACCCTTTTGTACTTTTAATTACCGCTACGCTTTCAGCTGACACATTCCAACATTGCGGTTTTGTCATGTAAACGCTGCAGAAACCCTCTTACAAATTGTATTATTAAACCACCGTGCTGGCGTTTAGTAAACAAGCCGTCGATCATACAGACTCTGCAACATCACTGCTGTAGCCTACACTACTAAATAACAGACTTTATTCATACATGTGTAAATAAGTTTATTTATTTATTTATTTTATAGACCAAAAGATCATTTTTTCAAGGAACATGCAATGAAACTGTGTAAAATGCAAAGCATAACTTGCTAAATCCAATCTAGTTGTACTGCATCATTTATTCTCGTATTTTTGTAAAGGTAGAATATTTTTTCCTTAATTATAAAAAACTATTTGTCATTACAAACACGAGTTACACTGCGTTCGTAGTGGACTGCAGACAAAAGCCAGGTCAACTTCAGGCTTCAGGTAAAACTTCATTACTCTAACTGCTCGCTTTTCATGATACACAAGCAGAGCTCTTAGTACAGCTCATGAAAACTGCCAGAGAGCGCTTTAGTTTGTGTATAACTCAGTGGAAAGTCGGCTTATGGATTCAAAAGTTACAATTGTTTCACCCTTTTGTACTTTTAATTACCGCTACGCTTTCAGCTGACACATTCCAACATTGCGGTTTTGTCATGTAAACGCTGCAAATTCTCTTACAAATTGTATTATTAAACCACCGTGCTGGCGTTCAGTAAACAAGCCGTCGATCATACACACTCTGCAACATCACTGCTGTAGCCTACAGTACTAAATAACAGACTTTATTCATACATGTGTAAATAAGTTTATTTATTTTATAGACCAAAAGATCATTTTTTCAAGGAACATGCAATGAAACTGTATAAAATGCAAAGCATAATTTGCTAAATCCAATCTAGTTGTACTGCATCATTTATTCTTGTATTTTTGTAAAGGTAGAATATTTTTTCCTTAATTATAAAAAACTATTTGTCATTACAAACACGTACAAATTGTATTATTAAACCACCGTGCTGGCGTTTAATAAACAAGCCGTCGATCATAGACTCTGCAACATCACTACTGTAGCCTACACTACTAAATAACAGACTTTATTCATACATGTGTAAATAAGTTTGAAATAAGTTTGAAACTGTGTAAAATGCAAAGCATAACTTGCTAAATCCAATCTAGTTGAACTGCATCATTTATTCTCGTATTTTTGTAAAGGTAGAATATTTTTTCCTTAATTATAAAAAACAATTTGTCATTACAAACGTGAGGAATAGGCTTCATAAAATCAAATAAAAATCTTTCAAATGTAACCTTGTACCTCAAAACAAATCAGAGACTTTGTGTTATTAACAAAAAAAAAAACAATATTCGAAACCATTAAACTAGTACTTATTGAGGGACGTTTTGTAATTTAGGTGTAATATGTCATATTTAAGAATATTCTAGGGGAGTCTTGTGCTTCTTTATTTGCATTAAAATAGTTTCTTTAATTTTTGAACCATAATGACTGGTTATTTTAAGCACTTACACTTTTGAACTCAGTGATTTTGTTGTTAGATGTATAGTGACAACTATTATATTTAATTAGTATATTTGTCATTAGTTATGACTAAGGAGATATGTTTAATAACAGGACATTTGAAAACGTAATAAATAGGGACAGGATTTTAATAATACTTTTCACTATGTTTATGGTGCATTTGGCTCAGGCCCTACAGCAAGGATGTCCTGGGTTTGATAACTAAACAGGTGGTCTGGATTTATTCTGTGTGGAGTTTGCATGTTCTCACAAGGTTTTTATGGGTTTTCATCAGGGGCTTTAGTTGCCTTACACAATCCATAGGAATGTATGACATGAATGTGTTTATTTATGCCCGTTCAGATCATTTTTCCACATTTATTCCAGAAAGTTCTGCCTTTATAAAACATCTTATTAATAGGATTTGATTAAGTGCTTACAAAATAAATACAAAGTATATGTCTGGTTACTAAACAATTACAGCAATGCACTCCAAAAAAATGGTAAAAAATTATATGTTCTTGCATGTTCTATATGCTGTGGTTGTTTAGAGACTCTTAAATGTCTGGAAAAACTACACATTTAGTCAGAAATGTTCCTTACAAAATAGCAGACCCCCACACTCCTAAACAATATTATATGGGTTTGAACAATAATTGAAAACGTTTTAGGTAATTTGCATAATTATAGTGAGAATAATGCTGGTAAAATACACGAGCATTTAAAATGTAAAAAAGCTGCTTTGAAAAAGAGATGCTCAGAGCACAGTGTGCACTACCATGGTTTTATCTGTTACATTTCAGGATAAGTAAAAACTGTTTATTCAATGTACAGAACAGGTCATGACATTATACAAATGGATTCTGTATAAACAATAAAACTAAAGAATAGAGTATGCATTGAAACGTCAAAGTTTTTGTACAACTGGGAAATAGTTTCAGTAAATGTTCAACTGAGCAGAAAATGAATTCATCATCAAAAGACAAAAAGTTTTATAAATAAAACATTTACAAAACTCATATCTACTAACAGCAAATATAGGTTGCTTTAAGCAGCTGTTTGAAATGAATAATATTCACCAAGCAGGATAAATATAGAAGATGAAATAATATTTTCTCAGTCTGTTATATAAATAAAGTTGAGAAGTTCTGGAAAAAGTTCCAAAAGAACTGCTTGCAAAATGTATGTAAAGAAATATTAAACCATTGTGACTGCAGGACACTAACAGTGTTTGCAGTGTCTGGAATGATATTGTGCTATTCTACAACTTCTACAGCTATTCTATTTAATACAAGTTCTACATGCTGGTGGCTGTTATAGTTCCAGTGATCCACTAATCTGCTTAACCATTTAATAAGTGTTCTTTTCATGATATTTATTTAAAAAGCAGGACTTGTTTTTAAATACAACAGGTTTGTTTACATGTTAACTTGAGATAAAATTATTTGAATAACTCTTTATATAGGTCATAATAACATTTAATAACATTATTATTCCAGACACTGCAAAATATTTCTGTAGGTGTTTTGCACCTTTATAAAAATAAAATAAAAAGATATTTAAAAAGAAGAAGATAATAAAAGTTTTAAAATATTGGTCATAATGTGCACAATGTCATAAAAAGAAAAGTTAAGGTTACTTAGAAAATCTATATCTTCAAATGTTTTAGTAAATATATATAAAAATAATGGCAGGTCTATAATGTGTTTAAGCTGCCATGGCAAAATCATCAGTCTGGCCGAGTTAAAGAAAATAAAGCTTATTTATTTCCATTTTTATTTTCTGTTTCTAAAATTTAGAATGGTTACTTTAAGCCATTGCAGGTCTCGTGAAGTCTTGAGCTCTCTGGTAGGATTTTACCAGGTGTTTCATTTACAAGCCTCTAGTCTTGTAATTAACTTTAATGATTGGTTTAATGATTAGTGTTGCACTTTATACATCAGGAGACCGTTACTGTCCTGCCACCTCTCAAAGACCCAATTAAAAAAGTAAATGTTTATGCCCAGATTAAGCATTTTGAAGCAGAGGAAGGTCTTTGTACAGTAATAAGTTAAGTGCCTCCACTGTGAGGTTTGCATGTTTTTCCTATACCTGTGTGGGTTTCATCCAGGAGTTTCAGTTTAGTTTACTTTAATTTTCTTGCTTTAATACATAATCTCCCAATGTTTCTGTTTTGGGATACAATGCTTGTAATTACAGTTATAACCACATGGGTCACCAGCCTGCTCTTTAATCTTGTCTTTGTGGATTTTTTTCAGGTCCTGTTGTGGTCAGTCCTTCAATCGGCCTCTTCTTCTCTGTATGAATATCCAATGCCACCCATCACTGCAATAATTCTTCTAATGCTGACCTCTGAGGTTTATACCCAAGGTACTGTTACATTATTGTTATGTTTGCAGATGTATTAAATTTTTAGAACTTAACATCCATTTTGACCAAACTACTTACAATTTGCAAATAGGTAATCATTCACCGAGAACTGAGAATAGTTCTTGTTGCCGTATATATCTTTTTATTTCACATGCATTTTTTTATCTGACACATGAGTAATTACTTATATATATATATATATATATATATATATATATATAGATAGATAGATAGATAGATAGATAGATAGATAGATAGATAGATAGATAGATAGATAGATAGATAGATAGATAGATAGATAGATAGGCATTCAGTATTCAGTTAGTTACTGGTCACAATACAAAAACTATTAGACCGTATTACTTTGTGGTTTCTTTGTGATAATTCAGGATTTTATTTAAATATAATGTCATGTTTGCTATTTAAAAACAATAGCCAGTCCAGTTTATTTTGCTTCACTCAGCTTTGCACCTGCAATAAATGGTTGCTTTCCCATTTCTTTGCATCACCTCACATTTTGCTTAATTAAAATGTGGGAAAATACCTACAAGTATATACACCTGTAAGGCACTTTGGATAAAAGTATCTGAAAATGTGTAAATGTTAAGCATCTAAAAGAAAAACATACAATCGAGCACTTTCAGCTTTGTTGAGTGGTAGCTCAGTGGTTAGGGTGTTGGGCTATCAATCTGAAGGTTGTGGGTTCAAATCCCAGGTCCACTGAAGTTACCAGTATGGGTCCTTGAGCAAGACCCTTAACCATCATTGCTCCAGGGATGTTGTGATAAACCCTATGCTCATCTTGTAAGTCGCTTTGGATAAAAGTGTCTGCTAAATAACCAAATGTAAATGTAAACAAGTCATTCAAGCAAGTGCTCAACATAAGCACCAGTTACCAAGAGCAATTATCTGAATTCTTTTGGCTGGTTTGTGTTGTGTTTTATTATTTACTATAAAATTTAAATAACAAATTCTAATCTTTTGTAGGACTTTGTTTTTATACATCAAGTTCTATTTCCAAGGCTATATACAAGTGTGCACCATGCTGCAGCTTTTTCTCTCAAATTTCATTAATGGTTGAGACATTACAGCCTTAAATTTAAGCCTTGTTTAGGGTGACATGCTCATTTGTTTTGTCAGAATATGTGGACTATTAAAGGTGTGACAGTTGTTAATGTTTGATTGCTTAATCAGTGTTGTCTGACTTGTTTCTACCTTATAACTGGGTCAAAATGAAGTGCAACATTCTGATCGTGTCTGAAAATAAAATTAAAGTGATCATTTGTTCGTCGTTTAAGACATCCAGTCTGTTTTTTAAATACTACCCCCCTCAAACTTTTAGACAGTAACATGGATGTTATAAAATGATGTACTTCAGGAACTGAAGGCTGAAGGTCAAAGCTCAGTTTACCACAGGCTCATGATCATTTCATTTCTAACATTCAGGCCTTGAAAACCGGATTTCCGTTGCCCCTTGTTTCTTTCTGGCCTTACAGAACAGTAAAGAGCCTGCTTTGAGTTTGACAGGGCAGCTGGTGCAGATGGAGGCTCGTGAAGACAGGAGCATGAAAAGGCGGGATTGTTGAGCGGCATCATATGGAAATTATGCAGATCAGCTAAAGACAAGGGCAGAGTTGAGCAGAGATTTTCTGAGGGAGGAAGAGGCAAAAGAGAAATGCTGAAGACTCTCAGCATTTTATAGCTTCTCTGTGGGAGCAAACAGAAGGCATTGAACTGTTTTTGCACTGAACAGCTTTGATCTTAAGGCAGCTCTTCTCCTCCTTTCCCACAGAACCCCACTCTGACCCTCTTTGTCTTGCCTTTTCAACACTTACAGACTTGTTTTTGTCTTGAGACAGCCTGTGTACGCAGACATTGCTCTTGACATAGACTGATATATTTGACCACTGGATGTAATTGTTCATCTTATACTAAAAGCTATTGAATTATATTTGGTACAAGATTTGCATTAATATACCAAAATATTAAATAAATAAGTAAGAGCCCAAATATGTTATTTGCAGGTCGATTAAAGCTAACGGCATTATCAGAGGACCGGCTTCAGATGAAGTGGAAAGAGGCTGAAGGGCCAGTGCAGGGCTACAAGGTCAAAGTGCGTCCGATCTCAGGTATGAGTTACATTTACATTACATTTAGTCATTTAGCAGACGCTTTTATCCAAAGCGACTTACAAATGAGAACACCACAAGTCAGAAGCCATGGAGAAACCAACTATACTGTAAATTCATCAAACCTGATTGTTATTCGATGCTGCACCCCCCCCCCCCCCCTTCCTTTTTTTTTTAATTTTTTTTTTACAACAGGTATTTGTTAAAGAGATGCGTCTTAAGTAGTTTCTTAAAACTGTTTAGTGATTCTGCCTTACGGACAGAGTTGGGAAGAACGTTCCACCATTTTGCAGTGGTGAATGCCACGGAGTGAGAATCAGCTCCTCGGTGAGGTGGAATCGCCAGGCGGCAATCTTCACTGGAGCGAAGTGAACGAGTCGGAGTGTATTTTGAAAAGATAGAGTGAAGGTAGGAGGGGGAAGATCCAGAAATGGTTCTGTATGCCAGAGTCAGTGACTTGTACTGAATGTGAGCAGCTACAGGAAGCCAATGGAGGGAAGTGAGTAATGGAGTGACATGAGTTCGCTTGGGCTGGTTAAACACAAGTCGTGTTATGTACGAGTTCAGTTATGTAAACCATTCAATCACAGTTCATTGTTTCATTTCCCACAGTCCAAAAACATGGATTCAAGCTAAATTGGCTGTTCTGAATTGCCCCTATATAGTCCATGTGTATGAGTGAATGTGTGCCCAGCGATAGATGCTGCCCTATACTGGATGTATCTGCCCAGTGCCTGAAACTTTCTCCCCTGGATAAACTTGGGCACCCCCTGCAACTTTAGTATAGGATTACGTGGAAGATAAGGGATGGATAGATGGATGGTTTTATGATTGACCTAGCAGGATTTCATGTTTGGAATTCCCCACATTGCTAAGGCAAAGGTCACAGACCCTTTAGGACTTTAGATCATTGCGCTCTAGGCCCCCATAAAAAAAGCAGAACTTGTAAATTCTATAGAATACGGAAACATGTCATATGTTTGATAATTGTTCTCATGATTTAATATGATGTAACATTGCACACTTTGAACACCGCTTGAAATCAGTATTTTAGAGAGCTCACTTTGCTGCAGGCTAGTGTTTCTGCTGTAACATTTGATTTAAACAGTCCTAAATGTCTAAGAAGAAAGGCAACTCTGAAGCTCTCACACACCTGCAAAAGAACAGGAAGTGATTAATTTGTTAAAACAGACCTGGTATGGAATTGACCTTTCACAGTTTTTTCTGAAAGCTCTGGTTTTGATCCAATGGGGAATGGTGTAAGCCTTTCTCTCTTCTTTTTTTTTCTGTCTTTCTTGTCGCCTGTGGTGAGAATCTGTTTCTCTGTTTCCATCATGTCAGATGTGTGAGGCTGAGTGGTGTAAGTGTGTGTGGTGGGGGTGTGTGGTGTGGACTTCTGGAATGAAAATAGGCATGTAGCCAGTTTAAACACTTTCCCTTGTACTCTACCATTTTCAATGTACCTCGGTACCTCACATCACTGTCTTTATTATCTCTCATTCATCATATTTATGATATGATCTAGAATGTTACAGTAAAAAGGAACAATTCCAAGAATGCCCAACAGAGTGAAGATTGATTGGCAGGATAGAATTAGTATTATTTAAAAGCAAATAAGCAATATTTTTTGTCAGAAAATATAGTAATTTGTACCTTTTGGGGTACAGTAATACATAATTATACCCTTTTAGCTCTAAAAATGTACACCTTTTTACTTTGAGGTTACAAAATGAACCCTTCTGTGAACCCTAGTTATGATTCTATCTTAAGACACAGAAATAGATTCCTGTTATATTTCTGTTAGAGTGCATTCATTCATTCATTCATTATCTCCCACTTTATCCTCTATTAGGGTTGCGGTGGGGTTCCCCATGCCCATCCAGGGGAGAACGTCTCGGGCGCTGGGCAGATAGACCCAGGACAGAGCGCCAATCCATCGCTGGGTACACACTCACACACTCAAACACACTCTATATGGGGCAATTTAGAGAACTCAATTAACTTGATCCATGTTTTTGGATTGTGGGAGGAAACCGGAGAACCTGGAGGAAACCCACGCGGACACGGGGAGAACATGGAAACTCCAACCAGATGGGGATTCGTACCGGGAATCCCTAGCGCTGAGAGGCGAACGTCCTAACCACTAAGCCACCGTGCCGCACTAGAGTGCATTATACCTTTTAATTTAATTTTTGTATCTTAAAGTTACACTGCAGGGCGGCACGGTGGCGTAGTGGTTAGCACGTTCGCCTCTCAGCGCTAGGGATTCCCGGTTCGAATCCCCATCTGGGTGGAGTTTCCATGTTCTCCCCGTGTCCGCGTGGGTTTCCTCCGGGTTCTCCGGTTTCCTCCCACAGTCCAAAAACATGGATCACGTCAATTGAATTCTCAAAATTGCTCCATATAGAGTGTGTCTGTGTGAGTGAGTGTGTGCCCAGCGATGGATTGGCGCCCTGTCCTGGGTCTATCTGCCCAGCGCCCGAGACGTTCTCCCCTGGATGGGCATGGGGAACCCCACCGCGACCCTAATAGAGGATAAAGCGGGAGATAATGAATGAATGAATAAAGTTACACTGTGTTTTTCTCTACATTAACGGTGATCACCAGAGGTTCCTCTGCCTGAGCTGATGCTGACGACAACAAGAGGGCGAGCCACTGTTGCCGGACTCGACTCGACGCAAGAATACCTGCTACAAGTTCTGGCCCTCAATGGAACTGTTGAAAAACTCATTGCTAAAAGACGTTTTACAAGTAAGTGGACTTTTTACTTATTTATATTTTGTGCTAGTTTTTTTTTTTTATTTACTTCTGTTCAAGTAATATTAAAACTTGTATGACGTATTGCTTATTTAAATGCATTTTTATACAGCTAGTCATTTACAACTTGCCTAAATCCTTTTTTATTATATTTAATTATTATTCATTTTTTTAATTTATGCACTCCATTACCATCTAAGGGTCATAGGCTGTCACATGCATTTTTAACATACAGCTCTATTTATTTGTTGTAATGTGGAAAGGATCTGCAAGGAGGCATTTAGAGGGGGCCACACACCTGTGTTCTCATGCCTCCAGTAATGATAAATTAAACTGACAGTACAGGTCACTGTAGAAGCTGCAGTGTTTGGCCACTATCCCCTCAGGTAAAACTGATGTGTCCAACCAAGTCAGAAGTATTGTTTGATATCTGAAACACAGGTGGCTAGGGAAAACTTCAAAGTCAGGTTTCTGAGAGATTTTTTTAATAATGATCAGAAAAATGAAGTGATTGCAGTTTTACCGATTGATGTCCTAAAATACTAAAAGCTAGTTCTAAAATAAAGGGTTGGTGGAAGGGGAGCAGTGTATGATAAACTACAGTGATGTTGGAAAATTTTTGAAGAGGCTAGGTGAAAGATAATAATAATAATAATATAATAATATTATAAAATAATTTAATAATAATAATAATATTAATAATAGGGCGGCACGGTGGCTTAGTGGTTAGCACGTTCTCCTCTCAGCACTAGGGATTCCTTCGAATCTCCATCTGGGTGGAGTTTCCATGTTCTCCCCGTGTCTGCGTGGGTTTCCTCTGGGTTCTCCGGTTTCCTCCCACAGTCCAAAAACATGGATCAAGTCAATTGAATTCTCCAAATTGCCCCATATAGAGTGTGTATGTGTGAGTGAGTGTGTGCCCAGCGATGGATTGGCGCCCTGTCCTGGGTCTATCTGCCCAGCGCCTGAGATGTTCTCCCTTGGATGGGCATGGGGAACCCCACCACGACCCTAATAGAGGATAAAGCGGGAGATAATGAATGAATGAATGAATATTAATAATATTAAGGCTGTATATTAGTGTTTAAAATACTACAAATTCAGCGATGGATTGGCGCCCTGTCCTGGGTCTATCTGCCCAGCGGCTGAGATGCTCTCCCCTGGATGGGCATGGGGAACCCCACCGCGACCCTAATAGAGGATAAAGCGGGAGATAATGAATGAATGAATATTAATAATATTAAGGCTGTATATTAGTGTTTAAAATACTACAAATTCAGCGATGGATTGGGGTCCTGTACTGGGTCTATCTGCCCAGCGCCGGAGATGTCTCCCCTGGATGGGCATGGGGAACCCCACCGCAACCCTAATAGAGGATAAAGCGGGAGATAATGAATGAATGAATGAATGAATGAATACTACACATTATCCATTCTCAAACTTTTAATCAGTAAATGTGTTTAAAAAAAATTTCAGGGTATAGATAATGGAATTAATGATAGTTAATGTAAATGTAAATGTAAATCAGCAGTTCTTCTGTTTCTTTGTTTGTAAACTAGTTTGTAGTAAATGATAATTGAGAAATATCAAAGTAGTACAGTCCAGCAGGTAGGATTAAAAAAAAAACTATTTTAATAGCCGTTCTATTATATCCATTTGCATACCATTTGTGTGTTTCTTAATTGAAAAGAATGTCTAGCTTTATTGCAAAATGTTTCTCATATTATAAGTATGTATTTACTGTACATCTGACGCCATAATTGCTATGTACAGACATGTAAGAGACATGCTTGGGAATTTCTTGATGCCTAGTGGGCTTTGGGCCTGTCAATGCAATATTCATTTTTCCCATCATACATAGCATACATCATCCGCAACATATACTACATATGTACATTGGTATGCACATACATATGTACACATGCTTAGGTCAATACACTGTCAGTGTTAAGATGCTAAAATACTTTACTGTCTTCTGCTTTAGTAAAGAAAACGGTGAAAAGCGTCTCTGAAGTGCTTGGAAAACACTATTAATTGCATGAATATAATATAATATGTTTAATTTAGTTAATAGGAATGTCCCACATGAATTTACTCATGTTTAAAAAGAGTTTGACTTTACAGTATTTTATCCACTGTTAAACAACATGCATCAACCGTTTATTTAAAAAGAAAGAGCAGTAAATTATAAAATGATAAACTCTGTCATTCAAAATAGTAATTTACTGCAGTCAAATTAAACACCATGAATCTGCTCCCCCTTTATTATTCAGTGCAATTCAAGTGTAAAGGAATGCTAGACATGACAGTTTTATTAAAGTTTCTGTTTTATATTTCCAAAATAAATTTTAAGATTGATTTATTAATTTCATCCATATAAGTGACTTGTTAGTTATTTTGACACGGTTTCTGATATCTGTATATGTTTTCTTTCAGCTCTCCAAAACAGGTGGTTATGATTATTGATTAGTCCTAGATGTAAATAAATAAATGGGTGTGTTTTGCTGACAGGGTCTTTCTCCAACACTTTTTACTAAGTAATAAATAATATTGCATATATATGTATGTGTATATATATATATATATATATATATATATATATAGGGCGGCACCGTGGCTTAGTGGTTAGCACGTTCGCCTCTCAGCGCTAGAGATTTCCCGGTTCGAATCCCCATCTGGGTGGAGTTTCCATGTTCTCCCCGTGTCTGCGTGGGTTTCCTCCGGGTTCTCCGGTTTCCTCCCACAGTCCAAAAACATGGATTAAGTCAATTGAATTCTCAAAAATTGCCCCATATAGAGTGTGATGTGTGAGTGAGTGTGTGCCCAGCGATGGATTGGCGCCCTGTCCTGGGTGTATCTGCCCAGCGCCCGAGATGCTCTCCCCTGGATGGGCATGGGGAACCCCACCGCGACCCTAATAGAGGATAAAGCGGGAGATAATGGATGTGTGTATATATATATATATATATATATATATATATATATATATATATATATATATATATATATATATATATATATATATATATATATATATATATATAATCATGGGTTTCATGTTAAATTACAAAATAAAAACAATTCATAACGTTTTAATTTACAGTGTGGCAGAAATTTTCTTCATGTGTATGTGCTGTCTTAAGGAATAGATATTTTTGCAATTTTAAAAGAACAGGTGATTCATACTTCAAAGAGATCTAAGGCCGTCGATCTTAGGCATCAGCAAAACTCTTTGATCTGCAGAAGATTACACCACACACTTCAGTAGCAAACAATACACATACAGAAGGTTATCCTCTAATTATGCAATTGGCAGCACCTCATGGTGCAACTAAATGTAGTTTAACACATTTATTGTAGTAATAAGAGGGTAATTACATTACCAAATATAAAATTAACGTTTCTGTTTTTTAAATTATAGGAGATGTCAATTTGATTACCACTGGTTTCAATATATACAGTCTTAAACCTTACTTAAAAAGTTTTGGGCCTTCATAGTTAATTTAGATTTTTTATTGTTAGGGAAAAGATGTTACACACACTTTACTATGAAAAATTCACATTTAAATGTGAAAACTTTTTATCATCTGAACTACTGGACACTTTACTATTGGCACATTTAACACATTTAACACATTTAACATATACAAATGCATATTCATTATTAAACTTCATTATTAAAAATTTTTTAAATTCATCATTGAATTTTCTCCTACGGTCTGGTAGATTTCCTTCAGGATCAATTAAGTATATAATCTATTTATCTAAAATATATTCAGTGAATTTAAAAACAATGCACAAAATGTTGCTATAAAAAAAGGAAATGCTTGTCGAATGTTTGGCTTAAAAAAAAAAACTGTATTCAGCCAAAGAAAATACATTACCTATGTCCAAATATATATAAAAATATATTTCTATAATGTGTCATGACATTCTTGTCCCACTGGCAGTTGTGAGTGGAGCTGTGAGTGGAGAGGACCTGGGTGTGAGTCCCACATGTTCAGACAAGTCGATCATGCAGTATAGTTTGAAGGCTGGATTATAATTTCCTTGTGTTTTTTGTAGTGAACTGAAATAAGTAGCTTCTTTCCATCTGAAGATCATTGCAAATCTGATTTTACCCACTGGAGTCAAATAAAAGTAATGAGGAGCTCCTAGAGGTGCAAGGGTAACTGGAATGGCAGTTAGTCACGGTCCTGCGTCAATATGCCACAGCATTATAAACTTTTTGTGTCTAAAGGAATTAATGTTGCATTTAGATGCACTCCAATTACAGAATGTAGTTCTTTTGTGGCTCTGCATAATTTGTCACCCCTCTTGACCTTCTTCTTTGGTCAAAACCCCCAGCAGGACCAGCACAAAACAGGTATTATTGAAGTGGTAAATCATTCACAGCACTGTGCTGACACCATTGTATTGGTGGCTGTTAGTGTCTCTTGTCACTGGTATTAAGTAGATTAGACTAACCTATGTGTAGCTGGATTTAGTTTTTTGACTGGGAAGTCTGCAATTCATCTAGGGATGTAATAGTGATGACATCAGAGTATTGTTATCACAGAGAATCAGGCTTTAATGACAGAACTCAGACAATTGAAGCTATTGTTGAACTTGTGACATATTTTTTTAAATATTACATTTTAATATACATATTAACACATACATCTGTGTGTGTATTTTACATTCTGTCTTTCCTGTATTTGCTTGTCAGTCAATGGGCTACGGGAAGAGGAGGAGGTTCGAAATGGAGGTCAAAAGGAGAAGAGGAAGATTCAGTCTGTGGGCTCAGGCTCTGGAGAAATGGATGATGTTACTGAAGTCATGGAATCATTGCCTACCATTTTCTACCAGGATCCCACCACCCCAGGTTAAACTTATTTTACTACACTTCTCATAGTCCTGCTAAAATTGTGGCATAATTGTAAATTTGTTTTTGCCATGTAAATGTTATAACTGTAAAAAATACTGTAAAACAAATATTCAGTTAATACTGAATTTAAAGTATTTATACAAAAATAATTACAAAATAGGATAGAACAGTAAAAATATAGATATTTCATAACTGCTACAGGATTAAAATTATAGTCCATTTCTGCAGAGTGACTTGGAGAAGTGCTTAGATGCAGAGTTTTTTGTAGAGGTCCTAAGTGTAGTGTTTCAGTCCTTCCTGTTGCTCCTCTGTTATTACCCTCGTTTTATCCACAGCAGCAGGTGGCTATCTCCAACATTTTACACTAACCTAATGAGAGCCCTTAAAGCCCTGTGTCATACTGAACACCTGCAATCACCCATGCTGTTAACTGCTGCATATAGACCCTGCAGCCCAGAGTTCACCCAGAGGAGTATTAATTGTAGCCTCTGTCTATCAGTTTAGGCATTATGTCTACACATTATAAAAAAAATAATGTAGTGAGAATGAATGCTGATTATAAAGATCAGCATAATTATATATTGTTTTAGTTTAACCATTGCATGTATAATATATATGGCTGCATATCACATTTGACATGTAGTTCTACATATCCAGAACCCCCATCGTTAGCTGATCAAGAGGAGCAGGATGTTGAAAAAAGTGGCAAAGACAAGAAAAAGAAGAAAAAGGACAAAAAGGACAAGGAGAAGGATGGCAAAGTTGATAACAGAGGGAAAACTGTAGAGTTGGAAGACAAAGGGAGGAGAGTCACCCCAAGCCAACCTGTGACAGGTATAAACTGGTGCAGCGTACAGCGGGGCCTTGTGATTTAGTTAATAAGAATGAGCTAATCTCCAAACCCATGGAAAAAGCATTACTGGAACATTAAATCATCCATGTGTTCGTGAGATCCATTACATTTACATTTACATTTAGTCATTTGGCAGACACTTTTATCCAAAGCGACTTACGAATGAGAACACCACAAGTCAGAAGCCATGGAGAAACCAACTATACTGTAAATTCATCAAACCTGATTGTTATTCGATGCTGCGGCCCCCCCCCCTTTTTAAATTTTTTTTTTTATTATTATTTTTTTTTTAACTACAACAGGTATTTGTTAAAGAGATGCGTCTTAAGTAGTTTCTTAAAACAGTTTAGTGATTCTGCCTTACGGACAGAGTTGGGAAGATCGTTTCACCATTCTGCAGTGGTGAACGTCACAGAATTAGCTCCTCGATGAGGTGGAATCGCCAGGCGGCAATCATCACTTCACATCATCCATTGCTGATTTCTATCGAAAACTAAAAATATACTGTTAATGTTGTATATTTGAACTGTCCTGCAAGAAACTATAATTATTTTTATCCAGCTGGAACCTCAAGAAAGGCATTTGAGTGCAAGGCTGGAGTGCAAGCTGATCTCGTCCTGCTGGTGGATGGATCCTGGAGCATTGGCCGCACCAACTTTAAAAAAGTTCGAGAGTTTTTAGAGGGTCTGGTGACTCCCTTCCACATAAGTCCAGATGGTGTGCAAATAGGTAATTCTATCATTTTAGTTCTGTTTTTTTAGAATCCTTTTTGTTCCAGTACATAAGTACTATTTAATCAAAATCAATCAAATCAGGTTTATTAGTCACATGCATTGTTGTACAGCCAGCAATGAAATTCATTCATTCATTCATTATCTTCCGCTTTATCCTCTATAAGGGTCGCGGTGGGGTTCCCCATACCCATCCAGGGGAGAATGTTTCGGGCGCTGGGCAGATACACCCAGGACTGGACGCCAATCTATCGCTGGGCACATACTCACTCACACAGACACGCACACATACACACTCTATATGGGGCAATTTGGAGAACTCAATTGACTTGATCCATGTTTTTGGACTGTGGGAGGAAACCGGAGAACCCGGAGGAAACCCACAAAGACATGGGGAGAACATGGAAACTCCACCCAGATGGGGATTCGAACCGGGAATCCCTAGTGCTGAGTGCCCACTGTGCCGCCTAGCAATGAAATAATTTTTTTGAAATCTCCACATAAGTTAAAAATTTGGAATTACAGTAAGAAAAGAATTTAGATTTACAAAACAGTTATTCAGAAGGATAAATAAAATAGAATAAAATAAAATAAAATATGTATTTACAATTTGCAATTAAATAAAAAAAAGAGAAACTGTACAAATATGGCACTGTAATGGATATGAACTAAAAATTGTTTTATAAGTTATGATTAAAGTGAGTGGTGTGTCTATGTGCAGTTTTGCAATAATTTATGTAAAGAGAACATCACTTGTAACATTGTACAAAGTTTCGTAAATTGTGTAATTTTTTTCCAGTTGATAATAATCTATTATAATCTAATAATCTACATGATCTAATTTGTATTCAGAGATCATTGCAGTAGTGTGTACGTTTGTGTGTTTTAGCTTTGTCACAGTACAGTGGAGACCCTCGGACAGAGTGGAACCTCAATAACTTTACATCCAGAGAGCAGCTGATTGATGCTGTTCGAAATTTTAGATATAAAGGAGGAAACACTTTCACAGGTGAGACTGTTAATCTTTTTTTATGTAACTAGTTTTGAGTATTAAACAGTTTTTTTTTATCTCATTACCTGTACCGTGTTTGTGATTCTCGCTTAGGTCAGGCTCTCATTCATGTCATGGAAGAGAATTTAAAAGAAGAGGCAGGAGCTCGATCTAATGTACCACGCTTTCTGCTGCTATTAACTGACGGAAAATCTCAGGATGATGCTGTTGCTGCTGCAAACAAGCTGAAGAATGCAGGAGTGGAGATCATCGCTGTGGGTGAGATTCTTAATAGCCAAACCTGCAGAAACCCTTGCTCATGCCTGTATGTGTGGAATTTGCTTCTAATTGTAGTGAGTATTTGATTCTTTTTTTCACAGGGGTGAAGAATGCAGATGAGACTGAGCTCAAACAGGTAGCATCAGAGCCGCTGGAGTTGAATGTCTACAATGTGAATGATTTTCCTTTGCTTGGTAAACTGGTTGGCCGATTAGTGCGCATTATATGTGGGAAGATGGAGGAACGGGATAATGCGATTAGTAAGTGTATTTCAGACATCCACAAATCACACACACACACACACACACACACACACACACATATACATATATATATAGGTGGCACGGTGGTTAGTGGTTAGTTAGTGGTTAGCACATTCCCTCTCAGCACTAGGGATTCCCGGTTCAATTCCCCATCTGGGTGGAGTTTCCATGTTCTCCCCGTGTCCGCGTGGGTTTCCTCCGGGTTCTCCGGTTTCCTCTCACAGTCCAAAAACATGGATCAAGTCAATTGAGTTCTCCAAATTGCCCCATATAGAGTGTGTCTATGTGAGTGAGTGTGTGCCCAGCGATAGATTGGCGCCATGTCCTTGGTGTATCTGCCCAGCGCCCGAAACGTTCTCCCCTGGATGAGCATGGGGAACCCCCCCGCGACCCTAATATAGCATAAAGTGGAAGATAATGAATGAATATATATACTGTATATATATATATATATATATATATATATATATATATATATATATATATATATTCATTAGGTTACCACAGAGCAGGTATTATTTGGTTGCATTAGTCCTATCCCAGCAGTGACACTAATGTGTTTAAATGAAACTACAGCAGCACTTCTGCACAAAAACACCACCCAAATGATACTTGTTCTGTGATCAATCCTTATGGTAAATGTAGTAAATAGACAATGGAGCAAGAAGGAGATGTGTTCACTGGTAGCCACATCAAAATACTTTAGTAATCCGTGTGGGGTAATTTCAATAGTCACAGAACAGGTACTGTATATATCTAACCCAACATTAATTTTAAAAGTAAGTAATTCAATGACAAACATCTGGCTCTCTCTGCATAATATGTCTCTGTTATTCTTTTGTATAACGGTTAAATCACCACAGCACCACCATAGATCTAGCATGTATTATTTAGGTAGTGGATGATTTACCGCACTGCAGTGTCTTTAACATGATGATGGTGGTGTGTGAGTCTGCAGTCCATATCTAAATCCTGTTGAAAATGTGTTGAGAAAACAGAAAAAGATAATAGAAACTAGAAAATAGAAAGAAAATAGACAAAGGTCTGAAACAAGCTTGTGAAAAATATATGCAAATAAATATCCTCTGTATCCAAACTATTCCAACGTGCTAGCACAATAGTAAACATGCCAATGTCCCCTCTAGAGTGTAGACACAATGGTGTGAATTATTATCTGCATTATATGGTTACAGGGCAAGCTCGTCCCACTGAAGACCCATCACTGTCCTACCCAAGTCCAACAGAACTGCAGTATTCTGAACTGGGCCCAAAAGAAGTGCGTCTGAGCTGGATGAGCCCTGGTCAAACAGTGCAGCAGTACAGAGTGGTTTATCACAGCAGTGAAGGATCAACTCCACAGGAGGTTAGAATTTTTTATATTTAGCCCACTGTTAAAAATACCTGTATGTGACTGTGGCGGTCACTGGGCAGCTCTCAGTAGAGAGGGCCCTCCGGCATTTATCAGTTTCTAGCCCCAGCTGAGCGAGAGGGCCAGCCATCCGAGGTCGGATGGGGGGGGCAGCTCTGTTTCCCCACGAGCACAAGCAGCCTCAGCCACCATGGAAGGTCATGCCCGCTACCTGGTTGGGCTTGCCAGTAACATATCCTTGTCTTAAAAATTAAGTTAAGATCACGGTAGTTACGTGATCATCAATAAACTGCTCTGAATTCTTCTAACATGAAGAATACATTGAATTAATGGTACAAAAACAGTGTACAAATTGTATATATGTATGCATCCAAAGTGTCCAACATAAAACAACTATGTTTAATGAACAATGTTTAATATGTTTTAGGTTTTAAAAAGTGCTCTAATGTTTTCACTGTGGAATCTTGGCTGGTTTGAGGATAAGGAACTGATTTATTGCATTTTACGACACAGTGAAAGGACAATTATGGCCATCCATTGGACCAGCGGGTTTGCAGTCCTGCCAGGATTTTAAATTTAATAACAGATGAATCATATCAGACTTGATTTAGAAATGGACATTTTGATTATATACACAACTTGTATCTTAATGTCTTACACTGTTAACACTTTAGAGCCGCTCAAGAAGAATTAATTAATTTATTCATTCATCATCTTTCGTTTAATGCTATATTATAGTCGCAGGGGGTTTCATAATAACCTTTATAATAACATAATAACCTTTATGTGTTCTTGCAGGTAGTGGTAAGTGGATTGGACTCCACACTGCTGCTGACTGGACTGTCTTCTCAGACACAGTACCATGTGTCAATCTTTCCTGTGTATCAGGACAATGTGGGCGCTCCACTCAGAGGGTTTTTCACGACATGTAAGACATTATATAAAACATCTATAAAAAACATCTTATCTGGATCTATATATATTATCTAATGAGTTCCCCTCTACAACACATGCAGTGATGTTGACCAAACCGGATTCTTTGGAAGTCACTGCATCTTCTCCCAGCAGCCTCAGGGTGCGCTGGAGGCCGGCTTCTGGAGCTACTCAGTACATGGCACTTTACTCAGCTCTAACTGATGGAGAACCTGATGATGCTCGAGAGGTCAGCGTTTGTGTTTCTGCATCATTCTGCATAAGATCACACTTTATAAACTTAAAGAAGGCTTAATGAAAACGATTCTTTATTTCCTTTGGTGGTGATTGGTGATAGAGCGGCACGGTGGCTTAGTGGTTAGCACGTTCGCCTCTCAGCGCTAAGGATTCCCGGTTCGAATCCCAATCTGGATGGAGTTTCCATGTTCTCCCCGTGTCCGTGTCGGTTTCCTCAGTGTTCTCCAGTTTCCTCCCACAGTCCAAAAACATGGATGAAATCAATTGAATTCTCCAAATTGCCCCATATAGAGTGTGTATGCGTGCGTGTCTGTGTGAGTGAGTGTGTGCCCAGCGATAGATTGGCGCCCTGTCCTGGGTGTTTCTGCCCAGCGCCCGAGATGTTCTCCCCTGGATGGGCATGGGGAACCCCACCGCGACCCCTAATAGAGGATAAAGCGGAAGATAATGAATGAATGAATAAATGTGCAGATATATGTGTCCTGTAGAAAATTAGTTTTTGTTTTCTTGTCAAAAAAATAAAACTTTCCCAATATCCAGCAATCTTGTGAAATGAACTGAAAAAGTAAGACTGATGCTATAACTGTGAAATTCATTCATCCATTATCTCCCGCTTTATCCTCTATTAGGGTCGCGGTGGGGTTCCCCATGCCCATCCAGGGGAGAATGTCTCGGGCGCTGGCCAGATACACCCAGGACAGGGCGCCAATCCATCGCTGGGCACACACTCACTCACACAGACACACTCTATATGGCGCAATTTTGAGAATTCAATTGACTTGATCCATGTTTTTGGACTGTGGGGGGAAACCGGAGAACCCGGAGGAAACCCACGCAGACACGGGGAGAACATGGAAACTCCACCCAGATGGGGATTCGAACCGGGAATCCCTAGCGCTGAGAGGCGAACGTGCTAACCACTAAGCCACCGTGCCGCCCAACTGTGAAATCATTATTATTATTATTTATTATGAAATTTATATTTCATGGAGAGGTGTGTTTATGTTTAACATGGCAGGTGAAGTTTAGGGCTGAAGAGACAGATGTGGAACTGAAGGATCTGATGCCCTCCACAGATTACTCAGTTACTCTGTACGCCTTATACGATGAAGAGCCAAGTGATCCTGTCACTGCTGTCGCAACCACATGTAAATATTTACTTCTTAAGAATTTGTTTACTTAATAATATTTGTGCAAAGGACAAGCTACATTTTCATCAGTTATGGGTGCAACATTTAAGTCAACTTCACTGTTATATAGACACAGTCGACTTATATTTATCTGCCTCTTAAGATCCAGCCAAAGTAAACAGGACTTATTTACTCACCTTGTTCTATCTCTCACTGTCTCTGTGTAGCTCCTTTGCCTTCCCCTGTCAGTCTGCAGTTTCCAGTGGTCAGTCATAGCACCCTTAAAATCACATGGGTCCCTGGTGCTGCTGATGTTCCTGGCCATCGTGTGACGTACAGTACTAATCATGGAAGCGATGTCAAACAGGTGGAGGGAGAACGATCTTTGGCTTTCACAGCCATTAGATTCAAACGACGAGCTCCAGACTTATATTCTGACCTCACAGTTTTCACTTTCAGGTGGAGGTGACCGGGGTGAACATGGTCATCCTGCAGAATCTGTCTTCTCTTTCCAGATATCTGGTTTCTGTGCAGTCCAATTATCCAAAAGGCCTGTCCTCACCACTTACCAGCAATGTCACCACATGTAAGACCATCATGAATCACACAGCTCTTTACTCTTCTGAATTTTTATTGACTCAGTGAACCTGAAATTGTCTGTGTAGTGTGCCTCATTACATTTTATTATCTTGACCTATTCATTCCATACTAGCGTTGCAGTGGTTGGGTTCCCCATGCCCATTCAGAGGAGAACGTTTTCGGTGCTGGGCAGATACACCCCGGGCAGGGTGCCAATCCAACTTTGAGCACATACTCTCTCAAACATACACACACAATATAGGGGCAATTTATAGAGTGCAATCCAGAGCAGCCAATTTACCTTGAATCCATGTTTTTGGACTGTTGGAGGAATCAGATAACCTGGAGGAAACCCATGTGGACACAGGGAGTACATTTGCATTTGGTCATTTATTGGACGCTTTTATCCAAAGCAACTTACAAGGTGAACACAGGGTTAATCACAACATCCCTGGAGCAATGAGGGTTAAGGGTCTTGCTCAAGGACCCACAATGGTAATTGCAGTGGACCTGGGATTTGAACCGCCAACCTTCAGATTGATAGCCCAATGCCCTAACTACTGAGCTACCGCGCCCTCCGCGGGAGTAGATGGATACTGCACCTAGATCAGGATTTGAACCTGGATCCCCAGTGCTAAGAGGCTAATCACTATGCTTCCACTACGCTAAATTCAATAGACACACATATGGTGGCACGTTCGCCTCTTAGCGCTGGGAATCCAGGTTCTAATCCAAATCTGGGTGTAGTTTTTATGTTCTCCACATGCATTCAAGGTGAATTACACCTTGCCCCGAACTAAATTGCCCCGATATGGTCTATGTGTATGGAGTTTATATGTTCTCCCCGTGTACGCGTGGGTTTCCTCTGGGTTCTCCGGTTTCCTCCCACAGTCCAAAAACATGGATCAAGTCAATTGAGTTCTCCAAATTGCCCGTTATAGAGTGTGTCTGTGTGAGTGAGTGTGTGCCCAGCGATAGATTGGCGCCATGTCCTGGGTGTATCTGCCCAGCGCCCGAGACGTTCTCCCCTGGATGGGCATGGGGAACCCCCTCCCGCGACCCTAATAGAGGATAAAGCGGAAGATAATGGATGGATGGATGGATGATGTATGTGTGTGTGTGTGTGTGTGTGTGTGTGTGTGTGTGTGTGTTTGTGTGTGTGTGTGTGCTCATCATTTGACACTCTGCCCTGGGTGTATCTACCCTGTGCCTGCATGTTCTCCCCTGGATGGGCATGGGGAACCCCGACTCAGCACTCAGTTGGGGTTAAAAAGATTTTACCTATCTTAACTAATATGGGTTATCGTTTAAGGATTTGGTTATCATGCTATAAAGAGAGCCAAACTGAATTTTCATTCATTGTCCTTTAGTAAAGGTGCCTGCTCCTTCTGATCTAAAAGTCACTAATTACACTGAGAGTGCTCTGAAAGTTCATTGGGCATCAGCTGCAGATGACGTGACCTCATACCTAATTAAATGGATCTCCTTAAGTGGAGGGAATCTGAAACAGGTCAGCATGATTTAATACTATTTCCTTTAAGGATTCCTCTATTCTTATGCTATTTACGTAAATGTTGTGGATTCGGACATGTTTGTCTTATAGCTGAAAGTGAATGGGAGAAGTGAAGGAGCCATGTTGAGGGGCATAGAAGATGACACAGAGTATCAAATCTCACTGTCTGCCCTCTATGCAGATGGGGCACAGAGTGAAGCTGTGGCTATAAGATACAGCACAAGTAAGTTACACTTTAGATCAAGATCACCTAAACAAGAGCATCAATATAATCATCATCATTATGGACCAAAGGAGCACGTTCAGTGGCAGGCTGCTGTCACTGAGCCGCTCTACAGACAGACTCAGGAGATCTTTTATTCCGAGGGCCATCAGATACTCTACCGGAAGAACAAATAAAACAACAGGACATCTAAAAACTGATTATTGTATTTTTGCACAGTACCACTGGTTTTCTTCATAACTAGCAGCAGCTGGTTTTCTTCATAACTATTGACATGTGATGTTCTCGTGAGTAATTCGCTTTGGATAAAAGCATCTGCTAAATGACTAAATGTAAATGTAATCTCAATGTACAATTGAGCACTGAGTAAACCTGCATATACACCCACATACATCAGCATTTGTAACAGTTGTGGGCTTTTGGTTAAGGAAGCAGCCTCATGACCTTACGGTCCCCCGGTTTGATTTGGCTAAAGTGCCCTTGATCCGGGTTTAAATCCCGACTTGGGTGGAGTTTCCATGTTCTCACAGTGTTTGCATGGGTTTTCTCCAGATTCTCCGGTTTTCTCCAGCAGTCTAAAAACAGGGATTCAATGTAGATTGGCTCCTCTAAATATCAGTGCATGAGTGTTTGTTTACTCTCTAATGGATTGGCATCCTGTCCTGGGTAGCCTAGTGCCCAAAACGTTCTCCCCTGGATAAGCATGGACCCCCCCCCCTCGCGACCCCCATAGAGGATTCAGCCTCTGATAATGAGATGTTTTATTTCTGCTCTTATTCTTCTACTCCAGTGTCAGGAGGAGGACCCAGCAGTGTGACCATCACTGAAGAGACTCCAGTCAGTATGCTGGTCAGCTGGGTTCCTCCTAATGCACATGTGCAGCAGTACCATGTGTCTTACACCCCTTTAACCGGGGAAGCACGGGAAAACAAGGTGAGTAGCTCATTTAACCCTTTAATGTCCTCACCAAGAAAAAAAGCAAAGGATTTATTTTAATATATATATATATATATATATTAGGGGTGTATTCAACTAAGGATTTTCATAGTCGAATCTGATTCGTCAGATTTTCCCTATAGTCGACTGATAGTCGAATCAGTTAAAATTTCACCACAAGATGGCGCTATAAGCATGGTTTTTTTTAAAAGATTTTTTTTTTATATTTTACTTGTTTTTCTAGAGCACCGGAATGTGCAACTAACTGCAGGGGGAGCTTTATTAATGTTTGGCCTATTGTATTGGCCTAATGTGTGGCCTAAGCGCACACATCATTTAAAAAAATATATTAACAGAAATTAGGATGATTTTATTTGACAAAAGGCTATATATATATATAACGAAAACAAAGACATTTCATGTCAAAACTAATGCTTAGCAGCAGCCATGGGCACCCCCATGTGGTCAAAATGGTACATTCGACTATGAGGTTCATAGTCGACTACGGTTCTCCGAATTGAATCGTCGAATCGAATATTGCAGCTCACCCCTAATATATATATATATATATATATATATATATATATATATATATATATATATATATATATATATATATATATATATATATATTTTAGGGCATTAATAAAAACAATTGGTGTTTTTTTTTTTAAATAAACCCCCAGTTTTCAAAATATACACCTCTACCAAACGGTTGAGCAGGACATTAAAGGGTTTAACAAGATTTGTTTTCAACTTGTTTGTTAATCTGCTGACTGTTAATTGAGTGTATGATGCTTTATTATAATTAAAGCTATATGTTCACATTCTGCATTACATACAGACTTACTTGACTTGACTCTTGGGTAATGTATTTTTTGGGGGGGAATCTTGCCTTATAGGTTTTATTGCCAGGCAGTGAGACTAGGGTTCTTCTGCAGTCTTTGCATCCTGATACTAGGTACAGTGTGCTGGTTACTGCAGAATACCGCAACAGGGAAGGAGGCAGTGCCTCTGCACAGGGGAAAACCAGTGAGTCTTTGTCTCTTTCTATTGTCAATCATATTTCAACATGCAAGACATGAATACAAAAGAATAAAGAATTTTTTTTTAAATGTATTTTTTTACCTTACCCTGGTTTCCTTCTTCTAAATTCAGCTAGTTTGCGTGTGAGCAGTTTGAGTGTGGTTCGTTCTGACCATTCAACTATCTGTGTGTCCTGGAAGCCAGTAGCATCGGTCACTGCATACCGGGTTGTCATACAGGGTCTCAAAGGTAAAATGTTGTTCATTCTGAAAATAGCAGAACGCCTAAGTGCAGTGTGTAGTCACAAACAGTGAAGGTTTTTTCATACATGAATAGAAAAAGAGTAGAAAATAAAAATTTGACTGAAAATGATCATTTGTTTTATCATAAATATTAGACATTTACACAAAGCTATTGTAGTATCTTTCTCTTACTCTCTAATTCTCTAATCCTAGAGGTCGTCGGGGTGATTTACAATGCCCAAATGCCTTTTGGTGCTGGGCAAATACACCCAGAACAGGGTGCCAAATCATCGCTGGGCACAGTCACTCACACACTATATGGGGCAATAAAGCAGCCAAATTACCTAAAGACTGTCCTTTGGAACATGGAAAGTACACAAGTACAGGATCCCCAGCACTGAGAGGTCAAATGTGCTTAACCACTTAGTCACCGTGCCAACCCCAGTGAAATATAACATCTAATAAAGGGTGCAGTAGCTCAGTGGTTATGGCGTTGGGATATCAATCTGAAGGTTGGCGGTTCAAATCCCAGGTCCACTGAAGTTACCAGTGTGGGTCCTTGAGCAAGGCTCTTAACCCTCATTGCTCCAGGGATGTTATCAACCCTGTGCTCACCTTGTAAGTCGCTTTGGATAAAAGCGTCTGCTAAATGACCAAATGTAATGAAATGTAATAAAATTTAACCTATGACATACTTAATACTGTGGTGCATTGCTTTTGCATACTACGTTGTTTGGCTGTATATGATATTGAATGTGGTGTGTTATCACCACAACCCACAAACATGTCCCCTTCAAAAGTCATGAGTTTAAGATGTCTGAAGTTGAAAAATGTAGCTTTTCAGTTTAGCTGTATCAAATTCCTATGTCTCAATAATCCAATTGTTGCCCCTTCCGCCACTGTCACAGCTGCCTCTCAATCCAGAATGAGGGATCTGCTGGAAACTGAAAGACATGCAGAGAAAATCACATTAATTCTTGCTTTTCTCCTTCCAAGTGCCAGATACGTTAGCAGTCCTTATTTAGTGGTACCAGTTTATCAGCTTAGGTTAAAATCCAAGTCTTTTACAGCAATGTGTTAGTGTTTAAACAGTGGCATGACTACTGCCAGATGTAGAGACTGATTTACAAAACCATTTAAATTTATTCATTTTCTCAGTATAGTACAATTATGTTTGCTTACTTGCAAATTCTAATAAGATTTATTATTGTAAATTGATTAAAGTTGGGGCGGCACGGTGGCTTAGTGGTTAGCACGTTCGCCTCTCAGCGCTAGGGATTCCCGGTTCGAATCCCCATCTGGGTGGAGTTTCCATGTTCTCCCCGTGTCCACGTGGGTTTCCTCCGGGTTCTCCGGTTTCCTCCCACAGTCCAAAAACATGGATCAAGTTAATTGAGTTCTCTAAATTGCCCCATATAGAGTGTGTGAGTGTGTACCCAGCGATGGATTGGCGCCCTGTCCTGGGTGTATCTGCCCAGCGCCCGAGACGTTCTCCCCTGGATGGGCATGGGAAACCCCACCACGACCCTAATAGAGGATAAAGCGGGAGATAATGAATGAATGATTAAAGTTGTTCTTGTTTTTATCTGATTACATTCTGATTTGTTTATGCTTGTTAATCAGATAAGCAAAGAAAAGAGGAATTGGTTGACTTCACCAGGAACAGTCACTGTTTCTCAGAGTTACGCCCTGAAACAGTGTATCGGATAAGCGTGCATTCTCGCATTGGCACTGTGGAGAGTGCTGCCGTTACAATTCTCCATCCAACTGGTAAGCCAAATTAAAATAGCCATTTCACATACAAATGTACAAGTGTTGAAACGAGTACGAATATTAATTTCTTTCTTAGCTTCAGCCCCAGTACGAGTCGAAGTTCCGCCCAGACTGCACCCCATAATAAATGAAGGTGAGGATCCTAAAACGAGATTACATGTGATTGTGATTATGAGTACAAATCCAGCTGGTGCACTGTGGTTTTCTTTACAGCCTGTCCTGAGATGACCATAAGGAACAGTGTGGTTAAAGGTAATCACTATCTCAAGAATCTCAAGAATAGTACATTTAAATATCAATGATTATTTAAACTTACAACAAAGTTGACTTTTTAGGCTTTAACATGATGGAGGCCTTTGGTTTGACACCAAGAGCTCATTCCACTGTAGAAGGGGTTGCAGCGGAGCCATTCATCTTCAGCTCTCTGCCAAGCTACACCTTGTACAGAGACGTACAGCTGACACAGAGCACTGGGTAAAAATTAGGGCTGTATTCAACTACAGATTTTCGTAGTCGAATCTGATTCGTCAGATTTTCCCTATAGTCGACTGATAGTCGAATCAGTTAAAATTTCACCACAAGATGGCGCTATAAGCATAGTTTTTAAAAAATATTTTTTTAAATATATATTTTACTTGTTTTTCTAACAAAAGAAAACCTTTTTTTTTCTTTTTTTCTTCTAGAAATTATGATGATTTTATTTGACAAAAGGCTATATATATGTAACGAAAACAAAGACATTTCATGTAAAAACTAATGCTTAGCAGCAGCCATGGACACCCCCATGTGGTCAAAATGGTACATTCGACTATGAGGTTCATAGTCGACTACGGTTCTCCGAATCGAATCGTCGAATCAGCGAATATTGCAGCTCACCCCTAGTAAAAATACAAACAAATTAACTGCAAATTGATCAGAGGTTATATTAAATATATCTGCTTTGTTCACATTTCTGTACATATGACCACATTCATTTCTGTGCTGCAGCTTCATTCATCCTGCCGGCTTTGCACCCGAGCACACCATCAGCATATCCTTCCGTCTTCTGCAGGATTCGCCCAAAGAACCTTTTGCTATCTGGCAGCTTACTGACAATGATTTCCAGCCCAAGATGGGGGTGGCGCTAGATCGTAAGTTCAGCATTGCACTAAATAAACAGGTTCTGTGTATTCAAAAGTATAGACAGCAGATTTTCACCACAAATGTGTGGAAAAGCATTATGGAACAGCCAAATAACATTTTTGTATCAATCACATGAGTGTCATCATCATTGTTAGTAACAGAAGTACCAAAATCTCAAGTGAATGTTTTGACTATTTTCAATTTAATTAATTCATTCATTATCTCCCGCTTTATCCCCTATTAGGGTCGCGGTGGGGTTCTCCATGCCCATCCAGCGGAGAACGTCTCGGGCGCTGGGCAGATAGACCCAGGACAGGGCGCCAATCATCGCTGGGCACACACTCACTCACACAAACACACTATATACAGTATGGGGCAATTTTGAGAATTCAATTGACTTGATCCATGTTTTTGGACTGTGGGAGGTAACCGGAGAACCCGGAGGAAACCCACGCGGACACGGGGAGAACATGGAAACTCCACCCAGATGGGGATTCGAACCGGGAATCCCTAGCGCTGAGAGGCAACCGTGCTAACCACTAAGCCACTGTGCCGTGGCTATTTTCAATTTAATTATTTTATATAATTAGTAAAATACTATCTGTATGACAGAACTGTAGAACATGTGCAAAAATATACATAATATAACTTTTGTAGCAATTAATTGAATGATTAGTTGATCAATTTGTGGACTACACTACATACTGTGTACGTCCCCTTTACACTGTTCTGTAATGGTCAGGACCTTAATAGTAGCACCACAGAGCAGGTATTATTTGGTTGGTGCATTATTCCTATCCCAGCAGTGTCACTGAGGTGTTTAAATGAAACTACAGCAGCACTGCTGCACTATCCCCCCTCAGTGCATCAGTGTCACTGCAGAACTGACAATAAACAATACACCACCCAAATTATACCTGTTCTGTGATGGTCCTGACCAATAGAGAACCAACAGGGGACTAACTAAAAAAGAAAACAGTCTGTAATTGTAAAACTACAAAGTCCATCTGTATGGTAAATGGAGGAAATGGCCAATGGAACAAGAAGGTGGTGCTTATATATCTATAGATATTCGAATATTTCATTTGACTATATTTGATCATTTAACCTGGTACGGTAACTTTTTTAAATAATTTTTCCTGCGTATCTAAGTAATGTGCCTTTTATGATAAAATATCAATTTGTTTTCTTAAATGATTGCTGCAGCTCACAGGGAAGAGGCTGTCACAAAAAATGCTATTAAACAATTTTAACATAATAATATATTAATAACAGCATTAATTTATATATTAATATATAATATATATATTAATAACAACATTAATAACGTGCTAACCAATAACATGGTTAGCACGTTCGCCTCTCAGCGCTAGGGATTCCCGGTTCGAATCCCCATCTGAGTTTCCATGTTCTCCCCGTGTCCGCGTGGGTTTCCTCCGGGTTCTCCGGTTTCCTCCCACAGTCCAAAAACATGGATCAAGTCAATTGAATTCTCAAAATTGCCCCATATAGAGTGTGTCTGTGTGAGTGAGTGTGTGCCCAGCGATGGATTGGCGCCCTGTCCTGGGTCTACCTGCCCAGCGCCCGAGATGTTCTCCCCTGGATGGGCATGGGGAACCCCACCGCGACCCTAATAGAGGATAAAGCGGGAGATAATGAATGAATGAATATATTAATAACATTTAAATTCCAATATGTTTTTGGTCATTCTACATCAGAAGCATAATGCTTTACAAGAAGATCTGTGATAATCTAGTTATTTACAACTGTTTACAACTAATTTTAGTTTTAGAAAACATACAATTTGATGCATTGTGCTAATAAAAAGTTTGTGCATGTTGGTTGTTTTATTATTAGCTGAAAGGAAAATGCTGTTATACTTCAGTCTGGATTACAGAGGAGAAGTACAGGAGCTGACCTTTGACCAACCTAAAGTCCATACTCTCTTTTATGGCAGCTTTCACAAGGTACATTTTTTATTTTAAAAAATTATTTATAGGGTGATGAGTTACAGTAAGAAAAGTCATTGATTATGCTTTTGGGATTTTATGTTTAAAATATTGGTGTTATCTTTGGCAGATTCACATTTCAGTTAGTCAGGTGAGCGTATCATTATCAGTGGATTGCCAGCGAGTCGGTGAGCGACCATCCCGTCCATTGGGAAACATACCAACTGATGGCTTTGAGATGCTGGGAAAACTAGTAAGGACCCGAGGCCCCCGCAGTGGCTCTGCTGCTGTAAGTATAAAGCATGGGCACATGATGTACTTTACAATATTACATTATTTAATTAAACAGTATTAACTACAGGCGGCTTAGTGGTTAGCACGTTCGCCTCTCAGCGCTAGGGATTCCCGGTTCAAATCCCCATCTGGGTGGTGTTTCCATGTTCTCCCCGTGTCTGCGTGGGTTTCCTCCGGGTTCTCCGGTTTCCTCCCACAGTCCAAAAACATGGATCAAGTCAATTGAGTTCTCCAAATTGCCCCATATAGAGTGTGTCTGTGAGTGAGTGTGTGCCCAGCGATGGATTGGCGCCCTGTCCTGGGTGTATCTGCCCAGCGCCCGAAACGTTCTCCCCTGGATGGGCATGGGGAACCCCACCGCGACCCTACTAGAGGATAAAAGCGGATGATGATGAATGAATGAATAAGTATTAACTACAGGCGGCACGGTGGCTTAGTGGTTAGCACGTTCGCTTCTCAGCGCTAGAAATTCCCGGTTCGAATCCACATCTGGGTGGAGTTTCCATGTTCTCCCCGTGTCTGTGTGGGTTTCCTCCGGGTTCTCCGGTTTCCTCCCACAGTCCAAAAACATGTATCAAATCAATTGAGTTCTCCAAATTGCCCCATGTAGAGTGTGTGTGTGTGTGTGTGTGTGTGAGTGTGTGCCCAGCGATAGGTTGGCGCCCTGTCCTGGGTGTATCTGCCGAGCGCCCAAAACGTTCTCCCCTGGATAAGCATGGGGAACCCCACCGCGACCCTAGTAGAGGATAAAGCGGAAGATAATGAATGAAAAAAAGTATTAACTACACCCTTTAACAACTCTTAGATAATTTAAACTAAGAGACTTTGCCGAGTTCATGTTAACATAACAGTAATAGAAATGTAAATGTGACCTTACACTTCTAAATGTGGAATGGGTTTGTGAATAAACTGGTAGCTATTGCATGACTTTGAAGGTTTATGCTATCAAAATCAAATTACTTTATTAATCCCTGGGGACTGTTTGCTCTTAATTATCAAGGCTAGAGTAGAGTTGTCTCCTATGATAAATGCATAGCTTATGATGAATTGGAGAGTTGGATGATGTTAACCTCAGGTTGTTGAGCAATATGCAATAATAAGCATAATATTTCCTCACAATGTAGTATACTCTGTTCCAAAACAATTAAAATGTGTGTTTAATTAAGCAGATATAGTTGTAAACATGTCCATCGCTTAAATTCTTGCAGAGCCCGTTAAATTATAAATTTTGTTTATAATTTAAGAATTTCTAAATATGAAAAAATCTAATTCCATATCGACTTCTCACTTGTATACATTTTAATTAATTATAATTATCACAAGGTGGCTTAGTGGTTAGCACGTTCACCTCTCAGCGCTAGGGATTCCCGGTTCGAATCCCCATCTGGGTGAAGTTTCCATGTTCTCCCCGTGTCCGCGTGGGTTTCCTCCGGGTTCTCCGGTTTCCTCCCACAGTCCAAAAACATGGATCAAGTCAATTGAGTTCTCCAAATTGCCCCATGTTGAGTATGTTTGTGTGAGTGAGTGCGTGCCCAGCGATAGGTTGGCGCCCTGTCCTGGGTGTGTCTGCCCAGCGCCCGAAACGTCCTCCCCTGGATGGGCATGGGGAACCCCACCGCGACCCTAATAGAGGATAAAGCGGAAGATAATGAATGAATGAATGAATTCATGAATGAATAATTATAACAAAATTTTTCACATGAAGCAAAGCAAATGAATAAATGTCCTAATGTTACATACAACTTAATTCAATATTTTTATGTCTTAGTTTCAGCTGCAGTCATTTGAAATCATATGCAACACTACTTGGGCCTTAGAGGATACATGCTGTGACCTGCCTGCACAGGTGTGAAGTCTGTTACACACGAACATGCACTCACACATACACAAACGTGTTTAATTAATCACTCTTATCAGTACATTAGTGCTACCGTGAGTCTGTTTAAAGTTTTGGTCAAACTTTAAAAATAACATTACACTTTTTTAAAATTGACATTACACATTTTGCATTCAACATCATATGATGAATAAAGTGGATGATTAAATCTGATGTAATTATTTAACATACTAATATTAAAGCAAATACAGTCACTGGTTTTTTCGCCTCTGTTCTATTGATAAGACTTTTTAAAGCAGTTGGTGAACTCCATAAGATATCAACAAAACCTTTGACTATACACAACATTGTTTATTTATTTACTATTTTTATGTATTTATTATTTTTTTAATGGATTTCACTTATATATTTGCATATTGAATACCTACATTTAACATTCATGTTTATATATTTTGATTTTCTTATAATCATAAAAATTTGATAACTAATGTTATAGTAATATACTGCAATAATACATAACAATACAATACAGTTTGTATTATATTGTATTGTATTGTTCAACAATGCAAAATGGTGGAACAATCTTCCTAACTGTCTTTAAGATGGAGTCTCTTTGCATCTTTGAGAAACAACTATATACACATCTTTTTCACAAAAATACACATCTTTTTTGCAGGATCAATTAATGATCAGGTTTGAACATTCTACAGTGTAGCTGGGTTTTCCATAAATACTGACTTGTGGTGTTCTTATTTGTAAGTCGCTTTGGAAAAAAGCTTCTGCTAAATGAGTAAATGTATATTATATTCCTTATTAACACTTTTAATTATTCATATAATTATATATGTGTAAATTATTATTTGGTAGATGGGAAATTAATTGTATTGCCATTTATCTATACATATATAATAAAATATACAAAATCAGTAAAGTTGATGCTGTTGTTAGAAGTTACCCTTATTAAAACAAAAACAATGAACATATTCAGCAAGTGCTTTTAAACAGACAGTCTGCACAGAATCCTTGAGAATAGGGAAAATAAAATGATGTAACAGAAAACCACCATATACTGCAATAAATATGTTTTTATTTTATTTAGTTTTTTTTGTCTTGAGATGCCAATGTTATCTATACCTAGTTAATGCTCAATAAAAAAAAAGATTACACTGTTTACAATATGACAGAAGACCTTGGTTATTATCTAGGTTGAATGAGACCAAAACAAGCCTTGATGCCACTAACAAGACGAAGGTTGCAGGGCTTTAATCAAACCTCACAAAACACAATGATTAAAAAACAGAGTTTTTAAAGAAGTGATGTCTCCATTTATAACCCTTGCAGAGAGATGAAGAAAGTTGTCCTGCATTTTCATACGCATGCACCTGCACTTCTGATGTTCCAGGAGAAATGGGAGATCCGGGATTTCTTGTGAGTCCAAACATTTAAACATCTTAACTGTTCTATTAATAAATCATTTATATTTTAACTGTTACCTAATGGTATCTTATTGCCTCAGGGGAAACCTGGTCCACGTGGACTTAAGGGAGAGAAGGGGGAAGTAGGCCAGAAGGTAACCCCTCACAATATTTTCTTCCAGTCTGTTTGACCTTAAAACCCAAGTAGCACAGATCACCATGCTTACATCTCAAACAGTTTATGATACTTATTTTCATTTTAGGGTGAAACCGGACCTCCTGGCGAAGTCGGACCAGATGGGGGCTTAGGTCCATTGGGGTCTGTTGGCCCACGTGGAATAACCGTGCTGGGTAAAATGGTACTGTATGACTTCAGAGGTCGAGAAAAAATATAATGTCATGCAGTACAATCGTAAACCTCTGACTCTATCCATTTGTGTTTAGGGGCCTCCAGGGCATAGAGGAGAGAAAGGTGAAATGGGCAGACCAGGAAACCAGGTGAGTTTGATCTGTTTTATTATCAAATTAACCTGTGGTAGATGGTCAGAGCTCATACGGTTTTCTTTTTTAAGGGTTTTCCAGGACCGCCCGGCCTAAAAGGTGAAGAGGGCAGGCCTGGCCCTATGGCAAGTCTACAGCATTTTTTGTCAGATGATTATTTTAAAACTACAGTGATCTCTGTAGTTCCGTTAATTTCATTTGTTCTGATTTTAAACTACCAGGGAACCAGAGGTGTTGAAGGTAATATTGGACCTCCAGGAAACACAGGGCCAAGGGTAAGGTTACAAAACCAGACAGAATAAATCCAAGTAACAAGCAGCATAGTCTTCAAATTTCTATTAATGTTGTTGTCTCAGGGTCCCCAGGGTATTCAAGGCCACCAAGGACCTTCAGGAGACAGGGGTCCACTGGGACCTATAGGTCCTACAGTAAGTATAAATATTTATTCTACTGTTTTATACTGGTTGTCAGCCAAACAGCAGGTTAATGGATTACTGATGAGACTATTACTAATAATGAATCATTAATATTTAATAAAAGAATGAACAACTTCCTAATTTGTCTAATATAAATTAGCTATTGGCATGGGGAACCCCACCGCGACCCTAATAGAGGATGAAGCGGGAGATGATGAATGAATAAATGAATGAATGAATGAATGAATAAATTAGCTAAAATCATACTTTTAAAGGTGTCCGTTTGTGTTTTCTTTATTATTTTACCTATTTGCCAATAGACTTAAAAGTTTCAGTGTATTAGGGTGGTGGATGATTCTCAGTACTACAGTGATCCTGACATGGTGGTGTGTCAGTGTGTGTAGTGCTGGTATGAGTGGATCAGACACAGAGAACAGAACACCAATCAAAACATGCAGGTTCCTGATCAACTCGTATCATCATCCACCACCCTAATACCTGCTCTGTGGGGTTCCTGATCATCAGAGAACAGAGTAAATGGGACTAGCATAGTATGTAGAGAAACTGATTGAGCTACAGAATAGAATTGTAGAACAACCATGTCTAATCTAATAAAATGTCTGGTGAGTGTACATTTGGACTGGTGAGTGTACAGACTCATGTAATTAAAATTTCTGACCTGTCAGTGATGTTTGTTTTACTGTAGGGTCTTCCTGGGATTAAGGGAGAACGAGGCGAGAAGGTAAAAAATAATGTGGTATATTTTATTTAACTTTTTTTTGTTTTTCATAAAAGCTTTTAAATGTTTCATTGTATTATGTTTTGCAGGGAGAGCCACAATCACTTGGTGTTATCTATGACCTTGTCACGCGTGCTTGTGAGAAGCTAATGCACGGTATGTTTCAGTTTCAGAAAAGTTGCATTTAGTGACAATAATTATCCCAAGTACAGTTGAAAGTAATGAACTTGTCACTATATCCATCCTGGTAAAGGACACTTTCTTAAACAGTACCGCCTAAGGGACTGATGCCATCTACATACATCAAGCAGCAGTTTTTGCTTTATCAAATATATAGACCTATATCAAATCTCACAGACCTATATTTTTTCATCCACTGAAAAACTATACTGGATATAAACATGGTTTTCTTAATAACTTTGGCAAAAAACTTTGATTACAAAGACTAAGACTTTATTGGATGTGCATTTTATAATTTGCTGACATTGCCCATCACCATTATAAACTCTTTAATTTTATTATGTCTCTGTTCTAATGTTTTTTAATGTTATCACATTTCATTCATATTTTAAATTACAAAATATCATAAATTTTTATATGACTTTTTTCTCTTATGTTACTGTACCATAGATGAAGTGCTCAAGTTAGATGCCTTTCTGAATGAGATGCGTCGAAATCCTACACCTGTAGAGGAGCCCGTTGGACCTCCAGGAGAACCTGGAATCCCTGGAGGCAGAGGGGGTCCAGGGCCCAGGGGCCCTCCAGGACGACAGGGCAGCAGAGGGGAGCAGGGTAAACCAGGGTATCCTGGCGAGCAGGGTAAGGCTTTAGTTTATTGCACTTAAGTTAAAAGAATATAGCAGGTGATGTTGATGGTACACCGAATATTGTATTTATCAAAATTAGAGCCTTCTTGCAGCTCTCATGCCTAACATGTTACAGATTAGCTTATAATATGAACTTTTAGCCATTTATTGAACATTAGAAGGGATATTGCTAGCCCTATAGTATGAAGTTCAAATTCAATAAAATCATTTATTGAAATAAATTTGTTATTGATCAAAATTTCTGAAAATTCTTACTAAACATCAGACACTTTTATGTATGACAGCATAGTAACAGTATCTGACAGAGTAACAGTATCTGAGGACCTATGATCACCTATAACTGCAACCCATTATAATACATTATAATATCGAACTTTATAAGCTGTCAATTGGTAAAATGTTTTTGTCCACTTGGTTGCTGTGAAGGGCGGCATGGTGGCTTAGTGGTTAGCACGTTCTCCTCTCAGCACTAGGGATTCCCGTTCGAATCCCCATCTGGGTGGAGCTTCCATGTTCTCCCCGTGTTTGCGTGGGTTTCCTCCGGGTTCTCCGGTTTCCTCCCACAGTCCAAAAACATGGATCAAGTCAATTGAGTTCTCCAAATTGCCCCATATAGAGTGTTTGTGTGTAAGTGAGTGTGTGCCCAGCGATAGATTGGCACCCTGTCCTGGGTGTATCTGCCCAGCGCCCGAAACGTTCTCCCCCCCCGCGCCCCCCCCGCGACCCTAGTATAGGACAAAGCGGAAGATAATGAATGAATGAATGAATGAATGAATGGTTGCTGTGCAAGACTAATTCACTTGTATGCCACCAGGACGTAGAGGTTTGCATGGTGAGAAGGGGGAATCTGGCTCTAATGTGCAGGGGTCACAAGGAATGAAAGGTCTATCAGGTATTAACTACTTTAATATTATAATGGTCAAATAAATATTTATGATTCCTGGAATGCAATCTGATGGTCCACAATTAACCTGTTGGGGTTTGTATGGTCTTTTACTAGGACCACTTGGAGAAAGCAAGATGGGACCACCAGGACCTCGAGGTGAGGATGGTAAAACCGGTATTCCTGGCATTCCCGGAGCACTGGGACAGCCAGGTGAGATGGGTCCTTCTGGTGTGTGTGACAGCAGTGGATGCCAGCCGGGAGCCTTCCCACCAGGTATGTTAAGATTATGGTTCTGTACTCATCTGGTCAGTACTACTCAAAGGTCTGGACACGGCTCTTTTTGCTCAACTTGTTTTCCATTTTTATCAGTTTCAGTTACTGTAAAGATGGTTCTACAATTACAGACTGTAGTCCATCTGGTTGTGTTTTTAAAGTTAACATTGATTACTGAGTAACCGGATACTAGTTTCTCTACAATGAAAAAATGCCAACTATTTTACAGAACACATTTCATAAATAACAGCTGCAACAGGCATAATGCTCATCAGCAATCAGCTTGCTGTTAATATTAATCAGTATTTCCATTTTTCATTCATTCATTATCTCCCGCTTTATCCTCTATTAGGGTCGCGGTGGGGTTCCCCATGCCCATCCAGGGGAGAACGTCTCGGGCGCTGGGCAGATACACCCAGGACAGGGCGCCAATCCATCGCTGGGCACACACTCACTCACACAGACACACTCTATAAGGGGCAATTTTGAGAATTCATTTGACTTGATCCATGTTTTTGGACTGTGGGAGGAAACCGGAGAACCCGGAGGAAACCCACGCAGACACGGGGAGAACATGGAAACTCCACCCAGATGGGGATTTGAACCCGGGAATCCCTAGTGCTGAGAGGCGAGCGTGCTAACCACTAAGACACCGTGCCGCCGTATTTCCATTTATGGTACATAAATTATTTTAAATCCTGTAGTGGTCAGAGGTGTCAAAGCTGGACTAACAGCTCAGCCAATGATATTTAAGGACCAGAACTTCTATCAATTTGGTGCTGTCCATTTATAATCTGTTCACTTAGGATGGTTGTTAATGATAATTCTAAATAATGTGTCTTTTGACTTTACTGTGATATTTTATAATAAATGTCCATTTATGTTGATTTATTTATTGTTCTTTTCATTATTTCAGCGGATCCATATTTTGCATATCAACCATGATCACATTCCAAGGATTAAGATAATATTACTAGAAGAGAGCTGGTATCCCTCTGTACACCCATCATTCACAATATTAAAACCACTCACCGGTTTTGACTGACCTGTGCGTCATCACAGCAGGATACAATATAAAACTGGACCTGCATGAAAAGGACATGTGTTTTCATCGTCAGTTCTACTAACCTGATAGAGAATTTTATTCTCAGCACGATTCATTATGACTGACATCTTGAGGATCCTGATCATCCTGCCTTCAGTGCCAAGTGCTCTTATATAAGTTGACTGTTTATCATATGCAGCATTTTGCATATGAGCAAAAATAGGGCTATTTTTGTTGACATATGAGGATATATCTGCTATATAATTGCCAATTTTCGCACTGAGAATATTTGTGGTATTATTAACCAATACTGTGGTTTGTTGTATTTATGCACTACAATGTATGTGTTTTATAATAATGTTGTTGAAGGCATATTATTTCTACCCCTTCCTTTGGAACCAAATTGTATTGATTGAGACAATCATGATTGACTGTGATGTGTTTTAAAATCTTTGCTTTTCTAAATACTGCCCCTTTAACTTGATTTTATATAAATAGTAAATCGACAAAATGCTTAGAGCTGAGAAGCGAACGTGCTAACCACTAAGCCACTAGCAGAATTATTTATTTATTCATTATCTCCCGCTTTATCCTCTATTAGGGTCGCGGTGGGGTTCCCCATGCCCATCCAGGGGAGAACGTTTCGGGCGCTGGGCAGATAGACCCAGGACAGGGCGCCAATCCATCGCTGGGCACACACTCACTCACACACACACACTCTATATGGGGCAATTTGGAGAATTCAATTGACTTGATCCATGTTTTTGGCGGCACGGTGGCTTAGTGGTTAGCACGTTCTCCTCTCAGCGCTAGGGATTCCCGGTTCGAATCCCCATCTGGGTGGAGTTTCCATGTTCTCCCCGTGTCCGTGTGGGTTTCCTCCGGGTTCTCCGGTTTCCTCCCACAGTCCAAAAACATGGATCAAGTCAATTGAATTCTCAACATTGCCCCATATAGAGTGTATGTGTGTGTGTGAGTGAGTTAGTGCCCAGCGATGGATTGGCGCCCTGTCCTGGGTCTATCTGCCCAGCGCCCAAAATGTTCTCCCCTGGATGGGCATGGGGAACCCCACCGCGACCCTAATAGAGGATAAAGTGGGAGATAATGAATGAACCAAATTGTATTGATTGAGACAATCATGATTGACTGTGATGTGTTTTAAAATCTTTGCTTTTCTAAATACTGCCCCTTTAACTTGATTTTATATAAATAGTAAATCGACAAAATGCTTAGTTTCTCTATAAGTGCAAATGTGTTTAAGCTTTAAAAACTGCCTCTACTTTATAACAAATCTTGTGTGTAAACATTGCCCAACTTCTCCAGGACATAGGACCCTTACACCCTTGCCAGGCACACTGTGGAGATGATTGCTATCTTATATCCCGTTATAAGTCTATTTTAATGGCTTGTGCCTGCGTCATTTAAATAGCAATGTTGCTTGTGTATATGTAAATGCTGATGTGCTCAGTGATCCCAAGGTGTGTTCAGGTAAATCGCTGCCATATTGCTATCTTGGCAATGGAAACCACTGGTGCACCACTGACTGAAAACCTAGGTAGATGGCAACAGTCAGACTTTGATTGCAATCTTTGTAGTGAATTGTCAGCATAGTCTTGTACACCTCCGCTTATTACGCACAGAGACATACAGCTGTGCACAAATGCAGAGCACGTGCCAGTTTGCAGCTATGCAAACTTTTAGATCAAGAATAAACAGAATGTAAAATAAAAAAAGACAAAGTCAGAACTCACCAGGCTCTTAAAAGGTTCAAGTAGTTTATTTATATCGTGCTCTTTTTAAAACATTACATTGTCACAAATGGCGGCACGATGGTTTAGTGGTTAGCACGTTCGCCTCTCAGCGCTTGGGATTCCCGGTTCGAATCCCCATCTGGGTGGAGTTTCCATGTTCTCCCCGTGTCTGCGTGGGTTTCCTCCGGGTTCTCCGGTTTCCTCCCACAGTCCAAAAACATGGATCAAGTCAAATGGATTCTCAAAATTGCCCCATATAGAGTGTGTCTGTGTGAGTGAGTGAGTGTGCCCAGCGACGGATTGGCGCCCTGTCCTGGGTCTATCTGCCCAGCGCCCAAAATGTTCTCCCCTGGATGGGCATGGGGAACCCCACCGCGACCCTAATAGAGGATAAAGCGGGAGATAATGAATGAATGAATGAATGAATGAATGAATGATCCATGTTTTTGGACTGTGGGAGGAAACCGGAGAACTTGGAGGAAACCCACGCGGACACGGAACATGGAAACTCCACCCAGATGGGGATTCGAACCAGGAATCACTAGCGCTGAGAGGCGAACATGCTAACCACTAAGCCACCGTGCCGCCCCAGCAGAATTAATTTAGGAAAAAGTCGTTTAACACGATATAAAGGTGGTTTTAAAAAAATATGTTTGAATGTAATTTGCTTGTTTTCTGTAACTAACACCAAACTTTAAAAAAAAAAAAAAAAAAAAGTAATAGTGTCGTTTTGAACTTTACTCACTACGACCGCTAGAGGTCGCTGAGTCAACAAATGCAAATAAAAAGCGCCATAGACGGAACCTGTGCTGAGCAAGCTGAGCGTCAACGGACGCTTCATTTCGACGGAAACATCCGTTGAAGTATTTTATCAATAATGGCGAGTCGGAAAGGTAAAAAGAAGACTTCTGAGGAGACGGATAAATATTCGGTGCTGCTGCCGACATATAACGAGCGGGAGAATCTGCCTCTGATCGTGTGGCTGCTTGTTAAATACTTTGGAGAAAGGTACATGTCTACGTTGAGCCAAGTGCATTTCTTTTGCTGGTTTATCGGCGACATTGTGGGAGCGTTACAATCCGCAGCGCATGCGAATCTCAAGTGCACTAAGTAGGAGGTCGGAACATTCGTGTCATCTCGAGATTAGGTTGCCTAAGTGGGGAGCGCCATGGCGTCTGATATCCGGGCTAAAGCCTGTGTAGTTAGTGATGAGCTGTCACTGAGACAGGGTTTCACATCGTGTAGGTTTTGTCCGTTTATGTTTGGTTTTCAAAAGAAAAGCACAAACACCGCCATTTTATTACATACACCTTCTTAATTCTACACTCACTGTCTGTTTTTTTTAGTTTCATTGATGACATCCAGGCGGCACGGTGGCTTAGTGGTTAGCACGTTCGCTTCTCAGCACTAGGGATTCCCGGTTCGAATCCCCATCTGGGTGGAGTTTCCATGTTCTCCCCGTGTCCGCGTGGTTTTCCTCCGGGTTCTCCGGTTTCCTCCCACAGTCCAAAAACATGGATCAAGTCAATTGAGTTCTCTAAATTGCCCCATATAGAGTGTGAATGTGTGCCCAGCGATGGATTGGCGCCCTGTCCTGGGTCTATCTGCCCAGCGCCCGAAACGTTCTCCCCTGGATGGGCATGGGGAACCCCACCGCGACCCTAATAGAGGATAAAGCGGGAGATAATGAATGAAATGATGACATCCGGGGTGGCACGGTGGCTTAGTGGTTAGCATGTTCTCCTCTCAGCACTAGGGATTCCCGGTTCGAATCCCCATCTGGGTGGAGTTTCCATGTTCTCCCCGTGTCCGCGTGTGTTTCCTCCGGGTTCTCCGGTTTCCTCCCACAGTCCAAAAACATGGATCAAGTTAATTGAGTTCTCCAAATTGCCCCATATAGAGTGTGTCTGTGTGAGTGAGTGTGTGCCCAGCGATGGATTGGCGCCCTGTCCTGGGTCTATCTGCCCAGCGCCCGAGACGTTCTCCCCTGGATGGGCATGGGGAACCCCAACGCGACCCTAATAGAGGATAAAGCGGGAGATCATGAATGAAATTATGACATCCGGGGTGGCACGGTGGCTTAGTGGTTAGCATGTTCTCCTCTCAGTACTAGGGATTCCCGGTTCGAATCCCCATCTGGGTGGATTTTCCATGTTCTCCCCGTGTCCGCGTGGGTTTCCTCCGGGTTCTCCGGTTTCCTCCCACAGTCCAAAAACATGGATCAAGTCAATTGAGTTCTCCAAATTGCCCCATATAGAGTCTGTGTGAGTGAGTGAGTGTGTGCCCAGCGATACGATTCTGGGTCTATCTGCCCAGCGTCCGAAACGTTCTCCCCTGGATGGGCATGGGGAACCCCACCGCGACCCTAATAGAGGATAAAGCAGAAGATAATGGATGGATGATGACATCTGTAGAGTTTGTAGTTCTGTAGTTACATTCTGTAGTCCATCTGTTTTTCTACATACTTTGTTAGTCCACTTTGCTCTGTTTTCTGATCACCAGGACCCCCACAGAGCAGATATTATTAGGGTGGTAGATAATGGTATGAGTGGATCAGACACCTGTATGTTTTGATCGGTGTACTGTTCTCTGTCCAGCAGCCTTCTGTGTCTGATCCATTTCATCCACCACCCTAATAACTCATCTTTGATCTATCTATATCCTGATCATTAGAGAACAAACTAAAGCAGACTAACAAAGTATGTAGAAAAAACGAATTGACTACTGACTGTAACTGTAGTACTGATATATATTTATATACTGTATGTATGTATATGTGGTTATTAAGTGTATGGCTGCACCAAAACAAAAAACAATAATTCAGTGCACTTATTCATTCATTCATTATCTTCCGCTTTATCCTCTATTAGGGTCGCGGTGGGGTTCCCCATGCCCATCCAGGGGAGAATGTTTTGGGCGCTGGGCAGATACACCCAGGAGAGAGTGCCAATCTATCGCTGGGCACACACTCACTCACTCACACAGACACACTCTATATGGGGCAATTTGGAGAACTCAATTGACTTGATCCATGTTTTTGGACTGTGGGAGGAAACCGGAGAACCCGGAGGAAACCCATGCAGACAAGGGGAGAACATGGAAACTCCACCCAGATGGGGATTCGAACCGGGAATCCCTAGCGCTGAGAGGAGAACATGCTAACCACTAAGCCACCGTGCCGCCTCAGTGCACTTAATTGATTCATAATCTTCTTTGTGTGGGTTTCCTCCCACATACTAAAGTCTTGCTAACAGGTAAAATGAAGATTTCTTTAACCGCCGTGATGAACGCTTGTAAATGTTTTGTTGGGCGAAAGCTATTGATGCTGTCCTGGTGTTAAAACCTCTAAACAGATTTTTTTTTAAAAAAAACTGGCAGAGTGAACCCTGTATTTATGGATGTACTAAAGATTTAAATTAAATTTATGCATTTTTGCATTTATAATGCAGACAAGGCTGTGCACAGTCTTTTTCCATAATTTTTAAGCTTGTTATACAGTTGGGACTGTTTTTACATACTAAATTTGCCTTTAAAATGCAGGCTGTGATGCATCCACAACATTTATTCAACTTTATACATTATGCTTCACAAACTAATACTTCTATTTAAAAAAAGAAATTGGGTCACAACTAATAATAAATAAAATATTTTACTTTGTGCCGTTGTCATGTGTATAAAATCGAGCACGGAGGCAGGCATGTTTGAGAATTGTTTTCAAATTATGGTGGCACGGTGGCTTAGTGGTTAGCACGTTCTCCTCTCAGCGCTAGGGATTCCCGGTTCGAATCCTAATCTGGGTGGAGTTTCCATGTTCTCCCCGTGTCCGCGTGGGTTTCCTCCGGGTTCTCCGGTTTCCTCCCACAGTCCAAAAACATGGATCAAGTCAATTGAATTCTCAAAATTACCCCATATAGAGTGTGTCTGTGTGAGTGAGTGTGTGCCCAGAGATGGATTGGCGCCCTGTCCGGGGTGTATCTGCCCAGTGCCCGAGACGTTCTCCCCTGGATGGGCATGGAGAACCCCACCGCGACCCTAATAGAGGATAAAGCGGGAGATAATGAATGAATGAATGTTTTCAAATTTGGAGAAAGCCCTTTTCTGTTCCAGTATGATTGTATCCAAATAGGTAAGGCAAGGTCCATAAAGCTGTGTGAGTTTGGAGTAAATAAACCTGAACCAATCTACACACAACCCTGATCTCTATCCCATGAAATACCTGTGGGATTAACTAAAATGGTGATTGAGGGGCTTTCTCATCCAGCATCGTGTGATTTCACAAATGCCTTTCTGGATGAATGGGCAAATAATCCCAAAGACAACCTGCAGTATTTTGTAAAAAAAATTCTTTCAGAGGGGTGGGGGGAGACATTTGTAACGGGATGTCATAAAAGGTTCTACTAGTATAATGTTTTTTGGGTTTTTTTTTTTTTGGTGTCCGAATACTTTTGTCCATATATTGCAAGTTACACATTATATATATATATATATATATATATATATATATATATATATATATATATATATATATATATATATATATATATATATATATATCATTCATTATTATCTCCCGCTTTATCCTCTATTAGGGTCGCGGTGGGGTTCCCCATGCCATCCAGGGGAGAGCGTCTCGGGCGCTGGGCAGATAGACCCAGGACAGGGCGCCAATCCATCGCTGGGCACACACTCACTCACACAGACACACTCTATATGGGGCAATTTGGATAATTCAATTGACTTGATCCATGTTTTTGGACTGTGGAAGGAAACCGGAGAACCCGGAGGAAACCCACGCGGACACTGGGAGAACATAGAAACTCCACCCAGATGGGGATTCGAACCGGGAATCCCTAGTGCTAGCTAACCACTAAGCCACCGTTCCGCCCTTGTTCTTAATTAGTGGAAGCAATAGCTCTAATCATTTGGATTTTAATAGAAAAAGTCAGATTTCCACACAAGTAGTTTGTAATGGACACATCTGACGTTATTTAGCAAACACACATCTTTTATGGGTAGGAGTGGTTGCTCAGTGGTTTGGGTGTTGGGCTGTCAATCTGAAGGTTGGGGGTTCAAATCCCAGGTCCACTGAAGTTACCAATGTGGGTCCTTGAGCAAGACCCTTAACCCTCATTGCTACAGGGTTGTTGTGATTAACCCTGTGTTCACCTTGTAAGTCGCTTTGGATAAAAGCGTCCAATAAATGACCCAATTTTCATGCAGGTTGTTTACGCTGTTACAGGTCTGATGGAGCTAAACTTGTAAGACTATGTAATTTAACTACAAACTGCTACCTATTATATGCGATTAACACACAGGTTTAGACTTTAAGTGTTAGGTTCACAGACATGTTAACTATTAACAAATAACCCGCTTTCTTTCTGTGTCCAGTGGCTATAATTATGAGATTATTGTCATTGATGATGGAAGTCCTGACGGTACACTACAGATTGCAGAGCAGCTGCAGAAACTTTATGGCGAGGAGAAGATTGTAAGTTTTAACCCATTAACCTGCTAAATGACAGCATGGTTTGTGTACATCATACTTACCTATATCCTATTCTAATCCTGCATCCTTTTTAGGTCCTCAGGCCGAGAGCCCAAAAATTGGGTCTGGGTGAGTTAACAACACATTGTTAATGCCACACAGTGTGAATTAAATCTGTAATAAACATTGTATCCTGAGCTCACATGTAAATCAAAGATTCAGAAACAGTCACTGTGGCTTTGTGATTTTAGAAAGTAATATCCATGGTGACAAAACGAATGCCTGCAGGCGTGTAAAAGTAATAAAAATGTATCTGGTTCTTTTAAGCTTCATGTAATTTTTTAAAATATTTTTTTATATGGACTGTAAGGTGGCCTCTGGAAAATACCTTTATTGTCAAGGGATTTATATATAAACGAAACCTTGATTACCACACCACTCACCCATCTATTAAGATGTGACCTTCAGTAAGAGTTTCAGTATTATTCTGTTTCAGGGACTGCATACATTCATGGCATTAAGCATGCTACAGGAAACTTTATCATCATAATGGATGCTGATTTGTCTCATCATGTAAGGACAACATTTTCTGTCAGTTTTAGTAACTAAAACTTTGATTGATTCATTCATTCATTCATCATCTCCCGCTTTATCCTCTATTAGGGTCGCGTTGGGGTTCCCCATGCCCATCCAGGGGAGAACGTTTCGGGCGCTGGGCAGATAGACCCAGGACAGGGCGCCAATCCATCGCTGGGCACACACTCACACACACAGACACATTCTATATGGGGCAATTTGGAGAATTCAATTGACTTGATCCATGTTTTTGGACTGTGGGAGGAAACCGGAGAACCCGGAGGAAACCCACACGGACACGTGCTAACCACTAAGCCACCGTGCCGCCCTAACTTTGATTCAAATTGGTTAAATATTTAACCAATAGCTTAGTGGCTTAGTGGTTAGCAGTTTCTCCTCTCAGCGCTAGGGATTCCCGGTTCGAATCCCCATCTGGGTGGAGTTTCCATGTTCTCCCCGTGTCCGTGTGGGTTTCCTCCGGGTTCTCCAGTTTCCTACCACAGTCCAAAAACATGGATCACATCAATTGAGTTCTCCAAAATTGCCCCATATAGAGTGTGTCTGTGTGAGTGAGTGCCCAGCGATAGATTGGCGCCCTGTCCTGGGTGTATCTGCCCAGCGCCCGAAACGTTTTCCCCTGGATGGGCATGGGGAACCCCCCCGTGACCCTAATAGAGGATAAAGTGGAAGATAATGAATGAATGAATAAATGAATTTTAAATAATTCAAAATTGAGTTACTAAAAAGATCTTCAATTTTACAACATATGGTGGTGATTTTTTTTTTTGTATGTTTGTGTTACAGCCCAAGTTTATACCACAGTTCATAGAGTAAGTCTTTAAGCTTTTTTATGTTTTTACAGTAGTATTTTTTTTTTCTAATACATTTAGCAATATAATGTGCACTGCTGTATTTCACCTTCTTGTGTAGGAAACAAAAACAAGGTGGATTTGACTTGATATCTGGAACACGGTACATAGGAGATGGTGGTGTGTATGGATGGGACCTGAAAAGGAAACTCATAAGGTGATCTATTAATAACATTACTTCTCAGTTATCCCATTTTTTTAGTCATGTCTGTTATCTATTTTTCAAAACGTACTATTTTTTACATTCTTTATAAATAAAGATGTCTTAGCCATGAACTTATAGTCTTCGTGTTTGCTGTCTCTCCCGTCTAGCCGAGGGGCGAACTTCATCACGCAGGTCCTGTTGAGACCAGGAGCATCAGATCTGACGGGGAGTTTTAGGTATGAGGTCTTTTTTAAAAGGCTTTTTTAGTTGGTGACAGCTGGGTGTAAAAGTAATCACTCAATACATAAAAAATGCAGTGGGCTTAACATTCCCTTTAACCTAACCACATGTATCTTTCTTATTTTTTGCAGGCTTTATAAAAAGGATGTGCTGGAGCGTCTGGTGGAGCGTTGTGTATCCAAAGGCTATGTTTTTCAGATGGAGATGATCGTCCGTGCCAGACAACTTGGCTTTAGCATTGGAGAGGTTGTTTTACTTAAATAAAGACTTTATTCAATTCATCGCGAGGCACACCGATACACAGACACACACATACAATATAAGAGCTATTTAGATGGGGGCCATTTAGAGCATCCAGTTCACTTTAAATCCTTGTTTTTGAACTGTGGGAGGAAACCTGACAACATGGAGGAAACCCACGCAGACACAAGGAGAACATAAGAACTCCAACCAGGTCAGGATTCGAACCTGAATCTCCAGCACTGAGAGGTGAACGTGCTTACCAATGTGCCGCCCCTTAAAGCTTTCACAATATATTAATTTTATTAAAAATCAAAAGGTTCAGCCATAATTTAAAAAACAAACTGTTCTGTTCCCAGCATTATTCTTTGTAAATGGCATTTTTCTTAGTTGAAGTTGTACTTAATGTCTCACTTGTTTTACTTTACTTTTCATTTTTTCAAAAAAAAAAACTTTTTTTTGTAAAAACTGTTTGTCTATTGCTGAATGCTTATAGTAGTTTTATAAGCATATTGCATATTAGTCAAATAGCTAAAAAAAAAAATAGATTGTGGATTGCAAAGCAGGTATGGCTTAACTGATGGCTTCATGTTTTATAATGAAATCAGGTCTAATTTCCAAAAAAAAAAAAAAATTTGCTAATTTTTTTTTCATGTAACTTTTGCAAACAGGTTTTAAAATATGACTTTAATGTGTTCTCTATCGGTGCCATGTTTAAATACCACTAGCTATATATATTATATATATATATATATATGTGTGTATATATATATATATATATATATATATATATATATATATATATATATTTTTTTTTTTTTTTACCAGATACAACATATGGTTAGATCCTTTCCTCTGTATTCTCTTTATGCTAATTGCTGTTATATGTAACCTTTGTGTCTTTTTGTTCTGCAGGTTCCAATCTCCTTTGTAGACCGTGTTTATGGTGAGTCCAAATTAGGAGGAAATGAAATCGTCTCCTTCCTAAAAGGATTACTCACTCTCTTTGCCACAACATGAGTCCATCACAAGGTGTGTTTGGTAATGTGAAAGTGAATGGACAAAATGCTCAGTACAGACATTCTGCCTCCACCTGCTGGACTCTGACAGTTCTTGTTGGATTAAATGTCCAATATTAAAAATGTAGCTTGCACTAATTATTTAGGCTCTGTGGGATTTGTGTTTTTATCATTTACATTAATCCGAGACCGGAGTTATGGGGACAAAGTAGGATTCTCAAATGTCCACACTGTAACCAGATCCAGATATAAATCCTGTAATACTTAATGGATGTTAATAATTTTTGTTTAATCATTTCACTGTTCTACTAAATGTATGGCAGTGCAATGCTGTTTTCAGAACGGTAGCAGGACCACAGTTACAGAGATTTGAGGGAAGCCATTAATTATTAATGCTGATTTGTAAAGATACAAAAAATCTATTTTTAATTATCGTCATGAATGGGGATTTTTCACGTTGCTCAATGTAGTTACAAAATGTAATGTGTTTAAATTAGTGGTAAATAAATATTTTATACAAAGTTTCATTTTTGTCCGACTTTAATGGTTTTTAAATTAATCTGTTTGAACACCTAAGTTCAAATGAGGGGCTTCACATTGATGCCTTAAAACGATCCATCAACAGTCTAAAGACATGTAAGAATAATAAATTGCTTTACGTTTGTGTGTCTGCCTTAAATGACGCAGAGATCGGTATATAGCTGGGATAAGCTTCTCATTAGGATAGTCAACATGAAAATGAATTATTTAAATGAAAAGTTTTGTGTTTGTGTAGATAAACCCTTTTTTACTTAACAGCTCCCCCTTTATTTTCACTGTATGCATTAACGGTTCAGAGACTAATAGTTTATTCTACCTATTGTTAGTGATCTATATAAAAACCTAAACCTGATAAATTCCATGTATCGTGTATTACATTTACAGTGAATTGGTTTTAGTCACTGAAATGACTTGTTTCCTGTTAGTAATCACAGCACTGTTAATTGCACTGTTGAACTTCTTTAATTAGGGGTTACCTGGGTTAGATTTTTGGTACTCCACCACCATTCTAGAAAACAACTATTTTACCAAGCATTCTTTAAGAAGGTTCTTTGCTTCCCATTAAGCTGCATCCTGTTGGTGGAATGAGGTCAATAATGAGGACGAAAGAGACACTAATTAAATTGTCCTGTCTAGTACCCATTAATCCATAATACTCTATAATATTTAACAATGTTATTGCTACTAACATGTGTTAGTATTCTACCTGACAGAAATCGTTTTACTTAACGGCTCCCCCTTTATTATCAGTTTGCATTAACGGTTCAAAGACTAATAGTTTATTCTACCTATTGTTAGTGATCTATATAAAAACCTAAACCTGATAATTCCATGTATTGTGTATTACATTTACAGTGAATTGGTTTTAGTAATTGAAATTACTTGTTTACTGTTAGTAATCACAGCACTGTTAATCTTCTTTAATTAGGGGTTACCCGGGTTAGATTTTTGGTACTCCACCACCATTCCAGAAAGCATAACTATTTTACCAAGCATTCTTTAAGAAGGTTCTTTGCTTCCCATAAAGCCGCATCTTGTTGGTGGAATGATCAGTCAATAATGAGGACTAAAGAGACACTAATTAAATTTAATTAAATTGTCCTGTCTAGTACCCATTAATCCATAATACTCTATAATGTTTAACAATATTATTGCTACTAACAGGTGTTAGTACTCTACCTGACAGAAATCTTTTTACTTAACGGCTCCCCCTTTATTATCACTGTTTGCATTAACGGTTCAGAGACTAATAGTTTATTCTACCTATTGTTAGTGATCTATATAAAAACCTAAACCTGATAATTCCATGTATTGTGTATTACATTTACAGTGAATTGGTTTTAGTAATTAAAATGACTTGTTTCCTGTTAGTAATCACGGCACTGTTAATTGCACTGTTAGCCTTCTTTAATTAGGGGTTACCTGGGTTAGATTTTTGGTACTCCACCACCATTCTAGAAAACAACTATTTTACCAAGCATTCTTTAAGAACGTTCTTTGCTTCCCATAAAGCCACATGCTGTTGGTGGAATGATGAGTCAATAATGAGGACTAAAGAGACACTAATTAAATTGTCCTGTCTAGTACCCATTAATCCATAATACTCTATAATGTCTAACAATATTATTGCTACTAACAGGTGTTAGTACTCTACCTGACAGAAATCTTTTTACTTAACAGCTCCCCCTTTATTTTCACTGTATGCATTAACTGTTCAAAGACTAATAATTTGTTCTACCTATTGTTAGTGATTTATAGTAAAACCTAAACCTGATAAATTCCATGTATTGTGTATTACATTTACAGTGAATTGGTTTTAGTAATTGAAATGACTTGTTTCCTGTTAGTAATCACAGCACTGTTAATTGCACTGTTAATCTTCTTTAATTAGGGGTTACCTGGGTTAGATTTTTGGTACTCCAGCACCATTCTAGAAAACAAATATTTTACCAAGCATTCTTTAAGAAGGTTCTTTGCTTCCCATAAAGCCGCATCTTGTTGGTGGAATGAGGAGTCAATAATGAGGACTAAAGAGGCACTAATTAAATGTAATTAAATTGTCCTGTCTAGTACCCATTAATCCATAATACTCTATAATGTTTAACAATATTATTGCTACTAACAGGTGCTAGTATTCTACCAGACAGAAATCTTTTTACTTAACGGCTCCCCCTTTATTTTCACTGTATGCATTAACGGTTCAAAGACTAATAGTATATTCTACCTATTGTTAGTGATTTATAGTAAAACCTAAACCTGATAATTCCATGTATTGTGTATTACATTTACAGTGAATTGGTTTTAGTAATTGAAATGACTTGTTTACTGTTAGTAATCACAGCACTGTTAATCTTCTTTAATTAGGGGTTACCCGGGTTAGATTTTTGGTACTCCACCACCATTCCAGAAAGCATAACTATTTTACCAAGCATTCTTTAAGAAGGTTCTTTGCTTCCCATAAAGCCACATCTTGTTGGTGGAATGATCAGTCAATAATGAGGACTAAAGAGACACTAATTAAATTTAATTAAATTGTCCTGTCTAGTACCCATTAATCCATAATACTCTATAATCTTTAACAATATTATTGCTACTAACAGGTGTTAGTACTCTACCTGACAGAAATCTTTTTACTTAACGGCTCCCCCTTTATTTTCACTGTATGCATTAACGGTTCAGAGACTAATAGTTTATTCTACCTATTGTTAGTGATCTATATAAAAACCTAAACCTGATAATTCCATAATAATAATTCCACTGTTAACCTTCTTTGATTAGGGGTTACCTGGGTTAGATTTTTGGTACTCCACCACCATTCTAGAAAGCATAACTATTTTACCAAGCATTCTTTAAGAAGGTTCTTTGCTTCCCATTAAGCTGCATCCTGTTGGTGGAATGGTGAGTCAATAATGAGGACTAAAGAGACACTAATTAAATTGTCCTGTCTAGTACCCATTAATCCATAATACTCTATAATGTTTAACAATATTATTGCTACTAACAGGTGTTAGTACTCTACCAGACCAATCTTTTTACTTAACAGCTCCCCCTTTATTTTCACTGTATGCATTAACTGTTCAAAGACTAATAGTTTGTTCTACCTATTGTTAGTGATCTATATAAAAACCTAAACTTGATAATTCCATAATAATAATAATTCCATAATTCCACTGTTAACCTTCTTTAAATAGGGGTTACCTGGGTTAGATTTTTGGTACTCCACCACCATTCTAGAAAACAACTATTTTACCAAGCATTCTTTAAGAAGGTTCTTTGCTTCCCATAAAGCTGCATCCTGTTGGTGGAATGATGAGTCAATAATGAGGACTAAAGAGACACTAATTAAATTGTCCTGTCTAGTACCCATTAATCCATAATACTCTATAATGTTTAACAATATTATTGCTACTAACAGGTGCTAGTATTCTACCAGACAGAAATCTTTTTACTTAACGGCTCCCCCTTTATTATCATTGTATGCATTAACGGTTCAAAGACTAATAGTTTATTCTACCTATTGTTAGTGATTCATAGTAAAACCTAAACCTGATAATTCCATATATTGTGTATTACATTTACAGTGAATTGGTTTTAGTAACTGCAATGACTTGTTTCCTGTTAGTAATCACGGCACTGTTAATTGCACTGTTAGCCTTCTTTAATTAGGGTTACCTGGGTTAGATTTTTGGTACTCCACCACCATTCTAGAAAACAAATATTTTACCAAGCATTCTTTAAGAACGTTCTTTGCTTCCCATAAAGCCACATCCTGTTGGTGGAATGAGGAGTCAATAATGAGGACTAAAGAGACACTAATTAAATTGTCCTGTCTAGTACCCATTAATCCATAATACTCTATAATGTTTAACAATATTATTGCTACTAAGAGATGCTAGTACTCTACCAGACAGAAATCTTTTTACTTAACGGCTCCCCCTTTATTTTCACTGTTTGCATTAATGGTTCAGAGACTAATAGTTTATTCTACCTATTGTTAGTGATCTATATAAAAACCTAAACCTGATAATTCCATAATAATAATTCCACTGTTAACCTTCTTTAATTAGGGGTTACCTGGGTTAGATTTTTGGTACTCCACCACCATTCTAGAACGCATAACTATTTAACCAAGCATTCTTTAAGAACGTTCTTTGCTTCCACTGTTGGTGGAATGATGAGTCAATAATGAGGACTAAAGAGCCACTAATTAAATTGTCCTGTCTAGTACCCATTAATCCATAATACTCTATAATGTTTAACAATATTATTGCTACTAACAGGTGTTAGTACTCTACCTGACAGAAATCGTTTTACTTAACGGCTCCCCCTTTATTATCACTGTTTGCATTAACGATTCAAAGACTAATAATTTGTTCTACCTATTGTTAGTGATTTATAGTAAAACCTAAACCTGATAATTCCATAATAATAATTCCATAATTCCACTGTTAACCTTCTTTAATTAGGGGTTACCTGGGTTAGATTTTTGGTACTCCACCACCATTCTAGAAAGCATAACTATTTAACCAAGCATTCTTTAAGAACGTTCTTTGCTTCCACTGTTGGTGGAATGATGAGTCAATAATGAGGACTAAAGAGCCACTAATTAAATTGTCCTGTCTAGTACCCATTAATCCATAATACTCTATAATGTTTAACAATATTATTGCTACTAACAGGTGTTAGTACTCTACCAGACAGAAATCTGCTTTATGACCATGACATAATGCCCTTATATCTGTTATTGAGGGAACACCCTTGAGGTGGTCTCGAGGTCCGCATACCAAGCCTAACACCCCCAGCCCTCCACGTGGAAAAGTAGTCCCGGTTACTTGTGCGCCGTACCAGCAACACAGCGCCACCACCTGAACTGAGTACTAAGGCTCTGTACACATCCGACTCTCGGCGGGGGCAGATGCCCGATGCAGAATCGACGCAGTTCACTTCGTCCAATCGCGTGGCACTCGGTGGCGCCCCCTATAGATATTCTGCCTGCTATTACACACGGGGGGTTGTTTACTGCCTCTCCTAAAAGCCCGTGGAAGAATTAGTTCGCGCCAAGACGGCCGGCGTTTTGAAGTCTCCAGGTAAGCGCTCGTGTACAGGTACAGGGGCGCGTGCGCGGCCTAATTAACGAGCCGGTGCGTCTGTGCCGTGCCTCGAACCCCGGCAATCAAACACATATGTCACTTCCGCCCCGTTTTTCACACGCCATTTTGGACGGGACATATTCGGGACCGGGAGGATACATTGTTAAGGGAAACACCGCCGAGCAGCGCGTTAAACGGTTAATTGTCCTGCTGTCGCCTCACTTTGGAGCGAGGGGGCGCATCTGTTTATGTGAACGCGAGTCGCCGGTCGTCAGGTGTGTTCCCTTCTCTTTTTTTTTTCTTTCGTTCGCCTCGCGTCTGCGCGACTGCTCAATGAGCAGGTCTGCCGGACAGACAGAGGCAGGCGGCTCCGGGGTCGGATGGAGGCAGGAGTCGGGCTCCCTCTCTCGGTGAGGTGTGTGAGCGTCTCGGCTTGTCTTTAGTCCGCTGCGGCCGGAACAGGATCCAGGCTGCAGGAGGAGACGCTGCTCGCTTTTGTCTCTGAACGAGCATTCCGTGCAAGGCGCCCTCATCCTTACTGCTACTCCAGTCCGGTAACAGCAGGTAAAGCCGCCCTGTCACGGCTCCCAAACGCATCGCTACAACACTGTGAATGTTGTTAGGACGGAAAACGTCGGCTAACCGTGCTAGCTAACGAGTTCGGGCACTAGCTCCGGAAAGCACCCGGTTCCAGCTCGCTCGCTCGCCTAGCAGTGGTTTATGAATCGGGCCACTTGATGACTGAAAAGCGCGGCTGCCTGAACGTAGCATCAGAATACAGCCAGCACACGCGAGCAGGACGGACTTCAGCAGAGCAGTTTATGAATTATTAAGTAGTGAGCGGGTTAGCTACATCTCGAGGCTAGCTGACAAGCGATGAAGCTGATGGAGGAGGAAGTCGATCACCTCAGCGACAGGGATGAGAGCATCCTCACTGAACCTTATCGATCTGAGTCTGTCCTGACGTTCCTACGCCATGTGCTCGATCACAACGAGGTGGCACCTCTGATTCACACTGACTCGCTTTTAATTAACAAAGCTTTTTTTTCTGGATCCTTCACATTTTTTTTTTGGAAAACGCGTGTGTTACACGTATTTCAAACCGACCTTGATTTTGGGCACACTGCCTGCCTGCCTGCCTGCCTTGCATAGGGATTCAATTAACTTCTTGTGTTGTGAAACTTAAAGTTATGACGCTGGACGCTTTCTGATTTCTCACAGTTTTAAACATCCAGTTAACCGCAGTTGTGCCATAAGCCAAATTATTTTCCATAGGTTTTAATGTCCAAAAGAACTAGGATGTAATAATTATAACTAAAATGGTTTGTTGACTTAATATAAAGACATTTGATTGGTAGAGGAAAAGATTTTTCTAGCAGACAAACCAGGTCCATACCAATAGTTTTTGACTAAATAGGTTCATTGCTGTTTAACTGATTTGTCAGCTGTGTCAACATTGAATTATTATGGTGATTAAGCACAGGACAGTTACTCATACATCATCATACATACAATTAAGCTCAATTAGTGATCCCTTAGTCCTCCTGATTGCACTGCTTTGGTTTTGGTAGTTTGGGTAGTATGTGTAAATTCGAAATTGATCTTTTTTTGTATCAGTCTAAATGATCTAGTCCTTCTATACCCAAGACAGGATGAATAATCCAACCCAGAATCCACTGCAGACTTTTGCACTGGTTCCCTGCTGCCTCTACAGGAGGCGCCATTCTGTGATCGCGGGTCAGGAGCCTGCACAAAAAAAAAAAATGAGAGCAGGAAAGGGGCAGGCGGTGCAGGGAGAGGCTTATATAACAGGCGACTCAAAGCTGGCCTCTAGCGCCATCTACTTTTAAGGGCATAGTCTATCATAAAGAAAGGCCTGTTTTGCTGCGCCCATGGGCAGTTCCGAGTTGCCAAGTGAGTGCAGTGATTTTATTGCTTCTGTTTGGTGCAGTGTGGTTTACAGATCTGATGGTCAGTGCAGGGTCCAGCTGCTTTTCTGGATTTCAGTCAGAGGGTCAGTTCATTGAGTAAACCCTGGCCTGCATCTTGCCTGAAGGACACTATAATGTTTTCTATTGTGAGAGGTGACTCGAGAGGTCAATAAATAATGTTCCATGTTACTGTGACGATACTCTATGTAGCCTGACATTTAGGCATGCACCCATTGTAACATTGTAGACCTGCATAGATACAAATTTGTGAGCTTTGTTTTTTTCCATTATATATTCAGTCTGATCAAGAATATTTCAGAACCATGCACAGCCAACCTCATGGTTCACTGATCTTAAAAGGAGTACTTCCTAGGCTCTGTGTTGGATATCAGAGGACACCTCCAGAGGTTTTCTTGGAGTTCATGCCTGGATGAGTTATTCCTTTTTCTGTGACACTAGAGGAAACCACATTCTATTTGTCAAATGGCTTTTTTTTTTACAAGTGTGTAAATATAGATTTAAGTCTCCAGATTGTGTGTAGTCAACAAGCTAATGATTTTTTTATGATTCCTTAAAATCTGCTTTATTTGCTGCAGCCATAATTGAGTTATTGAATAATATGTCACACAATCTGTTACATTTTTCGGTGCTCTGGACTTTACACACACAGAGGAAAGCTTATACACACTGAATTAGATGTAAAAGCATGCATGCAGCCCTTATTTAGGACTAGCATCAGCATTCGTGGGACCAGATTATTTGTTGTTAAACAGCTAAAGCAGATTTTTAAATAAATATTATAAGAATATTATTAATTTATCTATTTAATTACCCAGTCTTTTACAGGGAACATAATATGAGCAAAATGCCCAGACATACACACAAACAGACTTGCAGATATGAGGTTTTTTGCATGCCCATTCTCATCATCGTTTATTTAGGAATACTTTGCTGTATGTCTGGAATATTTGCTCACTTGATGTTGAACTCATATTACAAAAAAAGTGTTATTTTTTTTATGTTTCATTTTATTTGTACATTGTACAATTTTACTTGTTCATAAGCATGTAAGCTACATGGACAAAGGTTTTGGGACACACCTCTTAATCAGGTTGCATATAGTCCCATTGCCACAGGTTTGGAAAATCAGGCTCCTAGCAATAAATATTGGACAGCCTTATTCTTTTGATTCTCTGGGAACTCTTTTGGGATAATTCAGAAGAGAGGTTGTGAGCCAGGCCCTCCTGTTCAATACAATTGATGCTTTAGTGGACAGGGCAAATATTCCCAAAGATTTTTCACAAGTATAAAAACTGTTTTAGTTGAAAAGCATTAACCAGCTTTTAGTAGGATGGTATGTCCCAAAATTTCTGTCAATGTAGTCTGTGTGTATGGCTTCTATTATTTAATGTTAAAATTCTATGTGCTTTTTGCTACTATTGTGGGGGATTTCTCTGTATATTTAACACTAGATTATATATTATTTCCTTAAAAATGGTTTTTGTTTTATTTGTAAGTTGCAAATACTGAAATAATTGGCTAAAAAGATTTAAGATGGCATTGTGACTTAAAGTGTACACCCCAACTGTGCATGTTGGCTGTGTTAATACTTTTGGCCTGAAGGACGGTCACATTTATAATATTTTTATCATTTTATTTTTCATTTGTAATTAATTTTTTAAATAAAAAAAATCCCTCCTTAGTTGAGGGTTGCTTTGTAGATTGTTTTTGTTAGATTATTTACTTTTATGTTTATATATTTATTTTATTATTTAAAATCAATGTATGTGACCAGTATTGACACATGCAGTTTTATAGTAATGAACAGAGCGATTTTGCACTATACTTATTTATAGCGCAAGTGTCAAATCTGTTCCTGTTACTAATTAGTTACTGTGATTTCGAGGTTCCATGCAACCAACTGAAACTTCCTGGTGTTTTTTCCAATCAGTGAAAATGGTGACTTTTCTGGAACTGAGCTCGAAGGAAAGAAAACTGTGTGGTTATTCTTAAATGTAAAGCATTAAAAATTACAAAAACAAAAGGCCTTATTACATGGTATAAATGAATGGGTAACAAATAGAAACATTTTTGGAATGTGCTTATTGTAGGTTAGTTATTGACAGTACAAGACATATCAAGTTCCAAGCCTCTTTTTCTTTATTTTGTAGTTGGGCAGTATGTTCCAGCTCCCGGTCAACAATCTTGGCAATTTAAGGAAAGCCAGAAAAAATGTAAAAAGGTCATTGGGAGATATTGGCTTGGAGTTTTGCAAGGAACATGTTGAGGTAAGTTTTATAAATGTTTCATAATTAGTGTCATTTTATTGTGTTAATGTTCTGACATGCTGGTTTCAGAGGTCAATAGGACAAGAATTATTATTGCGAATAAATAATAAAGTGAATACAGCTAAAACAATAGTTTTCACAGATGAGTGTAACGGTTTTTGCTAACATGTTCTGGTTCTGTGTTTAAACAAACAAATTCTAGATCCTTTTCTGTTACATTTCCATTACAATTTAAATACAAATAAATATAATGTAATGTACTCAGGTTGATAAAAGACTGTTAATAACCCTCCATTTCTTTAATGAACTGCAATGATTAAGAATAATAAACAACCATTTGTCACCATGTATCTTTTTTGTTAGTTTGTTTTCACTACTCTGATTTTGAAATCAAAAGTGTCCTATTTATTATTGCAGCCTGCAATGCCCACAAGCAACCTTTTACTGTAGTACTTTTTACTCTTTGCCTGCACATTTCACATTAGCAGAATATAGAAATTTGTAGCTAGAATAGCCTAGCCAAAGAACAGCTTCTGTTGCAGAAATTTATTTTGCAACTACATTTTGTAAAGAGGCTTAGGTATTGATGCAGTTGTCATTTAAAAAAAAAATAAAACTGTGTGAAATTTGTTAATAATTGCTAGAATATTTAATTTAAAACTCCGGGCCAATGTTGCAAAACTGCAACATTACAGAATTCATTGCACATGAAGGTCTCCTTCAAAAAAAGGTCAGAATTGTATATTACTACCCCATATGATAATTTTCCCCAAATATCAGATTTTTCCTTTTACTAAAACTTAATTTGGGCCTGAGAGGGTTAAAATAAAAATATAAAGAGAAAACACATAAGCACACATTGTTTATCTAATTAAATGGGTCCTTATATATTGTTTTAAATGCTATTTAGTATATTGTCAATATATTAAAACACTAAATAGTTGCAACTGTAATTAATGTATTTGTAAAATTTGTTTTATTGCAGGACTTCAAAGACTTTGTTCCCAATGACTTTTATGTGAAGCACACCACATGGGATGATGTGTGCATGTGGGATCCTTCACTTACCAAAACACAAGTAAGTAAAGAAACTGTGTATAATTTTATCTTATATAATGTTGGTTACGCTTTAACAGGTTTCTTTAAAAATTATTTGATTTTTTTTTCCAGGACTACCGGTCAAAGCCATTCTGTTGTTCAGACTGCCCATTTTCATCCAAATTTTTTTCGGCTTACAAAAGCCATTTCCGTAATGTCCACAGTGAAAATTTTGAGAGTCGTATCCTCCTTAATTGCCCCTATTGCACTTACAATGGGAACAAGAAGACTCTGGAGACACACATTAGACTCTTTCACATGCCCAATAGTGTGGTACGCCAGAGTACTGGGGGCCTCCAGGGAACTATGCTAAAGGATGGTAATCGCCCAGACAAGCTCAGAGAAAGTATAGAACAGGCAGTGTACTACTGCAAGAAATGCACTTACAGGGACCCACTCTACAATGTGGTGCGCAAGCACATTTACCGGGAACACTTCAGACATGTTGCAGCACCATACATGGCCAAAACTGGTGAGAAGACACCTAATGGAGCAGTATCTGCACCAGATGCAAAAGGAAATTCAGCAGATTCCAATATACCAACAGCTACTGGTAATAGTACAGCTATTCACTGCAAGCGCTGCCTTTTTGTGCCACGTACCTATGAGGCATTGGTGCAGCATGTAATTGAGGACCATGAACGTATTGGGTATCAGGTTACTGCCATGATTGGCCACACTAATGTGGTGGTACCACGTTCAAAGCCTGGTATGGTGTCCCCCAAATCCCAGGGAGAAAAGGCTGTCGGTGGTCCCATGCCGAAGGGGACGCTGACGACTGCAGGAGTCCGCTCACAGATGAGTCGCATGGTCATTCCCAACTCCTCTCGGCTTTTATCAGGTGCAGGTGTTAATTTGAAATCCGGATCATTTTCCCTGAAATCTTCTGCAACTCAGGCCCTTTGTCTGTTTCAGGACAACAAGTCCGAATTGCCTTACCAGGCAGTGCACAGCTTTCAGTGTCCTCGCAATCGCAAGCATCCCGACCTCAGCTTTCTTCTAGTAGTTTACGTTCCGTTACTGCATCCCCATCTGCTTCTGTTCTGAGGATACCTTCTCTAAACTCAAGAATCCAGGCAGCTGCCACTAGTGTAACAACTGCTGTTCCTAGGAAAGGAGTCTCCGCTCTGGGTACATCATACACCCAGAAATGGAAGATCTGCACAATCTGTAATGAACTCTTTCCAGAAAACGTGTACAGTTCCCATTTTGAGAAAGAACACAAAGCTGAAAAGGTGCCAGCTGTAGCCAATTACATCATGAAGATCCACAACTTCACCAGTAAATGTCTGTACTGTAACCGCTACCTGCCTAGCGACACGCTGTTAAACCATATGCTAATCCATGGCTTGTCATGTCCACACTGCAGGGCTAATTTCAACGATGTTGAAAAGATGGTGGCACACATGCGAACGTCACACCCAAATGCATCAATTGGGGTACGCACTGATTCCCCACTTACATTTGATCTCACTCTTCAACAGGGCAACCCCAAAAATGTCCAGCTGATAGTCACAACGTACAATATGCGGGATGCCCCTGAAGAATCGGTGGCATTTCATGCTCAAAATAATATTTCCTCCAAACCTGCAACTCCACGATTCCAGAAGATAACTTCTGCAGATGCAAGCCTTTCTAAGGTTGAGACGCCAGACACCGTTCCCTATAAGAGGGATGTGGGAAAGACCCTTTGCCCTCTTTGTTTCTCTATTCTGAAAGGCCCAATCACTGACTCTCTTTCCCATCACTTACGAGAGAGACATCAAGTTATTCAAACAGTTCACCCAGTTGAGAAAAAGCTAACCTATAAGTGTATTCATTGCCTTGGTGTCTACACCAGCAACATGACCGCCTCCACTATTACTCTGCATCTAGTGCACTGCCGGGGTGTGGGCAAGTCTATCAATGGTCAGGATTCTAGATCTGTTTCGACTTCAAGACTTTCTAAGACTCAGGGAGCTTCCCTAAAAAGGGCTGGTATTCCTATTGATGACGCTGATCCAAAGAAACGTAAATTAAGGATGGAGGGCCAGATTTCACCAAGCTATCTTGCCTCTATTGATCCAAATGAAGAGCCTGTTGTATTGGCTTTGGACCCAAAGACCCATGAAGATGATTCCTATGAGGATCGCAAGTCCTTCCTCTCACAATATTTTAACAAGCAACCATACCCTGCCCGGAAAGAAGTGGAGAAGCTGGCCGCCAGCTTGTGGCTGTGGAAATCTGATGTTTCAAGCCATTTTGCCAATCGAAGAAGAAAGTGTATACGAGACTGTGAAACTCGGAATGTCAGTGTTCTGCTTGGATTCAATATGCACCAAGTTATGCAAGTGCAACATGTGATGGAGTTTGACACGGATTATTATTTTGAAGCCCAGGAAGAGGAGAAGAAAAGTCGCACGTCTACAGATTCTCTAGGAAGATCTAACGTTGCACTCAGACAAGTTCAGGAGGACACTGCAACCAATGGTGAGGTCCAACTCGATGAGGCATCAGAAACAGTTAGTCCTCAAACCCCACCACAATCAAATGGTGAGGATGCAATCGCAGAATACAGTTGTACTGACATTGTCGAGACAGTCGTTAAACCAGCTGAACATGAACATTCAGAGCCCATATCCTTAGACTCCGACAGTGAGGAAGATAAGCAGTCCAAGGAAGTGCAACAAAAGAACGATGAGTCGAGCGACCAGATATTTAGTCCAGTTGAAAATGAAAGCAATGCGAGTGAGTCTGAGCCAGAGGATATCCTTAATGGTGAAAATGCTTATGGGTCAGTAGACCAGATGCAAAATGGAGACCCCAAGGAGGAGGAGGACCAGACTGACATCGTGTCTAAGCTTGGACAATCAGAGACCTGCATTGGCGAACAGCAGATCTGAGATTTGTATGTAATGTAAAAAGTGACAGTGTAATTGCATACATATTGTTATCACATTGTCCAGCCATGAACGTTGCTGCCTTGAATAAACCTTTGAAGAAAGGCAGCAGACGTACTTTACCACACTTCCTGAAGCCATTGTTATTGGCCAAAAAGATAGAAAAAGGAAAAAAAAAAACTTGAGGTTAATGTTAACATTTAATTTTTTCATCTTGGGGTAAGGGGCAGCTTTTCCTCAGGCTAGGAGAAGATTGAATTTAAAATACCCCAATGGAATATTTTTTTTTGTTCAGCTTGTTCTTTTAAGAGCTTCATGGATTACTGTTTCTTTAGCCACTGTTGTGTGGCAGAATGAGTGTTAATTAGAATTACAGGTATTCTTACATTTCATGTATTCATATAGAATAGCTAGTGTATATTTGTACAGCCTTTTAGGTATGTTAGTGTACTCAAGATCTGCTTATCATTTTGTGCTCACATTAGGTGGTCATATGTCCTACATTGGTTCATGTAATAGATGTGGCTTTTGATGGCTGTTTTTCATTATTTTTTAACAAACAACAACTTTTGCTAAGAAATATGTCTATATATCAGATGCAAATTTAAAACGATCTGTTGCTTTTTGTTTGTTCGTTTGTTTTGACGGTTATAATTCAAGTATTCATTTTTTATAGTGATCAGAATCTTTGGTCCACTTTTAAGTAGTTTGCCTGAATATGGCTGTCCTGAGGTCAGTTTAAATGACGCTCTGTTACGCTGTGCTTTCTGTTGATCTTTTGCACAGATCAACCCCTACAGAACAGTACTTTTTCACATCTATATTTAAAAAAAAGTACTGTTTTTTACTTCAAAGAAACCGACTCTTGCTGCTGCCTGTGGTGCACAAAGAGCTTTCACGTATGTATGTTTTAGTTTTGACCTGAATGTTGTATTTTTTTTCTTTTTTTTTTTCTTTTTTCTTTTTCGGGGGTTGGTTTATCTCACTTAAGTTCCTAATAATAAAGTGCTGTATTGTGCTTCTCAGTTTATTGTGGTGGCATGTTCTCTTTTGTAACTTTCCTTAACATTCCTAATGTTTGTCAATCTAATTCTGTGAATCCTTTAAATTACTACATCACTACAATTTTAAGGTTTAGTTGATCTTTTGTTGACATTATTGGTTAAATCAACACCCTTACACGTGCCACACTGTTTATAAAATGTGTTTTCTTTCTGAAATGTAACCCCTACACCATTGTATAATCACAATTTGACAGGTCCACACACACACGGGCCACATCTGTTTGTGTGTCAGAAACTTCAGATGTAGAGGGCCATCAGGACCCACACACAGCCACCACGAAGCAGGTTTTATTTGGTGATGGATGATTCTCAATGCGTGACACTAATATGGTGGTTGAAGTGTGTTAGTGTTTGTTCTGCTGGTTTGATTGGATCAAGCACAGCTGTGTTGCGGTAGTTTTTTAAACGCCATGTCCACTCATTTGCATAACATTCATTCATTCATTATCTCCCGCTTTATCCTCTACTAGGGTCGCGGTGGGGTTCCCCATGCCCATCCAGGGGAGAACGTCTCGGGCGCTGGGCAGATAGACCCAGGACAGGGTGCCAATACATCGCTGGGTACACACTCAAACACACTCTATATGGGGCAATTTAGAAAACTCAATTGACTTGATCCATGTTTTTGGACTGTGGGAGGAAACCGGAGAACCCGGAGGAAACCCATGTGGACACGGGGAGAACATGGAAACTCCACCCAGATGGGGTTTCGAACCGGGAATCCCTAGCGCTGAGAGGCGAACGTGCTAACCACTAAGCCACCGTGCCGCCATTTGCAGAACAGTGGACCTTTATTCTCTTAATGCCTCCTTCTATAGGTGTGTTCAACATTATTGACTAATCAATGATTGGCCAGTCACGTGAATATGGATACAGGTGAGTGTAATATGTAATTAAACACTCCTTAGTCTGATTCTGGCCTTTGTTTTAAAATAAACAACAGGTGCTATCAATCTTGTCCTGACAGTTTTATCCTTTTTTGCTGATGAGGTTTTTTTTATTATTTTTTTATTAAGGAGCAGGTTGAAAGCATAGAACTAGAAAGTGCATCTGTGGTAAGTTATCAGAAAGACCATGCTTGTAGAAACAGTGTTCCTACTGGGCTTTCAGTGATCAGTATTTGTATAAAAGCTTGACCTGTTTGCTTACTAAATATGGAATCCTAAAAGATCTTTAAGATGCATGTGATGATGCTCAACCAACATTGACTCCAAGTGAGAAAGTGGCTTTTTTTTAACTTTTTATACAAACTAATAATAATTAATGGCAATTTTTAAGGAGCCTCCACACATGAAACTAATTAATAGTTTTATAGAAATTAATACTAAAGTGTATTGTTAAATAAACCTGCAAAATAATATATTCAGTTCTGAATTTGGATTAATATTCATTCATTATCTCCCGCTTTTATCCTCTATTAGGGTCGCGGTGGGGTTCCCCATGCCCATCCAGGGGAGAACGTCTCGGGCGCTGGGCAGATAGACCCAGGACAGGGCGCCAATCCATCGCTGGGCACACACTCACTCACACAGACACACTCTATATGGGGCAATTTTGAGAATTCAATTAACTTGATCCATGTTTTTGGACTGTGGGAAAAAAACGGAGAACCCGGAGGAAACCCACGCAGACACGGGGAGAACATGGAAACTCCACCCAGATGGGGATTCGAACCGGGAATCCGAACCTAGCGCTGAGAGGTGAACGTGCTAACCACTAAGCCACCGTGACGCTTTGGATTAATATTGCGAAAGGTAATGTGTTATTATGATATAAAAATAGGGACATTAAGCAATGCTATTAAGATGCTACTAATGTCCCTATGTACACATATATATATGTGTATGGGTGTTGAAGTTTTTATTCAGAAATGCATGTGCAAGGTCATACAGTAAATTTGAATTCTCATTTTCACTGTTCTAGTTTAATTCAAATTTAAATGATGAGGATACGATTGGGGTTCTGTGTGAACTTTTAGGAGTTTGCCGTTGTATAATATGGAAAATATTCCTCCACAATTTATGGAAGTCTACTTTAATGATGGAGTCAAACTGGAGGTTGGAAATTGCCATTTTCTCAGTAAAGTGTGGGTGTGGTAGCTCAGTGGTTAGGGTGTTGGATCAATCTAAAGGTTGTGGGTTCAAGTCCCAGGTCCACTGAAGTTACCAATGTGGGTCCTTGAGTAAGACCCTTAACCCTTATTGCTCCAGGGATGTTGTGATTAACCCTGTGTTCACCTTGTAAGTCACTTTACATTTACATTACATTTAGTCATTTAGCAGACGCTTTTATCCAAAGCGACTTACAAATGAGAACAGCACAAGTCAGAAGCCATGGAGAAACCAACTATACTGTAAATTTATCAAACCTGATTGTTATTCGAAGCTGTGCCCCCCCCCCACCCCCCTTTTTTATTTTATTTTATTTTTTTTTATTTATTTTTTACAACAGGTATTTGTTAAAGAGATGCGTCTTAAGTAGTTTTGGATAAAAGCATCTGCTAAATGAACAGATGTAAATGTAAAGCTCTTAAAAAGCAGTGGAAAGTTAGGAATGCTGAACTGTATCTAACACACACATGCGCTTAAGTTAATGCGTATCGTTTACCTACCTAGCACACATGCAACAGTAAGCTGTTTTGATAAACACATTGAAGATGTTTAGACACAAAACATGCACAATGCATTGTGGGTGATGAACAAATGGGCAATCTTAAAACCCAACACCAGATAATTCAAATATAGTATCTGTGGTAATGGGACTAAATAAAACGCCAGAATTAAATCTTTAAGAGGTGTGTGCCACACTTTTGTTAATACCATTCATGTAATATATTCATATAATATTCTAAAAATGTAAAGATGTTGATACAGTCAGGTCCTGTTGTATACTTACTCTAATGTGGTTCTATTGTTTGTTTTTTTTATTAGTAAAGAAAGCTTATTTTAAAACCAGTTCACGTGTTTGTTAAATGCACCACCTGAGTTTAGGCTGACTTACTAGGTCATGCTGTAGGCCCACACTCCACAGCCCACGCCATATGTCTCATCAGGATACACTGAAAACAATATGGCTTCGACCCTGCCCACACTATGGGCTGGCTGTGGGTTACTCCACAGGGACATGCTGCACGCATACAATAGGGCTGGATGTGGGCAGTGCCCCAAATTTCACTTTGGCATTATGGCCTTCAACGAGCTTCCCTCTTTTGTTTACGGTAACTCCACATGGAAAACAGAGATTTGCTCTGACCACATCTTCAAAAATCCCATTTTAGTGGGCTATAGCATTTTGAAATACAATGCCTGTATTAAGACGCACACATTGGAAAATGAAATTTAGCAACGATGGCCTGTTTACATGTTCAAGTGATGTACATGATAATGAGTTCAACCACTGATTGAGTTGTATTGCAAGTGGTTCTTTAAAGTTAAAACCCTATTATGGATAAATGATCCATGGTACGTCCCATAACTAAAATTATTCTGATGTACATTTAGTATCTTTGGTACTAGTCTGTGAAATCATGATCTTGTTCCTTTCTGAAAAAAAAGGATTTGAAATGGAGGAAAAGAGTGAAAATATACCCCTCCCCCTTCAGTCAGAGAGAGAGAGAGTGTGTGTGTGTGTGTGTGTGTGTGTGTGTGTGTGTGTGTGTGTGTGTGTGTGTGTGTGTGTGTGTGTGTGTGTGTGTGTGTGTGTGTGTGGAGAAGTGAGTGAGTAGGGAAAGGAAGCTCTGGATAGGCCTAGCTAGCTGATGGAGGCCCTAAAAGAGTCTGCAGACCAGCACTTACGTGGGGGATGGGAGACCGTGACAGTTGCTCTATACTGCCTCCTGTTGTTGAAAAGTTGATATTGTGATGGGTAAGTATGCCATAGCTACAGTTTAAAATCTCATGTTTTTGAACCAATGAAGGCACTTTCCAGGATATACGTCTCCTTTTCCCAGTGAATTTACTTTATTTAAATGTCAAGACCAACCACTTGTTCATAGAATGTCTTAAAATTTTAGGAATATTTATACAACACATGACAGATTTTCAGTATGAAGGCAAATCCATAACAATTCAATTCTCTTCTAAGATTATAAATACAATACAAATGTTATGTGGTTTGTGGTATGAAGTTGTTTTTATCTAAATTTTATAATATCTTTATTAATATAATAAACAAAAATTTAGTTAATACTCTGCTTTGTGGTTCTGTTTTAAAGAAAAATTGATTTTCATTAAATGAGTCAACTTATTGTGCTCTGCACAGGTACAAGACAACATGCAGTTAGCATCAACCAGAAGTGCAAATAGTAATGTGCAGATATAACGAAGTGCAAAAATATATTTTTTTAAATATCTGGCTAAAGGTTTCCCATTCCAGTAACATTTCAAATCAGTTGACCTAAATTGAATAAATTTAAGTTTAAGATTCAGCTAAAAATTACTCTGAACAGGCATTTAAGATGTTCCAGCAGCTGTGCCAGCTAAAAACATAGGAATTGAATATGTAATGAAATATAGAAATGATGACTGGTCTGTATTTAAAAAAAAAAAAGTATGAATCAAAGACCTCAGGTTGCTTTTAAATACATAATGTAAATGAATGAGTTATTCATATGAAGGTTTACTGCTGTATGGATATTGTCTTCTTGGCCATTAGATGGCATAATAATACAATGAGCCAAGTGGAGGAGTTGGTTTTCAGTTCTGCTGTAAGATTCTGTATATATTAGTATTAGAGTGTAATCTGGGCCACTTTAATAAAAGAAAAAAGACTGCTGCTGTGTTTTCCTGTGGTATTGGCGTTATTTGAAACAGAATCTGTAATGTATACAAACTCTAAAATGGATCATGCACTCACACACTTGTGCAATTGACTTCAGCACTGCATGTTTAAAGAAGGTAAAGCGAATTATCAGTAGGTGAACCATGCAGCCCTTTAATGACTGGATAATTTAGATCTTAGCTTTGGGGCACAGCAACCAGAAGTTTATCAATTTAATGGCCAGTGGTGTTATTTATAAGCTAGACAGTTAGAAGCTACCACTGCTTTACTTTATGGATGTGTTTTGGATTTCCATTACAGTCACTAAGATAGGTGAGTGTGCTGTTGTTACATTTTAATGGTTCGGAACTACTTGAAGGTAGCTAGTGGCAGAGCACAAATTGTCACACAGATTCGTTTAATCTTGTGTTCAGTGACCATCTTTAGTGCCTTTACTTTTATTGCCCTTAGGTGCAAGTGTGACTGAATGTGACATCCTGTGATATACTAGCAGCCTGCCCACGACTCACAATAACATTAGCAGAATAAAGTGGATACTGAAGATAACTAAACAGTAGCAGAGTCATAAGGTTAAACTAGATCTCACTAGTTGCACTTTAGTTTACGCTTTAATATGCATGTATATTCATTCATTCATTCATTCATTCATTCATTATCTCCCGCTTTATCCTCTATTAGGGTCGCGGAGGGGTTCCCCATGCCCATCCAGGGGAGAACGTTTCGGGCGCTGGGCAGATACACCCAGGACAGGGTGCCAATCCATCCCTGGTCACACACTCACACACACACACACTCTATATGGGGCAATTTGGAGAATTCAATTGACTTGATCCATGTTTTTGGACTGTGGGAGGAAACTGGAGAACCCGGAGGAAACCCACGCAGACACGGGGAGAACATGGAAACTCCACCCAGATGGGGATTCGAACCGGGAATCCCTAGCGTGAGAGGTGAACGTGCTAACCACTAAGCCACCGTGCTGCCTGCATGTATACTATTTGGCCAAAATGCTTGTTTGTTCGCTATGTTTTTGTAATAAAATTTGTAACAATTACAACCATTACATAATTACTAACTAATTAATTGTAAGAGAATCAGGATATGATTTATTGGTCAAGTGAGCTATACACACAAGGAATGTGGTGTTGTAGGTGTTGTCTCTAGTATTATACACAAAATATACAATAAACAGATTTACAGTACAGTATATATAAAGACTTAAACACTTTAGAGTTAGACTATTTCTTTTAAATCACTCCACCAAGATGTTCTTTACTGGACACAGGATTTTGTACTTTTATTTTTACAAAAGAATTGAATATTTTGTGTTTATATTTAACAAATAAAACTGCTTTTTCCTTTTTTAATAGCAAAATGTTATTTCATGTTGACATTAAATAAAATAATAATTTGTGCATTGCTTCTGGCACCTTTTTGTTAAAGTTAATTATCGCAAAATAATTTCTCACCATTTCTTACCACGAGAATCAGTCCAAATGAGTTTGGACATAATATTAAATGTACAGTGTAGTCTATAAATCTGTGCTTGGTAGTGGAAATGTCTCTCTTTTAATGCAGTTACAAATTACAAAATTAGAACTTTAGTATGAGGGAAAATTAAATCGAAATTCATGTTAAAAGTGGCTGCTCTATGGCTTAGTAGTTGACACGTTTGACTCTCAGCATTGGAGATCCAGGTTCAAAACCCAATCAGGGTGGAGTTTTCCTGTCCTCTGTGTGTGTGTGTGTGTGTGTGTGTGTGTGCCAAGTGATGGATTGGTGCCCTGTTTTGGCTGTATTAGCTCAATACTCAAAATATTCTCCCTTGCATGGGCATGGAGAGGCCCATCCCCCAACCTCAGTATAGGATTAAGCAGAAGCTGAAGGATGGATGTATAATATGTGTATCATTTTTATTATGTTTATGTTGTCTTTCTTTACACAGAAAAATATTGTATTTACAGAATGTTTGTTTTAACAAAGTCCTTTACCCTCCATGTTGAAATAACAAGATATAACCAATCCTGAAATAAAGCACTTTGATCTGAAGTAGCTTTGGAGCTGAATTACATGACAGTCCTTTTTCATTTTAATATCATATTTATCGAACCAATCCATCTTCTAATGATTTACTCCTCCTGTTTAATTGGACGTTTTTTGTAACCTAAAGGGTCCGGAGCAAAAGAAATCACATTCTGTAACATTGGTAAATGCTGATAAAGAAAGTGCTGTTACATAAGCTGGCACTCAGTAGGGTTTTTATATTGCACAGTTGGAATTGTGTCCACTGACTTCCTGATCTGGTATCTGGCCATACACACAATCTGTGCCCCACTGAATAATTGTGACCTCTATCAAAACACAGTTTATCAATAAGCTCTTTAATAACAATCACAAGCAAATCTGAGATCTTCTTTGAATCCCTTTAATATTCCATCTTGTTTTAACTTAATAATCTATTAAGCTATTTAATTCTATGATATTGTAAAGATATTTTAATTAGAAAAAAATGTCAAATTTCTTTGGAAAGAATTGCCTCCTTACATGTTGTCATGAAGGTGCATCAGCTGTATGAAGTGAAAGAAGCCTTAAAAAAAAGATTAATTTCTTATTTAAGCAGAATTCAGTTTCCTCTCTGCAGCACTCTTTTTATACTTGCTTTTTATTGCTAGCAGCTTCACTTAGACCCTCAACACGACTTTCACCTATGCTGAATCTTTATTCTTTATATAATAACAGCTCAAGGTTGGAGAACTGGAAGCAAAAGCTGTCATACAAAGGCATCTGCCAAGGTTCCACAATAAGGAAGGTGCTACAGCTGCGGCTTTTGCTGTGTGTATGTGTGTGTTTGTCTGTCTGTCTGTCTGTCTGTCTGTCTGTGTGTGTGTTTGTCTGTCTGTCTGTGTCTGTGTTTGAGTAATTTTATGATGTCCTTAATCCCCTTATATGTATAAAAGACATTTCACCATAATGTCTTGGGTATACAATGTTTGTAAAAGTTTCTTTAGGAAATCTGTCATACCCATCAACAACCCACTTCTCCCTTGGATGGGCACGAGGAACCCCCCCACCCCCTAGAAGAGGATTAAGCAGAAGATAATGAGATGAGGTGAGGTGACAGTTTCACTTTTTTGGGAACAGGGTTATATAATTTTTTTAGCTAAACAGAATAATATTCACCTGATAAATGCTAACATTTCTCAAAAGTAAAATTATTTTTTTTATGCTTAAGTAGACTACTTTGATCCAGAGGTCTCCTTAAACACATCACAAGAGCAGAACCAATGTGCCTTTAAAACCATAATAACCAAAAGATAAATCCTATAAACATGATTTTATAGATTCAAAATATTTTTCCTCATCTGGATTATCCTAATTAAAAGAAAGCCTGTTAAATAATTTGCCTAGCTTTTAATTATTAATGGTAAAAACTACTCAAATATTTGTTTAGGGAAGTAAAATTGTCTCTCGTGGGGCAAACACAAGCCATCATTATATATAATAATGTACACAGTAACTTGTAACTCATTGTTTATACAATATAATATCATAAGAACAAATGCTGTAAAGCATCCTGCTGTTACCAAATTGTTTTTTGTGCATTAGTAATGAATGCTTAATGGCTACACTGATGTAAATTATTAATTCGTACTCTCCTAATAAGCCGGTAGGCTCTGTTCGAGAATACTTAGTGTACTGATATTTTTATCCTAACAGATTTTAGAAACTGGCCTGGCATTTCAGTAAGTTATTTTCGGTGCTCAAGTGACAACCTAGCAACATATGCAGGTGCTCGTGGACCTGAGCGTCTTCCTCTGTAGTTTTCAGTATCGCAAGACAAAAGAGCCTGCTAATTGGAGACCTTTGTCTGAAGGTCTGGGTGAGGAGATACAGGCTTTGAACATTTGGATGAATTGGGATAATAAGAAAATCAATACGATGGCAAGGGAGAGATCTGAAAATGAAACGCTCACCTTTTTCAGTAGATCATCATGTCCTACTTTTCACCAGCTTCTTCTTACTGGTGCTGCCTGATAAATGAAGATGTCCTTCCTGACATTGGCTATTGTGGACCATTTCCTTCAATGAATTACCTATAATTCTTTAGGGTACTGGTAAAATGTATTATAAAATGGGTTGTTCTAGTCCTTAAATTTAATTGGCTGAGCCATTTGTCCAGCGGTGACATTACTGACGATGCACACCTCCATTTGAATCAATGTGTGATGTACAATACAGAATTTTAAATCGTGTACTATTAACACCTTGTTTATTATTTTCATTCATTCATTCACTATCTCCCGCTTTATCCTCTATTAGGGTCGTGGTGGGGTTCCCCATGCCCATCCAGGGGAGAACAATTCGGGCGCTGGGCAGATAGACCCAGGACAGGGCGCCAATCCATCGCTGGGCACACACTCACACACAGAGACACACTCTACATGGGGCAATTTGGAGAACTCAATTGACTTGATCCATGTTTTTGGGCTGTGGGAGGAAACACAGACACGGGGAGAACATGGAAACTCCACCCAGATGGGGATTCGAACCGGGAATCCCTAGTGCTGAGAGGCGAACGTGCTAACCTCTAAGCCACCGTGCCGCCCCGCCTATTATTTTCTCGTGCCTTATTGTCTTCTGATGCCACTTTTTTTTTATCTTGGCAAATATTTTGTTTTTCTGCAACAATTATTTTGCATAGTGCACAAACATTTTTTTATAGCGTTAAATAGGGTTGATCTTTTATATAGTGCGTTTTATAATTGCAACTTTACAGTTTTCAAAGCCTGAACCCTGAACATGCACACAGACGTGACCGTGACAAAGAAAAAGTCTTAGTATATGTTTTATAGAAGAGGAAAAAACCTTTTGAGAACCAAGACTCAAGGGAACCTCCATGTGCAGTCAGGCAGTATAAACAGTGTAAGACAATGGGTTATATGAGATATATATATTATATATATATAATCAATCAAAGTATACAATCAAATACAAGCGAGTTGCATCAACAATAAACATTACTCAGCTCTGTCATCAAATATCTGTTTGTCTCCTCTATGTAAGTAGGAGTTGATTGGTTCTAGGTTCCTACTTTCTTTGGGTTGCACTCTCCTAGCTGAGTTTAAGGTGTTCCTCTTTGGTATCGACAACAGCAATGCATTAATCCTACATACGCATTTACTCCATGTTTGCCTGTTAACTATTGAGGTTTAGTGATCCATTAGCACTTATATTTTCCTTTTACCATCATTTGACTGTTACATTTAGCCTTAAGTGATCTATTTAAGTGATAAAGTGATCTATTTTCAGTCAGTACTTATACACAGGGAATTTGTCTTCCCCATTTTATCCATCAGTGCAGTGAAACACACACATATACACACTAGTGAAGTGAGCACACAAGCACGGAGTGTTTGGCAGCCTTGTATACAATGCCTGGGGAGCAATTGGGGTTAGGTGCTTTGCCCAAGTCACACAGCATGATTCTTTAACCACAAACCTACAAATGTCATCCCTAAGCTGTTATAAGCAGCTTTAGCTATTCTTCAGCCACATTATTATTTACCAGCTTCTGTCTGATCTCTACATTACATGTACATTTGGTCATTCAACAGACAGTTTTATCCAAAGCGACTTACATGTATCTGAACTTGGTTTGGGTCAGAACACAGGGTTGGTCATACAGCATCCCTGAAGCAATGTGGGTTAAGGGACTTGCCCACATTGCTAACTTTTTACCCCAGATTTGAACCCCCAGCCTTCTCATTGATGGCTCAACACCATAACCACTGAACAACCACTCCCACATATCTTAGTGTGTAGCCGTCCTCAGACTTTTAACTATTAACTTTTCTGTGGCTGAGTATTGAGTGTGTATACCTGGCTGTGGTTTTCTTATCTTCTGAATGTTGAAATCTCAGTTTAGTTTTGCAGACGTATCTGGGTAGTTAGCCTCCTGCTTTCCTTCTAAAATAACCATTGACATTCAGTGAAAATACATGGCCTTGATAGTAGTACAGATTTGTTATGTGCCCTTTTCCCTGCATAACAGAGTTTCACCTTTCACATATTTGTTGATGCAGCAGTAAAGTGTTAACAGAAATGTGGCTGTACTTTTTACGGTAATGACGTCTGTCATGCAATGCTTCCGGAATGTTCCATGGTATTGTATTAAGGAGTGGCCTTCAGGATTCTGCTGCATGAATGACATTACTCTAAGATTTTGCAAACTTACATTGAGAAAAGATTTGAACATTTCTCTAAAGTTTTCCCACAAATGGTATTTAAATATTTGGTGTGTTTTCCTTTTTTATATTCATGATTTTTTTTTAGCCGTTACCAGAATTCCAGTGTAAAGTCACTGATTTCTTCTGATTTACTGACACAATTTGGTGTAGAATTCTTTTCAGTTCAACATTTATAATATATAATTGTATTACTATAATATAATATAATTGTCAGACAATAAAAAACATTTTTTTTTGTTTTGTTTTGTTTTTTATCAGTATTATTAACAAATAACAGGGCGGCACGGTGGCTTAGTGGTTAGCACGTTCGCCTCTCGCCTCTCGGGAATCCCGGTTCGAATCCCCATCTGGGTGGAGTTTCCATGTTCTCCCCGTGTCTGCGTGGGTTTCCTCCGGGTTCTCCGGTTTCCTCCCACAGTCTAAAAACATGGATCAAGGTGAATTGAATTCTCAAAAATTTCCCCAAATAGAGAGTGTCTGTATGAGTGAGTGTGTGCCCAGCGATGGATTGGCGCCCTGTCCTGGGTCTATCTGCCCAGCGCCCGAGACGTTCTCCCCTGGATGGGCATGGGGAACCCCACCGCGACCCTAATAGAGGATAAAGCGGGAGATAATGAATGAATTAACAAATAACACATTCTTGTTTTATAAAATGAAACATTCAACTTTTTTTTTTAGAAGTGCAGTTTGTATACTTGACCAAGTCTCAGTCTATTACAGGTAAGAAAAAAAAATTTGCACTCATTCTCACGTTACTGAAGCAAATGAATCTATTATTGTTTTGAGACTCCCATAAAAATACCATGCATTCACTCTCTTCCTAACTTCAGTGTTGGTTTCTTCATTATAGAAACAGGTGAGACTGCAGCATATTGACATTTAGAAAAGTATTTACGTTTGATTAAACTGACATTTTCTGTCCCAGTGTGACACTGTTTACAAGTCAAAGGTTAAACAATTATATGAAAGAATTCCAGTGACCTACAGTGAACTTTGTTTTAATAAGGTTAATTTAGATATAATGTTCAAGTGTCATCATGTTGTAAGCAGAGCTGTAGTGCATCTTTAAACAAGATGTGATCGTGGAAGAGTAATGAGCAAATATTCAGGCTACAAGTTTTCAAAGTGTTGTGTCATTTTTCTTTTTCTTTTACTTTTTGGTACCTATGAATTAAACCCTGTCCTACATATAGACTCTTCAAATATAGCTGTACAATTAAGGTCACTTCGCCCACGTGATTTGTGATTGTGTCATTACCACTGGGGATAGTTTATTATAAAGTAGTTCTAGTAGTTACACGTTTAACTTTACAATGGCTGATATGCCCAGTACCACGGTACCAAAGCAGAACCAAAAATTACAATAAGAGAATCATTTTGACCTGTTAGTTCAATCATTCATGACTTTAATTAGTTATTCTTGCAAAGGCAGAATTGAGACTGTACTGATATTGTCTAATGACCTGAACCCAAATGCATGTTCTTTCCACTCTTTGGTAAGTAAAATACACATTTTCTTTAGCACCCTTTAAATAGATGCAATCTTTCTACAAAAGAAAGAAAATCTCACAGGCTCAAGGCCACAGTATGAATGTGTGTGGGCATAAACTTCAGGCAGCTTCTGCACCACAGAGCAAAACTGAAGCGCTGAAATACAGTGGATCATGTAGCAAGCGCGGGAATGCAGCAAACACATTTGAATGCATTAAACTGATGAAAACAAAACCCTGTCAACAAATAGAAAGAAAACCAAATGCTTTGTATGCTTATACAGTATGTAAATGCAGAAAAGATATAGACAATTAAGACTTTTTGAGCTGAATCCATGTAATAAAAAAATACATGATGTAAAAGAACTAGCGCAGTTATAATTAGTCGATTTTGATTATACTTCGTAATTGTAAAATCAGACCATAGGTCACAAACACGTGCACATGCAAAATGCATCATCAGAAAATGTTTTTCATGCTAGCAGCTGCTTTTGCTCCGGCATTGTTGTTGTTTTGTTTTTGTTTTTTTTTTTTTTTTTTTTTTTTTTTTTTTTTTTTTTTTACAAAATACAACACACTGTCAAACAATTTTTCCTTAGTTTACTGCCAAGGCCGGTCACTAAACTTTTGTTTTAGTGTCTGTGGATTTGTCTGTTGCTATGGGTGCTAGTATAAAGAATGAAAAAGGGAAAACAGTAAGCAGCTACTGTATGTTTCATGCCTGCCAGTGCATGGGTGGTAAAAATATCATGGGTGGAACAAGTAGTCTAAAAGTGCATTGCCCTTTCTTGCTTTTAAGATATAAACAACACCACAAGCCCAGTATATACAATATTCTACAGCATTGCAGTATCATCCTGCTGGGAGATGGTGAGTGTATTTTCCAAGAACTGTCTGACAGTTCTGGAGAAGCTCCTTAGAGACAGAAGACATGTCAACATCTCATTTTTCTTGACATTTAATCACACTGTTATCTGTGAAACTGTAAAAATATTAAGGTTTATTTTAGAGTCTATCAAAAATCTTTTTAAGATTAGAGTAAGGGATGCTCAAGAACAATAACATCAATTTTTCAGTGGTGTTTGCTTTAGAAAAGTTTTCTGTTTCGATTTATGAAATGTTTTTGGGATGATTTGGTACAAAAAATCCCGGACCATTGACAGAAGTAAAGTCTAAACTATTGTTCAAGATTAATGTTACTTACTACAGAAATAATTATTTATAATCAGACATTTAAAGACCTGTAATTGAGATGGTTTCATTATGAAGCTTGAAAAACATCGTTAATGGTTAAAACTCCTGAGGTCCTATAAACAAAGTTGAAACAAGGTTCTTAGCTGTTTGAGGAGGTGTCCTAAATACAAATCAGAAAAAGACTACACTATTGATTCATGGCAGTGGTCTGTAATTAAAATTAAAAGTCATTAAGCATTTTAACATTCCCTAAGCATGCTCATCCTCTTGAACTTCTTAAAATAACTTTTTTTAGTCTTTCTAAATAAAAGAGGTGGGCGGCACGGTGGCTTAGTGGTTAGCACGTTCGTTTCTCAGCACTAGGGATTCCCGGTTCGAATCCCCATCTGGGTGGAGTTTCCATGTTCTCCCCGTGTCTGTGTGGGTTTCCTCCGGGTTCTCTGGTTTCCACCCACAGTCCAAAAACATGGATCAAGTCAATTGAGTTCTCCAAATTGCCCCATATAGAGTGTGTTTGTCTGTGTGAGTGAGTGTGTGCCCAGCGATGGATTGGTGCCCTGTCCTGGGTGTATCTGCCCAGCGCCCGAGAGGTTCTCCCCTGGATGGGCATGGGGAACCCCTACGACCCTAATAGAGGATAAAGCGGGAGATAATGAATGAATGAATAAATAAAAGAGTCTGTTGAATGATATAAATTTTGAGGCAGTGGACAAGTACCACAAAAAAATGTAAAAATTCATATTATATTTTCCCAACCACTCACTCTGATTCAGTGCACAGAACCTGGAAGTATTGGATTTGTGGCTTTGCAGTCCTGCAAGGATGCTGCTGCAAAGTCCATTGAGTACATTCTTTTCTCTGAACAGAATTAGTTCTACTTTTGGGAAAAATGAACAGCTGATACACAGCAGCACTGATACACAGCTGCCCTGTGTGTTTTGGTCTCCACAAGGTTTCTTTCAACGTTCCATCATGGATTTTTTTTTCCTTTTCTTGTTCTACTGAATATTTTTTCCACTGTTGCTACGGGGGTTCTGGTTTAGAACACTGCAAAGCTACTTTGAGACTATGTACTATTGTGAAAAGTACTATATAAATAAATAAACTTGAACTTGAATTTGAGTATGAAAGTAGATTAACATAGTGGCTTATCCCAGGCCTAATGCACCGGCTCGCTGTTGTGCTGTCCAGGGTGCTGAATTCATTTGTTTACTGAATGCAGTGCATCTGTTTTCTGTATGCTTTTGAAAATCCCCCTGAGTCTGTTTTCCGATGGTTCCACCACAGAACCAACTTAGATCAGGTATTATTTAAACGGTGACTCTTCCTTTACACTGCAGTGATATTAACATGAGTCAATAACTGTGCTAAAAGAAGTGAACCAGACACAACCATGCTGCTGGAGTTTTAATTACACTGTGTTCACACACACACACACACACACTCTATTAGGAATATATATCAGGTTCAGCTAAACCAAAAAAAAAATACTACTTACCAAAAGGAACATAAGCTTGAGGAGAATTTTTTTTAAGTGGTTGCTGAGCAATGTCCACTGATTACAGGTCACCTCTGCCTTATATTGGTATAGATTGCTTATAAGTACTATATGAAATTCTGTAAACACATAAAATATATAGTAGATTATAAGCATAATAGTGTAGTATCTGTATTAAGTGCTCCTGCAGTCCTTCTTTTACATCATCAATGTCACTTGTTTGCTTTAAAACACTATATATAATAACTGACCATATGGTCTCATGATGATCAATAGCACTGTGGGAGACACAAATTTTGTAAAATAGGTCAGACAAGTTTAGAAAAATGCTAAAAATATACTAGCAGTGGCTATTTAGTAACCACTGATGTTATGCATCACAAAAACCAAGAGTGGAAAAGATGCATGCTAAAGCCACATATGTATTATTTACATTTATTATGACAGTTAACTGAAATGACTTTTCTTTACTGTTCACACAGTTCATGAAGTGGCTGAAGTGGTTTTATGGTCTGTGTACTATAATTTATCTTGATGTCCAACAGCCTGCGCTGTACCAAGCAATTCCACGAGCACAGAATTCAATGAAATTGATTCGGTCTCATAAAAAACCGTGAGCTTCAAATACACTCCAATCTTTGACTGTGTGGTTTTAATAAAACACACAGTCACACAGTTTAGTTTCCGCATAATTACACAGCCATCTGTCCGCTGTCCACTGGCAGAGAATAATGAAAGATTGCTGCCTTGCCAGAGGGTAGTTCATTTGTTCATCCGCTTAGCCAGTCTTACCACTCAGTTCCCCAGCAAGATTCAATACTCTTAACAGGAAAATATTCTCGATCCATGTCAGTAAAAGCAACTCATTAGAGTTGACACTAATTCTTTGTAACAAATCTCGGAGGAAACAGGATGCATTCGCAAAGCAATCTGCAGAGCATGGCAATCAAAAACACTATACAGGAGTGCAGTTCCACCTCCACACACTACAGCAGATATGACTAAATTGACAGCATTTCATAACTGAGTGTAAAGTTTTTAAAAACACTATTTAAAACTATTCTTTAAAAGACTTTTTAACCTGTTTTTGTTTATTGCCAAACTGAAATAGTCTACTAACGTCCAACAATTCAATACATCATGTCTCCTCATACTATCTTTCCATTATTATCTTGCCATTTTTTGAATTTGCTTAAAAATTATATCACTATTCTTAACTTGTCCTTGTTTAAGCAGTACTTGTGTTTTGTGGCTTTGAAGAAAACAAGGAAAGGAAAGTGCTTTTGTTTGTGATTTTGAATTTCAAAAGACCTCCAGCTACCGTGCTGCCAAAATCCTTAGTAGTGTCTTTAATCAGACCAAAAGTTACATAACAAGGTGATTAGAACTGTTGTTTACAGCAGGGTGAGACTAAAAACGCTAAACTTTACAACTCATTTTATTTCCTGCACTGTTGCAGTTAACTATCTAAAACATTGTGCTTTAGTTTTTGAGTTCATTGTCACAGCAGGGTTTTTATGAGTAATAAAAATATTATGTCTTTTTTTATTTAAATAAAACATATAAAACAATAAAATAATGAATAAAATGAATCGTGACTAAGAAAGCTGAAATAAAATCAATTTTAACTCACATAACCAAATGTACAGGAACACCCCTATATTTATTGAACATAAACATGTTCGTTCCACGAAAGAAAAATGTCCCTGTATAGAGAATAGAGAAACATTTTAAAGAATGATATGTTTTAAATTTGAGGATCATGTTACTGAACAGCACCACCTTGCACAATGCCAGATCCATAAAGACATGGTTTTAAGACCCACTGCCAACATAGAGCCCAGATCTTATACAGCCTTAACACTTTTTGGATGAATTTGAACCTCAGTTCTAAGCCAGGCTCATTAACCTAATTGTCTTGCTTCACATTTGCTTAAAAAAACTGTGAAGTGTTTGCCTAGATTAATAAAAACACTTACATCTGCAAAGATAGAACAATACCATTTCAATCTCCATAGATTTATGATGTGATTTATGCGATGTCCAGCAAGCACATGTACAGATGTGATGTAATGTGTCAACATAATGACCAAACAGTACATTGTAAATTAGTTCCATTGGACTTTCTTTACAATAGGATACAAAAATCATACAATACAATAAATACAATGTTAAATATTAATTCTAGAGTTCAAACAAAACTATCTATTCATTTGTTCAGATACGATGTCGCCCAAAAAAACTATTTAACATGCTAATATTACATAACACTATATATTTATTTGTACTCAATATGAATTCTTTGTTTATTTGCTCATTTTATTTTTTATTCAGATTTCAGATTCAAATTCGAAATTCAAACCTAAAAACGAACTGTAATTAAAATGATTATAATCTTGGGGTCCATGTGTACCTGGGTGTGTTCCAGTCAAAGTGAATAGATGTTTTTGACTCCTATTGTAAAATAAACAAAAATACAGCTACTAGCAAACCATTATTAAATGATATTCCTTGTTCTTTAATCTAACAGACTAATCTCATCCACTCCCATCTGCTGGTTTGGCATGGGATTTATGTACAATCAAAAACATCCTGGCTTCGAAACTAGAGCATTCTGCTCTCAGTTATTGTACAGTTCACTTCATCAGATACAAAAATAAACCCTTTCTTCAACTGTACTACCCCAAATGCTCGAGGGATCGATGTGTCCCAATTTATATACCTGTCACAGGAGGGGGAAAAACTAAACGTCTGATGGAGCACACTTAAAACAGGCGCACACACACACACACACACACACACACACACACACACGCTCACGCTTCCTTTTATTGCTGCTCCGTCTCATTAATGTAACCTCAGAATCAAAACAAAGGCTTTTTGTAGTCGTTTTAGAGGATTGTATTTCAACCAAATTTTTCTCTTACAAAAGCTTCAGGATTTACGATTCAGGTTGTGGTTACAATATTGAACTATATACCTGAATGTTAATTGTTTTATCCTGAGGTCTTCCAAATGTTTAAGGGCCGTGGCCTTACTTAATTCACTGTCTATTAACAGTTAGACATACATTTTAGATTTCAGCTAATCTCAACTCCACGCTCCTGGCATTTGAAATCCATTTCAGTGATGTTTTGAATGTTGTCCTTTGAGTAACATAAATGTTTGTTTTACTGTTGTAGTTAAGTTACTTGGCTTCGTTCTATCCCAGCGCTCTCAGTTTTTATCTTTCCTTTCCGTTGTCTTTATGATGTTTAATGATGCTTACTTGCTTCGTGCCTCAGTATCTCATATTATTTCTAATATTTATTATTTATATTCTATGCTTCTTATTGTAATGTCACATTTACTGTAATATGTGCTTTTATACTTTTCCTGACTTACATGTATTTGAACTAGAGTATCTGGAGATAATCCTGCAGCAATATGGAGAACATACAAAATTTCAAAGACGTGTGACTCATGACTTGTCTCTTTCTTGCTGTAAGTGCAACAGTGCTATACCCTAATGAAAAATGTTTCTTGATTTATCTATTGTTTAAATATTTGTTAATTTACAGCATGCGATATTCCCTCCTGCTGTTTTGTTTAATTGCTAATTGCAGTGGTACCAATTTTCCCCAAAGACAAATACAAGTCATTCACAATTATATTGTACAAGATTTATTACATGGGCTGCACAGAGGCATAGTGGTAAGCATGTCCGTCTTTCAGCACTGAGGATTCAGGTTCGAATCCCGAAGTGGGCGAAGTTCCATGTTCTCTGCGTGCTTTTTCTCCAGGTTCCTCTAATAGTGCAAAAACATGCATTGGGTGTGAAATGGCTGCTCTAAGTCTCTGTGTGTGTGTGTGTGTGTGTGTGTGTGTGTGTGTGTGTGTGTGTGTGTGTGTGTGTGTGTGTGTGTGTGTGCCCCCGCCCAGTGATGGATTTCTGCCCTGTCCTGGGTGTATATGCCTACCGCCTGAAATGTTTTCCCCTGGATGTGCCTGGGGACCCCCCTCCTGCCGCTACTCTAGAGGAGGATTAACCAGAAAAGAATGAGTAAATGAACGAATGAATGAATAATGAGATGAGAGATTAATTATACAAGGATTAATATCATTGTCACACTATAAAGGTTAAAATAAATCAACAAGAAATGTCTTCCAAATAACAATGTAGATATAACAATAAGTATTTACAAGATAAAAGTAGCAATAAATGAACTGTGAACTGTGAAAAGGCAGAGTAAGCAGTAAACATCTGTTGTAAACAATGAACAACAAGTGATGGACAATCCCAGATATGAATGTTCAAAAATAAATCTAATAAAACTAAATATATGGAAAATGACCCATGTAGTGGTTAGCACGTTCTCCTCTCAGCACTAGGGATTCCCGGTTCGAATCCCAATCTGGGTGGAGTTTCCATGTTCTCCCCGTGTCCACGTAGGTTTCTTCTGGGTTCTCCGGTTTCCTTCCACAGTCCAAAAACATGGATCAAGTCAATTGAATTCTCAAAATTACCCCATATAGTGTGAGTGAGTGTGTGCCCAGCGATAGATTGGCGCCCTGGGTGTATCTGCCCCTGATAATAGATGAATGGATGGAACCCATGTCCATTCTTTGGAAATAAGATGTTCACTAAGCTCTCACAGTAATCAGGTCTATCCATTATCCATCCATTATCTTCCGCTTTATCCTCCGCTTTATCCTCTATTAGGGTCGCGGGGGGGTTCCCCATGCCCATTCAGAGGAGAACGTTTCGGGTGCTGGGCAGATACACCCAGGACAGGGCACCAATCTATCGCTGGGCACACATTCACTCACACAGACACACTCTATAGGGGGCAATTTGGAGACCTCAATTGAATTGATCCATGTTTTTGGACTGTGGGAGGAAACCGGAGAACCCGGAGGAAACCCACGCGGACACGGGGAGAACATGGAAACTCCACCAATTCCCATCCAGGGGAGAACGTTTCGGACGCTGGGCAGATACACCCAGGACAGGGCGCCAATCTATCGCTGGGCACACATTCACTCACACAGACACACTTTATATGGGGCAATTTGGAGACCTCAATGACTTGATCCATGTTTTTGGGACTGTGGGAGGAAACCGGAGAACCCGGAGGAACCAGGGACACAGGGAGAACATGGAAACTCCACCCAGATTGGAAACCGGGAATCAGGTCTATACAGAGATATTAAATAGTTTACACTTGTCGAGAGAGAGAGAGGAAGATAAAGAGAGCTTGAGAGAGAGTGAGAGGGGAGAGAGAGAGAGAGGGAGAGAGAGAAAGAATGTTTCGGGCTCTGGGCAGATAGACCCATGACAGGGCGCCAATCTATCACTGGGCACACACTCACTCACACAGACACACTCTATATGGGGCAATTTGGAGACCTCAATTGACTTGATCCATGTTTTTGGACTTTGGGAGGAAACCGGAGAACCCGGAGGAAACCCATGCAGACACAGGGAGAACATGGAAACTCCACCAATGCCCATCCAGGGGAGAACGTTTCGGGCGCTGGGCAGATACACCCAGGACAGGGCGCCAATCTATCGCTGGGCACACATTCACTCACACAGACACACTTTATATGGGGCACCAGACACACTTTATATGGGGCAATTTGGAGACCTCAATTGACTTGATCCATGTTTTTGGACTTTGGGAGGAAACCGGAGAACCCGGAGGAAGCCCACGCGGAGAACATGGAAACTCCACCCAGATTGGAAACTGGGAATAAGGTCTATACAGAGATATAAAACAGTTTACACTTGTCAAGAGAGAGAGAGAGGAAGATAAAGAGAGCTTGAGAGAGAGTGAGAGGGGAGAGAGCGAGAGAGAGAGAGAGAGAGAGAGAGAAAGAATGTTTCGGGCTTGAGAGGACAGGGCGCCAATCTGAGAGGGGGCAATTTGGAGACCTCAATTGACTTGATCGACTTTGAGAGAGACTTGAGAGAGAGAACAGGAGGGGGGAAAGATACAGAGAGAGAGAGAGAGAGAGGAGATAAAGAGAGAGAGAGAGAGAGAGAGAGAGAGAGAGACTGTGCTCCAGATAAAGATCAGAGATGATTATTTATTTCTGGTGGCTGCTCCGGCGCTCACAGGCGTGTCAGCGCGTCTTCACTCGACAGCTCCGGCGTTTCATCTCAGCACTTCCAAACTGAAACCGAGAGCCAGACGGATTTCTTACACTCTCATCAAAGTTCAGCTCCGTTTTCTCAAAGTCCACGTCGGTCTTCAGTCGTATCCGCGAGCGGAGCAGGTAAATCAGAGCGGCTCCTGTTTTCAGCGGCGTGCATTTTATTTACGACGAAACGTCGACCAACAGCTGAGTGTGTTCATTAGAACAGCGCACGAAAAGCTCCGTTTACTTTGCATTTTCGGTGTCGCACGTACTTTTATAATTGTAGTTTTTAGTGTTTTTCCCCCTCGTGCACTAAGTGTATTGAATAGCATTAATGAGTAGACATGGAAATGTTGTATCTTGTTGGTTTTCCGTCGTCAGTGTTCAGCAGTAAAGAGCGACGGCAGACTGAAGACTGCGTTACAGACAGCTCGCTTAAAATCACTAAAAGTAAAAGCTGCTAAAAGTAAACTCTGCTTAATGTTACCTCCGTAATTAGCAGTGCTGTGGTATATCATGTGCTTTCATTATATATGTTAATAAATGCAGGTTTCAATAAGTAAACAAGTAAATAATGTCACTGCACAGACAGTACAAGGAGGTGCAGATGTGTCCTCTGTACTGTAGACACACTGACCTTATTGGGAAGGAGAACTTGTCATAAATGTTCACAACACACACAGCAGGCAAATTACTGTCTGTAAGAGTCGTCTTCCACAGAAGAGTTTTAAAGCTGTTATAAGCTATACTGCAACTTTATGTTCAAATCTATGGTGGTAATAGTTATATAGCCGCTTGCTTCATTTCCCTAATTGATTAATGACCCATAACACAGAGAATTGCTTAAGAACCCCATTATAGGGATGCTACATGTCTTATTACTTGTCCCTTTTTTCTTGTCTATGTCTAAATGCCACGCACATTACATTAAGAGAAATTTGAAGGGTGCCCGTAGAAAGGACGACAACATAGCTGAAAAATCTAGCTTTAAATAGCTGCATTCAGCTTGTAGTTTATTGTAATTAAGATTTCATAATGGCACCCAGTCCCTTCTTTGATTTGTTTATATGACTGTTTATAATAAATAATAATAATAATAATAATAATATATATATATATATATATATATATATATATATATATATATATATATATATATATATATATAAACATACTAATTAACCAAAACTGCTTTAACACCGCTTTTGAATCTCCAAAGGATTGTAAACTAAATGTTTACTTTATTTATTTTATGTCAGTTGTATACTGACAATTTTGTGGTAATAGTTTGGGGTAGTTTAATGTTTCAGCATGACTCGCCTGTGCAGAAATAGGTCCATACAAAACATGAGTTTGTTGATCTACTAAAAGTCCTGGCCCCATTAAATTGGGGCTCAAAAATGAGCTTAATTGGAACATTAAATATCAAAGCCTGACCTTGCCAATGCCATTTTTACTGATGAGGCATCTGTTTTCCACAGCCTGCCAAAAAGAGTAGAGTATATGTAATGAAATATGCAGAAACTCTATATTACCAGCAATAACTTGGAAATAGGATATCAAGCAAGCACAACTAACTACCTGTTCACACTTGGTTTTAAGGTGCCCTTCACCCCCCTCCCCCCCAAGATATAAATTGATTTGAGCACTTCCATATGAGGCCTTATGCTTGTATTATTTACTGGCTTTTACTCAAAACTAGCTGCCAAACATTACTAAATGTGACACAGAACCTTGACAGAGAAGTCTCTCTCTATTGCTTTTCTGGCATCTTGATAAGTGTTTCTGGAAGTGAGAAGTGCAACCACTGGTGATCTGTGATCTCAACTCTTGCACATTCCCTCAACACATCTCAGCATGATGCTGGATTTCCCAGCACTATTTAATTAGATATATAGAATCTACAAATCAAGAAGCACCTTCAAGGACACCAACTGTGATAAGCGTCACTGTCAAAACCTGCCCTTTTTTTGGCTTGTAAAAAAGCACAGATGCTGTGTTTGATTTGCAGAAACATGAAGCCAACAAACAAATTAAAATCAGATGTGGGATTAGTACAGTTACAACATTAGAGTATTATATTGTTGCTCCTTCTTTGCTGGGGCCTTTAATCCAGAGTGGCTTACAAGGATTTGTCTACACTCAAATTTTTTATTCATTGACTGAAAGAATTAAAACAAATGTGCTCGTCACTTATATTTTTTTATAGGCCACAATAATAAATTGCCTTCTTGTGACATAAATACATTTCATTCAATACATTTTATTAGGATAATATTGTGTTTAATTATGTTAGGATATTAGGATAATATTAGATTTAGCTTAAACAAAAAAAAAACAGAAAATGTGCAGGGCAGAACTAAAATAATTGCTGTCAATTACTGACAATTAATAATTGATGACTAACAGATTTACTTTCAAAATAATAATGAAATAACTTAAAATAATATTTTTCGCATTGTTTAATAAACAGAGATGCATTTTGCAAAATGTATTATTTGCTAAATACTTCATAACTTCATATTTAAGAACAATGTTAAATAAATAAAAGTGTTTCTCAACAGTCTTTAGAACTTATACTGACATTGTACAAATATTTTTTTTATTGTGAATAATCTAAATGTACATAGTACAAATATTTTTTTTATTGTGAATAATCTAACCTTTTTTGTAACTTGGGTGCTGTAGTCAGTCATACTATAAAAAAGGTATACAGAAATGGTATCTGCAACTACACACACACAGAAACATACATGCTAATTGCATCTCTTAAATCTAATAAATTATGTAGGCTGCTATATGACTGCCAGCGCTCGGATGTCTGAAGCTTAAGAAGGCTTTGAAAACACTTGCAAAATTTATGTGTTTAAAGTTGTCATTCATATAGTTGTTTGTAAATTGCTAAGATTGAAAACACATGTGTGTATATTTCTATTTACTAAGTATTTCATAAGTATATTTTATGTTTATAGTCATTTTATTTAAAAAACACTAAAGACAAATATAATTTAACTGAAATTAATGACACAAATCAAAACTAAGTAGCCCTAAATGAGGATACAGCTTTTTCCACGGTCCAAAAGCATGTAAATTAGTTTGAATTAACAGACTAAATTTGTGCAAAAAATGTGTTTGTTTTTCGTCTGTTATATTGTCTGTTAAGGATATTTTTTACCCTTCCCACTTAGCTCGGTGATGCTATCTAGCGCTCATTCTAATTAGGAAACGCATCTTAGAAATAAATACATAAATGAATGAATATATTCATTTTTCATGCTTTTTATGTATATTGAACATGATGATCACTTATTTATTTATTTTGCTATGACTTTTCATTTGCTGTCCCATTCGTACATTATCTACTTCAAGCATAATATTTCAAAGGGCATCATTTCATAAAAGCACATTTTCCATAATGCATTTCATTTAAACATTCTAACATCATGGTAATAGCTGTGATTTTTTTTATGCATCGGAAACAGTATGCACTATATATTAAGCAGTGACTGATTTATTGCCAATAAAAGCTCAGACTGAGCACACAGTGGTGATAAAAATATTGAGTACATTTACAGTAATGTAAACATATTGTACTAGCAAAAGTCATAACATTTTAAATAAAGCTAAAAGTAATCTGTATTTGCTGATTAAAATATTTGAAATATTAAAAGTAAAATTATTTGGTATCAACTATTATATGGTTATTAACACTTAGGTATCAGTGTTTTAATAGCATGTTACTGTTGTAGCTACAACAGTGGAGGACTACGTAAACAAATTTTTAGAAAATATACGTCATTTTAATTTGAGAGGTCACGAGATGAGTGAACGTGAGAAATGAAGATATAAAGTTATGATACACTATTTTTTTGGCAGGTTTTGGATGTTTTCTCTTATCTATATTTGATTTTTCGTAAGACATTGGAACATCTGAAAATTTATTGAAATGAAACCAGGTGAGAAGTTTAGAGGGAAAAAAAGAGTGTGGAGCTGTTAACACCTCTGAAACGTGACCTGACTACAAACAGCTTTTTATAAGACATCAGAAGCCAAAACAAATTGGAAACCACTGGTTTAATCTTTGACTGAGTGTTGTAATTTAAAAGCTTGTTTCATTATTCAGTGTGAAATATCTCTTTTTAATGTCCAACTAATTTCTCAAATGTCTAAAGATATGAATAGGATTATAAGAATCTGTTAATGTTTGAAGTGTTGCTTAATGTCACACTGAAGAATGACAAAAATCCAGCCTTCAAAGAATGTAAATTGAATGATCGAATCATCAACAAATATTAATTATAACAAATCCACATGTGCCACAAAACACCCCAGCAAAATGTAACAGAATAATTTCTATTTCTATTTTAGGTTTTTTAAATTGATTAATATGGTAAGGTGGTATAGTGGGTAGAGTGTGTTTATATCCCCAGCTTGATTAATAATGCCCCATCTGTGTGGAGTTTCTATGTTCTATGAAGCTGTGAGTATTATAAGAACAATCTTTATTCCAAGCCCAGGCCAGATACATGTAATAATCGTAATCTCATTTTATTACATTTGGTCATTTAGCAGACGCTTTTATCCAAAACAACTAACAAAGCGAGCGCAGGGTTGACTACAGTATCTCTACAGTAATGAGGGTTAAAGTCCTTGCTCAAGGATCTACATTGGTAACTTAATTGGACCTGGGATTTGAATCCACACTCTTCAGATTGATAGCTCAACACCCTCCACTCAGCTACCATGTCACGCCATTTATTATATTCTGCTTAAACCTATTCTAGTTACTAGAGTTGTGTGGGGGGGGGGTTCCCCGTGCCCATCTAGTGGAGAACGTTTTAGGTGCTGGGCAGAAAGAACCAGGACAGGGTGCCAATCCATTGCTGGACGGACACACACACACACACACACACACACACACACACACACACACACATATATATATATATAGGGGTAATTTCAGACTGTATTTGCTGAAAAAAAGAGATTTCCACACTGAATAAACCTTATTTTATAAAAAATAAACCCTATTTTGATGCTCTGGTTTGGTTTATCCTCCAAAAACCCTGTAAGTCTATTTATGGTATTTGTCTTCGTTAATTTTGCATTCTATTATTCTAAATGTGTCTTTCAACACAGAGATTGTATTCTGGATTTATCTAATTAGTTAAGTGTAAGATTAATGTAAATGACCAAAATTGTAAATGTTTTATATCCTCATTGAACCATCTTTACCAGGACACCAATATCTGTGGAATAAACTGTACTTAAGTACAGTACTTGAGAAAATGTGCATAGTTTCTTTTTACCACTTGCAGTAGTAACCTATTTTTGAAACTCTTCAGCCTTCTTAAAGATCCCTTATCACCACTAGCCCAAGTACATACAGTATAACCTGTATTCACACCTACACATACTGATATAACTTCAGAGAGGTGGGAGGGCAATGAGAGCCAAGTGTAGGATATTTATGCCCACATTAATGTCTGTTTGCAGGATTCAAAAATTGAGAACTATCTCAACAATGTCATTGTTAATTATGCCTGTGTAGAGCTTTGTCATGGTGAGCTCATTTGAATTTCCATTACAGGTTAGCAAAGTCACCTGACCTGTTCTTATTGTTGGCCTTCCCATAAGCAGTTCTCCAAATACACTGTGTGATCTTTTTTTGTCATTGGCTAAAGTCATTAATAAGTTATAGCATCAGTTGTGATGGAGCCTGTCTACATTTATGTAGAAAATAATATCAAATCAAGCAAGTTTGGTGACCCACTGAATCAGCCAGCTCGAGTTCAAGTTCAAGTAGTTTATTTATAGAACTTTTTACAATAGTACATTGTCACAAAGCAGCTTTACATTGATTATAAGCTTGAAACCCCCAAAGAGCAAGCTGAAGCGACAGTGGAAAGAAAAAAAAAACTCGCTGTTATGTTGTTTTTTTGGAAGAAACCTTGGGAGGACCAAGGGCTCAGTGGGAACTCGTCCTCCTTGAGCGGCCGGGCAGCATCAACAGTGTAGGTCAGCCATGAACAGATTGCCATGAACAGGTGTGATGAGGCAAATCCAGGTCTGTATTTAATATTTTGCCAAGCCTTAGCATTCATTCAAACTGATTCATTCAAACAATTTTACTTTAGGGATTTTATCTAGGGATATGTAATGTAATTTAGTGTTTTGCCAATTAGTCAGCAACAATAAGATATAAGCTCTCCTTTGACAATATTAAATAGGATGCTATACTATTACAAACCACAACTTATACACACACTAATAATATGCCTCTATATATTTTTAAATACAATTAACATTTGCATTTCATTATCACACAAAAATAATGCTCTACTAATCACTTCATTAACATATCATTAAGCGGTAGCCTACTTTTTCAACCCTGATTGGTAACTGATTAGTAGGCCTGTCACAGTTATTACATAATCATCTAATGTAGTAAGTTGGTGTATGGATCACAATCATTTCCTACATTCATTTTTTAATTCAGTAAACAGGATGTTAATTACATGCATTTGCATCAGCAAAACAACAGAGAAGAGGTTTTTTTTCAAATGTGGTCTGTGATTGCTCCCTGTAGTTGGATAGTATTGAAATTTTAAAGCAGACAATGTTTATTAAATCTTGCACAACCTTACTGAGTACTTACATTATTGAATGATCCAACACTTTTCAACTGCAGTTTGCTACATATGGCAATATGATTCATATTTGTGAACCTGTTTACCTTAATTCTCAGAATAAAGAGCAAAAAATGATTGTGGGAGCTAGACAGCACATAATGTAAAGGAGTAGTATTACAGAATATAAAGCAGTGAATAACAATACAATTTATATTTATTTTATGGGAATTACACCGTGGCTTGGTGGATGGCTTATCTGCCTCTCCATTCAGGTGGGTGGAGTTTCCATGTTCTCCCCTTGTTTGCGTGTGTTTTGCAGTTTTCTTCCACAGTCCAAAAACATGGATTCAAGATGAAATGGCCTCTCTAAATTGCAAATTATAAATTTGTGTCTGTGTGAGTGAGTGTACGTCCAGCGATGGATTGGCACCCTGTCCTCAATGTATCTTCTAAAAATGTTCTCCCGTGAATGGGCATTTGGATCCCATGCATCCTTAGTAGAGGATTAAGCTAATGACATTCTAAATCACAGCTCTTTTTACAGATCATGTTCAAGTTCATAGCGCAAAGTATGCAAAATATTTAAACTCTGATCAGTTGGGGTACATGCTCTACAAGCTTGAATGATTCTTCACTGCTGTCATACTGCAGCCACATGGTGTTGGTTGAATGCAACAAACCAGCATGTCATCATTCTAAATGCTCTAAACTTTTTTGCAGTGTTGACGCACAGATTTTACTTTTAATGTGAGATGTCACACTGCAGACAGATATAGGTCACTTGCTTATGTGAATGTGAGTTAAACTATGAAGCTGTAATGTGTTCATAGCTTTACATAGTTTTATTAACTGGCCATATTCATCATGCAACACTTGTTGAAAACAAGTTGCTTTGTTGTGTGTTTAAGAAATTATAGCAACTAAACATCTATTAGCATGACTCATGGCTATTCTGGATTTTATTCTATTCTATGTGCTGGGTGGTTATATGGCAGTGTTTTTTCTGAATTATAAATATATTTTAATTATTCACCATCTGATAAAAAATGTAAAATAGCTTATGTGAATCTATTTGTCATTTCGACAACAGAAAGACCAAACAACGAGAATATCTATCTATATATTGTAGTGGTACAAACAATTCAATTGTAATTTGAAACTACATGCTACATTTAGGTAACCTTGCTTTTCACCAATTTATTATAGAGCTATCTAAATTGTCTAGCCTTTGAGTCAACAGTCAAACAGGACTCATGTGTATAATATAACATAATAAAAGTACTATGACTGTGATATTTTTAAATTGCTCAACATTGTCATGCTCTAACCAATTGGCCTTGGGACATAAAGACTTATTTTTCCATTTTACTGTTGAATATACCACATTCTTTAGATCAGCCAATAGGGAACTTGTTTAGAGATAATTTGCTTTGATTGTTAATTGCCTTCAGGTGAAAAAGGAACCACATAAGGTGCACGTTTTGCTACATTCAGAGCGATGTATTGAATTATTTTAATGCATACCGAGCGGTCCATTGCTGTGATTACCTTCCCAGTTTTATCTGCTGTATTATCATAAACTTGGTCAACAAAACCTGCTTTGCTTTTAAATCTGGTGAGTGCCTACTCACTTCCCTTTAGTCATGTTACAGACATATGGCCCATGACTGACATTTTTTAAAGTTTGTATGACCTCCTGAGAATTGTTGCACAATATTACATTTATTATTTTGTTTGTAAACAATGGAGGAATATGTTATGTTTTATATGAATTCTATACATACAGTATCTGACCACTCTGAATGGAATAAATGATTTTTTTTATCTTTATACTTGTTGTCATCAACCAAACTTGCAGTGTGGCAAAATACTAATTGTACCCTTATACAGTATCTTTGGGTGCAAATAGTTTAAATTTTTTCCCATCGTTTGAAACAAAAGATATGTTGCATGAGCTACTAGAGTGGTAATACCACATGTCCTCTTGCATATGACATTTTGTTGTCTTGTTGCTGGTTGTGCAGGTGACTCATGCATAAACGTATCGATGTGTGCATGAGTGTTGTGTTAGAAGACACATGCATTCACAATACAGACAGATATGGGTCATATGAATATTATGAATGTGAAACAGGAAAAAGACTTTGAACATATCCTTCAAATCTTAGAGGCATGTCAAGGTTTTCATTTAATTATAGCTTTTTGCAATTTTACTATTTGTGATATTTGTGATCTTACTGCAGAGTCCTGAAATCATGAACCTAACCAATTAGTTGTGACCAGCCTACGGTTTACTGTAAGCTAAAAACCCATATTTACAGAACAATTGTAACACTTTCAAAACCTTTTTATTTTTTCTGAACAGATCTGATTTCCTCTAGAGAAATTAGTCTGTCTAGAGTGACCCTTTGTGTATTTTATTTCACAGGATTCTCATGGGATTAAACTTTAATAAATTATTTTTTAAATATTAGTATTATTTTAAATTTGGACTCTATGATATCATTATTTGATTAAAAAATATATATTTTTTTTGTGTTAGTGTATTGATGCTGTAAAAACACAGGGCAATATAATACTGATGTTATTTGAATTATTATTCAAAACTTTCAATATATACAAAAAAAGGCTTTAGTATTTAGACTTATTGATATGTATCAGAAGCACTTGCAAAAAAACAGAGGGCAAGAAATCTGTTTGGTTTTACTGAAAGCTATTATGTCAGTCCAACTGCATGATAATCTCACGTCGAAGAATCGGTCACGTAGTTTTTTCACGTGATTTTACTACAATGGGGACACAAATTAGTAAATACATTGTGTATTATTTTCTGTTGAACTTAAACTCAGACGTTACATCTACAACCCCTTAGTAAGTGAAACCACGGCGACATGACATCACATACCTGCTGTATAAAGCAATTCTGTAATGATGAGAAACTATTGTGTTTCATATTGAATCAATACAGAGTGCTTTTAGTCCACATTTTCCTAATTTGTAATTGGAGAGAGAGGAAGAGAAAAAGAAAATATAAGTATATATACATAGCTGTAGCCAAAAGTTTGGACACCTTTGCTTAAATAATATGTTTGGTACATGTTGAAATGGAACATCCTTTATTGGGAACATAATTTAATATTGCAAATCTTTGGGAACAAATCAAATTTTACTGCATTTAAGTAATTAAAAAGTGTGTGTGTGTGTGTGTGTGTGTGTGTGTGTGTGTGTGTGAACTTCCCTTCAAGAAACAAAAAAAATCAAAAGATAAACAACCTACTGTCACAGGTGCCTGTGGCACCTGTCCCTCATTTGGTCCTTAATTGTCTCAGTTGGGTGATTGGTTGGGCTTGTGCACATGTTCAGTTGGTTTTGTATTTAGTCTTAGTTTCCCATCTCTTTGGCGCACGTCTTTGTTTTGTGGTTATTATGCCCTGTGTTACTTTGTTCGTTTGTTCCCCCCTTTCTGTTGGTGTCCCGTCACCGATTTTTAATTAATTCTATTTTGGATTTTATCCCGGTGTTTTTCTGGACTCTCCTTCCGCGTTTAACCACGTTGCGGCGCTGTGCATTATCTCCGTGCAGGTCGCATTCGTGGGAGTGCTTCCGTGGACCTCCGCGTAGCCGCCCTCTCCCGGGGAAAGACGGACAGCTTCTAACACCTACTAACTAACAAACTAACTTAACTAACTAACCTAAACATAAACATTTCATTGTATTAACCACTAAACTTTCAGCTGGAAATTAGCAACTGCTGGACAAATGGAAAGACATTGCTTCTACAATAGGGTTTGAGATTCACAACTAAATTTATTGTTTAACAACATATAACATAGCACATCAAGGAAGGCAAGCAAAGTTATTGGATCACAAACATATCTGACTTTTTCCTCTTTTTGAGTTTGTTTCTTTGGCTTGCTATTTTAGTATACTTAATGCATAGTTTTGTAAAGATCTGCTCTTTATTTTATTTTATATATATATATGTATATATATATATATATATATATATATATATATATATATATATATATATATATATATATATATATATATATATATATATATGTGTGTGTGTGTGTTTATGTTTCACATATTAAAGTTTTATCCCTGTATGATACAGAGAAGCAAGACAATTGATAATTCTGAAGTAAGATTTTCAAATAGCTCATTTGGAATATTACTAATATTAATTACTAATATTAATATATACTAATCTCATTGTTCCACATTTTATACTTTACTTTACTTTACTTTATTTATTTTTTCAGATTTTGGATCATTTACTTTTAAGTCAATTACAGACATCTCATTATCTCATTATCCAATACTAGGATCTAGGGTTATGGCGGGCTTTCTCATGCCCATCCAGGGAAGAACGTTTGGGGCGCCTGGCAGATACCCAGATCAGGGCACCAATCCATCACTGGGCACACACACAAAACACTACAAACAAACATAAGGGGGCAATTTAGATAGGAAAATTTAGAGCAGCCAATTCACCTTGAATCCATATTTTTGGACTGTGGGAGGAACCCAGAGGAACCCCACGTGGACATGGGTAAAACATGAAAATTCCACACAGACTCAAACTTGGATCCCCAGCTCTGAGATGAATGTGCTAACGACCAAGCCACCGTGTCACCCCGATCACAGACATACATTGTTTAAATAATTCAAAATCTTTAACAAAAATATAAATTATAATAAAAAAAGAAAATAAAACCAACAACATTGACTAAAATGTGACTAAAAATTCATGTTAATGAAAAGGTATTCTGAAACACTTTTTTTTTTTTTTTTACTACTCCTTTGTGAAAAGTATTTATTTCAGTATATAAAACATAAAAAAAAAACGCAAATGCTTTCGACACATTATTTTATAGTTTAATTTTATATTCTTTAGTATAACTAGATCACTGGTAATGAAATAACAGAGCCACTGATTTTAAATCTTGAAGTACTGACCCCTGTGTCTGCTTGTCACCTTGTGCTGATTTTCACACTTCAGTGTTAAAGTACAAGTCACAGCCTCCGGGCTGCCAGAAGCAATGACAATATGTCTCATGGCTATTATCGTAAAAGAAATATCATTTTAATCCTTCTTCTTTATATAGCCCCCCATTTAATGGGCTACCTTTGCTGGAAACATAATTTGGCCCAATGCCATGTGACTGACCATACTTGAAATGCTAAAATATGGTGTGTTAATTAGTTCAGTACCTTTAAACAGTGGCTCTGACATCTCATAAACAATAAAAGCAAAAACTGGCTCCTGATTTTGAGTAGAAGTCCATGGAGCAATGTAAGTACATTTTCCGAACATAATGGATTTTATATAATTCAACCGCCAGATTTAGCCAAGTTATATGAATAGCACAAGACATAATGACAACAAACGATGTAACAGGTCATTAAAATGATGACCTTAAGCGTTTTGTCAACATTTGGGATTTAATTGCATTATCTTTTGCTAACAGCAGCTGCTTTCATTTTTTATTCATAATAATGTTATGAAAGAGCAATTACAAAGGTAAAAGTATATAGAACGGAACAAATATTTGTTGTGATTATATGTTTTCGAAGGTGTTCTCTGAAGGGGTGATAGAACATGTGACATTGCATGTGCACATACTGGTTGATTTAACATCAGACACATTACATTACTGTCGACCCTAAATGCACAACAAAAAACAGTGTTCACCTTATTATCTCAGTGATGCCACAGCATCACTGTTTAGAGCAAAATTGGCCATGCTCTCAGAGTAGAGTAGCATCTATCAATCACAGCAACACCAGTCGATTATGATCACCCTAAATCTTATGCATATAGTTTTAGAAAGCGCCTGATAGTCATGGCTAATTGTTGTTCATCCCTATGGTGCCATTTATTTTCACTATGTTTTGCTAAAAGATGCCAAATATCAATTATTCACCATATTATATTTTATTACTAGCCTCTTCTTTGTGATAACATTTCCTGCAAACAATGCGTAATTTATGAATAATTGGTCATTTCTCTGTGTTTTTTTTTTTTTTTGGAAAATGAAATTTTTATTTAAGAGAAAAAACAACAACCTCCACATCACCTAAATATAAGTTTTACCTGTACACAATCACTGCTGTTGCTGCTCAACCACCTATAAGAGGGTCATGTGGATTTGTATTGGGCCACACACACACTTTTTCCCTTATTGATAAGATATTTTAATTAGTATCTCAAACAAGATTACACACACTTTTCCAATCAACTATCATGTATGTAATTTGTCAGTCGGTCACATGAAAACTTGAGATACATTTCTTTTAGGATGTTCGTAGGTAGATGGCACAGTGTTATAATTAACAAAAAATACTATAAGAAATTAGCAATAACACAAGATAGCTATTAGTACTAATTGCTTTTATTTAAAAATGAATGGTACATTCATTTCATTACTTTCACCATGCTATGTTATAGTACATGCATGTTTAAACATTTAGATCACACACACATGGTTCTAATAGAAATTTGTTCCTTATAATTATAAGTGCACGGTGGCTTAGTGGTTAGCACGTTCGCCTCTCAGCACTAGGGATTCCCAGTTCGAATCCCCATCTGGGTGGAGTTTCCATGTTCTCCCCGTGTCTGCATGGGTTTCCTCCGGGTTCTCCGGTTTCCTTCCACAGTCCAAAAACATGGATCAAGTCAATTGAATTCTCCAAATTGCCCCATATAGAGTGTGTCTGTGTTAGTGAGTGTGTGCCCAGTGATGGATTGGTGCCCTGTCCTGGGTCTATCTGCCCAGCGCCCGAGACGTTCTCCCCTGGATGGGCATGGGGAACCCCACCGCGACCCTAATAGAGGATAAAAGCAGAAGATAATGAATGAATGAATAATTATAAGTATTATTTATTTGCCATGGTGTCATAGTATTGATTTATTTATGTGTAAATAATAGCTAAAAAAACAATAATAAAGTGTAGTTATTTCACTACAAGAGCAGGGTTTTTTTCCCCAATGTGCACAGTACCGCAATCTCTAAAGTGTATAATCACCTAGACATCCTTCTAGAGGTTTATGCATCACATTGTCATGCCACTGAAAATTATGTATAAATTAATTCATACTGACTTGAAAACACTGAATAAACCGTGACAAATAAATAGTGAAAAAATCAGAAGTCCAAGGGCTCAAACGAATAGCACATGCCAAATTTCAGCTTTATTTGCAACAATAAAAACAATCAGGGATGCTGGCCTTTAAGCCAAAGTTTCAATTCAGGCATTATTTCAAACTGGCACATACTACAGAAAGGTTCAAATTGGAAAAAGAAACAAAAACAATAGGTTGTACAGAACTGGAAGTGTATTATTGATAGAACAGTTTGAGTTCTAAATTAAAGAGAATTTAAATAGATTTTTTTCCATGACCCTATTTTCCATTTTTATTGGATCCTGATTTTTATCTAGCATTAAGTAAATACGTAAAGGCCAGCATTATAAAAACATCTAAATAATGCATTCATACGAACATCTGTGTCAGTGTAAAATGTTAGCATATGTATATAATGCTAGCATATGTTATATAATGTTATTATAAAGGTCCGTCTATATAGAGAAGCCTGTGCCTGTGAATCGTTTATAATGTTTATAACATAACTGTTTGTAGTTACTTTTGTTTTCCTTTTCTCCTGTCTGATAACTCGATCAAGTTTCTTACTTTTTCTGATGAATTTAAAAGTAGATGTCATGTAGAATCTGAGAAGATGTTTATTTTTGAAATAATAGCAGAATATCAGTATTATGAAGACCGTTTAATTTAGCACTTATTATCCATTAAGCTTATGTAGCTTATGTTCACTGATCTGTCTGTCTGTCATCACCACACTGTTCCAACCAATTAAGTCAATAACATGAAGAGTTAGTCTCAGTCTCAGTCTATAACTATTGAGTTATATTATTATGGATTCATTTGTTAAATAAAACAAGTAAAACCAATAAATGCATTCACATAAATTCATGGATTATACAATTATGCACGTCCTCTTGTGTCTTATTGCTTTAATAAGTTATTTAATCAATTTTACATCAATGGTACACGACACATGTGTTTAATAAGCTGACTAAAATTATTAATAGAGCACTTTTATAAGTGTCAATTATTCTAGTTTTAGAACTGATGTATTGGCTTTGCGCGACACAAATTTACAAAAATCTATATTTCTATATTTACTAATATTGCTACATTTCCTAATACTGCTACAACTTGAATATATTCATATAAAACATGTTGTTTAGTTTACATTTTGCTATATTATTTGTGTTTATTTTGACAGCTTGGTATTATTATTTTTTTGTTGTTTTTTTTTGGGGGGAATGGAGACATTTGATTACCTAAAAAATAATACCTATGGGTTATGGATCTCATCTAACTACAAGATGCTCTTAAGCTTATTTTTTAAATAGGACAGAGAAGGTCCTTTTTGTAAAATGTATGTTTGTATGTTCTCCTCATATCTGTTTGCTTGGGTTTTCTTCAGGATATCAGTGTTTATTTAATAAACAAAAACATAGTAGTATTTAAATTGGTTATATGAAATTGCCCCAGGTGTGAATCTGCACATAAATGTGTGTGTCTGTGTGTTCGCCCTGCAGTATATTTGCGACCTGTCGAGACTGTTTTTCCACCTTTCAACTGATGAGCACTGAGATGAGGCTAAACTGGACCATTGTTTATTTATGATGTGTTGTGGTGCAAATATAGAAACAACTGGTTAATGAAAAATCTGTTTCATCTCTGGATATAGCACAATTTAAGCTCTGATATTAATTTAAGTTTAATTAAAGTTAAATTAACACTTTTTAAACAATCTGGATAATCTCATTATAAGCATATTTTGACATCCCCGGCAATACATATTTGATTTAAATAAAAGGGGGTATTAATTAAGTTTACAATGAAAATTCCATTCCATTTCCATTTTTGTATAAAATGATTAGTAATCGATCAAACATGATAATATCCATCCATTCATCCATCCATTATCTTCTGCTTTATCCTCTACTATGGTCCCGGGGGTGGGGGGGGTCCCCATGCCCATCCAGGGGAGAATGATTCGAGTGCTGGGCTTTTACACCCAGGAAAGGGCGCCAGTCTATCACTGGTCACACACTCACACAGCCAGACACACTCTATATGGGGCAATTTGGAGAATTCAATTGACCTTGATCCATGTTTTTGGACTGTGGGAGGAAACCGGAGAACCCGGAAGAAACCCACACGGACACGGGGAGAACATGGAAACTCCACCCAGATTGGGATTCGAACCGGGAATCCTTAGCACTGAGAGGTGAACGTGCTAACCACTAAGCCACCGTGCCACCACATAATATAATTTTGTTAATAAATCAAGTATTTTTGGAACATTACTCTTTTGCAAAGCTATAATTGTGCTGAAATAAAAACAAACATATTATATGAAGACTTTATATAAAGGCATCTATACATATCACAGGGCAGAGGGTAGAAGATGGTGTGGGTTGTCAATTTGTTTATTATGACATTAAAAAAGCATTATAAGCATAAACATCATGTGAACAAGATATATGCATGACTAATGAAGCAAGAAGGAGCAGTGTAGAAAGAAAAATAGTGTAGTCAGCAGACAGGTAATGGTCAGAACCTTGCACTTTGTAGTGCTCATAGAAACAATAATCCTTTGTAATTGTCCAAACTGCAGTACTTAGGGGAGAACAGTCATTTTATCAAGTTTTAACCTGTCTATAGGGATGCTTGATTTGTATTATGGACTTGTAGTGACATTATCTTGTTGGCTACAAATAGTGATTACAAATAAATGACTTCGGAAAACCTAACCAAGTGTAAGGTAGTGAGTAAACAATAATGTAGAACTGAAAACAACTCTCATGAATTCTCTAAATCAAATTACATTTGGATCTCAAGTATAGGTTTGACTATTTCTATATGCGCCATTTTATAGCAAAGTAAAAAATGTAAGAAAGTAATTTAAGCACATTTACTTTGAATTCGAGTTTTATGTGATTCATACTCTTGTATTAAAAAATGTGCTTTAGGATTTTGACAGTAAAATAATTCCATAGCACATATCCCTCTGATAATTACATTTACATTTACATTTACATTTACATTTACATTTAGTCATTTAGCAGACGCTTTTATCCAAAGCGACTTACAAATGAGAACACCACAAGTCAGAAGCCATGGAGAAAACCAACTATACTGTAAATTCATCAAACCTGATTGTTATTTGAAGCTGCGACCCCCCCCCCTTTTTTTATTTTTATTTATTTATTTATTTATTTATTTATTTATTTATTGATAATTGGGCAGTTATTCTATTGGACAGAAAAAACAGCTATCAAATTAATGAAATAAGATTATTAATATCTATGTTCATTAATGTCCTGGGTGTGTCTGCCCAGCAGCAAAACAATTTCTTCTGGATCTACATGGGGGGACCTCAGTTATTATTGAACCAAAAATGTAAAGGTTTTTGTATTTAAAATATCAAAAATATGAAAATGTAGGGGATTGGCACGCTGTTCTGGGTCTATCTGCCCAGCGCCCGAGACGTTCTCCCCTGGATGGGCATGGGGAACCCCACCGCGACCCTAATAGAGGATAAAGCAGGAGATAATGAATGAATGAATAAAAATGTAGGACTTATAGGACATTGTAGGAGCCTTTAGAGCACACGTGTCCAGGTAGATGGAGAAGCTTGAATTTTCTATTGATGTGTCTCGAGTTGATGGATTGAACAGTGAACGTATGATGTCATCCGCAGATTCAAAAGGTCTGATCACACTGAGAAAGATTGGACTCTGATCACACTGAGAGTCCATTTGTCTTTTAAATAAACAGCCGTGGTGTTGTGCCTGCTTTTCCAGAAATTGAACAGCACATCTTATAACTCTTTTAGTATCTATTGGAGTTCAATAGAACATCACTAAGCCATGTGGCTTATAGTTTTAAGTTGAGTTAATTTTTATTCAGGAATGCTGGTATTTTTCATCTTGAGATCAGAGAAGCATAACTTCTGGAGCTGGAATGGTTTAAATGCTAGGAGAATATAGAATATAGTATAGAAATTCTATATTCTATAATTTTTCTTAGTCTTTGGGTTGATTAAAGTGAATGTAATTTAGTTCTTCTTATGCCCTGCTTTCTTCATGACACCTGCCTGCTAATCGGTAAGACTCATTAAAATGCATCACTTTTGCTTTTTAAATTCCTGCAAAATGCTCCATGACTGGTTTTAGTTTAAAATCACAGTTCTGTTTTGTGTGGATTGAGGAAAAATCATTTTCCAAATTATGAAGGCAACACCCACTTTTGCTCTCTGTTCGTGTTTCATTGCAATCACCTATATAATAATAATAATAATAATAATAATAATAATAATAATAATAATAATAATAGGCGGCACGCTGGCTTAGTGGTTAGCACGTTCTCCTCTCAGCACTAGGGATTCCCGGTTCGAATCCCCATCTGGGTGGAGTTTCCATGTTCTCCCCATGTCTGCGTGGGTTTCCTCCGGGTTCTCCGGTTTCCTCCCACAGTCCAAAAACATGGATCAAGTCAATTGAATTCTCCAAATTGCCCCATATAGAGTGTGTGTGTGTTAGTGAGTGTTATATATTATATATTATTATAATAATAATATTATAATTAATTATAATAATATTATAATATTATAATTATATAATAATAATAATAATAATAACAATAATAATAATAGGCGGCACGCTGGCTTAGTGGTTAGCACGTTCTCCTCTCAGCACTAGGGATTCCCGGTTCGAATCCCCATCTGGGTGGAGTTTCCATGTTCTCCCCATGTCCCCAAGTCCAAAAACATGGATCAAGTCAATTGAGTTCTCCAAATTGCCCCATATAGAGTGTGTATGCATGCATGTCTGTGTGAGTGAGTGTGTGCCCAGTGATAGATTGGCGCCCTGTCCTGGGTGTATCTGCCCAGCGCCTGAAACGTTCTCCCCTGGATGGGCATGGGGAACGCCACCGCGACCCTAATATAGGACAAAGCGGAAGATAATCAATGAATGAATAATAATAATAATAATAATAATAACGTTTAAGCAGAAGATAATGAATGAATAACAATAATAGGTTTAATTTATATTGCTCCGGTCATAAATCCAAAGTCGATTATAGAGTAGAGAGCTGCTTTGTTTAACTGCCATGCACATACCCAGTGTATCCTCTTTGTGTAAGTCCCAGTGTAAGTCTTTTAGACAACAAGCTGAATGGCTTCTCTGGATGCAGGTGTGTTTTAAAACATATCTGTGTGGTTTTAACCTGAGGGTTTGATCTGCAAATCATCCTACATTATTTATGCGTCGTTGTGCCATTTGCCCTACATATGCATTTGTCTTTTTTATAGAGACTGACCGGTCTTGTACAGAAGATAACTTACCTTCAGGGGGCAGCCATAATAAAATGTATGACAGCAGCAGCAGCATATATTATGATATATTTTTTGTAATCTATCATAATATGTGTACCCTCCTTTCATTACTGCAGGGTTATTATAGGTCTGGAAACAGAAAAAAATGCACCTGATGAGTCAGTTGTTGGCTAGAAGTATCCCACTTTGTCGTTCATTAGTAAGGCAGTGTGAAATTTGAAAAGCTTGTAATCAGACCAGTAATGGCACTTATTCCATTTAACAAAGCTATTCATCTTTCATACTTATAGATGCACGGAGTGGCTCTATGTGTTACTAACCAAACAATGTTAGCACAATCATGCAGATATGGTGTCATATTTCAGCAAAGGTCTATTTTAAGCGTCCATTTAGCAACCTGCCGTATAAGATTGGTGGAATCATTTAGTCTTAGTCACCATTTTACCATATTTAATAACTTCTGCACTTTTTACTACGGTTTTTCCTTACTTTCCTTACTTTTGATCATTGCAAATTTAAAGTATTTTAAAAATAGAACAAATTCTTTGAACTTTATTTTTGTTCACCTGCTTTTTGGTTCAGCCGATTACCATTTAAAACTGAGGAAGAGAGCAATATAAACTTTTGTATTATAAAAAAGCATTTAATTCACTTTCACTTTACAGCAAATGCCAGGACATTTTTTTAAATATTTTGTTTGTAGTGTAGAGCTTTTCACTGGATGCAATGCTCAGTAAACACATTGAGAATTAGAGCAATTGGGGAGGGGGCTTGAGTTGTTAGCAGGCACTTCATCCTGCAGCCTTATTTTTGAATCTGAAAATGAAACTGAATGGCACCTGAAACTGAACAGGTAAATGGACATTTTATGTGCATGTCACTAATCAGTGACAAGTTAGAGAAGTATGAATTTAAAGGTAAGTGAATTAGGAGGGGGCGGCACGGTGGCTTAGTGGTTAGCACGTTCTCCTCTCAGCGCTAGGGATTCCCGGTTCGAATCCCCATCTGGGTGGAGTTTCCATGTTCTCCCCGTGTCCACGTGGGTTTCCTCCGGGTTCTCCGGTTTCCTCCCACAGTCCAAAAACATGGATCAAGTCAATTGAATTCTCAAAAAAAATTGCCCCATATAGAGTGTGTCTGTGTGAGTGAGTGTGTGCCCAGCGATAGATTGGCGCCCTGTCCTGGGTCTATCTGCCCAGCGCCCGAGACGTTCTCCCCTGGATGGGCATGGGGAACCCCACCGCGACCCTAATAGAGGATAAAGCGGGAGATAATGAATAATGAATGAATTAGGAGGAAGTAGGTTCTCCTCATCTCTTCCATAACTCCTGATGGTTCAGTTACACAGACAATTGTCATAGTCATGATTAATAATGAACACAGACCTAAGGAATGCTATCTTAATGTGGAAGAGAGTGAGGTAGCTCAGTATTTAGAGTGATGAGCTATCAATTACAAGGTTGTGAGTTCAAATCCCAGGACCACTGAAGTTACCAATGTGGGTCGTTTTGCAACCCTTAACCCTTTTTGCTTCAGGTATGCTGTATGGCCCTTGTTCTCCAAGTTGTGATACTTTTAAGTCACTTTGAATAAAAGGGTCAGCTAAATGACCATGTGTAATGGAAGTAAAGTTTACTCATCATGAAATACAGTATACAGCAATGTTCATATTCCAATAAGAATGTGCACCACAATAAAAAGCAAGGCCCATGAAAGTTTGGTTGGGTGAATTAGGTTATTTTAAATTTTGAAGCATTTTAGCAAAATAAGAAAAAAAAACTTTCTGCTTTTTTATTTAAAAAAAAACATTGAGATGATACCCGTTTAAAATTGAGGAAAAGAGCAATTTATACTTTTGACTTCAAAATCAAAATTCTCATTACATTATTTTTGTCAGTAACACTTTGGGGTGTAGAAAGGTGGATGGAGTTTGTTAGCTGGCACTTCATCCTGCAGTTTCTCTTTGTATGGTAAGAGATGTGAAAGTTTAATAGAGGGACGACTGTGATGTTGAGCAGAGTGGGGAGATGATTGCTTGTCTCTCAGTGCTAGTGATTATGTCGGTTTTACTCTCATCAACATTTGTTTAGATGCTTTAGCTCATTTTCTACATTCTGCTGTTAACATTTCCTCTCTTGCCTCATTACCTAGGAAGATGGAAACACAAAGGCATCTGTAGTGATCTCCGGCATTCACTTGTAGAAGTCGTGTACTTTCTCTCACCCCTTGCATAACTTCTCCCAGAGCAAATCTGGAGAAACATGGGAAGAATCATGAAGAGCCTGGTGAATGGATTAAAGAGAATTGCATATCTATTTCTCAAGCTTCACAACTGATGCTCTCTAGCTCTGAAAATCAATGTTCCTGACTAAAGAGGGAAATGATCGATGATTTTAATATAGCCACATGCACTTAGACTGGTTTCTCATTGTAAGACTGTGTTTGGTGCCTGTCTTGTTTTGTTGCATCTTCTTTTAACTCTGCATCAGTTGCTAACCTTTTTTTCACCTTGTTATACTATTTTCCCCTTTTTTTTTTTTTTTTTTTTTTTTTTTTTTAAATCTTTTTTTCAGTCACTTCTGATTCGTGAACAATGCGGCTGTGGGTATATCCATTCCCCCCTACAATTATGTCAACTGCTGTGATGAAGCATATGGCAAAAAGTATACTTTAAAAATATACTTATTAGTTCCAGTTGAGGACTATGTAACAGCATTCAGTCAAGGCCAAAGCATTAGGACTGTGTACTTTTTTTTTCAGAAAATGCAATACATCTTCCAGAAAGCTTTCTAATTCCTTGGTTTTTACATTTTATCCCCTGTATTAGAACAATACAAAAAGCTGATATCATTTTACACCGAACTGGAAACTAGATTACTAAAGAATTTTAGAGTGCATTGTAGGACCCAGAGTCAGAAAGCTGGATCTTTATTAGAAATCACTGTACAATGACCAAAAGCGTTTTTGAAAATCAGCCAGAAATGGTTCAAGACAAAGCACTGTAAAATTTGCAGTGGCCAGCATGTATCCAGGTCTAAACCCAATAAAGCATTTGTGCAGAAAGCTCAAAACAGCAGTTTGGTGAAAGTAACTTTTAAATCTGGAATACTTGGAGTAGTTGACGAAATAAAAGAACAACATTAAAAGAAAACTAAGAAACGTATTACTGTCGACATGGTATAAACCTCTGGAAATCCACGAACCAAACCACAGAAGACTGAACCCAACCAGATTACAGAAGATGAAATACACAAATTAAGTTTATTTAATGATAATAACAGCAATGCATGAAGACCTTGGGACATTTACAGCACATGAAACATGAACAGTACTTTGAAAAGCCTATGCACCCACAACATACATCATACTTATACATCCCAGGCTTACCACCTCACACAACGTATACACCTCAAATCACATAAAATGAATTAGAGGGAAAATAAAGGAATAGGTGTCGCATGCCGGAACTGACAGATTGAGACTGGTGCTATACCTGCTGAGACACTAGGACAGGGGTGTACAACTGATCAGACACATACAGACAGAGAAAAAAGTACCACAAAGAGCAACAACTTATAAATAAACAACATGTATGCACACAACTGCTATGTTAGTTTTTTTGGCAATTGCTTTTGGCAATTTTTGATTTCTACAATAGTAATAATGGTTGCTACTCAAAACAAAAAAAAAGTGGCAAAAAGTGCTAAAATGAAAAAAAAAACCAATGAACCAACTGAATCAACATTTATTTAACAGGATACACATGTGGGGAAAATAAAAACAGATTTCAAAATAAGTTTTTCCAGTGAGGGAGGGGGAACAGCTATGTAAGAGCTCCTTTGTTATTGTACACTTTTCTAATACCAACCACACAAAACCGCGTCTCTTATGTCTGATATTCTGTGTTCAACTGATGTGATGATGTAACCACTGAAGGTCTGCTACTATTCATTTCATTTCTGAAGTCAAGACTGCAATGCCATTTTTTCACAAATTTCTCTTTAATGTATGGCTTTTTAGCTTGAATGATATTCTATGCCAGCTAATAAGAGTTTTTGAAGTCTGTCTGACTGCCATCAAGCCGTGTTCAGCTTGGATTTGAAAGTATATATATATATATATATATATATATATATATATATATATATATATATATATATATATATATATATATATATATGTATGTATATATATATATATATATATATATATATATATATATATATATATATATATATATATATATATATATATATAGTGTTAGATGCTGTGCTGTCATGTTTTGGTGTGTGGTTGAAATTAGCCCACTAATGTTCCCATGGATGAGATTAATTACATCAATCCCTACATTTAACCTGCAACCCTAGTACTAGGCAAAAGACAATGAGATGAAGTTAATGAGATGAAGTAGTAATGACTTAATCAATGACAACCTGTATATAGAAATTTAAAAGTCAGTGTGTGTTCCCAATTCAAATCAACCACACTTTGATTGCCACAAAAATTGACAGACTTACTCTTCGGGATCCTGTGAAGATTTATATACTCTTTACAACCACGAAGAAGCAGTACAAGGGGCTTTACTTTGGCACTATTTTGCAAATCATCAACTGCGCACTCCAAAGCTTGATTTCGGGCTTGTCAGTGTGTCTTGTGTGTGTTTTGGACATTATGTGCAATAATGTGCCAGCTTATCATTTATAGCGTATCATTTACAGCGTATATTAATAACGATACACTCATGTGCTCGATACACTCAGGTATTGTTTAACACTGCGTGGTCTGTAGGTATTTTATATCTCTTTCATAATGTTTATTTTAATCTATTTTTAAACTGTTATTTGTCTCTCCTTGAGGTTGGATCCAGAAAATGTCCACATTCACTACCTGTATGCTGTGTCTCATGACAGTGAACAAATTTTTCATTTTTGTTTCAATTGTAAATCCAACTTATTTTACTCTATGCTCTATATAGTTAAGTCTACACCTAGGACTGATTGTGGGCATGTGTGGATTGGGGGTGTGATTAAACATGTTTTGTGAATAGGAGGTGGAGTTAGGAAATCAGGTCATGTGGTTAGGTGCACCTGCGCACCGTCTGTGTGATTAATTATATCTTCCTTCTGTTTGCAGTGAGCAGTGGAGATCAAAGGCATGTAAGCTGCTGAATAGGGGAGACAGACAGACAGACAGACAGACAGACAGAAAGACTGCTGCGTGCGTGTGTGTGTAAGAGAGAGATTATTTAGAGTGTAAGGCCGAAAAGCTTGTGGGTGCCAATTATTGTGGCAAATAAAGCCATTTTGAGTTCAAATCCCATCTGTCCTCAGTGTTCACTGAGTAAACTTCGTCACGGCATGTTTGAGGAAGGCACTTGTTTTCTCTGATTTGCTTACACACAAAAGAATTCTGAACTTGTCAGTCTAAAAATAACTTTTCTACATGCAGGTTTGCCTCATGTTGGCATGACTAGTGTGCCGTTCCTTATTTTGAGCATTGAAAGGTCAGCATATTAACTTATAAGATAAGTTAAAAATAAAAGTCTAATTGTGAGCGTTATTGTGCTAAGGGGATACCAATTACCCTCTCCAAAAAACAGCCTTGCTAAAATGTGAGCTCTTACTCACCAGATGTGCTGTGTGTCAGTGCGAGACAGGAAAGAGGCTTCAAATGTCACTGCATGCCCACTTTCTTTTCCGTCTGAGCCTGTGGGCACAGCTCACACACCCACCATTAACTGGCATTCGGATGATGCTCGGGATGGCGACCCAAACAGACACAGATCTTTGCGGATGCACACCCACAGCAACACCTGATCTTCTCTACTCATTCCTTGTTTCTGTGTGATGTCATCTGTGTTTTAACCAGCACCATGGTCTTAACCGGAAATTCTGAAGTGCAGTATCCATCCACTTTGAGTACTTTGTTTTTACTTTTGCTTTGTGTCCAATCTCAGACTGAATTAGCATGGACCAATCATCAATCAAAACTTTAAATTAATTTCCTCTGTATTTTACAAAATAACCAAATACTTAAAAACATTAGCCTCTTCTTTGCCTTGTTTTGTGGATTTTGAGATTTATATAGGGAACAAACACACACACACACACACACCATAGAGACTTTCACCATTTTCAGTCATTAATTCATTATCTACCGCTTTATCCTCTATTAGGGTCGCGGTGGGGTTCCCCATGCCCATCCAGGGGAGAACGTTTTGGGCGCTGGGCAGACACACCCAGGACAGGGCGCCAACCTATCGCTGGGCACACACTCACTCACACACACACACACACACACTCTACATGGGACAATTTGGAGAACTCAATTGACTTGATCCATGTTTTTGGACTGTGGGAGGAAACCGGAGAACCCGGAGGAAACCCACGCAGGACACGGGGAGAACATGGAAACTCCACCCAGATGGGGATTCGAACCGGGAATCCCTAGCACTGGGAGGCGAATGTGCTAACCACTAAGCCACCGTGCCGCCCGCTTTCACCATTTTGTTATATAATATTATTCAAAACGTGTTACACTAATGAAACATAAGCATGATTAATTAAAACAAAACTAAGAAATGATAGAGCATGATGTTTAAACCACTAGATTTAGTCTAATTGAGAGACTAACTGGAGTTTAACATGCTGTGGTAGCACTGTCTTGTCTGTATATTCATTGATTTCTCATTTACACCCTCATATTAAATCCTCATCCTGTATATCATTTCTATATGTTATGGTCTATGCTGATACTATATGTAATTTACAACCTAAAACATTATTAATGTTTAATAAATTAGAGAAAATAACAGGTGATGCCAGAATTCATCAAGGTGAAAAATGAATAACGTGAGGAAACAGAGGACGTTGACATTCAGTTTTCTGACAAGGTTTTAGATAATCCATCTTCTTAAAGCTCTAAAACATCACCTCTGATCCCTTTTGCTTACCGCCATTGTAAGCACTGTGCTGCCATCTGTGAAAGAACTGGCACGATCTGAGCTTTAGATCTGTACACATGCTTCCAAGTATAGCAGAGTAACATAGCAGAGTCAGCTCCTGCTCAAAGGCAGTTCATGGTGTGAGGATGGAAATAAAGCTTTTAGATGGCAGAAAAATCGTCTTTGGCTGCTCCTTGCCCTTTGGCAACTCATTTAGTTGTCTGCTTGAAGTTGTTATAGCTCCACAGTTGATTTCAGTCTGAGTGTCTTATAGTCAACAAAAACACTTCCTGTGTGGCCATGTGTGACTGAACGGGCGACATTTGAACTCACACTTTTTTAATTTGCCACAATCAAATAAGTAAAGATGCTTTTCGGCCTTATACAGAGAGACACATCGTCTGTCTGTTGTGTGTTTCTTCTCTATTCAGGAGCTCATACTCCTTTTATCTTCACAGCTTAGATGCCACCAAAAATATGAAATATGAAAAAAACAAGAAACAAAGAAACAAACAAATATGGATATCACGACCTCAATATGGTTTTTTATGAGGTTGGTACAAACAGACAGATAACAGAAACATGTTGAAAAACTCTTCCAACATCAGTGGCTTGGGTTGATAATGTGTGCTCTATTTGGAACCAGGATGGGAATTGTCTTTTTGATAATATATATTTAGACAAATAAATAGCAATAAATAAAACCATACCACCTTAACAGGTAAACACTAAGTAACCATGCCTGTTTCCTCCTACAGTCCAAAAACATGGAGTTAGGGCAAATTGCCTGCTTTAAATTGACCCTAAATTATCCCTATAGAGTGTGTGGGTGAGTGAGTGTGCCCTGCAATGGATTGGCACCCTATTTTGGGGGTATTAGCCCTGTGCCTGAAACATTCTCCCCTGGATGGGCTTATCTTTATCTGAGCTTATCTCAACTACAGCACATTTTTATAAGTGAAACTGATAAATGGAGATATTCTTAAATACATGACTTGTAATGTTCTCATTTGTAAGTTCATTCATTCATTCATTATCTCCCGCTTTATCCTCTATTAGGGTCACGGTGGGGTTCCCCATGCCCCTCCAAGGGAGAACATCTCAGGCAGATAGACCCAGGACAGGGCGCCAATCCATCGCTGGGCACACACTCACTCACACAGACACACTCTATATGGGGCAATTTGGAGAATTCAATTGACTTGATCCATATTTTTGGACTGTGGGAGGAAACCAGAGAACCAGGAGGAAACCCACGCAGACACGGGGAGAACATGGAAACTCCACCCAAATGGGGATTCGAACCGGGTATCCCTAGCGCTGAGAGGTGAACGTGCTAACCACTATGCCGCCCCATTTGTAAGTTGCTTTGGATAAAAGCATCTGCTAAATGACTAAATGTAAATGTACTGGTGAGTGTAATTCAGAAGTTATGATGTCATGGTTAATTGACAAAACATGGCAATTCCTACAAGACCTGAGAAATAAAGCTTACTTTATAAGGTGCTACTTTCTTACAGTGAATGAGATAGTATTTGCAAAAGGGCATTTCCTGTTTTAGTTTGCCAATTTACCACAGCCTTAATATGATTTAATTCGCAGACTGCATTTATTTTAAAGCACTTCTTTAACAGAGAGGATGAATGACCCCTAAAGTTTCTGCAACTCAACCACTATTATCTCCACTTCAATTATCAGCTCCCACTCCTTCTGGGAGATTTCACCAGTGAATTTTTTTGTTTTATTTTCTTTCCTGCACTTCGGTTCCCTTTATCTCTTTCTCATGTGGGTAACTTTCTCACGATCTCGGGCTTTGGCATCTGAAGTCAGTGGCCTTGCTTCAGTCCTCCCACCAGTTCTTCCCCTAGAGGGAGTAAACCAGATCTCTGAAGCAACTTCACTTTGGAGCCGTAAAGTTGCCTGCCATTTGCTCTTAATTGTCTTCAGGAAAATTTGCCCTACTTAAGACAAAACTGCCATATGCAGATTTTGCCTTCAACAGACATACAGACTGGAACCAACAAGCAGATGCTACATTTTTATGTAAGCTATGACATAACTATGTAAGTAAAACTAACAATGCATTGAAAATACTGATGTAACAGTAATAGGCTAAAAATACGGAGTCGATAGTAGGAGTTTCGAAGTTCTCTAGACATGTTTCACTTAGAAATCATTGTAATATATACAGTAAGTGGGGTTTGATATATGCCTGGATGACACATTTCCTGAGAGCTTGATACCCATTTGAAAGTTGGTCCCATTGGAAAGCCCTAAATATTTCATAGTTCTATTCCAGCCAGAGCTAATTACCCAGTATAGTGTCAGTCAAGCCCTACAGTGGAAAAGAAAAAAAAAGCATTGAGAGAGCACAGAGATGCTAATAAAGTGCTATTCGATGGGGAAACTAGGAGGGTGCAATCTTTATAGTGATCAAAGAGTGTCATGTCTGTTTTAGTTGATGTGATAATTTCAGAGTCTGTACAATTCTGTGTCCTAATTGGAATTGCTTGATTTTTGTTCTTCAATCATTTATAGCCTTTGTGCCACAATTACAAAGATCACATCACAATTATGATGGGGTCATGGATCATGTACGGTTTAGAAGCCTATTGCAAGTGCAAGGTTACAGTCTGACACTCTAGTTTAATCTCCACTTTTTGTTATTCTGTCCCCATCTCTGTAATCATCCAGTTGTAAACCCAGGGTTTCTGTTCTCACTCTTTCTACAGTTTCTCTCCCCGTCTCTCTCCCATGAGCCCAGTGACCTAATTCTTATTAGAAGGCTGGCAGAACCACATTTTCACTGTATTCCAACCCAGCCTCACCTCACTACACAGCCTTGCCATTAAATCACTTTGTTAGCCAACATTGAAACTGATTTCATCATGAACACACGATTTTTCTTTTGTGTGAGCTTTTGACTTTAATAACAAAGCCTTTGTCAGTAAAGCTCAGGAATCAATTAGGAAGAGTCAGGTAGACAAAAGCATCGGTCACTTGAGTCATATAATGAGGACTATGGGCTGAAAGGGCAATACATTTCATGTAGACAAATTGGCAACTTATCTATTTATAACTCGGTTTGTTTTCTGGGTTTAAAGTCACAGTTCAAGACGTTTTTATCACATTTAGCTTGCTATGATTTTAGGTAAAATGCATATAAGTTTTTTATTTAATTTTGTCTACAAAACAGTATAAAACAAGTACATGACCTTATACAGACAAATCTTAAATGATGATGTAAGTTGCTTTAAATAAAAACATCTGCTAAATAACTAAACAGGAAAAAAAAAAAAAAAAAAAAAAAAAAAAAAAAAAAATATATATATATATATATATATATATATATATATATATATATGTGTGTGTGTGTGTGTGTGTGTGTGTGTGTGTGTGTGTGTGTGTGTGTGTGTGTGTGTGTGTGTGTATATATATATATATATATATATATATATATATATATATATATATATATATAGTTGTAATATATAGTTGAGTATAGTTGAGTGTTTTTTGATCTTTTGCCATGTGTCCATACAAAATCTGATAAAACTCTTGTAGGTCTCAGTGGTGTGCTACCAACTCAACTTTTCTCTCATTACTCAGAATTACCCTGACCTTTTTTCCACCTCAGTTGGATTTAAAGCCTTTCACAAATGTTTCACAAATTGCTAAATCCAGTGGTATTCAGGATTTCATGGGTAACACCAAGAAATATTTCTTACCCATAGTTCTACAAACCATGATAACAAAAATGTTTATAGTTCTAAAGGCCATGCTAAGAGAGATACCTATAATTGTATAGATGAAAATAAAAGAGATCTTATTAACTTTTACACGTTGACCCTTTTTGGACTACCACAATAAATCCTAGCATTATAAACCATTATATGAATCTAGACGATGTCAGGTGGAATACATGAATGCATGTTCATATGCCTTTACAATTCAACTGATGTCACCTCATCTAATGTTGAGGTAGACTTCAACTGGGCAGCACTTTTTTTAATTTACCTTTTTGGTTGTTTTCACTTTCCCAACAAAGGCAGATCTCATTCTTTTGATCATTCGGTCAGACATGCTTGGCACTGATTTCACTAATATGTTTCACTAATATGTCTTTATGTCTTTATGGCCCTTTATAGCAAGATGTGTTCCAGTGACCCTGGCTCAGAACACATGTCTTTGCAAGTGTTTCTTCATGCTCTATGCATAAAGGCTGGATGAATTTGATGAATAGATTAATACCCATTTTTTCAAAAAGCGCTCAATGTCGGATGCTTTCTGCCATTGTAGAAGTACTTTACTCACATTGTGCTTTGTGTTCAGTTGAATAATACAGACCAATAGTACATCAAAAGCTTTTGCTTTAAAACAATAACCACGCAATTCTGAGAAAATGCAATACAAGCCATACAGTGATGAAATCCTGTCAAAGTTACTAATGGCAACATGGTAGTCATTGTAATTGAATAAAAATATATTACTATGGCCACTTTTGTAGTTTTATTATTAATTTAATGAAGCAAAACAACAGTTTGAGAATAATTCTACATAAGATGTATTTTTTTTTAAATCAGTGTGATTTGTTACATTCCAAATAATTAATTCTTATATTTATTTCAAGACCTTTAATTATAATAATAAATATATATTTGGTAACTGCCAAATAACATGAATGATTTATAAACTGATTTTGCCACTTGTGGATGTAGTGCTGAAAATAGAATCATGTGCTATTATGTTTTGATTGCTCAGGTTAATTTGTGATGCTTTGCATTGGGTGATTAAAAGCAGAGGAAGCGAGTGGGAGAAAAAGAAAGCCCAGAAAAAGAACAATCGTAAAAATGATCAAAGTGTCCCCATGCTGATGTTCTGAGCAAAATAGCAAGGCTTTTATCTTTTCAATCATTAATGATATAGAACAAAAATAATTAATCGTTGAAATGACAATAGAGATGTTTTTGATATTTGATTGGACTTGTGCCTAGATTGTAGCAGCAAGCAGTACACAAGAGTTTATTTTGTGTGTGTGTGTGTGTTTGTGTTTACAGGTGTATATATATGTATAACGTTGAGGGGACCAAAACCTGTTTACACACTCACAAGTGAGGTAGGGACCCAATGTAATTTTGTGTGTGTGTGGTTGGGGGAGGGGGGGGGGGTTACCAGAGTGCAAATTCATCCATCCATCAATTATCTTCCACTTAATCCACATGCCCATCCAGGTTAGAACGTTTCAAGTGCTGGTAAGATACACCCAGGACAGAGTGCCAATCACTGTCACACAAACACAGACTATATAGGGGCAACTTAGAGCATTCAACTTACCTTAAACCCTGTTTTTGGACTGTGGGAGGAAACCGGAGAACCCAAAGGAGATCTATGCGGGAATGGAGAGGACATAAAAATTCCACCCAGTTTCGGATTCAAACCTTGATCCCCAGTGCTGAGAGGCAAACATGCTAACCACTAAGACACTGTGTTGCCCACACTATAAATCATTCCGTTTTAAATTGAAATCATGATGTATGGTTATAGTTATGGTTAGGGTAATGTTATGGTTAATGTTAGGGTAGTTGTATTTGTGGTCAAGATTTAAAGATCTAAATATATGCATAAAACATTGTGTTTGTGTGTGTGTTTGTGTGTTTGTGTGTGTGTGTGTGTGTGTGTGTGTGTGTGTGTGTGTGTGTGTGTGTGTGTGTGTGTGTGTGTGTGTGTGTGTGTATACAGTGAGTGAGAAGAACATGTCTTTGTAAAGCTTATAAGTTGGTCAAATCTAACAGGTGTGGACAGTTCAGTGATCTATGCTGACACAATTTGTATGCCAGAAAAGGCACCATAACAATCATTACCACTGATGAAACAGCACAGAGTATTAGAGAAACAACAAACAGTGTCAGCGCAGGTTCAAATCAGATTTCATTTCAATTCAGATTTATTTCTGTGCACTTATGAGGACTTAAATCTCCAGTTCACTTTGTGATATTCTATGTGATATATGTTTGTGTTGTGATCATAGATATAGATATTCTATCTATATTCTTCGATATATTTGTCTAATTGTTGTCCATGACAAGTATAGCATGTTTTTACTCTGTCTGTCACTCCTAATTTATCTGCTGCCAGGCTGATTTCTCAGCTATCCCCTGATGTAATTGCAGGAGTGTAGTATGGCAGCAAAAGCCTTCCTTTCCCCCAAAGCAGAAAACACGGGGGATGAGGGCTTACAAAAGATAAAAAGGTTTGTTATCAATATAAGCATGTGAATACTAATTGTTACAGTTAATACCTGCAGTGCAAGACCTGAATAGTTTCCAGCTTCAAAAAAGAAACACTGTTGATGATGGATGCATGTGCGAGTTAATGAAGTGAAAGTGACTTGGCGCCTACAATTCTCCATTTACTCCAGTCCATTAATGGACTTTTCTGACTAAATGTACACAGACGACACATGTGGGCTGTAATTTATGAGCAGCACTCCCACAATCCCTCTACGAACACACAATGCTGCAGAAATTAGAATTTCAAATCATCAATAATGGAGGTAAAAAGAGTCTTTCATGTAATATTTTCAAATTGCCTGTTATTCTGATTCAGCATGCAACAAATACAGTACAATACAAAAGTACATAGTACTACGTTTTTTCAGATTACAGATTAAACAGAGTGGTGTAGTGACTACTTTAAGTACATTGACTGAAATTGCCGCTGGCATAGTCATTAAACCTTCAGACTGTTTGGTGAAACCACCTTGTGCCTCAGTAACTGGTTTGAGGATGTTGTGATAAGCATCCACCAGCTTTACTAACCAAATCTCTGTGGCAGTTATTTTATGTTAGTTAACAAAAGCAGAACTACAATGGTTCTGTTGTTCCAGAAGTAATGTATTTTGATGTATAAAAATGGAATAGTCATAGGTTTAATGTTAAGTGTTGAGATTACATGTGACAAATGGGAAATATGGAGATACTTAAAAATAATGGGAACCAAGAGGTTCTTTAGTTATTAAACAATAAATAATGGCAGATAAAAGGCGATATCTCCAGCAATGGGAGGTGTTATGAAAAAGTGAAAATTTATAAGAATGACAAACCTCAAGCGAAAAGGTATAAAAGGAGAGTTTGAACCTCAGTGTCTTTTGAGACAATTCAGTTTATTGTACTGAATTCCAGCTTTAATTAACTGTTACTGTTGGTGTGGGGTTCTTTGCATTGTTTACGTTATCATCGTTTGTGTTGGTATCATAAAACTTGACCGCTATAATGTCCTGCTGAAAAGTATTTTTTATATTTTTAGTAGAGTGAAACAGTTCGTCTTTTTTATGCATTTTTACCATCCATTGACTGATTTCCATGAGATGCTCAGTCCCTACTGAGACATCCCCTCAGCATGCTGCTGGCACCTCGTACTTCATTGATAGAATGGTGTTTGTTGAGAAATAAGGACTGTCAGGTTGCACCACTTCTGGCATTAGAATTTACTCTAGATATTTTTGTCTCATCTGACCAAAAATCCTCACCCTAAATTGTGTGTGGATCACTTGAATGATTTCTGGCAAACCAGACATGATTCATTTCGCTTTGCATTTTGTAATTCCGTTTTCATATAGGCCAGTTGTATTCTCCTTTTCTCCAGTGTCAGCTCTGGAATTCCTCACCTTCCTTTGTAAAATGTTTGGCTTTCTGTATTTTGTAGATGTTCTCCATCTTCTTGTTTTGAAGGACATCATATCAACAAGCGTATTGTTGTCAGTATTATGGTGCAGCATTTATATAACTTACAGTATATCTTAAGTCCTTAAGTATCTTAAGTAAAAAGCTTACAACTTTAAAAAAAAACTTTTTAAAAAACTTTTTATTCACCACTTTGCATGGCATGAGTTGTACATAGAGCTTCCACAAATCACTTTAATTACATTGATCACTTTATAAATCTTTATGATACTAACATTTGTAGAGTTGTTTAATTTGTATATATTTTTTTATCTTGTATTCTTTCTTATTGTAATATACATTCCATATACTTACCTTATTTTGTTTAAATTTTTATTTATACTCGTATACTGTATATGATTTCCACTTTATTGCTGTTCTCCAAGAACTGGTACTTGAAAAACAGAATCTTAAATCAGAAAATGCAGCAGGTAATGCGAATCATCAAAGTAAAAGCAGCTGATAATGTAAAGCAAATTCTTTAATCGGTGCAGATTTGAAGCAGCATCTGGTATAGCAGCATGCAAGCAGCATAAGAAAAGTTATAATTTTATTAGATGAAAGGTGTTTCCGAATGGCAGTGGATCAGAACAACGTTAGATAAACATTGATGCTTTATTTTAATAGTAATTGCTAAGGTTTTTTTTTAAATGTCAGAGTCAATATCACAATCTTTTTCTTACATTTAAAAAAGTGCAATCCACCAATTACAAGCCATCAATCCAATACACCAATTACAATATAAGCATTTGATATTTTAATCAACCCAATTAAATTAAACTTTATTTTAACTCATGTTCATTTTCCCCACAAAATATTAATTTTCTTTTTTTTAGCCTGTAAGCTTTTAAGTTATAAGAAAATACTTGAAACCGTCTCAGTGTATATTGGTGCTGCTCCCATTATGATGCAATCGAGGGCAAAGATGCTTTGAAATGGACTTTGTGTGTTGTTCTGCCTGGTTTTCACTGTTTTCGATTGAGGTGAGATACTTGCACAAATACACCAACCTAATCAATTGATATAGTTTTTCTCATACAGACAAACATCATGATTCACACTACATTTACATTTAGTGATTTAGCAGACAATTTTATCCAAAGCAACTTAAAATGAGAGAACAACACAAGTCAGTATTTTAGGAGAAACCAGTTACACTGGAGTATAATCAACCTGATTATACATTATTAAATCTGGCTTCCAAGTCAAGCTTCACACCATCATTTTTTTATTATTATTATTTTTTTTAAATGTTGTGGAAGAGTGTTTGTGGAAGAGAATTGTTTTGAGTTGTTTTTTGAAGATGCTGAATGCCTTACGGACAGAGTTGGGAAGATAATTCCACCATTCAGCAGCGGTGAACGATACGGAATGAGAATTAGCACCACGTTGAGGTTGAATCACCAGTGAATGAAACGACGTATACCTTTGAAAAATGAAGTTAGCGAAGGAGGAGGCAGATCCACATATTGTCCTGTGGTCAGTGTCTGTGTCTTGTACTGAATGCGATCAGCTACTATAGTCACTACAATAACATGCTGTATTTTAAGCCTAATTATGTAATTATTCATTTGCAACTATTAGCTTATAAATCAGGGAAACAGTTATGCAGTTCCATCAGCCAGCAGATGAGTTTTATGTATAATACAAAATGTCAAAAATCTCACTCTTGATCTATTGAAATCCCGTCTCTGGTCCTCATTGTTTCCCATCACGTTACAAGCCCACATTGGTAACCTCTGTGGACTTGAGATTTGAACCCCCAACCTTTATAATCATAGCCCAACACACCAACCACTAAGCTGCCACACCCCATTCATCCCTGGTTGAAGGTACATCCAACATAAATGTTATTTAGCTGATTCTCAGGTTCTCCTGAGAATCGAGGAACATCCTTGATTGTGATATTTACACATACACATGTAAACATGTTCACCACATCTCTTCATCGGCTTGGTTTGCAGGTTTTGTAACACCTTGTTGATTTGTTTCTTGTGTGCTTCCAGTCTTGAGGCTGCTCCTCCCTTTACAGTTTGATCCTACTTCCTGCGTTCATTCAATGATCAGCATTATCCATCAAAGTCACACACCGTGGGCTGCGGCAGTTCCTATTCAAGCTCTCTTACTGAGAGATGGAACTAAATCTGTTCCTGTTGAGAGGGAAGAGGTAATGATGTGGCTTCCCTATAAGGCTCAGGCTATCACGAGCCCCTGGAGATCTCATTTAGACCCAGAGATAAACGGCAACAGGGACAGAGACGGCCGTGTGAAAAGCAGCTGCAGGAAGGTCTCATAAAAGTTTCCCGAATCCTCATTTACAGCTGATATTAACTTACTAGAGGCACCAGAAACATGCTTTGTTATGACCATATATCCCAAATACAGGTTAGAAAAAAGGCCAGGCCTCATTTAAGCCTACCGAGAAGGGCATTTGGGCACTTGATTTGTGTAACTCTTGGATCTAGGGGCATGATCATAAAACGACTGTTATTGTAGCAGGGAATGCGTCACATGCAATTCCAGAGTGGTTAAAGAACAATCAAAGTACAAGCCTCAATGGTACACTGATTTATCAGCGAGAGACCTAATTTGCACTTAGTTTGCCTCAGGATTTAAAAGCATGTCCATAATTTTGTGATAGAATACACAGGGGTTTGTGGTTTCATTTACTTGTTATGAATTTGCGTCTCTGAACTGAGCAAGATTTGGTTATTAAAAAGGGACTGTGTCCATTGTTTTTGATTAGCAAATAGCCTGCAGACAAAGCAGTGATGTGTGCCATGAGACAGGCACATCATAATGGGATGAATCTTGCTTAAGAGCGACAAAAAACAAAAGAATTAAATGCACAGCTAAATGGCAAACATGTCTGTGCATCTTATAGAACACAGTTAATACACTATAACAGATGATCACCAGATAAACAAAGACTGTTGTTGATTTTAAAAAAGAACACACTGAATATTTCATATATAGCCTTTGAATACATTATTTAAATTTACAATGCCACTTGTTTTTTGTCATATTATTACAGAAATAACATGAATTTGAATTCCAAATAAACACATTTTATGTTCTTATTTTATGGCCTTAAAAGTCATAAATTCCTGGATGCACAGGTTTATAAAACTCCTACCTGTAGTATTAATTTCCCTCTGCTGCCATTTATATTTTTCCATTCAACACTGCTTCATTTTGACCTGAAACATGACATGTGCATAGCAACCTACAATCGCAGCATAATCTTGTATGACCTTCAAAAATGGAGCAAAGTCTGCATCAGAAAGAAGAGGTTTATAGAGGAGAATTGAACCTTCATTGTGTTTATGACTCCATCTGCTTTGGGAAAAAGGGGAGATAGGCAACTATGAGAACCTAGTTGTGTCGTTTAGGTTGATGAACGTGCCTCTTCCAACATCTAATTAACGCTATCCAATGTATGTCCACAAAAAAACAATGTGTGTTTATCCACATATAAGAATGTTCCATATAAATTAGGACACATATCTTAGCTCCATTGTCTCCAAGAGGACATCAAAGTCAAACCCTAATGACTATGGCCTTTGCTGATGTGTCAGATTTAGGGTTTTTTTTGTAATCTGAAGCATGTGACATTGTGCATAGCAGCTTACATTGGTAGCGGTTGTATAATCGTGTATGACCTTCACAAATGAAACAAAATCCACATCAGTTAGAGGAGCTTTGTGATGTGGTCTGTAGGGGGGTGGGGTGAGGATCTGGTTGTTATCAGCTCCTGGATTTTGGCCTTTATCTGGACCAGGGATTGGGTTAGAAAGAATTGCTCAAGATGACACCCCTGAGGCTCATTGTGTCTACTGGAAATATGGTGAATCTTTATGGATTTATATATTGCTCACAGAGGAGCTGACATTCAGAAAATCTCAACTGATCACATATACAATGTAGACAATGGAACTGGGACACCTATATATTGCACCTACAGGAGATTTTATGACATTGTATTTAAAATCTGTGCCCTCTTTGCATTTATAACAACATCCACTCTTCTTGAAAGGCATCCTACAAAAAGTCTGGAAATGTATATCCATTTAGAAGAGCAGGTATGAGGTCAGACACTGATGATGTCCTGTCAAAAATCTCTATTCCATTTTGATAGATTTGAGGGTCAGGGTCTGTGTGGGCAGCTAAAGCAATTACACACCCAACTCACCCAACTATGTCTTTATGGACCTTGCTTTGTGGCCCAGAGACTAAATATATATGTTTAAGAATTAAGAGATGTATCCCTATACTTTAGTCCATATATAAAATAAGAATGAATGCAATAACAATGCAATAATGGGGTATATATATATATGTGTGTGTGTATATATATATATATATATATATATATATATATATATATATATATATATATATATATATATATATATATATATATATATATATATATATATATAAATATATTTATACCCCATTATTGCATTGTTATTGCATTCATTCTTATTTTATATATATGGTAGATCACGTCAAAGGGGCACATAGAGGATCTAAACAAGTATTCATCCAAAGCAACTTTTATTTTAAACAAAAAAAGCTTATCATTCTTAAGATCTCATACTTAAACACAACTCAATAATAAAAAAATAATAGTGGAATTGAAATGCATATTGATCATTACAATAAAACTGCCATACCAAGTCAACATCAATAAAAAATAAGAAATAAGTATTTGCACTAAATAAATTAAAAAAAAACTTTTAACAAATGAAATTTCTATACATAACACATTATATTATTCACAGCTTCATGCCTTTTGACCTACTTTATATTGAGTTGTGTTCGAAAAGATGACAAGAATGGACAGTCCCAAAAAACAGAAAATATCTGAAAATAAAAAAAAAGTCTTTTAGATTTATTTTAAAAAATTAAAAAAAAACAGGGATGAAGATGTATTTTTTTAATGTATTAAAATAACACGTGTGGTATTTCAATTTATTTAGTTTAAATTCTCTAAAAGTATGTTACTCATTATTAAAAATTATTAAAATACAGAAATCAAAAGATTTAAACTTATCTCTTTTTTTGGTACCGAATGCCCTCAGTTAGTCACTCACAACCTGCACAGACCCAGAGTATTAAATCGACTTATGACTAAAGCTCTCAGTCGATAATGTTTACATAACATAAATCTATTCAGTTTTATGTAGTCCTATTTAAGGAATGACTTGATTTAGCTTTTTGATAAGACAGAAACGGAAACTTCGTCACGCATGTTTAAAAATCCATATGAGTTGTAACTTTTGCTGAGTTACCTGCAGTCATGTTACCTGAAATTAAAGTGAGGCCACAAGGTCACCACTGCATTTTCATTCTGGTTTAATCTCCATCAGATTACAGACAGATGGACATGCTTTCCTTCACCATCAATCTGTATTAGAGGTTTGCCTGTCCAATTGTGCTAAAAAAAAACTCTAAATGAACAAATAAACTTGGTAATGTAATGATCATTGGGAATACAGTACCCGTGGGATGTTCAATCCACATTAAGCACTAGATTAAGTGTAGGAGATGGACCATTAAGGAAGGGATATAACCATTTCTCCACCTGTAACCTTTGCACTGTTGCATCATTGGCAATAGCTTATTGCATTGTGTGTGTGTGTGTGTGTGTGTGTGTGTGTGTGTGTGTGTGTGTGTGTGTGTGTGTGTGTGTGTGTGTGTGCGTGTGTGTGCGTGTGTGTTTGTGTTTGTGTTTGTGTATCTGAAGCCTTGGGTTAAATTCTAGTGTGTGAGCAACATGAAACCTTGAATCTGTCCAGTGGGATTAAGGTTGGTGTTTAATGTTTGTGTCTCCTGAGATGAAGATTCATAGCTTTAATAAGAACAGTCCCAGGCAGACGTTAGCAGAGCTACCCAGATTTAAATCACCTATCCTTTTACAACATGGCTCAAGGTAGCTCATAAGTGGGCATTGCTCCCTCATTGACCCTTGCCCCAATCTCTGCCTAAATCTTTAAAGAGGTCTGACTTGTTGTCTGCTGCATGTAATTATGTTACTATTTAATTGCTAATGTAATACAAGCATTTACATCTAGGGCGACACATGGTTAGCACGTCCGCCTCTCAGCAATGGCGATTCAGGTTCCAATCGTGATCTGGGTGGAGTCTCTGTGTTCTCCTCGTGTCCGCATGGGTTTCCTCTGGGTTCTACAGTTTCCTCCTATAGTCCAAAACCATGGATTCAAGGTATATTAGCTGCTCTGAATTGCCCATAGCTAAATTGTTCATAAATTGTAAATATAGTTGTGTGTGAGTGATTGTGCTCCCAGAGTTAGATTGGCACCATGACCTGAGTATCTACCCAGTGCCCGAAATATTCTCCCCTGGATGGGCATGGGGAACCCCCACCCCCACCCGCAACCTTAGTATAGAATTAAGTCTAAGATAATAAATGAATAAAATGAACTAACAGGTCAGTTCAACTGTTGGTAAAACAGCAGAACACTATGAACACTATCAGGACAGGGCGCCAATCCATCTCTGGGCACACACTCACTCACACATACATTATATGGGCCGATTTGGGTGGGACAATTTAGAGCATGGGCGGCACGGTGGCTTAGTGGTTAGCACGTTCGCCTCTCAGCACTAGGGATTCCCGGTTCGAATCCCCATCTGGGTGGAGTTTCCATGTTCTCCCCGTGTCCGTGTGGGTTTCCTCCGGGTCCTCCGGTTTCCTCCCACAGTCCAAAAACATGGATCAAGTCAATTGAGTTCTCCAAATTGCCCCATTTAGAGTGTGTCTGAGTGAGTGTGTGCCCAGCGATGGATTGGCGCCCTGTCCTGGGTCTATCTGCCCAGCGCCAGAGACGTTCTTCCCTGGATGGGCATGGGGAACCCCACCGCGACCCTAATAGAGGATAAAGCGGAAGATAATGAATGAATGAATGAATTTAGAGCATGCAATTAATCCAATTTGAATCCATGTTTTTGGACTGTTGGAGGAAACCAGAGAACCCAGTGCAAACCCACGCAGAAATGGAGAGAATGTGGAAAATCCACCCAGATCAGGAATCAAACCTGGATTTCCAGCGCTGAGAGGCAAATGTGCTAACCACAATAATATGTATGCCCTCTATAATATGTAGTTTAGTTATTTAGTAAAATGATCATTTGCTGGGATAAGATAATCATTTGCATTGGGTTTTAGTTACTGCATACACTAAATGTATAACTGTGCGCCCAAATCACCAAACATCATTTGGTGGTTACCCATTAGGTCTATGCGCCGGAAAAGAATGTCTATGGAGAGATCTTTCAGATTCAATGCTGACTTGATTCAGCCGGCTGATTTGGCAAAATATATTTTCTGAACAGCTGAACTGTCCTTAAAACAAAATCTGCCGTTTTCTATCTTTAGGGCAATTCAGCTGTTCAGGAAACAACTTTTGCCAAATCGGCAAGCTAGATCATGCAGGCGTCAAACCTTAAGCGTCCCTCGGTGGACTCGCAGCTGCTTAGCGTTCTATTGGGTGAGATGTACACTGTCTCGCTCACACTGAAAATAGGCCAGTTATTGCAGTGTCTGCACTGTCGAGCCTGCCAAATAGGGCAATATTACACCTCATCGTGTGCACTTATCTGAATATTTTCCGACTTGTTCTCAGCTCAACACCAACGATGTCAAATGGATAGAAAACATTTATGTAATATGTTGCCTGTTCCATTCATTAACTGTTCCTGCCTGGGTTCAGTCTGTGCCCATGTGTCTCTTCATCTGCATGCAGGATTAGGGATTAAGGCTGCTGGATTACAGGACAATTGGACAGTGTTCACAACTGTCTGCACATTTCATTGGACGAAGCAGAGTTTTTGTTATTAATAACACTGCTTGTGAGAAACTATCCTGCACATTGTTAGGACAACACAGCCACGGATTCTCAAGGTTTGTCTGCTGGAAGGGTATTTTTGGGGGTTTGGTCATAATGTAAAACAATATTCAGATATGAGGTCTTTAGTTATGAGTTATTGCAATGATTTATTTGTTCAAAATATTCTAATCTAATCAAATATTCTTATTCTGTAAAAAAAAGGAGCTATTTTATAGTCACCTATGCTCATTGATAAATTTATTTTATTCACCTTCTGTAATCTGTCTAGAGATGTTTACATCTAGTCATGGTTTCCTTTTTTGAAAGGACTGTGGAATGTTTTTTTCTACTTTTCTTTTACTATGCTGACCTTCCTGCATCTGGTGACTGGGTGACATGTGTTGCAGTTTATGATCACCCAGGATCGCAGGGCACTGTGTGCTCACCCTGAAATAAAGAAAACCTCTTGCCACATTACACATTTCAAATTTTATCCATTCTATTTAGCATACAGAAATCTGCAAATAAAGGATGTAGTCCTTCTGTTTCTATACTCCTTTCTTAAATACTCAGGACTCACATAGGCCCGCCACAGAGATAGCATTATTTGTGTCTATTATTTAAGTTGAACTTGTAAAATAGACAATGTATAAAAACAACAAACAAATAATGAGGCTGATGAGCTTGTAGCAGTTTGACACTAGTACTGCGGACAGCCACTAGGAGGCAAATTAGCTTTTTTAGCTACTCTCTTGAGGAAACGATCTTTGGTCCAACAATAACAGGAAATATTGTTTGTCTTGAAGAATGTAAAGTGTAGTATTACATAATGACATGTAAGCCATGATTATGATTTTAATAAAATGACTGCAATTGCAAAATAATGCCATCTCGATACAAACTTGCTTATATGGGCAGAATTAAGGTACCAGATACTACCCCTGGCTACTAGTTGATCATCCATGCTAAAGCAATAGGAATGCATATGTATGTGAAAATGTTTGCATGAATAAGGCTTGTCCATAGCATTTTAAAAATCTTGAGATAAGTTTACTTATGGTTGAGGTGTTACAGACATGCTCTTTTTGCGTTACATAGGTGGATGCTGTCATGCCATTTGGGTGCCTTGCCCTACGAGATGGGCGATCATATCAGAGCCTGTCAGACATCACTGATAAGTATGAGATTGGACAGGTCCTGAAGGCGTAAGTGTCATTTTATTAACTCTTTCCCAATGTCGCCTGTCAATTTTAGACTAACGAGCTCGTTGCAGTGAGCTCATTTCCTTTTCCATAGCAAATATTTGTTAATGAACATTGTGGCGTTCTTAGTAGATTAAAATCTGTTTGTATTATCAGTTCAATCCTACGAGGCGATCATTTATATGAATATTATATTGTGCAAGCAGATGTTTTGTGTTTTGAGCACATCATTTATGTGAGTGTCTTAATGCTGATGGCAGTTAACCTTGCAACTGGAACTCATGCTAATTATTTTCTGTGCAGGAAGGAGTTTTGTGAGCTGTGCCTGGTAAAGGAGCGCCAGACTGACAAGGTCTATGTGTGCAAAAAATTTCTCAAGAAAGATGGCAGGAAAGTGCGGAAGGCTGCCAAGAACGAGATCATGATCCTAAAAATGTATGGGGTAGTTTAATACATCAGAGGCAAATGATGAGTTCTGAGAGAAAAAGACACAGAAAGCAAAAAAATACACAAATGACAGATGGAGGAAGATAATAAAAAAATGTTGGCAGAGTGAGAGACAGAAATGGGGTGAATGGGACTTACACAGAAATGAGAGAAAAAAGACAAATACACAAGATAATTCTATCTGAACTGAATGAGTGACTGAATTTTCAAGAAAGGAACTGGGCTTTCCTCTATACTTTTGCATATACTGTCATCTGGGCCCAGTGATTGTTATCGTCATGTTATTTAAGATCAGATACCTCTGCTTAATTTACATGTTGTACTATTATAGGATTGCAGAGGGTTCTCCATGTCTATCCAAGGGAGAGGGTTTGGGCGCAGGGTAGATACACCCAGGACGGAGTGCCAATCTGTCACTGGGCACACACTCACTAACACACACACACACACACACACACACAAAGACTATATAGGGGTAATGAAGAACAACCCCTATATAGTCTGTTGAATTCATGTTTTTGGATGGAAAGAACATAGAAACTTCACCTAGATAGGGATTTAAACCTGGATCCCCAGCACTGAGAGGCGAACGTGCTAACCATTTATTTATTTATACGTTGCCTTTTTACATCAGATGCCAATAGTTTGACACATCCTTAATAAGAAACAATGTGATATGACTGTGGTGGGTTGTTTGCGTGTTGGAAGAATACAAGACCTGAACCTGAAATAAATAGAGGGAGAGAGATTACAGCACCTCCATCCAGTCCCCCCACACATACACACACACACACACACACACACACACACACACACACCATATTTTTAGCAGAATCATTGTAAACATTGTCTTTTTATGACAAAATTCAACATATTAGAAATGTTTTTAAAAATGTGCCAATTTGTGTTTATGGGCTGAATTCATTCGTCTTTCACGTTTTATTTTTCCAATATATTCTGTTCAGTAAATGAATAGTACCTGAATGCATGCAGAACATTCCATGTTTAGAATGTTTTAAGACATTTTAATAAGAAAGTGATAAAGCATGAATGGAGGAGTAATCAAGCTTCTGCATATGACATACCTGTATTAGTCCCACAATGGGGAAATGCATGAGATGTACATATTTATTATATTGCCATCATTTAAATTGAACTCTTCATTGCAGGGTGAACCATACAAACATTCTGAAGCTGATTGATGAATTTGAGACCAGGAAAGAGTTTTACATCATCCAGGAACTGTAAGTTTGACTTCTCTGTAGTCGTTATATTATGTTATAATTATGTAGAATCTGGAACCGATGCTTCATTAACTCAGTGTTCAGCATTCAGTTTGGCATGCAGTAAAAACACAATAAAGATATTTTATAATAGAGGTTTCTCAGAGTTAACATACCAATTGAAAAGTCATAATTAATATATAGTCACTTCTTCCCAAAAAATAAAACAGGTGAGCAGAATCAGATCAGCAAATTAGGAATGGACTGTAAGGAGGTTAACTTCATATTAATATCCATTGTATTTTTGTCATATTGTGTAGGTAACTCTAGTGGTCTCATCTATTATTCATTCATTAATTCATTATCTTCCGCTTTATCCTATATTAGGGTTTCGGGGGGGTTCCCCATGCCCATCCATGGAGAACATCTCGGGTGCTGGGCAGATAGACCCAGGACAGGGTGCCAATCTATCGCTGGGCACACACTCACTCACACAGACACACTCTATATGGGGCAATTTGGAGAATTCAATTGACTTGATCCATGTTTTTGGACTGAGGAAGAAAACCGGAGAACCCAGAGGAAACCCACGCGAACACTGGGAGAACATGGAAACTCCACCCAGATTGGGATTCGAACCGGGAATCCCTAGCGCTGAGAGGCGAACGTGCTAACCACTAAGCCTAATGCCGCCCCGTCTCATCCATTAGGTCTTGAAATTTTTTAAATGTATTTACATTTCATAATCTTTTCAATAGGTTTACACGACTTATAAATAGGAGGAAAAACAAAGATCGACTGGAAACATTCAACCAATTTGCACAATAATGCGTCTCCACTTACAAGTAAATCAGATTGCCAGTCAATTTAAAAAGCTGTCCCTTTATTCACAACCTTTCAGGCATTGCAGCCTAGGCACTGTAGTGCTGATTAAGAGAAAATGCTGATGGGAGGATGTGTTATTGCTTGGAAATACAATTCACGCCAATAATTTTGTGAACACACTTTGAAATTCCAGTTACTTTAGTCACACCCATTGTTAAGAGCTGGATGAACTCAAAGGCTTATCCAGACAGAGGGCATAAATGAGCACTAATTGGGCCATATTGAAAAGCTTTATAATCTTCACTGTTATTGCAGCTTTTGTCAAACTTTGGAACAGCTACCTTATTTTTGTTTTTAGAACAAAACATACTGTTTAAAATAAATGCATATTAGTTTCAAAGGCCATAAGACCAAGTCTATGGTTGGTATTAAAGCACTTCAAGCACATCACTGGCGACAGAAAGTATATGGCCATTTGTTAGAATGATGAAGCTGCAATAGATCTCTGGGTTAAATAAAAATGTTTTAAACATTCATTCATTTGCTGCAAAAACAAGTTACGCCCATTGTAAACACATATGTCCCACCCCTAATGAATGACAAACATTATGTTTACCGTGTGTTACACAGGGCCACAGGGGGAGATGTGTTTGATTGGATTCTGGATCAAGGAAACTACACAGAGAGAGATGCTGCCAATGTAATTCGGCAGGTCCTCGAGGCTGTAGCTTACCTCCACTCTCTCAATATAGTCCACAGAAACCTAAAGGTGGGTTTAAAACACTTTTATATGTTCAGCATCAATGGCCTTATGTCACGTTTTTGTCACGTTATGACCTTTCTAGGCAATAAGAATACATTAATTGTACTTACTGTCATGGTGGTAAACAGACAGTGATTATGAGAAGCAAATGTGAATTATTAGTTAAAAAAGGTGTGTGTGTTTGTGTTCTGGACAATGTTTGGACTTAGCGCTATCACTGCAGGATATTAGAAACAGTAATCAGAGATATTAACTGAATCCTTAGCCCCGTTTGACTCATAAAGCTGTACAACCATGTTGTAACAGATGGTCCCTTATGGTTTTTCTTAATGTGCATCATAAATGTGGATGGAACAAATAGTATTACGGCCTCTAATAGCCTTAATCCATCTCTCAGTAGTCATTTACTTGATTATACTCATCTGGCGAGAAGATCAACATGTGTTTGTAGTGCCCTCTAGTGAATCAACACAGTCATAGACAGAATTTTAGCATTTAAAATCACACTGCAATACAAACAGGAAATCTGTGATTTGTTAATTATACTAAATATTTAAGCAACACGTCTTTACAGTATTTACACTGAACAACTTAATTTAATTTTATAATAAAACATTTTAAAACCCACTTTCACCTGATTACTGAAAATCACCCGAATCTGAATTCACTTTTCTCTCTGCTAATCGATGCCTTGTCCTGGGTCCTGGGTAATCCTAAAGGTTCACATACTTTTGCCACTTACAGATATGTAATACTGGATCATTTTCCTCAATATATATATCATCAGGTCTTATTTGGGAGGTAGAGCCTTCAGTAGCTCTGCCCCTAGACTATGGAATGCTCTGCCTCCCGACTTAAGGAAATTGGACTCCATATCACAGTTTAAGTCGAGTCTCAAAACGCACCTTTTTAGAATTGCTTATAATCTCTGATTTTATTTCCTCTATCTTTTAATTTATTTTTCACTTAAATTTATTTTACTATGATTGACTGATGGCCTTATTTATTATTGTTGTTTTATTGTTTTTTCTTTGTAAGGTGACCTTGAGTGTCCAGAAAGGCGCCATCAAATAAAATGTATTATTATTATTATTATTATTTATTTATTTGAATACTATTTATCCACATTCATATCTCGATTAAAAATCTAATTTAGTTTTTAGGTTAAATTTAAACAGAAATATAGAACATTCTCAAAGGTTCACAAACCTCCGATACATTTTTTAGGTAGTAATTTTGCTTAGTGTTAATTTTATTATTCAAAGAAATCCATCCAGTCAGCTTTTATGATTTTAACAATGAAGGGATGAATAACAGAAATTGTGCAACAAGAGATGAGCTACTGTCTTTGATTTTAAAGGTAGATGTGTCTAATAGAATGCACAGTGCGTAATCAGCAATGGCATCAGTGCAACCCACAGTAACAGACAAATACCACCATGTCAGTTTCACTGCAGTACTGATAATGCTGCACTACCCAAACCATACCTACATCGCATTGCAACAATACATTGGACATAGGATTGGACAATACATAGGACTAGCTACCAAAGTATCCTGTGAATTAAACCATTTCATGTACTTAATATTTTTTCCTTTTTTATACTCGTCTATTTTATCAATTCTACTAACCATTTAGATCGACTACAACTACAAATTGTATGTGCTTCTGCATCCACTTTGCTTTGTTTTCTAATGTCCACACAGTTTGATCACAAAGCATCCATTATTTGGATAGTAGATGATTTAACCCTGATGATAGGATAGCTAAGAAAATTTGTGCTGCAACAAATTATATATAATTTTTTTTGTATATAATATATATAAAATATTTTTTCCTTACAATTTTTTAATCACTTGCATTCTTCTTTCAGCTGGAGAACTTGATGTACTACACAGAAAATAACCATAACAAAGTTGTGCTGCGTGATTTCTATTTGTCCAGATTTGAAAACGGCTCTATTACCGAACCTTGTGGAACACCAGAGTACCTAGGTACTACACAAAGCAACGACTGATTGTTTACCATTTGCAGTGTCTGATTATATTTGTGATTGATCGTGATTGATTTTTCTCTGCTTTTCATTTCAGCACCTGAGGTAGTTGCTAGACATCGTTATGGTAGACCGGTGGACTGCTGGGCCGTTGGAGTAATCATGTACATGCTGTGAGTTTTGCTGAGTCATGTACAGGCTGTGCTGTGAGAATTGAATACAGCAGATATTATTCAAGTGTGGTGACGGCAATTATTTACAGGAGTTTTAAATTTATAAACTGTTATTAAATAGGGTGGCACAGTGGCTGTCCTGTGTAATTAAGGGTTCACCCCACAGTACTGGGAACCCAGGTTTTAATCCCAATCTGGGTGGAGTTTCCATGTTCTCCCCATATCCACGTGGGTTTCCTCTGATTTCTCCAGTGCTCTAAATTGCCCCAAATAGTGTGTGTTTGTTTGTGTGTCAGTGTAAGTGAGTTTGCCCAGCGATAGATTGGCACCCTGTCCTAGGTGTATCTTTTCGTTCTCCCCTGGATGAGCAAGAAAATCAATGAATAAATGAATGTTATTAAATAAAGGGCATTTAATAAAAAAACTAACATTTTAAACATTTTAAATAAAAACACATTCTCCGCCTCTGTAGGTTATCAGGTAACCCGCCCTTCTATGATGAAACAGAAGAGGAGAACACTGACATGCACAATCGCATCATTTTCTGTCGCATTGTAGCTGGAGAATACGAATTTGACTCGCCATACTGGGATGACATATCAGCTGCAGGTACAGGAAGAAAAGAAACCCACTTTTATTACAACATAATGTAAGATTTCGTTTAAAATACTTTCTTCCCCTCTGCATATAGCTAAAGAGTTGGTGTGTCGTCTGATGGAGGTTGACCAGATGCTGCGAATTACAGCCCAAGATGCCCTTTGGCATGAGTGGTATGTGTTAATTTCCAACATATGGCTCATTTTTGCAATTGCTCACACTGCACTCACAGAAAATTTTTTCTGTACTAAATTATGTCCAACTGACAGGATTGCTGGAAACGGAGCCTCAGAAAAAAATCTGAAGGCTGGAGTGTGTGCGCAGTTTGAGAAAAACTTTGCCAAGGCCAAGTGGAGGGTAAGAAGATTCAATTCATAAATCAGTCACTTTTCCTCATCCGTGCAAAATAGATCTTGTACACTGCCTTTATAAATAACACGTAATAATATGGGTTTCAAGGACAGTTGTGATGAGGATGTTCATGGCAGAATTGATAAAGGTTCTGATTGCTCTGTTGATCTTTTTCTCACATGGGATACCCAGGAGTTAAAGGTACTGTGGTTCTCTGTCAGACAAGAAGAGGGCGATGACTCTTTTCTTTGCTCTACCAATCAGACTTGAGCACATGTTCTCTCCTGGCAAATATGCAGTTTATTTTAAAATCAGTCACTTTTTCAGTACATCCTTTTAGCTATATAATAAATATTTGTATAAATATCAGTTTATATATATATTTTTTTTTTATTTACAAATATTTTTATATATTATATCGTATATTCAGTGAGCTCATCAACAAAATCACTGCAGACTTTCAGGCATAAACTTGTTCCATACAATAGCAAATTACTTTAAGGACCTGTGACATATTATGATATCCATAATATTAACATATTACATAAACTTATTACCTATACAGTAGCAGTCAAAAATTTCTCCTTTTTGCTTCACTTATTGTCCATTTGATCAGGTTTTGTAGTTATATAATTACAGATAGTCCATCTGTTGTTTGTGTACTACATTACATACTGTAGTCTCCTTTACTCTGTTCTCTAATTTTCAGGACCCCAATAGTAGCACCACAGAGTAGATATTATTAGGTTGGGGTATTATTCCTATCCCAGCAGTGTCACTGAGGTGTTTAAATGAAACTCCAGCAGCACTGCTGCACTAAAAACCCCTCACTGCATCAGTGTCACTGCAGAACTGACAAACAAACAATCCACCACCCAAATGATACCTGTTCTGTGATGCTCCTGACCAATAGAGAACAGAGAACCAACAGGGGACTAACAAAAACAAAAAAACGACTGTACTACAGTCTATAATTGTACAACTATATTATAAAAACTAAAAAGGGTATTTGCTTAAACACTACTTAAGGTATAAGAATTACACAGTATATTGTGACAGAATTACTGCATTACAAACTCACTATATACTGAACTATATAGTGAGTCGTGAGTGATTACATGCACATGAACAGAGCTAAAATATGCTGATTTTGGTTTTCCAATGGCCTGCACTTCTGACAGCTGTCACTGGAAGGAAATATGGAGTTCAAGTCTGATTGCTGAAAAGAGTTTTTATTTAAGCCTCGTTCTGTCTGGACACCAATAGGTTGTAAGCCATTCACTGCCTAGCTGATCCCATATGCCTTGATTCACATGCAGCCCAGCTGTGTACCCACTCTGAATTTTCCTCAGCTCACCAAACTAACACCAACTTAAACTAAAGTTCCATCAAAGTCTCATCTGTATGTGTAAAAAGCTATCATATGTCTGTGTCTGTTCAGTGGGTGGAGGAGATAAAACTGGACAAGCGAATAGAAGCAACATAACCAGGGCAATTATTATTACCATTACTACATGCTCAGTTGTGTCCCTGATTCATTAATTTAGTCCACCTTATTCTACATCCTGATTTCAGCATTTACTTTAGCCAGATCTTTCTGCTTTCTCACGAAATGCAAACTGAAGAAAAACTAGCGATGTGTGTCAAACGCCATGTTTTAACCCTGATACCAGAAAACACTAAGGCTACATCCACACTAATATGTTTTTGGTATAAAAAAATAATACAGTAATGCTCTGTCTGGATTAATCCACCTGTCAATAACTATTACTAATAACTAATAACTACCCCCCTCTTGCACTTGTGGAGCATAAACAATCACCAATTATAACTTTATAAACCTGGAAATATTTTGGAAAATAACAATCACCAAAACTCCTGATTAAATCATTTGTACACAAAAATCCATTATCCCTTTTTCCTTATTATATTTCATTCTTATTATAGAAATGTTTAAACCCTGGCAACCAACGGGGCTGAAATGTGATTGGTTAAATGATTTAATAAGAAAATACATGTCTGGATTCCCAGTTTAAATCCCAATTTGGGTGGAGTTTCCATGTTCTCTCCATATCTGCATGAGTTTCCACCTTGTTCAAAAACATGGATCAAGGTAAAAATTGAATGCTCCAAATTGCCCCATATAGAGTGTGTTTGTGTGTGTGTCTGTGTGAGTGTGTGCCCAGCGATGGATTGGCACCTCATCCTGGGGGTGTCTGCCCAATGCCCAAAATGTTCTCCCCTGGATGGGCATGGGGAACCCCTCTGTGAAAGGATTAAGCAGAAGATTAGGATGGATGGATGTCTGGAAGCGGCACAACCTGGGGAAACGCTATGAAATGAAGCAGACCATTTGGAAGGGCAAGGTAGCTCAGTGTTTAGGGTGTTGGGCTATCAATCTGAAGGTTGGGGGTTAAAATCTCAGGTCCACTGAAGTTACCAATATGGGTCCTTGAGCAAGGCCCTTAACCCTCATTGCTCCAAAGATGTTGTGATTAACCCTGTGCTCACCTTGAAAGTCGCTTTAGGTAAAAGCATCTGCTAAATGGAAATGGAAATGGAATTATTTAATAAGCATTCATGGACAAAATGTAATTAAAATCAGTCTGTGATTCAGATATTTTAGGCCTTCAGAAGAGGCCTTGAAAACCTTGAAACTACAAATCGACAGCCTGCTTTTTAGGTATGCTGTACAAGTCTGTGCCAATTTAAACATAAATCAGAAAGTCTATTCTGCAATTGGTTACTTCCAAACTGGCTTTCTGAGTCAGCATTTTTTTATCATCTGTGTTTGGCCACACCAATGCATAGACCCTACATTTTTCAAATTTAACAAGGCCCAACTTAAAACCTCTGGGAATGATGTGTACAACAAGTGTAAATAGAATAAAAGCAATTTGTACAAATTAAAATGTAGTAGTGTGGATGTAACCTAAACCAATGCAGTCAGCTGAATAGTTTTGTGGTATGATTCCTAATTTGAGCTTGTTTTGTTTTTCAGAAAGCGATACGCGTCACTACATTCATGCAACGACTTCGAGCCACAGATATGGGCTCAACGGAAGGGGCATCAGAGAGACAGGTAGAGGGAGGCAAAGCTGGTGATGGGGGAAACGAAAGTGTGCCTACCGACTCAACAGAAGACTCATGTGGAAGCTTGTCCCAGGAGATGACTGTGGAAAACCTATCAGCTGATGATCAAGAAGAAAGGGTGGCCCTAGAGGAGAAAGACACAATTGTTACTGCTTCCCTCTTAGACAAGGTGAAAGCTCTCAGCCAAACAGATTCCTCAACCCAGACACAAGGGGAGGTGCAGAAGAAGATGGGAGAAAAGACTGTGATTGACTCGAGGAAAATTTCTTCTGGTGTAGGTGTAGACAAACCTGCAGCGGAGGCGCACCAAAAACCTGCATCTAATGTGTACACCAAATCCACTGAATGTCAAGGAAATAAATCTAATACAGAGGAAGAGGCCTTTGGTTCAGGTAGCACAGATAAGAAAGCATCCAATGAAACCCCAAATCGTCGCAAAATGGCGGCAAATCTTCCTCTAGATCACAGTCCTAAAACAGGCAGTGCCGTTAATGAGAAAGAGCAGGCAGGAAGAAATAAGGAGAAACCAGAAACAGCAGGACAGCAGGAATCATCTCCTGGTAGCTGGTGCCAGACCCAACTTCCAGAAGCAGTAGCAGAGAGGCAGATAGGTGTTAGGACGATAGGGGAACTTAGTCCAAGGGATAAAGAAAAGAAAGGAGCAAGAGCAGTGCAGTCAGATGGAGGGTCTTTAAGTTTGGGACGGAACAAGACAGTATACGTGCAAGAAAAGAAGGATCATGTTCATGCTGCTGCTTGTGCGAATCCTTACTGCTCCCCCTACACTGTACACAGAGGAACAGCATACAGTGCTCAAGAGGAAGGAGAGGATGCTGCCACCGACTGGCAAATGGACAGTGCCATTGAGCAGATTGAAAAACAAATGGCAGCTGTGCTCGAAAAGATTGAAGGTGACATGCCCTCATTGCTGGGGCAGATTAGGGACTGTCCTGAGAGTCTGCCCCGGGCAAGAAGTGCCCAATCTTCTCCTTCGGTCCACCATCGCACTTACCAGAATCATTCCACACCGCCACCTCTTCCTTCCACCCCACGACCAGCCATGCCATCTCTGCCACACCTCTCAATCCCTCCTCCTTCATACCCACCTCCAAACCCCCCAAGCCAACTATCCACTGAGCAGGATAACAGAGAAAAGGGAGCTGTTGGCTCAAGCTCAGGCTCGGGCTCACCAAGGCCAGGGGGTGCTGGAAGTGGCTTATAAAACATAAATGAGCAACAGAATTTATCCACAAAAACAAACCAAAAGAAACCAGTAGAAAGGTTTGGAGAGATGGATTATGGATCTCCAAGTAGCAGCTAAGTTTCAAGGCTGTATTTCGAACATTTTGAGAGTAAAGCCATGTTTCTCTTTGGCATTTAGTGGAGCAGAGTCATGGCCTGTTGTGTATGTGCTTCTAGCAAAAAAGGCTCCTTATATATTTAAGCCTTTGATGACTGTTGCAAAGCAAAAATGCAGTATAATCGTCCTGTATGTGCATGTAAACGCACAGCTTGTATAAACTACATAATAATGTTTGTCTGATAAAAAAAAAAGCTGTGAATATTTTTCTTTCACATTGGTATTTATGGTGTCAAATCAAAGTCAAGTATCAAACGCTAGCTTAACCCATGCCGTGTCACCCGAGAGCACAGAAACCCCCGTGGAGCTTTTTGGGTGCTCTACATACACCCAGGACTGGGCGCCATTCCATCTCTGGGCACATACTCACTCACACAGAGGCGCACACACACCCATTAGATTTATTAATTCATTATCTCCCGCTTTATCCTCTATTAGGGTCGCGGTAGGGTTCCCCATGCCCATCCAGGGGAGAACGTCTCTGGCGCTGGGCAGATAGACCTAGGACAGGGCGCCAATCCATCGCTGGGCACACAGTCACTCACACAGACACACTCTATATGGGGCAATTTTGAGAATTCAAGTGACTTGATCCATGTTTTTGGACTGTGGGATGAAACCGGAGAACCCGGAGGAAACCCACGCAGACACGGGGAGAACATGGAAACTCCACCCAGATGGGGATTCGAACTGGGAATCCCTAGTGCTGAGAGGCGAACGTGCTAACCACTAAGCCACCGTGCTGCCCCCATTAGATTTAGATAGGGCAATTTAAAGCAGGGGCAGCATGGTGGTTTAGTGGTTAGCACGTTCGCCACAAATTTGTTTCCGGAGGAGAAACTGTGTAACGCGCAATAAAAGAACAGTTAAGGGTCATTACTGAACGTACAACAAACTCTTTATATTCACAAATGAGTTTTTCTTGGGTGAAAAGGGGTTTTACAAGAGGGGTTTCTGTGAAGTCGGCTAAGCACAGTGCGTTTTTCATGATTTATAACATTAATTAGTTGCTACAGGTGTCTAACAGTAAATATTCCAATTTTTCACAAGGAATTTCAGACGTTCAGTCAGTCCATGCAAGCAGAGAGAAGCTGGTTAAGCATGACATTGATTTGTAAAGCACAGAGTACATTTTCATATTAAAGAACATACTCCAGTCATCTTAATATACATGAATTATCCTGTATATATTTGTAAAGCGTCATTGATCTTGCTCTTGCTCTTGCCCGAGTGCCCCAGTGATGACATGAGTGAAATAATTAGAAGTATAAAGCAAGTATCACCTTCCCTTCACACACAAAGTGCTCATTAAAATACAGCAGACTAGGAAGGGATCAATTCTATTAACCCAACTCCAGGAATTTAGTCTATATTTACAAAGCCTATTTTACAAAGGCTCTGTTTGATCTTTTCTGCATGCACCTTTTTCTTTCTGTCAGTCTGTTTAATTAGTCTGTTCTTAGTGAGGCATTTTATTTTCCTTCTTTTCTGTGAGCCTCGTGGATTCAAGAAGTCTGATGTTTTCTTTCTCTTTTCGTATGACAAATAAAAAACATGTAAGGAATGTACAGGCATTAATGACTCTTTCCCAAGGTGTACATTGGTCTAACTTTTTTAATGTATCAGTTCGGCTTCTGTGCTTTGCTTTTGCTTTTCAAGGATTTTGTCCTTGTGCTGTAAATATATCTAAATATTTGCAAATTTGAAATAAAACAAGATTAAATCATACTGTTAATGTTAGATTAAATATGTTTGAATAAGTTCTTCTATTGGCGGCACGGTGGCTTAGTGGTTAGCACGTTCTCCTCTCAGAGCTAGGGATTCCCGGTTCGAATCCCCATCTGGGTGGAGTTTCCATGCTCTCCCCGTGTCCGCGTGGGTTTCCTCTGGGTTCTCCGGTTTCCTCCCACAGTCCAAAAACATGGATGAAGTCAATTGAATTCTCCAAATTGCCCCGTATAGAGTGTGTCTGTCTGTCTGTGTGAGTGAGTGTGTGCCCAGCGATGGATTGGCGCCCTGTCCTGGGTCTATCTGCCCAGCACCAGAGACGTTCTGCCCTGGATGGGCATGGGGAACCCGACCGCGACCCTAATAGAGGATAAAGCGGGAGATAATGAATGAATAAGTTCTTCTATTTGATTATATTTAGAGGACCTTTGCATTCTCTTGTTTTTGGTCTTGTCTCACTTCATGTATATCACATGTTTAGTCAGTGTAAATGAAGGTTACATGTATTCCAACTTTAAATTATTTATTAGTTTCTCTTAATGTACGAATGAGGCAGTCATAGGCTTGTGGTTAAAGAACCAGTCTTGTTTCCCACCAAGTACCAAGACACCTCAATTTCTCCACATGCACTGTGAACAGGGCTGCCCACCGCTCCGGGCGCCTGTGCTCACTTCACACATTGTGTGCATATGTGGATTGTGGGGGGTTCAGAAAAAAAAATCAAGCACACAAAGGAAGAACATGCCAATTCCACACAAAAAATACCTCCGAAAAGTGCTGGACTGGGACAGAAAATGGGCTTTTGCATTTTTGGCTCAGAACCGACGATTAATTTATGTATATGTGTTGCCTTTTCCCCAATGTTCTGCACTCTTTTCATGCATAGGCTCAACACTGAAACTAGAAACTAGGAGTCATTGTTCTCAACTACTAGCTATTGACTGCCCTAGAAGTCACTAAATGATGTCATTACCTAATGTGCATAATAGTCGATTTGAGCATATTTGAAGCTTTAGAATAAAGGAATAATGTTGTGGGAGAGAAAAACTGAGAGAAAACCACCTGAAATATGTCAAAACTACAAATAAACTCTTTTTTCTAGTTTTAATAGAAAAAACTACTACTGTATCAGAGTATCAGAATCAGAATACTCCATTAACCCCGGGGAAATTGCAGGTTTAACAGCACCATTAGTTGTGTTGATATATACAGAAGTAGAATAAAAAATTAACATTACGTGCAGTAAAATTTAACTAAAACTACCAAAAATACACATCAAAGAAAAATAATTATAGGGGAATGTGTACAGTATGTTATATATATTAAATTAAAAAATAGAAAATATATGGCAGTGGGGCGGCACGGTGGCTTAGTGGTTAGCACGTTCACCTCTCAGCACTAGGGATTCCTGGTTCGAATCCCCATCTGGGTGGAGTTTCCATGTTCTCCCCGTGTCCGTGTGGGTTTCCTCCGGTTTCCTCCCACAGTCCAAAAACATGGATCAAGTCAATCGAGTTCTCCAAATTGCCCCATATAGAGTGTGTATGTGTGAGTGAGTGTGTGCTCAGCGATAGATTGGCGCCCTGTCCTGGGTGTATCTGCCCAGCGCCTAAAAAGTTTCTCCCCTGGATGGGCATGGGGAACCCCCCCGCGACCCTAATAGAGGATAAAGCGGGAGATAATGAATGAATGAATGAATATATGGCAGTGTGTCAGATAGTAGAATAATATATATATTGCACGTTTGCGAAAGACAGGACACATTAGACACACACACATTGGTCCTCGGGGCAAAAAACTGAAATAGGTTAATAATTGCGTTAACATTCTTAAAACAAGCAGCTCCTTTTAATTTAAAGTATTTAAGATTCCTATCCAACGTATTCTATAGCTTAGCAATTAAACAACAGTAATAAACCAATGTGCTTTCAAAATCATTAATTCATTCATTATCTCCAGCTTTTATCCTCTATTAGGGTCGCGGGGTTCCCCATGACCATCCAGGGGAGAGCGTCTCGGGCGCTGGGCAGATAGACCCAGGACAGGGCGCCAATCCATCGCTGGGCACACACTTACTCACACAGACACACTATATGGGGCAATTTGGAGAATTCATTTGACTTGATCCATGTTTTTGGACTGTGGGAGGAAATCGGAGAACCCGGAGGAAACCCACGCAGACACAGGGAGAACATGGAAACTCCACCCAGATGGGGATTCGAACCGGGAATCCCTAATGCTGAGAGGCGAACGTGCTAACCACTAAGCCACCGTGCCGCCGGCTTTCAAAATCAATGTGCGTTATTTTTAATACAATGTAGTACAGCTGCAAATTCCCTGCTGGTCCATGTAGAAACCATTACGTTGTTTAAATATTAATATTTATTAAATATAATATTGATTTACTTGTAATCCTTTTTTCCCTGTGAGATTTAAATAACTGCGTGAAACGAACGCCTCGTTTTGGTACTGCGTTTCCCGCCATGCACAGCGGAAAGCAAGCCGGCTGAACTCACTTCAGACTCTTAGGGGTTCTTAAGAGAAACGCGGCTCGCATTTCTTCCTTTCTTAACTGCTTTTCTGTGTGTAGCACCTTGGCATCATTTATATCAAGAGTTTGAAACAAAAGGGATCGCGTAAGTTTGGTTAGTTTTCAGGTTGGAATACGAGGTAATCTTTAGGTATCGGGACACACCCCCTTTTTAAAAGTGGACTGTCCTAGACTTAAACTTCGCACATGTTGCTGTTCGCTATTGAACGCCGACGGGAGCAGTTATAGAAGTGTGAGTGAGTGAGTGAGTGAGTGAGAGAGAGAGGGAGAGAGAGAGAGAGAGAGAGAGAGAGAGAGAGAGAGAGAGGGAGAGTGAGAGAGAGAGAGAGAAGAGCGAGTGAGAGAGAGAGAGAGAGAAAGAGCGAGTGAGAGAGAGAGAGAGAGAGAGAGAGCGAGTGAGAGAGAGAGAGAAAGAGCGAGCAGGAGAGAGAGAGAAAGAGCGAGCGAGAGAGAGAAAGAAAGAGAGAGAGAGAGCGAGTGAGAGAGAGAGAAAGGGAGAGAGAGAGAGAGAGAGAGCGAGCGAGTGAGAGAGAAAGAGAGAGAGAAAGAAAGGGAGAGAGAGAGCGAGCGAGTGAGAGAGAGAGAGAGAGAGAGAGCGAGCGAGTAAGAGAGAGAGAGAAAGAAAGGGAGAGAGAGAGAGAGCGAGAGAGAGAGAAAGAAAGGGAGAGAGAGAGAGAGAGCGAGAGAGAGAGAGAGAGTGAGAGATAGAGAAAGAGCGAGTGAGAGATAGAGAAAGAGCGAGCGAGTGAAAGATCGAGCGAGAGATATAGAGAAAGAGTGAGCGAGAGAGAGAGAGAAAGAGCGAGCGAGAGAGAGAGAGAAAGAGCGAGCGAGAGAGAGAGAGAAAGAGCGAGAGAGAGAGAGAAAGAGCGAGCGAGAGAGAAAGAGCGAGAGAGAGAGAGAGAAAGAGCGAGCGAGAGAGAAAGAGAAAGAGCGAGCGAGAGAGAGAGACACACAAGAGAGAAGAGTGGCAGCGGTGCCGGTTAAGGCGTCACTTCATCTCGTGTTCAAAACCCAAAGACCTCGCGTTTGTCCCACAAGTAGACACATAGACGATTTGTTTGGCCTTTGTTTCCGGAGAAACGGCGCTCTGTGTGTTCCTTGTCGTGGAAAGGCCCGGTTAATATCAGATGTGGTGAGTTGTGCATAATAATGTCCCACTAGTTAACGTCGGCGTCCTCGCTGTGTTCGGGCGCTTTAGAGCAGCGGCTGCCGCTCGGCCCGTTAGCGGGACTCGGTGCTCTGTGAGGGGGCTGCTGGCTTTTCTGAACGCCGCTGCAAGATGCCTTCCATATGTCTCTCAACCGACCGGTACGCCGTAAACCTGCTTTCTAACGCCCTCTCACTACTCGGTTCGGTGATCCACAGACACCGGCCGAGCTTGCTGGAAGCTGATATTTTTTGCAGTTCTTTATGTGGAAGCGCCGCTCGTTAGCTACGAAGCTAATGGAAGGCATGCTCTGCTTTTCATGCTGCGTTCTCCTTTCGTTTCTCTGCTACTAGCGAGTTAGCTCTTTCAATAATCTCCTCGCTTTTATTTCAACGCATGAGCCAGACGATCGGACAGGCTTTCCTTTTAATAGCAAATCCATAAGACAACGAAAGCCTTTTCTTTCAGAAAGTTCCAGATAACGAACGTTGCACGCATATAACGAAATGTTCCATTTTCAGATCAGCTATGTATTTAAGAGTTGGCTGGGACTGAGTAGGCCATCGAAATCCCTGCAAACATATTGGGAAGCGATAATCATACGTGGGAATCAGATTCTGTTCAACTATAAAAAGATCATCAATCGGTTATGAACGTGATGTGATGGAAAAAGGGCGTTTAGGACTGAAGATCACTGTTCCATTGTATGGAAATTATGATGAAGTGATAAACAGTCATATCATATTGTTCAACCGTTATAACAGTTTAAGCATTTGTAAATGGTTCATGATGTTTTTGGTCATGTTCAGCATGCACTCTTCTTAAATTCAGTTCATGGTTGTTTATTGGCAGCCTTGGGAAGGAAACAAGTGCCAGCTCGGGGTTAAGAACAAAATGCCTGTTTTGCTCCACTTTGTTTACCATTCAGTAGCATTGGCAGTTGTCAACACATGCAACTTTAAGTACCACCACTTTCCTCTTCCAGTAAAAAGTAGTCCTAATACGATGCTGGACAATGTGCTGCTTTGGTGGAGAAGTGCCTCTTTTGTACTATTGTGACACTTGGCTTATGCACAAAAAGTCTTTCCTGTAGGCATCGCCTAGATTTCAATCTTTCTCATAGAGTTGTTATATTAGGAAGTGTATTACAAGCTGCAATTGTTCAACATCAGCACATCACAATTACATATTTCTCAGCATAGGCACAAATGACTACAACCCCTTTAATGTCTGTGAATTTAGAATAATATGTTAAGTGTTTATAGGGCAGCTAATTTTAGTGATGTGGAATTGGATGAGTGAAATTTTCCCAGATCATAAATTGTAGTATGATATAGTGTAGCTATAACCTAGCTGGAATTGCTTTGGAGAAGTTTGGTTTGTCTGCATTAGTAATCAGGGAAAGAGAATTGGCATAAATAACTGATCAGTTCATGAACATTTGGCTGCCGTGCATGTGGTGACTAAGAAAGGAAAGACTGGCTCATGGGTTTGTCTCCCCACCACTGTAACTGTAACAGTCAACCAAGTCAGACACCAGTGATTGAGGGTTGTGAGGTGAGTGGTTTTGTCCTCCACAAATGCAAAATCTTCCTGTTAAAAACAGTACAAACAGCAACTTTGTGTAATGGAAAAGTATATTTTGGCTCACAGCTCTTCTAGAATTGGACATGGAATTGTGTGGTGTTCATTAAAACATGCTAGGCAAAATGTACTTGTCTGCGTTGCTGGACAAGATATACGTCAATGCTACATTCGTTTACAAATAGTGTGACCTAGAACAAAGCCGTTTTATGAGTTTGATAGATGGGAGGGGGTAAATTTCCAAAACATATTTCTCCCAAATGCTGTATGTGCATGTATTAAAGCATAGATGTTTCAAGTAAATAGGTCGTGTTCTGAAATGCCACTTAAAAGCTTATTATTGGATGTTATCGTGTGTTTATTGTGAATGATCTTGTGCAGGCATATTTTCTAATGAAAGGCCTTTAAGACTGGAGTTGACCTGTGGTTGCTCATTTAACTGCCCTTATTTTTTAGCATGGGTTCTTAACATTACTCATACAGCAGGTCTGCACTGTGTGCAAAACCACTCACTACAAAGGGAGCTTAGTTTTTGCATTGTATGTAATGTATGTAAGAAGCATTATGTACCATGTAGTGGAATGAAGTTATTTGCATTATGAACTGTTGTACTGGACAACGAATGGTCACTAACCATGCATCATGTCATTGTGTTCTATGCTGAAAGGAAAATGGCCTTTTGAGAAGAGGGTCTAGTTTAGAGGTGCTAATGCTGCAATTAGCCAAAAGCAGAAAAGGTTATAAATTGTGGTATGAAAATGTTTACATTTTTGAGCAGCACATCATTAAGCATGATTAAATAGTTTGTTCATTAATTTAGGTGCATGCGCACAGTATGATCTGGATCATAATGAATTCCAAGATTTATTCCAGCACCCTAATTTGAGCTGAAATTTTGTTTTATTTATAAAACATTGATAAATAACCTGAGATTGAAAATACTGGAGAAGTGAGCATCGTTATAGTTACTACTTTAAACTTCATTATATAACAAGAAAGAGGCTGTGAATGAGTTTGGACACAGCTCTGGTGTTTACCAAATTGGTGGTTTGCAGAGGTAAACCACTTTTTGGCTCAGTGACCACAACTTTACAGGTTGCTTTTAAAATGGATCATATTGTATATATGAACACCATATACGTCTGTAAAAGACTAATCTAAAATAAATCTAAAATTTATTTAAAAAGAAAAAGTTTTGCTTATTGTATTTACTGAATTTACCATATTGTGTCTGGTCTAAAACTTGGCTAAAGGTTTTTCTTTTTTTTTCTTTTTTTAATGTTGCATTTTTACATTCCAATCACTTAAGTAGGACTGGCAAAAGGAAGAAACAAAAACGGTAAAAATTTAAATTTTTCAATATAACTTATAACTTATAAACCATTAAAATTGAATTAGTTTCACCCCCACCCACAAAATACAATTTGACCCATATACCTATTGACAATATGAAATGACTAAAATAAATGAAGTAAAACAAGTATTTTATTTGCTCCATAAATAACCTTTTTATGCATCTACAGAGTCAACATGTTTATTGACGACATGGAAATATGTGTAAATGCATAGAGAAGCTGCTGTTAAAGGAGCTTTGTATTTTTCTTTACTTTTTATGGAGTAATAATTATTAAGTACATAAAGGCTGATAAACTTCTGTGTGTTCTGGTGACTCATTGTGGAGAAATAAACTTTTGAAGGTTATAGCATTGATATTTGTTCGACATAAATTGTCTTTGCAGTTACTCGGTCAAACATTGTTCACTTTCATGTTAAATACTTTTAATTAAGGTGAGGAATGTGCAGCCACAATAGAGACTCACTGAAACTAATCTATTGTCACAACAAAATAAGAATGCAGATGTGAGGTGTTTATTTACTAAGCTGTTAGCAGCGCAGCTATCTTTAGGCAACCAATCAAACCCCCAAAAAAGTGAAACTAACCGTTCAGTTACCACATGGTTTAAGTCGATTGGACTGAACGTTAAATAACCTTTTGTGTGAATGTGTATGTGGTTTTGTGTGTGTGCTCTGCAATATTGTGGTGACCTGCCCAGGCTGTTCCAGTGAGGGCTCGGATGGCCTCTTACACCCCTGTGACATTAATTAGGACAGCAGCTTTAAAAATAAATGTCTGAACAAGTAAACAAAGTTATCTGACTTAAATTAATTAAGGTCATCATTAAATTAGAACATTTTAATTTATTGAATTATTTCATATTCAATTAAAATTTAAGCACAGAGGCACGGTAGCTCATTGGGCATTGGGCTATCAATCTGAAGGTTGGGGGTTCAAATCTCAGGTCCACTGAAGTTACCAGTGTGGGTCCTTGATCAAGGCCCTTAACCCTCATTGCTCCAGGGATGTTGTGATTAACCCTGTGCTCACCCCGTAAGTCGCTTTGGATAAAAGTGTCTGCTAAATGACCAAATGAAGTCATTTGGATATGCTAAATGAAAATATTTATGCTTTTTTTTCTTTTCTTGTGTAAACTGTTTTAGGTTTGTATAGGTTGTGTAGTTTTTATAGTGTGTGCCACTATAATTCAAGGTTTATAAACAGAGTTTTAGTTAAAAGAAACTAATAATATTAACCTTATTACTAAAAACTAATCCCAATATTAAATGCAAACTCTCATTCTACTTCTATTTTTTTGTCTTGTTGTTTTCTGTTAAGGTTTTGAGTTAAAGTGATGGTTCAGTGATTAGGGGTGTTGGGCTACTAATCTAAAGGTTGTCCAAATTTCTCTCAAGTTACCAAATGTGGCTTCTTGACCAATGCATTTACCTATGCTCCGGGGGAGCTATGTGATGCAATGCTAAAAGTATAGAAATAATTATGTTTGTGTATTAAAGTGTTTATTTGCTTTGATTGTACTTCATATCATCGGCGGCACGGTGGCTTAGTGGTTAGCACGTTCGCCTCTCAGCACTAGGGATTCCCGGTTTCTAATCCCCATCTGGGTGGAGTTTCCATGTTCTCCCCGTGTCTGCGTGGGTTTCCTCCGGGTTCTCCGGTTTCCTCCCACAGTCCAAAAACATGGATCAAGTCAATTGAATTCTCAAAATTGCCCCATATAGAGTGTGTCTGTGTGAGTGAGTGTGTGCCCAGCGATGGATTGGCGCCCTGTCCTGGGTCTTTCTGCCCAGCGCCCGAGACATTCTCCCCTGGATGGGCATGGGGAACCCCACCGCGACCCTAATAGAGGATAAAGCGGGAGATAATGAATGAATGAATGAATGTACTTCATATCGGGCGGTGGTTAGCACGTTCTCCTCTCAGCACTAGGGATTCCCGGTTCGAATCCCCATCTGGGTGGAGTTTCCATATTCTCCCCGTGTCCGTATGGGTTTCCTCCCACAGTCCAAAAACATGGATCGAGCAAATTGAGTTCTCCAAAATTGCCCCATATAGAGTGTGTGCGAGTGAGTGTGTGCCCAGCGATAGATTGGCGCCCTGGATGGGCATGGGGACCCCCCCCCCCCCCCCCCCCGCGATCCTAATATAGGATAAAGCGGAAGATAATGAATGAATGAATGTACTTCATATCTTTGATGTGCGCAGTTCTGTACTGTTAACTGTTACGCGAGTCTCTCTCTCTCTCTCTCCCTCTCTCTCGTTAAGTCCGCCTTTTCCTGTCGTGGATTGGAGCAGGTCCGCCCCTGCGCTGTGGCTGCCATTTTGGTTTTGTTCCGTGTGCTGAAACGAAAGCAGAAAGGCGATTAGTTGGCCAGCGGAAAAGCGAGCAGGGTGACTCGGCAGGATAGTGACCGGGGCTCGGCGCATTAGCTCGATCAGCAGCGCTACTGTGTCGTCTCTTTCCGGGGCTGTTTTTTCATCCTTCCATCATTCTCTGTCAGCCGCTTCCGTCGTCGACGTTTCCACGCGAGAAGCGCTTTTGCCCGCAGTGGAAAGAGAAGGGTTATTGGTAAGAGTGGAACCGGGTAACTCCTCCATCAGAGTCGCTACAATCGAGTTTTTGTGCTGTGGATTTTCCGCGATCGCGCTTCGTTTGCTGCCCTTCCTTTCTTCAGAGATGCGGACTTCTAACGCGAGAGCATTTAGGCCACTGAAGTTAACGAGAGCAGTTTAAAACCAAAATACACTTGCTTTCGGTCGCGGGACAAACGGCTAGCAGGTTGCTGGCTAACTTTGTTACTGTACGTCAGCTACCTATAGGCCCCGCTTCACTGTGCAAATGTTTCCCGTTTTGTTAATTTGCTGATGTGGACTCCGGAATGTGGTGTGCATGTCAGCAAATAATGATTTACTACCCAGTCAGCTTTGCGAACCTCAAAAATCGTGATGGCTGATGGTAGATTTACTGTATAGACAGATGACAGGGCATCTGTGTGGATAAGGAAGTGCTAGGAAGAAAATGGGAGGGGGGAGTTGGCAGAACGGCACAGAGCAGGTGGCAAGTTCTGCAGTCCAAATATTAGGAGATCAAATGCAATTCTTTTTCATTTAAAGCCATGCCGATTTGATGTAAGAGGGAATCCTGTTCTGTAAATCAGCTTTTCAAAACGCTTAGTTTTTAGAATCAATCTGCGTTTTGAAATGGGCTGTAATAGGATTTTTTTTTGTGTAGTAGCAACTGTGCCACATTATTAAAACGTCTCTTTTTTAACCTTCATAATAGTAGATATGTTTATTAATACACTTAGTTTAGCACTACAGTCGAAATAGGATTGAACCTGACTGATGTTCATTTTCATTGAGTCAGCATTTCTGTATGGATGCAACGGATGAGCTTTTGGCCATAAACAAAAGCGTTTCTGTCCACAGGCTATTTATAGCAGGCTGGTTACCTACATTCTGCGGCACTGTGCAGTCTCTGCCCTGGTCCGATCAGCCAAGGACTTTTAATCTCTTTTGCTGCAAGTGTCTTGCACAATTAGTAGCAGGGGTCACTGGGATGTAAGGATCTGCTCTTTAGGTGATTTGTTGTGTAAAGTCACGGCAAATGTCATTTTAGAAATTTTTGTTTTAAATGTTTGTCACTTGAAAGTTGCTTCACAACCTAACTACTAACATTTTTAAGTAGTCTGCTTTAAATTGTTTTGATTGACCAGTCCAGATTTTTAGGATTTATAATCCCACATACTGTATTTGGGTTATTCAGTTTAGGAACTGTCCAGTGCTGAACCCAGTCTGGTCCAGTTTGTTCCACTGAGGCACCAATACCGGTATCTGGTATTGATCTTATGCTGTGTTCATGTACTTGTTATATTCTGATAGAATAGGGACATTATGCAGTAGTTTCTGTTCTGCTTTGCTTGAATATTGTGTACTACTGCAATTCACTAAATTGGTTACACATTATAGTTCATAAAGACACACAAAAAGTTCATGCAAGGAAAAAAATCCATGGTATTTTGTTGTACGTGTATCAGTCAGAAATGAAGCACTAACAGACAATCTTTTGTTGTAACTAATAATGGTGTTGAGTATCATATCAGGTCGTCACCTGTGAGTTCTCAGAAATTTAGTATTTGTACATGGGCTGGCAAAAATGGTATTTGTGCATTTCCTGCACAAACTGTACAAGAAAAAAGTGTCAATTTGATTACAATGGGAACAATAACTGCTTTTTGGAGTTCAAAGTAAAGGTAATATAATAAAATCTTTACCTGGGAGCTCATTTGAGAAATATGTACCATCAGTTTTTCGTTGCTGGCAGTTGGTCATTTTCTTTAATTATAATGTAGCTTCTTAATTGCCTTTCAAAATGTAGTGTGATGCAACTTGTAAGCAAATGCTCCCAAAGATGATTCAAAACTGAGTAGGTGGAAGTGTGTCTGTCAGTGAACCCTTATGGTCTTGTATTGGTGGAGAACCCACCTAAAATACATCCCTAATAAAATGGTTTTCTGTTCATAGATGATGCAGTTCTTTACTATTTGTTGTTTAAAATTTAGTAAATTTTGGAGAAAAGTTTGCAGTCCAAAAGTGCCATTACTCTCAATACATTTGTTTAATTATGTTTTAACTCCAAAAACAAACCGAGATAGTTACCAAGTCTCGGAAATCAATGTCATGTGTGTACACTTCAATTTTCGGAAACTGTTCATTAACTATTAGAAATTTTAAAAGCACGTTTGCTCCCTTCTGTCTGTGGGGAATATGTTTATAGACTTTTAACCGATAAATATACTAAATCGTGTATAATACTAAAAATTAAATAACTAATAAATATTTTTTTTTACATTTATTTAGACCTTTACTTACTTGAACCTTCTAAGCTGTTCCACTGAGAAACACTAATATGAGTTAACTTTTAAAATAAAGATGGGTATCTTCATATTCATATTGTTCTTGTAGATGTCCAGCTCGCCGCTGTCCAAGAAGCGTCGCGTGTCAGGATCAGAGACGAAGACGGGATCGCACTGCTCCTCCTCAAACTCTGTCAGAACAGAACTGTCCCACACACCAGCCAACGTATGTACAGTCCTGTAAAATTCATGTAGATTTTTTGCGGCTGAAATAGCACTACCCAAGCTATGTCGTCAATAATTAATTACATATTCACAGCATCTGTAACTTCACTCTGCACTATCATTGTCTAACATGAAGAGAACTGGTCACAAAATCTTGTGATTTTATTTTATTTTTATTGATATTGTACTTCCATATATTTATAACTATTTTACCTAAAAGACAAGATCGTGTTTATATATTACTTTCATGTATAAAAGCAGTATTATATAGACTTAATGTCTTTTACAGTAGGACTCAGTTATTTCTTGTGCTTAATGTAGTTTGTATGCATTAACCCTACCATATTATCCAGGGCATGGCTAAAAATGGAAATGAAGCAGAGATTGATGAAGGCCTGTACTCCAGACAACTGTAAGTAATTTAGTATTTCCAAATTATTTAGCTTCTTTTAGTTTCTCGCAGTGTGGTCATGATTTAATAAATAGTTGGTTTCATTGAAGTTGTGAGTAATTGCATGGCTTTTGGCAGGTACGTGCTGGGTCACGATGCAATGAAGCGCATGCAGAACTCCAATGTCCTGATCTCGGGGCTGCGTGGCCTCGGTGTGGAGATTGCCAAGAACGTCATTCTCGGTGGAGTCAAGAGTGTCACCCTGCATGATGATGGCGTAGCTGAATGGAGAGACCTTTCCTCACAGGTTAGTTAAACTTTGCCTGATCCTATTTACTTTGCTTTAGAATCAAAAGTCTGTGCTAAGAATATCATTAGTAGGAGATTATATACAACAAGGTTGTTATTGCACAATCATCCTCCGCAGGATGAGACAGGCCTTGAATGATTCCATTTGGGTTTAAATACAGGTTTACTTAGTCTTATACTTCTTACAATGTGGCTTCAGAATCAATTTGTCAGTTTAATAGAGATCATCTCCTGCCGTCGCACAGTTGAAACATGCATAGTAATGCTCTGTTTTAGTTAGTTAACAAAGCAATAAAATGCCATGATTTAGTCAAATTATAGTGTTTAATATGCAGGGTCTGTCCCAAAAGTAAAAAAAAAAGATGTATGCGTCATTTTCCTGCCCAGCAACTGTATATTTGTGATGGCAACACAGGTGTGAACTTCCTAATTCATGTCAGTGTTGATGGCAAGTAAGAGCGGAGCAAAAATTAAACTGAGCAGCATATGGGTGTGAGGTGATGTCTCTCAAGCCTTCAAATGATAAAGATGCTTTAAGGACAGCAGAGATTAGTACCAATGATGAAACAAAGTGATCGAACAAGAGCATCCGTGGGAGACTGGAAGAAAATGTGCAATTGTGGCAATGAAGACTTTAATGGATGTTCTTGAATGTGGAAACAAGGTTGGCAGAAGTGTACAGATATACTGTATGTACAGATGGGAGAGTAAAAACAATCTTGATTTTATGTGGACCTATTCTGGGAACCTTTGGAACACACCCTGTAGACATGGAATTATAAACATTAGCTCATAAACTGTAGTTATAATACAGTATAATTTTTTATTATTTCATTATGCATTATAGCTTCTTGGTTGAAATCCAGGTTCTTTTAACACGATCAAAAATCTGTTAGTCTTGTCTAGCTAAACTCTTTAGTAACAAAGGGTTCTCATCAGTGTATTTGTTGTTTTTAATACATTTTGATGGTTTTATAATTAAAAGGTTGAGGTCAGTGTTCGTCACATATTTCATGAATTTTCTTGCCGGCAGCTTTTAATCACACACTTTTAGGACCCACCTGTTCATCTACTTATTCATGCAGTTAATCTAATCTGGCTGCTGTAACATGAATAACATGCATCACAGAATGCATTTAGAACACATTCAGCCCTAAGTCTGTTTTTAGAAACAAGGTTTGGTCATGAAGGTGCTGTTTGAGTGTAAATGGCATTGACATGATTCCATCGTAATTAACCAATGGAGGATTTTATTCATTCTAGTTTTATCTGCGTGAGGAGGACCTCGGGAAGAATCGTGCTGATGTCAGTCAGGGGCGGCTGGCAGAGCTCAACAGTTATGTTCCTGTTACTTCATACACTGGAACTCTCACCAATGACTACCTGACACAGTTTCAGGTACCTTCTAATACTGATTTGATCTGTAAAATGATCCTTGCACTTTTATTGGATGTAGTGTGGTTTTATGTTATTACTAATATTTTTGGTAATTGCGTTCACTCAAAATGCTCAACTCCTGAATTAAGTATACAACCATGGTTTTCATCTTTAGACCACATATCAGTTTCTATAGCAGAAGCAGACGTCCTACAACTTGCCATTTAGTGCTTGCCGAATATAGCACACAAAATAAAAACTTGATTTGTACAGAATCTAAATCTTGTCTACAAGCCTTAAAATCCTTAAACTATAGTTACCATGATTAAAGAACAAGAGCTGAAGAAACAGAAACACAAAATAACCAGACCTCAGTGACTTTTCATGTGAGCAAGCAGACTGAATAGCCAAGAAGACCATGAAAGAAAATATTATGACATGCCATATGTCATAATATTTAAAGATAAATGAAGACGAAAAGCATAGGGCATTGAGATATAAATTATAACAAACTACATAGCATGACGATCACAAATACTCATGAAACTGACTTACACAGGCTACATTTACAAAATGTCATACTAGCCATTCTCACATAATCCACAAACATTTCTGCTTTACTTACAACAAAGTGCATATTAATTGAATCTCCTTTTAACCATTAAAATGCAAGCCTTCTACACCGTGAGATCCATAAATGACCTGTTCAGCAACACGCCACTGAAGAAAATACTAGAATTACATTTGAATATAAATTCTATATTTGTTAGAACACCCAATTTGTGCTGTAAAACTTAAACACTTGTTGAACATTAAATAGCCAAATCTGTTAGAATAAACACAATCCCAAATTAAATACAAATGTGCATTTGGTGTACTGTTTAACATGCAGCAGTATAAATTTATTTAAAATATATAATAATAAATAAAATAATTATCTTGTTCTTTGGATTTACATTTAAAATGTGGAAATAAAAATCAGTCTGCTGAAAAGAGAACTCAAATTTATTCATGAAGTCCCAGCCATTGAAAGTGCTGGCACCTAATTATGAGCATTATAAAGCTTCTAAAGTTCAACCTCATTTTTACCAGCAGAAGGCTGTCAATCTGGCGATCACAACTGCTTATTTAACACGCTTCCTGTTTAGAATCCGCCCACCTGCAGTTATGTAGCACTTTTTCACTTGTGTGAAAATGAGTGTCTGTGCCGTGCTGAGCTCCAGGTCCTTTACAATCACCAGCCATTTTTCAGGGTGAAGGGCTTTGATTAAAATGTCTATGTAAAGATGAATGGCAGTTGTGTGTAAACATGCTTGTTGTTGTAGGTGGTGGTCCTGACCAACTCTACTCTTGATGAACAAAGACAAATCGGTGACTTCTGCCACACCAAAGGCATTAAACTGATTATTGCTGACACACGGGGATTGTTTGGGTAAGAACTTGGCTTGAGGAAATTAATATTCCATTCACTTGTGTATTTTAAGCACCTGTGTAAAACTTTAAAACATCTGATTTTAGGTCTTAACAGTATAAGCAGTATTTGTGTATAAAATGTTTATACACACAAATGTTCCTGATCTAGTTTATATTTTTTATATTTTATATCCTAAGTTAAGGCACTCAGATGGGAGATTACTTTGAAATGATTCCTTCTTCTTTGCTTATTTTTTTTTTCAGTTGTTTAAGTCATGATGTTAAAAGTGTTTTTTTTTTCCTTCTCCGACTTTTGAATCTTTTTATAGGCAACTTTTCTGTGACTTTGGAGAAGAGATGATTGTTTACGACCCTAATGGAGAGCAGCCATTAAGTGCCATGATCTCCATGATCACCAAGGTAAGCAAGCATAAGGGTGCTCTATGTACATATTTTTTAACCTACAGAATTTTTTTTTTTTTTATTCTTTTCGTTTCATTGATTGATTCATGAATATTTGCTAGTTGGTTTATTTCCTGTCATAGCTAATTTGGCATTATAAAAAAACTAATCCACAAGGCATATTGTAAAAACCTGAAGCATGCAGTTTATGGGAGAAAAATCACTGAGATAAGAGAGTTGAAGTTGTTTCCTATAGAGGAATAGACTAACATTCCTCTTCATAGATGTGCAGGACATTTGCCATTACTTTGAATATTTAGTTGCTGTGGTGGTGTTGCTCATGGGGCTCACAGCAAGCACCAAAAGCAAAGATTCACATACTTCTGCTACTCACAGATTTTGATTTGGGTTTTGTTTATATATATATATATATTTATATATATATTTCTTATTTTTTTATATATTATATATATATATATTATATATATATATATATATATATATATATATATATATATATATATATATATATTATTATTTAAAGGTTTAAGTTTAAAAATACCACTGTATATATTTTGTAGATATGTATTATACCAGAAGATCACCAAAGTTTTCTCCCTTGTTCGAGGGTCAGGCTTGTGTAAAAAATTGAGCAGGATGCAAAATTGAAGAATTTAATTTTGATTTTAAATAACCATCTGTTGATCCTTAAATTTATTTGAGTGTTTGATCTTTGGCCCTTATTTAAAGAAATGCACAAAAAAATTATTTGGTTATTTCAGCATTCTTAAATTTGGAAATGTCAACAAACCGTATTTGATTGAATATCCTGAACTTTGAGGTTTTGTTTGTCAATAAAATCAAAACAGCTTTGAATCTAACCCCATAGGTAAAGTTGGGTTACAACTGTTTTAAACATTCAGTTTTCATACAAAGCTCATGTGGTAAATAAATAACAAAAGTATAGGTTAGCAGTCAGCTTTGGAGGGAGCTATTTAGTGTATAAAATGTATAATTAAGGTTAATGTCTGTTAACAGGACACTGCTGGTGTGGTGACCTGTCTGGATGAGGTCAGGCACGGCTTTGAGACTGGAGATCATGTCACTTTCACAGAGGTACAGGGGATGACCGAGCTTAATGGTTGCCAGCCAATTGAAATCAAAGCCCTTGGTAAGTTTGTACTTGGTGTTTTATTATTAGATTCTATTATTGCTATTTTCCCCTACAGTATAAATTCCTTTTTCGTTTTTCATTGCAGGTCCCTACACCTTCAGTATTTGCGACACCACGTCGTTCTCCGATTATGTGAGGGGTGGTATTGTTGCACAGGTCAAAATGCCTAAAAAAGTTGCCTTTGTAAGTTAAAAATATTTTTGGCTACTTATGTGTTGTGTTAAATAATACAGCATTAAAGTATTCATTAACGTCTACTCTTCCAGAAAACATTTTCCACATCAATGTCAGAACCTGAGTTCTTGCTGACAGATTTTGCCAAGTTTGATCGTCCTGGGCAGCTACATGTGGGCTTCCAGGCTCTCCATGCTTTTCAGAAAAAACATGGCAGAGTTCCCAAACCCTGGAATCAGGTATGCATGCATTCAGTGCACTTAAGTGCTTTAACTTATTCTGTTTTTAATGTTTAATTAGAAGTTTTTAGTTTGTAATACAACTTAATTACATCAGCAGTAATGTAACCTTGACTGTTGCTCCAACACTGTTTACACAACAAATAAAAAGTGCTGCTGACTCAGCAGAGGCCTTACCTTTTCCTTTCTGTGCTGCAGTCTGATGCGGATGAGCTGGTTGCTCTGGCAGGAGAAGTCAATGCTGCACAGGCTGATTCGACTAAACGGGTGGAGTTAGACGAAGCACTGATTAAAAAGCTCTCCAGTGTTGCTGCTGGGGATATTGCCCCAGTCAATGCCTTCATCGGTGGGCTTGCTGCTCAGGAGGTTATGAAGGTAATAATTCCCATGTTGCTTTTCATAGTTGCGTAGCCACAAAGACAACAAAAGTAATTATACATTTTCCCTGATGAAGTCTTGTCAAACTGAACACACCTTAAAGTAGTACACCTTTAAATATTAAAATAAATATCAAATCGCATTCCACCATAATATAAACTGAAAATGTAACGTCACATATAGCCGTAATTATGTGGGAATAATCCTGAACTATGGTCATGAAGCTAATAAAAATCAAAATATTTTGTGTTCAACTCATCATGTAGTTTTAACCAGTTTGAATTCCCTTCATTTTTACATTTGCAAATTGCTATTGACAATCAGCACATGAATTTAAAAGTATTTATTTTTAAATTCCTTTGTATAATTTTAGTTTTTCACTCAAGTGTACATTTGGTCATTTGCCATCATTCAGTAAACGGTATACCCTATTATAAAATTTAGTTTTCTTGGTTTGGCCACAAATATAGTGTAGTTCATGTAGAATGATGCAGTGTGTCGTCATTGAAAGACAGATGCAGTAAAAACAGTTACAGCCCACTGTCTCAAACGCATGTTCAATTTCAAATTTCTATTCTGACAATCGGAACATACCTTTTATATTATTCTTTCATTTAATTGTTGTCGGTGTCTTGTGGGGTCTTCTGAGTCTATCCCAGCCACCGTGAGGCAAAGTCAGTGGGATGTCATGGGCTAGTCGTTAATAAAATGTGTTCTGTTTATTTTTAATAGTATTTATATATTGCAATAAAAATGTCTTAAAACAGCTTTACAAATGATAAAAAATCTAAGCCATGTAACACTCTTTCCATGAATCTGTTCCTGTCTAATCACAAAAACTTGTATGTATATTTTTTTACCCCAGGCATGCACAGGCAAATTCATGCCCATCATGCAGTGGCTGTATTTTGATGCACTGGAGTGTTTACCTGAAGCAGAAGGAGAAGGTCCAACAGAGGAAGAATGTGCCCCTGTACGTTAAATCAAGATTCTGATCTGCTGGTTTGAAGTCAATACTTTAATTTCCAAGTGATTAAGGTCATGATATGACTCTTTTTTTTGTGTTCCATAGAGAGACTGTCGATATGATGGACAGCTTGCTGTATTTGGATCCAAGCTTCAAGAGCTTTTGGCTAAACAGCGCTACTTTTTGGTAAGCATGTGCATGCAAGGTTTTATTCGATAACATTAAGCTACCATTTAAAAACATAAAGAAGCACAGCTGATGCTTTTAATCTCTGATTTTTGCAGGTTGGTGCAGGAGCTATTGGCTGTGAGCTGCTTAAAAATTTTGCAATGATTGGTTTAGCAAGCGGAGATGGAGAGGTCATCGTCACGGACATGGACACTATAGAGAAATCAAACCTCAATCGACAGTTCCTCTTTAGGCCATGGGATGTCACGGTAAAAACTAATAATGCTCATCTGTTTTTTGGATAGAAAAAACCTGAGACATACAGTATTAAACTTTGTAGGGCGGCACGGTGGCTTAGTGGTTTAGCATGTTCTCCTCTCAGCACTAGGGATTCCCGGTTCGAATCCCCATCTGGGTGGAGTTTCCATGTTCTCCCCGTGTCTGCGTGGGGTTTCCTCCTGGTTCTCTGGTTTCCTCCCACAGTTCAAATACATGGTCAAGTCAATTGAGTTCTCCAAATTGGCCCATATAGTGTGTGTCTGTGTGAGTGTGTGCCCAGCGCCCGAGGCGTTCTCCCCTGGATGGGCATGGGGAGCCCCGCGACCCTACTAAAGCATGAAGCGGAAGATAATAGATGGATGAATATTTAACTTTGTTACAGTTTAAATGTATTATTCTGTCCATGAAACATTAACTCAAACCTCATCACCTAACCTGCATTTTTTTTAACCTTCTGCGTTGGAACCCAAAATGCAAAATACAACCAGTCTGTATAATCACCAGTCAATATCACCACTGAAACTGATACAGATGATGGTGTTTTTATTAGCACTCAGGGGATGATGCAAGTATAAAATTTGTCTTGGTGGCCAGAATAAAATTTGTTTACTTGGATCACTACACAGTTAAATTTTGTTACACAACACCAAGCAAATTAGGATAATAGTTAAATGCTTATAGGTGAGTGTAGTTGGTCAAATTTTCTATCATTAGGAATATAATTGTATAGAGTTATAATATTAAATGTGGTATGATAAATATAAAACACAAGTTTTCAGATTCCAAATGACCTAAAGATATGTTTTGTTGTTTTTATATTGGCCTTTATTGAGCTGAAGGCTTTTTACATTGCAAATGTACTTCCTGAAATAATAAGGATGCATGATATCCCAACAGATTAGGTATAAAGAGACTGAATAAATGCTGGTTATTAGAAGAATGAATTGACTTAAATAACTTAAAATAAAAACATGCTTTTTGTATGTATGTATATGTGGGCATTACACTTAGGCGGGTTGTACCAGTTTTATATTGTACTCTAGATATGGTGAAGCAGTGCACTACTTAAAGGTAATGAAGCTGTAATGTTGTTCCCATCTCCTCTACTGAGCAGAAGATGAAGAGTGAGACTGCGGCGGCTGCTGTAAAGCAGATGAATCCATCCATCCACATCACAGGCCACCAGAACAGGGTTGGGCCCGACACCGAGAAAGTCTATAATGATGAATTCTTTGAAGGCCTGGATGGAGTAGCCAATGCCCTGGACAACGTTGATGCACGTGAGTGTTAAAGATTTAAAATGCTTTTAAATTTCAGTGTATATACAGATAAAATAAAGCTAGTTTTTTGACACTTTATTTTCGCTGATATACACTGCCTGCCCAAAGACATCTCCTAACTGATGCAGTAAGAAACTTCTAATTTGTTAAAAAATCATGTTGAAAGATGCATGTGGTCCTGTTTGAGAAGAATCTAATGGTAAAAATGGTTCAGGGAGTTTGAGACATTATTTTCAAATTCAAGCTAATCAAAGTTGAAGGTGGTCCAACAAAATATTAGTGTGAGACATTTTTTGGACTAGTAAGTGTGTGTGTATTTTATAATGATCAAAAAAGTTATTTAGCTGCTGAATTTATGGAGCCATTCCTTTAAACATTTTAATGTTTATGACAAACTGACTATTCCCCATTTTACAGCTTTCTTTTTCATTATTCTTACTTACCTATTTTCATATATACTTATGTTTTAGGAATGTACATGGACCGTAGGTGTGTGTACTACCGTACACCTCTACTAGAGTCTGGAACTCTTGGAACTAAAGGAAATGTCCAGGTAGTAATTCCGTTTCTCACAGAATCCTACAGCTCCAGCCAGGATCCACCGGAAAAGTCAATTCCTATCTGCACACTGAAGAAACTTCCCCAATGCCATTGAGCACACACTGCAGGTGAGCTGAAGTCAATGAAGTGCATCTTTGGTATTTTATTTACTGTGGAAACAAGACTTGCGTGACAGTTTTGAACCATCTAGTTGATTTCTCATATTCTTTATTCCTCAGTGGGCTCGTGATGAGTTTGAAGGCCTCTTCAAACAGCCTGCTGAAAACGCTATGCAATATCTAACGTACGTTGTGATTTTTGTATCTATGCTTTTAAACACTGTCTTTCATTGATCTGTCCTAATGGCACATATTTATAGTTGTCTTGTTGTTTATCTCGTATAGAGACCCGAAGTTTATGGAGCGCACTCTGAAGCTCCCTGGCGCCCAACCTGCTGAGGTCCTGGAGGCTGTGTACAAGAGTCTGGTGACAGACTGTCCACGCAGCTGGGCTGACTGTGTGGCCTGGGCACGTAATCACTGGCAGTGTCAGTACAGTAACAACATCCGCCAGTTACTGCACAACTTCCCACCTGAGCAGGTTTGAGTGCTTGTTTAATTTTGATTTAATTGTATTGCTTAAAATTTTTAGGCTTACGGTCATTGTGATTGTGTGCTGTGTTTAATGAGATTTAAAAACTCAAATAACTAATGGAAGAAAAAGTCTGACTGTCATCTCCTCGGGTCATCAAATGGTTGCAAGTAAACACTATGCAAAAACTAAAGCTAGCAGTGAAATGGAAATGTCTTTTTTAACCAGCAGATGGTGATAGATTGTGTTCAGGATACACAAACTAAGATTTACCTGCTGCTAATGTTTCTTACCACAGAATGCATCGTAAGATAGCATCTTCTAATCTAGAGCTTTAAGGTACAAATGATAGCTGGTGGCCTCAACAGTAGGTGACCGAACTACACTTAAGGCGTCACACCGGTTTTGTATTGGGACAAATATGAACTCGGAACACTTTAATGTGCATCTACTATAATTTAAACAGTAATACCATAGGTACAGTGGTCAGCTGCTCATTTGTTTATTAAACTTAAAGGGGTTCAATCGGGGCCAAGTGTGGGGCACCTCAAAACCTTAATGCCAATAGCATTGTCTTGATTATTAGCAGCTGTACCTTATAATGTAATCTAAGTAACTAGACAACCAAATTTAATAGCTTCAGAATGACAAGTCAGTATGTTGTTCACTGTGCTTAGTTGTATAATGTGCGTGTAAGCTTATTGGGATGTCTGGCACTTAAATTGAACAAAGCACCCAATAATAAAGAAAGGAAATGCACAATCATCTAAAGTATGGAAGTAAAGCAGCTTTCTGAAATGTTTTATGAAACCATTATGAACATTTGAAATTTTATTTTATTTATTTATTTTTGTGTCTTTTCCTCTCTTAGAAACAGACAAATTTAACTAATAATGTCCTTCTGTTTTCCAGCTCACAAGCTCTGGAGCCCCATTCTGGTCAGGTCCCAAACGATGTCCTCATCCCCTAGAATTTAGTACAAGCAATGTGAGTATCATATATTCTAGTACTGTCCAATAAATCCCATTTATTCTTTTAAATCCACCATATTAAAGACAAAATTATCTTTGTTTAGGATCTGCACATGGACTACATCATGGCGGGAGCCAACTTGTATGCCCAAACATACGGCCTTCAAGGCTCCACAGACCGAGAGGCTCTGGCCAAACTCCTGTCAGATGTCAAAGTACCAGAGTTTACTCCAAGATCAGGAGTTAAAATTCATGTATCTGATCAGGAGCTGCAGAGTGCCAATGCATCCATCGGTAAGAGTGTTGGAATTAATTCCAGTTTAATGATTTTGTCTGTCCAAAATTAAGCCAAGAACAAAAATATTGGAATGTGACGCTGTTTACAAGTGTGATTACAACCACAAAAACAATCCTGATTGTTTCCAGCAATTAATGGCATTCTAATGAATAGTGGCTCTTTTACATTGGATGTCAGATAGCCCCGCTTACTCGGAGTGTAGTGGTCAAACAGTACTTACTAGATCTAAACTTGCACTTACTTTATATTAGATGGTTTTGAGCCAGCTCTTGTCTTCCCTGCTCAGGCATCACATTTACCCTCTGTATGTCAGAAGCACTAATGACTCCACCTCTGTACCATGAAACTGTTTCAATAAAAATTTGTAATTTTGCATATAGATGTAACTCAAAATGTTTTTATTAATATTATACCAACAAAATGTATTATCAATGGTGTCCAAATTTGAGCATAAATTATTAATGTATTTAATTGAAACTTGTGACCTTTATTAAATAGATGATTCAAGACTTGAAGAGCTGAAGTCCCTTCTTCCCACTTCAGAGGCCTCGCCCCAGTTTAAACTCTGTCCTATAGACTTTGAAAAGGTATGTGAAAATTGTTGTCTACAGGTTTGTCAGAAGTGAGCCAAAGTATTACTTAATGTTTTTTTTGTGTGGTGTTTTCTAACAGGATGATGACACAAACTTCCACATGGACTTTATTGTTGCAGCATCCAATCTGAGAGCAGAGAATTATGACATTCCTCCCGCAGACAGACATAAGGTAAGGATAGACTTGGCTGTGCAGATATGATCTCTCAGGAACAGGATTTGACTTTTCATCCTCTCTGATGCAGAGCAAGCTCATTGCTGGCAAGATCATTCCTGCCATCGCCACGACAACTGCTGCTGTAGTAGGCCTGGTGTGTCTGGAGCTCTTGAAGATTGTTCAAGGCCACAAAAAGCTGGAGTCCTACAAGAACGGTTTCATGAACCTCGCCCTGCCTTTCTTTGCCTTCTCTGAACCCATTGCTGCTCCTAAACACAAAGTAATTATTGCTTGATCCTTTTCATTCATGGTTAATGACTTTTTTTTTTTTATGTTGACATGGTGATCTTGTTGTTTTTCTAGTACTATGAAATTGATTGGACGCTGTGGGACCGCTTTGAAGTGAGGGGCATTCAGCCTAGTGGAGAGGAAATGACACTGAGACAGTTCCTAGATTACTTCAAGGCAAGGATTATATTTTTTTCATAAGTTGTAGTTTAACATTTTATAAAGCCTGCTGTTTTGTAAGTTGTCTTCTGTCTCCATCAGAATGAACACAAACTGGAGATCACCATGTTGTCTCAGGGTGTCTCTATGCTTTATTCCTTCTTCATGCCTGCTGCCAAGCTTAAAGAAAGACTGGAGCTTCCGTAAGTTTTTCTTCCTTACTGTAATAGTAGAGAATTTTATCTAATCTTACTTCAAGGGTTTTGTCTTTTCTTACACCTGCCTTTTTTATCCTTATTTATTTGCAGTCTGCCTTATTTCTTATTCATGTTTTTAATTATGTTATTTTAATTGTATGCGTTAATATATTCATAACATTTTTTTCCTCCGTCTCTTTTCAGCATGACCGAAATAGTTACTAAGGTGTCGAAGAAGAAACTGGGGAAACATGTTAAAGCACTGGTGTTTGAGCTCTGTTGCAATGATTCGACTGATGAGGATGTGGAGGTGCCCTATGTCAGATACACCATTCGTTGAAAGGAGGCCCAGGGTAGGAGGAGGGGGGCACTATTTAAGAACGTGGAGAAAAATCAGCTGGTGCACAAAACAATGGGGAGCCCAAAGTATTAAATAAAAAAAAAGAAAATTGGCTCCTGGAAGGTGTGCATTTGAACATGAGGGTTGTACCATCACATTTCGAACTCCTCTTTTGGCCTCTGGGATGTATGGGGGGTGTTTTTTGAGATGTTTTTGAGCGGAATCTTTACTGTAACTGTTCATAACTGGTCATTAATAAATCTATAGATGACTTGATGCGTAAACACTCTCCCTGCATTTAAGAGAAGCTGGATCTGTCCTGTTCTCACTGCACTGTTCTCACCCTCTCCTCCAGCTTTTCTTGCGTTTCTCAGAACAAATACTGATTGTCCAAAAGTACAAATTGGGAATGAAGGTTAAAAAGCTCTGACTTTCAGTTCACATTCATTCGTTCACACCACAAAGATTCACTTACCAGCCTTGATAAGGCGTGTAACAAAGCAGCATCATACACATTCAGTGATAAGGGAAGCTCTGAGGGTGCTACTTATGATTAAGGTGAACTGGTGTCCTGTTATTGACCCCTTTCTGTTCCGAGGGTGTTCTGGTCAGAGTGTAATTTTTCTTCTCTGACTTAATTTTGGGTCGGGGAAATAAACCTGCACATACCTTGAGGGGGTTTTGGGGTGTAAATGGTGCACACCTTGTTAGGACAAACTCTTTACTCTTTCTACTTTGTTTAAACTCCAAACATTACGATAAAATGTGATTTTATTCTGTAATGGGAGCACTTAGTGTTATAGTGAATAAAACTGCAAAAGATTCTTTGTTCTGGCTTCTTTCCCCCAATTGTTTTAATGTGTTGGTGATAGAATGAAACTACACAAGTCAACAAAATTTTAATGTGTCTCGTCTCTGTGTGTCTCTTTGCATATATGTGTATTATATAAAATGATCCATTTTGCATACAGAGGAATTTGTCCTCTACATTTAACCATGCAGTGAAATACACATACTAGTGAAGTGAACACATGCAGTAGGCAGCCTTGTATATTTTGCCCGGGGAGCAATTGGGTGTAGGTGCACTTCAGTCATAGTACTTGGTGGGAATCGAACCAGAAACCTTCAGATCGCAAGGCTGGTCCCTTAATCACAAGCTTGTATATATTAGATAAGCATACGTCTTTTATTATTTAGATTGTGTTTACAGACAGTAGATTTCTGCTTCTGCTAAGAGTTTCAGTACCAGCCGTTTGTTATTTCTCAAACACAAACCTCTCAAATGTAATCGAAGTATTTGGTGAAAATGGCAAAACTCCAAACTCATAAGTGCTCTAAGCATTTGGCGTCTAGACGTCTGGCGGAGCGTTGTCTGTTTAAAAAAAACAAATGCTTGCAGGACAAACAGGTGTGACGCATTGCAGAAATATACACCTGCAATTTGTAAATGTATCAGAATCCACTAAAATGCCAGTTTGTTTCCCCGAAAGCATTCAGGTATCCTGCCATCTGCATACGACAGAAAACACAAGTCAACACTTTAAGCCCATGTTTGTGGGACCATCGTTCTGTTCTCACACTGATGTTTGTTGTGGTTTTAGCATTTGAATTTTTACTTGACTTGTTACACAAGTAACTTTTTTTGTCACTTAACTGTAATGTTTACCTAGATCTTTACAGCCACTTTGCTGTTGTAAGTGTGAGGTTATTTGCAGGGTTTTTATAATCCAACCTTGATGTCGTCGTACGTCTAAATCAGAACTTGGCTTCAACTTCCGAAATGCTGTGAATCGGCTTATTATTAAATTGCTTAAAGCAATGTCGCGTGCTATTCTTACAGCGAGAAAACAGCTTTAAAAGTTTCCAAAGATGGCATCACTTTATTTACATGCTGGTGGAGGTAATTAATGATGACGTGCAGATGGTCATTACTGTGGGCTTTGCAGAGGCTGTTTATATAGCCAGGATTAAATTCTAGAATTCAAAACTCTGTATGCAAAACTTTACCTTTTCCTGAAATTAACTGCAAATATATATATTTTTAATCCATGATCAGCCAAACCAAATTATATTCCAGAGTTATTTTACAATGGAGTTCTCAGACTTGCAATTAGGAGTGAGTCTCCTCGGTACTTTAGGTATGAGGAGGATTGTTCAATTAAACATATTTACCTGAGAATAGGTGCAGAACATACAGGACATTGAAATTGTTAGTCTCAAAACTCTGGAGTGTAAAATGGAATATTGAACTGAAATGTAATTTAAATGAAGTATGAATACAAATTGAGAGCAATGTAAATGTTCCTATTGACGTGCATCTACCGGATTTGGGTCATTTGTTCTGACGAGCGTGATTACAGACAGTAAAGCAAACTTGTGTACTGTAGGGCTAATCAGTTTTGCAAGGTTTGCAAATTTGCAACAAGGTCAGGTATACAGTTATAATAGTTTTGTCCTCAACTGTAAAATTGAAACGTACACACTGGTTACAATTATTAAAACTCAAATTATATGGGTGAAACAAACAAGTTAAAAGAATGTACTTTTTGAAAGTTTGCTAATATCTTTAATTAATATTTAAATCTGATCAGCAGCTATAGGAAAATATGTCGATTCTGATGAGAAATAACTGCTCTCTGCAAGAGTTTAAAAATCACATGGAAAATTAAACCGTTTAATAAAAGACAGGATGCTTCTATAGTGGTTGTGTGTTATACTTAGGTGCCAGTTTTGCATGCAGTGAATATACCACACCTTTTCCTTTTTCACTTTTCAATGTGACTTCTGAAAGACTCCAGTTTAAAGAGTAAAGAGAGAACTTTTTCAGAAATTCTTCCTGCATCAGCTGATGTTCATGTTGTGTTTTATCTTTGTAATGTGGTCTCTTCCCGTTTAAATGAATGCAATTGAATGACTTGCAACAAATATTCAGACCTGCTGAGTTTGGGAATCTGATGTTTCATCCCTGTGAATCATTATAATCTAACTTCCTTGTCTGTTTACTACCCATTTGTAACTTCGTATTAAAGGCAGGTCTTTGGTCTGCTCTAAATCTGTTGTGTTAACAGGAAGCAAGTAGTTCTTCACATACAGGATGTGGGTTTCAGACATGCAAGCCTAAGAGGAAGAGAGGAGGTGTAGAGCGTAAGGGTGCATATCAAAATTGTGCTCTTGGTTTACCCGAAAAGGTGGAACAGGTGCTTGTTAAGACTATATCAATTTTATTTTGTTAGAGTGTTAATCCTTAGATTAATAAAAATGTTATGAAAGAGATAAAGATGGAGCTTGAAGAGACGGAGACTGATTCACAGCCCTCCTGGTAAAGTTTTTTTTCTTTCTTAAAAAATGAGAAGGCATTTATAAACCATTGTTCCATTAATACGTTTATAGTATTTTATGTAAATGTTCACTATGTGATGATGTGTTTACATTGATGCTTTGAAGATCAAAGTCTTAGAAAACTTTCAAATTTCAACCAAATTTAATTGTAAATATTTTCCCGAAGGTCTCCTGTTTCCAGAGATCGACTCATGACTTATGGCAATCTTTCAGATTTTGCAGGGGTAAGATTTTTCTTTTTGATGCTACCACCATGTAGTGGTGAAGTTTGCAGGGTAGGCCTAACTGTGTGTGCCTGTAAGGCAAATCATCATTTTGTCTGTTACTTTCTGAGCAGAAAAAAAGAAAACAGGACCCAAGCAGTGATGCTGAAATATCAGCCAGAACCTCAGATGACTATGTGAGTTGTTCACAGTCTAGAATTTCAGTATATTTGCTGAAATTATAAGCCTTTATTTGCCAAGTTGCAACTAAACACTTAAAAAAAACTAATCGGTCTCTGTGCCAGGTTTTGTGAGCTTAATTAGATTTTTGTTCCTATAATCAACTTCAAATCAAACTTCTGTGATGTCCACTTGCTTTCTGTCAGTTTGATATTCTTGTTTTTTGTTCTCTCTTCCTTTGAACTGACTGCTTTGCAACGGAAGCTTGGGCCTAAAATCTTTTTACCGCTAAGAGCAGGTGATTAAAGCGATACTAAGCTCCTTGTGGTCTTCGTACTCTATCAAATGCCTCCCAATGTAAAGTCTTGTTTTGATACTGAAGAAATTGTTTATTTTAACGAACACCGGTGATGCATTTAGCTGTTGTCAACTAACTTTTGGCACAAAAAGTGTGATCTTACATCTTTGTTTCCTGTACTACACCGGAAGGCAGATACTCTACATAAAATGTTCTCTGCTTTGCCGCTTTCATGTCTTTTGCACTTTGTAATCATCTACCCAAATCTTTAAAATTCCCTTCATTTGTGTTCTAATTGTACTATAACCACTACATTGACGAGAAGGGTACACTTACTAAAAATTCATTCATTCATTAATTTAATTATTTCACTTGAACCTTCTTTTAACAGACAAGTGCAAAGATGAGATTTTAAGGTTTTAAATAATAAACTCAATTATGTTTTTAGAAACTAAAATTTATAACCATAAAAAAAAAGTGTGATATAGTGATGAGTACTTCGGGTAACAGCTAACAAGTCGTCAGAGGTCATCCAAATTGAGAACTCTATAAAAGGAGCATCTACCAAAGGCTTTGCAAGCAAGGATGAGTCACGTCTCAGAATTGTTAGTCCGCTGTTTCATATTGCTCATGGTTTTAAAGAATCTTGGCCTTAACCATCAACAGTATTATTTCATAAAAAGATTTAGGGATTTTGGAAAAATCTCAATGCTTTTGGTGGGAACTGTTGTAAGACTAGTTCATTTTGTTGCTTGATTTGTGGAAAACTGGACATGTGACCCTTCATGCCTAAAAGGTATGTGAAGGTACAATACACCTCATGGCAGCACATGTTTCCTAAAAATGCCAAAAACGAAATCTATGTCATGAAAAACGTTTTAGACAGTAAGGACCATGAACTGTTTTGACTACCTCAAGTCTTGAATACTGCAAAAGTAGGCAAAAACTTTCATTTAAAAACTGCCACAATCAGCGTCTTAAATTCCCAGGTATAATTAAAAGTAAAGCTGATATGACCCAGAAGTTAACATGCCATATTCCAGCTTTGTTTTGAATTATCATAGACATCAATTTCTTTACATTTAACAAACAGAAATACATTTTTTCATTCAAACACCAGAAATCCTTTCTTTGTCATATTTGTTATTCTTTCCCTACTTTTCCTGGTAAAGTGTTGGTAGAATTCCCATTCAGTTAGGATGATATTGTCTTATAATTCTCATTTAATAGAGGTACTGTTGAGCATCAGATCTCAGCATGTTTTTGCGTGACATTCTGTACAAGTTAATGTTATCTCTGCGTTTTTTTTTTAAAAGATTATTTTTACTCCTCCAGGATGAAGATGACTTTCCCGTTGACAACACACAGGACTCGGAGGTATTCCAGGACTCCAGTTAACATTGCTTAATTTCTCAGATCTTCCATGTTTGCTAACATATGCACACATAGAGCAAAACAAGTCTGTTTATTTTTCTAAACTAAATCATGCAGCATTGTGCTGGTACAAAGGACACAAAGGCACTGGTCATTTTTGCATTCCCACATAAAAATGATCTGACTGCGGTGTCAAAATGAACCAATCCACTTCCCCATGTAAATACACAACACGTGGCAGCATTATTACAAAGTTAAACCTGTGTGAATGACAAGGAGTAAATGTTTTACTCAGAAGTCTATGCAGTCCTGCTAAATAATAACAATATTGAATAATAAAACATTTAGAATATTGATGTGTGCTTAAATCTACTATTAGGTCAAGTTCCCGACTTATCGGTTTTAAACCAACATCTGTGTTAGTGGGTTTGTGTTGTGGTTTGTGCTTTTTTAAGGTGCCATACATAAATATTCCATCAAAAAGGGGCTTAAAAATTTCTAAAAGTACCCATGTTAAAATTATGAAAAGTTAGTTGCTAGAAAAAGAAATGCATAAAGAACTGTGAGATTTAGCAAAAATGTATATTATAAATCCTGTAAAGCATTGTAATTACAACATGCTGGTGGACACTGCTTGTAACTGCCTACTTAAGCAGTTTATTGGTTTAAAGTTTGTAAAATTGTATAATAGTGTATTTTATAACGTCTGTTCTTTTAAGAACATTGACAATGTTCTGCTTATTACTACGGTTACCACGTTACAAAGGTTCCAAAGTTAGTTCCAAAGGGTTATTCCAACAGTGAATAGTGGGAAAATGTAAAGAAACACAACCAACTTCCATTGAGATCTATTCGAATCCATGCAAACACTTTTGGAACAACCTAGAACAGAAAAAAACATCTTCCTAACATTTGTGGAGAGTGTCATTTAAAGTGGAATGTCTAGTTCTTGTCGGTGTTGTGTGAAGGTATCTACCTTTTTTTCATTTCTTACAATATATTTTTATATATGGGTTACTGAATCATATATAAACCATGTATAACCATATCCTCAATCACTTTGCCAAAATAAATAATTAGCCAAATAAAGAACTATATTGCTTGAACAATTCTTAGATACTAAATAAGCACAAATTATTATATTAACCATATAAAACCTGATCTAGATATAGAAACTGGTTAAATGCTATAATTGAAACAAAATAATCCTAATATAAAATGTTATGTCACATTTATTCATTCATTATCTTCCGCTTTATCCTATATTAGGGTCGCGGGGGGGGGGGGGGGGGGGGGGGTTCCCCATGGCCATCCAGGGGAGAACGTTTCGGGGGCTGGGCAGATACACTCACGACAGGGCGCCAATCTATCGCTGGGCAAACACTCACACACACAGACACGCACACAAACACACTCTATGGGGCAATTTGGGGCAACTCAATTGACTTGATCCATGTTTTTGGACTGTGGGAGGAAACCGGAGAACCCGGAGGAGGCCCACGCGGACACGGGGAGAACGTGGAAACTCCACCCAGATGGGGATTCGAACCGGGAATCCCTAGTGCTGAGAGGCGAACGTGCTAACCACTAAGCCACCTTGTTATGTCACATTTAAATAATTTAAATTGACTTTCAGTCATGGGCATTCTGTTACATACTGTTGCAAGTGCTTGATGAATGTGCTTTCCTTGATTTTGTTTTGTTACATTTTAATAGGGACCTTCCAACAAGCGGGTCAAACCAGTGGACAGAAGTAGTGATGTTACAGGCATTTTACCACAAGTGAAGACTCCTGCACTGAAGCGCTTGGGTCAGTCCATTCAGGTAAGCCTGTGAGATTTATTTGTCATGGCATTTGTAGATTTTCAGATTCTAAACATCTTCATTACACTTCCAGCGATCTATAAGCTTTCGTACAGAAGCACGACCGATGCCCCCGATGCCGATCCGCTCTCGTAATAAGGCCTCCTCTTTCCCCCGACGTCGTAGCAGCCAGCTTTGGAGTGACACTGTGGACAGTCTGGAGAGTCAGGAGCTTAGTGCCAAAGAGATCAAGAGGCAGGAGGTATGAACACCCATCTATTTGTGTAGTGAGAGTACACAGAATGCAACTAGGGACCTTTTTTGAAATTCTAGTTTACTAGATAACTTAATTACTACTAGCTTCAAAAAAAATCTAGAAAAAGATTAAAACGTGCGCAGTCCAGATAGATTACGTTTCTGTGTTTGCCCATCTCTTTGGACTGTTCATTATAAAACACAATTTAGAAAAAAAAAACTTTGTCATGTTCACAATTTACAAAACCCCAATGGTTTTTACACAGAGTCAATTTTATCTTTGCGTTTGTAATGCTGTACTGCTGAACACTTAATCTAGTAAATGATCAATGTAATCTCACAGGTAAAAGATTATCTGTTGGCATGTCCTCTGCAGGCACCGTGTGTCATTTTTCTGTGGTGTTTCACCCAATAGAAAAAAAATTGCACAAATTACATTTTATAAATGTTGGTTATTTAATTCATTTTAACAGAAAACTCCACTACTTTTGCTTACTGTAACCTTCAGCAAATATTAAATACAGAAAATGTTCTGCCCATTAACACCATTTAACTTTAAGTTGGTAAAGTGATATGTTCTCACTGTGACTGAAAGATCATTTTTTCAGGCTTTGGGTTATGAAACAGGAAGTGAGTGAGCCAACATTGAGGCCCTGTTCTCTTTTTTTAGAAACAGAAATGAAAACATAGCACCTACTGTTGGTTTCTTTCTGTAAACTGTCACACTTTTAAATGTGTCTGCATTAAGACTTTTAATATAACATGTTATCCTTTATAAATAAAGCATGAGGTATTGTGTTTTGGCATTTCAGTTGGGCATGTACCAAAACCTGTCTTGTATACTACATTCATATACAGTTTTGCTATTTAAATAAATAGTCTTCATCCTCTGCATTAAATGTAAACAAAACCTATAATAATCTTAATAACTTTATAATAATTAAAGTGTCATTGGTTTTGTACAGATTACATTTCATGCTATGCTGTGATTTTTTATTTTTTTTATTATGGTATTTTATATACTATTATGGTAAATTAATCGAATAAAAATTAAATATGCAGTAGATGTGTTCCTTATAAAGGTATTTAATATCAACAATCTATTTATTAAATGATGACAAGGTTGCGCAGTGCTTAGCATACCTCCGTGCAGGAGATCCAGGTTCAAATCCTATTCTGGGCAGAGTTTCTTGTTTACATGTTTTTTCTCTGGTTTTCTCCCACAATCTAAAAAATAGATTCAGGTCGTGTAATTGCCCATATTTAAAAAAAATAAAATAAAAAAAAATAAATAAGAAAAAAAAGGGGGGGGTTGCATATAACGGTTAGGTTTGATAATTCTACAGTGTAGTTGGTTTTCTTCATAACTACTGACTTGTGATGTTCTAATTTGTAAGTGGCTTTGGATAAAATGTCTGCTTAATGTAATGTAATGTAAATTACGCCTATGCCCCTATGTAAGTACATCTCGACACCCCATATATCTATTTTTACTTGCATATTACACCTTACATATTACAGCCCATGTGAATTATTATATTTTAGAGAATGTTTATTTTTTGTGTATACATTGAACATACATTAGAATACCGTGCAGCTTCTGGCATGGTTTAATGAAAGAAATATTGGCTTCTAATGTCTCGTGTGTCACTTTTGCAGCATGAATGCAAAAGATAATTGTTATTTTTCTCATTTTCTTAAACACAGGTGATCTATGAACTGACACAGGGTGAAAAGCAGTTAATTGAAGACCTTAATTTAGTTAAAAAGGTTTGTTAACATTTAAGTTCTTACTTAAAAGTTGCATTTTTCACTTAAAAATAATTCCCGCTCCTGTAATTTTAGGTATACTATGAGCCCATGCTGAAACTAGACATCATGACTGAAAGTGAATTAGGACAGATATTTGGGACTCTAGACACTCTGATTCCTCTTCATGAGGGTGAGTTCTGTTAGTGTTGTTCTTGGGGTAAAGGCATCCTTGTCTTCTGAGGCATGTTTTACTGACATGTTTGTGCATTGTGCAGATTTTTTGATTCGTCTTGAGGGACTGAGAGGTTCGGAGAAGACAGTGGGAGAGATTGGACCGACCCTGTTGGACTGGGTAATTAAACAGAAGATCAAGAAATCTTGATCAGCTTTGTTTTTGCTCTTTGAATTCATTCACTAACAAACACTCATCTTAAACATCCTTCTTTATCCATTCTGTCAGTTCCACAGCATGTTGACACACTGTGTAAAGATTACAGATTGTAATCCATTCAATTTACTCCATATATTTTTAATCCTCCTTACACTGATCAGTTATGGTTTGGACCCCCACAGTGTCAGCACCTCAGGTATTATCTGAATGGTGGATCATTCTTATCACTGCTGTGATATTACCCTGTTGGAGGCGTATTAGTGTGTGCTCTGCTGATATGAGTGGAGTTTTTAAATACCTCACTGGAAAAGTCCAAAATGTCAAGCCTCCAACATCATGTAGGCAGAACCTTGTGAGCTTCAATGAAGCATGAAGATGACTAACTCTTACAGATGAGCTACTGTCGCTGAAATTTTATTTACATTGTGGAGTAATATAGTGTATAATACATTGACAGTGTTTAACACCCCAACAACACCTCAACTAACATTACCCCCCACGACCCCAGTGCCTAGTATAGTATTAAGTGAAAGATAATGAGATATATTACCCCAATTTTATTATTATTTTATTACATTTATTAACCTAATTTATTCTGAACACTGTGTTTATGATCCTCTCATATGCTGTTTTTTGTAGTTCCCCTGTCTGGATTCCTATATCACGTACTGCTGTAATCAAGTGGGTGCCAAGGCATTGCTGGACCAGAAGAAGCAGGTGAAACGTGTTGAGGAGTTTCTTAATCTTTGCCGGGAGTCATCTTTTAGCAGGAAGCTAGACCTGTGGAACTTTCTAGACCTGCCACGCAGTCGTCTGGTCAAGTACCCACTTCTTCTGAAGGAGATCCAGAAAACCACACCTCATGATCACCCTGATGAGGACACTTTGCCTCAAGCTGTAAGGATCACTCTAACTGATACTTTACTAACTTTATATATTTTTATATATTATTAATATAATTTTAAGACATTACATGTACATCTTAATTTGAAGTAAGTAAAGCATGCTGTCTTGTCTTTTTCTGTTTCTGTTTACATGGGTTTGTGATCAGATGGAGCTGATTCAGAGGATTATTACTGAGGTCAACCAAAAAACTGGGGAGGCTGAGTGTCAGTTTTATAAACGTGGACTCTGCTACCCAGAAGAAGGTCAAAGGGTTCGGGAGATTTATGCTTCACGGTTCCTCTACTGCCACGGTGAACTCAAGAGTACTAAAGGACAGGTGAATCAATATGTATTGATTTTCTATTAATCCACTCCTTCAGTTAGTTTAGTGGCTGGATATTTTAGTGCTAATGTGTGAGCACATCACCTCCACTTGTGTGAATTTTAACATAGTTTGTCCACACATAAACAATAAAAAAGTAAGAATTTGCTGTCACATTGTTGGTTGTTAATTTGATTACAGTTTACAAAGTCACTTGCCATTTCTAGAATTTTTCTAGAATTTAACCAGAAATATTGTCTTGGGTGTTGAGGTTCCTCAAAAGGCATATTTGTTGTTCATCACCCATGCAAGCTGGGTGTAGACTGTAGACTTTTTCTTACGTGTCACCTGCATGGTATTAATGTTCTAAGCATGCACATCAAGGACAACAGTAGAAATAAATAGCGATATACAGATTATGTATAGATCTTGTATGAGAATATGTCATTGTCTATTTGTAGGCCAAGTGTGTGAACTGCATTATTTTATACACTATTGATTTAATTCACTTAATGAATTGACTCCCACTGATCCTCAGTGAAGTTGAAAGTGCTTAGAGTGACTTATTAGAGAGTTATGATACAACCTGAGCATTTACATGGGTTAAAGTTCTTGGCCCATTAGTGGCATCTTGAATTACCTGAGATTTGAACCCTGGTTCTTCAGTTGTCTAATATTGTAATCATTTACATTTAAATGTGTTTTCAGATTCATGTTGTTCTTTGCATTTTTGCAGATTTATGTTCATATTTTCTGTAAAACAAATTATCTGATTACACATCACAAGACCCCCTAGAGAGAGAGTGTGGGTGTGTGTGTGTGTGTGTGTGCTTTAGAGATTTTACTTTACTTGATTAGACTTGACCTGAAAAGCATTTTAATTACATTCAAATAAATATGTCTGATTATGAATTAGGTCATATTCTATAATAATTTAACAGGTTTTTCACTGCTGAAAAATCAAAACATTTCAAAAATAATATTTAAAAGTCTTTTTTTTAAGAATCATATCTATTGAAGCTGTTTTCATAACCACCGACCCTGTTCATCTCTGTTCTATAGAAGCTGCACGTGTTTTTGTTTGAGCTGGTGCTGGTTCTAACCCGACCTGTGGTGCAGGAGAAGGACGGTATGGTGCAGTTCCAGGTCTACCGCCAACCTCTGCCTGCTGCCCAAATCCTGCTGGAGGACTTACCTGATGGAGAGGGTGGCAGTTCCGGATCCTTCCGAGGTGCCTTTACAGGCAATGACAAAGGTAACCAAACATCTGCTGTGCTCCATGTGCACTTAATAAGCCCTTATTTACAATTTTAAGCAGATACATTTATGGGAAGCAGTAATATAAAAAAGTACAAACTTTTTGGTTAGTGGACACTGTTTAAAACACTGTAAGACTGCTGCACTCATCACAAAAAAAAAACCCACAAGATATTATGTGTATGTGTGTCAACTTGGTGCTTTACACTAATGATGTCATGTTTTTTTTCTACAAGAAACTTAAAAGTTGACCTTAGTTAAAGTATCTAATGTGCATTTATAATGTTATGTTTAACGTAAATCAAGTAACCATGAATACAATTTACCCTTAGAGAAAAAAAAATTCTAAAACCCCTTTTTTTGTTTTTATTTTCATTCTTTGGATAAGAAGAACTATTTAAAAAAATTACAATATAAGGTCCTAGAATTCAAAAGTATTTTAATAAATATGTTAATTTCGTGGCGGCACTGTGGCTTAGTGGTTAGCTCGTTCGCCTCTCAGCGCTAGGGATTCCCGGTTTGAATCCCCATCTGGGTGGAGTTTCCATGTTCTCCCCGTGTGTCTGCGTGGGTTTCCTCCGGGTTCTCCGGTTTCCTCCCACAGTCCAAAAACATGCATCAAGTCAATTGAATTTTCAAAATTGCCCCATATACAGTGTGTCTGTGTGAGTGAGTGTGTGCCCAGCGATGGATTGGCTATCTGCCCAGCGCCCGAGATGCTCTCCCCTGGATGGGCATGGGGAACCCCACCGCGACCCTAATAGAGGATAAAGCGGGAGATTATGAATGAATGAATGAATGTTAATTTAGCAAATAATATGCAAATAAAAATTTAAATATGCAGTTTCTTAAAGAGGATGAACTGTTTTAACATCAGCCCAGAAAAATGTCATCTAAATGCTTATATTTGTTTTATTATTATTATAATAATAATGATTATGATAATCATAATAATACTTTTTTTGTTTATAATTTTTGTCCATAATATGCCCATATGATGCAATCTATATCTTTTTGTTTGACTCTCAGTGAAGAACTGTTTTCGTGTGAGCAGCAGAGGTCGTCCAAAAGCTCAGTCTCACAGTCTACAGGCGAACGACTCCTTTAACAAACAGCAGTGGATTTCCTGCCTGCGCCAAGCCATCGTCCAATCACGAGACAGAGATGCTCAAGCCTGCCAATCAAAATCTTTAACCCGACTGAGTCCTGATCCTGCACTCGATCACATAGCTGAACTGAGCCTGAGTTCTGATGTAGAGATGCAGGACACATAGACAACCTTTTGAACGGCATTAACAGTGACAATGCTAAAGTTCCCGGTCCATCCAATCACACATCCACACTGTCCATGCAAGAGCCTGATGATGTTTACAGACTTCATTTGTGTGAATGAAAGGTATTTATTTGGATTGCAATGATGGTACAGAACTCTGTATTCTGATGGATGAAGTGTGTACGCCACATATAATCTTACTGCGCTTCAGACCAAAGAATGTGTTTCAGTCAGTTTAAGAAATACTGTCTTAATAAGTTAGGTACTGAGGGTTAATGCTCATGCCTGGATCTATGTAGCTGAAGGATGTGATCGCCATACTTGTAATTTGGATTCAATAGTATATTTGGTTATTCATTTTATGATGTATGGTTTATACTATTTGGGTTTAGTTTTTAATGTGAAATTGTTTGTAGTCAGGACGTCAGAGATGATCTCGCTTTAGAGATAAAACATTTAATCACATCCTTAGTTTGTTTCTGATGAACTTGAGGAATTAATGAATTGACAGTACAGAAAATGTGTTAGGAAAGATGCTTCATTGTATAATATACCTTATTTTGTTATAAATAAATGTGATACTTTTTTACGTACATGCTGTGCACAAACTCACTTACACACACAGCCACACACACATACTATATAGGAAGAATTTTGCTTTTTTTTTTTTTTTTTTTTTTTTTTTTTTTTAATGCTGTTCAAATATTTAAAAATAACTGATTTTCTGTATTTAATTAGAAACATGTAATTTTCCCAAACATTTAAAATAATACCAAAGGTGAATTGTCTTTGAGGTGTTTAGCCTGTGCAAGGAGACGTGGCTAAATATAGGTTGTTCTACAAGGAGAAGAGAAAGATTAGTAATGATTAAAGGTTCACTGGCCTAAATGGTAGTTGGTAATTAGCAGTCTATATTGAGCTCTTGCTGCACTCTAAACACTTACACAAGTTACTCACCTGCAAATCATTCAGAGAGCTTATTCTGCTTTGCATTAAACAGATGGAAATAAGAATCATTTAGAATTTTATCACAGAAAAGCATGATGTAAGTATTTTTGGGTGATTTTGCCTGAACTTTATGTTATTTGTACAGCAAATGAATATGATATTATTTGCTGTTATGCTTTGTGTTGTGACCTAGTATCTATTTATTTGGACATTTATGACAATGTATTAATATTTATTACAGATCGAAGTGCTTGGCACCCCTTGTTTCAGCTATTGTTTCTTTTGAAATAATACAGGATATGTCTGCAGTGCTGAGCTGCTTACAGTCTGTTGCATAACACATATTTTGTGAGCGTGTACAAACTCCCGATGCCTAGAGCAACACTGTCCGACACCTCATCCCCGGCCCTGTGCCGCTTGCTGGCGAACCAACATGAAAGTGCTGATATTTCTCAGTCTGTGCTCTATACGTCCCTAATGGGTTTGTTGCTGGTTGCTGATGAGGTGAGACTTATATGAGATATTGTAAATACAGTTGGGGTTTGAGGTTGCTGTAACTGGACATCGTAATAGTTCATAACAAGAGCTTCACTTTAGTTATTTCATCTTTCATATTGAAGATCATATTGTCATCTTCAGATGTAATATTTCAGATGAGGAATTTAAATGTCATAATCTGCAGAGCCTTCAGTTTATTCTTCTTTTCCTTTCAGTAAAATTATATTATTGTTCCTAAGTGCTTACACTTTCTTGCCTTCTCTGAACAAATGAATGCATTTGATGTTCATTTCTGTAACATGCATAAGTGTGGCTTTACTGTCTATGCTAATAGGATTAGAGGTAACATAGTAGATACAAAGGGAACACTCTGGGGAAAGATAAATTTAGCCTGGGGATAAATCAGTCCTTTTATTGTAATGTAGAATCATACATTACCTAATAATAGGTTAAATTGTTTACACATGTGCGTCCTACAGAGAAAGCTGACACTGGGTAGTGGACAAGTTGGATTGCGCAATGCAGGAAACACAGTATGTGAATATAATGTTTGCTGATTTTTTTTTGCTATATCTTTTTACTATTTTTAATTAATAGCTGTCTTTACTCAAATATTATTTTACTTCACTTTGTTTCATTTGCTTTAAATTTCAGTGTTTCCTAAATGCCATTGTGCAGTGTCTCTCCCACACTAAGACTCTTAGAGAATACTGTCTCTATAGGACTTATCTTCAGGAGATGTACTCCAATCAAGAGCCAGTGCTGATGAATGGTATGTGCATTTGGCCATTTGGTAAACCACCAACTTATTTGTATTTCAAACACTTTATGTACTCACAAATGCAAAACAGAATCATTTTTATGTGATTAAAGATTCAAAGCTTTATTGTCATATGCACATATAGAAACATGTTTCCCTGTGCAATGAAATTCTTAGTTTGCTGTCCGCCCTGGATGAGTAAGAAAAAGTAAATATTCATTATCTCCCGCTTTATCCTCTATTGGGGTCATGGTGGGGTTCCCCATGCCCATCCAGGGGAGAACATCTCGGGCGCTGGGCAGATACACCCAGGACAGGGCGCCAATCCATCACTGGGCACACACTCACTCACACACACACACACACACACACTCTATATGGGGCAATTTGGAGAACTCAATTCACTTGATCCATGTTTTTGGACTGTGGGAGGAAACCGGAGAACCCGGAGGAAACCCACGCAGACACGGGGAGAACAAAAGTAAATATAATAATAATAATGAAGAAAAAAAAAACACGCACACACGTAATATGTACACATATTTATTATTTACATTGTGCAAAGCTACATTATATTGCAATAGTCAGATAGGGGATGTAGAATTAGTGCTAAAATGCTTTAGGTCTATGAGATGGTCATCAGCTCAGCTGTTCATGAGTCTAATGGCTGTGGGGGAAGAAAAGAGTTCTTTAATCTGCTGGTTTTGCATTTCACACTTCTGTACCTCCGACCAGATGGTAGAAGTTTGAATAGTCCGTGTTGGGGTTGTGTGAAGTATTGATCACGCATGTCAAAAAATATTCAGATATAAGTGTTACGTTTCCGTTTTCCGTTTTAAATGAATGATGAGGACTGATGTCAAGCTAAACCAAGCTAAAGCTCAGCATTCCTCTTATTTCCTTGTTGCCCCCCAGTGGTTTTCAGTTGTTTTCAGAGAACTCATTTAGCCTCTTCAAGAAACACCATAAAATCTCTTTCCAAACACTTGATATAAAAAAGGCCAGATTGGATAATGATCAGGAAATTCTACAGTCTAGCTGGGTTTTTCTTAACTACTGACTTGTGTTTTCTTTATTGTAAGGTGCTTTGGATAAAAGTGTCTGCTAAATGTAATGTAAATGTCGCATGCTGGTCTTATGTGGTTGTCTTTTTATGTCATATCTAATGGCCATTTCCATTTGGCCCGTTTTCTAAACTTTTTCAGAATTCACAAACATTTTAGAAGGTCTGTGGAGTACTAATGCTGAAGACACCACTGTAAATCCTGACAGGTTCTACAGAGTCTTTAAAGAGGCTGTGCCCTATTTTAGTGGCTACAGGTGGGCACCACATTTTATTTTATTTGTTAGCTGTGTTTTTGTTTTTTTATTGTACATATTACATGTAAGATAAAACATTAACTTAACAAAAAACATCTAATGACATTCAGCAGCATTCTGTTAGAGTGGATAAAAATGTAAAATGTAAAATAACTATTGTGCATAATTCTCTCAGTCAGCAGGATGCTCAGGAGTTTCTCCGGTTCCTGTTGGACAGGCTGCACACAGAGATTAATCGCAGACCAGCACAGTGTCCTACAATTAGTACGATGCCAGAATCGAACCACAAGCCATTTAGGTACTGTACATAGGAGGATAATGTCTCTAAGAAAGTGTATTATTTATCTATTGTGACTTTCTTTGTGACTGTTTATAGAATTTTAGAGGAAGCATCTGCTATGTGGAAGAAGCATCTTGATAAGGATGACAGTGTAATCACCGGTAAGCATGACAAACACTTTCTGCTAAAAATATTGTTAAAAAAAAAAAAACTCTAGTCATTAAGCTAGTGTCATATCCTGTGTGTTACAGAATAAACAGATACCAGATAACTATGTTACTTTACTCTCTAACTTTGAGGGCATTATGAATTTAATATTGCAGGGACATGCAGCTGCTAAGTTAAACCCAGGGCTTATGATTGGTGTAGAAATTAGAGCCCTGATCGAAATCCCTTGGAAGTTTTGTGGATGAGCTTAGAGAGCAGTGACCTGCTATGAAACGTGTCTGAACGTGAACAATTATTCATTCATTCATTATCTTCCGCTTTATCCTCTATTAGGGTCGCGGGGGGGGGGGGGGGGGTGGGGTTCCTCATGCCCATCCAGGGGAGAACGTTTCGGGCGCTGGGCAGATAGACCCAGGACAGGGCGCCAATCCATCGCTGGGCACACACACACACTCTATATGGGGCAATTTGGAGAATTCAATTGACTTGATCCATGTTTTTGGACTGTGGGAGGAAACCGGAGAACCCGGAGGAAACCCACGCGGACACGGGGAGGGCATGGAAACTCCACCCAGATGGGGATTTGAACCGGGAATCCCTAGCGCTGAGAGGCGAACGTGCTAACCACTAAGCCACCGTGCCGCTGTTAAAATTATAATAAGCAAATATTCTTAAATAATCACATTCAAATTGATTAATAAATGTAATATATTCTATTCTACAAATAACTAATCACCCTTTCAACCCTTTCCTTAGTTTAGATTTTATTTATGATTTCAAAGGGTTGTGAAGATTATGAGTATTCAATTAATCACTATTTACAAAACTGTTGAAGTTGAGACCATTTGTTTAATGTGCATAATAATAGCAGTTTTATTTGCTTAAAGGCATTGGGACATTGTTTTATGGTGCGCCCAGTTTCTGTGTCCTGCACCTCCTTCTTATTTAGAATTCAAATCAATGTCAACCGTGTCTAACTTCCTCTCACACTGATTACAGACTTATTTTCAGGCAGCTGCGCAGCTCGCTGCACTGCTCCATCTGCTCCCACTACTCTAACACCTTTGATGTGTTCTGTGATCTGTCACTGCCTATCCCAAAGGTAAAACATGCTTCCTGTTTAAGATCTATTTGTAAACATAGTGCTTGAATTTAACATTTAATTTCACATGTGCATTTGCAGAGGGGTGACTCCAGGACAGGTGTGACCCTCAGGGAGTGCTTAAATCTGTTTTCACAGGAGGAGAAACTGGACAAAGACAATTCACCTGTATGTATGTAATGAATACAAGCTGGGAGTTTGTGTGCATATAGAGCTTGTGTATATAATGTTGTGCGGTTTTATTTTGTGTGCTTTAGATGTGTGAGCGGTGCAACTGTTGCACTGAGTGCACAAAACGTCTGACCATTCAGAGGTTTCCCAAAATCCTGGTTATTCCGTATCCTTCATATTTCATTTGATGATCATTCAAATACATAATAGTGCTGGTGATAATTGCTAATTGTTTCTTGTTAAATTGTTTACTTAACCAACTAACTCAGACTTAAAGCGGTTTACTGCATCCAGGTACTCAATTTGCAAAAGTTCAGCACTGGTGTCATTTCCTCTAACTAATTTGGATTTGGGGTCATTTGGACCAATTAACTGTGGTAAGTGTGGAGCACATTATTGTGGCCTTATATTTGATTGAATACAGGTTTCTAGGGTGAAATGCACATCTTAGGCAAAGAAACAAATTAGCAAATAGAAAGGTGGATGTCCTTAAGTGGCTAATTTACAGCCTTGGACATTCATTCATTCATTATCTTCGGCTTTATCCTATGTTAGGGTCGCGGTGGGGTTCCCCATGCCCATCCAGGGGAGAAAGTGTCAGGCGCTGGGCAGATACACCCGGGACAGGGCGCCAATCTATCGCTGGGCACACACTCACTCACACAGATACGCACGCATACACACTCTATTTGGGGCAATTTGGAGAACTCAATTGACTTGATCCATGTTTTTGGACTGTGGGAGGAAATCGGAGAACCCGGAGGAAACCCACGCAGACACGGGGAGAACATTGAAACTCCACCCAGATGGGGATTCGAACCATGAATCCCTAGCGCTGAGAGGCGAACGTGCTAACCACTAAGCCACTGTGCCATGCCTTGGACATTAATATGATTAAAAACATTACATCTATCCATCCATCCATCATCTTCCGCTTTATCCTCTATTAGGGTCACGGGGTGGTTCCCCATGCCCATTCATTGGAGAACGTTTCGGGCGCTGGGAAGATACACCCAGGACAGGACGCCAATCTATCGCTGGGCACACACACACTCACACAAACACACTCTATATGGGGCATTTTGGAGAACTCAATTGACTTGATCCATGTTTTTGGACTGTGGGAGGAAACCGGAGAACCCAGAGGAAACCCACGCGGACACGGGGAGAACATGGAAACTCCACCCAGATTGGCATTCGAACTGGGAATCTCCCTAGTGCTGAGAGGCGAATGTACTAAAAACCAAGCCACCGTGCCACCCTAAAAACATTACAAGTATAATTATTAAAATTTAAATCAAAACGGACAGTTTCAGTCAATTTATTTTCCTTTTGCTTTGTATCATATTTGCAAATAATGTTCATTTGAAAAGATAATGAAAGCACATTAATGTGTGTTCAGGTCCAGTGCTGTATGAGCTGTATGCTCTGTGCAGCCACATTGGCACTGTGAACATGGGTCATTACACTGCTGCCTGTAAGAAAGAAGGGGGTTGGTTTTGCTACAGTGACTCATGGTAAGTGAGGAACTCCTTCCACAGCTCTGCAATTTGTGATGATTTAAATATAAATTTACAGGTTGCCAATATTAATATTTAAATATTAGCAACCAATTCCTAAATTAATCCATAGTAATACTTTGTAAAACATTAATTCAGTAATCTGTCTTTTTTATATGTACATGTACATGTATTTCATTAAAATGTAACTATGGCTTTGTATGATTCCTTCACAGTGTTACTCAAATATCTGAGGAGCAGCTTCAGTCCAGTCAAGCATATCTTCTCTTTTACCAGCTCAAAAATACCACGACCTAAAATAAGTCACTACGTTTTACTGGACTTTAGGAAATCACATGCATACGCTGCCAAATAAATTGTGTTTATGGTGCACAGATTTTAATATGTTTAGTAACATAATGAGTTTACTGTATTGAGCAAACTGACACATTTACTTTTACTTTTTCGTTTTTGTTCTTTGCACAAAGTTAATTGCTTTGTAGGTTAAGGATACAAATTAATTTAAAATTCACAAAATGGTTGATCAACTTGATACTTTGCAGTTTTTGTCATATGACATGGGTGGCAGTTTTTCAAGATTTTATATTGGTAAAAGTAAAAACAACATTTTGTATGGTGTTCTGACTTTGTTACCTGGCTAATAGAATGATGGACAAGGCATCCCAACACCAAGGCAAAATGAAGATGAAATGTTCCCATCTTAAACAGGATGTGTACTGTTAAGACTCCAGTCTAAAGAATCACACTAAATTTGTGATTCTTTACACACTAAATGTAAATTTGTATTAAATTAAGCAAAAGCCAGTCCAGACTGATACTGTTTACATAATTGTTCTTAAAACTACTTTGCTTAGTTGTAGATTTATTTTTGCAATAAAAAATTAAACATGACAGTGCTCAGGATCTTCTGGTAAAGTCTTTTTAATAAGATATAACTTAAGTAAATGTTTCAAACATATTTCCCTGAGTCCAAATAAATTGTTGCTATGGGAACAATTACAGATTATAAATGTAACAATTTAACAGAACCTTTGATAAGCTACAGCGTAGGAACGATCAACTACACTGGTACATCCATTATACATTATATTAGTTAAACGTTTACATTATTTTAACAAATGTGATCCAGAGTGTCAGTCTGATGGCACACCCACAAACATGCAGGGATGGTAAAGGACAAAAAAAATGTACTGTTAAAAACTGGCCAACGAGAGTCTGAATTCGATTAAAAGTCGGCACAGTGGCTTAGTGGTTAGCACGGTAGCCTCTCAGCGCTAGAGATCCAGGTTTGAATCCCAATCTGGGTGAGTTTACATGTTACCCCCGTGTCTGCTTGTGTTTCCTACAGGTTCTCCGGTTTCCTCCCACAGTCCAAAAAACATGGATTCATGGATTTAAAGCTCTACATTGCCCCATACAGTGTGTCTGTGTGTGTGTGTGTTTGAATCATCCATCCATCCATCCATTACCCTTTGCCTTTTCCTAGGGTTGGGCATCGTTCCCCATGCTCATCGTTCCCCATGCTCATCCGTTTGGGTGCTGGGCAGACACACAGGGTGACAATCTACCGCTGGGCACACTCAGACTCAGCCACACGGACAAACACACACTATATAGGGCAATTTAGAATATTCAACTTCCCTTGAGGTGGGCGGCATGGTGGCTTAGTGGTTAGCACGTTCGCCTCTCAGCACTAGGGATTCCTGGCTCGAATCCCCATCTGGGTGGAGTTTCCATGTTCTCCCCGTGTCTGCGTGGGTTTCCTCCGGGTTCTCCGGTTTCCTCCCACAGTACAAAAACATGGATCAAGTTAATGGAATTCTCCAAATTGCCCCATATAGAGTGTGTGTGTGTGCCCAGCGATGGATTGGCGCCCTGTCCTGGGTCTATCTGCCCAGCGCCCGAAACGTTCTCCCCTGGATGGGCATGGGGAACCCCACCGCGACCCTAATAGAGGATAAAGCGGGAGATAATGAATGAATGAATGAATTTCCCTTGAGGGCGGCACGGTGGCTTAGTGGTTAGCACATTCGCCTCTCAGCACTAGGGATTCCCGGTTCGAATCCCAATCTGGGTGGAGTTTCCATGTTCTCCCCATGTCTGTGTGGGTTTCCTCCGGGTTCTCCGGTTTCCTCCCACAGTCCAAAAACATGGATCAAGTCAATGGAATTCTCCAAATTGCCCCATATAGAGTGTGTTTGTGTGTGTGAGTGAGTGCCCAGCGATGGATTGGCGTCCTGTCCTGGGTGTATCTGCCCAGCGCCCCAGACGTTCTTCCCTGGATTGGCATGGGGAACCCCCCCGCGACCCTAATAGAGGATAAAGTGGAAGATAATGAATGGATTTTCCCTTGAATCCCTGTTTTTGGACAATGGGAGGAACACTATGCCTCCGTGCAGCCCCGTTTGAATCACATATTTGCTGAATATCGCCATCTGTTGTACAGAGCAGATCTCAGTTGAGTTTTTTTGCCCCCTCACCCCCCTGTTTTAGATGAGGGAATGGTTCGTTCCGTTACCATAACGCTGGCTCAAGCTTCTCCCGCTGTAAGGCCAGCTCGAGCTCTTTAATAGTTTGTTGTTCTTGATTAGCCTCGCGCTGAACTTTTACACACAAACGTTGCGTTTGCAAGTTATTCAAAACGTAACTGGCGCTCATACTCTGTACTTAAAATGCGTACGGTAACTTTTCCCTGTTAGGTTTAGTGTTTCTGCGCTGGTTGAGTTTGTAGGAGAAGTTTTGATCGTTAGCATGGTGGCGTGTTAGCTCTCTGAAGCTAACGGAGACTCTCAGCACATCACAGGCTGTAAGCAACAGGTCGATGCGGCTCTGCGCTCCTTCTGCTGCTTTTTAAACTTCAGTTCTCGGACTCCGCGTTCAAAACACACAGAAATGACCGCAAGCGCTTTTAACCGGGTTCTTAAATATTGGGATACAGCCCCTGATCTGTTTCATCATCAGAACAGCAACTTAATCTGCAAGTGATGAATGGATTCCACTATTCCTTTATTTGGTCATGGAGAAAAGAGAGGTAACTACCTGGATTTGTTTAGCACAACATCTCAACTCACCAGACTTGATTTATACTTGATTTATATTTATACTCTTAGGGCACATCAGAAAATAAGATAATATAAGATACCTTTTATTGTCATTGCACGAAATTTGAGCAGCAATCTTAGGTGCAAACCACGGTGTAAACAAAAGAACAAGAAGTTAAAAAAAAAAAAAAAAAAATATATATATATATATATATATATATATATATATATATATATATATATATATATACACATAATGTCTTTGTCATTAATATTGCACATAAGTTCATTTCATTTATTCATTATCTCCCGCTTTTATCCTCTATTAGGTTCGCGGTGGGGTTCCCCATGCCCATCCAGGGGAGAACGTCTCGGGCGCTAGGCAGATAGACCCAGGACAGGGCGCCAATCCATCGCTGGGCACACACTCACACACACAGACACACGCTATATGGGGCAATTTTGAGAATTCAATTGACTTGATCCATGTTTTTGGACTGTGGGAGGAAACCGGAGAACCCGGAGGAAACCCATGCAGACACGGGGAGAACATGGAAACTTCACCCAGATGGGGATTCGAACCGGGAATCCCTAGCGCTGAGAGGCGAACGTGCTAACCACTAAGCCACCGTGCCGCCTTGCACATAAGTTATTAAACATAATGAATTCAATTGCACGTGAGTTATATTGCACATAAAATCCAACATCCTATGATCAGATTTGTAATAACTGTCATGCAAAGACTTAATTTTCTCATCCATCTTAATCTGAGTGTCTTATTCCATGCATCCATCCATTATCTTCTGCTGTATCCTGTACTAGGGTAGCGGGGGGTCTCCCATGTCCATCCAGGGGAGAATGTTTTGGGCGATGGGCAGATACACCCTGGACGGGGCGCCCATTCATTTCTGGGCACACACTTCCTCACACACGAACACACTCTATATGGGGCAATTTGAAGAATTCAATTGACCTTGATCCATGTTTTTGGACTGTGGGAGGAAAACAGAAAACCCGGAGGAAACCCACATGGACATGGGAAGAACATGGAAACTCCACACAGATTTGGATTCGAATGCCTAGCACTGAGAGGCGAATGTGCAAAACTAAGCTGTGTCCGTGTCTTATTCTTTTACTATATTTATTGTGGTTGGGTGCATTTGGTTTTTATAAAATTAATCCACAAGGCAAAAATATGTTTTGTAATAATGTTATGATCAGTGTTGAAAAATCTCTACTACATTACTAAATGTATTACTCTGAATAAGTTATTAAGTTATTACTATTAAGTTGCTGCTCCACAGTTCAAACCAATATGTGGATTTTTAATTTTAGTGCGTCATAAGCCTAATATTCTGTTGATGTGTCAGGAGCTTTATTTTGTTCATATAGGAAAACACAGAGCTACTGGAGCTCTGTGTGCGCTTGGAGAAGGATGGTGTGCCCCTCGAAGCCTCGCCACACCAGCGCCAGTCCCACTTGTGGCGTCTTCTCAAGTGTGCTGAAGGCAGTCTGTCCTCTACAATGGAGGAACTGCAGACTGTCCGAACACAGCAGGCCAGCGAGATGAGAGAGGTGAGCCACCAGATGGTAAACACAGGGACTCACTAAAGACCATGACTAATGATCTCCATCCTTCATTAACATTTTATTATGACCATTCAGTCTCAGAGCTCAGAAAAGCTGTTAACTGCCACATGCTGCTAGTAATTAATATTGTTTTATTCTCTATTAATTACCACTATTGGTTTTTAATTTTTGTACTGTTTGTTAGTTGAGCAAGGTCAGTTGCAAGAAATGTAAACGAATGTTTGTTATGTAGGTGGAGAATTATGTGGAGCACATTCGAAACATGTTGGAGGAGCGCGAATGTATTACAGCTGAATACGAACGAGACAATGAGGAGCTCCGCACTGAACTTACACAGTTAAAGAACCAGCAAGGTAACAGTGATCATAATGTCATAGTATGGCCAGTATTATCATCACATCATTTTATGTGATTTGAATATTAGTGAGGATTTCCATAAAAAAATACATGCTAAACTTCACCAACAACTAACCAGTGAGCCAATACATCAGGGGCCCCTTTAACAAAGTTCTTATGAAGATCTTCTAAAATTTCTAGTTACAAAAGCATTGAAAAAAAAAACAAACCTTTGTTACAGTGAGGAGGTGGGGTTTTTAGCTGATCACCAAGTCTGACACACTAAATGTTTGCTTAAAAAATAACCCACACCAAAACAAAAGTGCATTGAATGATATTATAAGACATGACACTGCTTTTTTAAAATTGTTCTAAAAGGAACATTAAGACGAGGAATAACAGCACAAGGAAAAACTACATAAACTCTTAATGTAGCCTATTTGTGCAAGATTATACAAATCTCATAAAATAGTTTTTTTTAATCATAAGTAATGTATTATTTATGTTTTAACAAGTATACGGCATTTATAATGACTGTACACGGTTTTAATAGAGTATAAATGCAGTAAAAGTGCATATGTATTTGTATGCTGTGCTTTAGGTCTTCATTAGTACCGTACATTGTTTAACTTGTGCTTTTTCAGTACCTGACTTATAAATTGTCACACCAAACTGTCCACAAAGACCATATTACAGACAACTTTATGTACTGCTAAGTTTTGGACATTGAGTGTTATTCTTAAATAGTAGTATTTTTGTTAAGTGTATATGAACAGAGAGAAAAAAACAATACTTATTAGGAAGTTTTCTCCTGATAATCACAACCTGTACTTAATGAATGGGTTTTCCAGAGTGCCAGTGTAAAGAGGTGACTGAGATGCTGGAGCAGGAGGGCTTAGCTGAGATCAGTCACAGCAGTTCCAGTGAACAGGTGGCTTATCTGTTGGTGGAGAGAGTCACTCTGCTAGAAAGGCTAGAGGCTGCAGAGAGGAAGCTCGACACTCAGACTCTGACAGGAAACCTTAGAGAGGTTCATTTGCAGGTGCTGCATTACATACAAGATGCAATGTTAAAAGTGCAGAGTTAAAACAATTTGTTTATATGGTTTTAAATATAATAAACGTTTTCCAATTATTATACATTTGATAATTAATCCAGAAATATGCTCTTGATTGGCACCTGCCATCTACCTTCATGCAATTAACTAGTTGGCCAATCAAGTTGGTAATGCACTTATTGCAAAAAACATGGTTACTTCATCCTTCAGGTTAATATTTCTATAGATGTTTAACCTTGGCATGATTATTGGCAGATTTTGGACTGATATTATTGCTAACCTGGATTTTTCATGAAAGTCTTTTACTTTAAAAGGTTTTACTAACTAAACCCCCCAGCAAATCTCAGTTCTGCTACTGAGGTAGTCTTGTTCATAAGAAAATTCAATGAATAATGGCCAACTGTATTAAAACTAATAAAGGTGTTGTTAACTTATCACCTGATCTTTATTTATTCATTCATTCATTATCTCCCGCTTTATCCTCTATTAGGGTCGCGGTGGGGTTCCCCATGCCCATCCAGGGGAGAACGTTTCGGGCGCTGGGCAGATAGACACAGGACAGGGCGCCAATCCATCGCTGGGCACACATTCACTCACACACACACTCTATATGGGGCAATTTTTTGGAGAATTCAATTGACTTGATCCATGTTTTTGGACTGTTGGAGGAAACCGGAGAACCCAGAGGAAACCCATACAGACACGGGGAGAACATGGAAACTCTACCCAGATGGGGATTCGAACCGGGAATCCCTAGCGCTGAGAGGCGAACGTGCTAACCACTAAGCCACCGTGCCGCCCTCTGATTTTTATTGTATTGTAAATAAGTAATTACTTTACCGGAATCTTCTTTCAATATCATTACATAATCTGACTTTATACTGTTTTTCTGTAATGTTTTAACTTAATGCCTTTTACTAATTCATCAGAATTTAAAACAGGTTGTTGAAACCCTTAGAATATACAGTATTGTGTGGGTTGAATTCCCTATTGTTGATATGATGTTGCTTAGCATTTCCGTGGTCAGCCCAAGATTGAAAGCTTTGTTATAACCATGATTCTATCAACAAAGCAACAGTTTAGAATGTCATTTGTACACTACAGTATGATATAGGTTTAAGTACAACTAAGACTATATATTTTTAAAAAAAAATATTTTTAAATAATGACAGGTTTAAAATTAGATGTACATTTAGTTGTGTAAGCAGTTAATCGTGAAGTTTATTTAATTTTATCTTAAAAATATGTTGCATTGGTGCATAGATACTTGTATATGTGAACTAAAACCTGTTTAAAAATAGCCAGGTAGCATCATTAGTATAGCACCATTTTACTTACACCTGTCTGACTGCTCTCTTAATGGGAATCAGGAGGAGCTAGACCATGTCCGGCACACACTGGAGCAGGAGCTCAGGCAGCAAAGGGAAATGATGCGGCTCACTAAGGAGAGCATGAGCAAGGTGAGCATGTCCAGTAGTCATTTACTGCACTTAAACAGAACATTAATGACAAATGTGTTTTTGTTGTTTCCGAACAGAATTTAGAGCCTGTAAGCCATTGTTAATGTTTTGTCCCCTCCGTGCGCTGTGACTTTACATTCCCTGATTTTATATCCTGCCATCCCAAGGGAAAAGACCCTACCACTCCGAGCTCCTGGATGAAGCTTTTTGGTGTGCACAAGGCATCACATGGAACACAGAGCCTTTTTCCTGTATGTTTTCTTTCCTTGTGTTAGCATGATTTTCACTGTTTGGATGAGACATGAGAGAAATTCTTTTTAATATCCGTGAAATGAATGGTTTACTGCATATAAAGTGTCAGTGAGCTTTGTACTTTTTTCTATACAGTGTCCTAGATCAAAACACAAGCTGAATGGAAATGCAGCTTCTGGCATGGTCTTACTAATATTGCACTGTCCTCATGTAGAGCTGAGCGATATTAGCTTCTTGTTGTAAATTTAGTAGTTAATGTATATTAACTACAAATCTAATACCAAAGTGGCTGAATAGTTATGGGAAATTAAATCAGAATTACCAGCCTGTTATTCCTTTACATTATTTTTGCAAGAGAGAAAATCATTTGGGAATGATTATTATTGTTATTATTCCAGATTCTGTGCAACATTGTAAATAGATTTCAAATCATAATGCTAATCTTTTTTTTAAAACCACAATTAAAAATCTTGTGAACTGAAAAGCATGTACACATAAGTCCATCTGTTAACCAGCGCTGTTCTGTAATTCTTCACGAGTAATCTTTTTTTTCTGTACCGACATGATCACCCTGGTGACTACCATTTTATTTTTTATTTTATGTATATTTTTAAATGTTCAGATGAATGTAACTTTCTGTTAATGATAGCCACCCACCTGCCACAGTGAGTTAAGCACTTCTTCTATCATTGTTTCTATGATAACACAATAATGTTAACCAATAGGCAATATCTCATTTGTGTAGTACTGAAATATTTAAGTTATGGTTAATTTGCAACCTAATGTGACCTCAGTAATTGCTTTACAGTGAACCTGATAAGTTGAATGAGGTGACTAGAACACCTTTGAATCCTTAGTCTTATAATGACCAAATCAGAGGTTTCCATCTTTTGTAGATAGGAATATTTTCGGGCTCCTCAACTCTGAAACATTTACCTGTGTTTTGCATTTAAACTGCATTGGAATTGATTGTAATGCTACTTGTTATTGAACAAACCAAAAAAAAAAATGTAAGAAATCACCCTTACTGTGGAATTATTAAAAGTCGTAAATCTGGGTAAGCTTTGCTGGAAGACACTTATAACATATTACGTTATTTTCTATTCAATCTCCTGCAATAGCCCTGAGGTTTGCCCCCCCCCCCCTTTGAGAACCATTAAATACCTTAATACATATAAATACATTAAATTAATGTGTTTAGTTTCATGCTGTGTGCTTTACCTTAGTCTAAAGTGTGATTAGTCCACTGTTACTTACTTTGCACTACATTATCGCCCAGCTCTGTTGTCACATCTAACCACGGTTTAAAAGAATTCTAACCAGAGGATGTTTTTCATGTAATGGTTCTAATTATTGAATGTGTCTGTCTCCAAAAGTTTTGTTTAAATAAAACAAAGCATGTTACGCTCTTGGCTTCACTGCTCTCTATGACCGCTGCATGGTGTTCGCACAGGGTAACTTCTGCCAGCAATTCTTGAGCTTAGGACACAGCTTTATATGTTTGTTTTTATTTATTTAGGCACAGAATGATGAACTGGAGCAGGAGCGTACTGAACGAAAAAAATTGCAACGGGATTTAGAGGAAGCATCCTCCAGGCTCACCATGGCTCATAAAGAGATTCGTCGCCTCACTGACGAGCTAGATTTGTCTCAGATAGACCAGGGTAAGTAAACTGCTGAATGGAGTAAGTGTTTTTTATCTGTGTGGTTACTAATATGTTATGTCTTGCATTATTATTTATTCTTTAGGTTCTGGCATGCGAACAACTGGAGAGGAGGTGGCGCTGCTAAAACAGGAAGTTGAACAGCTAAAACATTGTGGTATGTCCTCTATAAGGGTCGCGGTGGGGTTCCCCATGTCCATCCAGGGTAGAACATTTCAGGCGCTGGGCAGATACACCCAGGACAGGGCACCAATCTATCGCTGGGCACACACTCTATATGGGGCAATTTGGAGAACTCAATTGACTTGATCCATGTTTTTGGACTGTGGGAGGAAACCGAAGAACCCAGAGGAAACCCACGCAGGACACGGGGAGAACATGGAAACTCCACCCAGATGGGGATTCGAACCGGGAATTCCTAGCGCTGAGAGGCGAACATGCTAACCACTAAGCCATCATGCCGCCCATTGTGGTATGTAATTGCTTTAAAAAATGCAATCAAATTTATACTATGGTAAATGACCCACTGCATTAATACACTTTTATTATATTATATTTTTTATTATCTCATCTCACTATCTGCTGCTAAACCCTATACTAGGGTCATGGGAGGATTCCCTATGCCCATTCAGGGCAGAAAGATTTGGGCTCTGAAAAGACAAACCCAGGACAGGGTGCCAGTCCATCACTGGGCACACTCACTCATTGGCATGATTATAATCACTCAATAATCATGCCACTCAGATTTACTCAAATTGAAGCAGTTAATTAACCTTGAATACATGTTGTTAAACTGGAAACTGAAGAACCCAGAGAAAACCCATATTCCAATGGTGAAAACATGAAAATCCCACTCAGATCGGGATTCAAACCTGGATCCCTAGCATAGAGAAGCGAATGTACTAACTACTGAGCCACTGTGTCGCCCATTTTAATATATATATGTAATATTTAAACTGTTGTTGTTTGGCAGATGTGATGGAACTACAGAGGGCCAAGGACCACAATGAAAGGCTTGACAAAGAGATCCGTGCTTTAAGGGACAGAGTGCGCTCTTTGGATGCCGAGAGAAAGACTCTTATAAAAATGGTAGGATTTAATATTTTACAGATTTGTATTACAACTTAAAAAGTTGTTTTGACGTCCTTATGAAGACATGTTGAAATGAAATAATTAGGTCATTCTCAGTTACATACAGGATGGGCACTTACTGTAATGTTTCATTTTCACAGATTGAAAATTTTAAAATTCACTCTGATTGCGGAAGTCGTCTTGAGACAGAGAATGATCCCTCTCAGCCTGTTCAGGTAACTCATCAGTGCAAGCTACAAATACAGAGCTACAATGCTTTAGTTAATATCTGTAACTGGATTTCCAGAAAAAAAACATTTACATGTTATTTTCTGATATTTATTTATTTCTGTTTAAGTTTTAATCTGTCATCTCCATCAAAGGGTGACCCCCAGTTAAATTCTGTTATTGGATTTTGACTGAACATAGAAAATAATAATTCTATATACATATAATAATTCTTGAACTTGGAGTGGCATGAAAGTAGTGCTGGTGTATAACTGTATCAGACAATACAAGTGCATTTTTTTACCACTTCGGTCAGTGGATCAATAACTGAGAAAAAAAATACAACATTCAGCTGCTAACAAACTAGACAGAGAAACCAATGAATGTGGTCTGTGTGTTAAACTGGACAATAATGTATGATGTCTTTATAATAAAATGGTTTATGAGTGTGTGTATGTATGTATATTGTAAATGTATAAAAATAATTCAGACTTTACAGTATAGTTTAGTACTAATCTTGATGTAAACCTACTTGTCAAATTAAGGTTGTGAAAAAAAAAACAAAAAAAAACTTTACTTCTATAAAACCTGTTTCTTACAAGTTGTTTCTTGTTTGTGCTAGGCTGTTGGAAACCACCCTATTTGGTCAGGTACAACAATTACTAGAGAAAAAGGTGATATTCATATAAGGTAACAATCATCTTTTATCATCATACATCAATTGGACTGGCGGTCCTGCAGGACACCCTTAATGGACTCACATATAGTTTTCCAGTTGTTAGTTTTTCCATTTGTTTAATATCTGTACATGGCTGTCCTACACTGTTGTTGCTGCCTGGCCGCTCAAGGAGGATGAGTCCCCCACTGAGTCTTGGTCTTCCCAATGTTTCTTCCTTAAATAACAACATAAAAGGGAGTTTTTTCTTGCCACTGTTGCTTCGGCTTGCTCTTTGGGGGTTTAAAGGCTTTTCATTCTGTAAAGCTGCTTTGTGACAATGTACTATTGTAAAAAGCGCTATATAAATAAATAACTTGAACTTGAACTTTTAATTGCTGCAAACGTATTGATTGGTTAATTTACTGTGGGGTAAGCTGCAGATGTGTATTTGGATACAGGTGTCGGCAGGAGTCAGAAGATAAAGACTGCCGTCTGCGAGAATTGATGAGGAAGCTGCAGAAGCAACAGCAGCAACATGAGGAGCTGGTGGAGAGGAATGAGGAGCTGGAGGCGCTGTTGGGGGAGGTGCAGAACAGAGCTAAACTAGAACAAGACTGTCATGAGCGGGAACTGGACATCTTGCAACAAAAGGTCAGTGAGGTCCATCTGGTGGCTTACACTGCTAATTACCTTAAATGGGTTATGGAATAGGGCGGCACGGTGGCTTAGTGGTTTAGCACGTTCTCCTCTCAGCGATAGGGATTCCCGGTTCGAATCCCAATCTGGGTGGAGTTTCCGTGTTCTCCCCGTGTCCATGTGAGTTTCCTCCGGGTTCTCCGGTTTCCTCCCACAGTCCAAAAACATGGGTCAAGGTCAATTGAATTCTTCAAATTGCCCCATATAGAGTGTGTTTGTGTGAGTGTGTGTGTGCCCAGGGATGGATTGGCACCCTGTCCTGGGTGTATTTGCCCAGCGGCCAAGACGTTTTCCCCTGGATGGACATGGAGAACCCCACCGCGACCCTAGTAGAGGATAAAGTGGAAGCTAATGGATGGATGGGTTATGTAATACCTTAAATGTAAATGGGTTTATCAGCTTTGCTGACTGCTGTCAAGTTTTGACTTTAAATAAAAAATTACCAAATTTGCTGTGTAATTTATTTTTACATAAATAATTTTGTAACCAGGCGGCACGGTGGCTTAGTGGTTAGCACGTTCGCCTCTCAGCGCTAGGGATTCCCGGTTTGAATCCCCATCTGGGTGGAGTTTCCATGTTCTCCCCGTGTCTGCGTGGGTTTCCTCCGGGTTCTCCGGTTTCCTCCCACAGTCCAAAAACATGGATCAAGTCAATTGAGTTCTCCAAATTGCCCCATATAGAGTGTGTATGCGTGCGTGTCTGTGTGAGTGAGTGTGTGCCCAGAGATAGATTGGCGCCCTGTCCTGGGTCTATCTGCCCAGCGCCCGAAACGTTCTCCCCTGAATGGGCATGGGGAACCCCACCGTGACCCTAATATAGGATAAAGCGGAAGATAATGAATGAATGAATAATTTTGTAACCTTTCCAGATTTCAAATTTGGAAGTGGAGCTCAATGTGAGGAAACCTGTGAAAAATCAGGATCAATCAAGGTCAGAGGTAGGTGCTTTCAGCTGGATGTAGGGGTTACATGGATTTACACAACATCTCTGTCACGACATGTTCATTTAACAAAAAAAGTATAGAAAAATACAGATAAAACAAAATTTTATATATATATATATATATATATATATATATATATATATATATATATATATATATATATATATGAATTACAAACAGGTAAACATATAAACTCAGAAATATGGCTGATGTTATATATAGTTCCATTTGCTGTCTTTAAGCATCTATAGCCACATATTTACATTGTGATCATATTAATTTTATTTAAAGCTTAAAGATGGTGTTGAAGAAAGACTGATATTTCTCGAGTCTCGTCTTGCTGAAGAGAAAGACTGGCGAAAACGATTAGAAGTTGATTTGTCAGTGGCCCAGTCCTCCCTTAAAAAAGAGAGACAGGTAACTTGCTTACAGCTGCCATGGATAAGGAAGAAAGCAAATCTGTTAATACTTAATAGTTTTATTATTTAACATGCAGTTTATATGTGTATTGCATTACATGGGAATGACCCAGATTGTTTTCTAATGTCCAGGCATCGCTCAGAGAGCATGAAGAGCTGAAACATTCACGCATTGAGGTACAGCGTTTACAAGCTTTGTGTCAGCAAGAGAAATGTCTGAACCAGAGTGTGGCCCAGATCAAGACAGAAAAAGGAATTTTAGAAGAAAAGGTAATGAGATATTATCCATTTTCTAAACTGTTTATTCAAACTGGGATTGCTGAAATGTTGGAGCCTTGCCCAGTACTTATTGGGCAAAATGGTGAAAAAGGCTTGAATCAGCAAGATTTGAGACCAGCAAGCAATGCAGTGCAGTTGTTGAGTTGGGAGAGGTTCTGCAGAACGTGTTTTAATAGTTCAGGTTGCTTTAACTTGGTGTTTGTGACAAATCCTGATGTTTCCTTTAAACAAAATGTCTGTAACTGAAAAACCCCAATATGAATCAATATGATTTTATACTTTATATTTAGGCGAACTTGTGAATATTGTCTTTTAGGTAGCTCAATTGGAACGTGCTCAAACACGACTTCAGAGCCACCTGGCACAGCAGACAGAGGGCAGCAGAGCACAGGAGGATCTGAGGCAGAGCAGGGAGCAAGTGATGGAGCTTAATGGTTTAGTTGAGCAGCTTCGCACTGAGCTGTCTAAACTAGAGAAAGACCACAGCTCGCTGAGGTAAGCAGCATTTCAGAATATAAGTCTCTATTTCACCAGGACTATATGAACATCTGAAATATTCAGGTGGCTTTTTAGGACTTTATTTCATGGTGGCTTTATAATTCAAATATGGAAAAGTGTTTGGTCAGACATGAAACAAAGTCAGAATGTTGCAGCCATGTCAGGATTATGTTATTATCTTTTGAATGAAATCCCATGGTAAGCTGGACACTCTGCACTTATTTGTGTTAGGGATGAGATGGTGGAGAAGCGCAGAGAGGTGATGGAGCTGCAGGCTGAGCTGAGCGTCAGAGCACAGGAACAGCTGCAGGCTGAGGGACAAACTGAGAGACTTGGTCTAGAACTGCAACTCGTAAAGGAACATCTTTCGACCAGGCCGGACAGAAAGCCTGACCCTAATGAGGAGCTCAACCAGGTAAGACTCCCACAAGATATCCCACAATCTGAGTTTAAATACATGTCTCATTTCATCTCTGCTTTAAAAATACTGCAACATAGCATACTGGTTGGCTGAGTTTCCCTTCAGTGTACCGTCCAAACTATACACAGCTTGACCTATCTGCTTCCTGCTACTTTCCCAGGTGGTGTGTGACAGTTTACAGAAAAGTAAACTAAATGCCAGCCTGGATGAAGAAGGACTTCTGGCCATTCAGCACCAGTTCACTCTGCAGGCTCAGGTCACTGAGGCACAGGCCCGTGTCAAGGTTAGTCATGACAACAGTAACTAGTCCGTCCATCCATCCATCCATCATCTTCCGCTTTCCCTATACAGGGGAGAACGTCTCGGGCGCTGGACAGATACACCCAGGACAGGGCGCCAATCTATCACTGGGAAAACACTCACTCACACAAACACACTCTATATGGGGCAATTTTCAGAATTCAATTGACTTGATCCATGTTTTTTGGACTGTGGGAGGAAACCTGAGAACCCAGAGGAAACCCACGCAGACACAGGGAGAACATGCAAACTCCACCCAGATTGGAATTCGAACCCAATCCCTAGCGCTGAGAGGAGAACATGCAAGCCACGTGCCGCTCCAGTAAATAGTCTTTAGTCTTAAATTGTTTTGCAACCTCAACGCTCATTTCTTCTCAGAGACAATTTTCATCAGTAATTACGGCTTATAAAGGTTAATGAACTGATGAGAATGGAATGGAATAATTTAATGTACAGTGACTAATTCATCCAGTTAAAATTCAGTGACTGATTCTAAAGTCTGAATTTAGATATCCTACCACTCCTGACATAATTAAATGGTTTGTTGTTTCCTTAGGTTCAAGATTCGGTGCTTCAGCAGAAGGCAGAGGAGAATAAGCAGTTAAAGCAGGACCTACAAAGAACCCAAAACCTCTTCACGTCAGCTGAACGAGAGCTGCGTTACGAGAGAGAGAAAAATCTTGACCTTAAAAGATATAATGCACTTTTAGAACAAGAGAAAATGAAGGTGACTTTTAAAAAATTAACACACAGCATGAAACAGAGGTGCATTAAACTGTGACTGTGATTTCATGTGTTCACTGCTTAGTTTTTGGGTGATGGTGGAAATGAAAGTTATTAACATCTTGTGAAATGCTTGCTTTATATATTTTGGCTGCTGGACTACAGGCACTAAATATTTACTGTAGTTTATGCAGTTTTTTTTTTAATTGTTTGCAACAATTTTAAACTTGAGATGTGACATCTCAGTGTGTGCTTCTGTGATTTTTATTTTTAGCTATGTGCAGAGCTGAAGCAAACTCAGGTGAAACTGTCCCACATAGAGTCCAGTGCAACAACAAAGGCAGCGGATCTGGAGGAGCTGCAGCAGAAAACACGGGATCTGGAGCTTCAGCTGGCCAGAAGCATCCAGAACACACAGAGCTGCAATAGCCTTAAAGAGGAGCTTAATGCTGAAAGAGCTCGAGTTATTGCAGCAGATAAGAAGGTTAGTAACGGAAGATGATCAGTCACAGGTCTGAAAGTTACTGTTTACAATGTGTAAAATATGAGAGAAATGTAAACTAATCACTTTCATGTCAATTTACTTGTCCTAATTGTCGCAGAGGAAATGGAGCCTATCCCAGTGTGGATTAAGCGATAGACAGGGAAACAGCCTGTGTCAATTGTCAGTTGTCAAAGTGTCAATTAATTGAACTGCAATAACAGAAAAACACATTCTTATTCAGATAAGACTTCATATCACGAATTAACTTGTCATATATACAGTATTTATATATATATATATATATATATATATATATATATATATATATATATATATATAGACTGTTGAAGGAAACCTACAGACATGAAGAGAACAAACAACTCCACATAGAATTTACTGAAGTTACTTATTATACCAGAGATGATTTAGCCAAGTAGCAACACAATCACTCTCTATGCCGCAGTGTTGTACTGTACATGTTTGACCTTTTGATGTTACATGGAACTTGTGAGATGACCAAAGCATGTTTGTATGCAGGCATTAGAGCTTCAACAGCAACTGAAGAATGCTCAACATCAACTGCGTCTGGAAGAAGCCAAAGCTGGAGAGACCAGCAAACTAGAAAGAGACAGCAGAGACTTGTCTGATAACCTGTCCTGCCTCCGTGCAAAGCTGCAGGAGGAGAAGCTACAGAGGTATCAAAATCTCAATGCTCAAAATCTCAAAGCTCAATGTAAACCGTTGAAGTTTTTCTATATTTTTGCACAAATTTGACCTAATACCTTATAAAAAAATAAACAAGCCTTAAAGTTAGACAACCAGATCAAACAAATTTCTAAAACTTCTCAAAAATATCACAGAGGAACATCAAAAAAGAGATATTGATGCTCAACAGGTTAAAACGTTTCCATCCAAAAAGTTTGGCTGTCACACATCTACCACTCTACCATTATACTGCCCCTGAAATGGCTGACCAACAACATTCACTCTATGAGTACGATGTGTATTAATATGTGATGACACAAAGAAACCCAAGGTTTCATTGGTTAATTCTAAGGCCTATGAGTGAACAACACTGGACAATAATGGTGTGCCTGGCGGGGTAACGAAACAAAATCCACTGCCATTGAAAAAAAACAACATTGCTGCCCATTTGCAGTTGGTTTAAGAGAATATAAACAAGCCAGGTTGTTTTGTGATCTATCTTACCTACTGTGCTTACACACAGAGGAATTTCCCCTCACATTCAACCCATCTGTGCAGTGAAACACACATATACACACACACTGGTATAGTGAGCACACGTTCCCGGAGTGGTGCGCAGCCCTGTACACAGCGCCTGGGTGGACAACTGGGGTTAGGAGTTTTGCTTAAGGCCACTTCAGCCATGGCACTTGGTGGGAGCGGGGACCTTCAGGTTACAAGACTGGTTCTTTAAACCACAAGCCTATGACTGCCCAGGGAGTTTCATATTGAATCTTGAATAGGATTTAAAGTATTTAACATTCAACATTCAAAGCTCATCCCACCTGTGATGCATTGTGTCTTTAGTGTTATGATTTGGACCTGTTTTTACATTAAGTCCAGAACAGCTTGGATGGAACAATGAATGCAGGGAAATTTATAGCAGAAATGTCAGGACACAGTGTAGACTTGTACGCAATCTGTCCGGAAGTCAGCACCACTTTGTTTTTAAACTTTTAGTCTTTACCTGAACCGGTGTGTCTTATATGTTTACAGGAGGTTAGTGGAGCAGAGGGAAGAAGACTTGCAACAGCAGGTTCGCACTCTGCGTATGAATGAAGCGAGTCTGAACCGTGTTAACTCTGAGCACGCACATCGTTCCCAACAGCTGGAGACACATCTGCAGGTCCTGGAAACTGAGCTGAGCTCGACCAGGGAGCAGGTCAGTCTTGGTTTTATTTCATCAGTCTGATATTTGCTTACTCAAAGTTTAATTACTCATGACCACACACACAAACGAACAAACATTAACATTAAAAACCTGATTCAGTAACCAGACAACACCGAAACTCTTAAATAACAGGTCAGAACCTGCAGAGTTCTCTTTTCAGTGGATGGAATTTAGCACCGCTCTCTGATTATTGGGGGCGGGCAGGCAGGGTGTAACAACACCAGGAACTGCCCAGTTCAAAGAAATAATGCTTACGTAACACATCTTACTTCACAACTGGAAGATTTTTTTTTTTTTTTCAACTCTGTTGTTTTTCCTACCTGGAAAGTGAACCTGGTTAGTTCAATCTCATGCTGTGAGAGCACGAAACCACCACTATACCACCATGCTACCCATCTATAAATGCAGATTTCTGTAAAGTGGTTTAACGAAAAATGTTGCATAATCTATTACTGTATAGATGTCTTTCACTTTTATATATGTATATTGATTTTTATATTTAATTATGTACATTAAATTAAATAATATTACATATTGCACTTTTGTTAAGATTCTAACTACATAACATTGGCTCTGTAAATCTAATCAAATCTAATCTTTGAGTACCAGTGTGTTAAATAAAAACACAATCTAAGTACACTGTTACGTTCTGTTCTACTCTGTGAATCCCAGTGTAGCATGATCTGTTAGGAATACATTTTCTGAACAGTCTGTTTTGCTTTGCAGCAAAAGCTTAGTCATAAAAACTGCCTCCGGCTTGAAGAAGAACTTGTGTCCAGCCAGCAGGAGACAGAAAAATTGCAAGAGGAGTTACAGCATGTTTTCCATCAGCTGGACGTTAACATCAGGTAAAGGCTCAATAACAAGCTGCTATACCATCAGATCAGTGTTCCTGTAATCATAAGGCTGGGGTAGGATTTCACACAATAAATTTGTGAATATGCTGTTCTTTTGCAGGCGATACAACGAAAAGCACACTTTGCAGAAAAACAAACTGCGCAGAGCTAAGCAGCTGTTCATAAATGTGACTGCCCAGCGAGATGTGAAGATCCAGAAGCTGGAGAGTGACTTAGCTCTAGCACTAAGTCTGTCAGAGAAGGTATGCTTTTTATGCATTTCATTAGCATTAAAATGTAGAAATACTGCATCTAAACACTGACTAACCACTAAACAATGTACTGGAAAGGAAAAGGACTGGATTAGGACAGTGACCGAGGAGAATGACCAACTGCTGCTCGAGAGGCGAGAGCTGCTGAGAAGAATGACGGAGGCTGAGGAGATGGGAAGCAATGGAATTAGAACAGCAACAGACACACAGCAAAGGTGTGCTTTTTTATGTTAGTACAGTTCTGGGATACACCAAATGTATGAAATGCTGAAAATGTCCAAGAATTTGAAAAAAAATGTGGGATTGGACTGAAAATGTGAAGAAAAAAATGATATTAAAAAAAACCTGACACTGTTCACATTTAACAGTTTAATATGTTATTATTCCACCTTAATCCACCGGAGCATGTTGAAGTTTTTGCGATGTTCTTAAATACAACACATAAAAGCATAATCAATATAAATCCCACAAGCATGTATTCAAGGTTCAAGTAAAATACTTTGTTTATTTATTGATTGATTTAAGTAATATGGTTATACTGAAGTTTTGGAAGGCGGGGCGTTCAATTATTGTTTCTTTCTTTGCTCAAATTTTTTTTTTGCTGGTTTGTCTGCTGGGACGTTAAAATGTTCAGTCATCAATAAATATATATATATATATATATTTTTTCCTTCAAAAACAAATACCATATTCATTTAGATTATTCAGTGTATGCAATGGTAAAAAAATGAATCCCCTGTATGGCTTTGGCCACACCCAGGACAGGGCACCAATCCATCGCTGGGCACACACTTGCTCGTACAGACACACACACACAAACACACTCTATATGGGGCAATTAGGAGCCTTCAATTTACCTTGATCCATGTTTTTGGAAACCAGAAAACCTGGAGCAAAACCATGCAGACATGAGGAGAACATGGAAACTCCACCCAGATTGGGATTCAAACCGTGAATCCCCAGCGCTGAGAGACAAACGTGCTAACCACTAAGCCACTGTGCCGCCTATAAAATGTTATTTGAATTTATATTTCAACTAGTTTTAAGAATCCTCTTAAGAATTTTTTCAGAGTTGCCTGCGTGTACACACACACACACACTCACACAGGGTAGGATATTAGAACTGTTCTATCTGATAATGGGGAGGTTGGCACCTCAATAAAATGGGTCTAAACATTTTTTTTCCCCAAATGTACAGAGGTCTTCACTAAAACATTTAATTGGTGTTATTTTTTACCATCAGATGCTTTTTCTCAAGGTTTATCTCAGCCTTTTGATTAAAAATCTCATTTACACATTTACTTGCTTAAACGTTGACATGTTTGGTCTTGCTTCGTTTATGGTGCAAGCATCAATGTGTGCTTTAGGTTGTACCTGAATAAGAATGTTAAAATTTCCATCCTAGGGTCAAAGTCCTGGAAATGGAGAACAAACAGCTTCAAGACAAAGCTCTGAATCTGGTAAATCAAATTGGACTTTTGGAACGTGCACTGAGGAATCTTCAGTTGGTATGTTGTGTGGAATGTTTGAGTTTTCACCCTTTAAATATAGTAAAAAAAATAAAGGAATTAAAAAGTAGTAAAAATATTGTAATTTTCATTTAATTAATAACTGATTAAGATAACTGTATCAAAATTCAGTGACATGTTTTTTACAGGAGGTAGCAAAACTCTTTCCTTCAGGAACACCACCTGATGGCCTGATACAGATGCATCCAAGGTATATTGTGTGTGTGTGTGTGTGTGTGTGTGTGTGTGTGTGTGTGTGTGTGTGTGTATTCACCAGTGTGTATTATCATCCACTTTGTCCTATATTAGGGTCGAGGTGGGGTTCCCCATGCCCATCCAGGGGAGAACGTCTCGGGCGCTGGGCAGATACACCCAGGACAGGGCACCAATCTATCACTGGGCACACACTCACTCACTCAAACACACTCAATATGGGGCAATTTGGAGAACTCAATTGACTTGATCCATGTTTTTGGACTGTGGGAGGAAACCGGAGAACCCGGAGGAAATCCACGCGGACACGGGGAGAACATGGAAACTCCACCCAGATGGGGATTCGAACCGGGAATCCCTAGCGCTGAGAGGCGAACGTGCTAACCACTAAGCCACCGTGCCGCCGTGGGTGTGTGTGTGTGTGTGTGTATATATATATGCGTGTGTATTTGTGTATAAATGTATATCATGTGTTTTCTGTTGTGAAATTTTACTGAAGTCCAAAGCTCGGGCTGTGTGATTCTTGGGGACTATTGGATGCCATCTGCAAGGCCAAAGTGGGGGATCATGTGAAAAGCTTGGAGTCTTCTCTCTCTTTGCCGACATCCCAGCCTTCTGAGATTGGCTACCTGAATGTGAGCTCGCCCATGACCCCTAATATCACCCTGGATCAAGAGAACTGCAGTGTTTCCAGCGAAGATGCTTAAAAGAATTTGCCAGAAGACTTCAGTAAGTTTGGACTCTGATGTCATTGTGTCAAAATTTTCCAGATGGTTTAATCTGAAGTCTGAAACAGATGATGGCTGGTTACAAATCGGTTCACTTGTGACTGATCTGCTTTAACGTAGAAAAACAGTCAGTTCATGTTATGCTGCGTTGGTAAAAACAGAATCCTGCTCTGAAAAATGTGCTCACTAACTTAAAACCAGAAAACTTTCTTACAACAATGTATCAGAATCATTTTATATCTATTTTTATTGTTCGCCAGTTTTATAATTAACCCTTGCCAAAAGAGATTCTTCCTTGTAGGCACTGTGACAGTTTTTTTTATTTATTTTTTTAAATAAACTTTTACCAATAATTATCCATCTTAGACAGAGTTAACAAGGTCACATGCAGTTCTTTCCAAATTAAAAGTTAAATCCTAATGATCATGTGTGATATAAATTGGGATTAATCTATATATAGCTCAACTGTGCTGTTCATGAGGAAACATTTAAAATTTTATTTTTTGAGACCCATATTGGCATTCTCTTGGCTAAAAGCTGTTTTGTCAATGATATTTTTTGTTATTCAGTCTGGAGATATCACAATATATAATATAAAATATCATAGATCATCATTACATTTCAAAAACTTAAATAGCCCTAAATTGCCCTTTTTAAATTCACATACAGTCTTTTAATATAGCTTTGCACAAAGATCCATACATATTCAGTAGCATCGATAAAATGCTTCTGAAAGAGTTATCCATTTGTTAATATAATTGATGTGGAAACAGATTTTATATATTTTTATGTTCATATGTTTTTTTTTTGCCAACCCTGACTGTTTTAGCCTAATTTGTCTTATCATTTGGTATCTGAATTCAACTAAAGATATAATATTTCAGTGCATTCCCAGCAAATTGCCCTTCCACCTTTAATAATATATCAGAGGTGACATATTTTAGCTATACATACATGCTTATACATACTATACAATATATAGTTAAAATTATTGTTTCTGGTGGAAATTATTGTTTCTCTAAATGAATGAAATAATATGAAGATTACTTATTTTTAAGACTTAATTTTAACTATTTCCAAACTAAAGCTAAAGGTTAAATTAAATTCTCTAAAAAGCCCATTTTATTTCAGAAGCAGGTGGATGGAGATGGCTTAGTTGTTGTTTGAGGTTACTTTAAGTAACTTAAGTCTTATGAATTCTTGAAAAAAAATGTGTAAAACTACGGTACAAATGTTACATGCCTTGTAGATTTAGTTTTATTATTTTTTTATATTTATAATGCTTGAGAGAGAACTTGTACTATGTACATAACATCAATTTGCTTAAGCACTTTTTAATATTAAACTGTTAATTGTTTACAGTAGGAAAACCACTACATTAATGAAATACAGTAGAAGAAACTTTGAACACCTATCAGATACCATGCTCCTAATGCATAACAAATTAAAACTGACATTGTAATGTACGTACATTCATTTTATATTATCCAGAAGAGTTGGAAATGAGAGGGAGACATGCGATCATCCCTCACATGTTGGAACAATGGGATTTAAACTTAAACCTTACAGATTATAGTTAATGTTGAAAAATAGCTGAATGTGAATATTATAAATACAATTAAATCTAAAATAAAATGCATACGATTGTGTATATGGTTTGGGGTGTGAGCCATGTGGGTGTACGCAACAAATATATACAAAGCATAATTAGGGTTGTCCAACCTCAGTCAATTATTGTTTGGAAAAAAGTTTCAGAAGTCAAAGCCTTGAAATTTGAATCACCTGATGATAATTAACACGGCATAACAAACTAATTAAAGTTCAAGACCTTAAAAAGAGTATTCAAGAGTTCTAATCCCCTCATATTTATATACAAATAAACGAGGCCTGTGACCATTAGGTCAAATATGGGGTTTGGAATGTTCTGTATATGTTCTCGTCCTCCATGTTATTGCAGTTTGACTGCGTGCCTATTTTAAAATGACTGTATTACGGTAGTTTTTTTTGTCTGATGACTGAAATGAAATATACACGGTACATTCGTTTTTTTTGTTAGTGCCAGAATCTTAAGCCTGTAAATCACAGTTCCCAGTTTGAAGGTCAAACCATTAGTTTAGAGTCTGAAGGAGGAGTACACTATTAGAGGTTTATATCACAAATAAATTAACTATAATCAAAAAGTATTGGTTGCAGCTGATCTTTATTGTTGTTAGGTGTGTTAAGTTGTGCAGTTTAGTCTAAACTAAATTAAGACAACTAGTGTGACAAAAACAATATAATCAATCACAGTTCTTTTAATAAAAAACATGTTTAAGTATGTTAAGTATTGCACTACAAGCTTTTAAACCATGTATCTACAAAATCAGCTGTAGTCTTATTAATGCAGCCTTTTTATTTTAACCAAAATGTGTTTTTTTTTTTTTTTTTTTTTTTTTTTGTGTGTGTGTGTTTTACATGCATATAATGAATGACCTGAAGTACACATGTAGTGACCATGTGTTTCACTGTTCAGACAAATTTTATATCTGTTCCTGCTTCATTGAACAAATGTATTTTCTTATTAAAGTGATTTTCATAACTGCAAATTTACAAAGGACTGAGGTATCATCTGAATAATAAGCACAATGGACACTCCACTCCATCTCCATTTTAACCATGAAATTTAACACAAATGTAGTCTAAAGTGGTTTTGTGTTCTAGAGAGTGAGACTGAAGTTTCTGAACTGTTACGTTATTATATTTAAGATTTTTCTCATTTTAAATATTAAGTTAAATGGTATTTTGTCCACATATTTTTGCCCACGTTGACCTTGGGTTTGTTGACTCTTAATCATATACTTTAAACTTCTTTTATGGCATTCGAACAAGGCAATTATATAACAGTCTGGGTTTATTAAACAAGATAGAGATACAAAGTGTTTTGACATTGGAATATTCTAAATTAAATTCATTGTATAGTCTGTGCATAATGAACCAGATCTTGGAGACCATAATGCAAGACAAACGCGTGACAACATAATTCCTAGACATGTATAATAATGTTTTAGTTAACAGTTAATAACAATTACGGTCCATGCGAAACAAAAAAGATTAACAAGACTACTGAAAACACCAACATGAAGGAAGAAAGTTTAGTGAAAATCATGGTACAAAAATACATGATAAAAATGATGGGTAATAAAAAAAATCAAAACTTACAGAGATCATTATTAATAACTGAAAAAATACAGATAAAAGTACACTATCTAACCTCTGTAGTTTGCGCTATTAATGAATACATGATATACGTTATAGTAAATGCACACTTCCCACTGATATAGATTTAGACCAGTAGCCAAATGGGTAAAACGTTCTGGAGTCGTCCGTTAAAGTCCCAGTTAGACTGTATTGTTTAAGAGCTTAATGAACGATGACGAATGACAAAAGAAATGAAATCACAAATCACATTTTACCAGTTTGCTAAGAGCAATATGTAAAAATAAAAGAAAATGCCTGAAACGCTTTTACTGGGGATTTGATATGTAAACATGCTCGTTTCTTTGTATAGATTTCTACGGACTTTTTTGCACACAATGAGAACATTCCTCCAGCAAACACAATCGTTCCAAACATTTAAACACAAAATATCTTTATTCTAACATTTAATGAGGGTGTTTGAATTGGAATGTTACAGCGCTGATGCTTCAGGTGCGAGTAAAAAAACAAAACAAAAAATAACCACTGGGTTTATTTTAAGGTGCTCACTGATGTATTTCCAAACCTTTAGTAACTCAAATTAAAGTGACATACTCACTCAAGTAAACGTACTTTAAAGAAGCAACAACTTGAGGAAGCAATACATTTTGGAAAACCGTAACATCAGTAATAATGAAAACAGGTAATGCTTTGTTAGAGAACATACTTTCTGGCAGTATTTTTTTAAAATCCATTAAGAGCTTAACAAGCGACTGGTGATATGATCAAACAAAAACAAAGCCTGTCTTAGAAATAGCCTTTTAGTTCAAAACTATGCTTTTACAGTGAAGGGAAAAAAAAACAGTAATCAAACCACGCCATCAAGATGTGTACAAGAAAACTAATATCTAGATGCAGCATGTAAGCAGCATCTGCACCTTCACTGCAAAACTGTCAGGGACAATAAACTGCATGCAAAATATTTATTACAAAACAACATGATTTCTATAATAGTCATGGTTAATTATGCAGATATGCAGTTACACTATATGGCCCATAGCATTTGGGAAACCTATCCATCAATCATATGACATGCCTCTCTCTTGCAGCTGTTCGCATCTAACTTTATCTAAAGAAACCATCTCTTAATGCTTAAGGTTGTACCTTTGTGAAACTTTCTGTGATTGTTCACTGATGCTGGATGATTAGATTTGGATAGCAACAGACAATACAATTCATCTGATGTCAGAATACCGTTCAAATTCATTTTTTTAATCCTTCTTTGGCTAAAGGGAGACTAAAGAAACCGTGCTAAAAACTTAATACAAAATTAAAGAATAATTGTCTTTTTTTAACCTTATAAACACATTTAAATATTAAATACTAAACTTTTTTTTTATAGCGATGACCCTTTTTTTTTAATAAAAAATTCATTTTCGGGAATTCTATTAATTTTGTAATGTTATCAGATTTTGTACACTCAGCGGTGCAATTTTCTACAGGTTTCTTTACAAGTATTTCAATAGGAGTTGAGGGCCAGAGATTCAGAATAAGACCAGTTCATTGCTTTGTGTCACCAAAAGCTGTTGCACTTTGTCGTTTAATTACATCAAGATTGTTATACAAAATAGAAATACATGAATTATTTTAAAAGGTGCAAAGAAAGCATTTTAGAATTTTATCTACAAAATTCTGCACCCATTTGTTTTTTTTTTAAATAACTAAAGGTTTGTTTTTTTTTTTAAAACAGTTGATTGGAGTCATGACTTGAAACACACAATGTTTTGCTGATGATGCGAGGAGCACCTCTTAATAAGCCAATAACGGACAAAACTAAGCTTATGTACAACATCCAATTCAAAATGTTAGGAAGCAATTGCAAAATTTGGCAACTATTTACACTTTAGTAATTTAAATTCTTGTTTAACACTTTTATAAAAACTATATATGTACAGTAATTCAAAGGGCAAGGATTAAAAAAAACATTTAAGCTGGTGAATTAAAATGTCTTTGTCATTTTGAGCTTTTAAATGTGATATTTTCATGAATAACCAAAATAATAACCTAATGTAATTACTAAAACATGGTTATAATTACAGGATTACTGCTGTTGCTGTATTGCTGTAGAAGTAAGCAAAATGGTCATAGAATGTAGACTGCTTACTATTCAAATAATAGTAGAGCAGTGAAATTTTATAATCAGCAATTCTTAAATATTAAGATCAAGTCTTTAATTTAAAAACAAAGGGATGTGTGATTATTTTAACATGCTGTTAAACTGTATTTCATTATGGCCCCTTTCCATTGTTGTTGCTTATTGATATTGTGGCTAGATATTATTGTATGATTAGTACCAGTTTAAATTTACGTAAGACATTTTATTTACTGTTCATACACTATATGGACAAAAGTACTGGGACATCAACACATTACATATACATGAGATTTTCAGAACATCCCATTCCAAATTGGTCCACTGTTCATGGCTACAATAACATTCTTCTGGGAAGACTTTCTACAAGATATAAAGTGTCTATGAAATCTTTGCCCATCCATCCAAAAGAACACTTGTCAGACACTGGTGTTGGACAAATGGGTTCAAACTGTACTTAAATTTGGAAGCATACATTTATCCAAAAAGCTAATAGCATACATTTATCCAAAAAGCTAATACACCTGTAGCAATCGGACAGAATAAAACACTAAGATTTAATGATTAAGATGCGTGTCCCAAAACTTGTGCCTATAGTGAATGCTAAAATGCTTCTATTGTGGCTTTTCTTTTTGGTTTCCTGGAAATACGAAAAAAAAAGCAAGTTACTATTATTCTTTAGTAAACTCGATTTCCAGGCAAATAAACAAATTATTAAGTTTTATTAAGTATAATATTATACTATTACGATTTTTGAATTCCCAATGTTCAAATTCATTGTGGCTTTAAATAAGAAACCAAATGTTATAGAGCTCCTATAAATAAGTGCTTCTTTGTTGTTCATTTTTTAAATAGGAAAGGAACGGTAAAACTCGCTGAAGTGTCAGAATGCATTAAATCCATTAAAGCTTTGAGCTTTAATGAATAATATTCTGAGCAGGGCTTCTAGTTTCGGTGATATATTTCATTCTTGACACTGACGTGTTCACATACTGACCTATTGAATGGACAATGCAATTAGTAAAATCAAATGCTTAAAAACTCAACTGAAATATTAGATCTGCCTCCTGACTGAGGCAAGAAATCTCTTTAACTTCTGTGACATTGCACGTCACATCTTCAATGTAACTAGAACAAGCTTTTAGAGAGCATCCAGCCTTACTGCTGCTCTATAAACAAAGTACTCTGCCAAAGAGGAAGGACTGTTTCCTACAGTATTAACTATTGAGACTCTTAGTCTGTAACCTTTCCTCTGATCAACTACTTGATTTTACTATTGTGGTTGTATTAAGAGGGTACAAGGCGAGGGCGTTAATTATTATTATTATTATTATTAATGACTGATTATTATCATTATTAATGACAAGTTTTTGCTTGTAGAAAATGAATTCCTACTCACAAGATGCCAATGTGTTTAACCCTCGGGTTTCTTTTTTTTTATTACCTGGCATTTTTTTAGGTATGGTAAATAAATTACTTAAAATATTAAGTCAATATCCCAATTGCAGATTATTTATGGGAACAGAAGCTTCGCATGATTAATCAACACAATCCTTTGAATTCTGATGGCACCATATTTAACACAAACTGACAAAAGGCCATAATACTCCCTAAAAGAGTGCTGACTCTCCAGATCAAGGCCTAAATACTGGTCTGAAATCTCAAAACATCCAAATCCAACCCCAAAGACCCCAAAAGTGCATAAAGCATATCTTTGGATGTCTCCTAATACACCCTTGATAGCATAATGACAAAAAGCTAATGAAAATGGCATGTTATGTACTTGGAATGCATGCCTGCAAGTTCCGGTTTTGACTGAAGTCTGAGGTGAACCAGTCGCAGATCCAGGTATCTGATGATACTGTAGGTGAGCTGCTTTATCGATTCTTGTTAAATTACTAGACAAAGACTATGGCAGACGTGCTGTCCTTTAAACACAGCGCCACAGTAGGTCCATTTCTGCCGTGTATTTTAGGAACAGAAGAGCAGCGTGGTACACAGACGGTGAAGAGGTAAAAATTGGAACTGGAGTCTCAGATGAGAGATACACGTATGGGAACATTGGGTGATTCTGTTCGCTGGGGAGAGTGGTGACTAACCAGGTGCTCCACCACTGTGTGCTTGGACATGTGCTTCATAAGGTAGGTTTCCTAAAGATGAAGATGAGAAAACTGTAAACATCACAACACTGAAAATGCTTTAACTGTGATAGCAATTTCTTTTTTTTTTTTACCAGATTTTGAAGGAGGGGACCTCAAATGTATGAACAGGCATCAGATCTCCTTAAAAATAACTACAAATATTCTTAAATGTATGTATTGCATTATATATATATATATATATATATATATATATATATATATATATATATATATATATATATATATATATATATATATATTCATTCATTATCTCCCACTTTATCCTCTATTAGGGTCGCGGTGGGGTTCCCCATGCCCATCCAGGGGAGAACGTCTCGGGCGCTGGGCAGATACAACCAGGACAGGGCGCCAATCCATCTCTGGGCACACACTCACACACTTAAACACACTCTATATGGGGCAATTTAGAGAACTCGATTAACTTGATCCATGTTTTTGGACTGTGGGAGGAAACCGGAGAACCCGGAGGAAACCCATGCGGACACGGGGAGAACATGGAAACTCCACCCAGATGGGGATTTGAACCGGGAATCCCTAGCGCTGAGAGGCGAACATGCTAACCACTAAGCCACCGTGCCGCCCTATATATATATATATATATATATATATATATATATATATATATATATATATATACACACACACACACACAGACACACACACACACAATCTCCCCACAGCTTAGAGGCAATGCTCTACAGAAAGCTGTAGCATGTGCAATAAAAGGCCATGCAGAGAACGGTCTTCTCCGCCTGTTCACACAATGTGCCATTTAGCGGCAGCATTTATTTGAATTTGGTCCCCAGTTTTTCATATCTGTGTGAATACATGTACTCCTTGAGGGCAGGATACCAGCCAAATGAGGGGACAAAAAGTATTTTAAACCTTTTAATAAGCCCTTATTTGACTGCTCTCTAATTAGTTGATTTAAAATTATTTTATGGGTGCAGATTTCCGTTTAAAAAACTTATATTTTTAAAAGAGATTTTTTTTGGTTGTCTTTAACTTTAACTCGCTTTTAGAAGAAATTTGGGCGCAAGTGCTCAAAAGGCAGGGAATAGCTCAAAGACGGAATGCTCAAAGATAACATAACTTAAAATCTAAGCCTCTTGGGTTAGTAGAGCACACTCAGACAGTTCCAATATCATCTCTACTATCCCTTGGATAGATAATACAACTCAAAATGCAGGCAAAAAACCTCACAGAGTGCCAAGATTACCACATTTCAAGCATAAATAGGTTTAAAAAAATAATTGTGTTGAAAAGATAAATTACATAAAATTCAAATTCCCTGAGGGTTTCAAAACAATAGCATTATATTGTTTGTGCAATTACAAAACCAGTTAGTACTTACTGATGTATACGCACGACCACACATACTGCAGCAGTAGGCTTTAGCATTTTTGACTGCGTGGGCCGACAGGTGGATTTGTAGGGAGGCTGAGTCTGTGTAGGCACGGTAGCAGTTTGGACACTTGTACGGCTTGTCTTTGTTGTGTTGCCTCTGATGAGACTAGAAAATGATAAGAACATGTCTGGTAATTAAGTACAAGTCCTGTACAAACCTGACAAAAATACAAATGCACATAATTACAGACCATCTGTTTATTTACATAATTCATTAGTCCTCAGATGAAACTGTGGAATGTCAAACAACTCTGTGATACTGCTGGACTGAGATTAATCCACCAGCCAAAAATCAGCGTCCTCTACACAGCATGCTATACGAACAAGCTTTGCAACAAGGGATGAGCAACAATCCCTGACCTTTCTTTTATAAGGTAGGAAAATAATTAAGATATTTCTAAATTGGGCATAGTGTTTAAAAACCTTGCAGCACTTGTGTCTGTCTCTTGTACCATTATTGTGGTCCTAAGTTGGTCCAATATTTCCCACAGCACAAATTTACTGTCGTCACTACCTGTTACAGAACCATATGCAACCACTGATATTAGTTGTATGTGAAATTTTGGGCTTCCAACTTATGGACTTTGTATTTGAGCATCTAGGGCCAACCTTATGCCCAAGTAATGCATCATATTTCATATTATGTTTTGCTTTGACTTTGTTTTTTTATGACAATTTATGTTACAGATTAATAGTTTTCATTCATTGCCCAGGAATATGATATTTTGATATTCAAATGTTTACTCTCATATATACACAATTTGTTTATATTTACTTACAAAAAATATATTATTTATTAAATTATCTCTTAAACAGTCTCATCATGTAGGTCTATACTTCCTAACGCTGCAGCTATGACGTAGTCACGGTAATGTTGGTTCTAATAATATTCACTTATTTAACTAGTCACCCTTTACTTACTTGTAGATTTGACAGCTGCGTAAATGCTTTTTCACATCCGGGATGTGCACACTTATATGGTCTGTCTCCAGTATGAATCCTACAAGCATTATGTAAACAAATTAATGTAGTTACAATGATATTCAACATATTCAGTTGATACCACATACACATAAAATAAGAGAACACTTCAATTAGCAGACATATCTGTCCAAAAAGAACTTACATATCACAATGCAAGCTATTTGGGGTTTAACAGCTATGCGGAATGTTCTAGTTAGGAATGTAACCACTAAACTACTAGTACCCCACATAAAATGTTTAAGACAAGAGGGTAAACTGAACAAAGTTGTAGATTGTAGACAGAAAAATCCAGATTTTAGTTATGGTAACTTATATAAGTGTTTATATAAACATGCAACAGAATGCATTTGGAGTGTGCCTGTAGGTTTGAGTTCATTCTGTCATAAACACATTTGTGGGGTCGGACATTGAAATAGGATGAGTAGTGTTTTTTTTTCTTTTCTTTATTTAATAGGGTTGAGGTAAGGACTTAACACATCACACTAATTACACAATTTCCTTTAAGAAATTTGCCTTATGAAATCATGGACCCACAAATAAAAAAAAAACATTTTTTTTTGTATTAGGAAACATTAATTACATTACTTTATTAGAATATTCTAGCACACGAAATGAGCTATAAATATAAATAAGTATATACTATAACAGGACATTGTTTCCATAAGTTGTTTTCCAAAATATAAGGATAACTACAATAGTAGTAGTACAGAGCAGTTGTTTCATATTAGAGGTACTGACCTGGTGTGCTGCTGTAAGTGAGAGAGCTGCCGGAAGGAGTTCTCACAGTAGGAGCAGTGGTAAGGCTTGATTCCTAAATGAATCCGGAGATGCTGTGCTAGATATGAGGCATTGGCAAATGACTTGGAGCAATGAGGACACTTGTGGGGTTTGGCCTCTGTGTGGGACTTGGAATGAATCTGCATTTCTGACTTGTTAAAGAAGGTGAGGGGACATACTTTACACCTGCGAGGAATGCACAATTTCAGCATAATGAAAAGATATTTGAAAATTTAGGTTTGTTATAAACTTAAACCAAATCACTTCATATGACAAAGGCCTATTACTTATTATATAAAGATGGGCATTTCATATTTTTCCAATCAATCATATGTTCCAAACAAATTGTTTTCAAAGGTCATAAATAACAATAATAACAAATGTTATTGTTCAATAAAGGTAAAACTTAAAGGTTTTACATGAAAAAGAATGAGTACACTGACAAGAAACCTTTGCCCACTATTAGTGTAGTAGTGGAATTATTAGAAGTATTAGTGGAATTATCTATAATGTTACAGGGCTATTTATTTCTATTTCATGATGCTCATGGCATATTGCCAAGTGACGTAAACAGTGTTGCACATACAGGACAAAGTTTAAAAAAATGTCAAGCTTTTTTCATGTTCTCTCCTGATCTAAATATGTTGTACAAAAAAATTATTTTATTCTAAGAGCTATTTAAAAAAAATAAAATAAATATATATATATATTTTTTTAAATTTTAATAGCTCTTAGAATAAAATTATTTTATTATTTTGAAAGAAAAACCATGATAATTCAGACCTGTATGTTTTTCCCTCTTTGGCGATGGTGACTGACTGATCCGGACCTGAGGCCAGAATGGGGTATGGCACAACCAACAGTGGACCGGTGTTGTTCTCAGCTTTGATCTTCTTGCGGCCACGTGGGGCTTTGGGCTGTGCTCCCAGCATGCCGGCCAAACCCACACTCTTTACGTGATCCATACCAGGGCCACTGGCTAAACCTGATATCACATTTAAAGAGGGCACAGCTCCTAGCCGAATCTGACTACTGGATGTGGGAGTGGTGGATGTCATAGTCTCTGATGTACTGTGATTCTCAGCACGGGAAGTCGGCACCAGGCCTGTAGTTACAAAAATACAACATAGTTCTATATTTAGTATTTAAACAAATACCAGTGGGCAATGTTCTCTTTTTATAGTCCCAACTTTGAGAAGTAAACTTGCAGAACAGAAGTTTTTGTGTTTACAGAATCTGTGTTGGCTTACTCTGAGAACTATGCTTTCTTTCTAAGCACATATTCATGTTAGAAGGTGAATGGGTGATACTAATATGCTTATTGATACAAATGAACGTGTAAATGTATTTGTCTGTGTCTGCCATTTGATGGACTGGTAACCTGTCTACGGGATTTTACCACCTTTTGTCTTGCAAGAGATTGAAAGGGAACCCCATATCCCTGTTCAGAGGATGCATCTTAGAATGCAATTTTATTAAGTATGATTAAAAATGACTGCTAAAGACAGTTTTATTGTTTGACTCTTAAAACATACTATAAATCACCAGACATTAATGTAAAATAATATAATGTATTAACAGAATCTTGATCAAGTATTAAATGGGCATGTAACTTGGGATTTTTTTTTTGCCAAACATTTTGCCAGAGGATACAATAGAGCACTTTACTACATCTCAGTCAAATCCATTTGGCAGAACCTACCAACTGTAATTTAAACACAAAGACACTTTGTGAACAGCTAGTCTTTCAGGGTCAAAGACTGTCAGGTCACGGTTAGAGAACTGTGGAGAACATTCCAAAAACTTTCTGTGGCTTAAGAGTCGTGGGGTGTGGTACCTCAGTAACTATTGTTGGTGTATCCATATGAAGGTTGTGAGTTAAAATCCCGGGCAACTTCAGGTAACCTGGGATTTAAAGCCACAACCTTCATATGGATACTCTCTTTAATTGTGTGAAACTAAGTTTCAAGTGAGTTTGTCTGTAATCGTGTTGAGTCCAAGGTCAGAGAGGATACAATTTGTCTAAAGTCTTGAAGCTTTTTTTTAAAGAGGAAATTGCTAGATGAGCATATAAAACCACTTGTGTCCCAATTTCATTATTTGATAGCTTTAGTTGTCATTTCATAATGCATAATTTCTTCATGGAGCATTTTGACAATTCCAGTAACTTAAACCATCAATGGGGTGTGAATGGTATTTATATATTTGTACCAAATTATGGTGGTAAGGAATTACTTGTGACAGAAAACAGAGAAATGTAAAGTTAACACCAAGTAATTAAAAAAATATATTGTTTTCAAATCACAGAACAGAGGTACATACCTGACCGATGGTTTGCTCTAGCTGCTTGATCCACCGCTTGGCGCATATGCCAGTCTTCCCATAATCCTTTAGCCTTTAGAGCAGCCTTATCATCCATGTTCAAATCTTACAAATTGGAATGAATTAAACATGTTATGGTAGGTACCTGGTGTTTACAATTAAATTGTCATATTCTATATAGCACAATTACTTATTTTAATCCTTATTTAACCCTGATGAGTTGCTATAGGTTGCTCAGTACCTGGCACGGTGCTGGAGGCAGGACGGGCATGCAGAGCGACATCAGGCTGGGTGGAGTTGTGGCCTTGGAGACCTGGCACCTGCTGGAGTTTGGGAATTTGCATCATGTGCTGAGTTGTATCAGAGGGTGAAGAGGCCACCAGCAGGGTCTGCTGAGAGGGTACAGTGGTGGGTGGCAAATGTGCAGGTCTGATTTTTTCTGCCATCAGTTGCTCTTTGATCTTGTCGATTAGAACCAAGTTATCCAGCTGTAAAAAGCATGTGTTATACTGAAACTGGACACAACCACATTAGGCAGCATCAGGGCTCCTTCTGAGCGCAACAGTTTATTTTATTAGCATGGATTACTTATGCTGTACATGCCTACAAATCATAATGTTCTGTATGCCTCATGCAGAACCATCTGCACTCGTTGATTGTGAAACTGTTCACTTTAAAATGTCTGTTACATTTACTCAATTTATTTTAATGAGTACAGTCATTAATTAAATGCAGGCATCATCTGTTTTTCTGTATTTTAGATTTTTTTTGTTTCTTTTTTATTCGTTTTCTCAAATTAGGGTCCTGGGATCCTGGAGAACATCTTGGGTGAGAAAACAATCTCAAATGGACACAAACAAAGCACATAGCAGAAGCACAGAGAGAAATTCATGCATATCCATTCATTTCAATAAAAGGTAATGTTATAACATCTGTTATTTTATATTTGTTACATGCTTCTAACAAGTACATTTAAAGAAAAAATAGCAATAATGTAAAAGCCACAAAGGCAAACAAGCTCAAATATGATTTTATTTCCTTATGTGACACAGATCTCATTTCAATAACTGTATGGACAAACTAAATCCAATTATTTTAAGTCGGTTTTGGGGTCAGATTCATGATAGTCCCAAATTAAATAGAAATAGAAAAAGGAAATATAGGGAAGGCCATTCTTTTTTGCCCAAAAAGTGTTATTTTCTTTTTTTAGGTATAATATTTATATTTCATATAACATACATAAGAAATGTTTCAACTGACTAAAATAGTTGAGGCAATTATTTGATCACTTACCTGAGCAGGCATGGAGGGAGGTGGAGGCCAGAAGTAAGGATTATTAAATCGAGGCTCTGCCATGCTTTAATAATAATAAAAAAAATAAAAAAAAACCACAACATTTTAGAATGACCAGAATGACACAGTAAGCAATGCTTAATATAAATACAATAAATATTAAAACATCAACAAAATTCTATATAGTAATTAAATATTAATTAAAATGTTTAATAATGTTTGACTTTCGCTCCTAAAATATTGAAGGCCAGTGTGGAAACCTGCAGAGCATGTAAACATGTTTTTCTATTCAGAAAACTTATTTTTGCTTTTTACAACAATATTTAAAATAATTGATTGTATAATAAATAGGAAAATGACTTTTTATAAATAAACATTTTTGTAGACTTACTTATTAATACATCTATTAATACTTAATATTGCTATCTTGCTCTTTGTAAATTTATTTAGTGCAAAATTTTAAACCAAAGGTCTACAAATGTGCTTTTTCAAATAACAGGTTGATTTATCATTTTATTGACCTAACTACAACTTTTATGGCCTAATAAAACATGCTTTAATAAATTTTATGTTTAATTATTTAGTAAAGTAAATGTTACACAAATGTATTGTCTGTTCTCAAATAAAACATGTACAGGTTAAAATAATTTCAATTAGGTCTGCATAAATTCATTTAAGACAACTTCGAAAAAAGACAGAATATTGCTTTTTGAAATAACCCTAAACACTGCAGGATGCGTCTCTCTGACAAACAGGGTTTAGCTGGAGCGAGCTACTGAACCACTTTAACTGCAACTTTGAGTGCTAATGAAATGAGACCGGTAATGTAATTTCATACCCAATGGAAATGCAGTGCGATTTATTACATATTTCTATTATCGAATTAAACTTTAAAAATTGTAAGTCTAATTTAGGTCCAAAAACACACTAGTAGGTGAACTAGAAACCGTGCGAGTAAATGTGTTTGTATGTCTCTGTCTGTGATGTCTAGTGACCCATGCAAGGTGTTAACCCAACTTTTTATTAAACAGTAAAAAAAAAAATCAGATAATAAAATCTCAACGTGTCATCTTTTACATTCATACTGACAATATGGATATCATGCACATTTTGTACAAATTTCGTAATCCTAAATTCTGTATTAAAATAAATGTCTAATGCCACAGAAGTATGTGACCACACCTCTTGGCCTTCAAGGACTAAGTTAAGGCTATTGATTTTAGCAAAGGGAATGTTGTGTCATATTAACATTAACACTATCTTCAACCTGCAGACAAGTTCAAGTATTTTTATTGTAATTTCAACCATACAAAACAAAACAAAGTTCCTCAAGGAACAATGTGCTACATACAACAATCTACACAATGCAATATAAAGTGCCTAAATACAGGAGCATGTGCAATAACAGTTTATTTCAGTTAGCTCACAAACGTTTGTGTGACAAAGTAGGAAATGCACTTCTAAGCTTAGGTAAAATAAATACAGCAATACAAGTAATGCTAAATAGCTGGGTGGGGATAGTGCAATGCATTTTTAAAGGGCAGCTTTGTCAATTTGTCACTCTAGACAGGGTCCTCAAATTTAAGCTAGGCCCTTAAACCCACATTTTTCTGGGAATCCTATAACATTTTTATACTTTATACTCCACTAAGAAGTTGTTATGCAAGTTGGCTGTAGAAGTATATAAGTATATCTTAAATAACTGCAATATGTGCAGTCAGTATAGGGTTTTATCACACCACTGGCTGTTTTTGACCATCTGCTGCATATTTTGGTTAATGTACTATTTATAACTCAGCTTTGACAATGAAGTGTCAACACAGTGACTTTCTTTCAGGGTAAAAAAAAATGTCTACCATGACCATTTCACTCCATTGATCTGAAAAGAAATATGAACAAGAAAGGTCCTGCTCTAAATTCTGTAACTAGATAATATGGAAAAAAATATGTGAAGATGTGAAGCAACATGAGACAGTGGGCATTGGAGAAAACTGACTCATCTGTGCAGACAACCATAACGGAGTGATGACAGCATACGACATGATGTAATCTTATTGTTAAAGTACCAACTTTAGTATTTCTAATAATTCTGAATTCATTTTTATTGAGCAATTCTTCTTCTTGAATAATAAGTATTTGTTTTCTAGTTTAACTTTTACTTCAGTTAGTAGTTGAATCCTTCTTTGTGGTCAGTTAAGCTCCTTTACTGAAAAGTGGATTTCTCACCTTTTTTTTGTTTTTACTCATCTCTAAATGACTGTGCAAAAGCCTATATTAATATTTATTAATTTAATGTCTTCATAGTAATGCACTGCCAATGATGTCATTTTATACTCATACTGGTGTTTGCTTGCACATGTGTGTAATAATCAGTTAATACTATCAGGGTGAGCTAAAAGACAAGCATTAATGCAGTCATTAAATGCAATTTTCAATTTACCGTTTAAGAAAGCTCATTTTACATGGCAAACATTTTATTATTGCTTTATGTTTAGAACCTGAAACCACTGTACCCTGGTGATGTCAGACTGTGCCATTGTTTAAAGGAAGGCAGATACCCCGATATCCCACCCTAAAGGTATGACATGAGCGCAGACTGTGAAATTGCAAACCAATATTAAACAATAATAAAACTCAACAAAAGAAAATCCATAATACACTGCTGTAAAGCTGACTATTTCCAATAATTAAAAACCTAAAGATCATCTGAATTTGGAATCTACAAAGTCTACCATGTATGCTCGAAAATGTAAAATATATCTGGACTAGAGATGAAATAATTCTATTTGCTAATAAAAACTTTACAATTAATTAATCGTAAGAGCGCATCGACATCAAGACGACGTTCATATATGAATATGCATATCAAAAATCAGCTTTATTCCGAAAGCTGGAAATTTTGGCCAAGCGGTGCAACTCGCACAGAAACAAAACTAAAGTCACACTTGTATTGTCTGTTTTCTTTGTCCTTACAGGAAAAACCTATTTTTTTCCCCCAATATATTCCATAAGCGACATCGATTTTGTTTTTATTTTTACAAAAAAAAGTGTGTTAATATTCAGATTTTTCTTCCTGTAAAAATAAAAAGAATATATATATATATATAATTTTTTTTTTTTTTATAACAAAAAGATTAAATAACAAATATAAGCAACCGTGCATTGTTTTGGTGATTTCCTGCACTTTTTTGGTGAAGTTAATCAATGCATAATAATCATATAATTGTGATTTCTTAGACAATAACCATTAAAATCTGCAATCATGTTATCACTAATCTGGACATGTATATACCAAAGATTTGGGGGCTTTTTTAAAAAAAAAAATAATAAATTTAGGCTGAGGTCAACACTATGCACCAAGTTCCATAACACTAAATGAGTTTAACCATGTCTGTTATACAGACACAGGACTTCCTTAAAACTGTTCGACCCACAAACCTGTCAACAGCATTAATGTGTCCACAACGAGCTCAAAACCTAGCAAATAACATAAGGGTTGTCCCAAATGTGTAATTTAGCTATAAATGAAGGCCTGATAAAAATGAAATAATTGTCTTTGTATGTTAAACGATCGGAAAGTAGATTGTAACGAACGACTGTTCGTTGTTCATTTCATCCTGAGATCTCGCACTAAATAAAGAGTTGTGATTTCGGGCCTGCTCCAACCATTTGCCCACATTCAGACACTTTTTACCCCAAAATCTGGCGGAAGGCAGCGTTTCTACCCTGCCGTTCACACACTAATACCCGCGTCGCGTGCAGATCCAGCTGTTGGTCGTGCAGACACGTCGGGATGTTTAGGGGTAACGTGGGCAGGGGATCTGTTTACACAGATGTGCACCTTTGAATTGCCCGGCCCCCTGCAAAAAAAAAAAAAAAAAAAAAAAAAAAAAAAAAAAACACAGGACACTTCCTTCAGCCTTCCTGCCATGCGCTAAAAGCCCATTCCAGATGTGGATGGTAACAAAGTAATCTAGAAAACCGCTGGCGAGCAGCATGCACTGGAACACGCGCGCTTAATGACATCCAGACAGAACCGCAGAGCTCCGCGTTCTAAAGCTCAGCAGCAGCAGCAGCAGCAGCGCGCGGGCTGCAAACACGCCGCCGTCTCCCGAAGCGAGAACGCCGAGATAAACAGAGAAGACGAACCTTTAGCTCGGGCTGCAGCTTTTGTCCTGCAGAGCGGAGGAGAGGAGCTTAATGAAAGCTAAAGCGCTCGCTTGTTCTTTCTGTGCGCCTCCACGCTGCAACGCTTCCGGGTCGCTTATTCTTCACTTCTGGTGCCCCACTTACAGCCACGATTTCTGCCATGCTGTTAACTCTTTAAAATCCCGCTCCTGTGCAGTTTCCACCTAAACCTGGACCAGCACGCCTTCTCAGTATTTAGCACATGATGCAGACCATTCCTTAAAATGCTTTAAATGTAACATGACAAAGGCAGGATAATATGAACATTAATAATAGCAATTGAAATCTACATCTCATAAATGATTAAACCTGTTCATCCATCCATCCATCCATCCATCCATCCATCATCTTCCACTTTATCCTCTACTAGGGTCACGGGTGTGTTGTGTGTGTGTGTGTGTGTGTGTGTGTGTGTGTGGGGGGGGGGGGGGGGTCCTATGCCCATCTAGGGGAGAATGTCTTGAGCGCTGGGCAGATACACCCAGGACAGGACACCAATCCATCACTGGGCACAGACACGCACGCAAACACGCTATATGGGGAAATTTTGAGAATTCATTTGACTTGATCCATGTTTTTGGACTGTGGGAGGAAACCCACGCAAACATGGGGAGAACATGGAAACTCCACCCAAATTGAGATTCGAACCGGGAATCCCTAGTGCTGAGAGGAGAACGTGCTAACCACTAAGCTACTGTGCCGCTCTCAAATGAAATCTACATCTCATAAATGATTAAACAATTTCTGCCATGCTGTTAACTCTTTAAAATCCCGCTCCTGTGCAGTTTCCACCTAAACCTGGACCAGCACGCCTTCTCAGTATTTAGCACATGATGCAGACCATTCCTTAAAATGCTTTAAATGTAACATGACAAAGGCAGGATAATATGAACATTAATAATAGCAATTGAAATCTACATCTCATAAATGATTAAACCTGTTCATCCATCCATCCAACCATCCATCCATCCATCCATCCATCCATCCATCCATCCATCATTTTCCACTTTATCCTCTACTAGGGTCGCGGGTGGGGGGGGGGGGGGGGGGGGGGGGGGGGTGAGGGGGGGTTTCCCCATGCCCATCCAGGGGAGAACCTTTCGGTCGCTGGGCAGATAGACCCAGGACAGGATGCCAATCCATCACTGGGCACACACAGACACGCACACAAACACTCTACCTGTATATGGGGCAATTTGGAGAATTCAATTGACTTGATCCATGTTATTGGACTGTGGGAGGAAACCGGAGAACCCGGAGGAAACCCACGCGGACACGGGGAGAACATGGAAACTCCACCCAGATTGAGATTCGAACCGGGAATCCCTAGTGCTGAGAGGAGAACGTGCTAACCACTAAGCCACCATGCCGCCCGCAAAGGAAATCTACATCTCATAAATGTTTAAACCTGTTCATCCATCCACCCATCATCTTCCACTTTATCCTCTACTAGGGGTGTGGGGGGGTTTCCCATGCCCATCCAGGGGAGAATGTCTTGAGCGTTGGGCAGACACGCCCAGGACAGGGCACCAATCCATCACTGGGCACAGACACGCACACAAACACTCTATATGGGGCAATTTGGAGAACTCAATTGATTTTGGACTGTGGGAGGAAACCGGAGAACCCGGAGGAAACCCACGCGGACACGGGGAGAACATGGAAACTCCACCCAGATTGAGATTCGAACCGGGAATCCCTAGTGCTGAGAGGAGAACATGCTAACAACTAAGCCTCCGTGCCGCCCACAAATGAAATCTACATCTCATAAATGATTAAACGTGTTCTGCCATGCTGTTAACTCTTTAAAATCCTGCTCCTGTGCAGTTTCCACCTAAACCTGGACCAGCACGCCTTCTCAGTATTTAGCACATGATGCAGACCATTCCTTAAAATGCTTTAAATGTAACATGACAAAGGCAGGATAATATGAACATTAATAATAGCAATTGAAATCTACATCTCATAAATGATTAAACCTGTTCATCCATCCATCCATCCATCCATCCTTCCATCATCTTCCACTTTATCCTCTACTAGGGGTGGGGGGGGGGTGGTTCCCCATGCCCATCCAGGGGAGAATGTCTTGAGCGCTGGGCAGACACGCCCAGGACAGGGCATCAATCCATCACTGGGCACACAAACACTCTATATGGGGCAATTTGGAGAATTCAATTGACTTGATCCATGTTTTTGGACTGTGAGAGGAAACCGGAGAACCCGGAGGAAACCCACGCAAACACGGGGAGAACATGGAAACTCCACCCAGATTGAGATTCGAACCGGGAATCCCTAGTGCTGAGAGGCGAACATGCTAACCACTAAGCCACCGCCCGCAAAGGAAATCTACATCTCATAAATGACTAAACGTGTTCTGCCATCCATCCATCCATTATCTTCCACTTTATCCTCTATTAGGATGAGGGTTCCCAGTGCCCATCCAGGGGAGAACATCTCAAGTGCTGGGCAGATCCATCGCTGGGCACACACTCACTCATACAGACACGCACACAAACACTCTGTATGTGGCAATTTGGAGAATTCAATTGACTTGATCCATGTTTTTGGACTGTGGGAGGAAACCGGAGAACCCGGAGGAAACCCACGCGGACCCGGGGAGAACATGGAAACTCCACCCAGAGTGGGATTCGAACCGGGAATCCCTAACGCTGAGAGGCGAACGTGCTAACCACTAAGCCACCATGCCGCCCTAAACGTGTTCAATATTGATTTATTTTTAAGCCACTGTAAGGGTTCTATACCGAAGTGGGATCTTTGAGAATTCAGAGCTCTCTCATCGATTATGGTTGCCCACCATTGATGATTTTTCCTGTACACTTGGTTATCTATTCAGAAAAAGGCATTAAATTCTTTTGGAACGAAACTGCCGACTTCTGACCGTTTATTGGAACATATTATCACCCATTCATATAATGGACTTGAGGAGGGTCTTAGGCTATCCCGGCATTCAAACTTTTGCCAACTGTGCTCACACACTAAGTGAAGTAAGAACATGTGCCCTAGGCATACGGCGCCCAGGGAACAATTTGGATTAGGTGTCTTGCCCAAGGGCACTTCAGCCATAGTACTTTGTGGGACCGGGAATCGAACCAGGGACCTTCAGGTTTCGAGGTTGGTTCCTCAACCACAACCTTATGACTGCTCCATCCTGGACAGGTCACCAGTCTTTGGTGGTGCAGGAACACAAAATGATACATTCATGCACACATTTGCACATTTGACATGTTTTATTTGCCTGCTAACATGTTTTGGATTGTGTTAAAGAAACCCATGTAGCCACACAGATAACATAAAAACACACTGCATACAAAACCTTTTCCTGCCTTGGACGTGCACTCAGGACTTCCTTGTAATGAGGTGTGAGTGCAAACCACAGCACAACAGTTGCACCGGTCTAACACAAATGTAGACCTAAAATTAAATGTACTATTTTATTTGCATTCAAAATATGTGGACATCATGACATTAAATATGATATTGGAGATTCTGTTATTAAATGTTGGCAACAACATATTTTGCTTTTGTAACAGACTTCACTCTTTTAACATCAATACAGTGTCCAGATAAAATAGACAAAAAGACTAGTCAGTGTTCTGGTTAGCAACACAGTGGAGTATATATTTAATAGATCATTGTCCTGCTTAAAAATCAGGACATTCAAGGTTTTTTAGGATGCAGACTTTTTCCTGTTCCATCGCTTGAAAGTGTCTTCTTAAAGTGGCAGTAGGTTTGGAAATTGATTTTAAGTTCATCTTCAATCTGAAAATGTCTAAATAGCCTTTATCAATTATTTTTTAATACCTTTATTATAGCAGGTCCATAGTAGTACACCACTTCTACTTTAAAGTAGATTTACTTTGAAGATGGACTGAGCCATCAATCTGGTCCATCACGACTCTTTCTTCAGCATATTAAACCTTTAAAATAAAGCAGTTTTCAAACATTTATTTTCAAACATTTCAACGTATCTGTCTTGTTCACTAGTGGCCAGGTTTCAGGCTTCCTTACTCTACCAGGTCTCTGACCACTGAAGACCACTGACCAATTGTACTTCTGTAGTCTAGGTGGATTGCGCTGGAATAATGGATTCCAGGTATCTTTACATTTATTTTTCTGATAACTCTGATAAATCCTTTGCACAAATGGGGTGAGCAGAAATAAAATCTCAGAATGCTCAACAAATTCAATCTTTTAAGCCTTAGTTTTTAAAAGTAAATTAGCTATGTTGTCAGTAAAAATGTTATATCTTTGAAGAAGGTTAATAATCTTAACTTTAACCTAGATACAGTATACATCACTTTGTTGGTTTACTATAGCTGTAACTGTCCAAAAATATATTTCCAGTGAAATTCACAGATATTTTTAAGGTCATGTTGTGTTGCTACAGAAAATAAATTGTGGTATTTAAAATGACTTTAACATTTTATTATAATACAATTGTGTGTGAAACCAGGAAAAAGTCAAGTCTCTCAAGCAACAAGGCTTTATTTAGTCATCACAGAATCATACAGCCTTCATAATACTGGGATTTACAATATTTTTAACATTTCCATTGAACAGTCTCTAAGTCACAGTCTCTCTCCCAGTTGCTTCTGGCCTCTTTTTCCTGTCACAGAAAGAGAAAGAGAGATAATTTGGTGGTTTTAACCTAGTTTAACTGATATAAAATATATTTTCTAAACATCTGGAACTCTTTTTCTTTCTTAGACTGTACCTCTTACAGGGTCACCATAGCAGAACTATATTCTCCATCTTTCCATGTCCGTATCATCCTCCTTTGTTACCCCTACAACCTTACTGCATAACCTAACCGTTTATGTTACTCGAAGCAGCAATGTATATTTGCTCTGAATATTTTCCCACTTATTTCTAAAATGTATACATTTGAATAACTAATGTCTATACTTGAATAACTGAATAGGTTGCATATGCTACTAAATGTAGGCAACAGAAAACAAACAAAAAAATTAAAAAAAGTAGTCCATAGCTGCCTGTTAACCTGAAACGTCAAAAAATATCTCAGCTTCACCAGTGCACATATCATCCAACAAAAGTCTTATGCTGATATTTCAGTCTCCACCAGATGGCACTGTTAATTTAACAACTAAACCAGGGTTTGTTAAATAAGTAGTTTTTAACATATGAGGATTTAACATTATGTACCTATATATATATATATTAGATTTAGTATATCCAAGATGCAAGACAGTTGTTTGTCTTAGCTTTGTACAGTACAAAAATAAGGTTGCAGCAACTATAATTATTGGGCAAATGGCAAGGATAAGTATTATTATTATTATTATTATTATTATTATTATTATTATATAAAATATATATCTATAGCATCAACAAAAATAAACACACACACATCTGCAGTAACCCCACCCTCAACATACACACAAATGTTTTACTCAGCTTTACTTTACTTCAGCCCGTAATCAGCAAGGAAATCTTTTACCCAGTGTAAAGGAGTTGTTGGTTTGACGTACTTTTATGTAATGCATTTCTCAGAATCTCTTCACTTTACCACCACATAAGGTTTCAGGTCGTCATAACCAAACTTCCGTTATTGTAGACATGCATATTATGTGAGGGAAGAGAATTGGATTCAGAATTATATGACATGGTCTACAATGCAGCATGACTTAAGCTCTTACAATATTGGTTTATAATATTTTCATTGTTTAGGTAGTTTTTTTTTTTTTTTTTTTAATATGTTTAAATGCTCACGCCGTTCAAGCTTCTGTTCATGGACATTTTAAGATTTATTTTCACCTGACAATGTCTTTGTTATTTATTATGGTAAGTAACTTTAAATGTATTGTTTAAATCTGCTGAAGTAAATTGTTGATGTTATTTATTTTCAAGTTTTAAGGTCTGTTAAATAGCAATAGTAGTCAAAAAGAAGCATTATGTTTTGCTGTTAAAATATATATATTTTTTATCTGATATGTACATTTTAGTAATGTTGTTTATTGCACATTTTTCTTCGTACTATTACATTACATGAATTTTGACCAATATAAAAAATAATCCATAAATGTATGGACATCAATATCTATGTATATATACAACAAAAAATATAAAAGTATAAAGTGGCACGGTGGGTTAGTGGTTAGCACGTTCCCCTCTCAGCACTAGAGATTCCCGGTTCAAATCCCAATCTGGGTGGCGTTTCCATGTTCTCCCCGTGTCCGCCTGGGTTTCCTCCGGGTTCTCCGGTTTCCTCCCACAGTCCAAAAACATGGATCAAGGTCCATGTGTGTTTGGTTGTGTATCTGTGTGAGTGAGTGTCTGCCCAGTGATAGATTAGCTCCCTGTCCTGGGTGTAGCTGCCCAGTGCCCAAAACATTCTCCCCTGAATGGGCATGGGGAACCCCCCCCCCCCCCAAATTATTATTTAAAAAGTAATTTGATTTCCAAGGTTTTGATGTCCAAACCCTTCATGCATCATCATCATGAATGTTTATTGCCTTTGATATATTAATATCATATACATATACATATTTGCCATCTATAGCTTTATGTATTGGATCAGTTAAGACACAAGATTCTAGGATTATATAACTACAACATGAAATGAGCAACAACACATGACAAATTATACAGAATTAAAGCTTACCTCTCTTTACAACATTGACATCTGGGTTTTGACTAAGTCACTGCATTCAACTGATTTGTTGTAGAATTAATGAGTTGCGTGATCCAGTTTTGGCCAAGCTTTTTCTGTTGGCTAGATTACCTCACATTTGATGCTAGTATACTTGTTATATAATGAAGTTTATGGTCAACTTAGTGACTACAAATTGTTCGTTTCTTGTGACTGCAAAACAATCCCAGATCTGAACCCCTCTACAACTGTGCTTGACAGTTGGTATGATGTGTAGTGCTGATTTGTTGGGATTGATTCCTGCCAACCATGGCCAAAAATTTCTACACATTACAAACTTAAGCCATGCTATCAAGTTCTATTTGGGGAAAAAAAAAATTCTCCTGGCAACCCTTTAAAATAAGTATTATTTGGGTAGTCTGAGATGTGGTTCTTGGGTTTTTTTTTGCCAACTCCAAGGGAGTTTTGCAGTCTAACTTTAAGGTGAATTGGTCCATTCTATTTTCTGTACTTTCTAATGTTTCTTACTTTATAATTTGACTTAAAATGTGTGTAGTGATGTCATTGCACCCGTTTTTGCAGTTGCTAATATGAGATCATTGCTTATGTCTTTACACCTGTGAATAGTGTTAACACACATGTAAATGCTACTGACCAGCAAAGTACCAAAAAAGTTCAGGTGGTCAAGGGTAAATGAATGCCTATATCCAAATTCATCTATTCTTATATATCCTTTGAATATAGTACAGTGTGTACTGATTTCTTCACATACTGTTTTTGCATTTTGGATTCAATTTTGTAATTGGCATTTTGTAATTTTGTAATCCCCTAGTTATTACTGTGTGCGTGTGCATGTGTGTGTGGAGGGGACTTATCAAGTTTTTCATTCACTGTCCTGAATGAACAACCTGAACATCCCGGTGTGTGTGACACTCCTGTACATATCTGGCGTCAGTTTCTGGTTCCCTATTAGATTTTTAAAACTGCTCGCCTGTCTCTCCTTATGTCAGTGTACTTTTGGGCAGTTAGGTTAGTGTATATTGGACAGAAGTACACCTCTATCTCTACCTCGCCTATCCTGCAGTGAGCACAGTCTCTACTCTCTGGGGATACATGATATTTTAAACTGCCCTTTTTGATGGTCAGCTTGTGGTCACTTAGCCTGTACGTGCTTTGTATCTCGGCCCATAAGGAGATATATTTGGACAACGTGTAAGCATGTTTCAGTCTCAGGAAGCATTTGAGTCTTTTTTTTTTGGATTGAGTTTGTGTTATCCAATGTTCAAAATACTGACTATATTTATGTGCTGTTTTATAATTTGGTTTATGCTGATCGGTGTTTGGGAAACAGTTCTGATGCGAGAGTTGGGATTGTGGGTGGTTGTCTTTCTCTTTCTCTTATTTATATATAATACAGCATAAATACAGCATATATAATCTTTTTCTTTCTCTCATTCTAGACGCTTGCTCTAACTAAATCCTTGTTGTACCAATTTGGAGACTGTACATTAAATTGTTCCACGTACCATTTGGAAGATAATCAGGTGATTTACAAAAATTACTGCCTAGCAGGTAAGCAAGATATTGAAAATCAATTTGTAAAAGAGGAATTTTTGTGCTCCACATCATAAATGATTTTCTTTTCTTTAGGAAGTTTTAAACAAAAATCACTTGACTTCAAAATATTGCCATGCGCAAGTTGGTGGTCATTGAATAATTCAATCAATTTTTTTTAATTGTGCACTTACAATTGATATTTTTTACTCTCTTTTGTCACTTTCCAAACATGGTATTAAGTTGATACTGTTTTGGCATAAGCAATTGTTGCACATCATAATTTGAAGTTATAGTGCTTCTTCACTTTAAATCACTTTAAAATCAGTCATTTTATCATAAGAAAGATTTTGGAAAAAAGCATACAAATTTCATGTTTACATTTAAAACAGCTTATATCTTCAAAGAAGACAACATTTAATGCACCTGATAAAGTACCTGATGATTCCATTAGAAATTTACAAAATAACATCTTTCTAGAAAGAACATGGCAGCACAACATTCATCTCAAAAGTGTATCCAAACAAGCTACAAGAAAATACCAAAACAGCATATCAGCACAAACACCTTATACCAACGGTCACGCTTGGTGCTGAATTTGTATTTGCTTTGCAGAAAGAGGATTGGGCACCTTGTATTCATTGAGTTTACAGTGAACTCCACTGTACCAATGTATTTTGATATCAGATGTAAGGCCATCTGTCTAAAAGCTAAAGCTTTGCTAAAATGGAGTCATGCAACAGGACAATAATCAAGCATTCTATCAAATAAAAGAATTTATGAATATAATATAAAAAGAATAGGTATTGTAATGTAACTCTACTAACTGTAACTGTACTATTTATTTTCAAATAAAATTAGTAATATATATATATATATATATATATATATATATATATATATATATATATATATATATATATATATATATATATATATTTATTTATTTATTTATTTTTTTAAGACAAGATTTTTATTTACATAACATAACTGGGGCATATGAAATTGCAATGATTAATGAATCTTGCCTCTGAATAAATGCCTCTTGCTTTTCTGATGTTACAGTGAAACTTGTTGAGTCAAAATCCAAATGCAAATGAAATACAAGTCAGTGGGAACAGTAATCAATAAACATTAGCAAAGGATGTGTAGTTGTAAGCAAGTCCTAGTTCAAACAAAACACTGTTTTAATGTTAATCAGTTTTGTGCTGTCACAGTATGAACAACATTTCTTTGTAAAAACAGAGATTCCCTGTGACTTGTGGGAAAGAAAGCATCAAGGAAAACCAAACTACAGTTGGAAACCTTATTGGGTGACTTCTCTTGTCATGGAGAGAAGGAGAACTTAAAAAATATGTTTGTTTTCTTACAGCATGTACCCTATGCCTCATAAATTGTGGCTCTTTTGGGCAAATAATTTACAATAAACACTCCATAATTGAGTTACAAAACTGCAAAAACATGAGTCAAGTATCTGTGTCAAAGTAAACCACTTATTTTAAGCAACTGTCAGAATCGTGAGGTCATTTTAAATGTCTGACAACATATAAAAGATTCCGACAGACACAGTCACTTTGGCCTTAATAGAATCTTCCTGTCTCAGATGTAGCACTCTATTTACCTTTTAAAGCTTATTATTGATGGTGCAATATAATAAAAAAATAATATCACCTAATAAAATTTATATGATACTTTTAGTTTGTCTCCAAAATAGAATCTGTCATTAAAAAAATAAAATAACACTTCTTTTACTTCCGTAGTTTTTACTTTAAAGATTATATTTTGTGTCAAGTTCTTGACAAAGTATGGAAATATATAAATATATTTGTCTTTAAACCATTAACATATTTCTACTTAATTGATATTTTATTACTGCTAAAGCATGTTTTTTATGTTTATAGTTAAATATATACTCAAAATTAGAGAACAATATATGATTAACATGAAAAACTAGATTTGTTTTTAGAAATAATGTAATCCACATTAATCAACATTTGAAGGAATGGCACTAGAATAACCTTGATCATAAATTATTATAATTAAGGAACAGCAATGACTGTTGTAACTGACAAACTGAAAACATTAAAAAATTACATTTTTCATTTAGTCATTTAGCAGACGATTTTATCCAAAGCGACTTACAAATGAGAACATTACAAGTCAGAAGTTATGCAGAAAACCAACTACACAGTAAAATCATCAAAGCTGATTGTTATTTGATGCTGCGCAATGAATGGCCGGCCCAGATTCCTTGGGAGCAAAGTTATAGCCAAGAAACCTGCAAAAATCATCGAACTGTGTAAGAGATTGGAAGAAGAGTGGACCAAAATCACAGTAGAGCAGTGTGTGAGGCACTAGTGATGTCCTGTGATGCAGATGTGCTGAAATCTTTTAAACTTCCAACTGATTGGTGACTGTTGAAACCTTCAAAAAATTTAGTTGTAATCTTTCTCTGTGCTAGAGTCATTGCTGTTTCGCTAATTATGATAATCACATCACTGTGCACTTTATTTGAATGATTTCATACTCACTTTTGTTTTTCAGGGTTTTACAAAGAAGGCCATTGTAGAAATGGCACAGACAAATACTACATTTGTCAGAAATGTCCAGCAGATTACTACACAAAAATGAACAACACAAGTACAGAATGTCAACCTTGCACTCGCTGTGTCCATTTGTGTAAGTAAGCACTTATTTAAGTTGAGTTTTCGGCTGACAATGTTGAATGTTTGTACTTTACAAGGTCTTATGTTTATAGATAATCAGGTTACTACAATCAAATGTGAGCCTGATCACGATCAGGAGTGTGGGTGCAAGGATGGTTTTTATAAAGAAATGTCTGGAAAGGAAACTTGTAAATCATGTTCATCCTGCATGAACTGTAGTAAATGTAAGTAACAATAAGTAACGTAGTGTAAATATCTGTATCATAGGATTAATTAAGTTTTAGTTGGTTTAATTGATTGCAGCTTTAGACTTTTTCTTGTCTTGTGTTTACAGGTCCTACATGCCTTAAATGCAATGTGTCTTGTGAAAATGGCAATTTTTTAAATATAAACTGGACTTGTCAGTCATGTATAAGGTAAGAAAGTGGCTTATTCTATAGCTTTTTTATGCAACAATACTATTTGTCCAAAAATAAGTGCACATTTGTTAGTTAGTAGTATAGTTGATAGTTTAGAGCTTAACTTCCATCGATAAAAATACCTAGACATCTCTTTTCATAATGTGAAGTGATTTTGATATTAAAACCAAGCCCTTACGACCTTAAATTTTAGAGAATAATGGCATACATCAGTTGTGGCTAGAACACCACCACATAAATTATTTTGCTTTTGCAAAACATTACTGTAGATAAATCAACATCTACCTATATTAATCACGGGGCTTCAGCTGTAAATAGGGTTTCATTGCCATTATATCAACACACCTGGTGTATACGTTTTTATTAATAAGTTTACTGCCGAGTCATTATCGTAAAATAACCATTTTACCATTAAAAATAAAATATTTTTTTATATCTTCCAATATCTTCCATTATTGCGATTTAAAGATAAAATATCTATCTAAATACTAATTTTAGTTCCCTGTCATTCAATGTGGCTCTGTATATAGCTCATAATTGTCTCCTGGACCTGTCATTAAATGAATTCTTCAAGATTCAGCACATATTTTTACTTTAATTTTATGTGAATAATACAAATATAAAACCATTTAGAACTATAAAAAATATTGGGATTGGGAAAAGAGGTTTAGAACTAAATAATTAATAAATTTAACTACATAATTTGCAACATTTTAGAATAACATGTCTACCCTCTTGTACCATTATTCAGAAGTTAAAGTGATGGTGATAATAGTGACTTATTTTGCCTTCTGTGCTTACACACTGAGGATTTTTTTCCTTTGCCTTTAACCCCTCTGTGCAGTGCAACACACACATACATATACTGGTGAAGTGAGCACACATGCCCTGAGTGGTGGGCAGCTAGTACATGGTGCCCAGGGAGCAATTGGGGTTAGGTGTCTTGCTCAGGGGCACTAAAGCCATAGTACTTGGTGGAACCGGGAATCGAAGTACAGACCTTCAGTTCGCAACACTGCTTAACCACAAGCCTGTGACTGCCCCTCATTATAGTACCTTTAACCACTAAAATGTTCTGTTATCAGCTCTATTATCATGCTAGCATTAGTTTCAGCTATCGGGGCTTTGTACTAATGTGAGACAAATTTATTTAAATGTTTTAATATCAATAAACTTTTAGTTACTGTAAAAATACTTTAAAAGTGGCAATTAGCATGATCTATATTAGCATATTAGCGTTTTCTACATATTAAAAATATGTAACGTATAATTTTTACAATTTTTACATTATACATTATAACTCTTGTAAACATAACTCAGAATGTTTTTTTCCGAATAAAGTTTTTGTATTTGTATATATGTAATTTCTTAATCAAGGCAAAATATTTTAAACTCAATACCTGTCATTACTAGCCTAATGTAAATATGATAAGGTATCACTACTTTAAAAATAGGGAAAGTTAGCACAGATGTTTTTTCTAAGTTTTTTTCATTTTCTTTTTGATGTTTCTATGTGGAATCTGGTAACATTTAGGTTAGTGGGTTGTGGGTTTCCTGTGTACAGGAATGAAAATCTTTGTCAGAATTTCCTGCCATTTTATGTTGTGCTTATCAACTGTGTTACAGCTTTAACATGCATCTGTGTTGTGTATCCATAGTCCTTTCTTTTACAGTTATTATCAGTTAAATCTTAAGTAGATTTACTATACTCTATCTGTTATTACTATAACATATAGTAGGATGAAGCTTATACAAGATCACATCACTTTTTATATCATGTGCTTGGATAAACTGAAGATAGTGTAGTGGTAGTGAGTTATCATTATTTTTAAGTGATGATTTTTATTAATAAATATTTTACTTATGGTGATCTAGTCCATGGAGGCGTGATGCTCCACATAGCACTGCCCACATTAATAGGACAGGAGACAGGAAAACACCATGAACGTCACCAGTCTATCACACAGACATTCTTGCATACTTTCACACTTTGGGCAAACTCATATTTTCAGTTCCACTTTCTCAAGTTTTAGAACAGTGAAAGAAGCACAAAAAAATATGGATACTTAAATATGATTCAAGATTTTATATTTGTTAGTGGCAAATGTATTTAAACATTTAGGGTTAGCAGATAATTTAAAGATGTTTTTAAACAGTGGATAAAGGTCATTTATACAATATTCTGCCTCTTGCAGCTAACAACAAACAACAAACAACACACACACACACACACACACACACACACACACACACACACACACACACACACACACACACACACACACACACACACACAAATTTATTTATATTATTTTGATATTAAATTTATTTATATATAGTGTGTGTATATAATATATTTAATTAATATATAATAAAATGTCATTTTTATTTCAGTAACAGTTGCCAGGATGAGTCCTGTAAGGAATTTTGTAAACCAGGTAATAATGAATATCAGCGCTTTCAGCTCTCAACACTAAAAAACACTTATCCTCTCTTAATCTAAATTCTTTATTATTTTAGTGAAATATGTACCTACTACACCATGGGAAGTAATACTTGGAATTGTGCCAGTTGTGCTTCTACCTGCATTTGCCCTTTGTTTTTATGTGGCTTGTAAGAAGACAAAGCTCTGCTGTCCACCAAAAAACTTACAAGGTCAGATTAGTAGATTTATGTTTGTTCATTCAAAACAAATATAATTTACTATGCTTTTGTGCACAGCTTTAATTGATATTGATAGTATTATTGTACTGGCCTCTGACAAAATGTTGGTTATGAATGTATCTTAAACAAACTAAAAAGCTACTTAAAACTGAAGCAACTATATTTTTGATAATATTGAGTCTTGTCAAATTAGATTATATGAATGTATCTATTTTGAACACAATGTTAGTTTCACTAGGACCTAAGTGTACTGATCAAATGTTTATCATTATGTTTTTTAGCAGGTGAACAGTCCAGGATTTTCTCACCACAGAAAATTGTACGTTTATATGAAATGCACTTTTTAAATAAATTGTTTTCACTATGCTTTGTATTTAATGCTAAAATGTTTTTTATATATATCTTTGGTATTCTTTTCAAAAGATATTGATTCCTGAAATGGAAAAGAAAGTTACAGAAAGTACACATTCACAAACACATATGGAAGAGCATTTGAAGAATTTAATTAATTCTGCTGAAGGTAAAGTAACTAAATATTAATTTCAACATGTTTGTATATTCTTGTAAACTTTGTGATTGATACATTTTAGAACATTTTAAAACAATTTACATATAAATGTAATAAATTAAATTTGCAAAATAAACATTATATGGATTACATTAAATTAAGTATATACAATTAAATGGCCTGTTTAAAGGTGTTTAAATTAATCTGACATAAATTAAATTAATCTTTTTAATGTAAGTATAGAGCTATAAATAGCTGTTAAAGCTATAGTCAAATGCAATGCAGGTGAAATATTTAAACTATTCTGAGCTATTGTCATACATTTTTGTTAATCCTAAAATATCACTTTTCATTATATTAATAATAACTAATCAACCTGTTCTATTTGCTTATTGTTGTCATGTATACATGTAGACAAAAGGATTTCAGTTTTGTTGCTGCAGCAACTAACCATGCAATTAAAAAAATTGTATGCTTTCAACAGTTTGGGGAAAGTCCTTATTTTTTTCCACTATAACTGTGCCCTAGTCTCACAGACATACAATTATTTTTTGGAAAGCCTACTTAAAGACAGTTAATGCTCTCTCTCTCTCTCTCTCTCTCTCTCTCTCTCTCTCTCTCTCTCTCTCTCTCTCTCTCTCTCTCTCTCTCTCTCTCTCTCTCTCTCTCTCTCTCTCTCTATATATATATATATATATATACACAGCAGTGTATATATAGAAATACAGAATAGTATACACACTTACAGTAAATAATGTACTGATATGGAGTGCAATTAAAAAGATAATGCCAGATATCTGATCTAGATGTCACTTACAAGAATTATTAGTCATATGTCACATGAGTCAATATCTGACATTTTTGTTTGGGGATCCCATGTTGGTCTCATCTAGATCTGCCTCTACATTATATGGCAAAAAGTGGTCAGCTCATTATTATAAATTAAATTAGGTTGATAAACTTGGGAAAACAGTAATGCATGTGCCTTTTTATTGTTAATATTAATTTGTTTAATTTAGGATCATTTCCCATGTACTTTGGACCAACACGTTTGTAATCATATTTATTATAAAGTCTCTCACTTTAATTATTTAGTAACATTGACCTAAATGTAACGTTAGTAACATTGACCTAAACTTTAAATCTGGACTTTGTGAATTTCCTGAGCTTGTTTCCATAAAAACAACTGAGATGACATTTATTATCAATCTTAGGCTGTTTTATCAACTATGTTGGCTTAAAAATAAAAGTGCAAAATTCACTCTTTCTTTACCTCTCTGAGCCTTATCCACATGTCAAATCAGGTAGCTGTTGATGTGTCAAGCTAAACTGAAGTGTTTCTGATTGGGGATCAGTGATAAAACGAATACGTTGGGGTGCTCAATCAGATAGCACATCACACACTGTCTCTCTTATTTCCTGTGGCTTTTCCGCTTGCTCTAATGATCAGCAGTGTATAGTTTTCTGTAGAAATACATGACACCAACCTTTCCCACAGCTAAAATTTTAAACATGTAGTACTTTGCCTGAAACCTAGCAAAGACTAAGAGATAAACTAAATATTACAGAGTGACTGCTGTTGTTATTCATGTCACAAATTTTAGGTCAAAGGTGTGTGTGTGTGTGTGTGTGTGTGTGTGTGTGTGTGTGTGTGTGTGTGTGTGTGTGTGTGTGTGTATGTGCATGCACATGCACACCTGTTTGTGTCTACAATGGATTTCTGCCCTACTTAGGGTGAATTGCCAGTTTACATTGTGTTTTCAGCATTGAAAACACAAATGGGTTCAGAATACAGTTTAAGGTTTTAAACACCAGTAGTACTTACTAAAGTACATGGGTCAAAATATTAAAACAAACTGACAATTTTAAACAATTGCAGATACATTTAAGAGTATAAGTGTTTTTTCCCCAAACCAAAATTAAGTTATGCATTTACATACACTTAAACCTTTAACATTTGTATATTTTTCCTTCACATGTTCTATAACGTTTTTTTGTGAAGATTATTTACTTTGTACATGACACAAGCAACATTTTCAAAAAATATTCATAAATTTTTTTTTACTTGTAATTTATTCATTCATTCATTCATTATCTCCCGCTTTATCCTCTATTAGGGTCGCGGTGGGGTTCCCCATGCCCATCCAGGGGAGAACGTTTTGGGCGCTGGGCAGATAGACCCAGGACAGGGCGCCAATCCATCGCTGGGCACACACTCACTCACACAGACACACACTATATGGGGCAATTTGGAGAATTCAATTGACTTGATCCATGCTTTTGGACTGTGGGAGGAAACCGGAGAGCACGCGGACACGGGGAGAACATGGAAACTCCACCCAGATGGGGATTCGAACCGGGAACCCCTAGCGTTGAGAGGCGAATGTGCTAACCACTAAGCCACCGTGCCGCCCCACTTGTAATTTAGTTTTTCATAATTCTAATGTGTCAAGATTGTATGCACATGAAGTTGACTGTGCTTTTAAATAGCATGAAAATATACAGAACACTACACCATGACTTTATCAGTGTCTAACTAACTAGCTTTGTCTCTAACTAACTGGCTTCATGTCTAACTAGCTTCGTGTCTAACTAACTTGCTTTTTGTCTAACTAACTAGATGTGTGTCTTACTTACATCATTTAAGGTGTTACTGTTAAAAATAAAAGTTTAGTTAATGGCATTCTTATATGTAAATAGAAGATTGATGTCATCCCAAAGCATGGGGTGTAAGCATTACGCTGTGATGAGGCTTTGTTGCTGGAGGGACTTGCTTCAAAATAAAGTATCTGCTATAAAATAAATGATATTATGAGGAAGGCAATTCATGTGGAGGCAATAATGCAATCTCAAGACAGTGTTAAGGGAGCTAAAGCTTGGTCTTTTAAATGGCCAAGGACTCAAAGCATGCTTCCAAAACAGCCCCTTGTGTTGATTTAATTTAATGTTACCATCAGAAGAATGCTAACAATAATGTGCATTGCAAGGGGAAGGCTCTGCTTGTTCTTTAAAGAAATTAGATTATATTATCAATGTAGTAAGTCAATGTTAATTTGATAAAATAACATTTATGTTATTAAACTAAACATTTATTAGTTTTAGTCAAAAGTCTAGCTGCAGCATTTTGAATAAGTTGCAGTTTATGTCAGGATTTCGTAGAAGAGTTATAAAGTAGTATTAGTAACAGTACTTTAAACACTGTACAATACTGATCAGCAGAAAAGTTGTTTAAAAGAAAAGTGAAGTGCTAGTTAATACAAGTACAATGTTTTCAACACTCATGATAGTAATTGTTAGTGTAATTATTTATAGACTTTATATTTATTTATTTAAATGTGTAAAAATATTAATGAACTAATGAAAGAAAACAACAACAAATGATATGCATCATTAAATTTTTGTTTATATAAATAGTTTACTTTTACCAAATTATCAGACGAATATAAACGGAAATATAAAGTGGGCTGGATAATAATATTGGATTGTGTTGCTTTGGACAAAAGTGTCTGCAAATAAATTCATGTGAAAATAATAATTGTACATGAAATGTGCTTTTCTCCAGAAAACAGAAATCATGAGCTTAAGATGTGGCCAGCTCATGTGGTCTACACCATCATTAAACAGATTCCTGTACGTCGATGGAAGGAATTTTTGCGATTACTTTCCATATCTGATGATGAGATGGACAGAGTGGAGCATGATGTCAGGGGCTCCTACCTGGAACAGCAATATCAAATGCTCCGTCTGTGGACCCAGAGGAACGGTGCTAACCTGGAGAACATCTACTCTACACTACAATACATGGACTTGTCAAGTTGTGCAGAACAACTGCAGGAGATGCTGCAACAGCAGCCACAGGTCACTATAGTTTAGATACATCTGTGAAATGTTTTTGATCTGTTCTCATATGGTTTAAAATCTGGCTAAATTAGTCAGACATGCATTGATCTCACATCACACCAGTGAACTAAGCGTATCCGTTTATTTATATTTCAATACAGTGCTCATTTGCACCTGTATGAAAGCAGAAGTAGTTACACAGTACAAAATGAAAAATGTACATGCAGGACAAAAAAAGCTGAAGAAGTTATTAAGATTTGTATTGATTTAAAATTTGTATTTAGTTATTGTATTATTTATTGACATTATCTTTAAATTCATCATCTAGTTGGTGTTGTATCACTGCAGCACTTAATATTTTTTAATAAAACATTAGTTTATCAGGGAATGGGACTTACAAATAATTTTACTTGAATTTATTATATATTTTGCTGTTAATTTTTGTAATGAAATATTTTAATTTAGATTTTTAAATAGTTTATGTGATTAACTGTAGTGATAATTTGTATTAAATGGTATTAACATTTTGACTTAACATTTTTTATCACCCAAAACTAAGCACAGGTTACACAGTGCATAAAGTCACTTTTTTGGTTGCTGTCCTTTGTTTTGTTTAAATCAGCAGTGTTGTGGTATGTTACAGTGCTACTCACCTATCAGTGTCTGTTGAAAACTGTAATTCAGGAAGAATATGGTTCTGTTTTCACTCATAAAATAACAGCATTTCTGTATTCAGTCCAAGGCCAAGATTCTATGTAATGTAATGTAATGCTACATGCCACAATAATGATCTATACTTATGTTAGTTGTAATTTAAAACAAACTTTACACTTGATTTTAATAGAAAAGTAATTTTAATTATGACTTATAATCTCATTTAATGAGCTACATGGCAATCTAAAAGCTAAGGTTAAATGAAAAGTAGGTCAAGTGACAGTGGATAAAATGATCACTGAATGAATACTAAATGAATTTGTTGTGGATAAAAGTTTATTTAATAAATGAAAGAAAATATTCATTACAAACCTAAAACATCACCACATTATCAATAAGGTAATAAAAACTGCCAAAAATCAGACAGCAAAATTAAACTGTAATTTAATTACTGAGAAAAATTCATTATTATTCATCTGACTGGCAAATTTATGTGAAACTTCAGAATTCAATCCGTTAATCAAAAGTGAAAAAATATTACTTAAATGAAACAAGTTTAAAAAATTGGCTATTCAACAAAGATAAGTTTAAGAACAAAGCAGGTGTTACAAACTGCTGCCAATGCATTCATTCATTTATTATCTCCCGCTTTATCCTCTATTAGGGTCGCGGTGGGGTTCCCCATGCCCAGGGGAGAACGTCTCGGGCGCCGGGCAGATAGACCCAGGACAGGGCGCCAATCCATCGCTGGGCACACACTCACTCACACAGACACACTCTATATGGGGCAATTTTGAGAATTCAATTGACTTGATCCATGTTTTTGGACTGTGGGAGGAAACCGGAGAACCCGGAGGAAACCCACGCAGACACGGGGAGAACATGGAAACTCCACCCAGATGGGGATTCGAACCGGGAATCCCTAGCGTGAGAGGTGAATGTGCTAACCACTAAGCCACCGTGCCGCTGCTGCCAATGCAGATTTAAAAAATAGCAATTAAAGAGCAGGTTCAAGAGTGAAAATGCATTTAGTGTACATAAAACACTATGGAACAGAACAAGCTCTAAAGACGCAACTTTAAGGTGCAAACATGCAGAGAAAAAGAGAATCTGCGAGCTTAAATGCACCGAAAGCACACATAAAAATGACAAACACAGCTGCTGATAATTAACAATGACTAATAAACTAATGAACGCAAATAAGCAACAAACTAAAACAGCACGGGTTAATGTACTGCATATAAGAACACACATTTACTGGTGACGGGTGGTATAAAAGTGAAATGTAGAGTAAAGTTCTATTTGCACCTGGTAAAAAAAAAAAAAGAACCAATGCTGAAAGTTGGTAGCATCAATAAGGTTAAATATCTAATGTTTTAAAAAAATGCATATAAACCTGCTAAGTGCAGCAACAGTTTTTCAGACAAAGGACAGATTGCAGGATTACAATCCTAATTAGTGTAGATTAAATGTGTTGTGACATAAAAGCAAAGAGTGAAATATCTATTAATTGATGTTCTTATACCATTTCAAATAAGTCATATTGTCTTTACACGCATGTGTTATCAACCCATATTTTATTTGATTTAAGCAGGAACAATAAGCTTAAGATGGAAAAAAGAACAAAATCTTTACCATGATTGGCTTTAAAGTCCATGAATTGTATTCAAAATAAAGTGTGTGGGTGTGTGTGGGTGTTGTCCAAAAGTGAGCGGTTTATGTGTGAACATCCTTGACTACCAAGTTAAAAAGGTTTTATATACAAAAATGTCATCCAATTTCTTCACACTGATGTGTAACACCGATTAGTGATTACAAAATAAATTTTGTCACAGTTTTTGTCTTGCACATCAGAGTTGCATCAGGCCTGCTTAAAGACAAAAGTTCACATACTACTTTGCTTAGATGTATGTGATATTGCATCATTGATATAATTTTTATGAAGAAATACGCAAATGAGAACTTAAAACTTTTATAATATTTGTTTAATTAGATTTTCTAAAGGACTTGGCCCATTTATTAATGATATAGCTCATATGTATGCAAAAATAGAAATCCCTAATACTTACAAAAGTAAGTATTATAAACCAGTATTAGTTGTTTGGTGTGTAAAGTACAGTGAGAAATCCAATAAAAACCAGGATGTTTTGTTAATTCTCTTAAATGTTTAATTGTATTTTTAAATATAATATTTTTTTTTAATGAATGCATAAACTTTATGGATTGTGATATCATAACAATTTATTGGACAATTATTTTACAAAGTCAGGCACAATGCTTTTTTCCAGGACTTTTGATGGATGCACTTTTAATACCCAGTCGTGACTACTTTACCTCTTACCATAAAATATTTTAAAATCTGTAATTTGAAAAATATTTTTATTTTTTATACAGATTTGCACCCTTGACATCATATTTGATTTCATTTTACAAAAGTATTATTATATTAATATTAAAATATTATTATGTTTGTTATTTCCAAGCTTTTCATTTGAAGACTAGATTCTTTGCTAGATTAAGTTTTATAAAAATAAACAAATTGTGTTTTCGAAATATGGATGTGGGATGCTCATGACATTGATAAAAAAAAAATAATAATAAAAATAAAAAAACACTTTACAACATTTACTTATATTTTACTCTATTGCAACATATGTGCCTTTTTGTAAGTAGCATATTGTAAGATTGTAAGTAGTCCCAGTAAAATCCATAGGTATGTCCATATACTAACAACATTAGATTTTCGGATGTTTGATGTATACCTATTTTATTTCAAAAAGGCACAGAAATTTTAAAAAAATAAGTAAAATGTAATTTTTAAACCGTAAAAGGCCAATTCAATGTTTTTAACATTGATGTAAGTATAATGCAATAAATTGTCAGTCCTTTTTAGTCAGTGCATTTCGAGCCATTTAAAGCAACATTGATTAAAACTATTCAGAACCATATGTGGACTAACAATGCATACATGCTAAAGCAGGACTGATTATCTTGAAATGTTGCAGAGTTGATCAGTGAAATCACACAGGGAAACCCCGAATAATACTTCCTTGAAGATAATATATAGTGACTTACACTTTCATTGCTGCCTACAACGCGGAATTAACACGCTTACCAGAAGATCAATAATTTCCACTGGTCTTTAAAGTAACATCCAGCCTAGATTTATAGTACAGAGTGCTTTGTGACTCAGTGATGCCGCTTCCTGTCTTCTTCAAATCTACAGCTTTTCGAGACAAACTGAAATGCAGTGTCAGCGTTTAATTTTACTCCAGGTGTGCTTTCCCCGCATTAGCAGTATTAAAATTAATAAGTCACAAGGCACATCGCAAACCTTCTACCGCATCAAAATAAAATTCGAATACATTACTTATCGTATGAAATATTGGCTGCGTTCGGAATCGCTAACTATGGCAAAATAGTGCACTATATAGTGTGTCAACAATCTAGTGTTCCAATAATCAGCGTGATTCAGGCTCACTAGAGCTTTACGAAAGTCCCACAATGCAAGTAGAGCTTTATTGTGTATACGATGTATTTCAGTAACATTTGGTTTACATTTCGACTTTTATTCTTGTTATTGTCTGCTGTGTGCTTGTTTACTAAACTGTTTACATGTTATAAAGAGCTGAAACATTGGGGGACGATCTGTCATGTTTGTGACATTCGTTCAGGACACAGCCATTGTTTGGTTTTGAGACTCGTTTCCATAGCAACTAAGAGACGCTCTTGCGAACTACAGAGACTGGTCGATTCCATGACCTAAGGAATCGATTCCAATTATGATTCCGATTCTGAGTAACGATGGAGTCAACTTTAAGCTTCGGTTTTACTAAACTTTGTCATTGTCCTGAATACTGTCACAAACTAGTGAATAATATTTAATACGCAGTCTAAAATAAAGAGTATATACACTAAACGACTATTAATATAAATAATATATTCACGTTTTTCTTATCAAGTTCCAATCTTCTTATATTTTCATCTATAGGAAACTAAAGTACTAGGTTCGTCTGTTGTTTTTTGAATTTAAATATATTTGATTACGTTTGCTCCTAAAATCATTTGCTTTCAGTCTTGACTTGAGTAACACAACCTGGATGATTCCCAGTTCCTTGAAATTTCTGAATCGATTCTATTTTGAATCGACTCTCCGTCAGAGTGTGGATATTTCGAAGCGGCTAGTTTATGTCAATTTTAAAAAGACCTGAATATCTGCGATCCATTAATTTTACAGAATGTTAAAACGTAGATCTTGACAATGATCGCATTATTCTATTCATAAATTAAGAGAAAAGACATTACAAAGTTGGCCACAGCTTCGAATCGTATGGACAGGTAAGCTTCAGTATCAGACGGCTTAAAACATATTTAATTTGCTAACTATTTTCTCATTACTAATAATATTTCATGGTACTTTTGTAAATGTTACTTTTCTTATTTGCGTATTTGTATTCATACATTACGTTTAATATTGCTTAGATCCCTATCGAGTTTCAGCAATGGAAACTGCATATAGAGTTTCACTCACATCTTTCTTTATCCAGCCAGTACAATCTACATGTGTTTAAACCTGAATTAAGATAAATCTCTATTTTAACATTTAAGACTTGTGTTAAAGGATTATGTTGATGCCACGACACAAATGGAAGAAGTTAGATTCTAAATGACTCTCTTGGAAGGGATTTACATAAAAACAGAATGATATCCCAAACTTATATAGTCCATTTGACACAAACTATTTATCCAGACTTTTAGAGAGATTAAAAATATACAATAGTTCAAAAATATTTATTTTTCAACAAACTTTTCAATACCTAATTCTTATTCACCAAGTTGTATTATTGGATGCCACTTCATGTGTACAATGAAATATAATTATAGTTATGAAAATCACAAAATAAAAGTAGGATCATGTTTATTAAAATACACAATCCCTGGCTTAGTGATTAGCATGCTCGCCTCTCAACCTCTCAGGTTCGTATCCCAATCTGGGTGGAGTTGGTTGTGGGTTTTCATCGGGTTCTCTGGTGTCCTCCCACAGTCCAAAAAAAATGGATTCAAGGTAAATTGACTGCTCTTAATTGCTCCTATCTAAAATTGCCCCATTATGGTGTATGTGTCCGAGTCAGTAAGTGTATGCCCAGTAATGGATTGGCACCCTATCCTGAGTGTATCTGCCCAGCGCTCAAAACCTTCTCCCCTGGATGGGCATGGGGAACCCACTGTGACTCAGGTCCCTAGTATTGGATTAAGCAGAAGATAATGAGATGAATAAATGAATAATCTTAAGGTTTTCATATATATTAGTTTAACTTGGTATTTCTTTTTTGATTTCTATGAAATTAATTACCATATGATAATGCAGACTGTAAGGGGAAAATGCAGGTTGTAAGGAGATGCTAGCTGATGTATAACAGATGAGTTTTATAGTCATTCATTTATAATAATTTGCTTTTACAGTGGAGATGCTATGTGAACCAGCAGCTCAACAAGCATTACAGGGAAGATTATGGCAGTGTTTCCTCAAGGTTTGGGAGCAATGGAAATATGCAGTAAAGGAGACAAGTGTTGTGCTAAGGGTGATATTAAGCAAGCAACAGCTCTATATACACATGCATTTGGATGCAATGCAGGAAACACCATAGCACACATGCGCAATTTAAACAAGACGCTTTTAGATAAGGTCATTTTGACTTTAGAGGCCTGGCTTGATGGCTACGAGGTAACACCAAATTCAATGCAGGGTCTTAACAAAGGATTGGGTGCAGTATTCCTTTCTACCATATGTCCCAATAATGTTTCTGCCTCTGTTTTTAAAATGGAATCAGTCTTGCATGGTGCTGTCAGTGGATCAGATGAAATCTTTGTACGTTGTTCTGCTTTTCTAGAAGATAAAAGAAAGCCTTGTCCTGAAGGACCTACACGGTTAATTTTAGAGTTAACAAGAGCTCTTGCATGCTTGCTTTCTGATCCAGATAATGCCAAAGCCCCTCAGCTGTATTTACAAGCCTTCCTTAGAAACAAATCTGAGACAGTCAGGCTGGTAAAGAGTCGACATTCAGATCATTTGCCACGGATAGTGGCTGCTTTTATTAAGCAAATGGCTCCAAAGTTTCCTGCGGTTTATGCTGAGTACAAACCGGATGAAATTGTAAATAGTCAAAGTAAAAAGGTAGAGCTATCTGCCTCTGAATCAGTTAACTTTCTTGTTGCTCTTTCTCCAGAAAGCACACTAGTGAGAGAACTTCAGGGAGCTGTGTTGTTGTCCTCTGGATTGTTTGATGAAAGTGCTGAAGCATTTTCTTTGGCAATAAATTTTGAAAACACACTAAAATCTCTTACAGCTAAGGCAGACATGACAGTACAGGAAATTCCACAAGAAAGAAGGGCTAGGTTATTTATTGGCCGATCAGCCGCATATTTTTCAGAAAGTGGACGGGCAAGTGAAGCTTGCAGAGATCTTGCTGAAGGCTTTGCCATCCACCCTGCAGTGGCCAGGCATCAGTTCCAAAAGTTGTTTTCTGAAAATGGCATAGCTACAATGATTTGTTTAGAGCTTCAGCAGCAAGCACAGAGCGGTATCTCCAGCTATAAGGATGCTGTTTTACTTAGGTCTGACTTGCGTTCCTGTGAAGGAGTAGAGCTTCTAGACCCTGTTATTTTCCAGCTGAGGGCTCTGTGCCACATAGAGCCTGATGGAGGAGGACGGGCGCTGCGTGTACGACTAGCAGACTGTCTGCTACTTCGTGGGGAGTTCAAAGAGGCGCTATCGATTAGCAGCCAACTTGCTGCTGCCGTGCCCACCCAGCAAAGTTATCAAAACACTGTGCAAGTGCTACGTGGTTTTGCACGATTTTTCTCTGAGGACCAACCGGGAGCTCTGGAGGACTTTCAAGCAGTGATTGAGCACAGCGTTCCTCACCCCTCGAGTTGTGTACGTGCGCTATGCGGCAGGGGACTGTTGCGCATGATGGCTGGTTCACACTACCTCACTGCTCTGGACTACATGACTGCAAGCCAACTTCAGCTTCAGGAGACCGCTTTGACTGTGAGGTGTCTCATTCCATGGAACTGTCGTGGGTTGCTGTGCACCGTGTTGCTTGAACAAGGAAGAGCCATGTTGGAAGAGTATGGAAAAAAAAGGTCCAGTTCAGTAACTGAGATAGTTCACGACCATCAACAAAGCAAATGTGTACTTTCCACACAGAACGAAGGCCATCCATCTATAATGAATAAAGAAGCGTACATCATCAACAAAGAAGGGTACTTCTTCACTGCACAGTTCACACTCATACAAACAACATAAAAATATTTAACTACAGTGGATAAGAACGTATTTAGACCCCGAAGCAAAATTTTGTTTTGCTAGTAGTTATATTTTTATATAGTAAAAATAGTAGTTATAAAGCAAATTGCCTTATTGACAAACTCTATTTCCTATATATATATATTTTATCTTTCTGCATAAATTGAACCTAAAAGATTCATATTCTCAAAAATTTCCAGGCAAATACAAACAAAATAAAACTAATTTTCACACCTGAACAAAATATTTTACTTGGCAATTTATTTTGGTAAAAGTATGTTAATATTTTTTGTGATATGATGCGAGAACTCTGAGATGTCAGTTGGTTTTCCTCTGTGAACAACCCTCAGTAGTTTTAAGGTCAGGACTTAACTCCATTCCAAAACATTTAGCTAATGTTCAGTAGGATGTCTCTCGTGCTGTTGCATGACCTATTTTTAGAGATCCGGTTGACAAACAAAAGTCCTGACATTTCTCGTTCAAATTTCCTAGTACAATTCAGAAGACATTGTCCATAGTAGTAAGTCTTTCGGACCGAAACTTCTATCGACAATCATGTTTCACAGATTTAACACTGTACAATATACTATGAATGTTATCCTTGTTATAATTACAGTGCCCTTAATTTGAACAAAAAATGGTATTCAATTTAATCCACTGCCCAGCGATGGATTGGCACCCTATCCTGGGTGAATCTGCCCAGCGCCTGAAACGTTCTCCCCTGGATGGGCATGGGGAACCCCCCGCGACCCTAATATAGGATAAAGCTGAAGATAATGAATTAATTTAATACACATTATATTAGCTTTTAGGTTTGTCTATGTGATCATAAGCAAATTGCAGATGAGCTGCAATGAGTTCTTTTTTGTTCTTATTATAAAACAGTGATATTCTGTTTGTAGCCCTGCCATATATAACATTACCATTTAGTTGTTTTGTTTTTTTTGCACAATTTGTTAACTTTTAAAATTGATACCACCTCGGAACATAAACAGTTATCAGAAATGGAAGAAATAACACTAGTTGTATTGTATCTTTATTGTCAAGGCATCTTTATATGCTTCCTTGAGCTTACCTAACCTAATTTCAATTGCCAATGCAAGGAAAGAGAATTTTTTATAAAGAAATTTTAGAAAAGCTCTTGTTTTTTTCATTTTTTCTTTATGAATAAAATAATAAAAAAAGTGTTAATAATCTGTGAAAATATAGTATAACAGGGATCACTATTTTATAGGGTTAATTAAATGTAAGTATTTGATGAACTTTATGTAATTCACACGAAACAAAACAATTTAATATACTATTTATCTATCTAGATCTACTTTAACATAATAATGTAATAGTTAGGACTTACGCAAATACAATATGCAATCAAACATACATTTAAAAGGCAAGTATTACACACTCAGTACCAATGAAAATTGGCCAATCAGTGATGGGTTGCTGTGGTTTAACTTTTCTGGCATTAACTTCTCTGCTCACTCCAGGTCCCCTTTCTGATCACCAGCTAACATTCACTTCTTCACCACCACAGCAGACCTACATTCAATTTTACATCAAACATGGCATATGTGTATTGTCATATTGTTAAACTAAGAGTCTGCTACTGGAAGGTCAAAAAATTAACTGGAAAGCTGTTAAAAGTGTGGTTATTAAAATGCTTTAGCAATTTTTTGCTAAAAAATTATGAGCAGTAATTAAAAATTCATTAATTCATTAATAATTATTTTTTATTTTCTTTTATGTTTAGAATTTATCATACAGTTATCTAAGAACCCCACTGCCTTCCTTTCCCAACCCACAATTACACAGAGTAAATGTATAAAGTAAGCATTTGCAAATCTCTATTTATCTTTCTATTGGCTCATCTCATTTATAGTTTTAAAGCAATATGAAGGTTAAGGGTTTGAACCCAGAGTCCACAAAAGTCACCAATATGGGTAAAGTTATTTATCTCTATTTGGAAAATACATTTGTACATATGACCATAGTTTATATATCCACACAAATAAGCCACTCAAATAAGCCATGGTTGATATATCCACTTTTTTTGTACATAAACATATTTGTTCTAAACAGATTTGACTGGTATTGATATGTGTGATGCAGAATGGCTGTAGGTGTGCATGTTCTTGCCCTTCTCTTGATGGAGTTGCAGCCTGGTACAGATGCACATCAGATCCTTGCTGCAGATGCTCTATACCAGCTGGATCGTGTTGAGGAAGCGTATCGTCTTCTCCTCTGCATTGAGCATGTGGAGTTTTCTCGCTCTTCCGTTCTTGCTCGCCTTGTTCTGCTCCAGATGCACAGAGGCTTTATGTATGATGCCAACCAGGTATTAAATTCGTTTTTGGATCTCTCTATGGTTTATCAAACATTTTATTAGGATCAGATTGTTGGTGATTTTCTTGTTATGGTCTGTTTGCTTACAGCTACTAAAGAAACTTATCCAGTGTGCTGACACTAGCGGCCTAAGCTCATTGCTTTCTGCGGCAGCTCAAGAGGACAGAGCTCTCTTGGAGAAACATTGTCATAGTGCATCAAAACGCATTTTGTGTAGCCAACAAGGAAAAAGTGCCATTAAAGAGGCTATAGCTTATCTGACTATTGCTATTATGGCTTCAGGTATGTATGGATAAAGCAGATCTATATACTTAAAAAAAAAAAAAAAAAAAAAACTAATCGACTTTATTAACAGCTAACTTTACTATTTCAACCGTTTCTCGGATGTAGAGTAGTTGTCACATTTTGTTAGACCTGACTAAGTGGAAAGAGTATTTTCTCACTCACTAGGAACAAAATGTTTCTGTGGTATGGAAAGGAAGTGACACTATTGCTAAATGTGACGTATAACAGTTCCTTTAATACTGTTCTGTGTGATAAGAAAATCGAGGTACATTAAGTCACAGTAAATTATAAGAGTAATGGTGCAATTTTTGTATGAATCATCAAATTGGGTTTAATGTTTTCTTTTAGAGATTAGAGACTTAATCTCTCACTCTGTTAGGTGGGGAAGCTGTGGACTCATTACTGGAGAGAGCCAGATGCTATGCTTTGCTGGGTCAAAGAAAGACTGCAATTTTTGACTTTACAGTTATTCTGAAGGAACACCCAGACCATGTTCAAGCACTGTGTGGAAGAAGCTTTACCTATCTTATGTTAAATCATCAGAAGGTAATGATAGTTTATTAATAAAACTACTGTAACTATACACTTAACCACAAAACAGTTAACCAAAAGCAACTACTAGAAAAACATTAAAGGACTCAAACCATCATTTATTTTATTACACAGCACACTAAATTATATTTAAATGCATTGTAAATATACTATAGTAGTACAGTAGTATATATATATATATATATATATATATATATATATATATATATATATATATATATATATATATATATATATATATATATATATATATATATATATTGTATGACAACTAGTGGCTGAGAAAAGCATTTCCTATGTAGCAGTAAAAATGAATACTTTTATTCTATACTATTCTAACAATTATTCATTCATTCATTCATTATCTCCCGCTTTTATCCTCTATTAGGGTCGCGGTGGGGTTCCCCATGCCCATCCAGGGGAGAAAGTTTCGGGCGCTGGGCAGATAGACCCAGGACAGGGCGTCAATCTATTGCTGAGCAATTCTAACAATTAGTTGAACACAATTATATTTTAATAATCTAGAATATTCAAGGGTGGCACGGTGGCTTAGTGGTTAGCACATTTGCCTCTCAGCACTAGGGATTACCGGTTTGAATCCCAATCTGGGTGGAGTTTCCATGTTCTCCCCGTGTCCGTGTGGGTTTCCTCCGGGTTCTCCGGTTTCCTCCCACAGTCCAAAAACATGGATCAAGGTCAATTGAATTCTCCAAATTACCCCATATAGAGTGAGTGTGTGTGAGTGAGTGAGTGTGTGCCCAGCGATAGATTGGCGCCCTGTCCTGGGTGTATCTGCCCAGCGGCCGAAACGTTCTCCCCTGGATGGGCATGGGAAACCCCCCCGCGACCCTAATAGAGGATAAAGCGAAAGATAATGAATGAATTAATTAATGAATAATAATAATAATAATAATAATAATAAACAGGCGGCTTAGTGGTTAGCAAGTAGCGACCCCACTAAAGGATAAAGCGGAAGATAATGTATGGAAGGATAAAATATTCAATACAATGCTATGTTTCATTTACTGTATCAGTTGTTCAAATTTTTTACCTGCACAAAAAAATATACAAATTATATATTTTGTCAAAGTTGCAACAAATATTTCTTTGTATATGGGTTGTACTGTACATCTTTAAGGTTGGATCACATTCTTTTTATTGTTTCCCAGGATTGTACACAAGATATACTGGCAGCGCTTAAGGTTGATGCTGAAAACGTATCTCAGTGCATTTTGTCTCTTAAAGACGAGGCAAGGAAGCTTATTTGTGAATGGCTACAGCAGCACTGCTGTAGCATTTTGTTTACCAATGTGCCACCTTACCAAAAGGAGTGTCTACATGAAGCCTTTCTAATTAACAAAGCACTCATTAAAACTGACAGCAAGGATCCAAGATGGCATTTGCTATATATAGACACTTTGCTGGCCCAAGGTAAAGATAAAGTTGTATTCTTTCCTTTTAGCCAGAGAATAACATGTCATATTGCATAAGTAAGTTAAAAAAATTAAGGTTTACAATGTTTCACATATAATAATAAAATTAATAAAAGCTGAAACACTTTACTGCTAGATTGTAACAATGTCTTCTTAGTTTGTATAGTTTGTAGTTAGTGTTTATGCATAAAAAATGTGTTGGATTACCAAAACTCTTGCCAATTTGTACCAATTACACTTCTATTTACATTTAATAAAGACTGTTAGTAAAAACAGGTAAACAATTTTTTTCCACAGATTCTGTGTAAGATTAAAGTTTATTTTTTTTTCTTTTTTCTTTTTAAATATCTTTATGCCAAGTGTGGAAATTGCACATTTTTGTGGTTTATTTTGTACAAGGTATTGCCATATTTTTCATCATAGTGGAGCTGTTTATGAAACATTTAGAATTTTTTTCTTAGTTTAGTTATTGATGCCGTGGAATTTCACTACTAGTAATACATAGTTTTGCCACTTGAATTTTCTCTAATTATACATATATAGTCATGGGAACAGCCATCTATAAAATCACATCAATTTTTTTGTAGCTGGCTATCATGGCATGACCAAAAAAGGTAAAAAATTACCTGAAACATAACAGAATATTATCAATTATATCAATTAGGAGTAGATAAAATTTGCTGAATTGAGACAAGATAAAATCCACTTTTCAAAGACATACAACAGGTGCTATAATAAAAAAGGTGCTATAATGTGAGCTCCAGCCCAATCAGAAAAGAACAGTGGTTGGTCTAGCTATATTCATTGTGAATTTTGGTTGTCCAGGTTTATTAAACCTGATTTTCAGAATTAAGAAAGAGTCAAAGGCCCAAATGTGTGACATTAGATCTTCTGTGATGACATGAATGCTTCATTCATCAGAAATGAGGAAATTATGTTGGGAATAATGTCATCATTTATACACACATGTGATAAGAAACACACCTTCATATATATCTTTAACAATAATACCTTTATTGTGATTTTTTTACTTTGAAACTTTGTCAGGAAATGCTAAAGCAGCTGAAGAACATCTTAGACAGATCTTTGGCCAGGAGCCCCGTCAGACAGTGGCCCAGGCCAGATGGGGAGTGGTGGAGAGCTGGAAACAGAACTATCCATCAGCAGCCAAATTTTTAAGTAGCGTGTCTGAGAAGGAGCCTGCAGTGTTAAAATTCCTCCTGACTCTCATTCAGCCCCATCAAAGAAGACTATTGGCACAAGTAATACAAACTACGACATTCAGTATATATTATACTTAACATTATAATTTTAATAATGTCTTAAACAATCTAATATAATATTCAACATAAATGATAATGGTTGTCGAATGAACATGTTTATGTAGAATAAGAGCACAGACAAAGAAAAAACACATTAAATATGATTGGACAAGCTTTAGCATAAAGGCGACACAGCATGAAGTCACCTGTTGTCATTTGCAGAGTAAAAACACCAGTTAATATGTTGAATCTGTAGAGACTTTGCCCAGTCAAAAATCTAAAACTGACACAAATGCTTATCCTAATTAGGGTCCCAAGAGGTGTTAGAGCATTGGAGACTGAGTGGAGGTGTGGCACTTTCTGAAGAATCTTTGGAGTTAGAGATATGCTAGGCTGTGACCCTGAGACCACTGTTTTGCATACATTTACCTTTGGGACTAAGCTACATACACAGTTTATCAGCCTAAAATCATGCTATTTCTGAAAAATAAACAGTCCTTCTGGACATCAATAGTTTGTAATGATAAGTTTGGACAGGTTGTCTGTGCAACAGACTGGTTTATACATTTCTATTTAACAGCCTATTATCTCACCAGTGTCTGTGCAGAGCTTAAAAGGTGAATGGAGTAGATATTTGTAAAGGGAGAACCTTCTCTACTCTTTAAGCTCTGAATTGACACATACAGAAAGAATAACACAGACAGGCCATATTTAGTTGCCATGTTTTCAATAATCTAACAAAAATATATATGTCTATTTTCTGAGAAGTTCTTGTCATGTTAGATCTCTGCATTTAAGTTAACAGTTCTTGTTCATTTCTTTGACAGGCTGCATTTCAGGAAGCAAACAGAATTTCAGAGAGTGTCCACTGGGAGCGTGTGTTAAGTCTTCTGACTGTGGCTGTAGAGGCACAGGATGGCACAAAGCTTCAGCACCTACGGCAGCGGGCAGTATGTCTGGGAAAGCTAGGCCTCCATGAGCGAGCAGTCTCAGATCTGAATCAGGTTGTCCTCTTCCACAGTAAGTATAACAGTGAGGAGTTTAAAGTGAGGGCAGAGGACCTGTGCAGACGGGGCCACAGTTTGCTGATGTGTTCCCAGGATGAGATGGCTTTAAAAGACTTCTCTCAGGCTTTGGATTTGCATATGGAACATGCATTGGTATGTGTGAATGCTGGACCAGGAACACACTGCCTGGCTGATCTCTTCTTGCGCTTTGCAATGCAGAGTTTTGGAGAGCAGCAACTAGACAAAGCTTGGAATCTCGTTGACTGTGGTCTAAGGGTGGACTATAACCATGTAGAACTCCGCCAACTCAAGGCTAGAATTAAACGAGAGGTTTCTGGGCCATGTAACATAAACTAAAATGTTCTATGTGCATCTTATGAGCTTGTTTGACTAAATAAGCTTGTTTGATACCCCATTCCAAAGCCAAGGACATCAAATACTGTTTTCTTCCAAAAGGGTGTCTCCAAGATTGTGCACACATTCAGTCAATGCATTTGGTTTTCTATACTGAAGCTGATAAGGATGATAAAGTATAACTTGCAATTACAATATTAGCTTAAATAATTTTAAACATTTTTAGTGAAACTAAATTAAATTACTTTTGTGACGATCAATAGCTCAAACCCTGTAAACCTGTGTCCACTTTCATTAGGTAGTGTAGGAATGTGGGTTTATTCCTGAGTTTGGTTAATTGCACATTCTTGAATAGGCCAAACCATTTTTCACTAGTCCGTACACAGTGATTTCTTTTAGTTTAGATAAATGATTATGCATTACTCAAAATAAAATTCATTGTATGTTTATTCCTTGTTCACTTGGGTGTTCTCCTGAAGATTGCATGTCTTAGCAATGTCTTAAGACATAAATATCAGGTGAATTACAGACAAATAATTGCCCCTAGAGAATCTGTCTGTCTGTGAAACTGTCCTGTGATTAAGTGGTGACCTGTCCACTGTCCACTTTTGTTTTGCTCAGTGAATGTCTAGATAGACTTTGTCACTCCGACTAAATTTAACAAAATGCTGTAATAAAAAACAAATAAAATTTCAGTTTTATTTTTAATTTTTCAGTTTAGTTGACATAAAAGTGTTTTGTAATTGTAATTGAAGTTTATTTTTAAAAACTAATATTGACAACCATATTGTAATATTGTAACCATATTCAAAACTTTGACAGAAATATTTGTACATTAAACAGTAATTGACTTTATTATAATTTTAATAAAATTTAAGAATAAAAAAAAAAAAAAAAGAATTGAATATTGAGCTTTCAGTAACTTTAAGCAGACCGTTTTTTGTTAAATGCACCTGAACGGAGCTGATTTATGGCTGAATGGTGTTTTTGCTCCTTTCGTAGAGCGCAATTTCCTGACACGGTATACAGATTACATCAAAAAAGTTTTTGTGGTTTTTCTGATGATTTAAACTTTTATGAAGGTTCACATTTATTTTTATACCAATCGGATGCTTTGTATTTCATATTCATTTCAATATTTAAATATTCTAAGGGATTTATTTCATTTCATTCTAAAACAAAGTTATTTTTGTAAAGCTAGAAATACATTTTGTTTATCATTAAGTTTTTCACATTATTTCAAGTAGGTAGTATCAATATCTTGACATATTTAATATTCAGACACATGCTCTTTCACACACACACACACACACACACACACACACAGGGCAAGATAACATGTTTATTTTAGATTTTAACTTGTTTTTAGACTAAGAGATGAAACCAGTGCTTCTGGAGAAAAACCACAAAATGTGGAGAGCAAACCTAGTTCACACTGAAAGAAACTTCCTCACATGCAGGAAACAAATTTGCATATGTGCTTAGAATTTGTATTGCAAAAAATATTTTTTAATATCACAAAGATAATTTCATAATTATAACAACTAAAAAATGATAATTATTGTTAATAATTAATTAAACTCATAATTATAACATAATTATGACAACATTAAAAAGTTTACGTATCATGCAGCCTCTATTTTTGAATTTATAATAAGTGAATTGTTTCTTACATTTTAAAATAACTGACTTTTTTTTTTCATTTTATGGTTTACAATGTTTTTGGAATGTTTGATGACTCTTATTTAAAATTATCTACATTGCAACTATACATTTTATTTAATACAGGATATTACAAATTGCTTGCACTTATTACAAATACACATTTACAAGCAGTCAGTGTTTTTGTCCTTCATACTTATTGTTATAAATTCTTGGTGTTTAACCCAAATTCTAAAAGAATATGGGACAGTGTGTAAAATGTAAATAATCTCCTCTTTCATTTCATGGTAAATATAAAAACATCAACAACATTGGCCTTTTCCTTTGCACGCAGTGATTTCACCTGATATTTAGAATCGTTGGATGACATTATAGACTGTGGATGGTTGGAATATATTTTTGAAATTATATTACAAAATTTTCAGAAACAGTTCTATCCCTCTGCCCATCTTTACATCTGAGAGGCTCTGAAATGCTCCTTATATACCCAGTCTGATATTATTTTATAAAATAATAAAATAATATTTGCAAAGAAATGGTTAAAAGTCTTAAAAGTTTAAAGAGATGATAAGCTGTTTATGTTTAATTGGTAATAAAATAAGGGGTTGAGAGATTTGCAAATTGTTACATTCTCTTTTTATTGACATTTAACACAATGCTTGTGAAAACTAGGTTTTTATGATTTTGCAGTTTAGCACCAATTGATGTGGGACTTCTCATTAAATGTCATGAACAGTATTTACCCATATGTAGCTAGTTCTACAATTTGAATTTAACTTAAAGTTGTAGTTTCATTATTAGTATTATCTTAAAGTAAAACCACATTAGACAACACACTAATATTGACTTTAGAATGAAAGAATAAATATCACAGCCTATAACCATCAATGTCAACAATGCAAATATTGTCATTCTATATACAGCTCACATGTGTACATGCCAAAGCAAAACCTTTGTGTTAAATTCAGATAGTTAAATAACAGCTTTAACACAAGATGGCAGCATTTCATTGGTATTTTCATACAGCTAAGGAAATGTTCTGAAGGAACAAAAATCATTAAAATTTATTAAAATTGCACTATTGTACTGTATAGTACTGTTGTACTAATTTGTATAAATTACACATGCACTGTATTTTAAATACATTTAAAATGTAAAGAATATTTAATTAACGTGACGCATATAATCTTTAAAGTAATCCTGTTTGTGTTTAACAGACTTAAAAACCAACAAGTCAATGACACAAAAAAAAATTACATAGCTTCTTCTTTTGGCTATTCAACATCTATGCAATTGTTCAAGCTTTCTGTTCATTTGAAATTAAACTGGGATTTATGATAGATTGGAAATAGTTGTGCGATGCTTATAGACATTTTCACCACTGGCAGGTAAAAAGTCCATAAACTTAAAAACACTTAATAAGCCTGCTTTTTAAGTGACATCTCAGTGTCATCATGCATCTGTTGATGTCTCACCAATGTATTTGCAATCATTGCTTAGGTAATTAATGTACTTAAAATATAGCTCACTTAAAACTCATTGTTATTTCAGACAACAGATGAGCCCTCAGAAAAAATATGAATAACGCTTCAATTAATGATGCTTCAACAGATTTTCACCAAACAATTATGTTTGTACAAGCATGCATTATATTATTTATTTTGTGTACAAAAAACATTTTTGCTTCATATTTTGAAACCCTAGTAGAAAAAACAGAACATGTGCAAGAAATTGAATTCATCAGAGTACCAAAGGAGTGTGACCCCTAAGATTTCCTGACTGTTTTAACAATTCTTTGTATTTTTACAACAATCGCAGATAGATCTTTTTCCCAGATTTTATCCCATTGTGGGTGCAGCAACTTGTGCATATCCAGTACGCAGCTCTTACTGCTTGTCCAAAAAAGTCACACAGTGTTATATGGTGTTGGAACATTTTTATCTTATTTTCGATTATGGTGCACATTTGCAGTTGAATTATTTTGACAAATCTATTCACCTTCCCATAATTCATTTCCATCCAGCTATAAATTATTATTTGGCAAGATATTGTTTTTTATGATTGTAGGCTCAAGACACTGTAAAGTCTTTTTCCAGCACTTACATTGTAAAATCTCTGTGTTGATCAGTTTATGTGTAAAATTATTCCACATGATCTCTAAACTAAGAATCTTGCCACTGTCATCCTAGAATATCTTCCTGCCATTAGGAAATAAAGTCAAGGGATAATCTGTTTTTCCCTTTAGTACATTTAGCCCAATTTTAATTGTCACTGTGCATTGTATTATACTGTACTTATTCATTCATTCATTATCTCCCGCTTTTATCCTCTATTAGGGTCGCGGTGGGGTTCCCCATGCCCATCCAGGGGAGAACGTATCGGGCGCTGGGCAGATAGACCCAGGACAGATAGACCCAATCCATCACTGGGCACATACTCACTCACACAGACACACTCTATATGGGGCAATTTGGAGAATTCAATTGACTTGATCCATGTTTTTGGACTGTGGGAGGAAACCGGAGAACCCGGAGGAAACCCACACAGACACGGGGATTCGAACCGGGAATCTCTAGCGCTGAGAGGCGAACGTGCTAACCACTAAGCCACCGTGCCGCCTACTGTACTTATTATATCAATAATTTTATTTATTTCCACTAACTTCTTCTCACATAACATTTGTTTGTCAATTTAATTGGCATTGTAATTTGAAAATGTGTAAAATGGCATTACATGCATATATCGGGGGTTTCCTCATAGGTATGGTTTTCCCTGTTTCTCATCAGTCTTGCTTTAAGTGTTTAGGTGTGGTTAGATTGTAACCAGTGATAAGAATCTTATATAGAACTGTGCCCTCTCATTATGTGAGCAGTACAATTGACACTGTCTGAACCTTGTGGACATAAAAGCTACAAGTAAGTTGTTTTAACATAGAGGTGGGAAATGCCATTTGCTTGGCTATTGAGAACATCTAATTCCATAAAGCTGTTGATTTGAGGGTGAGAAGCAAAGAGGTAAGTTTTAAAATCTGATTAAGAAACACACCACGTACCATTTAATTTGAATGTGCATGTATACTTAACAAGTACTTTATACAACATTTATTTTCGTGGGGCACAGGCTTTGATAGGCAGCACAGTTAGGAAATCAAGTTGGTAAAAGGTGCACCTTTATATAATGTAGTCTAAGGGTTGATTGCCTGTTGCGTCTGTTTAATAGTGTAAACCCTGCAGAAAATTCAAGTTGTATTCACTGGACACAAGTGATGCAAATGTAAAAGTGGAGGAGGAGCCCATGAGCCACAGGCACAGCGCCATGCATATCTGTCAAGATTCAGGCAGAATAAGTAAAACTTTGTCAGCAATTTGGAGGACAGACAAAATAACATAGAGAGGGATAAAATGTGACCATGTGAAAAAGAGAAACGTGTTATTTGATACTCATGGAAACCAGACAGCACAGCTCGAATCTAACTTGTACAGCAGCACTTGTGGTGTCTTTATCTGGTGCATAATGCTTTCCCTGTCTGTGCTTTAAGATTCATTCACTTCCCTGCTTGCATTTCTTTTTGTCGGAGTTCATGTTCAGTAGTTCTGTCCACACACAGCATGATGCTGCTGTGGTGGTTCTTAATTCTCGGGTCACTCTGGGATCCGCTAGTCCTTAGTTTGTTTGCTGGAAATACCCATTTTCGATACTTTCATCGAAACTGCTACACCTGCCATAGTGGATACAATGGATACCACACAGGATACGTGAGACAGGGTGAGAATTGTCTATTATATATATTGCACTGCATATAAAGTATTAATCATTAATAAGAGTTTGACAGTGGTTTACAGTACAGAAACAATGTTAAAGGAAAACTTAAAATTACACTAAAATTTGTTTTTGTCAAAGACTGGCTTTATAATTACATAATTTCTAATTATTTAATGGTATATGTACTCAATAGTCACTATTATGTAAACCTTGCATTTACAGCCCATTGTCCATATTAGCAGCTGTACTTATGTACTTTGTAGCTCTACACCTCCAAAATGTAATACTTTGTTGGTACACTTTTGAGACATGTTTGAGACCCAAAAATGACCAGCATTAATCAAGCCTTGGGTGGTGGATCATTTTCTGGACTGTATTGACATCGAATTGATGGTGTGCTGGTGTGTGCTGTGTTGGTATTAGTTTATATATATTTATGATACATAAACAAAAGTATTGGGACACTGATGCAACATTAAGTTGGTTGCCATTTTGCAGCTACAACAACTTTCGCCCTTCAAGAAATCTTCAAGAAAAAGAAGAAAATGGGCACACTTTGCATTGGGTACAAACTGAACAGGAGGAAATTAATTGACAGATAGTATGTGCATCATCACCAATAACTTACCTAGATCACCTTAAAATGCATCTCTTACCAAGTTGGGAGATGTGTTGGCTTCAGAGATAAAGTGTGCTCTCAGCTCTAGTTGCAATAAACATCTTCTCTGGAGTGCAGGCAGAGTGTGGTAGATAGCTTCTGTCACATATCAGGTATTATTTGGTTGGTGCATTATTCCTATCCCAGCAGTGTCACTGAGGTGTTTAAATGAAACTACAGCAGCACTGCTGCACTTAAACCCCCTCGCCGCATCAGTGTCACTGCAGAACTGACAATAAACAATACACCACCCAAATGATACCTGTTCTGTGATAGTCCTTACCAATAGAGAACAGAGAACCAACAGGGGACTAACAAAACAAAGAATACAGATGTATTACAGCCTGTAATTGTAAAACTACAAAGTCCATCCATATGGGAAAGTGACGACGATAGATAATGAGGCAAGAAGATGTCCAAACTTTTGACTCCAAAATCCAAGTTACAGTGTACAAAATGAGTCATGAGTGGATTAAAGTACTCAAGATGAAGACTTTTGAGTAGCACTCAACTTAATACTTAGCATTAGGAATCTTTTGAGAAACACACTGCTGATCGGTTCTCACATCAGTTATCAATTCATATAACAGTTTTTCAAACACTAGAGATTTGGCTTCATAGATATTTGGAATCTAAGCCTAAATATGTTCAAATCAAATTGGAAACTGAAGAAAATGTGTATTAGATTAAAGAGAGACTTCCTGGCATGATATGATATGTGGTCTTCTCTGTGTCTTTTTCTTTTATCTGTCCTCATGCCTCTGATTTTTTTAAAATTTACAGCAGTTGGATGTAAGGTTTTCTTCCTTGATTTGTGATTATGCTCCTATTTTTATGTGAAAATATGGTACACATATTACAGGTACTATAGATTCTTCACTTACAGATTTTACTCTTTTGTAGAATTAGTTTAAAAAATATTTCTGTTTCAACCTGTACTAGCTGAAGCACTGGAATGAAATAAATTAAAAGGGTCATCCTCAGGAAATTAAACTTTATTCTATCCATCCATTATCTTCCGCTTTATCCTCTACTAGCCAATCCATCACTGGGCACACACACTCACACTCTATATGGGGTAATTCAGAGATATTAATTGACCTTAATCCATGTTTTTGGACTGTTGGAGGAAACCGGAGAACCCAGAGGAAACCCACGCGGACACGGGGAGAACATGGAAACTACACCCAGATTGGGATTCGAACTGGGAATCCCTAGTGCTGAGAGGCCAACGTGTTAACCTCTAAGCTACCGTGCTGCTAAACTTTATTCATGTTGCTTTTTTTTTAACATTTAAATAATATGAAAGCTTTCTTTCTAATAGTTAATAATTAATCTTGTAACCAACTGTCCCAAATACATTGTACATTAAAAAGACAAGCATTGTTAATGCTTTTCTTGGCACTCTCCTGATAGAAACAGTTAAATGCCTTAAATCTTTAGTAGTTACAGTGGTGTGAAAAAGTGTTTGCCCCCTTCCTCATTTCCTGTTTTTTTGAATGTTTGTCACACTTAAGTGTTTCAGAACATCAAACCAATTTAAACAATAGTCAAAGACAACACAAGTAAACACGAAATGCAATTTGTATATGAAGGTGTTTATTATTAAAGGAGAAAAAAAATCCAAACCACCATGGCCCTGTGTGAAAAAGTGATTGCCCCCTTGTTAAAACATACTATAACTGTGGTCAGGTGTGGTTGAACACCTGAGTTCAATTTCTCTAGCCACACCCAGGCCTGATTATTGCCACACCTGTTCTCAATCAAGACATCACTTAAATAGGAGCTGCCTGACACAGTAAAGTCCACCAAAAGATCCTTAAAAGCTACACATCATGCCGAGATCCAAAGAAATTCAGGAACAATTGAGAAATAAAGAAATTGAGATCTATCAGTCTGGAAAGGGTTATAAAACCATTTCCAAAGCTTTGGGAATCCAGCGAACCACAGTGAGGGCCATTATCCACAAATGGCGAAGACATGGAACAGTGGTGAACCTTCCCAAGAGTGGTCGGCCGCCCAAAATTACCCCAAGAGCGCAGCGACGACTCATCCAAGAGGTCACAAAAGACCCCACAACAACGTCCAAAGAACTGCAGGCCTCACTTGCCTCAGTTAAGGTCAGTGTACATGCCTCCACCATCAGAAAAAGACTGGGCAAAAATGGCCTGCATGGCAGAGTTCCAAGAAGAAAACCACTGCTGAGCAAAAAGAACATTAAAGCTCGTCTCAATTTTTCCAAAACACATCTTGATGATCCCCAACATTTTGGGAAAACATTCTGTGGACCGATGAGACAAAAGTGGAACTCTTTGGAAGGTGTGTGTCCCATTACATCTGGCGTAAAAGGAACACTGCATTTCAGAAAAAGAACATTATACCAACAGTAAAATATGGTGGTGGTAGTGTGATGGTCTGGGGCTGTTTTGCTGTGGCAGGACCTGGAAGACTTGCTGTGATAAATGGAACTATGAATTCTGCTGTCTACCAAAAGATCCTGAAGGAGAATGGCCGACCATCTGTTCGTGAACTCAAGCTGAAACGAACTTGGGTTCTGCAGCAGGACAATGATCCAAAACACACCAGCAAGTCCACCTCTGAATGGCTGAAGAAAAACAAAATGAAGACTTTGGAGTGGCCTAGCCAAAGTCCTGACCTGAATCCTATTGAGATGTTGTGGTATGACCTTAAAAAGGCCGTTCATGCTCGAAAACCCTCTAATGTAACTGAATTAGAACAATTCTGCAAAGATGAGTGGGCCAAAATTCCTCCAGAATGCTGTAAAAGACTCATTGCAAGTTATCGCAAACGCTTGTTTGCAGTTGTTGCTGCTAAGTGTGGCCCAACCAGTTATTAGGTTTAGGGGGGCAATCACTTTTTCACACAGGGCCATGATGGTTTGGATTTTTTTCTCCTTTAATAATAAACACCTTCATTTACAAATTGCATTTTGTGTTTACTTGTGTTGTCCTTGACTATTGGTTTGATGTTCCGAAACACTTAAGTGTGACAAACATGCAAAAAAACAGGAAATGAGGAAGGGGGCAAACACTTTTTCACACCACTGTATTCTTGTTCATGTATTATTTAAGGAAAACTTTACATAATCCATGAATGGCAAAAGTGTGCCTGTCATGAACCTGGTGCAGGTTTCAATGCTAGAGCCAAAGCTCTAAATGTTGCCCAGGGCATAAATTCCACTTCTCTAAATAAGAGCACTGTCTTAACAGTTGACCTTTTGTGTTTTTGTGGAATCATAATTTTTTGTGGGGGTATGACATGACTTACAAGTCTAATCCTTACATTCAATTTAAAGGTAAGCTACTTCTAATGTTCTGACACTATCGTTTACCATACAAGTTTTAAGTGTTTGGACCCAGACAGTTGCACTCTGGTGGTGATTAAGGTTTGGCTTAAAACTGGAGGAGTAAGCCAAGACTGTACAAAGAAAGTATTTAGAAGAAGAGAATTACAGCATGAACTAATTATAGGTTTTTACTGAAAATGTGTATTTTATATCTCTTAACAGTATGACACAATTTAGCTGCTGTTTGATGCTATACATGTGACTGTATTTATCTACAGAAATTGATGAGTGCAAGGTTTATAACGGAGGCTGTCAGCACAAATGTGTGAATACCAGAGGATCCTATTACTGCAAATGCAATCCAGGCTTCCAACTACATATTGACAGACATACCTGTATTGGTGAGTTGTTAAAAGGTTTAACAGAGGTCAGTGACACAGCTGACATACTGGTCTTGGCCTGAAAGTTTGTAATCTGTGACCACAATCCAGTGACAGGATTCTCTTTCTAGCTCTACGTTCATTCAGTGCCAACAAAAGGTTTTATTTTTAGATCTATGCATGAGAGAACATAAAACACATTTTGTACTTGAACATATGCCTAATTTTTATACTGTACATACTTTTCCAGGTCAGTTTGAGGTTGACTAAGTGGTTTGTGCAGCATCTTATTCCATTTAAATGTATTTATTCAGTATGCAACTGTTCTTAATACATAGAGCCCAGGAGAGAGGTGTTAGACTTGCAATGTGTTCTAAATGATTGAAAGTACAATATTTCAAGTCCTGAGGCTGTAATCGAACCAAGTAAAAAAAGAAGAATTATTTTGGAGTCTTTACAAATTTGTTAGATATATTGTGAAGTAATGGCTCATGCATACAAACCCTTAACTTTAATCAATTATAAAACAGATTTAAAAAATAATAGGTAAATTAATGTGTCAAAAAGACTTACATAACTAGTTATTATTAGCAAATTTAAGTTGTTATTATTATTCATGGATATTTCAAGGGGTAGATACCATGTCGAACTAGTTTGAAATATGTTATAGTAATTTTCATAATTTAGGTCTACTCAACCTGGTAAAAATGCTTATTAAAGATCTCATATCTAGCTTTGGTTAAAAATGATGAGTGGTTGATCAAATTTGGTCTAAAAAGTAAAGTAAATGTAAAAATTTTAAAAGTGCCTCGATTCTGGCATACATATTTCTATAACCACCTCACACAACTATATTGTCTACTATACATGTACACTGGTGTCGATTGTCTTTGACACACATTTCTCAATATTTTGACATTCTTTGATCACTACTGAAATGAGGATACTGATTTTAACCTATTTTCTAAAAACTTACCAAGTTATTTACTTATATCATACAGCAGCTGCAATTCATTTAATTAGAATTAGTAGGTATTTATTTAGAGAGCCATTGTTGCTAAAAGACAATTGACATCTCCTATTACTTTGTTTTTTATTAATGAGTTTACCAGAGACATAAACTTTTCTCGCTGTTAAGGATATTTGTTTAATAGAAATGAACCCATGTGTTTAATGGAGACTGATGAAGTATGAGAAAATTTTCACAACATCTCAACATTTCAAACATCTGCTTATAGGCTGTGGATCTAAATCAGTAGCTACACAGTGTCAGTAAGACCTCTTTTGTGCTGTAGTTTCTTCCATGACTACTTTTGTACTTATTTTTCCCAGCAGATGTAAGGAATCAAGGGCCCTGAGCCCAGGTTTATTTCAAACACTTGCAGTGTTGAGTGAGAGAGAGCCAGCTTAGTTCAAATAACAGATAATTAATTCCATATGGTGAGATCATTTGCTTTGCATACAGATGAAACAGAACATCTTGTAAGTGTATTTATTACTTTAGCTAGATATAAATGAATATGTAAAAAATCTTTGAAATAGTATCTTTATAGCATTTACATAGTTTTAATGTAAAGCTATGTTGGTTAGTTTACAAAAATAAGATTTATTTATTCTGTGAGGTAAAAGTAAAAGACATGTTATTCTTCTTAAAACATTACAGCACCTCTACTACTAGTTTTAAATGTATGTTTAAAGTCTTGTTTGTAGTTGTCATAAAGCTGTAACATTTGTTACTCTCAATATAATTACTAAGTGTCAAATGATCAGGTTATTTAACTTAGAAAGACATGAGCACTGCTGGAAATAAGCCTCAAGGCAGTGAGCTTAATCATCATTACAAAAGAAACTAATGAAAGAGTGCAAAGATTGTCCTCTAATTAGTTTCTCTAATTACTGTCCTCTAATTAGACTTGAGAGGCTTTGACTAGTCAATTTGAAGTTAATTATTTGTTTCCTTTAAACCACTCCTGTGTAGCTGTATCAGTATGATTAGGGCTTTTTTTTACTACTGGTTTCCTCAGGTTTAATCTTAAGTATGTAGCATAATAAAACAGAATCTACTTCATGATTTGCACCTGTTTGAGACTTTAACTCGGGCTAAATTTTGGTCTCTATTGATGCTAATGCAGTGCTTACATGGTTCCAATATTATTGGGTGATGGAAAGTATTTGTGCAAAACATTGTTTTATTTTATATGCCCAAGAAAATCACTTTTAGTCATATATATATCAAGAACCTTATTTTATGCTCATTCTTTTTTTTTCTAAAGAACTAATTTCATTATCTTTGTAAGTGTACATGTGTGACTTAAAGTGATTCTATGAACAGGCAGTAACTGAGAGTCAGTGCAAGTTTGAAAAACACTGGGTTTATATGATTAAACTTTCTGAACTAATACGTTTTGAACCAGTTTGAGTTTACGTAATAAGTCCTGTCAGGAGTTCATTAAACTAATTATTGAGGTTATAAAATTTTAAAATGTTTTTTTTTCATCATTTAAATAGACTATAAATCTAAGCCTGAATATTTTATGAAAGTGGAAGAATGCTATTTTAGCGATAATGGTAATATGCTTGGTAAAAGTGAAATTGTATTATATCCATTATGACCGTTCATTTACATGTGAACATCATTTACACACATGTGAACTGGGTTTGACAAAAGAACACATTTATTAACACGCTAGTTTTAAACAATAGCAACAGCAACAGTCTCACATGAAGTGGTCTGAGAGTAAATAAACATTGATTATACTAAATTATGACATGTCATAGGACTAGAATCTTTTTTTTTTTTTCATTTTTATATCACTGTTTTTACAGATCCGACATAGTGATTTGCTGGGAAGGGTAAAATTTTTGTATTAGAGACAGAAAAACATATTTTATTCCAACCAAGGAAGATATATTTAGACAAATGTATTCTCACCATGTTCTGCTTTATTTTAGTGAGAAATGCGTGTGTGGAGCGGAATGGTGGGTGCATGCACACATGCCATGGTTTGGGGAGTTGTGCCTTGTGTGCCTGCAACAAAGGCTACAGATTGGCACTGGATCAGAAAAGCTGTGAAGGTAAATGTTTCTGACAGAAATGACTAAAGTCTCTTCCACCATGTAGCTTACTACAATTTGCAGTGGAAAGTTCCAAAAGGAACATCCTTTGCCTAATAGATGTTTTTGGGAAAATTTCTTTCCTGTGGTTTTGGAATGTGTGGAAGAAAAAAGAAAGCTGTGGAAATTTGATTTGAACATTTAAAGGATGAAAAAAACACTCAAACTTTCCTTAAACTGAGTAGACCTGGAGAGACACGTTTAAAGTATGGCAGTGGTGCATAAAGATATTTACATAATGCTTTAACAAGCTAAGTGCAAGCTCTTGACCTATTATATAAATATTAATAGATGTCAACAGAGGATATCAGATGTTAACTCTGTTTTTTAGACATTAATGAATGCCAGTCTGGACAGGCTGTTTGTGCTCACAGTTGCCGAAACAGTCTGGGGTCCTATTCCTGTGTCTGTAACCCTGGATACGAACTAGGTTCTGATGGCAGCAAGTGCTATCGTGAGTGACCTACAAAGCACTTTGTATACATATTAGATAATTATTAAAAAACAGAAAAATTATTTGAGTTGCTTTGCAAAAAAAGATTTTATTTTTTTGTGATTTTTAGTTGTTTACTGTTTGACAGGTATTGAAATTGAAATAATAAACAGCTGTGCATCTGGAAATGGAGGCTGTTCACATCATTGTCAGCATGGCACACTGGGACCTGTCTGTAGCTGCAACCATGGATACCAGCTTGACAAGGACCTAAAGACTTGTTTGGGTAAAAAAATTTTGTGGATTTAAATTTGCTGATTTGCTATACACAAGAAAACCTAAATAACGAGTTTGAGTCTTAAAGTGTGTTAATTAAGCAATATCACACGAGAGTGATTATTTTGTCTTTCACAATAATAAAAAATATTGCATAATCACATTTACTTCCTGATGAATATTTTTGATTTAAAAATATTCTGATAGATTTTGATTTGATTTTGAATTAAACCGAATGTTGTTTAACCATTATATTTAATCAACTCTTTTTGAACATGAAGAAATTGCTAAGTTAAAATTTATATTTAAACTTAAGCTTAAAATTACAAATTGCTTTAATTTTATTAATTAATTATTTGTGTACTCTTTACTACAACAAAAATTGTGATGAATGATGATAGATGACAGAAAAACAAACAGAAAGATGCTTAAAAAAATAATCCTAATAATAATAATAATAATAATAGGGCGGCACGGTGGCTTAGTGGTTAGCACGTTCGGCTCTCAGCACTAGGGATTCCCAGTTTGAATCCCCATCTGGGTGGAGTTTCCATCTTCTCCCCGTGTCCGCGTGGGTTTCCTCAGGGTTCTCCGGGTTCCTTCCATAGTCCAAAAACATGGATCAAGTTAATTGAATTCTCAAAAATTGCCCCATATAGAGTGTGTCTGTGTGAGTGATGGATTGGCGCCCTGTCCTGGGTCTATCTGCCCAGCGCCCGAGACGTTCTTCCCTGGATGGTCATGGGGAACCCCACCGCGACCCTAATAGAGGATAAAGTGGGAGATAATGAATGAATAATAATAAACAACTCAGACAGCTCGGAAGAAACACAAACCCAATTTCCATTAAAAAAAGGACACAATTATATAAAAACTAAATTCTGTAATTTATTCATTCACTTGCATTTTTCTTTATCATTTTTCTTAATGACAAAAGCTTTTGTTACAGTGTATATTTGTTGTGTTACACAGTATTTTTAACAAAGGCCTTTTAATTTGTTTTTGAAGCATTGTAATTAAATTAAATTTACAACACAATCATAATGTACACTCTTTATGAATCTGTTTGTCCTTGAATTAAATTGATATTTAAAATGTTGATCATTACATATGCTTTATTCAAAATATTTTTTTATTTCTAGGTATGTGGTGGTCAGCATGCAGCCGGCTTGTGTTTTGTTTTGTATTTGAAAGTTTCTTCTTTTTTAAGATTTGGATGAGTGTGTAAAGGGGACCTCATGCTGTGAACAGGACTGTGCCAACTATCCAGGAGGTTATGAATGCAACTGCAGGGCAGGCTATAGACTTCAAGGGGATGGTTGTGGATGTGATGGTAGAAAAGAACTTTATTCCTTTGTATTTCTTATATTTCTAAAATGATTATTGTAAAACATACTGAACAAATAAATGTTTATTGTTGCATAAAGAGTCATTTATGTCTCATATCTACAGACATAGATGAGTGCATATCTTATAATGGTGATTGTGAGCATACGTGCCAGAACACTGCAGGGTCATACCAGTGCTTCTGTCACTTGGGGTATCGTCTGGCTGAGGACAGACATTCCTGCATATGTGAGTTTAGTGGTCTGCTTTTATTACCAAATCAGCTGGAACTGTCATAAAAAGTCATATTTAAAGGATAGAAAGCACTTTTATGTCCATAAGCTGCAATGTTGTGTGAGTTCTATTTCACCTGAAATTTTGTTTGTATTGCATCTTATATAATATAAAGTAATAAAGACAATGATAATTGTGTGTATGCAGTTATAGTTAATATGTATCCTCTTATTCAGCTCTGGAAAGGGCAGTGGAAGCAATCGAAGTTGAAAAAGTGTCTCATCATGTGGAAATAGAGCAGCCATTTTCAGAGTTTTCTCTGTTGCGGGACCACCCTCAGCCACTGGAGCGTTATGATGGTTATGAGGACACATTTGGACAACTACGTGCAGAGAGTATTATCATACAAAAATTTGGTGAAAAGAGAAACTTCTTGTTTGTTGTATACTATTTAACACTTGTTATTTAACACTCCCTTGACATTCATATATTAAATGTGGTGTTTGTGCTGTCTCATTTTATGGTAAATGTCCTAGTGTGCCTGAACCATACGTTTGGCCATGATTGCAGCCTGACTTGTGAGGACTGTTCTAATGGTGGACTCTGTAACATGGACAGTAATGGATGTGACTGTCCTGATGGCTGGACTGGCATAATATGCAACAAGAGTGAGGAAAAACTTTAAAATGTACATATTTTAGCATAACAAACCTATATTATTTAATTTTGCTTCTGTTTTTTTTCCTTAGGATGTCCTGAGGGGACTTTTGGCAAAAACTGTTCCTTCAACTGTAAATGTAAGAATGGTGGCACCTGTAATCCAGTAACTGGATTTTGCCGCTGTCCACCAGGAGTCAGTGGAGAAATGTGCCAAGATGGTACGTGAAGAACATGGGTTTTAATTTGTAATATACTATTGAAAAATATCATAAACCTCTATTTAACATTTGTAGTACTTGTTAAAAATCGTATTATTTCTTAACATTAATTTATGCTTAATTATATGTGTAATTTAAAGGGAAAATAATTAAAGAAATCTTTGGAACATTGACCAAATGTCAAGACACATCTAATTAAAGTCATTTTTACATTTTATGTGGTCTGCAGGCTGTCATAAAGGTTTTTATGGCAAATACTGCAATAAGAAATGTAACTGCCCAAATAATGGACGCTGCCATCGCACATATGGTGCCTGTCTGTGTGAACCAGGCCTTTATGGGAGATTTTGTCATCTAAGTGAGTTGTAACAGATTCTCTGTATAACTTTTCAAAAGGATTTACTTTAAATATTTCCTGTTTTATTTACCAACTTTTATATTTGGGATTTCATTAGCTAACTTTATTCTATTGTTCTTTATAGCATGTCCTAAATGGTCCTATGGACCTGGCTGTTCATCTGAATGCCAGTGTGAACAAGAGCATACTCTCGAGTGCCACCAGCACCATGGAACTTGTTTGTGTAAACCTGGCTACAAGGGAAATACCTGCAGCCAGGGTAAGTTTTATATATATATATATATATATATATATATATATATATATATATATATATATATATATATATATATATATATATATATATATATATATATATATATTTATACAGAACATTCCTGTGCTGCAGATGTGCTCTTCATATATTTGCAACGAAATGCCCAAATAATAATGAGCAAGTAAATTATGGTAATATTTGTTATTGCCAAGTAAATAATTTTCAGGAGTTAAGATCACTGAGAACGGAACAGAGATGAGAAAATTTGAAATAGTTATGAATATAGTGCAGGTGTTATTAAAACACACCGGCAAAATTAATAACATTAATTAACACAACACTATTTAAATTTTTCTAAGTAGAGAACATAGGGAAGAGTAGGAAAAAGCAGGTGCATGCAGCAGTTTGTAAATATCATTTTAAATCTGTCAACACACACACATAAATGTAAAAGTCTTACTTATATGATCATTTGCAGAGTTCTGCCACTTAGGCTTAAATAAAACACTTGTAAATATACAATGTTGTCTATATTTTGACTGTTTTAGAGTGTGATAGTGGTTACTATGGTTCTGGATGCAACAAAAGATGTCATTGTCCACAAGGAGTTACATGCAGTCATGTGACTGGAGACTGTCTGCATCAGTGTCCAGTAGGGAGGCATGGAACGAACTGTGACCAAGGTTAGACAATTATATTTTTCTCAGATTTATTTCTCTCTTTAAGTTTGTCTCCAACTGTGGTCTGATTTTTCCTTGGATTTTATATTCTATCCCCACACAGTACAGAAGCAACAACATTAAATACATTTGACAAATTTTAATAAACTTAAACAAACTTTAAGAGTGTGTCTCCTGGAATTTCAGTGAATCTCCTGGTAACGGAAATGAAAACTAGATTTGCTTCATAAAACATAGTCTTATTATTGTGCTTTAAACTGAGTATTTTTTTTCTATGGCTTAACTGAATGAAGATATCTCCAACAGCTTCATTTATGGCTTTACAGTTCATTATCTTCTGTGAAAGCCATAAAAACGACAAAATGATTCACATGGTTTTACAGAACACACGCTGTCAGAAAGTATCCTGTTCATAAACAATCTGAGAGCTGCATCTTCCATTAGACCCAATTAAACTGTTTATAATTTATATTAAAATATTGAATATTGATAGCTCTTACCACAATGCATGACTTCATCTATAAATAATCAGAAAAAAAGTTATGGATATTTGAGCTTTTAATTTTCTTACCACTATGCTCCTTTTTCAGTTGGATTTCTTCATTTATCATCACATTTTATTAAACTACTAAATTTTGATATTAACATCCCTCTTGAATCAAATATCTGTTCACTATGACATTTATTTGACATATCATTTAGACAATGCTTTTTGGCTAAAAGAATAAAATCAGTTTTCATTAAAATAATATACAATTGCATATATTTATAAGATTTTGCTATCCCACTTAATTCTTATTTATAATCACAGTATTATATGCATGAACTTTGTTTTTTATTATTATTATTATTATTATTTTAGATTGTCCAAAAGGGACATTTGGAGTTGGTTGTGCTGAGTCCTGTGACTGTAATGGTGAGATTGTGACTCAGTAACTGGTCACTGCCACTGTCTACCTGGCACGAAAGGAGATCAGTGCGATGAAGGTATATTACCATTAAATAAAAGTGTAAATAAAATGGCATTGGTGAAAGATTGTCTTACATAAATAGAACAGTAGGTTGAATATTAGTTTGATTATAACATTAATAATACTAAGGCATTAGAAAATAGTTAAATTGTGAATTGTGAGTTGAATTGTGAAAGAATGTTATATGTACAAAATATTTATTTCTGAAAGTTAAGGTTACCTGCTAAATCATCAGGGTTAAATCTAAAACAATAATACAGCTAGGTTTAATCTGTGCAAGTCATAATGGCTACATAACAGTCCAACAAAAATGTTCCTTGGTCTGTCAGTAAATTTTAGTAATAAGCCTTAGAATTTTACATGAGCTTAGGGCTAGCAGCTAATGACAACAGCATGGAAACAGCAATAGTTGTAATAATTTTGAAAGTGGAAAATAACCCATTAGCTTTTCTCCTGATATTAAGATGTATCAGTATTTAAGCCATTGTAACTTTAGTACCAGCCTCTGGCTTTATTTTACTGCTTCCCAGAGCATGCAGCCTGACAGATCACTTTTGTAATAACATCATGTACCCAAAAATATTATAACTTTATTTGCCACAGTAAAAAGACCCTGGGTACTCACAGGCTCCCCCATAATCAAGTCATCGAAATGCTTACATTAGGCTACTTACTCGCTTCAGTTGTTCAGTCATGTTTGGCATTTATATAAATAGAGCAAAGTGCCAAAGCATGGGATATAGAAGAAACCAAACTTTTATTAATCAGTTGAAAGTGCCTGCCATTCAGGTAACGTGATCTCGGACATATCACAAAGCCAGGGAATGCTAAAAGAAATGGCCAGTTGAATAATAATATCATTTTGAGGTGCTGTTCCCAAACAGTTAATATACTGGAAAAAGCTACTGGGCAACACAGAGAAATTAACAGGACTATTATATCTTGTTGCTAATTATTAGGGTGGAATTGAAATGTCTGATAATGAAGTATCGGACTATTTCCACACTGTTTCACAATTTTTAAAAACACACCAATACTTTCATGTTAATACAATTTAATATAAAACAAAGCCTTTTAACTACATTTAAGCCACTTGAAATGTTAACACAAACTTTAAAATTACATGCAGATCTAAAAACAACCAAATGAAAGCATGGTGCAGCTGCTAACTGCACAAATAATTGCCAAAACCTAATATTTCTCTTCCAACTAAGCAATGTAATAAAACTAAAAAAGGGAAAACAGAAAATAAACCAGAAATAAAAACCAGCTGAAAGAACTAAGCTGAAAAGAGAAGCACTCAAAACTAATAAATACATCAATTGCAAACATGGAGAGATAGAAAGAGAGTACAAACAGATTACACAAATAAGCAATAAAATGTCACAATAATAAAAAAAAGTAATTTATAGAACAGCTGATCAGAATACAAAAAATACATGACTAAAGTTCTTAACTCTGACCAGGCCAGTGTTTTCATCTGATCATCTAAAAATAGTTTAATAAACAACAGCTACTTTCAAAAACCACAACAAGAACCCTTACAGTATAAGTTTACAATTAATTGTCTTTCATTAGGGTTTGGACACCGTGTTGCATACAATGTCCAGAATGTTGACATTTTTTACATTTATTTTTTGTTTAATACTTTTTTTTGAGAACTTGGCTCATTGTCTTGTGTTTGGTCAACTATTAATTTTTGGGAAAACCTTGAAAACTGTTGTTAATGAATTATGCTCCATGTTCTATACATGTGTGCTTTATTTTAGAGTGTGATGAGGGTCACTGGGGTCTAGATTGTGCAAAGCTCTGTCCAGCCTGTGAGAATGGAGGCGAGTGTGACAGACAAAATGGAACTTGTCTATGTAAGCCAGGATACATGGACACCTCTGTCAGACTGGTGAGACGTCCTTAAGAACCTGGCCTCCCAAAGAGTGCAGACATTTATTAGTATTTTTTAATTTATTTGTGTTTTTGTTATTTTGCTTAAAGTTGCCCAGAAGGTTGGTTTGGAATTGGCTGTCAGTTTAGGTGTGCTGTGAGAATGGCAGTTTCTGCCATCCCATGTCAGGTCTGTGTGAATGTAAAGTGGGTCGAACTGGAATCAACTGTGAGAAAGGTAAAGTAAAACTTATTTTAGTGAACATCTCACATGTTACACCGAATCACCTTTAATAAGTAATAAGCAATATTTGTTTTATTTGGTATGACAGTATGTGAACCTGGACATTGGGGAGTCAACTGCATCGATGTGTGCAACTGTATGAACAGTTAGCGAGCTGTAACCCAGAGACAGGTCAATGCTACTGCGAGGCAGGATACACTGGGACCCAATGTGAACAAAGTGTGTAGTAAGCTAAACCTAATTGCTTTTTTTAAAATATAACTAGACAGTAATCCTCAAAATTGCTATTGAAATGTAAATTTTTTTTTTGTAAAAATGTAAAAAAAAAAATGTAAAAAAAAATTAAAAAGAAAAGTTGAAATCTGTAATATGGAAATCACTTAAACAGAAAATGAATAAAATATATTTTACTTGTTTTAATGACAATAAATAATATTTTACTTTTTAATAATATTTTAAAAAATTTTTGCAGTCTAAAAAATGTTGGGACAAAGGATGTTTAACACAGTGTCACATCACCATTTCTTAAAATTTATTAATTAATTGTTTAATAAATATTACTGTTATTCATTATAATTTGCGAAAATAACGATACGTTTGTCCAAAATGCTTAACAGAATGATTGATTTTCAACACTTGTACCAATTAGAATAAATAAAATAGCAGATTTTTTGGCATTTATTTGAACAGTTATAATTATCTGTATTTACAAAGTAATTATGTGCATTTTACTATTATTGCCAAATAATATCCTTGTAAATGTATATATTTTTGTACATTGCACTAGATTTAAAATGTCAAGGCTATTTGATTCTTTACTAAAATATCTAATAGGTCATTACTAAAACATTGTGAAATTAATTTGACTATATATTTTAGAGTGTCCCAGGGGTTATTTTGGGTCAGAATGCCGCCATCCGTGCCAGTGTGAAAACGGTGCAGCATGTGAGAGTGTAAGTGGAGCCTGCACCTGCGTGCCTGGCTGGACTGGGACATACTGTGAGAAAAGTAAGACAAAGATGTGTGGAGGGCTGGAGTCATGCACGAACACTTTGGTAAATAAATACAAAAAGTAAATGTGCACATCTACAGTGTGTCCTCAGGGATTCTATGGTGCTGAGTGCCAGTGGAAGTGTAACTGTCTGAATGGGGGTCAGTGTCATCATGTGACCGGAGAGTGTTCATGTCCAGCTGGCTGGTTTGGTCCCCACTGCACCATCAGTGAGTCTCAGTGTGCAGAACATGACTCAGAAGAACAAAATAGATTTACAATGGAATGCTGTCTTTGTCCTGTGCTCTGAGCTAAACTAGTAAAGCAGATGTCCAAGAAAGTTTTGTCCCAGTGGTGTTCCGATGTTCAGAATCTTCTGCCATGTGGCTGCCCTCCAGCTATGTCTGTGATGTGGAAAGTTGGTCATTATATGTTCCAGAACCACTTGTAGCATTTAAAACCATTCCAGAAAATATTTAGTGAATCTTTACTTATATTAAATGTGTGTTTGTGTTACGTTGCAGGGTGCTTAAATGGCACGTACGGTCCTGACTGTAATCAAACTTGTCAATGTTTGAATAATGCCAGCTGTGATCATGTTACTGGGCAGTGCCACTGTGAGCCAGGCTGGACTGGACCAACTTGTGCGCAAGGTACATCTTTAACTATGTATTACAACATGAAGATTTAACTGATTTATATTTGCAGGAGTAGTTCTATACTAGTGTTTACAGTGTTATTTATTTGTGTTGTATTAAATTAAACTTGATCTACTGTATAAAGCACTGGGTGTGGTAGCTCATTAGTAAAGGGCTAGCAATCTGAAGGTTGTGGGTTCAAATCCCAGATCGACTGAAGTTACCAATGTGATTCTTTGAGTGAGGCACTGAGAGCAAGTCGAAGCGACAGCAGCAAGAAAAAACTCTTGCTTAAATCGTGTTAAATTGTGCCTACCAAAACAGTTTTGAAGTTGCATATCTGTGAGGGCGTTGTCATGGTTTGAGCTCTAACAAGTCTACTCCTAGAATGCATGAATCAATTTTATGGGGTGGATTGCCAGCAACAATGCCTATGCCAGAATGGTGCCTCATGTGACCGGACCAGTGGGCATTGCACATGTGCTAAAGGATGGACTGGAATCGCGTGTGAACTGGGTATGAGTTAGTATGCATTTTGAATAATTTATATTATAGCAAATATTTATATACAGTTTGTATATGTATTGCACCAATTATTTTCTTTTGAACAGAGTGTGCTTCTAGTTACTTCGGTGTTGATTGCCAGAACAGGTGTAAATGTGAAAATGGGGGGGTGTGTGACCAGAAGGATGGAACCTGCTTGTGTCCAGCAGGCTGGGTCGGACAGTGGTGTGAGACAGGTCACAAACTTTCACTTAATTATGTCATTTAAAATATAATGGTAACTACACAAATAGTAATGTCAGTGTCTGATGTGTTGGTGTAGTCTGTGAAAGAGGGCATTTTGGGCCTAGCTGTCAAAAAGAATGCCAATGTGAGCATGGTGCTTCCTGTAATCACGTCACTGGGTCCTGCCTTTGCCCCGCAGGATGGAGGGGACTCAGATGTGAAAAAGGTAAGTTTATTCAAATGGGGCATGCTACAAATTTTAGATCCCTTTGGTTATACTGCCCTCTCCTGGCATTCATGAATGTGTTTTGTATTAGTAAAGCTTGTCCAACAGACACACCAGTGAAAATAAATGTTTCATTCATTTTCATTCATTATCTTCTGCTTTTATCCTCTATTAGGGTCGCGGGGGGCGGGGGGGGGGGGGGGGGGGGGGTTCCCCATCCAGGAGAGAACGTCTCGGTCGCTGAGCAGATACACCCAGGACAGGACACTGTCCTATAGGACACACACTATATGGGGTAATTTGGAGAACTAAATTGACTTCGTCCATGTTTTTGGACTTGGGAGGAAACCAGAGAACCCGGAGGAAACCCACACGGACATGGAGAGAACATGGAAACTCCACCCAGATGGAGATTCGAACCGTGAATCCCTAGTGCTGAGAGGCGATGGTGCTAACCACTAAGCCACTGTGCCGCCCATAAATGTTTCATTCATTCATTCATTCATTCATTCATTATCTCCCGCTTTATCCTCTATTAAGGTCGCGGTGGGGTTCCCCATGCCCATCCAGGGGAGAACGTCTCGGGCGCTGGGCAGATACACCCAGGACAGGGTGCCAATCCATCGCTGGGCACACACTCACACACACAGACACACTCTATATGAGGCAATTTGGAGAACTCAATTGACTTGATCCATGTTTTTGGACTGTGGGAGGAAACCGGAGAACCCGGAGGAAACCCACGCGGACACGGGGAGAACATGGAAACTCCACCCAGGTGGGGATTCGAACCGGGAATCCCTAGCGCTGAGAGGCGAAGGTGCTAACCACTAAGCCACCGTGCCGCCCATAAATGTTTCATGTTACACTAATATTTCACGTAACCTTTTTCCCCTATCTTGCAGTCTTGAGGATTAAGGACATTTAGTGCTTTATAAAAATACAAAAAATGCATATTAGTTTCATCCATATCTGAATACCTTATTAACTTGGAGTTATTGATATGAATTCCAAATTGAATGTATAATTGTATATGTATTTTGCTTCTATTCAGCATGCTTGCCAGGTTTCTATGGGAACAGATGTGCTCAGCGCTGCTTCTGTGCACATGGTACAGCTTGTGATCATGTGACGGGGCAGTGTGGCTGCCCACCTGGCTTTACTGGAATGAGCTGTGAGCAATGTAAGTACAACCACACTTGCTCATATTTACCATTGGCAGAGCATAAAACCAAATATCTTTTCATGTATTTGTGTGAAAACTAATTTGTAGTTGCCCTTTGCAGCATGCCAACCTGGCACATATGGACTAAACTGCAAGGGAGTGTGCCAGTGCTTCGCAGCTGACCAGCTTTGTCATCCTGTTACTGGAGTGTGCTATTGTGCATCCGGCTACCAAGGAATTAACTGTGATACCAGTAAGCATCTTCTGCTGTGTGTTATTTTGTCTAACTAAGCGTCAAAGTGTTTACCTTCTAAAAATCTTACTACTTGACTGTTGCTCTGATAGAGTGTCCAGAGGGTCGTTATGGTCCTGACTGTAATCATGAATGCAGATGTCAGAATGATGGCATGTGTCAACCCACCACAGGCACTTGTAGTTGTCCTCCAGGCTTTATTGGCACAAACTGTAATATCTGTGAGTGGATGAGGTGTTTTATTTTACATGACACAAAATTAAGCAATACTTTAGAATATTATTTTACCTGTTGATTTCTAGCATAAATTAATATTTTTAATATTTTTTTCCTCCAATAGCTTGTCCAGTTGGGTGGTATGGGCAAGACTGCAAGCAGGTGGCTCTGTGTGGGGAGCGGACCAAGAATGATCCGATTACAGGCCGCTGTGTGTGTGGGGCTAATCATCAGAGCAGAGACTGTGGACAGGGTAGAATCTCACACTTTTAAATTCAAATAACTTTTGATTAAACCAGTACTTTTATCAATAACATGGTATAACCTTAATTTTGCTGTTAATATTTAGCTACTTTTACATTAAAATGTTTTTTATTTTTTATAAATATATATATATATATATATATATATATATATATATATATATATATATATATATATATATATATATATATATATATAATTAATTAATTTTTTTAATAAAAAGACATTTTACATTGCTGTAATGGTACTTTTATCTAAGCTAATGATATGAAAACTTTTACCACAGTAATATTTATATATCAATGATTAAAAGGCTTTGGAAAAATGTTGTAGTTTAAGTTGTAATTTACATCATTGTTTTTTTGTTTTTTTTTTATATAATGACAGTTAACATGATTTTCCTGGATTTTAAGACAGAACTACAATATAAAATTATACTTTTTCTGTGAATTGCTCATTGGGTTTTTAGGTTGTGCTCAGGGCTGGTTTGGAGAGGAATGTTCTCAGCATTGTAACTGCAGTAATAATGGAATATGTGATCCAGCAACAGGACATTGCTCCTGTGGACTCGGCTGGACTGGAGACACCTGTGATACAGGTTAGGTTATAAACATATTAAAATATAACAACACGGTAATGTAAAAAATTAAAAGTTAATAGTTTATCTGCATTATAGATATGCCATGTTTTCTTCAATGCAAATTAAACATAAAAATCTAATATTTTTAATTGAATTATTAGATTTTAAATATTAATTTTGAGTTAAGGTTTGTTTAGTTTGTTAGTCACTGCACTCATCACAGAACTTTTAATGAGTAAGAAGTTCACTTTATTATTCATTTGTGGTTATGCATATATGTAACCTCATACTGAAACTAATTTAATGTCTGTATGCCTGCCCAAGATTCGAAATAATATTCATTCATTCATTATCTTACGCTTTATGCTATATTTATATTAGGGTTGCGGGGGGGTTCCCCATGCCCATCCAGGGTAGAACGTTTCGGGCGCTGGGCAGATACACCCAGGACAGGGCGCCAATCTATCGCTGGGCACACACTCACACACACAGACACACTCTATATGGGACAATTTGGAGAACTCAATTGACTGGATTCATGTTTTTGGACTGTGGGAAGAAACCGGAGAACCCGGAGGAAACCCACACGGACACGGGGAGAACATGGAAACTCCACCCGGATGGGGATTCGAACCGGGAATCCCTAGCGCTGAGAGGCGAACGTGCTAACCACTAAGCCACTGTACCGCCCCTAAATAATATTCATTACTTTATATTTATTTCAGGCTTACAGGTTTCTGAGTTTGTCCTTCTGAAGTTTTGTTTTATAATTACCGATACACACATATTTACTGTTTGTATACTGTGTTTTCCAGAATGTTCCCAAGGCTGGTATGGTGCTAACTGCAACCAACGATGCATTTGCAATAACAATGGCACATGTGATCGTGTGACAGGAGAGTGCCAGTGCAGTCCAGGATTCTATGGCCAAGTCTGCCAACATGGTAAGAACTAGAACTACAGTCATGTGACAAAGAACATACTGGTAGAATTGTATGATTGTATATTACTTGTATATTAGTTTTAGAACCCCCCAATTTTATTGATATTTGCACAGTTCACACCTAAGTTTTGACCATAGAATGTGGCGTGGAGCCTTAAAATGTTATGGTGGACCTAGTTGGCCAATGAGCCACTTAGCCTGTGCAAGTTGCCAACTCTGGATTCAGAAGAACAGCCACATTTGCTTTTTTTTTTTTTTGCTTTTTTTTTTTTAAATGTGTTACTGTTCATGTCACACACCGAAAACCATACTTTCATCTACTAGGAATACAGAAATCCACATTATGTACCAAATATTTCATGCATAAAACTTTTGCTCATTTGTACCATATTAGGTCATTGACTGGACTTAACATTTACCATGATGACTAAGGCTGAGTCTGAGGTTGAGAAGTAGTTCATGGATTTTTGCAATGTCTCTTAGTATGGCATGGTCTAACCTTGGGGTAAATTTGCTTGGACATGCAATATGAGACAAGAGTCAACTGTCTTAAATTATTTTCATCTGTGTATATAAATATTTGTATAAAAAAATATATAAAATATATATTGCTAAAATGATTTTCATAAAGATGCACATTATAACTCATAAAGATTATGTGTGTGTAGCTTGCCCAGCTGGATTCTATGGCCAGCATTGCCAACATCTTTGTGACTGCCATGGCAATGCTAAGTGTGATCCCACAATGGGTCAGTGTCTCTGCCCCCCAGGCTATCAAGGAGAGCGGTGTGAGGAAGGTTTGGAACAGATTTAAGCAATTATATAGCAGTCTGTGTATATGTAGTACATAATTTGCAAAAAGATAACACTTTCTTATCAGTGTGTACACAGGGAACATATGGACTTGATTGTGCGCAGTTATGTGACTGTGATGGAGCCACACCATGTGACCCCATGACTGGAAAGTGTCTCTGTGGACCAGGCAAAATGGGAAAGCGTTGTGACATAAGTAAATAAAAATGTTATTATTTAACATTTTTTGATCCCTGAAAAATGTTTGGATGGTGGGAGACACAAAGGGACATATAAGGCTTAAGCTGTAGTCTGTGTGATGTATTGCATTTCTTCTGTTATGGCATTTTTTAATGTAATCTATTTTAATAAACATATATTATATATAAACATATTGAAAATATAAACACACGTACAAGTTAATAAAAAAAAAAACATTTTTAATTTGTGGAGTTGTCTCTTATGTATAAAGGGGTGTTTTTTATGCTTTTAAATTTGTGGGAACAAATGGAAGGCCAAGTTTTGTTCCTGACCATGACTGTTCTCCCATACAAGTCTAAAAAAGGCAGGGTTCTGTGAGTTTGTTGTGGAAGAACTTGACTTACACAGAATCATTACATTAAGCCCAATAAAACTTTGAAATGAATTAGAATATTATATTATTGTTATTATTAAAGATGGGCCTATATTAAATGTTATGAAGGCACATGTTGATGTAATGTGTAATGTTTTTAAGGTTGTGCAGTGAATCGGTATGGTTCAGACTGTTTGGAAAGGTGTAGCTGTGGAAACGGCGCACAGTGTAATCCTCAAAATGGACAATGCATTTGTCTGAATGGCTGGATAGGACCAAGCTGCCTGGAAGGTATTCAAATATTTACTTGCTTAGATAAAATTATAAATATTACCTCAGCAAACAGCTTGATTTATGTTTCTGTACAGGAAGCATCCTTCCATTAAACTATCAGCATCACAGAAGCAAAAGGAAGTTACAGCTCAACAGCACGTAATATGTATATTTTTAATAATTAAAAGCAAGTGAACTTTGGAATTTAACAAGTAGATGTTAATAATGTTTTATAAAAGGATTCAAAGTTGAAAAGTCATTTTAAAATACAAACTATATATTAACTATGTCTTTATTCTTTTTACACACATTACTCATTGTGAATAAAAATTGCATTACTATTTATTGTTATTATTATTATTGTTTATTGTAATGATTCTTTACATACACAATAATATTCTACTGGATAAAGAAATTTCTATACACCTACAGAGCATTCATGAGGTGGGAGGTGATTGTTTTTAAAGTGGTGGCACAATGTGTGAGTAAATCAGAAAAAACACTGTGTGTGTGTGTGTGTGTGAGTGTATGTGTAAGTGCACAAATTCATTCATTCATTATCTTCCGCTTTTATCCTCTATTAGGGTCGCGGTGGGGTTCCCAATGCCCATCCAAGGGAGAACGTTTCGGGCAGATACACCCAGGACAGGGCGCCAATCTATCGCTGGGCACACTCTCACTCACACAGACACACTATATGGGGCAATTTGGAGAACTCAATTGACTTGATCCATGTTTTTGGACTGTGGGAGGAAACCGGAGAACCCGGAGGAAACCCACGCAGACACGGGGAGAACATGGAAACTCCACCCAGATTGGGATTCGCACCGGGAATCCCTAGCGCTGAGAGGCGAACGTGCTAACAACTAAGCCATCATGCCAAGTGCAGAAATAGATGACAAATTAAAGAGTATTAAACTTTTGTAAAATAAATAATAAAACAAGCAATTATTGTAGAAACAAGGAGACATTTACAGGATGATGCACATAAAAGAAGAATGTCTTTATTGCTCTGCAATGTTTATCATTAAATCATAGTTTTATTTTGATTTCTTTTCTTTTTTTTTTTTTTTTTTACTTTTTAGCAAAATAAAATACAGTACATGAAGGTAACTGAAGAATTACAGTGTTCTTTTAATACTACTACTAAAAAAAGAACATAAGATTGATTAAAAGATAAAAACATAAAAAAATACAGCTACTGGGTAAAGAAGTGCAAACAATTGACATCAAAACAGAGCAATATTAAACATTTGTAGAGAACAACCTGTCTCTTATCACTTGATTCCAAAATGTATAAATGTTTTGCTGCCATCTGCAAAATATTTTTATATTTCCTGATTAGTTTCAAGCCATTTTTCCAGACACAATTTTTTAAAATTTGTTTATATTTTTAAACCCCTGGCAGCAATATAATAATAATAATAATTATTATTATTTGTCTGAAAAAAAAGGACTAAATTGCATAGTAGCTTGTCTACTTACATCCCTGGTTGTGCATGAACTCTAATATGTCTAAAGATGTTACCCCAAATCAACATCTGTCACATTTAAATGATAATTATAATGACAACTAAAGAAGATGAAGGGCTTGTATTCTGGCTGCATGGTGGCCATATTTCTGCTGAGTATAAAATTACCTGTAGTTAATTTCTGAACATATCACGCTGAGCCATTTTAATTATATGGGAAGTAGTGGTGCAGATGTGGGATGCAAATGGAAGACGTGATTACATTGATCCATTTTAAGATGAAAAGTTGGTAGAGCCCTTAGGCCTAGTTTACGAACTGATCGGCTGATGTTTGCTTTTTTTCCTCTTGTGTGTACAAGTAGCTTTTTTCAGTACCTTCAAATCTGTGCTATGTTAGCTACATAGACATTTTTCATTTTGGTGTAGCAGTCTATGCTTTGGCCCTTTGTCATTCTTGAGTAAAACATGTTAGGATGAGAAGAAATAATGCAATGATTTCATGATGTCAAACATTATACATCAGATTTACCTGCTACTTACCTGTAACCTGCCATCATTATCGTCAAAAAATAAATTTCAACAAAAGTGTCTAAAACCCAAATGTTTAATTTTTTTGGTTCTGATCTTATACACCCAACCTAGTTCTCGATTCATGGCACTTAGAAGGTTTGCTCCTACAATCCCAAAAAATTTTATAGGGTGCAACAGTCTATAAAAAAAAAGATTAATTATAAACTACAAGGACCCACAAGCATTTATAGCCTGATCTGTGATGCTATAGCTTTTGGAAGATTTTCGATATATTATTGCAGCGTAGAGGAAGCTGTGTCATTAAACTTTTTATGAGTAATTACTGTACAAGTGTAAAGGTTGGTTTTCAAACTGGATCATGTATGTTAAATGTAAACCCAAAAAAGAGAAAAATTTGGATTCATGGTACCGATATGGCTTAATCAAAAATAATTATTGCTCAGCATGCTGAATCATTCATTTTACAAATAATACACACTTAATTAACACACACATTTTCATGTTAAATGTTAACAGTAAAACACTTACAATGGTACTAAACAAATAAATCAAAGCATTGGTCTGAAAAAAACTATGAACACTACAAAAAGCAAAAGATGTTTTTGCTTTTTTTAGTAAGCATACTTTAGTAAGCATACTTTTAGACTTTAAAGGTGTACACAACACAAAGCAAAACAAATCGATTTAATGTTAAGGCAAATAAGCAATTAAATATCACAGAGGAACGAATAGATACTCTAAATAATACTATATGCATCATATTTCATCTACAAATCTGCCAGTTCAGATTTGATTTGTGGTTGATTTCCCAGTGTTTAAAAAAATAACTCATCTTTGTTTCTACACAATTTTCCATTTTAGCAGTTCCACTTATCAAAGTCATGGATTTTGTAGTCTTACAATTACAGACAGTAGTCCATCTGTTTTTGTGCATATTTTGTTAGTTTCTTTCACTCTGTTTTCTAATGCTCACACCTCCCTCACACCACCACAGTGCAGGTATTAGGTGTTTTAGGCTTGTACAATTAAATCAGGTGTAAAAGCACTGCAGGAGATATGCACACCACACTTCTTTCTTTTTGTGCCTCTTTGTAGAGGTAAAATCAGAGGCTGGACCCAGAAAACTGCATGATAACTGTGGCTGGTCACATGGGGTATAGAGGTGTCAGTGATTGAAAACCCCATCAGCACCACGGCATCTGATTTATTCATTCATTCATTATCTTCTGCTTTATCCTCTATTAGGGTCGCGGTGGGGTTCCCCATGCCCATCCAGGGGAGAACATCTCGGGCGCTGGGCAGATAGACCCAGGACAGGGCGCCAATCCATCGCTGGGCACACACTCACTCACACAGACACACTCTATATGGGGCAATTTTGAGAATTCAATTGACTTGATCCATGTTTTTGGACTGTGGGAGGAAACCGGAGAACCCGGAGGAAACCCACGCAGACACAGGGAGAACATGGAAACTCCACCCAGAAGGGGATTCGAACCGGGAATCCCTAGCGCTGAGAGGCGAACGTGCTAACCACTAAGCCACCGTGCTGCCGCATCTGATTTAGTTATTCAAAAAAGTCACTATCACCATCACCTATAAATCTTTAATATTGAGAATCATCCACCATCCAAATAATCTGATCTGTGGTGTTTCTGAGGAATTCCTGTCATTTGGCAGATTAAAGAGGACTAACAAATTATGCTTAAAAATAAAAAAAGATGGATTACACTCTGTAATTGTATAGCTACAAAATGCATCCATATGGTCAGTGATACTAATAGACTGAGTATACATGCAAGGAAGTGTTATTGATAAAGTGACTCATGTTTTTCTTTGGTTTTTAGCCACTGCATGCAAAACCTTTCAGATTAGCCATTTGCTATATTCTACTCAATGGATAAATATCTATTTGCAAAGGTAATGGCCTGTCTCAAATCTATTAAATAATGACAAACTTTAAATTGCTTTAATTAATGTGATTACATTCACAAAATATGATAAATCACTTGTAGTGTCAATATAATGATTATTTTTCCATTTGAAACAAAAGAAGGCCTGTGTTTTCCTTCATTATGAGTCACATGCACTTATTCAAGGTTCAAAACTCAGTGTGCTGTTTTTCTGTTGCTTGTAGTTTGTAGATGTTCTATGTTTGTTGAGCTGATTTACTGATAGTCAATTAGGGTCTTACCTTCTTCCAATTCTTAGGATGCTTTTATATATGTCACCTAAAATCTGTGGATTATATTCATTGTGAGCCGGCATCTTCAGTATGAACATTCACTACCAGTCTCATAGGCCAAAGTCTCATTATGTCAGTGAAGAAAGGGAAACTAAACAAGGAAACTTCTCTTTAGGACTTGTAGTCCTTTTTGCTATATGGCTTGTTGCCTAGAATACTGTCCACTTCATGAATAATTGAAGATGATAACTTTGGAAGAACCTGAAAGTCAAAACATGAAAGTAAAAGCAATACAATTAATATACCTATAATAAATAACATTTAAGGGCACATCAAACTCAGTTTTTGTTTTAACGTTCGTTTAGAAAAAAAAAACATAAATGTATGAAGGGTTTAAAATGTTACATGCAAGACAAAATACACATGGAAAATTTGTATATATAAAATGTGTGTTTTCATTAGTTTACATATACTGGAAAAAAAGTGAATATTCACCTGAATAGCACCTATGTTTTCCACAAGTTGTTCAGTTGTGGAGGAACCAAGAAGCACTGAGCTCACACCTTCATTCCTTAAGCACCATGCTGTAATTAGACATGGTTCACAAGACAGAACCAAAATTATAACACAAAAAGCAGAACCAAGAACCAGAACTTAAGCCAAGGTGTAAAACTGCCAAATTTGTAATTGGAAAAAATAATTCAGGGAAACATGGTTAAAACTGTGCTTCACAGTGGCTTAGTGGTTAGCACATTCGCCTCTCAGTGCTAGGGATTCCCGGTTCGAATCCCAATCTGGGTGCAGTTTCATGTTCTCCCCATGTCCGTGTAATTTATTAAAACATATAACAAAAGTAAACTTAAACGGAATTAAAACATGGACATGGTGAGCCCTGAGCTCCAGGCAGGCAGAGAGACAGACAGATAGAGAGAGAGCAGCAGAACCAAGACTGCATTACCAATGGCCATTTGGGGCAATGTGCAGCCTAGACGCTCTGCGACTGCCTGCAGCTCTTTCAGTTTTGCCTGCTGACGTCGGCCTTCCTCACTCAGGATCTTGTCTTTTAACCACTGGTAGCCCTGTCCCAAACATACAGCAGAGCTGCTTAAAGAATCTTAAATGATTTGGCATAACAAAAAACGAATAGTTTAAGCAAATGTTTTCCTATATTCCATTTTCATTTTAAATAAGTCAACATTACTTTTTTTTAGAGGATAGTCATACTGTAGTGCCATTGTTTAGATAAGCCTCAGCAAGCCAATATATACCTATTTAGTAGTTTTACCCACTGTAATGATGGACTTTGTAGTTTTACAATTCCAGAATGTAGTCCATCTGTTTGTAAACTGTTAGTCCCCTTTACTCTGTTCTCTAATGGTCAGAACTCCAATAGAAGCACAACAGAGCAGGTATTATTTGGTTGGTGCATTATTCCTATCCCAGCAGTGTCAATGAGGTGTTTAAATGAAACTACAGTAGCACTGCTGCAGTAAAACCCCCTCACCGCATCAGTGTCACTGCAGAACTGACAATAAACAATCCATCACAAATTATAACTGTTCGGTAAGCCAACAGTAGTCTAACAAAACAAGAAAACAGATGTACAAGTCTATAATTGTAAAATTACAAAGTACATCTACATGGTAGTGTAGAAAATAGTAAATGAAACAAAAAAAATAAAATAAAGATAAAAAAGTCTTTAGCTGATGAACCTCACACTCACTCACACAATAATTGAAGATGCAGAGGACAAGTTTAGTAGAACTATATGGTGAGAAAACTAGGAATTGAGACAGTGTGCCAGTTCTGGGTAAATACCTTAAGAGAGGCACGAGAACAAGGGGGCACACCACTGTCATACTTCCCTGAGATTATTCCACAAGCCAAAGGGGACCAGGTCATTGCACCTACTCCTGAAAAGAAATATATATTTATAGACTAACCTCATCTCTTAGCTCACATATTCCTTAAATGCATACATATAGATTCCAACCTATCTTGTGGAAGAGTTCAGGCAGCTGCACCTCAACTTTCTCTCGCTGAAACATGTGGTACTCAGCCTGCTCACAGATGGGTGGAATAAGATTAAACTGTCGGGCAACTGAGTATGCCTCCTAAGAAAAAAAAACATACACAGTTAGCTATGCACTGTAAATTATTTATGACAGGATTAATAAAACCTAATTAAAAAATGCCTTTCCCCCCTCACCATAATCTCCATAGAACTCCATCGGGATGTTCCCCAGTACATGGCCATGCCTACATTAATCACATGAGTCATGGCTCGTACAGTCTCTGTCAATATGTAGCATAAAAAATGGTTAGTATGGCTCGAATATCAACTAAAACATATGAATGAACTTATATGCTCTCAAAACAAGCAGGTTGGAAAACAAGCAGGAAAGGGTACATTTTTAAGGTAAACATATCCTACTGCAAAGGTTGAAGAACGTGTATGTTGAATATTTTTTAGGGCTCTATTGTATCTGAAGGCGAATATAATTATTTGGTTTTGATAGTTTAGCAAGACCTTTTATTCTATATTTTTATTCAAATTCAATAAATGCTAACCCCACAACTTGCAACAATAGATTTTTTTGAAAACTGGTGCTAATGAATTAGAAAAAAACAAGGCTAGCAAGTATAAGAAGAAGAATTATATTAATTTCTAAACCTTTTTGTTAAGGTATTGGAAATATCAATATGGCAGAAAGAAGCTAAAGCTACAGTAACTTAGAAATTCAAAACACAATACAACTTCTAACAACACTGAAACAACACAGAAACACAACACATAATTATGAAGGGTGTTGTGCTCCTTCTTCAAAGAAACACAGAAATACATATACATTACTTAAAAATATTTGTAACATTACCGTAAAATTATTACCAGTTAAATTTTCAATACTACAAAGCATGAAGTGAAACATTTACAGAGTTTTTTTTTCTTCATCAGTAAGCTCAGAGCCTGCAATGCAATAAAAATACTCCTCCCAAAAATTCTCCCCCACAGAGTTCAAAAATGGAATTACCATGAAATGTAATACCCAAGATAGGAAGTAAATAAAACCACTGCCTTGAAGATTCTTGAAATAAATCTGTTGACAGTGATTTTGACTTTTAGAATGAACCAAGTCTGATGGCATTGCTGAATCTCTTTATTTTTATGCTATGATGAACTTACTCTCTAAATAGAAATAATTTTTTTCAAGCAAGCATGCACAGAGGCAGTCCACTATCATCACACAGTATGAAAACTAATTTCAGTTAAGTTCAGATAAATAAGGAAAAAAGCATGATGGTAAATGGCATATGGATAGTTTAAAAATGTTAAACACATAATTAATATTCAGACACATCAAAAACACAGACCAAGCTTTCTATAATCCCAGTAAAGGAAAATAAATTGTGCAATGCAGCAGATAAATTCAGGTTTATATGAACCACTTTAATTTTATTAACAAGTAAAATTTCTCACATCAGGTACAACAGAGGGAAATGATCATTAATGCCATCAAATGCTTTTAAAGAAAAAAGCAAATCTAAGTGAACTGTATACCTTCTATGATGAATACTCTTGTTTTTGAGGTTTTAAATGGATTTCCTGGTGACAAAAACAAAACCAAAGGTTGGAAAATAATTTAGTAAAAATGAGGAGTTAAATGAAGGTCATGAAGGTAAGTTAGCAGATGTGAAATAAGGCTGATCATGGTCAACTTGGTGACCCAATTGAAGCATTACCAGCTTCTGCATGGACCTACTGAATTAATATTTATGACAATAGCTACGCATTGCACCATTAGAGAACGTACACCAAGATCTCCTCCAATATTACATCACGTAATAGTACTATTAGTACAGAAATGTTTGAAATACAGAAATAAAATCACTTAGTATTTTATGGCACAGAGACACACTGTTAATACTTCTTTTCCAAAACCACTAGGGTTAGAAAAATTCAAATGTTAGAAAAACATTTATGTATTTAGCATAATAAAACATATTTAAGATAAAAGACTACCTTTTTTAGTGTACTTAATTGAAACTTAAAGTGACTATGATAATATTTCTTAGTAACTATTATAATTTATCAATTTATCTATAATAATAAAAATAATAATAATAATAATAATAATAATAATAATAATAATAATAATAATAATAATAATAATAATAATTCAACATAATGACATCTGGCTGTGGAAGGTTGTGGTTGTGAACTTTCTCCCTTAACATAATCGAGAATGCTCAGTTTTTCTGCTTTGATATCTAATTATTACACATTTGTTTAAAAATGTTAATAAAAAGAAAACTTTCCATAATGACAGGTGATGGCATTATGATTAGGAATAAAAGAAGTGTACATCAAAAACCAGTCTGTGTAGATGGTTTGTAGAATGTTCATTACTCACTTAAAGATTGCAAATAATTAAGGATTGTAGGTTCAGGGAATCTAAAAAAAAAAAGCTTAGTCTGTGTAAAGCAATATTAAATATTATGTGATTTTTGAGCCCATTGATGGTAGTGATAGTAGTAGTGATGGTAGAGAACTATCATGCCACTCTGATAAATTTAGTTTGAAACAGCACTGACACCCAAAAACACACAAAAACATTCACTGGCTAAAATAAGAAATGCAAGCAGAAGTCACATATCATGTTTATGCAAAAACATTGTTCCTCAGGCCCGAAGCTCATTTCAAAAAAGATTTCAAAGAGACCTTTGAAATGTGTATTGACATCAAATAAGTATCATCAGGGCAAAATATTGTATTTTGGTTTTATTGGAAAGGTTGGATCAACAACTAACAACTTAAAAACTAACAACATTTGTCCATGTATCGAGGTACTGCCATAAAAGTAGTATTTTTTTTACAGAATATAAGTCTTGCCTTGGCCTTATTTTAGTAAGAAAATAACCTGTTGATTGTAACACATGGCGGTGGCTTAGTGGTTAGCACGTTCGTCTCTCAGCGCTAGGGATTCCCAGTTCGAATCCCCATCTGGGTGGAGTTTCCATGTTTTCCCCGTGTCTGCGTGGGTTTCCTCCGGGTTCTCCGGTTTCCTCCCACAGTCCAAAAACATGGATCAAGTCAATTGAGTTCTCCAAATTGCCCCAGTTAGAGTGTGTCTGTGTGAGTGAGTGTGTGCCCAGTGATAGATTGGCGTCCTGTCCTGGGTGTATCTGCCCAGCGCCCGAAACGTTCTCCCCTGGATTGGCATGGGGAACCCCCCCACGACCCTAATAGAGGATAAAGCGGAAGATAATGAATGAATGAATTGTTACACATCATTTGACACAGGGCACAACACTGCAAGATATTCTATGTAGCTATAGCTATGTCATGCACAATACAACCCAACAAACAGGAACACGAGTATGCACGCTTACCTTCCATTGGTGTGTGTGTGTCTGGTCTATTAGCAAATACAACATCAACGTAATCTAACTGCAGTCTCACTAAGGATGCTTTTAGACCTAATAAACAGCCAAGAAAGACACTAATCAGATTATACAATTGGAAAAAATTTGCAAACTGCAAGATTATCGCATTAGAATTACCTTCTATTATATGCTTTCTAGATAATCCTCTTTCTGTTTCAGCTCTGAAAATCAAATAAATGAATGTAAATCATGGCAAACAATGATCAATTCTCTAAAATTTATATCCTGGCAGTATATATATCCTATTGCAGCCAATAAATTTGTAAATTTAGGGTCATTTGTTAATGAGGACAAAAAGTGTTTTTATTTTAAAGTGTTTACACATAAAATTATATGATTATTATTATAACATTGATTTTTGAAGTTAGTTATGCAAAATTGTTTTAAATAACATAAAATAAAATATTGATACTTATATATATATTCTTTTAAATCACTAAAAAAAAACAAAATGTCAAGTCATTAAATTCACAGCTCACTGGCTCTCATCAGCTTTGGCTTTTAGACGTTTTTAGCCTTAACGAAAGAGCAAAACTCTGTGGGGGAAGCTACCCGCAGTGCTCTCAGGAAACACAGGAAGCTGTACTGCTGCCTGTCTAGAGGGGCCAATGCAGGGGGTTAACAAAGCAGCATCCACCTTAACACACACCCTGTTGCCGTGCACAGTTGCTTAGTTGCCCTCTAGCCTGACCCTACATGTAAATAATTAATATCTATAACTGTAAATAGATTATTATTTTGTTAACAGTAGAAGCAGTAATTGCATAGATGTTTTCATTAGGTGTAAATCATTACAGAACTTTCTGACATAATGCTAAGTAATGTAAAATGTGTGATCAAAATTAGACTATCACGATCAGTGGATTTAAACGAAGACTTGTCTATGTGTTTTGCAGGGAGATGAGAGAAGTGAAGGAGAGGCTTGAGAGTGAAAGTGTTGTAATGGTGGTACACCATAGTTTACCCCTATATGTTGGGATGTCCCACAGCCCGAAAGTGGCATTCTTTACACCATAACTGAAAATGTGAATTCTCTCTATATTGAAAATACCTCTGCTACTACTACTGCTTATGTAAAAGGCTCAATAATGCAGAAACTCTGTTTTGATCTCTACAGTAAATCTATAATTATAATAAGTATATAAACATAAAAACTCACTTTCCACCCCAGTAAATCTTGGTGGTAATAACCAAACTGGATCGTCTGTAAAAGAAAACATGAAAATTGTCATGAGGTATCAGGACTTTTTATAGTAATTTTTATATAAGATGCTTCACCACGCATGTTGTTTAAGGTTTCAGGCAACAAGTCAAAGATCTTTACTCTATAAAAGTAAGGGTCAGGGACAGTAATCAATAACTACACTCTGTATTACAGTTCACCAGTTGATCAGTGACGAAATTAATTTAAATAATTACAAACTAGAAATATTGGTTGTTTTATATTGTTTGTAATGTTTGTATGTATTATATGGCAATGTCCATGTTACTATAAAGCAGAGCATGTTGTATATGAAATATCCTGTAGTTTTTATATTGTGAAAGTTTAAAGACATGTGGCTTTATACCATGTGCACTATACTAATAAATTAGGTATGTACAGTACTGTACTATCTGAACAAATAATGGCATTTATACTTTTTTGTATTTTCACCACTACCAACAATATAAGAAATTAATAAATATAGTTGTTCTTCTAATGTGAAAATTATTTCACTAACAAGCAACATCTGTGCCGTTAATGAACTTTTTATTCATCACTAGAGGGATGCCAAAGCAAATCAGTAATATTCCACCGCAGTTCCAATCAAAAACATGTTAATATTGTAATAAAAAGCAATAATAACATTTTACCTCCAGCCTTTTTTCTTTATAATGTTGCCAAGAACTTCTTCTGCCCTGTAAGTAAGATAAATAATTTAAAAAGTGATCCATTAATTTTCGCTACAATTGATTAGAAAAACAATTAGAAAAAGGTAAAGTGGTTGGCTTAGGAGCAGATTGAATATAAACTTAAGCCATTTTAAAATGAGGCCGTGGGAGGAAAAGACGTAATGTGTCTACTGGGAAATCTTGTATTTTAAAGCAGCATTCTTCAGAAACAAAATATATCACATGCAGTTATTATTATGAAATTGTGGATTTATGCCACAAATAGCCGCTACTGTATATGGAGAAATTATAATTTAGATTTATTCTGTTTTGGTAATTTTATTTATCTAATGAATTTTAGGAAACCCATGTTTGTGTAAGTAAGACTGAAAGGGGCTTTATTCCATATTTGTGTGCTTTAAAACAACATTGCTCAAACAGCTATTTTAAGAGCGCCCATTTTGCAGTGCAGAAACAAGGTTGCACAAATGTTTTATTACAATACAAATTTTTAAATTATTTTAATACCTAGTGTATTTTTTTACTACTTATTTGTTCTGAAGAACAGTAAATGATTACATTGCTGTACTCCTATTTATTAGTTGTCATTTGAAAATAAAGGAGGGACTCACTTTCCGGCAGCATACACTTCAGCTGTGTCAAACAGGTTTATTCCATTTTCATATGCCAGCGTCATCAGTTGTTCTGCTATCTGAGAGAAGATCGAGATAAAAGTTAAACTGCACAAAAAAGCTTTTGTAATTGTATTCATTCCAACTGGTATTTTGTATCACACTGTATCTCAGTAGTGTTTAAAATAAAGTTTAGTTAAAGGCATAAAAACATTACCTCCTCTGTGATTTGACCTCCAAATGTCACCCAAGTGCCTACAAAGACATAAAAAGAAGAAAAATAAATGCCATGAAAAATCTAAATTATAAACTGGATAAGGTGCAAAAAATAGAGAAAATCTTTAAAAAATATGTTTATATTAAGCTGATGTACAATTTTTTATTTATTGAAGTTTAGTATGGATACAGTACCATCACACACAGTGGTTTAGTCACAATATGCTTTCTGCAACACAATTGTGAAGGATTTACTTTAAAAACTAAATAGGAAAGGAAGTGAATCCCATTAGCGGACAAAATGTCTTCAAATGCGTAATGTCTTTAATTACTGCTGCAAATAAAATCAAACCAAGCAAAGATATATTAACAATAATAACAATAGCAATGGACATATTTTCAACTCTTTAAACACAGGTAATAAAATATCTACTTACCCAACCCAAGACATGACACTCGTAACCCAGACTTGCCAAGATTTCTATTTAAAACATAGATAATAATTAAAAGCAGTTCAAATTATTTATATAATGGATCATTACTAACCAATTATTATAAAATGAATAGAGCAATAATTTGCAATGCTGATTTAATTGATACAGTTTTAATTGTTTCATTAAATACACTTAAAAAATGAACAAACTATGCTTAAATCACATTATTATTAGAATGCTATATTACATTACATTTACATTTAGTCATTTAGCAGACACTTTTATTAAAATCATTAATGTTGGAGAGAAAGTCTGGGACTTGTTTTGTAAGCCCATAGCTTACAAAATGAGCCCATAGCTATATCAAAATGTTTTACAATTGTACTATTTCCTGTATATAAAAACATACATTTAGCCTGAAAACAAAACTTCCTTAATCCAAGGCAGTCAATCATGCTGGCTTTGCTGGCTCTTTTATGCAGTTTCTTACAAGTATCTAAGCAGCCACGGTCATAAATGTTATGAATTGCATTGTGAACGCACTGGCAATGAGCACAGAAAGCACAGAAATAAACAAAAGAAATAAAATTTGAAAAAAAGAAAACAGTTCCTATACTTGTAGGCAAGCACATTTCACTGTGTTCAAACTTTTACCATTTAAAAATGCTATTTCAGCACAGGACACATAACACATAGAAGCAATTGCTCTAGATTTCATTTGACTAAAAATGGAACTATTTATCAACAATCAGCAAATGTACTGTACATTCAGGGATAATAAATATATAGAAATATATGGAATGGAAATAATGGAATTGTCAATACAGGTAAGAACAGATTTAAAAGAACACCAAAATTTTAACTACCATAATTAAACTTGTAAGAGACTAAAACTGCAAAAGGATGGCTTCTACAGCAGAATAAATACACATGATATACCTCAAACTGTACAACAAATTACCCAATTAATAATAATGAAATAATAGCTATGTATTTTATTTACGAACTAACTTCTCTTTGTAACTACAAATTCAAAAAAACAAAGAATTATTATAAACAAAATGAGAAAAGACCAACTATACCCTTAGGAATTTTTTTCTGGCCTTAATATCACAAAAAAAATGTGGATAGACATTGAAAAAACTATGCAAGCAAAATGGTTCAACAGTTTAAATGCTGTAATAGATGCAATGCAAATATCCTTGACTGCCACTAGAGTACAAATAACAATCTAACACACACACACGCCAAATACTTGCTACTGGAATTTAAAAAAAAAACCTTATTCTACACATAAGAAAACCCATTTTGATAATATTGTAGTCAATAGTGTGGATGTGACTTGAAGTGAATGCCAGGTCTTCATTTTTTCATACTAATTGGATTACTGTTCACAGAGGCTGTGGCTTAAATTTTTGCTTGTGGATTAGGGTTTGGGGTTTAAGAATTTTTACATTCAAATATTTTTAGTTTCTCTGCAAGAAAAAATTTAAATCCTTTATAAACCGCCTATGTAAATTAACCAGCATAAACATTCTGGTAATAATGTATAAGGCAATGAATGAAATACAGAAATAAAGTATATGCTTACAGACTGCTATAATTATTTAATATACAGTAATGTCCTTATAGAAGTGATGCTTGTGATGCTTAAACCAGTAACAAAGTACTTCTCACATTTGTCTGAACAGCCCACAAACCGACCTTATTTGCTTACTTAGCCTTTATAATTTGCAATCGTTAGATTGACTTCATAGTCAAGTTGTGCTTGTTCTTAGCCATTAAGTCACTGTGGGTGTAACTACTTCTTTTGACATTTCTAAAATTTGATTTATTGCAGAGTGCAGCCTCCTAGAAGATCACACAGTGAACTAATTTTGGCCAAATATGTAAATCATTTATAATCTCACTGCTAAAGGACTTTATTTAATAATAAACATGAAATACTTCAAACTCTGGCATGTTTATTTGAACCAGCCTTGGACAGTATGAGACAAACTTACTCTCTTTTTTATATAACTAAAAAGTGTTACCAAAATTCTTTACTTGTTTTTTGTTTTGGAAAAGTGCACTTTAATAATTCCTCTCTTCATGTATCTTGCTCATCTTATGGCATGCTTTTACTAGCAGTTCTTACAACAAGGGCCAAAAAACAGCATCATTAATAATCATTAATTCATTTAATTCATGGTGAGAAAAAATGGGCACTGCCAGTCTCTTGAGTTAATTCAGTGATCAACATATGAGAACAGAAAAGTGGAGCATGGATTAAGAAAATAAATGACCAGTCGAGTTTTACTAGTTACCATCTGTATAATAATTCTACCATCGGCAGACATTTTAAGTAAAAAAAAATTAAATACAATTAGTATAAATATATATTTTAATAACCACAGCATTTCTCTAATGGGTAGTCTGAAACATGTCTGGTAAGATTTAATTGTTCTAATAGCATATATTATAAAAGAAGTATTAAAATGTGAATTATTGGTTTTAAACACTTTTAAATACATATTAAAACAAATGTAAAATTAAACCAAAGCTATTTGTGTCACAATGCAATATATTTTCAAACTACTTTATTTTGTGTCTGTGTAAAAAACTTATACCACATACAGTTTAAACTTGTACAGTTTAACAAGTTTAAATTGTTCAAATCTTTTAACATCTGTAAGCTATAACCTAGGCTTGCTCAGAACTATATTTATAGCGTTCTGTCATTTTGGTGCACTAGCAGTGCCCTTTTCTTACCTATACTTCATTCCGGTCCTGATGCAGTGCTCACTAGAGGAGGGCAGGTTCTGTACAGAAATCTGGCCAAGGCTCCGTGCCACCATGGCTACGGTACGAAACTTGCTTTTGGTGCCCAGACTGGGACTTCCAGCATTTTGCCGATTCAGACGATCCTCAGTGCTTCGGCTCACAGCACGGTGGTCCGTACACACAAAAGAAACCTGCATAGTGCCAGCAAGATACAACAGCCAGTTGATGACAGCAGGGGAAACTTCCCAAAATCTCTTCACAAGGACCGCTCAAAAGATTCTCCCTTTACTGAAAACGTGAAACAGTTCGCAAATTCCTGCCCTTCTCACTCTACTGACAGAAGGTAAAATGCAGATATGATGGCTCCCAGGCAGGCACACATGACCTAGTGCTTTCTCCACAAGCTCAGAAGAGGTACAAGAATGTGTGTGCATGAGAGTGCATCCCCATGTGGTGTGTGAGTGGGAGAGCCTCCAAGTATGTGTGGGAATCTGATCACATCAAAAGCAATTCTGTCCTATCACATCACACTACTACTTTGCTCATGCCTCCATTACCCTCCACTCTCAATATTTTAACTCATATAGTGAGTAGTTATTATTTTGGGGCATGGGGGGGGGGGGTAGAATTCGGGGACTCCTACATCCCATGTACACAAAATTATTAAAATGTAGTTGCCAATCAGCAAAATCTGTGGACATTCCTAAGATTATAACTGTTCCTTATTAACCAGCATCTCTACATGTATGGTGGCCATGTACATTCTTGTGTCTTTTTAGTGTCACAAAAACACATCTTATTTTACTTTAATAAAATATTAACCGACATATTTTTAGAAACAAGAAAGTTAATGTTTCTTCAACAAGAAATTATATTATGACTACTAGTAGTGTCAAAAGTAATTAAAATACAATTGTATTATTATTGGTCATGTCAAAAGATTTGAAAACCAAAATAAAGGGTGATTAAAATGGTCCAATTCTGAACTTTATTACAGTCATATATATATTGTCTAATAATAATCTCAAGTTAAGGGTCCAAAGTTATACTTGTACTCTACCATCTTACAAATTTCTTATTGCTTCACTGTTGCTGCACTTGCCTTTTAATGGAACATTATACAGCTCTGACACTTAAAAAGCATATCCATGAACACTACAGGGCCATTAGTATAGCTTGTAATCATCTGCCGACAATTAACCAATAATACCGTCCTCTTATGATCACATATAATTTTTAAGGGATTTTAGTATCTTCTCTTGTGTTCATCTTGCCTACTGTTTTTGAGAAAAAATATGTAGTATGTGGTTATAGTTTTGTGTCCATGGTTATATAGAAAAAGTCACAGAATATGAAATAGGATTGTGTTGGACTCTAAACAATTATGTAAATGTTACTCTATCAGCTACTTATGACAAAATTGGGAAACATAATCAGCAAAACATTCTAGAGTTATATTTTACATTTGGGACATAAATATGTGTTTTGTAAATATGTCATGACACCATGATGCGTTGTGGATAATCTGACACACAAATGACACACTGTTAATCAGACTCATGCACCCACAGCACCCACTGTGATTGAGAGCGGTTTAATAACAATCAGCAGTTCTCCAGGATTACAGATTTGAGCTATGTGAACCACTGCACTAAGATGAAAACGAAATTTTGGCAAGAATAAACAAAAGCGTTGTAATGGAATTTCGCCAGGGAAAAATAAGGGCCATTCGGTGTTTTATAAATGTCATATCTCACCACAAATTCAACAAATTAAATTAATCTGCACAGAACATTTGTAAGGTTGCTTATAAAACCTCTTTGAGGAATAACTGGAGAGGTACAGGCAAAATGCAGCAAATGCAATCAACCCTGAAACCCAATTGTCTATTTTTAATGTAGAATAAATTAAGTAATATATTTGAACATCCCTCCTATACATTAAGAGTAGGTCTTCTATTAAGTCCACTTTACTCATAAAATAAATCACTTTGGGTAATTGTATAGATCTTATTTTGCAGAAATAGCTTAGGGAAGTGCACAAAACAAAGTTCATAAATGTATGGTTGTTGAGGATGGTATAAAAGAACTTGACTTGCCGACACCGAGCCCTGACCTCAGCCTCAACATAATTAACGTTAATGCATTTATAACCTATACTATACTATAACATATATAACCATAAAACACATTTTAAATTATATCTTTATATTTATAGCTCATTATACAACGTATAACCTTCAAAATCTAGCCAGATCTTTCTATTGCAGAAGCACATTTCAAATGTATTAGACTGAATTATTAGAAAAGACCAGAGTTAGAAAATAATGCAAGTACTGTCATAACAATGCTACTGAACATCTTTCTTTCTACTATTTACTAAATATGTTCTCTTCTTCATATTAGTAGTGGAAGTAATAGCATTTCTAGATGCATCTTCATCAATAAATTTTAGATGTAATCTCTTAATAGCATTTTATTTGTTTAAACAATGTACCCCAAAAAAAGTAAAAGCGCTGTCTAGTATATTATATATATTCAGCTGTTTGAATCTATAAATGACTTAAATTTGGACACATTTTCTTTTCGTTTATGGCTTGTTCAAAGGTTCGAAAGTTAAAGGTCAAAATATGCACAGAAATATAAAACATTTAAAGCGTTTACAAACTTTAAAGCTATACAGTAAATCTGAAGCCCATAAATACCAGGTGTGCAAAACTGCACCAAGCAAAATGCTGCTCTAACAATAAGAGCAGCTGCTGAGACACAATAGTTTGCATTTCTACAACACAGCAAAAACAAACACAAAAAACAAACACAATTGCATACATTTGCTGAACCTTAAAGATGCAAAAGAAGCAAAAATCTTAAAATGGTCTGCAAAGGTGCAAGCAAAGTTAATTTGGCATCTATTTTTGTATATAAAATATTCGGCTGTTATCAGCAGCGCTCGGATAGCACCCAGGCATTCATTCTGCACAAATCAGTGCATTTTCCAGGCCAGTTCCCATTTCAGTGTACAATAAGGAGAGGGGAAACATCTACACAAATTTAGGTCCAAAAATAGCACACACTCTCGGCCTTTACAAAAAACGTGGAGACGAAGGAAACATTGGAAGCCATATTGTAAGATGGCCCTGCTGGGGTTTGAAGTAAGTGAACAAATTACTTCAGATTGTAAAGCCTGAGGTAAAAGAACCCTTCACTTCAATTCCTTTCTTCCTTACACACAGAGAAACTGGCACAAAGGCTGTTAAGTCTTGAGCACAAAAAGGTCTCCCTGAACAAAATGAACTTTCTTTTTCTCTGACTCTATACTCTTGTTCCAGAAAGACTGAAAACGCACAGAAATGCTGCCCATGTCATTGGACAAGCTTTAAACAAAGTGCAAAGTATTAAGATGGGTAAATCAATATAAAAGCATTATCATCACACACGTATTGTACACATACAGTTGTGATCAAATTTATTCAACCCCCACTGAAATAAAGTGTTTTGGCCAGTTTGACATTGATTTGGATCATTTCAGTCATCTTATTTACAATTATATCAAAGAGGCACTTATAAATTAGACAAATATAACATAATATTTATGATGGAATAACCACAAATGTCTTTACTGTGCTCACATCATTATCAGTTTTATTCAACCCCCTAGTGACATTATTTTTTAGTACTTAGTACAACATCCTTTTCCAGTTATGACAGCTTTCAAGCGTGAAGCATAGCTTGACACAAGTGTCTTGCAGCGACCTATGGGTATCTTAGCCCATTCTTCATGGGCAAAAGCCTCCAGTTCAGTCACATTCTTAGGCTTGCGCACTGCAACTGCCTTCTTTAGGTCCCACCAGAGGTTCTCAATTGGATTTAAGTCTGGTGATTGCGATGGCCACTCTAGAATGTTCCAGCCTTTCATGTTCAACCATGCTCTAGTGGACTTGGATGTGTGCTTCGGATCATTGTCCTGTTGGAAGGTCCAACGTCTCCCAAGCCGCAGGTTTGTGACTGACTCCATCACATTTTCCTCCAAGATCTCCTGGTACTGAAGGGAATTCATGGTACCCTGCACACGTTGAAGCTTTCCTGTACCATTAGAAGCAAAACAGCCCCAAAGCATAATTGACCCCCCGCCATGCTTCACAGTAGGCAAGGTGTTCTTTTGTTCATAAGCCTGGTTCTTCCTCCTCCAAACATAGCGCTGGTCCATTGTCCCAAACAGTTCTAATTTAGTTTCATCTGACCACAGTACACTGTCCCAAAAACCTTTGTGGCTTGTCCACATGACTTTTGGCATACTGCAGTCGACTTTTCTTGTTCTTTGGAGTCAGCAAGGGGGTGCGCCTGGGAGTTCTGGCATGGAGGTCTTCGTTATGCAGTGCGCGCCTTATTGTCTGAGCTGAAACTTCAGTGCCCACATCTGACAGGTCTTTTTTCAGTTCCTTAGCAGTCACGCGGGGATTTTTCTCCACATTACGCTTCAGGTAGCGCACAGCAGTCGCGGTCAGGATCTTCTTTCTGCCACGACCAGGTAACGTTTCCACTGTGCCCTTTAACTTGAACTTGCGAATGATACTTCCGATAGTGTCTCTTGGAATATTTAACAACTTCGCAATCTTTTTATATCCATTGCCATTCTTGTGAAGAGCAATAACCTCTTCTCTTGTCTTCTGGGACCATTCTCTTGCCTTCACCATGCTTGTAAACACACCAGTAGATGTCTAGAAGGAGCTGAGTATCACAGTCCTTTTAAATCTGCCTAATTGGTGCTTATCATGCTTGGTTGCTGCTCGTTGACATCCACAGGTGTTTTCAATACCTGATTGAAAACACTGGAATGAACCTCTGTTCTTATGAGTGGTAGTTGTAAAGGGGTTGAATAATTGTGTCAATGAAGAAATCACAAAAAGGCCATTTAATACTTTATGACAAAAACAATTGATGCTATCTTAGTTGCATTTAGTTCTTTAACAAGTCCTTGTAAGATTTCATTATGAACACAATTACAAATGTGCACTGAATTCCATAAAACCCTTCGCAGCATTGGGGGTTGAATAAATTTGATCACAACTGTATATACACAATACATGAATTGATGCCTGACTACTTTGACATTATTATTATTATTATTATTATTATTATTATTATTATTATTATTATTATTATTATTATTATGGTCACAAAATGATACCGAAGCATGTTAATGTATAACAAATCAAACATTGGGTATTTTATAAGCATGTATATTTTTTACTTTATGTCAATTTCACACTTTTTGTGGACTTCTCTAGCATAATCAACAATTAACTTGTAGAACATTACATAATAACATAAATATTAAAATAATGACATAACTGGTAAAGACAGAATATGTATTTAAATGTATTTACTGTATATATTATATATATATAATGGACATCCTTATTCAGAATGTTTAATTTGAGTATTTAAAGGATTTTGCCAAAGGAATTGTCCAGTAGTGGCAATATTGCTGTATTGAGGCTTAAAAACCCCTTAAGTTCAAGAATTTAAGATGGCATTTAGAGAATCTCATGCTCTATAAAGAATTTATGACTAATGTTCTGCCTCTAACCTTTTTTGGCAGTGCTTACTAACTTTTTTTTAGGCTGTGTTAGTCTTAGGGCTTAAATCAGATTGCAACAAAGCAGAAAGCATATTATAAAAAATATGTAATAGGCCGTAGTTTACCCTAAAGCATTTTATTTTTAATTGACATTAACTCCTCTTTATTATGATGCTTTGGCTTCAGCTGACTTGTTTGAGATCAGTGCACATTTCCACTGGTTTAACTTGAAGGTGTTTCTGAATAGAATAAAAAAATGGTTCTAAGCCTCCAGGCTGCACAATACAGAGGAGGATCCAGGGGAGAAAGTTTCTGGCAATGGTCAGATACACCCAGGATAGCGTGCCAATCCAACTCACCTAAATACTACTGTATATGGGGAAATTTTAGATTTAGAGCAGTCAATTTACCTCCTTGAATCCATGTTTTTGGACAGGGGGAGGAAACCAGAGAGCCCATCGTAAACCAATGCAGACACAGGGAGAACATGCAAACACTACCCGGATAGGAATTTGGGTCTTGGATCCCTAGTGCTAAGCAAAGTTTCTTAGAAAGCTATTACAGTTGCACAAAGAAAAGCCAACCTATAATAAAAAAGATCCAACAGGTGTAATGTGTAAAAATACCTTTATCCATTTACGTCCATAAGCTTTAATTAACAGCCAAATGAATTATTAAATGTATAATAATTATATATATAATAATTATATATATATAATAATATATATATATATATATATATATATATATATATATATATATATATATATATATATATATATATATATATATATATATATATATAATCTAAGAAATCTTTGTGCATACTGACCAAGAAAACGAACCATTGTGGATCATTAAACATTTAGGCAGAAAAATTTGAGAAGCTATTGTGCTACAGTAATCCACACAATCAAATGGGCTCAGGAATAATTCGGAATACTCTCTTACCAAACACAGTCTGCTTCAGCATGCAATGAAGAAATGCAATCTGAAAATATCTTATAAAAAGAAAAAGCCTTACATCAATTTTGTGTAAAAATGCTGACAAGTTGTTTGGAACAAGTCATCTCAGACAGAGCAAAACACAGGTTTCATTCTGTACAGTGTGCCTGCTTAACTGGCCTGTCTGTAATCCAAAATAAATGAGTATAAAACTCAATTCTAATGCATTGCTTTAAAATTAATAACTCGGGGGAAAAAATAAATACTGAATATTGCTGCAACACTTTGCGCTGCAACTTGAAAGTGATTACACAGCAAACCAGCATTAAGTTATATTTCTGTAAATATGATAATGCCAATTTCTTAAAAACTTTCCATGAACTTAGAATTGGTTAGCTAGATTACAGCAAAAAACACTAATTATATTCCCGTATTTTTGTACATTGACATCATTTCGTGCCCCGATAGTCTGGCCTTCTTACCTGTACCTCATTCCTGTATGATAGGCCACACTTTCTTGTAGAGACACACCATTGCTCCTTAGGAAGTCCTCTAAGTTCTTCTGCTGGGCCGCCGCCCGTACCTCTCGAAGTCCCTTCAAGACAGCATGCTCACTGTTGTCTTGGCGCAACGGGCACAAACTCTGTTCAGACAGGTAGCGGCTGATTTCGCTGCGCATGCTCTCACTAAAGGAAAGTGAGAGGAGCCGGCCACTGCTGCTGCTGCTTCTGCGTCCACTGCCGCCCACCTTGGGCACCTGCAGGGGTTCCGATGGGAAACTTTGTTGACGACTGAGATGGTGGCCTCCATGGCCAACACGCAACTCAGTCAGGCTGCTTCTGTGAGTGCCAAACATGTGCCCAACCCACAAAACAACTTTGGACAACCACAAGTGGTGTCTCGATAACACATAGACACTGGTGTCAGTGAAAAACAGTACCCAGACCAAATGAGCCACAAGGACAAACCCCTTGCTTTAAATAGCACCTGCCCCTTCTGTCAAACAATATTAGTTATGTATTGTAATCAGATCCAACAGCAGGGGTTACCAGCCTGTCTGGATTAGGCATAAACACCAGTAACATTCCACAGATCAGTGGATGGTGGTTTGAAGCATGGGGTATGTTTAAGTGACCAGTGAGGGCGTGGGTAGAAATCCTGACAGAGTCACTAGTACATGCAAACATGTTTTTAGTTGCATGAGTAAAGGTGAGAAGGCATGCAGGGGGCATGCACTGAGAGGATAATATTAGCTGCTTGGATTAACAACCTTTATCACTATGTACAAATGTGAAAATAGACCAGACAAATTATACCCGATCTCAAATATATTATTCAATGTACTCAGAGTTGAACATGAGTCATTTCTTTAAGTAACTTCAGTTAAACGCTCTGTCTGTCTGTCTGTCTGTCTGTCTGTCTGTCTGTCTGTCACACAGTGATTAGTATTCAGTGCTAATATCCTGAATGCAATTCTTGGCCATATGAAGGTTCCTTTGCTGAGATATTTTACATAGATTGACTGTATGTGTTTTCTTTACAGTCCTAAAGCCTGCTAGTGGGTCGATTACATGGTCAGATACTACATTTCCTCTTAGTGTGTATGTGTACCATTCAAACATTTGGACACACCTATGCACCATTGTCTATTTTTTTGTAGTTTTACAATTACAGACTGTAGTACACCTGTTTTTTGTTAGTCCCCTGTTTGTTCTTTGTTCTCTATTGGTCAGAACTATCTATTATACCATGTATAATTTGGGTGATGTATTATTTATTGTCAGTTCTGCTGTGACACCAAACCAAATTTTTTATTGTGGCCCTGACCATTAGAGAACAGAGTAAAGGGGACTAACACAGTATGTACTGTAGTCCACAAACAGATGGACTACAGTCTGGAATTGTGGAACTACAAAGTCCATATTTATGGTAAGTGGATCTGATAAACTGGATAATGCGTGGAGTAGAAAATCGTGTATCCAAATTTTTGACTGGTACTGTGGTGTGTTTGTGTTTGTGTTTCTGCCCTGTGATGCACTGGTGATCAGTGGCCTACATTTCTCATTTTTATTTCCATGTTCTACACTATAAATTTTTTTTTTGACATTTAAATGACATAGGTTGTACACGTTACACCTATATGTTTAATACTTATATTCTGGATATGCTATGAATATAATTTTATGTAATGTCATTTAATATAGCTATGTGTCATTGGGTTTTAGGGGCTGGGCTAAGATTGACAAAAACAAAATAAATATATTATTATTCTTAGTAACAGCTTAATCCCGATAAGTCACAGTGGATTTTCAAATAATCCAAAAGTGCAAAAGCATTACTGAACCCTGAACAGGCTGTTACAGCATTCACACATTTTCATTATTTTTACATTGCAACGTTATATCCATAGCTTGAGTTTTTTTGTTTTTAATCTAGCTATGAGGATCATATTACAGTGGTTAGGGTGGGCAAGGGCTTTCCCTAGTATCTCAGTACATTTGGCGCAGTTGCTTGACAAACAGGTAGATAAGTGCTCCCCTCTTTTGTTTTTTGTTCTTTTCATTATTTTTTTGTGCAGGGTTTGCATACTCTTTGAGGTAAACATCTGTGTGCATGCTCGATAATAAAAGTGGTGTGTTGTACGTGTCTCGTGCCATCTAATGTAATTTTTGGGGGTTTATTATGTACATCTTAATATTATTTCTTAATTTTGGTTTGAAGCAAAGTGCTGTAAATTGTTCCCTGTGGTGTGCATTAAAGTTGCTGCCCGTTAACAAGAGGACAATTTAGCATCTCTGGTTTACCTGGTAACATTTTTTTGTTCAGGAGAAAAGTAAAGTACTTAAAATAGATTTAAGAAGAACATGCAAACTCCATACAGAAATTACAATTTCGTGGCCAGGAATCAAATTCAGAGCAGTCTTCTTATTTGACAAGTATGCCAATCAAATTAAAATGATGGTATATATATATAATTTTTTTATTTTTTTATTTTCTTTAAGTAATTTTTTATTTGTTCAGAATTTCCTTCACCAGCTTTAAAAATCTTATTGTTGCAGTTAAATTCCTGCCTTATGTTGCCATCTTGTGGTCTGACCTCCATTAATGGCATTATGGGCTCTTGCCATCTCCTATTAATTTGTCATTTTAATTTACAGATGCTAAAGGATTTTCCATATTATGTCATGACATATTGTTGTTTTTGATATTATTGCGTGATATCATTCTTCCTTATCAATTGCCTATGCATACTCAGGACTTGCCAACCTCCTGAGTAAAGATTGAAAACATATTGGCATCCATTGGTCCCTTCCTTACTGATGCAAAGTTTAATTTCTAGTGTAATGTTGGAATCTCATCCAGTACACTTTATGGTATTAGGCCAAATTGTGCCAAAATTTGACAGTTCATGTAATGGAAACATTCTGATTTTTTGCAGTTCTACTTGTAGATTTATTCATTCATTCATTCATTCATTATCTTCCGCTTTATCCTCTATTAGGGTCGCGGTGGGGTTCCCCATGCCCATCCAGGGGAGAACGTTTCGGGCGCTGGGCAGATGCACCCAGGACAGGGCGCCAATCTATCGCTGGGCACACACTCACACACACAGACACACTCTATATGGGGCAATTTTGAGAATTCAATTGATTTGATCCATGTTTTTGGACTGTGGGAGGAAACCGGAGAACCCGGAGGAAACCCACGCGGACACAGGGAGAACATGGAAACTCCACCCAGATGGGGATTCGAACCAGGAATACCTAGTGCTGAGAGGCGAACGTGCTAATCACTAAGCCACCGTGCTGCCCCTTGTAGATTTAATTTTATATAAATATAAATTACAATGTAAAAACATATTTATGGTTTATTAAAAACCAGTAAAAAAATAAGTTATTATTTTAAATTATTTTACACCAGCTTTGTTCTAAATCACTGAGTACACCATAAATATACAGTAATTATGCCATGTTGAGTGTCAACCATTCTGTTTTGTTCAAATTTTTAACGGCCTCTTATGCCTCATTTGCCTATAGTTTTTCCAAAAATGACCAACTACTATCTGGAAATCATCATGTACATGTTGTATGGTATCAAGCTGTGAAATATGTATTTATTTTTGAAGAGGCACGTCTATTTTTGGCCTTGTTTTATGTTTTATGCAGTCTGTGTTATGGCTTGCAATGTTTTTCAGCCATAAGACATTTCCCTCTGTCAGTTTACAACATCACGTTTACTAAATAAGTTAACAAGTGAGCCATTTTGAATAAAGCATTAAAGTTTGCTTATTTACACAGTTTGCTTTTGGCTGACATTTTTGACTGGAAGTTTAACATAACATTTTTTTTTTTTATGAAACAGTTATAAAAACATAATTGGAGTACAAAAACTTTTTAAATACACTGTTAAGATGCATACAAATACAAAAGTCAATGAGAAGTAGAAACTATATGCACTAAATCAGAATGTCACAATAAAATGTTACAAGAGGTACACATTACTGCTATTTAAACTGAAGTCGTTTAATTAAAAGTCACTAAAAGCTGTGCAAGACAGTTATTTAGTACCAAATAATATATTAATAGGCATCTTTCAACAATATAAAACAATTTAATTGGTGCTCAGAATATATATAACAGGCCATGGAAATGTAAGTAAGCAATTCTTTATCTCAGTTGGCTATCTGTAACAATCTGATTTAGCACTGTCTATACACTACTCATGACAGGTGTGGGCACCATGCCCATGCAGCAATACCCAAGTTAAAACAGCTCTCCTGTACTCACCCGGCTATTTGACACCCGTCCCATATAGGAGTTTTGTACAACCGTGGTCATTTGAAACTCCAGAGGTAAACAGCAAAGTTCAGAATATTCTCAAGACCCTGAGACTAGCAGAGTACAACTTGTAGTGTTTTATAATTACTATATTGTCAAAACCAAAAAAAGCACCACTCCTACATCTGTGTAAGATCCACCTCTTATTGTTGATGTCACAAGAAAAACTTTTCCCGTTTTTTTTACTTGCTGCAGTACAAGCATGTCTTGCTGAGCATAGCAAATAAATTATGGCCTAAATAATTTAAAAGGCTTTTCCCCTAAAAGCTTTGATTGTTGGACCACTAGGTTGAGTACTGAGTGGCATTTTTACTTACACTGCGGTTTGCTAGTGGATAAAATTTAGACATGTAACCAAGCTATGGTTAAAAAGCACTGGGTAGATGGAAAATATATGAGGATGTCATGATGAAACACTCATGTACTGTGCTTACGTGCCAGAACACAATCTAGTCTTAACAAGAGCTAGACACAAGATTTCATCTTATATTACTCTAAAAGTACACATTCAATTAAGGACATACTTTGTATTAAAAGCTTGTAAAATAACAGTACCTGATACATCACTTTAATAACTGTTATACAGTTTTTTTTAAAAACCCAAAAAGACAGCCAAACGTTTGAGTCAGTACAGTGTGATCTACACAAATACCACTTTTTACAATACAATGCAATTCTTTGTTTAACATTTTTTACATAAATCACTTTAGAGTCTGACAAAACATGATTCTTCTTTTTTGGTTCTTTTAAAATATTATCATTATTATGAAAATCTGTTTATCAGAGCAGCAATAGTCAATACCTTGTAATTGAACAATATACCTAAAACCTATTTATTTATCTATCTACCTATTCTATTTATTATCATTTGATTAATGTTAAAGATAAAAATAAAAAGAACTGAGAACAATTTTTAAAAGACAGTTAAGGTTACAATCTGTTGCCTATGAAACAAAACTTATAAGTAACTAGATTTAAGAAGCTGCGACTTGAAACCCCTTAAAGTTAATCTCAAATGATCCAAAGTAAGTGTGCGGTATACAGATAGGTCCAGCTTTCAGCTTTCAGCTATCTTCAGCTGTGCCAAAACAAAATAAAAAAAAAAAAAACACTTCAGACTTTTAGCAAAAATAAATGCAAATTCAGTCATTGTATGGATGTGTAACAGGATGGGTTAACTGCATATTTGTGAATGTGACATTAAATCAGAGAATATTGGGATTTTACATAGACAAGCATTATTCAGCAAGACAATATCTTGTTGACACAGAGAGTGTGCCTGACTGGTCTGACTGTAGTCGAGATCTGTTTGTCAATGATTTAATGGTGCAAACAAAATTGTCTCATTGAAAATCAAAGATAAAGAAAAAAATGATACGATGTAGATGTAGATGTATATATTTACACCTACTGTACTTTAAGCATCAGTACAGAATGCCAACATCAGACACTGTTATTATATATTATTTTACTTTTTTTTTTACAGCCATCTACACTTTCCTACATAAAATCTTTATCTACGCTGTTGTATTTTGCTCTGGAAAAAGACCTGGTATATCTATTATTTAGTCAGACCTTTTTCCAGTAATGTCACAGTCAAAGTAAATACACAGATGTGATGTGTGCTGATAAGACAGCATACTGAAGTTTACTGAACTTCATTTGGGCTTCTTTTGACACAAGTCACACATTTTAGTTTCTGGTGGGATTTGTTATTTTCTTCAATGATTTTCTTCTTTGTTATTTTCTACAAATGATGTGCCTTTTGTGTATTGTTTAAAGAAAAAATAAAAGAACATCATGTGAAAGATCTTTACAGTCTTTGCAGTACATGTAAAACAGAAACTTTTTGGTTTTCCATATGGAGCACTGCAACTAAAAGGTCAATTCAAGTATCTGCTATTGTAAATGCAGTGCTTAAATTCTTCACAGGTGTGTTCACAGGTATATCAAAACGATATAGGTCAGCTGTGAATCTATATAGTTAAATGATTACATAACTAATAAATGTCTAACTAAGACTATGGTTTCCCAAAACTTTTACGATCACATTAGTTAAAACCGCATTGATTAGAACTCATTATGAGCAATCGCACAGCATATAGCTATACTTTTTATTTTAATATTGATGAGTCGTAAGCACTTTTAAATTTCGCAGACATATTCATAAAATAATTATTAGCTGAAGTAAGTAAATCAGCTTGACAAACACAGCGCACCTAAAAGCAGACAAGGATTTAACGCATTACAAACACTAAAAACTCTCTCTCTCTCTCTCTCTGTCTCTCTATATCTATCTCTCTCTCTATGTATGGTGACTGATATGTATGATAAAGTATTTGTGGTATGAATTTGATAGGCTTTATATGAAACTTTATCATCTTGTTTTTATAAAGACAGAATGTAAAGTAAAAGTTGGAGAAGAAAAATATTTATTCTCCCTTCCCTTCCATTGCATTATACAATAATATTATATAATGATATATTAGACTAAAGGACTAAAAGTCATCAGGACTAAAGTCAAAGCTGGACTAAAGATATGGTTGATTTAGTTTTGATCTCCACTCAGGTTGCCCCTTCAAAAAAGTTTTTTTTTTTTTTTTTTTTAATCTAGGAACAACATTGTCTTGCTGGTGTAAAACTGAAGCTACTGAGAGACCAGCAAACAATTCTTGGATAAAAGCAGTCGTAAGCTGCAGGCTTGGTAAAAGGCAAGACCTTTCATTTGTGGATTGATTTCCTATCAGGTATTGTGTATATTGTCAAAAGACTTATGGGCCTTCTCTCAAACATTTCAAGACAAGCAGACTCAGCACAGTGGCTGTCAATTTAAATGAATAATGGACACATTAATATCAGACCATGTGCATAACTGTGCAAAAAGTGATAACAGACAGGTCACTAATATATCACAGAGAAAACACACAGCAAACATATACAAACACATTTACATGTCTGTTGATTGTGAGTAGATACTAAAGCTCCTGAATAGAACCCTCATATAGTGAACAATAAGACTTCACTCAGTTTTACAAAACTCAGTGAACTACCTTGATGCCTTCTTATATTATTGACAATGTTATCTGTATATTACACAGTGTGTGTTAACTTCATATATTGTTACTGTACAATTTTCTAAATGGTCATTATTGAAATATAACAAAAAAACTTAACATCCAGATTAGATTTGGAGTTTTACTTGTTTTTTAATAATAAAAATTCCCTTATAGAAAAGAGAGTGCAACTACACACAAAGCAAAACAGCACAGGACAAGATCTAGTGTACGTACTATGATGATACTGCTGTTATTTTTTTAAATAATGATAGATACTGCATGTAACTATGATTTTTTCTGAAATGTAATTGTACTCACGAGTAGATCATGGACACAGAGCTTGTGTTTCTTATGGAGAGGCGAGCAGGAGAGTCTGTGCTGACTTCAGGATACATGAAGATGTAAACTAGGATGGGCCGAACTCTAAACAAAGAAATATGTATAAATTATTATATACATACAGTACATGTATATACATTATATTTAAACTAATGATTTGCAAACATTTGACATTTACACATATTTAATGTTGGAACATTTTCCTTAAAATAGAACAATAATAAAGTATTACATTTTTGTATCATGTGTTTGATTTAGCTCTCCTTATCTACTTTTAGGCCTTGTTTAAAAATCTAATGTTTAAGGTTAAACTCATGCAGAAAATTGATATTGAAACTTTTACAGAGTTCCAAAACTTTTAAAAACACATCAGGTTATTAACAAATGCAGGTTCTGAGAATTAGAACATCTCAATTTGTGTAACATATCAGTATTTAGTTGTAAATGATTATTATTTTGGTCAAACATTTCTCTCTGGTATAAATAAAATATATATTCATTCATTCATTTATTATCTTCCGCTTTATTCTCTATTAGGGTCGCGGGAGGGTTCCCCATGCCCATCCAGGGGAGAAAGTTTCGGTGGATATTAATTATTTTTCCACAAATTCTTCTGTATTCTTCTTTTTAACCTACCTTTACAAATGGTGCAACAATTCTAGGACTCAGTGTTTGATTAGTACTTAAAATATCTCATATTTGAACTACATTTTAATTCAGGGCAGGCTTTATTATTTATTGCAAAAGTTTTTTTATTATAATTGTACACTGATATATGCCATGGTCAGCTGGGACAGACTGACACAGACAAGGGGAAAAGTGGGTTATGGCTGCCCTCTTTTGAGCTAGTAGGTGCTCGTAGAATTTATATTGAAAATAAGTCTAAAGATCTTATAATAACCACGAGATGGAGACATTCTTCCAAAGAATAACTGCTAAAATTTAACCACAAGCTTTTTTTGTGGATTTTATCGCAGTACTATTTGACTGTTGTCAAATTTGCAGGTTTGATTTATAACTGTTAACCTGGGATTTTCAACTGTAACAGGCTCAAAGATTTTACTTAACAGTTTAATAACAAAAAATTACCCAAAGCTTAAAAAAATAATAATAAAAATAATAAAAGCAACTTTTTATAATTCATAATTCCCGAATCAATCCAGACCAATCAGATCCAGAGACTGATGAAATGCATGTATCAGAACTGCACGAATGAAGGAACAAATAATATGGAAGTTGTTACCTTTAAGAGTATTTACAGGTTTCCTTAAAATACAATCATAATAATTACCATTAATTTAAAAGTCAATTAAAAGCTAAATGTTTTAGCATGCCACATGCAGTATAAGATGCCAATACTTGCTACACTCAATTGGACATTCACCAGTGTGCATTAAATATTAAACTGAGGCTTCAAGCAACTGCACAAGGTTATTTCAGGTTCTGACTCCAGATGGGACACTTTTGTCACTGTGCGAAAATACATGTCAGCAGCCAGATCCTGTTGTATTAATCAATTATTATTAAAATGAACTTTTGTGGGTTGAAATTGTTTTGGAATCCTTTTAGGTCCTGGAGCATATGTCAATTCTGAAATCTGAAGAGACTGTGCTAAACTTGGTAAAAGCATGTGTACACAAGAAATTCCTCATCAATCTATTTGCTTTCTTTGGCGCATAGAGAATTTAAAGTTAAGCTGAAGAGACATCTTTTTTTCTTTGTGACAGTATTGACATCATAATCTTCTGCAGCTTTTGGTACTTGACTACACACACATATTCAAAATCAGTCACAAACATCCACTCCTAACATATTTTAACCTTCTAAAATAACTTTTTAATGACATATTTTAAATGGGAAATGTACTAGATTTTAAAAGTACTAAAAAACAATAACACAACTTTAAAACACAAATCATCATCAATTGCAACTGTTTCAGTTATTGTTAATTGAAACTATTTTATTACAAAGCTTTTTTTCCACCCCATAATGTTGCAGTCATGGCTGGTATTTTATATGGAAAATCTCACCTTTGCTTTTTACTTTCGCTTAAAAAATAAATACTAAAATGAAGAAAGTCCTTAATGTTTAAGCCAGAGAGTAAACAGCTATCTTTGGACTTATTCATCCACTTTATATATAGTGTATATGACTATTTTCATTCATTCATTCATTCATTCATTATCTCCCGCTTTATCCTCTATTAGGGTCGCGGTGGGGTTCCCCATGCCCATCCAGGGGAGAACATCTCGGGCGCTGGGCAGATAGACCCAGGACAGGACACCAATCCATCGCTGGGCATGACTATTTTCTACTAATAATATTTGCTGCATGCGTAAGCAAACAGAAAGCAGAATCCATTGTTTAAAATAAGTTATTAAATGTACCCATTACAGTAAAAAAGTATTAATACTCTAGGACTGAGCTAAGATTAAAACATCAAGGAGCACTTAGATACTTAGTGTTGTGTGAAGGATTCATACTTGTGAATTAAAAGATACTACTAAATGGTGAAGCAATATTTATTGCATCCAACAATGCCTACTCATCTCTTTCACTTTTGCACTCAAAAAATATTTTAAGTAATTTGTATATTATTCACCGGCGTCATGGTAATGGTAAGAATAAAAACTTTTAAAAGCTCTGTGCTCTCTGGTACACCTGTCTATAGTATGCAGAGTAAAAATATGAATGTTTTCTGACACAATAGTTTGTGTTCTAATTTAAAACAGATCACATAGTCTCTTGTTAGAGCTCAAAAAATACAAACTGTTACCCTTTATTTGTGCATAAAATAAATAAAAAAGACTGCTTCTAAGTAAAACAAATAGGAAAAAGCTACTTAATAAATAAATTAGATGCATACACACACAAACACACACACACACACACACACACACACACACACAAACACCATAGCTAGTAATAAAAGTAATAAAAGCAGTACAGCAGCGGACCACATACCTCTATACTGTGCTTTTTTCCAGCTTACCCACCCCAGTTTGCCAAGTAGTGCTGAAATACAGATAGCAGCTTTCCTCTGAGAGGTAAAGAGTGTGAGACAGAGAAGAAGGAGGAGTACCAAATTGGCAAGAGTGTGAGTGTGTGTGTGTGTGTGTGTGTGTGTGTTAGTGAGAAAGATTGAGAAGTGTAGAGGCAATGATTACAATCTCAGGATGTATACAATACTTTTTTTTTAAGCCCTGGATTCAAATCCTAACTACAGATGGTCTGTGCAAAAAAAAAATGAGCATTTTTTTAAAATGTTTTGCACATTATGACAAATGTAATGACGATGTATATCTATTTTGAAGTGAAACACATACAAATACACACATGTGCCCGGTGCAGTGGGCAACCCCGTATATGATGCCTGAAGAGGAATTGAGGTTAGGTGCCAAGGGCTAGCCAGCCATAGTACTTGGGGGGACAGGGAATCAAATTAAAGATGTTCAGTTCACAAGCTGGTTACTTAACCACAAGCAGCCAAGGAAATGGTCTTTTGAAATATGCATGGTTAAGTTTTTAATGTACCTTTGCAAACCTTATGGCAAAAAGCCAATGATATCATCAATAGCCAGAGCATCTCATTCCCATAGTAAAGTAAAATAATAGCATGGAATAAAACAATTTAAAGAATGAAAATTAATACAATTTAAAAGTAAATTTCTTTGTTTAAAAGTAGTATAATGGTACAAATATAATATATTGTTACATTAAAAGTAAAACCCATTTTAATTTACATTTAATTTACATTGTAACCACACAAACACAGAAATGGTTGACAAAGTAACTTATGTTGTCATAACCAGCAGCCATGCATCAGAGTTTTCAACTTGAGTTTGGAGGCAAGTTTAACCCACATTAAATTTGTTTAGTGAGTTTGCAAATAAATAAAATTGTGCATTGATGTTACTGAAGGAAATGGGTCTTTTTTTTATTTAGTTGTTAAATCATTAGACTACCTCAAAAATATCGATACATCAACAATTTCTTTTATAATCTATTATAATACAAGAGACCATAATGCAAAGATAATATTTTTGGGTTCATTTAGGGAAAGCATTAACAGCTTACTTAATGTCTTGTAGTCTTAAATGGTCTGTCTTCTAAAAACAGAATAGGTGAAGAGGATAAGTAGGCATTGTATCTTGGGTCTCCTCATATTTCTCATACAGGCATGATGCCAAAGTTCCAAGGTGCTCCCCGATAAACTAGGAGTGCAGAGGTGAAGTCTCACTCTCTCATGATAAGCTCTCTTTTCGGCCAGTGCTGTATAAGGTGACATTGAATTGGCGATTCTTCCATCCAGCTAAACATTCAGCACTTCACTGAAACCAAAGAGGCATATCATTGTTCATGAAGGTTGTAGCTGCTGGAGGGCACTCTGTGTCTCTCTCGCTCTCCCTCTCTCTCTCTCTCTCTCTCCCCTCTCACACACACACACACACACGCGCGTGCACACACACACACACACACACACACACACACACACACACACACACACACACACACACACACACACATACACACAAATTAACACACTTTAGTCATACACTAAAGACTTACCATAACTACTTAAGAACATGTCTTCACTTACAAATCTTATGATTCACTGTGACAAATATTTATGAGTCTCTCACCAGCATAATTAGCTGAAATAAATTTTTTATTATTAAAATATTATGATTTACATTTTTAAAGAATCCTGTTGCAAAGGATTTAAGGTAAAATAATTATTGCTTTAGAAGCAATACCACTTGAAGTGACATATCTTTACTTTCCTTAGATTCACTCAAAGCCATTATGTTGCAAAGCACTAGTAGGTGCTAGTGGTATTCAGGTTTTATTTAGCATTCGTTTTCATGGTCTGTGGCAAGGTTAAACTTTTCCATGTTAAGCATCTGATTCATTACATCCTTTTAGACCAGTTTAAACCATACATTATTTGATCTTTTACTGTACAGGTTGTGTTTATGTCTAGATGGGAATAAAAAAAAAAGACATGTAAAATAACTTATGATATTATCCTATACTGGTTAACAGCATGACAACACTTAAATATCAGTTTTATAGCTATATATTTTTTAGGATCAAGGGGCTTTCGTAGAAAAAATGACCAATTACATTTATCAGCAGTTTCTTTACCTATTTAATTTTTTTACAAGTTTCTTTGTTCCAAGGTCAAGGCGCTGAGAATGACAGCATTGTGTAGCAGTGTATTTCCCATTACTCCTTGACCTGATAATTGAATTTCAGTGATAGGATCCCTGCTTTGGGACAATTGCCTCTGGCAGTACAAAAGAAATCTAATCCATTTCTATCTAACTAAAAAAGGTCATTCTAAAAACAGTCCCTCAATTGGAGGTTTATTATGGAATTATCTATACATCTTATGAATAGTAGTTTGGGTCAATTTTTTTGTATATATAAAATAAAATAAACCTTTATTAGTCCCACCATGGAAAATTTACAAAAGAATGTCATTATATATGTATATATATATATATTATTTCCCTTTTAGGTCATTTATAAGATGATGTTAATACTGTGGGAAGTTATTAAGTGGGTTTTTTCATGACAGTTTAAAAAAAATGACAATATATATTTAGCTGACTTTTTTATTCTATGTGTAATTTACATGGATTATTAGCTAATTAAAGCAGAAGTAATAAATGTAAAAAAAAAAAAAAATTATAGCTTGTGCACATCAGATGTAAATTGTAACAATTTTATTATATCAGATTTCAAAGAAATTTAGAACAGGATCTTGAGTACATCCTATTTTACGATTTGGTAATTCCAGACGTTTCTGAATCTGGTCTTTGGCAGGCTGGTGTAAAGCACCACGAGCCATGAAAGTGAGTAAGGCATTGGGTTCCAGTGATGGCTAACTGCCTGCATCTGAAAGGTAGGGTGTGCATTCTAAATAATCTTTAACAGGTTGAGATCAGGGCTCTAGGCTTTTATGCACCTCTTTTTGCGCTTTTGCACAGACATTAAAACAAAAAAGTCCCTTCTCTAACCATTCCTTTATGACAATGTCTTTTCATAGTTTTTGAAATTATTTAATATTTGAATACATTAAAACTGTGTATAATTAGGTATTAAACTAAAGGCAAACTATTATAATAACAATTCACTTTTTTGCCTAATAATGGAACTAATTTGTGAATTTATTTAGAAATCAGTGAGGTCATTTAAGGAGCCTGTTCAGTACAGAACAGCATTATGAGAAAAGCACAGTCACTCCATCTTTAATAATGAAATGTGATGATAGTCTGCGTAACTAATACAGCAAGGGCAGCAAGTCAGTAGGGCAATGTGGATAATGTTATAGTGCCTTAAACATCAACCAGTAGTTATGCCAAGATTGATATCTGCCAAATCTCTTCTGTCTTTTTTAGTAGCACAAGACAGCTGAATTGTGGACACTGTAAGATGCTGTTCAATATAATCATTAATGTGTCGTTTACGTCATCCCACAGTTTTATATGTAAAAATTCATTCATTCATTATCTCCCGCTTTATCCTCTATTAGGGTCGCGGTGGGGTTCCCCATGTCCATCCAGGGGATGTTTCGGGCGCTGGGCAGATAGACCCAGGACAGGGTGCCAATCCATCGCTGAGCACACACTCACTCACACAGACACACTCTATATGGGGCAATTTGGAGAATTCAATTGACTTGATCCATGTTTTTGGACTGTGGGAGGAAACCGGAGAACCCGGAGGAAACCCACGCAGACACGGGGAGAACATGGAAACTCCACCCAGATGGGGAATCGAACCGGGAATCCCTAACGCTGAGAGGAGAACATGCTAACCACTAAGCCACCGTGCCGCCCTATGTAAAACTTAATCAATATTTTAATAAGAAAGTAAAGGATTAATATTAAAAACGCCAATTCAGTTTTCTTATTCAGTTAAAAAGTAGTAGACCTCAGAGACTCAATAGTGAATCAAAATTCTAAGGTAGGTTCCTATTTTTACGTGATTTGAAAAATCAGAATGTTCTTAAATCAGCTTGCAAGTACAGTTGTTTTAAATCCAGCCACCAGTTTTCAGTCAATCACTACAGGTAGTAGTGTGGGGAGTGTTCTGTCAGCACATCCATGATTATTTAAAACATTTGGTGTAGGTTAAGATAATAATACTTACCTAAGCATTGCAGCTGACCAAGTTCATCCCTTAATGGCAGTGTATCATATAAACACTTTCAGACATCCCAAGCAGAGAGGTACTCCCAGCCAACCCCCATAGCGTTAATAACAAAACTTTATTTATTTTTATATTACAGTACTTTGTATAATAACTTTTACCAGCTTGGGTTATGACATAAATATGACTTATTTGTACTATGCTTGGGTGTTTTGTGAAACTCCATTGTACTTTGTTACTACTTTCCTTAAAACAGATACCTAGCCAACTAATCCAGACGCTAATATGTTTATTTGTAAGTTCACCTCAACATATGCCTTTACAGCCATGACAAATTCAATGTGGCAAACAGAAAAGCGGGGAAGACTTTCGTTGTTTTCTACTTTTATGAAACATGGAAACACTATAAAGTGAGTTTGTAAGACCCTGCCTCCACTTTCTCGGTCTCGGCCATGACGTTGAATAAAAACACGGCCCGCCCACACTAAGAACTGATTTGCTGACAGACAGGCTCGTTCCAAAGAACAGGCCAATGGGAATCCTCCCTGTTTTGCATGCGCTTTACAAATATGACCACGAGGGGCGTGTGGCGTGGGTCTCATTCATTCATTCATTCATTATCTCCCGCTTTATCCTCTATTAGGGTCGCGGTGGGGTTCCCCATGCCCATCCAGGGGAGAACATTTCGGGCGCTGGGCAGATAGACCCAGGACAGGGCGCCAATCTATCGCTGGGCACACACTCACTCACACAGACACACTCCATATGGGGCAATTTGGAGAACTCAATTGACTTGATCCATGTTTTTGGACTGTGGGAGGAAACCGGAGAACCCGGAGGAAACCCACGCGGACACGGGGAGAACATGGAAACTCCACCCAGATGGGAATTCGAACCGGGAATCCCTAGTGCTGAGAGCCGAACATGCTAACCACTAAGCCACCGTGCCGCCTGTCGTGTGTCTCATGGATTATGTCCTTGACACATAAGCAAACCTTTGCTTTTTTTAATCCACGGTGATTAATATCATCCATTCATCCATTATATTCCGCTTTATCCTCTATTAGGGTCGCGGGGGGGGGGGACCCCATGCCCATCCAGGGGAGATCGTTTCGGGCTTTGGTTAAAAACACCCAGGACAAGGCGCCAATCCATCGCTGGGCACACTCACACACACAAACACACTCTATATGGGGTAATTTGGAGAATTCAATTGACCTTAATCCATGTTTTTGGACTGTGGGAGGAAACCGGAGAACCCGGAGGAAACCCACGCAGACAACATGGAAACTCCATCCAGATTCAAACCGGGACTCCCTAGTGCTGAGAGGCAAACGTGCTAAGCACCATGCCGCCTGATTAATATCAAAGAGATTATATTATTGTGTTTTCAAAAGCCTTATGAAGATAAGTGTGCTTCTAAATCAGCATCTCCAATAAAGTGACCTTTTATTTTAAAGTGATCGTTTTATTAGGTACACCTCCTCAGTTCCTCACTCACTGTCTGTTTTTTTATTTGATTTTATTTATTTATTAATTTTTTACAGGGCGGCATGGTGGCTTAGTGGTTAGCACGTTCGCCTCTCTCGCTAGGGATTCCTGGAGTTTCCATGTTCTCCCCGTGTCCGCATGGGTTTCCTCCGGGTTCTCCGGTTTCATCCCACAGTCCAAAAACATGGATCAAGTCAACTGAGTTCTCCAAATTGCCCCATATAGACTGTGTGTGTGTGAGTGAGTGTGTGCCCAGCGATAGATTGGTGCCCTGTCCTGGGTGTATCTGCCCAGCGCCCGAGACGTTCTCCCCTGGATGGGCATGGGGAACCCCACCGCGAACCTAATAGAGGATAAAGCGGAAGATAATTAATAAATAAATTATTTTTTTACAGTTTTATTGGTAATATTGATGGATTTTCAAGTTCTTCAATTACAGATTGCAATACATCCGTTTGTCAACATAATTTGTTGGTTTTAGTAGGATCCACAGAAGATATTAGGGTGGTGGATGATTCATAGTACTGTATGATACTGATGTGGTGGTGGTGGTGTGTTAGTGTGTTTTGTGCTGATACTAGTGGATCAGACACGACAATGTTGCTGTACGGCGAACAGTACAGCAATCAAAACATACAGGTGTCTTATCAACTCATACCATCATCCACAACCCTAATAATACTTGCTCTGTGGGGGTCCTAATCATCAGAGAACAGAATAAAGAGGACTAACAAAGTATGTAGGGAAACAGGTAGAGTACAGAATAGAATTGTAGAACTACAAAATCCATCTATAAGTAGAGGAACAATGAGCTGTACTGATATGTACTGGACAGTCAAAGTTCTTTGACCCACAATTTCTAAACTTTTGCAAACAACAGTCACAAAATGAAGTGGTAGCATGTGCCATTTCAGTGCAACTACTAGTATAAAGATCTAAAAATAAATAATGTTGAATTTTGTTGTATTACACATGATGCTCTTATTATTTGATACGTAAGGCAAACTAACTTTGTAAAGGTTAATCAAAGGGATGAAAACAGATGCTCGTTTAAATATTGAGTTGAAAGAAATGTTAAACTCGCCGCTTGATGGCAGTATATATCCACTTGAATGGCAGCAGTGGCAGCATTGAATTTAGTTTCATACAGTAGTATATGGTGAGTGTAGGCACACTGTGACAGAAATCCTAATACACCCCGGAGGACACCACCCACTGGCTTGTTCACACAAAGGATGCTTAAAGTAACCACTGCACTGAACAGTCTTCTGGGCTGTGGCAGAAATTTAGCATACTAGAATGTTTCTAGGTGTTATACCTCAAACAGGCAGTAATAATGCTTTTAGCAACACCACTTTCATTTATATTGTAAATCACTAACCACCAAAGTCCAGTGGTTATGGCTTGATTTATAGCAAGAATGTCCTGCATTTCATTCCTTTTTTTATGTGGAGTTTGTATGTTCTCCCTGTGTCCAGGGTGTTTTCTTGATCTTTGCCTTATAAATGTTGGCGTGGGCTCCTCCACCTGTATTACCCTGAGCAGTGTAAATAGATTAGATTTGATTATTGATTGTTTTATTTTACGATTGATAACTCAAAGAACATTAGTAATGCTTCGTAGCCCTTTGCTGTCGCTTTTAAACCCACATTAAATATGCATAAGACTGAATCAAGTTTATGCAACTTGAATGGGAAAGCATGAAACATTAGGCATAGGCTTAGAAGCTCAAAATCAGTTTTCCATGCAACAAAATAATTTACCTAATATGCAGCCTATGGTCTTGGTTTTTATTGTTAAGATATTCTGCGGCTTATGTTTCTGAACAGGCATCTGTAAATGTATTTAATTTGCATCAAAGAAGCTTACAGTGTGCAGAAGAATGCAGTGAAAAAATCTTACACTTGGTTGTAAACCAGGTAAACTCACAAGAATAAGGTTTATATTCTAAAACGCTGACGATGCAGATTCACACACAAAGCCATTTGTAAGCTGCAGCAAAATTTAAATCAAGCATGGCAAGCAGATGCCAGAGTTGTTTGTTAGTATGAAGCAGGGGATGCTGTTCCAAAGTCAAGCAATAAAAAAAGTTCAAAGTATTAAATTTTTAGAGCAAAAATGAACTGTTATTGATAAAAAAAAAAAAATCAGAATCAGAATACTTTATTAATCTCCAAAGGGAAATTGCATTTTTTTGCAGATGCTGCATTAGTCGTGTTTATACATACAAAGTAGAATAAAACATTAAACATTAAGCACAATAAAATTAAACTAAAAGTACTAAAAATACGCAATAAAGTCAAAGTAAATTGGCATGTGTACAGTTGAGTCTTAAAATGAATGTGCTCCTGTGTCTGACCAGTATGTCGTACAATGGGTGGGAGGCATTGTCCATGATGGCCTTCAGTTTAGACAGCATCTTCTCTCTGACACAGCCTTCAGCGAGTCCAGCTCCACACCCCCACAACATCACCGACCTTACGGATCAGTTTGTTCAGTCTGTTGGTACCTGCCACCTTCAGTTTGCTGCTCCAGCATGCAACAGCATAAAGGATAGCACTCGCCACCACAGAATCATAAAAGATCCTGAGCATAGTCCTGCAGATGTTAAAGGACCACAGACGCCTCAATAAGTGGAGATTTGGCCCTTCCTGCAGAGGGCTTTATTGTTTTTAGTCCAGTCCAGTTTATTGTCAGTGCCTTTTTTATCAAGTCCACTACCAGCTCCTTTGTATTTAACACATTGAGCTGCAGATGGTTCAGCTCACACTATGTGACAAAGTCATCAAAAGTCATCAGAAAACGTCCAAAGGTTGCAAGTCTGATAATTGAAGTTTGTGGTGTGGAGAGCAAAGAGGAAGGGAGAGAGGACCGTTCCCTGTGGTGCTTAAAAAACTTAAAATAGAACATCAACAGGTGTAGTTCATGTCTGACCGGAAAAAAGATGGATTCCCAAATAGATGGCAGTGGTGGCAGTCCTCTGCATGCAACTGAACAAAACAGATGGTCATCACTTTTACTCATTTCTAGCAATTATAAACTACAAGCAACCTTTATTTATTTATCACTGACTCTGTATATAAATTAGGTAATATTAATTACTATTAATTAGTATAAATTACTGCAGATCTTGACATCAAAAGGGATATCATCAAATTTCCCCTTTAAACATGTTATGAACAATTGTGCAGATGCAGCCAATATGTCATAATTGTAATCTATTATTATTTTTTTGCTATCTGATTTTGTTGCTATCTTTCATGTGTCGTCAACATGTTTGCTCTTATGACTTTGGTCATGGTAATAGGTTGCAAATTTACACAGTGATATAGAAGACAGAGAAGGGAAAACATTTCTGTTAAATATTGGCTTGGTTTATATGTTCCTTCACACCTCGTTAGTCAATATTTTAAAGCCTCACTTTGTACTAATACTGCATGCTGAAAAGTGAAGGATGCTCAGCTGTTGATACAGTACATGAGTGACAAATTAATGGTATGTGCTAAATTTTCCTTGACTGGTTATACAGTATGTATAATGTGTTTTATAATATTCTGTAATGATGCAAATGCGTTTAATTCACTGCCAATAACTGCTAAACAAGCCAATAACCCTAAATTACAAATTATACTTGGCGGAGTAAGTCATTACAGAGCTTGAATCAAAACTGAAATCATTAAAAGCTCTGTCCCTATATATATATATTTGCATTTCCCCAAGTGATCACAATATTTTTTGTCTTTGTAAATACCCACAATCTTTGTTTTCTTCAATAAGCCTCATCCTACACAGTCTTAAGCCGTATACTTACTCATAATTACATTAAATTTGAAGTTCAGGGATAATTAAAAAAAACTAAACCACATTTTCTTGAGTGCTGTTTAATATAATGGAAAATATTAAGTTCAAGTTCAAGTTATTTATTTATATAACACTTTTTACAACAGTACATTGTCACAAAGCAGCTTTACAGAATGAAAAGCCTTTAAATATTAAACATTTAATAAAGCTTAAAACCAGTTATTTAATGTTGGTAATCATGTTTGGCAGAGAGTAAAAAAGGAAATTTATTACGTAAATTAGCCCTTAGTTTATTGACATAATTAGATTTAGAGATAGTATGCCATTCCAATATTATGAGAATAAAGAATGATGCAAAAAAATAAAAAATAAAAATAATGTAATAAAAATGTTTTAATTTGATTTTATACATACATCTGCCTATATATTCTGTATTCTGTATATTCTGTACAGAATATTCTGTACAGAATATACATGTATTGAGCTATGCACAAAATAAAGGTATATCTCATTATCGTGGAAACAAAATTCTCTTTCTTGTGATTCTTGGCCCAAAGCCACGCAGTAAAAGTAGGCAGTAATGCACCTTTATCAGTATATATTAGATCTGAGTTCAGTTGTGTTTAAAATGTTATTGATATCATCAATATGATCCATTACTTTTGTAGTACCAACTAAGGCACTTTCAGAAAAATATACATATTTTGCATTTTTGTTTATTATGTTTATTTAATACCACCGAACTGATGAAAAGTCTGTGATATTAATTTAGAAATTTTATAAATTATGTTTTTATATATTTTTTCAATACTGTACACTTAATAAGTAGTGTTTAAACAAAATAAACTCCGTAAACTCTTGGCTCCTTAATTTATCAAATTAATAAAATTTGATAAAATACTAAAATAATGTCAAAAATTGTCAAATGTCAAATTTGGACACATCATTTAGTTTAAGTGCTTCCACCAAGTGTTAATGTAACATTTCAACATAATTTGCTACAAAACTGTAAAACTGTTATAACTGTTAAAGGTAATATTGTTTTATAATGCAGACACCTTGGCATTTTACTGTACATAATAATGTTTACTATTAAACTGAACTCTAGTCATGAATAATTGAAATGTTTCAGAGACATGTGAAGATACCATTGCTTATTTCAAGTGTTTCATGATCCTGCCACTAAGCTCTGTACCTTGAATTGATGTACATCACAAATATAACATCACAAAATGCACTTTTTAACCATGATTGAGACACATTTCTATTTATCTTGATTATTCAATTTCATACAGAATGCAAAATCATCTGCTTATCAGCATAGCACTGTATGTGTGCTTATGCTAGAGCCAGAGGTCGATTAGTGACATGCCACCATATTACAGACACTGTGGCCTTATTATGGTGATGGAGAAGATGTAGGCGAAGGGGGAGGTTAAGAGGATACTGCAGATTAAAAAAAGAACTGTAGCAATACACTGCCTGCTTTTGTAATCCCGGTTTCCAAGGGAAAAGTATGTCCTGGGGCGAGAGCAGTCAGTCAAAAACAGCTTGTCTCATTATAGATACAACAACTTGTTTTTAGATGTAGTGAATGCTGAAGCATAGAAAGACGGGCCATGTGAGCAAGGTCATATAAGAAAAAAACATTACGAGCCATTTTGGAGAACAAATGAAGAATGTTATAAGAACTGGAACAATAAAGATATTTTGCAAGAGTAATCCTAAATATAGAGCATATGGTGTTTTTAAATACCATTATCCTGCTAAAAATAGGTACTCAAAATAATGTGGTAATTAGGATGAAGACTACATTTCTAAAAGTGGTACAAAAGTGAAAAGAATGCACACATAAAATGCCATGGCATTTAGAATAGCAAATGGTTGTTAATAACTTAACCATATATAATTAACAAATGATTTGACCTTAAGCAGAAAATAAGACATACTTAAACAACAAGTCATAATATTTTAAGAATGCTATTTTTACAAATTGTTTGCAATATGATCATACAGTAATTTTGTCAGTCAATGCAAAAATCATATGTACGATAAGTATTATAAATATAATATATATAAATATAGCCTATGACTGCATAACTAGCATTTATGAACTGCTGTTAAAATTAATTTTCAATTAACATGAAATGCAAAAAAAAACTGAAATTGTTTTTTAAAAAAACATTAAATTTTTTGTTAGTTCATTTAACATTACAGCCACAATAACTGATAACAAATAAGGTCTTTAACATTGACTATAAAAAGAGCATCCACAAAAAAAGATATTTGCAAGCAAGGATGGAACAAGGTATCACAAAACCATTTTGTTGGAAAATAGTCAGTTGGTTTAAAGACGGTGTTTCTACACAATGTTACCTGTACACTCAGGTAACATTGTTTCAGGTAAAATTATTCTCCCTTGATCAATATAAAAATACCAACATATACCCATATGGTAAAAACATGCTGGAGATAATGGGAAATTTTTGGTCAGAAAAAATAAGCCATCCAAGGCTGAGATCTTGGTTTAACTCTTTGTTAATGTTCACTGATGTAATCCTATCCTGTTGGGCCTAGAATTATTTATTTTTGTACCTACACATTACAGAGCTTTCCCAATTTTTTAAAGAATTATTATTATTATCAATATTAAAATTCAAGTATAAACAATACCCCTGTATTTTTACTATTAGCATTTGGAGTTTCAGTGCATTGAAAAACATGTTGGAATCTATAAGTTAAATAGTATGCGCCACATTGTTTGTGTTACTTTTACTGTGTCACAGAAAAAAGGGTTAAATATCTGATAACAGTCATGATTTAAATTAAATCGATACATGAAACCTGTTTGATAAATTAGCATAATTAAAGCAATATAAAATATTCTTAGGGCAAGTACATATCCCGCATACTACTCATAGCATTAATTTATACTTTATATACACACGTGACCCCTACAAACCATATTATATCTCAAGTGGCACACCACTTTTTCTTTTGTGTATGCGCAGAGATATTGACCTTGGAGGTGCTTGCTTGATTTAGTCATAAAGCAGCTGCATCAACGCTGAGACGCTGAGGGTGCTGTTCATCATGGCAAAACTCAGTGTTGTGCTACCGTGGTGTCCGTGGCTAGACCCAAAACCCACTTTTCACAGATGGCCAGTTACAGTATGTGGATATTATAGATGATTTTTGGCACTTTTTTCTCCTTATGAGAATTAACTGATCATTTGATCATTAACTGTCAACAAAATGTAATTCAGTTGATTAGTCACAAAAATATTTTCATACTTTAGTCTCCATGACCTCTTTTCCATCCACAATTTCTCTTTGTATTATTTGCAGAAGACCAGCTGTTCAATGATGACATCACAGTGGTTTACAGCTGCATTATTGGGGTGACAACAACAGATGTTGGTCTTTCTGACAATTGAAAAATTTCTTCCCCACTTACAAGGACTATAAAACTGATGACATCTGTTCTCAACATTTCCCTAATAATAAAACCAAAACTACAGCCGCTGGAAGCTACCCATCAGCAGTGTCACATGCCTTGAACCCAGATATCTGACAGCTTAAAACCTGCCTGAAACGTTGAGGCTGTTCATAGGATGGATCCCAAAATATATTTCAAGGGTTTTAATTTACAAAGTTAGAGAACATTAGGAACATTTTAATTATTTGCCAATACCGTCTAAACCAAAACAGTATGTTCTGTACCCACATATTCAGAATATTAGCATTTTTTTGTAATGTTGTTTCCTGCAAACAGAGTAAATGTTAATTGGTTGCTTTTTTTTTTGGTTGTAAAGAGTATTTAAACTCTGCAGGGTCCAGCAGATTAAGTTTGTTAAATGTCATGGTAATCATGTGAATTAATATAGGGAACAAACACACACACACACACACACACACACACACACACGCATACGCACACACACATTTTTTTATTATTTTGGACAGTGTAAGACAATTGTGGATCCTGGAGGAAAATAATGCAAACACATTATCTGCCCTACCCTGAAAAATAACTTGTGTTGTGAGCTCTAGCCACAGTGCTGCCCATGGGTCGCTTCTGTTTAAAGTTTTCTTATTTCTTTTCAAGCATGTTATCAAAAGTGTTCCAGCTGATTTATTCTGAAAGAAATAATGCTCATTGATTGATTGATTGATTGACTGACTTTTCTGCTACTTTTTCACACACAAAAATATGCATTTGAAGATCATTCCCCACAATCTTTTAAAATAACTTCTGTTTAAATTTGCGGTGGGGAAGCAAATCCTCAATCCAAATTGGCCTCCACACCACAGCCCTTGGATGCAGCTGTTGCTGTAGGCACCCGTTATACATGTGGGACAAAAACATTAGCCAAAAGTAGGCAACTTTTCTCATTACACAACTTTATACTTTCTGGAACAGCATCACAACCTTGTATGCCTCATACACATCTGTGTATGCAGCGTGAGCTGTGTCTGGCCTAAATGATGGGGGAGAAAGGATTCTCAGCTGTTGTAGTTGTCAGGAACCTGGGAAATCTGTCTCTTTCTCCCAAGATTCAAAATTCAGAGTAGCATTATTGGCATGACTGTACTTACAACAACATTGCCAGAGAATTACGAAAGTAAAATCAAAATATAAAATAATATTAACATAAAATAAATGAAAAAGTGACAAAAGTTGTAAATTAAATGTAAGACTCAAATGACACAAATATACAAACAAAATACAACATATACATTTTTTTCTTGGTATAATTAGGGTCTTTGCTGTGATAGAGTGCTATTGGCTGAACTTAATACAATACAAGAAAATATGAACGATCTTAAGGCTAGAAGTCCAGAGCTCCGTAGATCTTAATGTTCTAGTTTCTTCTGCACAGCATGATTGAGAAGTTTATAGCCCATGGCACTTCTAACTGTGATTTCAAGAGCAAATGCTCTAGTGACTTGATCTTCAACCACAGTTGGGAACCATATTCTTCAAATCAAATAAATTTGGAAAATCAAAGTAAAAATGTGTAAAAAAAAAAAAAAAAAAAACATGTTTGCAGAAAATATGTACTACCAAATATTAAGTGAAAAAAGTCAAATATTTAAATATTAACTATGTATATTAACTAACTATATTAACTAATTAACTATCATGTGAAATGTCATCAGATTTGTCTTTTTTGGTTCAATGTAAAGAAATAATAAACATGCAAATGCAAAAACATTTAATAATGCTCTAGAACAATGTATGCCAATTTCTTTTGCAATGATTGTACTTGACTATGGACTGTGGGATAAAACTAAAGCACTCAAAGGAAACCCAGAGGGAAAAGGAAAACTCCACAGCACAAGGAACCAAGCCAGTGTAAGAATCAAAGCCAGAACATTCTTGTTGTGAGAAGACAGCACTAACCTAATATACTATATATATACCCTGAATGTAACATTAAAAATAGTTCATATATTTACTTTCATCTCACTGGAATGGAACAAACCATGTAGCCACTCTCTTTTTTACAGAGAGTCTTAACAATTATGGATGATATTGTAACTATTTATTTATTAAAAAATAATGCTTGACCTGTGAGATCTAAAAATATAGCACAATATATAATATCTAGTGGCATATTGTGATGAAATCACACATTTATGTTTTTATTCATTCATTCATCCTATAATAATTCATTGTAGCCTGTGCTGTAAATCACTGTTATCTGTTTTTCACTGAAATTGTAGGTTTAGTAATTTGTTTAGTGTGTTTAGTGTTTAGTAAATTGATTATTATTTCCAATTATAAGAATCACAATCTAATTCAATCCAAACTTGCTGTTTAAAATTATTTGCTATTATAATTTTTTTTCAAGCAGTAATAACACGGTTACCTTGTTACTATGAATGAATAGTAGTAATACATTCGTTTTTCAAATAATTAATTTCAATGTACATCGCAGAAAAATGAGATAATCAGGTGAAAAATGATTAATTTATGTCTTAATTGCACACTCGTACAATGTTTTGTGCTTGCCTTCTGTCTCTGGAGGCGTACAATTCCCTTAGCAGTAACAGCCAGTGGCTAAGCCTCCAGCAGCAGCATGGCTGAATTATTCCAGCTCCCAGCAGTCCACTGTGCACTCCCACCCTTTTTGACTCACAGTGTGTGAGATGCCAAAAGAATGTGGGCAAAACAGTCAAGGCCCGAAGCTGCTGCCTGAGACAACCTCAGTGTTAATTTCCCTTTTATCTTGTGTGTGAAATTGGTGCTGGTGTGGCACTGACCTCTGGCATTATGAGGTCAAGTGCTGAAATCTGATGTGCGCCTCTCAGGCAGACGGGAATCACACTGACAGTGTTCACAGATAGAAGACAGAGGGCTTCAGGAGAGAGTGGTGGCACTTACATTGCCTTACAATGTAAATATGTATTATTTCTGCTAAACAAACTGATTTACCTAATTGTCATTATACAGTAGCTTTAATTATTTTGGAAGGTCACTGTCAATGGTGATTTTACAGTAACAGATTACTGAAACTACAGATTTATTTACTGACACGTTTACTTCTAGTAAATAGAAAATATACATAATGTGTCAAGAGTTTAAATTAATTTTCATATTGTCTGTTTTTTTATCCCAGTTAAATATGGAACAGTTGTTTTTTTGCAGCTGCCCAGAATATTTCCTTGCTAGTACATGGTCTTCTCCTGTACTACTAAAAACCCCTGCAGCTCTCTTTTTCAGTGAGATCTTAATGTGAGGAGTGAAGCTGCTTTATACTCATTTGTATCTTTCATAATATTTATTATTTCCTGTATGTTGTTTTTATTGTTATTCATGTTTCATTAACATTATCAGTGCAAAAACAATCATCACAAATGAGGCTGTCTTAAGCCAGAAGAATTTTAAGTGTGGTAAGAACACTCCAAAAAATGTCCAAAGAATCTACCTGATTCTCTAACTATTATCTAAAGTCCATATTTTAAAATTGTCCTTGATTATACCCTTCTTTTGTCTGCTGCCTATTTACAACTTGAAAACTCATATTAATGTTTAGCTCTCCTATCGAGAGGTTTATAGAAAATAGTAAATTTAAACAGAAAGGAGAGAAAAAAGAAATAGATCACTGTTAGATACAATTTTAAGATAAGGCTGGATAATTTGTCTTTGACAGATAACTGCAGGGGTGTAAGAGGCTGAACAGTGCCAATTTACTGTTTATATTTGTTTCATATTCTTATCTCGCCTTTTGAAGGGCTTTTCATCTCTGTTGATTTCCACTCTTTTTTGAAATTATCCCCAGAAGGTGCGATCACAAGCTAGCAAAAAGCTGAGCGACAGGGTTTAAAGCGACAGGGAAAATACAAACATTTTAAAGTGTATTTCATGGTAATTATGTCAAGTTTCATGGCTTGAACACTGCACTGAGGCACCGCCTAGATGCCTTAATTTGTATAGAAATTGTAATCATTTGTTCATTTCAAGGTGAAAATTGCATTTTTTTAATTCATATTGTATCCAGCAAGGCCATTATCTACCAAAATTGTCTCTTCATATTAGAGTCTATGCCCAGGCATCAAGCATGTTAGTTCCTGACTGTTTTTTTAAGAGGACATTTTCATGTACATATGTATTTATACAATGCGCTGGGGCATGTACATTATATATTGTTTACGGAATTTTTTCTCTATTATTATTATTTTTTAAATTTATTTATTGCTATTAACATGTACTCACTTGGAAGCCTGAGTGTAGGGTTTTTAAAAGCAAAGCCTTTTTGATCAAGGTTGAAACTGCATCTTGGACTGATAAGCCTGTTTTGAATCCTCATTCATTTTCTCAGGTGTGCTGGTAGCAATAAGAAAGGATCGTGGATTGAGAATGTGAAATGGCTGGCACTGGAGAGGTAAAGATCATTTAGCTTGAAAGCGTCAGCCGCCTTCCTGCGAGACTTTAAGACTTTTTAGTAGGGTGTATTAAGTGGTTCTGAAAGTGAGTAGGGTTAGCAAGAGTTCCAGTTTGCTCACAGCTTAATTTTGAAGTGATGCTGGAGTGTGGAGATTAGAGACTGAGGGCGGGGGAGGGGGGATGGGGAGGTATATGGATGAGGCTGCCTAAGGAATACCAGGGTTACTATGGAGGCCTATAATCTTGTATTTCAGTGCCTGGAGACGACAAATGAAAGGCTTGGCTTAGAAGAGAAAAACTTCCTGTGAATTGAAGGGAGGAATAAAATTGTCTTAGCCATACTGACATCGACGGGGGGTGGTTGGGTGGGAAGAGAGCATCATTGTGTGAGAGTGTAATGTGTCAGAAAATGAAATATATTCAACAATAGGTTCAGCTAAAGGGATACAGTCCTTTCCTTTAACAATCCCTTTCTAAGTAGTCTACTTACCAATCCAGGTTATTAGGCAATCATGCGATCTGTCGGTGTAAGCTGATTGTGAGAATGTAGAATCCCCTCAGTAGAGATCAGACAGGCAGACTCAGGTAGCCTACATAATGTATCCTGGAATAATTATGGGATTTAAGGAGATGTTAGCTTTGTAAGTGCTTTCTTTGTGACATTTTCAAATGGTTGACACAGTAAAGTCTCTACATCACAATAGCCTTTGGGGTTGTACTGAAAAGGGAGTGGGGAATCAGACTTCTTCAGACATGTTTTAATCAAGTCACGGCATTTTTTATGCTGTTTTGATGGCTGTAAATACACATGGTTAAGGTAACACAAACCCACTAAAATGCTCTAAAAAATGTTGCTTTTATTTAATTATGGGTAATTAATAATACTATGTGTACTTTTAAGTATATATACAAAGTATGCTTTTATGTTTGCTCTTTTAATAACGAACACATTTACAATAAGATAAATAGAAGTGATAAAGCTATTCAAAAGATAATGTAGAGCAAAATTTCTTTATTTTGCTAAAAACAAACAGCTAAACCAAATTTAAAAAAACAAAACTATAATTTCCCCCCCGTGATTTATTCACAATATTGCACAACCTCAGGTGCTTAAAAAAACTCTATGATAAAAAACGTTTAATTCAGAAATGTGTTCATTTAAAACAAAATTATTAAGAAACATCTGCGATGTAATCTAATCCAATTCCTAATATAAACATTGAATTTAATATAAACATTGAAGCAATGGAACATCCGCTTAGTGTTCATCGGGAATTGGCTTGTTATTTGTATTGATCTGTATTTGATTTTATGTACATTTATTTTAATGTTAGACATTGTGAAGTGGCCAGAGGTGTGCATTATTGTCAATAATGTCACAAACGGCTCAGCCAATTAGATTCAAGGTCCGTAACTACCCGTTTTATATGGCTTGCTAGTTCCTGACAGCATATGATGCCGAAGACATCTTCCTAAAAATAACTCACACATATAAACAAATAACACACAGCAATGTTGACGTCATGTGACTGCTGGGGGACACAGATGGTTTATAGTTTGCTATTAATACAGGTTTTCTTGATGTAAACATTAAGCCTATTTCTGTATGTGTTTAAATAATCAGTGTATAATAAGTCAGACAAGCCATAGACTTGTCTGACAATTTCAAAGTATGAGATATAATGGCCCAGGCAGTGACATGATGGTCAGCTCTGAGGCACAAGGCCTCAGGCTACTGAACCATTATACAATCCTTCTGTGAAGGCAGTGGCACTGAAACATCTCTGTTGTGTCACCGCTTTTAAACGCCTCTTTATTCACTCTTGCTCGGCTCAATTACTGCCAAGTATTTTTAGCATCTTAAATCACTATGACTGTCAAGATGCTCTTGACTTCAAAAGCACTGAAAACACTGCATTGTTTAGAAGAGGATTAAATCATGATTACAGTTTATGGTGGGATCAAACGAGTATGCATGATGCATGCCAATATTTTTTTTTTTGTCAAGAATAGTGAAAGGAAATATTAGGGATTAAAATGTTTATGTAGTCTGTATCACTCCCGCATTTGCTCAGGATTGACATATTAGTTTAAGGAATTAGCAGTAATGTTTTATGCTAAAGTTTATTACCAGATCTTATTTTGTTCTTTGTTGATTGTGGATTGAAGAAACAAAGCAGTGATGCTTACAGAGTTTTCAAAGCTTTAATCATTGACAGTTTTACAGTAAAGACACCAACAGGCTGAATGTAGGAATGCCAATACAAGTTCCCAACTATGCTATAATTTCATACAGCAGAATAAATTATACCATGATAATATACATACATACATGCGAAAAACAGAATAATAACAAAGTAAATTACAAATGTTAAAAAAAGAAAGAGATGGGTTGCAACAACTGAAGATTAAAACCTTCAACTCTGTAGCAGGTGCTACATAAAATAGTGCTTAGAATGTTTTAAAGGTAGATCGCATGATCAAAATTAGTGGCTTTCGTGCTTCTTTTTGCATTTTCCCTTATTTTTGTATGTTTGAATTTACAAAGTTAATATGTAACAATTTTTGAAGTATAGTTTAATCTTGATTTTTGTCCGATTGCTACCGCCATTTAATGAATTCCAGGTCATTTTGCACATTTCGACCAAAAATGAAATAGAGGTGACATTAATGGAATTGTCATACATTAATTTAGAGGACAAAGAAAAAGTGTTCAGGAAAAAGGACATAGAGATGTTCTCATCTGCCATAGGAACGTACTGCTAGTTAGTAATTTGAGTAACCTAATTATTCACTTATTACTAAATCAGAATGGGGAAAAATATTTTGCATCTCTGCTTTGTCTAGTTACATGTCTATGTAAACATATATAGTAATTGTGATACTATATATCTTTTTGTCTTTATAATATACATACCACATTAATGTATCCTTGACAATGGTTCCAGTCAAAACTAGCGGAAACATGGGCTGCTTTACAAAATAGTACCATGGTTCACAATATCCTAAAAAGATGTTTAGGATCTTAAGTTATTTCAGTAAAAAAAGTGGTATGTGCGTCACCCATTGATGGAAGTTATTATTTGACTAATCAAGGCTGAAATGCAGGGTTTTAATGCTAGGTACCTTGGAACTTTGCAATCCTAAATTTAAGTGTTTCACAAAAGTCTTCATTACTAATAAAATACTTTAACAAAATTGTATCTATACAATTAGATATTCACAAAGTTGCTTAGTAAATTGGATGCTGTGAGCAGTGTTTTATGTTTTGAATAACATAGCAATGAACTGATTCTTTGAATAAGATGTGCTAGTACTCTTGGAAAGCATGCTGTGAGACCAGACCCAGGCGCTGATAGCACTGTGTGTGGACAAAAAGCAGCAGTTTCATGCACCACTGAAATCACAGACTGAACTTAAGTCCCTGTGTGTTGAACCAATAGGTTACAGAGATTCTGCCACTGCTTTTGGGAGAAGCTCAGCTGAGGGCACAATAACTACTGGCTGCCAACAAGCTCAGAGTAGCCAGACCACTGACAAGCATTTGTACAGCACTTCAGCTGAAGCCCTGAGCAGAACAGCAGGCAGTTTAGTGAATTGCATTCTAATGAATTTGTCCAAACTAATCAAAATCAATTTGTGTTTTCTCAACAACTGCAAGAGGCTGGCTAGAGATGACTGTTTGCAAAGAAGCGCGAGGTCAGAACGGTCATCATTCCCATGGTGCTGAAACAGTCCATATCCTGACATCCTGATGGAACAGTGCCATGAGTCCAGTGCTACTGCCTGACATTGCTGGATGAGGTTGTGAATATATGTGTGTTGACTTCTGGCTTTGCATTCTTCTGACTTCACTCTTTTCATCATTCTATATAAAAAGCAGCAAACAAGAGCTAGGAGTAGTTTTGTTCCAGGAGTTGGCAAGAGAAATATATGGTGCTGTACATCAGCAATGTCAACACAAAAGTACAGCTCAATTTAGAGAAAAAAATGCCTTGCATTTAAGTAGGTGATCCTCATGCTCCACCTGCTCTTAAGAGCTTTCACCCACTGTTCAGGTTACATCTTGCTTCAGTTGCTCTACCATATAAGATTGCCAATGCATTGATCATTCATTGGTATCTAGCCTTTAAAAATTTCAAATTTCAGTTGGTCCACAGACTGGTGACACAAATTGCTACTGCCAATTATTTATTAAATGATTTAATTATTTATCTGGGTCAAATTATTAAGACTGCAACCTTTAAATTATTGGTAATAAAAAAAAACTTTTAGCAGTAATTTAAAAAAATATTGTTGTGTATTATTTAAATTTATTATGCTTAGAGGAATATAATAATCAAGACATGAACATCTTAAATGTGTCACAATTAAATATACCACTGAATATTTAATGATTATAATAATTGATTCACTTTTAATAAAAATAATAAGACATCCAGCTGATGTCTCAAACCTGCTTTAACCTCATTTATAAAGACTGAATATTTAGGAAGGCTTTTGGGAAACACAAAATGGGCAAAATTTATAATTTTTATATCATGCATCAAAGTTGTTTGGGAAACACTAAGATTGGATATTAAAAGAAAACCCAGATTAATTAAAAATTCCAATTACAGAATTATTTAGTAATGAAACGGTTTATAAAAAGTCTGAGTAAAAAGTCAAAGGTTTGAATTCTTTTTTGGTAGTACATTTTGTGGTAAAAGATACATGTTGGGTAATTTACAGTTTCAATGGCCTTTAAACAAAAATTTTGAAAAAAAGAAGCTACACCAGCACAGTGTTTTCAAATGCTATGCATTATGGCTTCGTATCATATTGTCTCATGAAGATATTCAGTGCTCAATATTTCTCAACTTTTTGGCATCAAACATTTTAGAACTTACTGCAACAAATTAGATCATCAAATCATGTGTATGCAAATTAAAATGTGGTCCTACAACATTAGAGAGGGGGAAATAAATATTATCAGTAAATAAGCGCATTTACATTGCAAATTGTGAGGTAAGTATTGATGTTACATAATTTACCACAAAATTTACACAGCTAATCTCAAGCCTGCATATGGGTAAATAATGAAAGTGCGAGACATCAGTGGAATGTTGAATTAGAGACATGTTTTGGAATTAAGCACCACATATTTTTTAAACAATATTGATGACTGTATCTTGCCAGCAGTTTGAATGGCAGTGTTAAGGCATTATAATTTCTAACTTCTGAGATTTCTCCCAGTTACTTCTACATGTGGGAATATAAGAGATGAGTATTTGGAAATTCCTGGAACTCTTTTTTGCCCACTCTAGACCTCAGATACCCTAGTGACTTACCTAGACCATTTGGAATGTCAAACTTAAGATGAAACGTGATGGTCATAAAGCATGCATTATCTGCTGCCTGAGAATCTTATAACCTCTGTCAAGGCTTAATAATTTTCCCACAATTCGCAGAGTAGGCATAAGAGAAAAGAATAAAGTAAACATTGTTACAAAAAAAAAAAAAAAAAAAACACCACAATGCTGATATCAACTGCAATACCACCAGTTTTAAATCATATAAACATAGTCCAGTGTTTTGAAATGAGTCTCTGTGTATAAATTAGTTGCTAGTGTGCAGGACATTGGCCTGTCAAAGTAATGCTTGTTTTCTGGTTTGAAATCCTTAAAGTTTTATTGTGATTACTGGAATGAGAGCAGTAGGGCCAAAAACAACACGTCAAGTAGCTGTGTATTAAAAAGCTTTTCTTAATCTGTTATAAGTTAGAAAAGGCTGTCTTTGATTTCACAGCTTTAATTTTTTGCTTCCAAATTAAATCTGGTATTGTAGATAAAGTGATGCTGGTGACAGAAAGAAGCAATAGATAAATCCATTAATAGGCCTGGCCAGTCTCCACCTGTAGCAGTCCCAGCACCGCAGAGTGATCCCCAAGTTTCATCCTCCTTTGTGTGGACAAACTCACATTCTTTGCCAAGTAGTCCACAGCAGCTGCACAAAAGATAATCAAAATAAATATCTTTGAAATACAGTATAAACACTTATTCCATAAACAAAAAAAAAAGAAAATGTATATTGAAGGCACTCAGGTAAGGTAAGTGAAAAAATAAATAAATCATAACAGCCAATGCACCGCTGACTAATACCTTGCTGATGGCTGTTCAAAGAAATAAATGAACCACCTGTTCTCTGCTGTCAATCTGGTGCATAGTCCTCGAAACCTCATTAACCCAGTCAAACTCTGTCTTTTACATTCCACACTTCATCATCTAGCATCAGATCAGAACATACTACTCACCTGGAAATGACTGTTTTTAATTTATCGCCAGCATAGCCTGCCTATGTAGATATTTTTAAACTCAGAATGTTTTTTCTACTTTGTAATCCTGCACCTTTCCGATAACAGCAAACAGAGGAAATTCAAAATTCTGTACACTAGTTCTGCAGAGAAAAGATTTTAGTTTGATAGGTAAAATCTGATTCAAATAGTGATGTACACTAATGGTGTGAGTAGCACAGCACCAGAGGGCCAGCATCTTCTGAAACTGATTCTCAGATGTTTCTCGGAGATCTTTATCAAGAGCATGTGTCAAAAATATCCTAAAGGGTAATTCAGCAATAAAGACCGAATAAAGTCACCACTCCGGACTGTAGCAGTAATGTGAATAAATCCTCACAAGGTTTGAATTTGACTACTCAAGTTAAAGACAGAACTTTGGCATAGATGGGAAAGAACACAGGAAATAGGCAAGAGGTAATAGAGACAGATCAAGAGCAGCATGTACTGTCAACGGAAAGTACAAGCACTTTATATTTTATCTTCCATTTTAAGAATGTATTCTAAACAACCTTCATATCTTAAATAGTACTAACATTGTCCTCAGTAAGTACTCATAATGACTTAATGATTAAATATTAGACAAGATGACCTATGTTTACTTTTAAACAATAAGGAGATGCATTCATAATTGCATCCAATACACTAAACACAAAATAAATAAAGATTAATTGATTATGTAGCAATATGCTGGTACCAATGCATACATTTTAAACAAAATTGATGCATATGACCCAATTAATACTGATACTTCTTTAAAAAGATAAAAACTATTGTTTAACAGAATTAAAATTGATTAATTGATTGTGATTGTGTGATTTACGAATAAGAGTCAAAGTCAGGGATGGAGGTGAGGTGATGAATCTCACCTGTGGCTTATTTGTGTTATTTGTCTGTGTAGTGAGTTAAAAAGACGTGAAACTCAAAAGAAAATGTCCTCATTGTGTCCTGGCATGCTCTAAAATATTTAGTGATTATTTTAAATTGTAATCGTAAATATTATTTTAATATCCATGTTAAAATTTTGTTCCATTGTTAAAAAACAATGTAATTTTTAGGCACTTTTAATGTAAATCCATGATGTGTTAAGAGTTTATAAAAATCAGTAAAATTGTTTGTAATATTAGTTTTGCTTCCAGGGTATTTTATATGTAAAATAAAAAAAATCTGTTTTTCAGTTTTGATATTTGATGGAAGCATAAAGCAAATGTAATATTTTACATGCTTTAAATGCTTACAATTAATATTATTAACAGTTTTTAATGTATTATTACACTAATATTTTTTTGAAAAACAATAAATAAACATAAAATATAGTGAACAGCAGTTTTATCATCTCATTGTGCTTTTCCAGTACACAGGACAACACAGAATCTGAAGAACTCAAGAACTAATTAAATATCAGGCTTTAAAAAACATCTTACTATTTGTGTATTAAAGCACTTGTTGTATTTCATGTTGTTCATAAATCAATTAGATTAAAGTGTTTTCGAAAGCACATCCCTAACCTTTAAAAAACAAAAGGTACATCTCAGTCTTTACATGTTACATGTCAAATGTTCAGGTTCATGACAGTTGGCTCTTTAAAAAACACATACACAACACACACACACACACAGACACACACACACACACACACACACACACACACACACACACACACACACACACACACACACACACACACACACACACACACACACACACACACACAAAATAAGTATTAGTTGAGCTTTTTTAGAAAGGAGGTGGAGAATGAGTTATGATTTTGGCTTGTTTTGCAGCCTAAAGGTCTGATTTATGGAGTTTGTTTTTCAAACTAAATTTTTCCATTCTATTGTCAAGTAAATAATAACACGTAATGTATCATGTGTTGTTATTTATCTGAGGTTGTATTTCCTAATTTTCAGACCTTCTGAGAACCAGATGTATTTTATTATGTCCGGATACATAGGACCATAGATTTCCGTGAACAAAGCTTGTGCAGCACAGGGAAAAAACAAATAATCTCAAATTAACCCCTTTACACTAAAATCTAAAAATACTTCCACCTGGAAGTTATTCATTTAATTGGACTTCCATTCAAGCCATCAATATAAAAGACGTATGTGAAACCAATCACATGTCTTACATGACTTAAATATTTGAATTGCGAACCAGTAATTGCCATAAATGGATTTTGTTAACACTTTATTAATTGTTAAATAGAGGGTTGTACTGTTTAATATTAAAATCATTAATATGGAACTCAACATATTTAAACTTACTGCTGCGACACACAGTTAAATACTTGTAGTTTATTTTTTACATGTAACTCTGATACATTTGTTGCTGCAGTTATGTATGCAGTGGTATATATACCTGATATGGCAAACAAACTTTCAATGCTAAACAAGTTTACGCTCATTTTCACTGCATAATTACAACCCCTGTTTTTTTTTATTATATGAAACAGATTTCCATGTTCTCCCCGTGTCCGTGTGGGTTTCCTCTGGGTTCTCAGGTTTCCTCCCACAGTCCAAAAACATGGATCAAATCAATTGAGTTCTCAAACTACAAAGAAACTACAAAGACATTAACTATATCTCCTCTTGGATTTTTCTTTCTTCTGTTTAAAGTTATTAACTAGTGGTTGCCCAGATCAGATGATGACCTGCCTTCTGTATATCAAAATCTTCAAATGTCCTTAAATTTCCTACATATTTAAGAGTTGCAGCACATCATGTAGGGCTTTTCTCACACCTTTATTTCTTTAATGAGGTTCATGTTTAAGTTTACATTTTTCTAGAATGCTTTTTATAATAGTGCATTGTCTCAATGAAAGGTCTGTTTAAAATAATATAAAAAATAATTAGATAATATCTTTATCATTTCAGTGCACAAGCAAATAAACTAAAAACTAATAAAGGTTCACTTTTAGCTCGACCCCAGTATATTTCTGTCAAATATGGTTAACAATTTAGATTCATGCACCTTTTACCAAGAGATTAACATTTCAGGTTTTTTGTCAGGAAGTACTGCCACAGCTGGTCTAACATGTTTAAACCAGTAAAGTACCTGAACACAATAATCATGGAATCAAATGTCAACAATAATGACAAAGGTTATGTACCCAGTCCAGAGAAAATCAACAACACAAGCCTTCATGATTAGTGGGCAAAAAAGCGCCTTATGAGCATAAGCCTGTTGGCATTAGCTGCTGGGTTGTCAACTGTGTCAAATGGTTGGAAGACCCTTTGATAATGCTGACTAGTAGAGGGAGTTATTTTCACCTCTTTTACTTCTTTTGTGGTATTTGGCAGCGCCAGGGCGGGGCAGGCTGATTGTGCCCATGAATGCCACCAGATGTCTGTCAACATGACAGCAAGTGAAGGTTAATACATTGTTGCATGAGGAAGCATGCATAGAAAAGAGGCTGTCAGGAGCAGAGGAGTGTACGGTAGCAGACACATACCTGTGGGTGGGCCAGCTGTCCGTACCGGAGATGCTTAGCCTGACAGCTGGCAAAGTAATCACCAACGATTAAACTGTGCTCTCTCTCGCTCTCATGTCGAAAGCATTTTCGTCCTGTCATACCAAGTTTACAATTTAAATCTGTCTCAAAACACACATTTTTCTGTCTCTTTTTACCCAGGTGAGGTGCCTGGCCCAGGCTCGTATGGTCCTTGCCACAGAGAACAAGATGCACTCTCATCTGCTATCTGGCCTGATGAATTTTAATGACCAGCAAACAGACATGTGTTAAGATATTAACATATTTTATTTTAAAATCAATTTTTTTTTGGAATGCAAACCTATAGACCTTAATATGGACATGGTTGCTATTAGATGCTCAAGTTTATGCAAATACACCTTATATACATATATTTATATTTTATTTATACCAATTTGAATGCTATTGGATGCTGGAGTCTATCCCAGCACTCAAAGAAAGGAAAGGAAAAGTAGGGGAAACACCATAGAAAGATCAGCATATTACCATCTAGGGCAGTTTACAAGACTACGAGTGTGTACATATTACCAAAGGAGTAAAGCATTACATAATCCATAGAAGATACTGTACTTACTTTGGCTGTACTGGCTGTACTGATAGCTGGCTGTGACGGGGTCCACACTGTAGCTTGTGGAGCTGTAGGCGGGTGGGCAGTATGACTGAGATGAGGACAGACTTTCTGCTGTTTTGATGTTCTCTGAGCGTTGGCTACAGCTGCTTGTAATGGAATTGGAGGCCTCAAGTCCACTGTGGAGGGGTGAGATAGAAAACTCATGCTGTGGCTGAGGGGCAACGGCGCTTGGGTTGCTCAGGATACTCATAACCTGCAAACAAAATGGACATGTCTAAGCTGCGATACAACATAAAATGGTACTTAAAATGATTAATTACATATTAACAAGCTCAGACAGTCTGAGACCTTGAATTGGCAAGGGTTAAGTGGAACTACAAGACTGTTCTTTCAGGCTATCCCAGGGGAACATTTAGTGTTTTAGAACTACATCAGAGAAAAGTGACTGGATGTAAAGAGGGAAGCAACGAAGAAACAGAGTTTGTATATAAACGCACACCAGGAGTGTGTCCTGAGGCTACATTCATAACAAGCTTTAGGGCGGGTTAAATTAAAGGCCCCCTGGCATTCAGACCTCATGAATAATTAAAATGTTTCAGAATATAAATGCTCTTATTTCATCACCAACTGATATAAAATATCGCTTTCTTTTTTTCATTGCATCCAGTGTGGTGGTTTTAATAGTTTCTTTCATTTAAATTCTACTTAGAATTTTTAAGAATTTATATAATAAGGAGATTCCTGTTACACAATTGAAAAATTACAAATCAAGTATTTATTAACAGTGGGATCACCGAATATTGTTAAATTGAGTGTGTGTGAATTCATTTGTGTTTTATTAGCTTATTGTGTTTTATTATTTACCTTAATTAAAAACATTCAAAATTAAATTTTGTTTAAATCTATACATCTATATATTTTTTACTAAATTAGCACATTTATTTAATCTTCTTAACTATTACGACACAATAGTCTCAAGAGATTCAAAACCTACACAGGAGCCAAAAAAAGCAACTATGATGGGATGGCAATTTAAGTTTAATTTCTGTAAAAGAAAATAAATACTAATATATATATATATATATATATATATATATATATATATATATATATATATATATGAAATTAAAATCGTTTAGTATATAAATAATAATAATAACGTTTTTGATATTTCAAACTAAAAAACCTTCTTGTGCTTTAGGTCAAAATAATTTAATATTTTATAAAAAATATTATTATTTTATTTTATTGTTGTCTTATTATGCTGTTCATCGTGTTTAAAATTTGTTTGCATTAATTAGTTTTACTAAAGTAGACTTTTTTCATGCAGAACATTAAATTACATTGTTGTTTTGTACTGTATTTTCAGTGAAATAAAGTATCTGAACACTGATACATGGTTTGCTTGTGTTTTTTGGGTTGCAAAAAAACTCTGAAGAGGAGGAAACTAAAAAGAGTTACAGAGAATAGAGCTACCTCCAGAAACGCCTATGTCTGCCACATGCTTCTTATCCACAGCCTGACACAAAGCATCCTCCTAAACATCAGGTTCCCGTTGGAGCTCGCTACGCCCCACTGGCCTTTAGCCATCTCAGGCCCCAGCCTGCTAAACTAATTAGCTTTTCACACAGCTAAGAACAAACCCAAGCCCACATGCACAGCCCCAAAACACATATTTCTTGGGTGATGGTAAAACTTATCCATTTTTATTATTAAGGTATTTTTCTTGGCTGAAATACACTATTGGATTTCTAGACACATACAAAAAAGCAAAAACAGTAAAAACTTTTTTTTTTTTTTTTTACTGGCATTTTTTTTTTAAATTAGTAATATACTTTTAAATGGTGTAAACTTGTAAATCATCTATATGGGCACCATTTCCTAAATAATTTTTTGACAGCCTGGAAAGCTAAAATTTCCTCCAAAAGATAATAAACTTGTGATATCCCATAATCCTTAATATTCTGTTAAACCGACATGTGGATGTAATTGGAGGTAATTTGGAGTAATAGCAAAGCTGCAGCGGGTGAGTACTCAAACACTCTGCAGGAGTGGAGTTTTAATCAGATGAGTGGGGACGTTGGCACGACGGGTGTCAGGGCAGAGTGCCGGGCTATAGCTGAGCAAGCGCTGGGTGTCTGACACCTCTATTCAAAGCTGTGCTTAAGCAGCCTGTATCCTTACTGATGCCATTATACTGCTAAAATATGAATTATTTAAATCTTTATATTTGCATACCCTTGATATTGGTTGAAGTTGAAAATTAAAAGTATCTAAGCGTTAAGGAATGTAGAGACCAGTATGTAGATTAAACAACAATAAGCATTATGGGATATGGATGATAAACCACTACCCAAACTGACAGACATGGGCAGCAAGTCATGTATATATTAAAGTACAACATATTAAATAAGCAAAAATTACTATAAATATATTATTTCCAAATTGTATTGTAACTTGTATTTAGCAGTACATATTTGGGTAAAAGCCCCATATCATCCCTGATGACATAAAAGGGGTTTCCCTTGGTCAGTCTGGGTTGTGATCAATTATATCCACATTTTCTACCATTGCTGAGAGGAGGAGGGAGTAACTGCCAGTTATCCTGCTGGCAAGCAGACCCCCAATCAGTCAAGCTTTCAAGGAGTGAGAAAGAAAAAGTTCAGAAAAGAGGAAAATAGATAGCCTCTGGAACGTACAACTTCCTCTGCTGCTTCAGAACCTCCCACCTTTAAAATACAAAAAAACTCTTACCCCCTATCTCTCTGTAGGACAACTGCATCAGTAGATAATGCTAAGCAGGATTCAGTTTAAAAGACATGGCTCCAGGCAGCCATCCCCATCTGCCCATCCCCCATTTCTTTAAAGATGGACTTTGAAATAAATTACAAAAAAAATGTTTGTTTGATTCCAGTGGCTGTGGTATTGTAATTAGAATAGAAAATACGTATTTATAAGTAAGTATAAGTAAATATTTTGTATATTTAGTTACAAATGTTTCTGCTTATATTTATTGTAAAATTCCTTTGGGTTTACAATCAAAACCAAACAGATTAAAATATTATAAAACTACCTTTTAATTATGAGGTACAATTTGAAGACATGCCCTAATAATTCCATTTAAATAAACATGCAGTGTTAGTGTGAATGATGTGTAGAATGGCTACATAAAACTAGAATGTAGAATGGATGCAAAGTGAAAAGCAGAGAACAGGTGTATTATAAAACACAGAGAATAGGTATGAATGTGCAGACTGGCTGCATATAGAAATGTGAAAAGTTCTACATTAATGTATTTTATATGAAATAAGCATACAAACATGAAAAATAGAGAAAAAACAGAAACTATTTCTGGTAAAAAAAAAAAATATATATATATATATATATATATATATATATATATATATATATATATATATATATATATATATATATAACAGAAACAATCCGAATGGTGGATAAACCATCAGGAACAGTGGAGCAAGGATGAACTGAGTACCCAAACAACTTTTTACAAATTAATAAAATAAAATAATAAAATAAACAAAAGTGATGGTAACTAAAATAAATAGAGACTAAATGGACAAGGTGATAAAGGAATAAATACAGGCATGGGACAATAAATTGAAAAAAACAGAATAGGGTATTAATTATTTTTAACAAATGCAGGTAAAAAATGAATCACTGGACAACTTTTATAAACCAATTTCATGTTTCCTTATAATAATTACAAAAACAGTTAGCGATGCCATTATTGTTAATTAAGAAAATAATGAGAATTTACACAATTAAGATCCAAATCAGTCTTTAAACCAAGCAAAGAAGACAAGAGTGACAGAAGAAAAGAGAAGAGGAAGGCAAAGTGTCCTGAACGACATGAAAGTTTTTGCCTGGGGGCCAATCTGCTTGCAGAGCAGATAGGACACCTAACCACACACCCCATCCCCACACACACACACACACACACACACACACACACACACACACACACACACACACACACACACATAGCTTTATTCAGGCTATACAAGGTTTCCAGGAGTGCAGGGACAGGCTCTCATTTTCACAGAAAGAAGTCTCTTGAAGGAGATTTGTTGTGTAACCAAACAAGGGTCAGCTGTACACCCCTTAGCACCACAGAAGGTGTGAGAAGGTTATCTCTGCAATGCAGGACCCAATTCTGATCCACACTAAACATTTTATAAACACACCCACACACTTTAGCTACTGTCGATATTTGGATGCATTGAAGGATGATTTCAGTGTAAATATATTTTAAATATGTCACACTTTTCCAAAGATACAGGATTTGTCAGATTAACAAGCCAGCACAATGTGATGCTGAGAGACATGAACATGAGGACATCTCACTCACACACGATGACATTATATTTTCAGAAGAATAACTGATGCAACGGAGCAGTAATTAAACCAGGAGATCATGCCATTCTTCAGCAGTCAGATGCATTTCAAAGAGCATCCATAATCCTCCAAATCCCAACACCCCCATCTACCAGTAAATGAAGTCTATTGGAAGGACTAAATACACAAACAAACTGAAAACTGTTCAGGATGTTTACGAACCTGATGCAACTGCTCTTTGACAAAAATAGAGAAAAATATTTACACAGGGCTCTTTGCTCATCATGCAAGATCAAAAAAATAATAATGTCTCTAGCATAAAACTGCCAATATACTGGAAAAGATTTATATTTCCTTTTTATTGTTATAATTATTATGCATATTTCTGCAAACAGTACCTCTATTAATACTAAATAAATAATAACTGCATTAATAACTGTTATATTGGACATTAGCTTTATTCTGTTGCTTTTGTTCAGTTTTGTGATTTTTATTTAACCATTTTGCCTGTTTTTGTAGTATATTATGGAAAGAATTTAAAAATTTACAAAAATATATTTGTTCACAATTCCAGGTTCCATGAATGACATCATAACTTTTACAGAAAAAACACGATCTTGTAATAAAGACAGTGTTAAATGGTAAATTATTTTAATTAAACACAGTTATAAACATTTAGTAAATAGTTTTGGCCTCGTTTGAGTTTGGCTAGATTTTTGTTTTACTGTAACTATTATTTTCTATTCCTTTCCTTGTGGCAGGGAGCAGATGACAGCAATGATTTCCTCTGCTGTCTGTGTGTCACTGCACTAATGGGCCACAGCACCTTAATTGAAAATGAAAGGGGGCAAAAACAATCTTTATGAACTGATGCATGAGGAAAAGAACGGATAGTCAATGAAACAGAGAATATGGAATAGAACAGGAGGAGTGGGAACGAGGGAGCAGAGGAGCTTAGGGAGTTTTTAATTGTTTTAAATTAGGTAGGTGATTGGCAGTGGGCAATGACAAGCTGGGCCCTGATGAAAACGATTAGCATGCCGCCAAACAAGCTGTCACTTCAAGAAACACGCAAGCTATTGGGAAATACTTCCCATATGGCTCCTTTAACCCTGTATGGATAACACAGATTTCTAAAGGATTACTTAATCCGTGATTGATGTAAAAGAAAAGACTGGGTGGTCAAACCAGAGAACATATTTCATATCAGCTGTGTGGCAATAATTCCATGTCATCACCTCGAGCAGTGCTAAATCTTTTAAGCCGCACCTTTTTGTGCTACAATTTTGATTATGTCGTATGTGTGCACTACAGATAAATTAGGAATTCTCATTTTTGTGTAATCCAATTTTTTAAGCAGCCAAATAATGTACCCAATATTAAGTTTAAAGGAATGTTGAGAACATTCAGCATTACACAAATAATTCATATCCAAGAAAAGACAACTTTATGATAGAGGAATTTGTAGATATGCTTCAATAATGTATATTTATATATTTATAAGGTATACCACACATTTACAATATTTGCTGCACTATTTAGGGCATTCTTATGCATATTTTAAAAAAAGTAAACAAGTGAACATTTTTCTTTGCTGTATTAATTTTATTACAGCAGGGCCATTCACCAGCACAACACTCTTTAACAAGCCTACTCAACATCAGCATCATTGCAATGCTGAGTATAATCCAGCACCCAAATAAAACCTGCTCTGAGGTGATCCTAAAAACTACAAAGTGCATTCACAGTTTATATGGTACATATTGTAAACCTATTATCAAATTATAGTCACAAAACAACATAAATTAGTTATTTCCCTTTTCAAATCCTTAATACATGTCATGTCCTAAAATACTGCTCCTGCTCCCTAAATACTAGGTCTCTCACTAACCAAAGGTTAATGCATCCCATTGCGATGACGTGCAGTTGGGGAGTCTGCTTCAATCCGATTACCTTCTCCAATATGTTTGCAGCAGAGTGGGATGAATTCAGAGATGAGGAACAAACATACCCCTCTGACCTCTCATCCTAGCCATATCAGTCTGCCTGCCCCGCATGGTTGCCCAAGCCAAATTAAATGACTGCCGGAATGATTTTATAAGCACGTATTGCAGAGTAAAGCACGTTAACTGGGTCCAAGTATAATGCAAGGTGGATGCAGTGGTATACAGTGGGGGAGGATTGTTTGCTCTGTACAGAAGGCAACAGACACAGTGAAGAATGTCAGGTTAAATTGTTCTTGACAGTGCTAATATCTGCACCTCATAGGGATAATTACATGTAAATAAACAGTGAAATGGTTCTCAGCTGGAGACTATAAACAAGAGAAGCACAGTTAGCAGCAGCCAGATGGGGTCTCCAGCAGTGCTTAGTGAGGAGGGCAGAGGAAACAGAGCATAAAAGGAATAGTAAAGAAGAAGCAAGGGGTTCGATAGCCTACAGCAGTCACAGACACACACACACACACACACACACACACACATGCTAAATTCTGAGTGATTTTTAAATAAAGACTAGTGCATAAGGGACTGCAATGTAATTATTAAATGCAAACTAAATATTAACATAATTTTTTAATATACATATTATTTGTAGGCATTCACTAAAACATCAGTATTTAAGTAATACGTATTTAGATGGGATTTATTACATAATGGCATATTTTCTCACAAATAATGGTCCTGCATGAAAAAGTTTACTTAAATAAATTTATCATCAGCAAAATACACTGTAGTAAGAATATGTGAGTCTCAGTGTGGTTCCTCTGGCAAATGTATTATTACCTGTGCATCATTAGATGGTTAATAGTGAAGCATTTATGTTTAAGTAGCACATTACTGTTGCAGCTGCTTGATTTTGTTTAAAGTACTATTTTAGTAGTTATTTAAATTTATATTTTGGTTTTGGGACATTTTCCAATTTTTGTAAAATTATTAGATTATACATGATCATTTATTTTGATTTCAAAAATATTAGTGACTGTTCGGTGGTGTCATCTGAGAAATCTGCTACCTGCAACTATCATGTGGAGCTTCATTTTAACTCACTCCAAACCAATAGGAGGAAAAGCAGTGCGAGTGAGAGCGCAAGATAGAGAGAGTGAATAAATTTGGGCAGAAAGCATCCCGCCACTGGCTATGATTTAAAATCCCTGATTTCTTTGGCAGCATCCAAGCAGGACTCATCTCATTTTTGTAAAGCTTCTTACTTTTTAATTCTAGCCAAATTGAAACAGCACCCATATATAAGATGAGTTTTAATTAACCAGAATTCTCCGTCTCTGCTCTCAAACTATGGACGTGATGTAAATATGTGCATTTCTAAAGGCTTTCGAGTTGTTGATAGAAGATGCTGCCAGCTGCCTCCTGAGAGGCTTAATACAGCAGCTTTCATAAACAGCAATGATTTTGGAAGACAAACTCATTGACATGCAGGTGCACAATATCTTGTCAAAAGCAATGAATAAAAAGGCAGAAGGTGTGAGCCAAAACTCAATCGTATTTTGTCTTTTCCTATAACCCCTCTACCCCCACCACATAACGGTTTCTTTTTTGGCAACCCCTGTGCGGGCTTCTTAAATATAATTCATCCAGTTTAAAGTGGCAGCGGTGCTAATGGAAGAGGCGAGAGAGGTTTGAGTCCCCCCTCCCTTATCTCTAGCAGACAGTTGTCAGGAATCACTGGAGAGGCCTGGGCAAGTGTGTGTGCGGCTCAGGCACTGAGGCCTGGGGATACAGATCAAAGGGAGCGCGGGTGAACGCTGCTCTGCCTCTGATCCCCCAGCGCTGAAACCCAGCCTAGGCGCTCTCCCTTCCCAACATCAAATACTAGCCAGAGTTCCTTCATTCCAAAACACAAATCTCCCAACTGCAAAAATTACATTCTATTCCACCACTCGCCTCCATTGACTTCATTTTCATTGCATGTCTGTACTTATGTTTGTCCATATTTATTTTTACTGCTCGGTTGCTCTTGGTTTGGCAGACATCACTGGTTGCTATCATTAAAAATTGCCAACATATAACTTAAAATATATTCAACATCTATTTACTTAACTTATTTTAAAAAGCTTTAACTTGAACCTGCAAAATCCTGCCAAGGAATATGCATATTGAAATGTTGAAACTTTCAGCTTCTAGTCATCATCTGCACATTACACAAGTATGATCAACTGCTTCAAACATGGAAAAGCTGTTGTGTTGCTTAAAACAGCAAAATTATATATTATTTGAGGGAAACTATTAAGAGTGATAATGTCCATGTCAACATGTTTTTAGAGATGTGGTGGGAAAGTGCCTGCTTGGCTAAGGATAAGTGCTAAGTGTGAGCAGAAAGCATGCACCTGTTGGCCATGCAGGATTTGGTTACAACCTGGCAAGCTGCCATGTGAGCATGTTTACTGTGAACCAGGAGTTTCCCTGCATTCCACACTGCTAAAATAGTGGTCTGTCGCCACCTCGATGAAAGAGTGTTGCACATAGGCATCAGACCACCGACTTTAACAACATAAACTTAAGTGTGCAATTTTGTTCTAACAAAATATATAATACAATGGTAAACCATTTTTCCTAAACCAGATGTGAGGATAAAATGTGAGCAAATGTGAGCAAACTGTACATATTAATCTACATACTAAAGGTTAATTCTGTTTTCATTTGGCTAGTTTTACAATTTATGGCTCATAGTTATGTAATAGTGTTTGCCTTCCTTATTAAAGTGAATTTATTAATATCAAGCGTAGATCAATTATAACCAGCTTTTTGACAAAACTGTTTAATGAAATACATAATTTATGATCGCTTTTCAAAAAAAAGTTCAACCAAACCATCATTGGTCAGAAATTCCGCAAGCAAGTAAATACAAACTATGCGATTTCATTTAAAAATTTATGGTGTTGACCTGTCGCTGGTTTAGCTTGTAACCCCCAGGACGCCAGAGCAGTTGACCAGCATAACATAACACCAATAGTGATCAATGCTGGTCTATGATCTTTTTCTCCAACAGCTGGCCAGTCAAGTATTTTTGTAAACCAACACCAGTCTTGCAACAAATAGTAAATTCCAATGCATGCACAATGTTCAGGTTGGGCATGGCCTTGGGCAATAGGACAGTGTGTGATATCATGGACAAAAATCCAATGGATACACTCCAACATTTTGTAGAAATATTTCCCAAAAGGGTGGAACCTGTTGCAAATGGGTGCACATCTTAGAATTGAATGTCATGAAAGCTCCAACAAACACTGGACCATCATGCCACAGCTAACCCCAGTGTCTAGATTTTTAGATACATATTCTAGATATTTCTGTCCATATAGTGTGTGTCTATATGTGCATATGTGTGTTTGTGTTTTGTGTGTATTATCTGCCTTTTTTTTACAAAATTAAACTTAATAATATTAAATACAACAGCATTTTGTATACTTCATGCATTTTGTTACATATAATCCACCTTTTATCTTAGGAGTAGACAACTCTTATTGGTTACTATAACATCACATCAACAAAGAATTAAACCTGTCTTGACCAAGAATCACCTAAGTATGAAATCCAGCCAGATCAATGACTTGTGACAAGGAGTTCCACCAAGCCAAACCCTTTTCTTTGGACAAATATTTTAGAAAGGAAAATAGTGCCGTTTCTTTTCATAATGATTACAAATAATTGTTAGAATATCATCAGTATCCCAGCCCTAAGCATTACATGCACAGAAGATTATGTTTGTAAAGTAAACAGGTTAAATAGGGATTAGATTTTGTGAATGAGAAACCTAAGATACATAGCCATATGAAAACAAATTCATTAAAAGTCTTTACACCATATATATTTCTTATATTTAATTTAAATGTTTTAGTAGTTATAATTTTAGCATATAAGTTTTTCCACTGTCATTTCTGCATGTGCATCTAATTAATTTTATTTTAAATGAAGGACAGAATATAGAACAAGCATTTATTATTTGTCTTGGAACATACAGGGGTGCAAAAGTAGGAATACAGTTTTTATTATGAAATAAGCCCAATAGTAATCTTTATTTTCCAGTACTATTCGAATATCCATATTTAAATTAAGGCTTTACATTTCTGGCTTTAAAATTGTGAAAATTAAATTTTAAATTTCATGGTTATCTGAAAAAGAACATGTAAATGATTATTAAAAACATAATAATAAAGAACTTGGTTTACCTCTTACAACTACTTATCTACTTTTGCATCCCCCTGTATTCTCTTCATGTTTATTCTACTATAATATTATAATATCAATTGAATCTTTTGGTTAATACAAATAATGTGATAGTTATCAATTACAAAAAAAATGTAAGATTTTAATTTTTCAAACATGGACAGGCTTAAAACATTTAGTCATATCTTAATGATAAAAATACAATACTGCATGAAATGAAGGAAATTTGTGTCAATGAAAAGGAAATAGAACTTTTAAAACATATTATGGTGCAAATCGAACCATACAAAAACAAGCTTGTATGTGCTGGCTATACGGCTTCTCCGCAGTTTAAAGGAACAGAGGCATTTTGTGGGGCACCGTTAAGTCTTTTATGGCTACTGATGCATAGTGTGATGGTTGGCTGAACTATGATACTCCTGTCAAAAAGCACATTAATTTTTCTCACAATAAGGGTCTGATGTATTAGCCACATGTGCCATGTGGAAAAGGTTAAAGGGTAAAAAGAGGCTACCACATTTACAGCATAGAGATGAAGGAAAAACAAACCTCAAACATATTCAAACTCACAAGCTTAATGAGACAATAAGACATCTTGTAAATCGCTTTGGATAAAAGCATCTGCTAAATGAATAAATGTAAACACTTCACGTTTTATTTTTTAGTTATTTAAATTTCTATTTAAGATGTGAAAATTATACAAGAGGCTCATATTTTTATTATTGCAATACCCTGACAAATATGCAAAGTAGCTATTATTATAATACTTATAATAATTATAAATATAAAATAATTCAAAAATTATGGATTGAGATTATATATGCAAATTACAGTTAATCCATTTTAGTACAATTATATTATATTTAGTGCACTAAAACATGAAGAAATCATTTAAGTTTGTTAATTATTTGCCTTCTAATTTTAGATTAGATTATTTGGGGAATAAAACTAAATGCCTTGTTACACACAAATTTTGCTACACATATGAGCTTTTTTTTTTAATAAATAGGAAATAATCTTTGAAAAAGCCACATGACAATAATGTAAATTCTATTCTCCATCACTTATTTTGCATGAGAAAATATGCACTTCCACATGATCAATTCATGTATTATATATTTATACAGGTTTACTGCTCAAATTACTTCTTAAAGCCAATCCCATCCAATATGAATAACAATTGCACATGCCTTGACTGGTCTATTATCCCTGTACATCTCAAGATGTACTTCACTACATCTTGAGAAAATCCCCTTTTCGCCACAAAATCCCTGTCTTTCTATGCCACAGAAAAAGAATAACGGCATATTTTGTATTTATTAGAAAATTATGTTGTGGATGCAATGAAATATCTGGATGGCCAGAAATATAATTTAATAAAATATAACAATTGCAGACATATGATAGATGATGATTTCATCTTGAACATCTGTTACATTAACTTAATCCTTTTTTATGTTTGTATAGATATTTAATTTGTTTAATTTATATGAATTTTAATTAAACTTTTTTCTAGCACAAGCTTAAATCTTTTCAAATTTAATTATTATAATTTCTTAATAAAAAAATCATGTGAATAAATATACATACATTTCAAAATGCTTTCTTTAAAACCCCTTGCCAAAGTTACCAACTAGCCCTACTAAACTACAGACAAATTTAATTGCATAGCAGACATGGCAGAAAGAAAATCTCTATATCTTCTATAGAACTATATATAGTTCTATATCTTTGAAGAACTTCATAATTCCACTTGAGAAACTCTTTGCCATCTGCAAAGAGAGGCATATTTAAACACTTTGGTCAATGACCCTTACTAACCTGTGGAGAGAGGCCATTGTTGACAGGGTTCATGGGGTTGCTAGATGCTGACTGGCTCATAAAGGTATCGGTGTAACTGGAAAAGCCGTGCCTATTGGATGAAAGGCCATAGGCAGAGCCACTCTCACTTGAGAGTCCGCCTTGGTGCATGGTAGAGGGGGGCAAAGGCTGTGGCCGATGTACCGTGCTACTGACATCTGTAAAAATCAGTTACATACGCACCTTTAGTAACATCATGATTTATCTATAGAATTCACACTTGATGCATTACATCCACAGACCTACCCTGTGATAGAGTGGAAGAGGGGTAGCTGGGCTCCGGTAGCTGATATGTTGGCAGAGTTGGCATGCCTGTTGCTGAAAACCCTCCTGGCAACAGGTGGTTAAATGCTGCAAGCTGATTGGCACCAGCTTGTTTACGCCATCTGGCTCGTCGATTGCTAAACCATACCTGCAAGAAAGAAAAAACATCTGACATATAGTATAAAACACGATAGTGCATAAAATAAATTAATTTCATCCTCTTACCACACACACAACAAAAAATATTTTATTGTTCTGATCAGTAGATTTGACAACTGATATTACAAGAAAAAATGCAATATCTTTTTCACACAAATCTCAAAATATAATTGAATTTGAAACATATAAAAGGAGGTGGCACTGATAACCTGTGTTTGTGGTGAGGGCAAAAACCCTGCCCCTGTGAATGCAAAGGAATGAATGACATTGCTATTCTTCAAGACTTTAATACACTGGCAGCACAGTTAATCTACTGTTGTTTTTTAAATGGGCTCAGCTTTTGTGAGTGCTAGTGAATGAGAGGGACAATGGTCCCTCAATGAATCAGGACACAAAAAGAGGGTGTCCCTTTTAAACAGGGGAGCCCCTCTAGAATGACGCTTTCAGCCAAGGCATTGATCAAGGGGCTTGAGCAGACATACTGTATTTGCAAACACTCTTTATCTCTCCTTGTCATTCTGTTTGGCACCTTTTGAAGCTTTGCACCCAAAATAAGACAAAAAAGTGCATTCTTTGCATTCCTAAAAAAAATGATAGTTAATATTTAAAACTAAAAACACATATCATATATACTGCTACATCAAGTGAGTCATTACATTTTTTTTTTTTTTAAACAGTAAAAATAAAGTGTTCAGGTTTAGTACATAAAAGGCACTGAAGATATTATAGATTCATTATCTGATTGTTTTTCCCAATGTTTAAGTCTAAAGGCCTACAAAAACAAAATGTAGTCAATAATTACTGTTGTTAACAGAAAATTAATTATTGGTTTTAATTAAAGAGTCAGAAATATGGTCTTAATGACATGGTTTTACACTAAATCAAAACTGACAGTACTAACACAAAGATCAACTTGAGTTTCACACTGGTAAAAAGAAATTTAAAATTACTCAAATAATAGTGTAGTGATCCAGTTTATACTTAATAGTTTTTTTCCCATTAAGGCCCTAATGTTTCAATTATATAATACAATTATATTCAATCATATAATAAGCTATCATTTCTTTGTGGTGCATGCTGTTAGCCCTGGGTTAAAACATATTTAATCCTAAACAAAAAAAATCAAACAATGGTAATTTTAAGGGCAATATTACTTATTTAATTAATTTAAATCTGTAAATAAATAGTATAAATGTAATAGTAATAGTATGCAATAGTATAATTTATTGTGTATATATATATATATATTAATATGAATATATATGAATGATTTTTTTATAACAAAAATTAAACATTCTGTTTTATACAACATATATCTGTTGCATTCTGCATCGTTTTAAACCAAAATCCATGTACAAACTGCTGATTGAGTTAAGACAAAAGTAGAAGCAGAAGCTTAAGAGTCATTTTATGTTTCTTGGTATAATTCAAGTGATTTTGAAGTACGAAAGTAAGATTTGAAGAACCATACTTTTAGATGATGACAGTGCTGAAGGACCTGTTCTCTCACAGTATTGAGAGGAAGTGGAAAAATTCAATATACACTCAATCACTTGGCTGAGTAAGGTAGAGACAAAGAGAAAATCAAATGGTGAACAAATGTGATTGTACTGTGCGTTTCAGCACAAGAGAAAACGGTTGAAGCCAGCTGGGGTACGCTAAGTCTGGGATAGGACCCTCCACTTTCCTATATCAATCAATTCTCCTTTCACTCTCATTCTGCAGCAGTAGCAAGGCTATATATCTTCCTAGGATTAACGGTTCTGTTACATGGGTTGGGGGCAGACAGTTGGCACTGTGGAGAAAAACCTGGCTAACCTGATTGAATTTCACAGCAAAAAGTACAACATAGTATTGCCTGAGAGGCGTAAAAAGGCCCACATCAATCTCTCTGTGTGTAGAAGGCCAAAGTGCTGCTAGCCAGGTCAGAGTCGGGATGGATATTTGGGGTTGACATAGATGACCATATAAGGCCTAAGGTCAAAAAGTGATAACATTCACCAAAAACAGGCACCTATCCAGGAGTTTCTTCCACAACTCCAGCTTTTACTACACCCATATGTGACAGATGGATTAAATAATGGTAAAGTGTGTGCAAACACACACACTCAGTCATGCTTCGCCATTTATGTAAGGTTAGGATGTTCCCATTTTGCATGTCTTGTTAGAATTAAGCTCAGGATTATTGAATCCAGATTTTTCTGGGATCGATTATGGCTCATGTGGTATAATTCACCAACTTGGAAACTAACACTTGTGACCTAGAAGCCTAATATCTAGACTGGATCAAAGACAGACAAGGAAAAAAAAAAACAGACCTGAGTCTCTCACTGTAAAGGGGATGGAAACAGGGAAATTATCTTACTAATTAAGTTTAGTTTATTAAACATATTTAGTATAACATTACACACTTGGTCATGATAAATTCAATAATATCAGTAAAGATAGGTAGATATGCTACTGTAGATGAAACCATGTTGTTAACCAGATATGGATCGGTCAATATTGTTGGTCATTTTTAAAGCAGGAGAAAAAGTAAACAAACGTGTGACACTGACAGATGATCAGACAGAATAATGAATAGACCATGAACTGAAGGTTAAAACACTGTTAAAACACTACATGCTCACTGGATCATTGCATCATTTTCCTGTAGTGTTTTTTCTGGACAACACTGACAGACACTCCCCCAACCCTTTCGCTATCTTCCTCCCTCTCTCTCTTTCTCTTTCTCTCTCTTTCTCTTTCTCTCTCTTTGACATATGGAAACTGTGTCGAAGCAGCTGTTCACAAGTGGGTTGACATCGAGGCTGCAGGGTCTGCCAAAAGCCAAGAGGGTCAGACACCTTCCCCACCGCAAAATATATGATCGCAGCCATCCTACTAAGAACCCGCAATGGCCAAAGAGACAGTTACTCATAATTGTTTGTGTGTTTTCTAATCATATGGTATTTATATTGACTGCTACAGTTGTTTCTGAGCTACCCAAAAAATAGCCATTATGATTGCTTCATCTAAACATAGATGACTTATAGATGACAATAGATGACAATAGCTTATGTTTGTACATGAGTAATTTGCTTCTGTTAATTGGGAAAATATATCAAGAAGATTAGAAGGTTCATCCCAAATGGTCATGTTACTCAGTGTACACTCCAAGTGTTTATTATAATGCCTAATAAGTCTCCTTAAATGTCTTAAAACTTCCACACAAAAAAACACGTTAATGCCAGATTTAGCACAGCAAAACCATTTTTGGCACCTAGATAAATGCAACAATCCAATAGTTATTTGGTTTTGTCACACCCATCCATTAACACTCATATGGAACAGGGAGGTCATTATGACTGTGATTTCCTTATTGGCATAACTCACATAGTCACACCTTGATATTTTAATAAATTGTTATTAGTGGCTGTGTGATGGATAGTTAATATCAGTACAATATTTATAGGTTCTTTTATGTAAGTAAATTAGCTTATAACTGCTACAGTATTTAACATCAATACCTTTCTGTTAATACACATGCCAATAAAAACATTAAATTCTACTGATGTCTTAATAATGTATTTGCAGTACTCACATTGACATTACGCCAACATCGCTGCACTGCGAGTGCCAACTGCAGGAATTATTATTGTTGTGATTTTTTAGGCCAATTTGCTTTTGTTTAGTTGGGATTATGGAATGGAATTATTAAGTTATGGAATGCCCCATTTTTTAATTAAAAAAGCCTAATTTGTCTAATACCCTTAATAATCTTTAAACTGAAAATGTATTTGATTTTTGCTTCATACAAACCAATCTGGCCACTTAATAGCCATGCCAGCAATCACAGTAATTCAAATGAGCAGAGCTCTTTTTTTAATTAATATCAAAAAGATATAATACCATACCATCATGATAAATACACTGTAAGTAAAATAAAGGAAATAAATATTTGTGCATGATTAAAGTAAAATAAGCACAAATATGTAAACAGCCCATGATGTTTTTTAAAAAAATCCGAACAAAGACAAGCATTTAAGTGTAAAGTTATTAAACAGAAATGGCAAACACCTGAGCACATTAGACAAAAGTACCAATGAAATAAATGCACATGTTAATGCACATTTTTCTTAACTAGCCAAGTTGGCTAGCTAGCTAAACGTAAGACAAGTGCTGTTCTGTGTTTTGTTCTCTGTTCCACTCGACACAAATAATTCAAAGGTTCTTCCAAAAGTCAAAATTGCTCGGTATGCTGGATATATTCCTTAAGGATTAAATCAAACAGCAGCACAAACAGCTTTCTTTTTAGTGCGTATATAAGTTATCCTTTTACTTATGTACTGAACACTTTAATTTTGTCATGTCATGACTTTTTTCAAAAGAATGCTACATTTGACATGTGCTAGTTTACTCTGACTGCACCTCTGTACTAATTGTATGTAGATCTGTGTTAATGCACCAATATGACATGCCATGAAATCCATCCATTCATCCAATATCTTCCTCAAATACACCTAGGACTGGGTACCAATCCATCGCTGGGCACACTCAAACTCTCACTAACTCACACATTATTATAGTGGCAATTTGGAGCAGCCCATTTAAGTTGAATTCATATTTTTCGACTGTGGAAGGAAACCAAAGGACTCAGAAAACCCACGTGGACAAGAGAAGAACATGGAAACTGCACCCAGATTGGGATTCGAACCTGGGTCTTCAGCACTGAGAGGTGAACATGCTAAGCATTGAGCCACTGTGCCAAATACGTCATAAAATCTTACAATTAAAATCAATGTACAATTTGTAGAATCCTCTAAATGTTACTAAATATTGGTTTAATCAAGGAATATATTCCTCATCATGATTTGTGTATAATTTTCAACAAATATGACAAATAGTGAAAAACAATATTCATGTAAATCATTTTAATGATGACATTAAGTTTATCTGTCCAAAAGCAAGAGAGAGTATCAGCATTTGATTCTGCACGCACAAAAATCAATTTTTCATGTCGACTGAGAGCAAAACGTCTGAACAGTTTTGAACTGCACTCAAATTTCCTAACTTTTCTTCCATGGGGTGTTTTTTATAACCTGTATATCAGTTGTAACTTTGAATGTAGGTCTATGTTACATGACACATGTATGGTTTACCTTTTAAAAGAAGTAACATAACTTTTGGGGTTTGTGAACACTTTTTGGTACAACTAAGTTAGTATTAGCAAATCTCCAAAACTTTCATCATTGCAAGACCTACTGCAGAAATCCTGCTGAGGGAGGGACATTAATTAAAGTATGTGTGACATTGGTTGTGACATAAGCCATGCTGTCTTATACACAGAAGATCAAAACACTACAAATTAATATTTCTAAACTTACAAAGACTGATAAGAGCAAAAGAACAACATGGTCCGAGTTGTGCATGTACCAGAAATGAGAAGCAGCACAGCTGAGGTAAGTGGCCATGTTTTATTCTTTTGGGTTTTTTTTTCACCAGCTCTGATTGATTAATGTTGCTGGTGTGGAATGGCTTCCCTGGAGAGCTTGTTGGATCCTCTATGACATGCAGCAAATTTTACAAGGGGCAGCGGTGGGCTTGAAAGTGGTGGGAAGAAACAATCCCAGCCAAGAGATGGAGTGAGAAATCCATCAGGAATGCACTTCTGCTTGTTTCATCCCCCTCCACCACAGCTGTTACTATAACTCTACTGTAGTTTCCTTTTCAATGTTTCAGCTATCTGTGCAACCAATAAGGGGGTGTTTGTAATTCAGATGAGAATTAAATGCAAGAAAAATGATTCTCTTATTTTGTTATAGGAATAAAACTTTACCAGATCTCACCAGCTAAACTGAAAAGGCCCAAGATAGAATGTAGGTAAGAGTTAAATAATGCAAAACACACTGAGATTATTGTTTTGAATGAGCATCATTGCTTTTAATGGAGAGGGATTATGTTTTACTACATATAATTAATTCCTTGTAGATAAAGGTGTAGATGTTAGGTTTAACAATGTTGGTGTGGTGATCTGTGAGAGTCTGCGCTGACACTCGTAGTTAGTAGAGAATGCAGCGCTGATATTATGTTATTCTAGGGATCCCTGGGTCTTGGGTGTTTCTGCCAGCGCCCAAAGCATACTCCCCTGGATGTTGAGGATTAAGTGGAAGATAATGAATGAACGAATGAATGAATGAATGAATGAATGAATGAATGAAAATATACACCTAATCATTGCACATCTCTACATGTGTGTCCTGCACTGCTGATGCTGCCTGGCCACTCAAGGAGGTTGATATCCCCACTGAGCCTTGGTCAAGGGTATTTTTTCTTGCCACTGTTGCTTCAGGTTGCTCTTTGGGGGTTCAGGCATAGAAATTTGTAACACTGATTTGTGCTATTGTAAAAAGCGCTATATAAATAAATGAACTTGAAATTGAACTGCCAAAACTACATATGTTTAATAAAACTACACCTTTTTTTATACTTTTTAGTTGTAACAAAAGATATTTCTTGATTGTGACATCAGTCCACAGCAGACAAACAATTATGCACACACTCCAAGAGGCATTGTACTTTTTCCAATTCACACCTTGTTCAGGAATTAATTTTGTTTTTTGTTTTTTTTTGCCTTTAAGCAACAGCACTAACCACTGCACCTCCATGTCACTTAATTTTGTATCCATGTTTAACAAGATAAAATGCTTATCAAGTTAACCAGCATCGTACCTGTACACGAGCTTCAGTAAGTTTGGTCCTTTGGGCCAGTTCCTCCCGTGTGTAAATGTCAGGGTAGTGCGTCCTTTCAAAGGCTTTCTCTAGTTCTTCCAGTTGCTCAGCTGTAAAGGTTGTGCGACTGCGTCTCTGCTTCCTCTTCAATGGCAGATCTGGTTCTGAGTCCACATCTGACCCATCATCCACACGACCTGTTATGGGCATAGATGAGTTTTTACTGCAGTTCTTATAAACAAATTCATTTATATCAAATATTCCATCATGACTGGATCAAGAGACAGTGTTTTTCCAAAATTATTATTCATTGTTTTTCTAAATGGATTTTTTCACAAATATCCATTACAACTAACCGTTACACTTATGAGATGATGCACTGATGGAGTGTGCAAATATGTAATGTACCAGAAATGTCTAGAAAAACTTCTATTGTATATATTTATACTGCATTACTTGCAGCAGATTTTTTTCTTAATTGTAAATAACAGATGATACTTTGGTTAATTAGTTGTTTATGTCTTTACAATAAAAAGAAATGTAAACCAAAGTTAAAATAAAATTCTCATTTTATCTCATTATCTTCTGCTTAATCCTATACAGTGGGGACAAGGGTCACCGGGGGTTCGTCATGCCCATCCAGGGGAGAATGTTTCGGATGCTGTGCAGATACACCAAAGACAGTGCACCAATCCATTGCTGGGCACACACTCACTAACACAGATACACATACACACTATGTAGGGGTAATTTAGATAGGGGCAATCCAATTCAGCATCCAATTCACAAAAAAAGCATCTAATTCACATTAAATAATGGAGATCCTGAGAAAAACCCACATGGACACAGAGAGAACATGAAAACTCCACCCGGATCAGGATTCGAACCTGGATCCCCAGCGTTGAGAGGTGAATGTGCAAACCACTAAGTCACTTTGTAGTAATTAAAAAACAAATTCTGCAAGAAATTTGTAGTAAAAAAATTGCACCAACCAAAACCAAAAGTACAGTGAACAATTGCACCGTTCAAGGAACAGCTCACTAAATGCACCCTTGTAGACAGAAAAAAGATAAAGATATTTTTGTCCATTATGTGGTGACATCTAAAGCTTTCATCCATCCCACATAAATAAAATGATATATATATATATATGAGCTTTCTAAAACCATTTCTGCCTTGAATTTATTCCTTATTTATTTCTAGTTTGGGCAGCACTGGGCTGATCCTCTGAAAATCCCCCTGGCAGCATTGGAGGCCCAGTGTTGCAGATGCAGGCCTTAATCCAGGCCATGACTTCCCCACAAATTTAAGCCATTCCACATTAGGAACGCTAGCTCCTTATTGGCCAATGCTGCCGGGGGCTTTCTAGGCCGCTTCCTCTGAGAGGGGAACTGATTATGAGGGAGAAGACAGGCCAAGAGTTGCTAGATAGCAAATGAACCTGACTTCGTAAGTGATAAAGTGATACCTTATTCATAGGAGTCATCACTCTTCTTTTTCTTTCATTTACCTCCTTTCAATTCGCTGTTTATCTGTTTATCCATCAACCAGAAATTCATTATTTGACAGTTACTTTCACTTGAATAGCCATCCTTGTATATCCATGTATAAATGCCCATTAAGAGCATAGAGGTTTGGTTTGTTTGTCTCTCCTCAGTTTGCTCTGGTTGAGTAATATTTAGCCTTTGCTTTTAATGTTTATGCAAATAAAAAATATTTTTCATCCTGGCTGTCAGTTCAAAAGAGACTGAGCGAGATTTGTTAAGGATTTCCGGGCTCATAATGACAGCCTTGAATCATGTGCTCTAAATGGGATAGCAGTGAAGGTTAAGTACGAGTACATTAAAGAAAAGACAGACATCACAGTGGCTTAAAGAGAAGATAGTGAAAGCTGGATGATCACAGTAGTAAAATACTAACTGTTAGACAGTGAACTGTAATCTTGACATGTTAATTGGTCTTGTGAGTTTGAGGATTTGATAAATCAGGCCAAATAGACAATGATACATCTTCCACTTTGACTTTTTTCTTTTTTATTGGTAAAGTACAAATACTGTCTGTTTTTATATAATATATAAATCTCATCATTGACACTGCATATAGATCTGAGGTCAATATTTTCTGTAATTTAAGTGGATTATTCATTCCTGGATCAAATTTGTAATCATTCCAAGATAAGCAAACTCGTCTGGGCTTTGTTTTTTTCTCCGGTGAACCATGTGGAAACAGGTCATTAAGAAGCTTGCTTTGTAAAAGAGCAAATACAATAAGGCTAAATAAGAGCACGGCTTTCAACTCCGACTTCGGGCCAGCACTGCAGTTTAATTAAACAAGGAATTATGGGATTACACAGAGATTCTCATTAAAGGCCACTTGAGGAGTCTTCTGGTGGCTGTCTTTTTGTCTCCCAAAGCTCACACTCCACAGTTCTCAACGGATTACATGTGGCCGTAGGACATGAGGTTGCATTAATTAAATCAATTCCACTGCCTTTTCTTTTTACTGTTTCCTTTACCCTCAAGTGCCCCTTCTCTAAGATGCTGAGGTAAAAATATACTCATAGACAAACACAGGACCCCATGCATGTGCCAAATATCCCTTTGTTGATTTTCGGAGAGATTGCAACAAAGTGCTTTGCCTTTAACTCACCATGACAACACTTGAGGCCAATGCAGAAGTCTGTAGCTCACTCTCCAAAGGCACCTCCAAACCCTGTGGGTTGGCTGCAGCATTCATTTCAAAGACAGCATGGAATTTATATATAGTTTTCAACATGCTGTTGGATTTCAAATGAGGAAAAAAAATCCAAAAATATCCAGCATTGCTTTGCATCACCATCATACATGGTTATCATGGTAGATTTGGTGCAGTTCAAACTCGACCTCTTGTGGTTTGTGAATGCTCTTCCTCAATGACTCCGATACTGAATAAATACAAATTGCATAAGCAAATGTATTAGATGTTTCATGTCTGAAAAGACATTTTGAGATGTCTTTTATGTCTGATGAGGATTTATTTTGCCAGACCTCCATCTGCCCTGGTCAAAAAATGTCAGTTCTATCACACTGATGTATTACCGAACAAGAGCATCACCCCAACTTGTTCTGCTGCACCACATAATAAAAAGAGAATAAGTTTGACAATGGTGCCTGTTAAAGGTCAGTCTCTATCTAGCCGTGTCTCACTCTCTCACTCTGTATAATAAGGCTAGGATTATGATAATGAAACAGACACTAAGGCATCCCGAACCTGAACCTCTTTGTGTCACAACGCAATCCTGCAAATGGCATGCTGGGTCCCATCACATGATTGCTTCTCAGATATGATGAATGTGCTACAGCATAAATGACATGAGGTTGAACATATGCTGCATCTGATAACTAGACACCCAGGTCTGAAACAAGGTACATGTGATTATATGTTTATTATGAAATTCAATTGAGAGTGCTTCTTAAAGCTTTCATCGGCTTCCATAATAATGAGACACGGCCTGATTATAACAAAGCGACAAATGTAATTCTGTTTAAGAGTTCAAATAACATTGATAAAATTCTCAAGTGTTTATCGTGAAATGAGAGCATAATTAAGAATTACTGCTCGGGCTTTAATCACTGCACATCCTCCAGGGATCAGTGTTTTGCCATGTGTTTATAGTGTAAATGAATGAAGACGGCTTTAAAAGGTTAATAAATTAAATATGAAGAGTCATTATAGATGATGAACAAAACAAAAAGATAAAGACAAAACTGACTCTTGATATATCTTAGCAAGTGTATCAAGCTTTATCATATTTTCACCTTTGAATTCATACAATAACTATATGTTATATATACACTGTACAAAGAGTCATTTTACAGATAATGTGTGTTGTTGAGTGGTTATCAGCATTAGGGTTCATGACCTGTTAAAAGTCCAGGATGGTGAGTAAGGCTAAAGAAAAGTCATGACCACCCAACATAAGCTCCTACCTTCCATCGTCCACATCAGCCAACAACACCAGTAAACCAGCAGATGGGATATTCATCATCACGGCCACACTCGGCCCTCTTTTACATTTTCTTTCTCACTCTCCTCTAAGGCTCTTTGGCCAGCTAAAAGGCCTGAGGAAATGTGGCATGCCACAGCTGCACATTCCTGAAAGGGCAATGCTCTTAGCACGTTGGAAAACATTAATACATTCATCTTCATCAGCCCTGGCAGTCTAAACAACATTATAGTTTGTGTTGCATTTAAGCCAAATCTCTCTGTTGGTGCTGATTGACAAATTAGAGTAAAACCTTGATGCCGGTCAACAATACTGCAATAATGACAAGACAAGGAGCCTCTGTCATCATGTTGTAGACATTTACAAAGTAGGTTCTTCTTCAGAGCATCCCTTGTTTTTTTTTGAAGAGGTAATTTTAATGAAATCATTTGTGACATCAGATGACATCGACTTATTTAAATGATATCACCTTTAGTAATGGCTGTGTGTATATGGGATACGCCCTATTTTTATTTATTGTATTTACTATTTTTCCTTTAGCATTAAATCCTCACAATGGTTTATAATCAAATAAATAATTACACAATGTGCCAATGATTTGTTTTCTGGACATTTTACCAGCTATTTTTTAAAACTGAACATAAACATATTTATACAGGAGAAAGACAGCCTCTGTAATCCAACAACAAAGTATTAAATTTTTTTGTTCCCACCTTTATCTTTATAGGTCAGCAAGAAAGAAAGAGAAAGAGAACTACACAAACCACTATTATAATCTCTTATCTCTGACATGCATCTGCTTCAGAACAATCTCTTTGGTTTAAGGGTTGGAATTAAGCCAACCTCACAATTCAAGTGTCTGTTTTAAAAATATTTCAGATATTAGAACCCTGAAGGACTGAAACAGCATTGAAGAAGCAGAAAGGCTGCAAAATATTTGATTATGTTGATGCAAACAATTATATTTTATTTTAATTTATATATATATATATATATATATATATATATATATATATATATATATATATATATATATATATATATATTTACATACATACATATATATATATATATATATATATATATATATATATATATATATATATATATATATATATATATATATATATATATATATATATATATATAAAGTTTTAAATTATTTAAATGATATTAAATGACACAAGCTGGACATATTTGTTTTGTAAGTAAATAATAAGCTATATTGTTTGATGTGTCAAACCATTTGTTAACTACACTACACTACTACTACTAATCTGTGTGTGTGTGTGTGTGTGTGTGTGTGTGTGTGTGTGTGTGTGTGTGTGTGTGTGTGTGTGTGACCCTCAATGTAGTCCGCTTTTAAAAAAAACAGCCAACAACAATAAAAGTAAAGTATCAGTGAGATCTCACTTTGAAATTTGAACATGACATACCAATTAAACATTGTATTTTCATAAACTTTTTCAATCCACAGTATCTAAATGTCAAAATAAGTCACTCTATCTTAACAAAAACTGGCAAATAAATAAAGTATTTTTAAGGCTGACATTCCTTTAATCCAAAGTTCATTGCTTTCTTTCGACAGAATAAAAGCACATCCTTAAAAAAGATAAAGTACTGAAGAAAGTTAAAAAAGAAAGAAAAGAGGGGCGGCACTATATACTCGGGTTCCCTAACAAACAATTAGATCCTTTTGCTTTGTGTCACCATCCACAAAAAAAGTATTTTGGGGAAAAAGAGGGACTGTGAAGGCAAGGTGATGGGTGATGCTCTTTTATAGGTCTTGTCATGTGTTTGAAGGCTGAGTGGTCTTTTTGTCTATTGCTTGTGTATGTGAGCATGCTCACCTTAAACAACAGAGAGCCTCAGGGGCCTCACTGGCCTTTCAGGCCCAATAGAGGCAGCACCTTAGGGGGCCATTTAAGCTTGAAAAGAAGGCTGAAAACCCTGCACAGCTCGGTGGGGCATCAATAAATGCTGACATATTGACTTTCTGTGCCCAAGCGCCACTGGAAAGCGCTGCCTGCATATTAATCCATTAAGAAGCTGGGGTGAGGGCCGGCACCACAGGGAGAGGGTCTGGCAAAAATGGCTTGTGTCTGTGGATTTTGAATGTTATGGAATGTGGTGACCACATGTTCGGTCTACAAGACAGTTCAAAAGTGATTTAGAAAGTTCCGAGTACATTATCTATGTCTGGCTTAAATGATAGTATGCCAAATGATTTTTGCAAATTCCAACATAGACCTTTGCCATTTCATCACCATCTTTTTAGACGAACATAAAATTGTCTGAATACTTTATTCTGCTTCATGCTTTAATGCTGAGAACTAAGAATTAAATTTCTTGACATTGCTTTGGGCTACATATGAGAAGATAGAGGGATTTTCTTCTGTTCACTACAAAAAATAAAGAACCTGATTTGATGAAAAATGCTGAGGCAGTCATGTGAAAACTGGAGAAAGTTGTAATTCGGTTTTTACCTGCCAGCATAGCTCAGACTACAGGTGAGGAGCAGGTGTCCTTTTACTACAGCCTCAATTTCTCTTTTTAACGTTGGATTCATTTCCTATGGTATGCTTGTTAGTAATCGAGGTCAAAAGTAATTAAATGGCGGGGTTTAATCAAATTTGTTAAAGGAGCTCCAGAAAAATCCACTCTACATGGATGCCTTAATTTAAATTCACTTTAACACACGCCTCAGAAAGACGGAACCAAGAAATTAAGGGTTTTTGAAACACGGAAGATGTTCAAATTTACCTGTCAGTAATGGATATAGTCAGAATGAGTTCATTTTATTTCACCAAGTACATTTTTACATATTTCTGGCACCACTGCCAATATATTTTGGAACATGAACAGAAATGCTTCCCTGAGTATGAGCATTTGTAAATTTGGTTGTCATGGTTGTGTTGAATAAGTTAAGATCCTTTGTAAAAATTTGGAATTTATTATTATTATTTTTTTTTTTTTTTATTTAGATACTTGGGGAGACATTTAATTCCAAGTTATCTGAAAAAGAACTTTTAGAGAAATTCATACTTAATGCAATTCTTACACATGTGCAAATTATTAATCAAAATAAATATTAATTAATCGAGGATATTAGGGTTAGTCTCAAGTGTTCTTTTTAATTACAATTAAACATATCCGAGAAAAAAAGAGGAAGACAGAAGAGAAAAGGAAATGAGTAGTGATAGAAAAAGGGGCAAATACAGAAATTAAAGGAAGAATAACAGAATCAAACTGAAAGAATTAAGGAAGGGCAAGAACGAAGTAAGAACTGACTGTAGTGAAGGGATTTTAAACTGCCTGAAAGCAAAATACTGAAGAGGGAGAAATCAGATTAAATGCTGCCTAAGGAGAAATTGAGAGTGGTCCATAAATAAGCTCATTAGTTTAAAATGTTCAACAAGTGCCCAATTAGAAGTCACACCTCATTTGTAAGTTGCTTTGGATAAAAACATCTGCTAAATGATTAAATGTAACTGTAAATGTAAAATGTCAGTGAGAGTTCAGTCTTTTTCACACTGCCCATTGGCTTCTATCATAAGCTGATTTAATGTTTCTAATTTGTAACACTCCTTAATTTATAGCTTTTGTAATCAAAGATGTAAAAATAATAATAATAATAACCCTGAATAAATCTCAGGGTGTAGCCCGTGCTATAATATGCAGTTGTTTGTGGAGGTGGTTTATATAAATGCGGCATATAAAGGTAAATATCATGTCATACTTATAACCAGCACACCAAATTACAAATTTTACAATAATTTATATTTTATTATATTTATATATCTTTTAATTTTTTTCATTATTAATGACCAATGGTTTTAAGATGTTGCATCAAAAGAGTCATGCTTTCCATAACAACTCAGTTTAATCCTACTATTCCAACCATGTGAGAATGCTGTGTATTTGTAATCTTGGGGCTCGTTTTTAGCAGTTACGTTCCTTGTTAGTTCATAACACTTAATGGTGGAAGTCTAAAATAAATGCAGCATAAAGATAAAGTATAATGAAAAAAGTATGGGCACTAAATTTTCACAATTAAAAAAATTTTTTTGCTTTTCCAAATTGCTTACATAAATGTGAATTTCATACTTATATGTAATGATATCAAATGCTAGAGTGCATAAAGGGAATCGTCATTCACTTATTACTCATTTAAAATGATAAAAAAAATAAGGCTGTTCCTTTTTTGCTCTTGACCATATTCTTCCAAAATTTATGACACCTGCTGCCTAATAGGCAGGCAAAATACAGACTTTTACTTAAACTACACTAATGGCACTGGTTTGTCACACTGACCATCTGACAGTGCATCTTACAATCCCCCAGTTGCAGACTCATGTTAATGCAAAGAGGAAAAAAATACTCATCTATCTAACAAAAAGTCATTCCTTTAAACATCCTCTTATCTGCTGTGATCATGTTTGTTTGATAGAGCCTATTCAAAGGTATTCATGCACCCTCCTTTAAGGCACAATAGCAGTCAGTTTATAAACTGTCTTTTTGCTTGCATAAAGGCTTTGTGCTCTTTTGTTTAGTGCTTCTTAATAAACTTTTGGATGAGTTTATAAGGATGCCTGAATGGTCAGTGTAGGGAAGCAAAAGCACACCAAACAAAAGGACAAAAACTTAAAGGTTTCGCCTTTCTTCCACTTAGAATGACTATTTAACTCAGCAGAAGAGGAAAGAATAATCCACACTATAGGAAAATGGCTGGACAATTGTAAAACAAAAGGAATTTAAGAGAAAATTCGGTGAATAAACTCACTTTTAATTTCTTAAAATGTTTGAATTGGAATGTTGGAAATATTATAATTTGACTGGACTGTATAGTCCTTAAGCCTTCAAACATTTAAGATGGGCACTCATTGTGTGTGCTATGTCACTTACAATATTATATATATATATTTTTTTATCAAATAAATGATATTAAATTAAACAAGCTGGACATATTAGTTTTGTAAGTAAATAATAAATAATAAGCTATACTGGTATAGGTTATGTGTCAAACCGTTTACACTACACTACACTTCCAGTCTCTGTTTTATTGTTTCAAGATAAAATAATAAAATTATCCACGTAAAATATTTTGTTTTTCCAGTCACACACCAGGTTTTACATGTTCTGAGGCAGAGCCTTGCCTGGCCAGTCTTGTGGAAGAACTGCCTTTTGTTAACTGATCAGCGTCCCATCGTCTCTACACTTAAGAATCTCGGCATTTTGTCGGTGAAAATGAAAGAAGGATTAACGAATGGCTACTGCACAAACCATGGTAAAGGAGTGGGCCTCGACCCACCCATGTACCCCCCCCCCTCACCCTCATCCTATTAAAATAACCTTTCCACTTTGGTAACTCCTCTTTTTGGTATATTTGTATTCCCAAAGAGACCATTAATGCTGTTAAAAAGCGAAACGAACAATAGGCTGTAAAATTAACACATTTTGTCGAGTACTTTGCGCTTCTGTTCAGATTGCTAGCTTCTGTTCTGGATTAGGAACTGTTTATTCAATGCCACATTATTTTTAATTATCATCTGTTATCCAGTAATAACATTACATGGCAATCTTATGGCCCCAACCTACACAAAACCTCACATTCTGTTTGTTTAGCAAAAGTTTTATTGATTGATTTAGTCAACGATCAAACTCAAACTAAGAGTATTCCTAAATATGTCTAGGTAAAACAAACAACCCAAAGATAAAAATGCTATTTTATAAAGTTCCTATTCTTTAAAATAGTCCATGTCCAATCCAACATTATAAAACAAGTAGTTCTGGTCCTTGATTGGCTGAGCCGTTTGTCCAGCCGTGACATTACTGACAATAACACACACCTCTGACTGCTTCACATCAATGCGTGATATACAATACATTATTTTTAATAATAAATTACAAATTTTAATTCGATGAACACTAATCCTGTTTTGGCTGTTTTTTATAAACTGTGTACGATAATTTGGCCACAAGATGGCAATGTTTGACTGTTAGAAAAACCGGCATCCTGGTACTGAGCAATCAGGGTTCACTTTAAAAACCGGACTAGATTATATAGCAGAAGACTAGTTTATGCAAATTTTGCATTCAATAAATTTCAATTTTTTTCATTTTAGTGTGTTTTTAACCCTATTATAAAAGAAATAAGGCACTGGAGGTTGTATATTATTGTGAATAAATCACGGGAGAGAGGTGTAAGGGCACGCCCTCTTATGCATTATTAGTTTAATAAACAAGCTATTTTAAATAATAGATATTAAAGTTTAATATGCTCCTAACATTATGGATTAAAGATTGACATTTTCATGGTGTCACAACATGTGGTTCTGAAAAGCAGAAATACCCAAAAATCTAACAATTTAAGCCTCTCAGTTTTCCCAGGCAGTTTATCTCTGCTCTATTTTTTAGCTTTGTCTCTTAAAATTAGAAGAAATCAATTTGAGTGAACAAGCTGCAGTATCTGCACCAGGTGAACAGGTCAGCCAGGCTGGTGAAAAGCGTAACATAGCAAATTGAGACATTCACTGCACAAAGTATACACTGCACAAAGTATACACTGCTCGGAAAGTATGAACTCTGTAACAACGCAAATTGTTACAAAATGCAAATGATTTTCAAATGTATGTGCACAGGGATCAGGAGTTGATCTGTGCGACAGTGGGTTATGCAACTGTCTATCTTTAATTACAAGCTTAAAAATGTATTAAAACATTGTTTAATAGATCTGATTGTGATGAAAATTTAAATAATAAATGCCTCAGATGCATGTTTTTAAATCACTGAAAAAGCAATAATAATAATAATAATAATAATAGTAAAACTTCCTGATGTTTAAATCATGTAAACTGTCATTTGAGTACAAACAATCAATAATCAATAAAAGCAATAATACTGCCCACAAAACTGTCTTAAAAGCTAACAATATCATTTTTGTCAAAAATTATTTGTTTAAAAATTAGATGTTTTGTTGTTGTTTTTGTTTTTTAGACACTCAGTAAACATAATTTCATAGCATTTAAATATGATTCATCAATCAGGACACCTATGATACGTTTTATGTTAAATGGATTCTAAAATAGATATACAAATAATAATAATAATTATTATTATTATTATTATTATTATTATTATTATTATTATTATTATTATTATTATTATTATTATTATTATTATTATTATAATGACAGCATGTCTATACATATTTCCAAGGATAATAACAACGTTGTTGGGAAGATATTATATTCTTATTTAGGTGAATTATACTAGCATGCAGCGGGGATTAACCCTAGTTTAATACTGATGCGACTCTGGTGGATGTGTTATCTCTGAATAACATTTGGAGCTTCCTCGATTTTAACCCAGAGAAATAGTTGCTAAAAAAAGTGAAGCACCGAGCCGAAAAAGGTTATTAATACAAAACAGCGTCCGTATTTTTACAAACATTTTATTATTTCAGAATAATATGTTTACTCTTTCGACGAACGTATGACATTCTGTCTTATAAAATATTATTTCTATTATTCTAATATTAAGGCAAGCATGAGAACCAGACAGTTATTCTAAAATTACCTTCTGCTTTACACGTTTATTAACAAATCGATTAACTTAAACGCGCAGATTAATTTACTTTTGTAAAATTACGGTTAAAACAAATATCTTATTATCACTGGCATCAACCAAATTCTGTAACTGACTCACATTAATCTAGTGTTACTCAGTAACAGGTCTCCATCTGTCTATAAACCAGAAGCAAAATGATTTCAGGTGGTTACTCTTATTTGTTTGTTGTTTTTTATTTGTATTTTTTTCAATTTATTTGCTCAGTTAATAAATAAATGAATAAACGAAAGAACGAACAAAAGACTACAGTAAGTATAAATATATTGCCCGTATGATTTGTACGTTATTAAAATGATACCTTATATAAAGAATTTCCTAATAAAATATGCAAAAAAGTGCAATATCTGTAGTACATTTTATTGAAACGTATAGCTTTATATATATATATATATATATATATATATATATATATATATATATATATATATATATATATATATATATATATATATATATATTATATATATATATAAATAAAGATATTTATATAATATAAAGTTATATATTATATTATATTATATATATATATATATATATATGATTTATGTATTTAGCATTGTACTGAATTTACTTTGCCTGTACGTGTTTACACGTCAGGAGGTATATTTGATATTTGATGTGTGTACATCACTTTTTCAGCAATCATGAAATAAAATATATAAGACATTTGTAACTGCGCAGGAAGCTCAAATTTGAATATGTCCCCAAGGCTAGCTGGCAAGAGGCGTTAAGAGATGAAAGTGGGGAGAAATAAAAGACTCAATTTAAGCTGCTTTAAAGTCCTTCATCAGAACGTTTGTGTTGATGATTCGGAGAGCGGAGCTTCGCGTTGCGCCTACGAGCGATTCCACCCCTGCCCAAAACCAGCTCTGCTTTCATTACGAACTCTAATAAGTTTAAACGTTAATAAATGCCAGCCGGGTGGTGCAGCGAAACAAGCCCGAAGAGCAATGATTCTCACGAAATGCATGAAGCAAGGGCACGTGGGCTAAACAACAGGCTTACAGAGTCTACAGAAGATGGTAAAATGCTGGCTTTTTTAAAGAACCATTTTTAAAGAACAATTATGTACATTAAATAAGTGATCATTCTAAATATAATCATCCATCTCCAGGACAAACAGCAGGAACAGCTTTGTGCTCAGGTTTAACCCAAGCACTCTTTATTTTATTCATTCATTCATTATCTCCCGCTTTATCCTCTATTAGGGTCGCGGTGGGGTTCCCCATGCCCATCCAGGGGAGAACATCTCGGGCGCTGGGCAGAGACCCAGGACAGGGCGCCAATCCATCGCTGGGTACACACTCACACACTCAAACACACTCTATATGGGGCAATTTGGAGAACTCAATTAACTTGATCCATGTTTTTGGACTGTGGGAGGAAACCGGAGAATCCGGAGGAAACCCACGCAGACACGGGGAGAACATGGAAACTCCACGCAGATGGGGATTCGAACCGGGAATCCCTAGCGCTGAGAGGCGAACGTGCTAACCACTAAGCCACCGTGCTGCCTGTATTTATTTTAAAGGAACCAATAATAGACTTAATAAAGCAGAAGGCATTTCAAAAAAAAATATGATTTGAAAGGGTTCACCAACACAAACTACCAATAGCAAATTTACACTTTCACACGTAAAAAAATACAGTGACAGAATTATAGCAGATTTTCATACTAAGCATTATATAATTGCATTATATAAGGGCCTTATATAAGGATATTTTTTTCTAAATGTCGAGATACATATTCTTAAGTATCTAACAAAAAGGAAGCAACAATCCAAACGGAGTGAACTAATTATTCCGAAATCAAAGCATCTGTCAAAAGTGAAATGTACAAGTAAGTATCAAGCCTCGTGCATCCTCCAGATGTTTTGGTATTCCGTGATATTACAAAACTCTCCAGCAGCGGGATGTAGGCCTATTGAATAATTCATTTCCTTTTTGTTCTTCTCTAAATCTTTTGTTTAAAAGTTTTATCTGCTCCTTTTTGGCGGTTTGAATGTGAATGCACGGGTCTCTCCCTCGTCTCCACGCCTAGCTTTTCGGTCTCGCCTTTGTAGAGTAAATTCTTTATTTTGAAGCTTTCATTGGGGGGGTGTGGGGGGGGGTGGGGGGCTCTATTGGAGTGAAGTTCATCTTCAAATTTCACAAATGACTGTCACGGTGCAGAAATCCGTTTTCTGCGCTCGATCAAACAGAGCGAACCATTGTGTTGTGCGCAGGTCGTGTTATTAAAGTGACCCGCAAAGGTTTTTAAATACGAAACAAATGTTTTTATTACATGTTCGATCCCTGAAGCAACAAAGGTGAAACTAAACACATACAGCCATGCAGAGATGTATAAGACAGGAGAAAGGTGACCGTCGTTAATGGACCCGGAGGTGAGAGAGTGAGGGGGTGAGAGAGTGAGAGAGTGAAGGGATGAGGTAGTGAGAGCGTGAGGGAGTGAGGTAGTGAGAGCGTGAGGGAGTGAGGGAGTGAGAGCATGAGGGAGTGAGTTAGTTAGAGCGTGAGGGAGTGAGGGAGTGAGAGCGTGAGGGAGTGAGAGCATGAGGGAGTGAGTTAGTTAGAGCGTGAGGGAGTGAGGGAGTGAGAGCGTGAGGGAGTGAGAGCGTGAGGGAGTGAGTTAGTTAGAGCGTGAGGGAGTGAGGGAGTGAGAGCGTGAGGGAGTGAGAGCGTGAGGGAGTGAGAGCATGAGGGAGTGAGGGAGTGAGAGCGAGAGGGAGTGAGGGAGTGAGAGCGTGAGAGCGTGAGAGTGAGAGGGAGTGAGAGCATGAGGGAGTGAGAGCATGAGGGAGTGAGGGAGCGAGAGCGTGAGGGAGTGAGAGCGAGAGTGTGAGAGTGAGAGCGTGAGAGAGTGAGGGAGTGAGAGCGTGAGGGAGTGAGGGAGTGAGAGCGTGAGAGCGTGAGAGTGAGAGGGAGAGAGGTAGTGAGGGAGTGAGGTAGTGAGGGAGTGAGGGAGTGAGGGAGTGAGAGCGTGAGGGAGTGAGTGAGTGAGGTAGTGAGTGAGGTAGTGAGGGAGTGAGTGAGTGAGGTAGTGAGGAGTGAGGGAGTGGGAGCGTGAGGGAGTGAGAGCGTGAGGGAGTGAGGGCGTGAGTGAGGGAGTGAAAGCGTGAGGGAGTGAGAGTGTGAAGGAGTGAGGTAGTGAGAGCATGAGGGAGTGAGGGAGTGAAAACGTGAAGGAGTGAGTGAGTGAGAGTGTCAGTGAGCGAGGGAGTGAGGGAGTGAGAGTGTAAGGGAGTAAGGGAGTGAGGTAGTGAGTTCGTGAGGGAGTGAGTTCGTGAGGGAGTGAAGGAGTGAGGTAGTGAGAGCGTGAGGGAGTGAGTGAGTGAGGTAGTGAGGTAGTGAGAGTGTGAGGGAGTGAGTGAGTGAGGTAGTGAGGGAGTGAGTGAGTGAGGTAGTGAGGTAGTGAGAGCGTGAGGGAGTGAGTGAGTGAGTGAGGTAGTGAGAGCATGAGGGAGTGAGTGAGGGAATGAGTAAGTGAGGTAGTGAGGTAGTGAGAGCGTGAGGGAGTGAGTGAGGGAATGAGTAAGTGAGGTAGTGAGGTAGTGAGAGCGTGAGTGAGTGAGGTAGTGAGGTAGTGAGAGCGTGAGGGAGTGAGTGAGTGAGTGAGGTAGTGAGAGCGTGAGGGAGTAAGTGAGGTAGTGAGAGCGTGAGTGAGTGAGTGAGTGAGTGAGTGAGTGAGTGAGTGAGGTGAGAGCGTGAGGGAGTGAGTGAGTGAGGTAGTGAGAGCGTGAGGGAGTGAGTGAGGGAATGAGTAAGTGAGGTAGTGAGGTAGTGAGAGCGTGAGTGAGTGAGTGAGTGAGGTAGTGAGGTAGTGAGAGCGTGAGAGCGTGAGGGAGTGAGTGAGGGAATGAGTGAGTGAGGTAGTGAGAGTGTGAGGGAGTGAGGGAGTGAGGGAGTGAGGTAGTGAGAGCGTGAGGGAGTGAGTGAGGTAGTGAGTGAGTGAGGTAGTGAGTGAGGTAGTGAGTGAGTGAGGTAGTGAGGTAGTGAGGTAGTAAGGTAGTGAGGGGCACATGGCGGCTTTGCAGGAGCGCAGTGGTGTCTCTGCGGAATGTAATTGAATTTGATCGCCACATCGGTCATCTGTCAGACACCGGGTTTGGAGGGAGCGTTTAAGAAGCGCCGGAGGAGTTTGTTGTATAAAAAAAAATCCAATATAAATAATTAAGTGGCTCGATCAACCGGCTGAATGACGACATAACAGCAAGACAAGTGTGCATTATTGTTCAGTGACGCCGATGAGCATTAACAACAAGGCTGTAAAACGAGGCTCTTTGTGTTAATGAAACAGATTTTTCACAGTTGCTTAAACACATCAAAAAGACAAAAACCTGATTTTACCTTTTTCACCGAGTATGCCGTCAATGCTGTGCTTGGTCTTCTTTTCCCCGCTTTCATCCTTTCGATCACAATCGTCCTCATCTTCTTTCTTACCAAATCGGGCGCGAAGCACCCGACTGATCGAACTCACTTTTCAAATAATAAAATACAAACGTATTATTATTATTTATATCAAAATATAATATTTTAATTTCACAATATTTATATAATAAGAATGATATTGACAATGTTAATAAAAATGATGATGACGGCCATAACAATAATAATAACAACAACAACAACAATAATAATAATAATAATAATAATAATAATAATAATAATAATAATAATAATAATAATAATAATAAATTAATTAATTAAATAATAATGAGGATGATAATCATTTTTATTATTATTATTATTATTATGATGATAATAATAATCATCGTCTTCTTTTTCTACCTTATCATAATCATCCTCATTACTATCATTGACATGTCACATATCACATGAGGAAAATAATAATAATAATAATAATAATAATAATAATAATCTTCATCATCATCGTCATCATCATCATTATCATCATCATCTGCTTTTTCACCATTATTATGAAGATGATTCTGATGATGATGATAATGATATGATAATAATAATAATAATAATAATAATAATAATAATAATAATAATAATAATAATAATAATCATCGTCATCATCATCATTATCATCATCATCTGCTTCTTCACCATTATTATGAAGATGATTCTGAAGATGATGATAATGATAATGATAATAATAATAATAATAATAATAATAATAATAATAATAATAATAATAATAATAATAATAATAACATGTAAATGTTTAACAGCACTTAATGACAGAGAAATCTCATGATATAAAACTGATGCTTACCAGGCGGGGCCTCACCTGAGGGAACAGTGCTTCGGTCACAAACCCCGTCCTTCAGAAGTTTATCCCGTATCTCCCAGCTGAACATGCCGGGGTTTTCGCGCTTGTACTCCTCTATTCGTTTTTCAACGTCCGGCGTTGCCACCTGCTTTAGGAGTCAATCGAAAATTCGCGCAGCATCCAGGAGGAGAAACAGACAGGAGACAGGAGAGAGATGAACAGGATGAACAGAAAAGTTTTTAAAAGATTATTCTTCAGCATTTTCAATGACACAATTCAAAAATAGTAGGTTGATAATTCTTTTAAAAACGAAAAACTTTATCTGTCGCGTCTGCTTACCCTTGGTTTACTGCCTCCTATGGCTCCGGGGCGGATGGAGCCGGTCTCCTGATACCTGCAGAGGATTTTGGACACGCAGCCGTGGGAGACGCGCAGCTGGCGGGAGATGACACACGGCCGAATTCCGTGATGCGCCATCTCTACAATCTTGTGGCGGATATGGTTTGGCAAAGGCCTGCCGTTAATGAACACCCCACCGAGCTGATTCACACGCCCCTGGCCCAAAGGAGTGGAGACTGCAGATGGAACAGTTAAAACAACACTTAGACCATTAAATGACTTTTCTAAATTTATTTGACTACAGACATAAATAGCTTACAACATTTATTTTAATTGTTCATATCCCCCCCCCCCCCAAAAAAAAAATTTAAAATTTATATAGATATACGTGTGTTGTGGGGAAACCAAATATTTACCATTAATTCAAATATTTACCTCCTAATATGTTTTATATAAATATAGGTGAAATAATCAGTTTTCAATTAATTTACACTTTTTGTAAACCAAAATTTGATTGGGGTTGATTGGACATCGGAAATGGGAACGATTGCAATTCAGAAAATAATATGTAATAAAACAAACAAACAAAAAGAATTGCATTTAAGGTGCAATTTGACTTTGATGTGTAATAATCTAATACTTCAAATAAAACAAAAAGAAACAAAACTTTTTTTTTTTATTTCAATAAATGAAAGATTTGTAATAAAACAGATAATATTGCAGTTGATAAAAAATAAAATGCTTTATTTTAAATACCGATATCGATTTAAATCATGGTTAAAATTGTGTGTGATGTTTATCATTTTTTATTTATGATATTACAAAAATATTCCTCGTCCAATCGCCAGTAAAAAGATATCAGAACAATGATGAATGGAAACATATCCCACTATGAATTTATTTCTATTCATCTATTTCAAATTAAACTATTTCCAGTTTATATATATATATATGATTGTGTTAGGAAATAGACTTATATATATACTTTTTAAGCAGTGGTACATATTTGAGTGTTTGAAATGGTGTAATATTTGAAATCACCCACCTTCTAGGGGGAAACCGGTGCGATGATAGTTCTGTCCTGGTGCTGGCCGCATCATCCGCGGTACTGCTCCCGGTAAAGATGACATCCTGCTTTTATTAAGGAGGCACACTTTAGCACTTACGGGCTTCAAACTCTGCAAAGAGTGCTATTTATAGAATCCAACAACAAAAACAGTTATCCAAACAGTGATGTATGAAAACTCCTACGACGAACAAAAAAAAAAGTTATTTCCCCTCTTGATGTTTGGAGAGATTGAGAAAAACAGAGGCTACAACTACAACTACAGCAGGGGCGAGCGCGCTCGCGATGGAGGCGGGCGGTCAACTCCAGACGCTCCTCGAGTGGACAATGGTTGCGTAATTCTTCGCGGTGTTTTCAAAGGTCCGGCAGGTTTTGATTACAAAGTGCGCGCGGAGCCCAAATAGTAGTTTAACTGGACAACTTTTTTTGGCGCAAGGTGCAAAAGGGAGGTTCCTGCGCGCCAATAGGTTCGGCAGGCTGTTCTTTTATCGACGCGGACCGAAGGAGTGCCGCCGGATTCAGGCGACCAATCAGAGCGCAGCAAGCTGCCCGCACTTTTCAGTCTGCCCCCAAAAAAATAAAAAAAAAAATAAAAAAAAAAAAAAATGGAAACACGCGACGAATAATTACACAGCAGATTAAAGGCAGGGTGGCACAGATTTTACTGGATGGCTATAAACAACAGAAATAATTTTAGGATCGGATTAATTACAAAACAGCACACCGGACACAATAATGAAACAGCTTCAATTATAACTTATTGGAAGCACTATAGATAAAAGAACAACATGACCATAATGGTGTCTGCCTACAAGTTACATCTCACCACATTTCAACAGTTCTGCTTCCTGGTCTATAAGACTATTTAATTTGGAGCTTTAAAGGAAACACGTTATTCTGATTCATTTACTGCTAACTGAAAACGTTTATTAACAATAAGGCAATTTATAATTTCGATTATCATTAGGATATGATAATATAATATAGCTCTTTATCTTCCTCATGTATATAATATACAACTCTTCATTAACACCAGCGAAAAGAAATCTAACAATACATATTCTTATTTTTGCTCACCCTCTCAAAACCTAAAGAAAAAGGAGCTGATTGCTATGTAGTTACTGCCATGATCTACAAAGAAATATTATACACTTTATATATAATACACTTTGATGTCCTTTAATGTTAATGGTTGTATTCCTATTACTGTTTTATTGATTATATTTTTGGTGTACGTTGTGTTTTAATGATCAATTGCGTATAGCACTTTGTTACAACTTTTGTTGTTCTTAAACTGTTTTATAAACAAAGTTGATTTAAGTTAAATAACAAAATATATTGCCAATATCTAAGTGCCTGTACAACAAATTATAAATGGGTAATGATGAAATAGATAATGACGTAAACTTTTGACAAATATATAAGCTGATTTTATGACGTCAAAAATGTAGATTTGTGCCAAGTGAATTTTACATTTTATAAGATATTATTTACAGCAATAAATTATATTTTGAATGAAAAATACTTCTGACAAGCTTCATACTTATATTTGCTAAAAGATGCCCAAGTAAAATATGTTTAGATGACAGCCATATAAATATTAAAATCCTCATCATTATAATTAAATGTAAAATATCACCAAATACATACGGGTTTAAAATCAATAAATGAATACAATGACAGGTTTAAAAAAACGACCCAAATCAGCAAATGACTTCTCTAAACTCTGTAATCTCTTACCTCTGTGTGAAAAATGTCCTGAATTGTGCGATCTAGTTTAATTTAGATCAAAATAGTCGGATTACATGAAGTTTTGCTATTTGAAGGTGCATAATTACATGCAAACGTTCCTCTCTATATAGTCTAATATACTGTCTAATCCAAAGCACAGTGTTGCAACTGAGACCAGAAACAGGATTTTTCCCCCCATGGCTTTAATAGAAAATAAGAATCCATTAATTTAATTTAAGTTGAATGGCTTTTGTAGAACTTTTCAGTAAATATTAAGTAAATATCCTGTAGCTGTAACTTTATACTGTTACCTCACTCTTAAAATGGAAATGGAATTTCATACAGTAAATATTTTCTTCATTTAATTAATTAATATAATTTAGAAAAACAGGCTGATTTGAAACTAATGTTTGAGAGATTGGGTTATTGGAAAATCTCCTGATGACCTTTACAACGAAAATAACAATTACAAGAAACTTTTGCAGCTTGTGAGAAATTACAGCAATTAAAGTTATCAACTCGTTTAATTGAGTATTTTGACATTTAACCTGAAATGAGGAGGTGTTATCAAAATATTGTGTAAAGTCTAAAACAGCCAACAATGTGTTGAGATCAAAAGGTGAACTATATAGTTTTAGAAACGCACACATGGTTCAGATGAACAACAGAAACTGGCAGAAGAAACCAGTACATGGTTTAACTTTCAAAGGAAATTCAATTTGAGAAAATTTGACTGAACTGTAAAAAACATGGCCCTCAGATAATGTAACTAAAACTTTTACTTTTTGTTTTATAGTGTACATAGTTCACATTTAAGGATGCAGAAATTAAAAACTGTTTATATCATCTTCTAACCTTATTTGGATTATACATTTTGACTTTATAGAGCCATTTACCAAAAATGTATTTATTTATTAAATCTGCCAGTTGGCAAAAAGAATGCATATGTCATTCAGTTACAGGACTGTATGGTGGTCACATCAGCCATCAGAATCTAAATGAGGTTGATTTTAGTGTAACCTCAATGTCATGCCTGCGATGATCGGTGGTGATAGACAGGTTTAATTATTTAAATATCTGCTTATTAAATTACATTTAAGTAGTAGCAGCAGTATCAAATAAGAATGACTCGCTGATTGGAAATGTCAATACCCATGGTTTTAATCTGGGGCATATGTGGACCACAGGAGTGGTGGGCCAGATGGAAATGGGCGGATTTAGCCACATCTGGGCCAGAATGTTTGATCCCCAGGTGTGTATTTTATTTTGTACTGTGTACTGTCTAAATGTTCTACCCAAATGAATGCCTAGGTTCCTTTTGTAAAAAAAACTTCCATCATGTAAGGGTATCAGTGTTGGGTCTATAAGGTGCATCCATTAAAAACCTTAGTAAGAAAAGAATGGTGACTTACTGAACTGTTGACGCCACACTTTGTAAATAATCATGTAAAGGTTTAAAAAGAGCAAGTTTCAATTCACAGTACATAGAACAAAAACGTAAACACAACACTTGTTTTTGCTCCTATATTTTATAATTTAAACTCAAAGATCTAAAAATGAACATTCTCTCTCAAATATTGTTTAAACATATGTCTAAATCTGTCTTATTGATCATTAATGCTTTGCTGAGATAATCGACCTCATAGGTGTAGTATATCAAGATTCTGGTTAGACAGCATGATTACATTTTATTTGCTTATAATTTTTATGCTGATTATATGCTTTAGGCTGGCGACACTAAAAGGCTACTCTAAAATCTGTAGTTTTATCGCATAGAACAATGCCACAGATGTTGTAAATTTTAAGGGCGCATGGAATGTCAACTAGAGCTGTTGCCCATGAATGTAATGTACATTTCACTACAATAATCCATCTCCAAAGATGTTTCAGAAAATTTAGCAGTACATCCAACCAGCCTCCAGGTTTTGAGTGCCAACGACAAAATTGAACATTCATACTGTTATCACGAAAAGTTGCAAAAGTCAACATCTGTCATGGTATGAGAATAAATCAACATAGGTGGCTCGCATCTGTGTGATGTTATATTTGATATGTAAGATTTCAGAAAGACACATAATGAAAAATAGACGTTTCCTTTTGAGTGGCTACTCTGACACAAAATCTGACTGAAGTTTAGATCTTGCTTTCAAAAGTTTTCACAAAGTGTATTCCATACATTCAATAAAGAGGGGAAAATGCAAACTATTGCCATAAAAGGAAGGTCACAATAGAAGAGTGCGAGATAAGGAGACAGCCAATAGCCATAATACAAAACCAATAGCAGGTGCATCAGATCACACAAAACCTGCCATCCTGATGTTGACTTCCTCATGACACCTTTAGCACAAACGAACAGCTGGAAAAGGTTACAGATGCTAAATCATGGTTCTGGTAATGGCAACTTGTCGCCATAGATCACTGCAAGCAGAGTAAGGAATGTGTGTGAGGTAAACCTTATTACTCTCAACACGTTACAAGCATGCAATACACACATGTATTCATGGTTAAGCACATGAACATATACTTGCATTACTTCTATAACATCATCCAATTTCATAAAACCTGTCACAAAATGACTTTTTATTTAACAATAATAATAAATCACAGCAATAACTTACCAAAACACATACAGTAAATATATTGAGGTATTATAAAATGGTCTAATACATTTAACCTTAAACGTAGTAGCTAGTGTATGCAACACCATCTATTTATTTATTTAAAGAAAAAACAGTATTGCTTAAAATGGGAATTGGACTGGTGCCACTTGTCCAAACTTGTGCGCATGCACACACATGTATACACACACCAGCTTGCCCTGAGAGAAAACCAAGCTAAACATGCTGCTCATGCGCACAACTCAAAACAGAACACAAAACAGACTTTGCCTGATCTATGCAAGAAACCAAACCAGGACCTTCTTGTTGTGAGGTCAGAGTGCCATGTACTGCATTCTTCTCTACTCTGCTATTACGCTTATTGTGTTTAATGTTAATTGTGTTTCACAAGCAACCCCCGAGGAGACAACAGCCTATAAAAGCTCCAGTCTGTTTTTAATATCTATGTAAGCTTCAGATGCTTCGGGTTTTACAAATGTTACAAATCCAGACCATTATTTACAAACAATAAATCATAGCCAAATATATATTATATAATATTTATGTGTTTCAGAACAGAGTAAATCAAATATCAAGAAAACTATAACATTTTCTGCTCTATATGTTAACCAATCAGGTAAATTGTAAGATAATGTATTATATTATACTGCAAATGTATTTCTATCCAACTACAAGAGACAAATAGTTAATACAATTCCAGTTTTACAAACACTTGACATTCTGCAATTGAGTTTTTTTAAAGATGTTCAAAGCTATTTTAACCCATGCCTACTAAGGCTCTGTTTTCATTTTAAAAGACATGCTATTAAATAAAAGGTTGTAAAGTTACAGATTTTTGTTACCATTTAAGTCCCATTTAACTTTTTACCATTTTTTATTATATTGACCTTCTTGAGTCATCCTATTACAATTTGGCATTTATAAATTAACAAAGCAGGCAATAAAAATCCAGTAAGGCATTAGCTTCTGTGACACTAAAGAAAGAGAAAGATAAACATCTTCCAGCTTTTGAGAACAAGTGCATCAGCAAGCTGCTGAAAATCTATTAAACCAAAATGAAAAATAATGAGCAAGTTTACAAAATGATGGAAAAGAAGTTACTAAACCATATAAAATTCCTTTTATATGGCATCCAGATAAGAACATTACAAGACATATTATGACAGGATTTGGAGGGATCACATCTAAAGATGTGAAAGACTAAGAATACCCTAAATGAACAACATCAAGACATGAATTGATTTATCAGGTGTTAGCCAGCTATAAATAACATGAGAGAGTAGAGAATAGGAGAAAACTGACTCATCCGTGTAGCCAACAATTGCAAAGAGATGATGGCTCGTGAATATTGGGGTTTTAATTTCACAGGTTAATAAGTAATTCATTATTTAGGAAACTTAAGAAAGATTATTAATATGTCAGGTGTGATTTCACAATCACAAGAATGAAAAGTTACAATAAGCATTTAAACATGAGAATTTAAGGCTAGACAGCACTGTGGTGCAGAGAAAAAGCCCCGTCACCTGATGGATATGCTTCCAAGAAAGAATGGTTCCTGTATTTGTGATGATTACATTTACATTTACATTTAGTCATTTAGCAGACGCTTTTATCCAAAGCGACTTACAAATGAGAACACCACAAGTCAGAAGCCATGGAGAAAACCAACTATACTGTAAATTCATCAAACCTGATTGTTATTCGAAGCTGCACCCCCCCCCCTTTTTTTTTTTTATTAATTTATTTTTTTTTTATTTTTATTTTTTTATAACAGGTATTTGTTAAATAGATGCGTCTTAAGTAGTTTCTTAAAACTGTTTAGAGATTCTGCCTTACGGCCAGAGTTGGGAAGATCGTTCCACCATTTTGCAGTGGTGAACGCCACGAGTGAGAATTAGCTCCTCGGTGAGGTGGAATCGCCAGGCGGCAATCATCATTGGAGCGAAGTGAACGAGTCGGAGTGATGATGCATGATAACCCCATATATCCCCACCCCCCAAAGTTTTTCCTGCATGGGTTTCCTCCGTGGACTCCAGAATTCATGTGAACTACACAAATTTCCATCCATCCATTATCTTCCGCTTTATCCTATATTAGGCTCACGGGGGGGGGGGGGGTTCCCCCATGCCCATCCAGGGGAGAATGTTTCTGGTGCTGGGCAGATACACAAAGGACATGGGGCGCCAATCTATCACTTTGCACACAACACACTCTATATGGGGCAATTTGGAGAATTCATTTGACTTAATCCATGTTTTTGGACTGTGGGAGGAAACCCGAGAACCCGGAGGAAACCCACGCAGACACAGGGAGAACATGGAAACTCCACTCAGATTGGGATTTGAACCGGGAATCCCTAGTGCTGAGAGGAAAACTAACCACTAAGCCACTGAGCCACCCTACAAATATTTTCATTCATTCATTATTGCCCGCTTTATCCTCTATTAGGGTCGTGGTAGGGTACCCCAATGCCTATCCAGGGGAGAACGTTTCGGGTGCTGGGCAGATACACCCAGGACAGGGCACCCATTCTTTCGCTGGGCACACACTCACTTACTCACACAAACGCACTCTACATAGGGCAATTTGGAGAACTCATTTGACTTAATCCATGTTTTTGGACTGTGGGAGGAAACCCGAGAACCCGGAGGAAACCCAAGCAGACACGGGGAGAACATGGAAACTCCACCCAAATTGGGATTCGAACCGGGAATCCCTAGTGCCGAGAGGCGAATGTGCTAAAACACTAAGCCACCGTGCCGCCCTACACAAATTTAAGAAACAAAATGTTTCCTTTAAAAAAGCATTTTTGTAATAATATTATTTATGAGTCAGTCATTTCTTATTTAACTTTCAATCATTAACCATGTGTTTCCCTGACAAGTTTCCCTAGACACAACAAGGACTAGAGATGTGCAAGTCCCAAATCATCACACAGTTTCTCTAATTATGTTGGCATGTGGAACAGTAGACACACATAAAGACACATCCATATTTTTAAAGTGCCAGCTCTCACTCTCATGCTTCACAACTGAGACTTTGAAAATTTGAGGTTAAGTTTTTTTGTGCTCTCCCAATCCTACCCACACTCTAACACACTATGACAAACCTAAATAAAGTGGCTTTGACTCATATAACATATGAATTAATCAAACATTCAACATATTTTCTTAAAACCACACCTCACTTCACCTGAGGCTTAGAGTCCATATTAATGTGCATGGGATATAGGATTGCTGAGTGCTCTTAAAGAGTTATTGGCATCAGTGGAGCACCTTTGAGAGCGGACCAAGTTCTCATTGGCATCAGAGGAGCCTCCAGGAGGTTTGGCAAACACCCTCTGACTGCACTGGCTCCTGACTCTCCGGATCAAAAATTTTTTCAAAATTTATTCAAAAAATGTATTATGACTTGACAATTTATGGAGTGACAAATAATGTTTGCACTAACAAAAAATTTGGTTTTCCTCATTACTATCATTAGTAGTCGTAGTAATATTAATAGTAATACAAAATTTATTAATTGCTTGTCATTATTATTCATTCAGATCATTGTTATATCGTTAAGGCTTGTTAGATCCTAAATATTAGTTTAATATCTATATTACATATTTTTTATAAAAGCAAACGTAAGCAAAAGCACATATTAATTTTTATTTAAAGCCAAAGTCTTTCAATAGGGTCTGCAAACATTTAGTCATTTAGCAGATGCTTTGAACTGAGCAGGATTGTGGATGTAAATCATGCTGAAAACTTTCACGTATTTAATTAATTAATTAATTAATTAATTATAGAACTTAATATTATTAAGACAAGTCCTGATATTGACTAAATAAAATAAAAACATTCAGCAACGGCTTTGCAACACAATATATAAAACAATTTAGAGCAATGTTATCCAGAATTCAATCTTCTACTGCCATCTGCTGGACAAAGATAAACATCTCTGCAAAGGGCATTACACCATTGAAATAATTTATAATATAAAATTAGCAACGTGCAAAATAAATAGCAAATTAAATAAATCTTTTATATTCTACCATGTTATCCAATATTAGATGTTAATAAGTGTTAACAGTAAGTGTAAATATGTGAACAAACTTGTTTAAGAAACAAACAATATATTATATATAGGACATAGAAACTCAAAAAAGGACCTTGTCCATCCTACCAAGGTATCATACGCAGGAACGTCCAGTTGTAAGGTTAAAGTTAAATACTGAGGCACAATGTCATACTCAATAGTCGCTTCGGCTTGCTCTTTGGAGATTTAAAGGCTTTTCATTCTGTAAAGCTGCTTTGTGACAATGTACTCTTGCAAAAAGCGCTATATAAATAAATTGCTTGAACTTTAACTAGTCCAATTAATAAAAACATTAATCTAAGTATTTTAGTAAGTAAAAAAGACAAACTTTGTTATGACGTTTGTCACCATGGTGTGCTGGAATTCAGTGGAAGTGAGTCAGGCTAATGAGGGAAGAGTTTAACAATCTGCTCATTATGACGGCTCAGGACAAACAATAGAGATAAAGCCACACAGCATCCGTAACAGCCAATGTGACCTCTAAAAACATCCAATAAACTGATAAGGTAGTGTGAGAACTGGTGAGTTCAATAAACCCAACAGGAAGGATTTAAAAAAAAACAATTATCTGCAGAGTTGTAGAGTAGCAAAACAAGCTCCATTAACAGAATAATATTTAGAAATTACTGAAAACAAAAAGCAGGTGCCTGACTGAATAATCAACTTTTTTTTTTAAAAAAAAATAAAACAATAAGAAGTGTCCTTGTGCATACATTTCAATATCTGTATAAAATTTCAAGAAACCAAACTCTCAGGGCTCTCAGACTTATAAATAAATGATTTTATTTTCTTAAATAAATCAAAGTGATATGAAATACTACAAATACTGCATGTAAAGATAAATTCAGTGCAGTGTGACAACAATAAAATATTAAGTGATCATGAGCCTTCATATGCAAATAAATAAGACATGGAGGAATACAGTTTTAGCTCCTGTTACTACAATGATAGCAAAAATGAGGAATTACAATCTTGTAAACAAGCATGAAGTCACTTGACAGGCTTAATCACCTAAGAATCTGTAAATGGGTGGATAAATACACATGTACGTGATAAAGTACAAATTGTGACAGAGGTACAAAGAACATTGACCTTTTCCCAATCAGTTCAATTGGGTGGCTTGAAGCTGACAGACCACGGGTTAACATCGACGCTTGAGCAGCAAAAGCATAGAAAGATAATGATTCACATTTATTGTGGCATGTTTTAGTATAATCAGATCCTCCCAACCGTAATAGCAAGTAACTAAATTGCCCTTGTTTGTTAATCATCCTCTAAAGAGGACATCAGACCAAAAACAGTACTTTGCTCAGATTGTTTTTAGTACTAAACTTTTATTCAATTATATAATTTATTGTTCTTTTAACAGCTTTAGCCTAAAGATGAGCTCTGCCCAAACGTACAGTTGAACAGACATTAAATATGAGCTATCAGTTGGTAAGTGCAAATACTGTGTGTTTGATCAGCAACGTCATCATCGGTACAGAAAACACATGTAGTGCAGATTAATCTATTTGCACCTAAAATCCTTTTTACGAATAATAAACTACAGCAGTCCTAATGGGCCAAAGTTATGTTCTGAGAAGGTCCTTGTGCTAATACTCATACTTAAAATGCAACCAAAATCTAAATAACCACGGCTGAGCAAAGAAATCAGTATAAGGCCAGCTTATACCAACCAGTGTTTTAGGTAAACAATTGCCCAAAAGTGTCAAATCCTTCAAAGGGAAATTCTGAAAACACTAAAGTAAGCGGGAACAAAAAAAAAAAACATGCAAGTGATGACTTGAAATAACTCACTATGTCCAGCATATACAAACCTGACCTCTTTATACTCTGAATTCATGATGAGGTGACTGTGTAGTGCTTCATTAAACTAATCTGAATACTGTAGCAGACAAACTCTGTCTTGTAAATAAATCGAATATCTGAGCCGAGCTTGCAACTTCACTTGAACTCAAAAGCCACTCTGTGCAGTTTTTGCATCCGACTCCTTGAAAAATCTTTCAAATCTGTCCAAGTAGCCCGGCCTTTGAGGAAGGAGGAAATAATGAGTGGCACTGGCTTTTTTTCCATCCTCCATAATTGGCAGTATGCATGGCATGGCCGGCCAGCTCTCACAGTCGGGGCCAGACTGGGCTTTACTCACATACTTTGGATTGGGAGCAAAGCTCTGAGTGGGGGGCATCACTCCATTAACATAAATAGGAAGACTCTTGGGGCTAGGAGCACGTGGGACCCTGTGGAATAAAGGCTGTCTTGGGGGAATTTCAGGTGGTTCATCTGCATTTCTTTCAACACTCCTTCTGGATTGGGAAGGGATAGGAATTCGGGGAGGAACTTCAGGCTTCTCTTGTGCATAGGGACTGATAAATGTAGAAGTTCTTAAAGAGGATGCAGCACCCAAGTGAGATCTATGCAGCTTGCTCTGGGCCTCATCCTGCCGTTTTTGACCGTTTCTTTCTTTTACCAGTACATGTTCTCTCTCAAAGTTCTGTTCGCTTGGTTTCACTTGCTTGTGCAGACCATCATAGAAAGAATAATTGATTTGTCCATAACCTGCAAAACTCCGTCTAAACGGCACTTTGCTTTGGAAGGCTAAGGATTTCGAAGCTGTTTCTGGCACCAGCAGCTGGGTGTCACTGGTGCTGGAAAAGAACTCCACCTCGGTGTCTGTGCCTTCATCTGAAGACAGGTCCCCCATGTCAGGAAGAGGAGGAAGAGGTTTGGAACTTTTCTTCTGTGAATACTGTTCATAGACAGAGAGCTTCTGGAAAGATGGAACAACCTGGTCTCCTTCAGGTGGGCTGTGCTTAGTGGTTGCAAGGAGTTGCACATGATCAGAAGGCTTTAAAGACTGACACGGGTGTACTGGGTTATTGTCGAAATTTGAGCCATGCTTCCTCCCTGAAAACAAAACAATTATATGTTCAATATACCTGATTAGAAGTAAAATTGTCCATATACAGCATTTTGGATAAAAATTAATTAAATGAAACCTCTTCAGAGTTCTAATATCAACCAGACCAATAATATTTTATATTAATTATTTTAACAATTTGACAAATTCTGTATTTAACAATTTAATTGTTTCTTTTGATCAGCTTTTTGTAGATTTTTAAAAATTATATACAAATTTTATACATGCAACACACACATATAATGTACTGTACATCTCAATAACAGATTTCCACACTTAACCTTTGTAAGTACAGTCCAAACACATTTTTCATACAAAATTATGAAATACTACATTAAGATTTAGGGAATCAGCAGAAAAGAGTGAAAGGCTACAAATCACTATAAACTCATTCATTCATTCATTATCTCCCTCTATTAGGGTCGCAGTGGGGTTCCCCATGCCCATCCAGACCTCATTCAGTAAGCACTACATGATGCAACTTACTGATGTACTGTTTTCTCTTCTATTATAAATCACAAGGAGGATGATCAGATTACAGTGGCCACAGACTGTTCAGCAAATTATGTCTTGGATCAGGTAAGAACAGCCAAAAATTCCCCTTAAAATTAGTGTTCACTGTATTTTTACATGTTGTGGTAAAGGGTGGACAACCACCGATTAAAAGACATGGTTTATTTAACTATGCTCATATAGGTACAATAGTCATGTGTTCATATATATTCATTCATTCATCATCTCCCGCTTTATCCTCTATTAGGGTCGCGGTGGGGTTCCCCATGCCCATCCAGGGGAGAACATCTCGGGCGCTGGGCAGACAGTCCCAGGACAGGGCGCCAATCCATCGCTGGGCACACACTCACTCGCACAGTCACACTCTATATGGGGCAATTTTGAGAATTCAATTGACTTGAACCATGTTTTTGGACTGTGGGAGGAAACCGGAGAACCCGGAGGAAACCCACGCAGACACGGGGAGAACATGGAAACTCCACCCAGATGGGGATTCGAACCGGGAATCCCTAGCGCTGAGAGGCGAACGTGCTAACCACTAAGCCACCGTGCCGCCCTCACTGTAAACTGTGCCGTGAAAAAGACAACGACAGACCTCATTCAGTAAGCACTACATGATGCAACTTACTGATGTACTGTTTTCTCTTCTATTATAAATCACAAGGAGGATGATCAGATTACAGTGGCCACAGACTGTTCAGCAAATTATGTCTTGGATCAGGTAAGAACAGCCAAAAATTCCCCTTAAAATTAGTGTTCACTGTATTTTTACATGTTGTGGTAAAGGGTGGACAACCACCGATTAACAGACATGGTTTATTTAACTATGCTCATATAGGTACAATAGTCATGTGTTCATATATATTCATTCATTCATCATCTCCCGCTTTATCCTCTATTAGGGTCGCGGTGGGGTTCCCCATGCCCATCCAGGGGAGAACATCTCGGGCGCTGGGCAGACAGTCCCAGGACAGGGCGCCAATCCATCGCTGGGCACACACTCACTCACACAGTCACACTCTATATGGGGCAATTTTGAGAATTCAATTGACTTGATCCATGTTTTTGGACTGTGGGAGGAAACCGAAGAACCCGGAGGAAACCCACGCAGACACGGGGAGAACATGGAAACTCCACCCAGATAGGGATTCGAACCGGGAACCCCTAGCGCTGAGAGGCGAACGTGCTAACCACTAAGCCACCGTGCTGCCGTGTTCATATATATTTGATCATATAATGTAAATCTGATTCTGTTATAGCTATAGCATTTGATTTTACAATTAGGTAGCACTATAGTTCCACAACTTCAGTCTGTAATTATATTTGATATTTCCCTTTACTGTGTTCTCTAAGCACCAGCACCACACTGATCCACAGCTTTATTTTTTATAATATATATTATATATAGTTATATATAGAAATGTTTTTCAGCAGTCATTAATAGTGGAGTTAGAATTTGCTACCTTTAAGCCTTATTAAAAAAAGGAAAGAAAAAAAACTGCTTATCAGCCAAGTAGGTTTCCATAACCTTGTAAACTTCCTGAAAAACATCCGCCTTAGGAACAGAACACACAGTGACCAGACTGTGTGATATCCTCCCCACTGCCCCCACTCCCCACTGCCTCCCACCAGTGATGGTGCAATTCACCGTCATACACTTACTTTCAAAGACCTCAGAGACTGAGCTTTGCCGATGTGTTTTCAGGATGTGATCTGTGGAGTCAGCACCAAAGAAGTACATGCTGTAAAACATAAATGAACAGATAAATAAATCCAGCAGCACAACATGACCAAGACAGCAAATGTGTGAGATAAACATGTTATTAAGCCAGAGCAATGCCAGAAGTTTCTTGAATTGTTAACTTTTTTTTGTATAAAGACATTTCTAAAGATAATGAATTAAATTCAATCATTAATAACAATATTAATATAAATTTAAGTTAAATAAACCAATTGTTATTACTACACTTTTTGGTTTTAAAATAAGATCCTTTCTATATTTTTCTGATATATAATTTTATTATAAGGCTGTGCACTGGCCATATTCTTATACTTCAGACTCTTTACAAAATTCCAGGAAAGTTTTAGCCAAATGATATTCATTCATTCATTATCTTCCGCTTTATCCTATATTAGGGTCGTGGGGGGGGTTCCCCATGCCCATCCAGGGGAGAACGTCTCGGGCACTGGGCAGATACACCCAGGACAGGGCGCCAACCCATCGCTGGGCCAAATGATATTGATGCCTTCTATATTCTAGTACAACTACAAACAAAAGCTTACATGCCTAAATAGTTTGTCTAACATAATTCTGCTACAGTAGCCAAATGTTACACCCTAAATTAAAACTACAGTATAATTTAGTTCCCCTTCCAGCACTCACCCATTCATGCCATTATATTGATCCCAGTATGGTCTGGATAAAGCCATACTTTAGCAAAAACTGAAGAGGCACTTCAGAATATTTTTTCACGTAATGCCATCTGACCAGAGAAATTTGTTATCCAGCCATCTCCATCCTCCAGGCAAACCAACTCTCCATTTTTTTAACCTAAGAGAAGAAAAACACAAAGTAGAAACAATAAAAACCTTGGAAGAATGTACATATACATTACACAGTGTGTATGGCAGTTTGGTACTGTATCTGTCTATATGGTATTTGAAAATGATAAAATAGACAATGAGTGTAGAAACAAGGTGGTCTACCTACTAAACTTTAGTTCAGTGTTCAGTGTAAACCTGTTTTTGTGCATATGACCGCAGAATCCTGATGGATGGTTTATTGCATTTTAAACTAGTATATTTTGTTAGCAGATTTTCACAAAATGATGACTCTTTTCAAATATGAACAATACAATTAAGTCTAAGAGCCAGTTTCTTCCTGCATAGAGACACACCACACAACTCAACCACAAGACAGCAAGACACCCATGACACAAGTATAATCTTAACAATAACACATCTGTATTAACAAACATACCCACTTAGGCCAGACAGTGCTGGCATTTTTACGTCAGGACCTGAATATAATGAATGAAATACCAGATGGGCATTCTGTTGTGCAACTCACTTATGAAACCCATCACATGTTTTGCTTCAGTCTGAACTAAGAGGGCTGGCGCTATATTCATTAATTCTGTAACTAACCAGGCCATTGTACATAAACGCAGCTACTTCAGGCATGAATAGGGCTTTGTGGTTATAAGAATTCCTTTTTTCTACCAGGAATTATTTATGCATGAGGTCAGGCCCATGACAGACAAGAGTGATGTATGAACACACGTGTCCATTATCACGTCCATCCCAACGTAAAACAAACAGTCAGGCCTTAAGTCAGCTTGACTCAACACTATGACACAATACAGGAGGGGCATCTGATATGGCAATCAATAACTCATCGTCATACAATAAAATAGTCAACTTGTGCTTAATCAGTGGGCTGTACACAGAAATTGTAGTGGTGATAATGTGTCAGAACCATGCAAAGCCACAATGATGCAAAGAACATGAGCACACCCAGGCTCAGGTTAAGTCTGACATATTAGTATGAAAAAACTACTGTATAGATATTCTATTATCTTTAGTTAGAAATCATAACACATCATATATGAATGCATTTAAATATATTTAGTTATGTGACAAATATTAAGTTAAGTTGACTTAAGGGCCATGTATTGTTTTCTTCCGTGGAATGACACGGACAATGAGCATATTCATTCATACCTGGCTTTTGTCTCTTTAGCCAAACGCTGACCTCATGCATGCATCCTTGCTGATTCAAACGGATAAGAATTGCACTCATTACTCAAATAATAAAGGCCATATCATAATGTAAGGCTTATTTTATACCAAACAAAGTATCGCAGGTGTAGCAAGTATTAAAATATACTATAAGGAAATACCTTCCGTGAACATAAATCAATTTAGCTTTCAATAGGAAATGTATTTATAGTACCACTCCCACTATGTGCAGTAATTCAGTAATGGTTTATTTGTTTGATATCAGACTTTTACATATGTGTGAAACGCTATTTGAATAATCATAAGATATTGTATGTTACTATGGTGACATTTCATGCAAATAATTAACATGAAAAATACATTTTGTTTTTAAGGACAGATCAAGAATAAATGTGGTCAAACCAACAGAACACAGGACAGAGAAAACTGAGATTAGATGATGTGAAAAAGGAACGATGTGGTCAACTCGCAGCAAAAAATTTAAGTTTGAATCCTTGGTGGGCAGCCAAAGTCAGTTCTGTATTGAGCTTGTAAGTTCTCCCTATGTCCAGGGTGTTTTAACACATTTTCCCAGTACGAACTGTTAATGCCAAGAAACGGACAAAGTAAAATAAGAGTACCTATAACCCACTGATTTGAATTTTACAAACACGGTGTCATTTGTATGCCACAATGGTTTAAAACACCATGATTCCGGATATGAAAATCTACAAATATGCTTAAATAATTACCATTATGAGACCAATGGCAGACATTTACACAGAAACAGATTGTACTGACAAAAGCTCACAGTGGAAGTAACAAACTGCTTTGTACAAATGAAGGAAACATTGTCTTGCTTAATACTGTTCTTATGCTCTCCCTTACTAGCTTCGTTTTGTTTTTTAGACCTAGGATATTCATCTTTTCACTCAACGTTTCCTGTAGAACCATTCTCTTGATGGTTTAAGGAAACCGAGTGTTAGAAAAGGTTTCGAGGTCATTCGTTTATCTACAGGAAAAGCCTTATCCTAGTCAAGGTTGGGTACTCGACTACACCAGGAATGCTGGACCTTGGAAAGTGTTTGTTTCCACATGGTCCTAACATTAAACATATAACATTGTTCACAAATATTGGCAACTGTGGTGAACATGAACAAAACATGCAACAAAGTGCAACTATATGTATATGTTATAGATTGTACACTCACACCATAAACATATTATATATATATATATATATATATGAACATGTGTGCGTATAATAGTATAATATATAACAGTGTGTGTAATATATAATATGGAAAATCATTCAAACAAGGCTTTTTTTATTACAAAGTTCTTTGTTAATAATAAATTCACTCATTTTGTCGATGAGCAAAGGTTTTTATAAAACGACTTACACATATTAAATATTAAAAGAATATGGAATTAAACTTAGAATTTGAAATGTTTTACAGCTTCTTGGTTCTTTCGCCTGGAGTGCCATTGTATTTGTGGAAAAATACGGAATGAAGAACACTAAACCTTTTTTATATTTTTACATGAAGAATCTTTAAACTTTGAACAGTTCTCAGCCAACTCTTATTTCTCTTAGATTACAAACTGTAAATTATAAAAAATAAAAAAACATTACACATCTGAATACCTTAAAGTTTATCATATTCATAAGAAACTAAGGGATACTAAGAGTCTAAATGTTAAGGAAGTCTTCTTTACAAGTCAATAACATCAAATGGAGCGTGTCTGTAGTAAATTTGGGGGTTATTTGGATTTTGAAGCTAGACCAGCATTAAATCCTGAACGTTTCATTAGTGTTTAGTGAATCTTGCTGGTTCTCTGTGGTGAGGCAGGGCTTTGGTTCGAGTCTAAATGTTAAGGAAGACTTCTTTACAAGTCAATAACATCAAATGGAGCGTGTCTGTAGTTCATTTGGGGGTTATTTGAATTTTAAAGCGTTAAATCCTGAACGTTTCTTTAGTGTTTAGTGAATCTCGCTGGTTCTCTGTGGTGAGGCAGGGCTTTGGTTTGAGTCTAAATGTTAAGGAAGACTTCTTTACAAGTCAATAAAATCAAATGGAGCGTGTCTGTAGTTCATTTGGGGGTTATTTGAATTTTAAAGCTAGACCAGCGTTAAATCCTGAACGTTTCTTTAGTGTTTAGTGAATCTTGCTGGTTCTCTGTGGTGAGGCAGGGCTTTGGTTCGAGTCTAAATGTTAAGGAAGACTTCTTTACAAGTCAATAAAATCAAATGGAGTGTGTCTGTAGTAAATTTGGGGGTTATTTGGATTTTGAAGCTAGAACAGCGTTAAATCCTTAACGTTTCTTTAGTGTTTAGTGAATCTTGCTGGTTCTCTGTAGTGAGGCAGGGCTTTGGTTCGAGTCTAAATGTTAAGGAAGACTTCTTTACAAGTCAATAACATCAAATGGAGTGTGTCTGTAGTAAATTTGGGGGTTATTTGGATTTTAAAGCGTTAAATCCTTAACGTTTCTTTAGTGTTTAGTGAATCTTGCTGATTCTCTGTGGTGAGGCAGGGCTTTGGTTCGAGTCTAAATGTTAAGGAAGACTTCTTTACAAGTCAATAGCATCAAATGGAGCGTGTCTGTAGTAAATTTGGGGGTTATTTGGATTTTAAAGCGTTAAATCCTGAACGTTTCTTTAGTGTTTAGTGAATCTTGCTGGTTCTCTGTGGTGAGGCAGGGCTTTGGTTCGAGTCTAAATGTTAAGGAAGACTTCTTTACAAGTCAATAACATCAAATGGAGCGTGTCTGTAGTAAATTTGGGGGTTATTTGGATTTTAAAGCGTTAAATCCTTAACGTTTCTTTAGTGTTTAGTGAATCTTGCTGATTCTCTGTGGTGAGGCAGGGCTTTGGTTCGAGTCTAAATGTTAAGGAAGACTTCTTTACAAGTCAATAACATCAAATGGAGCGTGTCTGTAGTAAATTTAGGGGTTATTTGGATTTTGAAGCTAGAACAGCGTTAAATCCTTAACGTTTTTTTAGTGTTTAGTGAATCTCGCTGGTTCTCTGTGGTGAGGCAGGGCTTTGGTTCGAGGCCCGGGTTGCAGCTGTGACTCAGGTGCGATTCATCTCACACTCAGCCTCCGCAGCAGTCTGCGGTGCGGAAAGCCACGGCTCAGCTCCCAGAGCAAATTAACTCTATAAACACGACTCCCAGCTACATTCTGAGATCAGAATCGGATCCCGCGTTTTAAAACAGAGTGTGATGTGAAGTAGATCGAACAGATCGAGTTTACTCACGGGTCGATCGCTTCCTCCGTGTCCGAGCTCCGTGAAAATCCGCCTTTATTAAGAAGACCGAGGCTCCTGCTTGAGTTAATATAAACTACGGCTTCTCCTGTTCCAACAAAATCCAATCTAAACACACAGAGCAGAGCGAGACTAAAGGAATTACAAACAATCGACCAGACTAAACCAGTGGAAACAGTTTTCTATGGGTTGGTAAAGTTTGAGACGAGCTCTGCCTCTCTTAAAGCTACAGGCTGATTCATATCGCGGCGCTACGTCACTCTGCCGCTGGCGCCCACCACATGAGACCATAGATTGCTGTAATTGCTCAATAAACTTACACTGACAAATACCAAAAGTATTTCATGTTTCAAAAACTATTATTCCCTTGAACAAACAGCCTGAAATAGCTCATATAAAATAGACACACAAAAGTCCATCAGGTCAGTATGCCGGCTGTGTACAGAAATGATCATATACTGTATAAGACTGTATAAGACTGGTGGCACGGTGGCTTAGAGGTTAGCATGTTCTCCTCTCAGCTCTCAGATTCCCGGTTCGAATCCCCATCTGGGTGGAGTTTCCATGTTCTCCCCGTGTCTGTGTGGGTTTCCTCCGGGTTCTCCGGTTTCCTCCCACAGTCCAAAAACTTGGATCAAGTCAATTGAATTCTCAAAATTGCCCCCTATAGAGTGTGTGTGTGAGTGAGTGTGTGCCCAGCGATAGATTGGCGCCCTGTCCTGGGTCTATCTGCCCAGCATCCGAGATGTTCTCCCCTGGATGGGCATGGGGAACCCCACCGCGACCCTAATAGAGGATAAAGCGGGAGATAATGAATGAATGAATGAATGAAAATAGACACACAAAAGTCCATCAGGTCAGTATGCCGGCTGTGTACAGAAATGATCCAACTGTATAAGACTGGTGGCACGGTGGCTTAGTGGTTAGCATGTTCTCCTCTCAGCACTAGGGATTCCCGGTTCGAATCCCCATCTGGGCGAAGTTTCCATGTTCTCCCCTTGTCCGCGTGGGTTTCCTCCAGGTTCTCCGGTTTCCTCCCACAGTCCAAAAACATGGTTCAAGTCAATTGAGTTCTCAAAATTGCCCCATATAGAGTGTGTCTGTGTGAGTGAGTGTGTGCCCAGCGATAGATTGGCGCCGTGTCCTGGGTCTATCTGCCCAGCGCCCGAGATGTTCTCCCCCGGATGGGCATGGGGAACCCCACCGCGACCCTAATAGAGGATAAAGCGGAAGATAATGAAAGAATGAATGAAAATAGACACTCAAAAGTCCATCAGGTCAGTATGCCGGCTGTGTACAGAAATGATCCAACTGTATAAGACTGGCGGCACGGTGGTTTAGTGGTTAGCATGTTCACCTCTCAGCACTAGGGATTCCCGGTTCGAATCCCCATCTGGGTGGAGTTTCCATGTTCTCCCCGTGTCCGCGTGGGTTTCCTCCGTGTTCTCCGGTTTCCTCCCACAGTCCAAAAACATGGATCAAGTCAATTGAGTTCTCCAAATTGCCCCATATAGAGTGTGTATGTGTGTGTGAGTGTGTGCCCAGCGATGGATTGGCGCCCTGTCCTGGGTGTATCTGCCCAGCGCCCGAGACGTTCTCCCCTGGATGGGCATGGGGAACCCCCCCCGTGACCCTAATATAGGATAAAGCGGAAGATAATGGATGGATGTATAAGACTGTTCTGTATATGAGGGCGGCACGGTGGTTTAGTGGTTAGCACCTTTTCCTCTCAGCACTAGGGATTCCTGGTTCGAATCCCAATCTGGGTGGAATTTCCATGTTATCTCCGTGTCTGTGCGGGTTTCCTCCGGGTTCTCAGGTTTCCTCCCACAGTCCAAAAACATGGATCAAGTCAATTGAGTTCTCCAAATTGCCCCCTATAGAGTGTGTATGCGTGCGTGTCTGTGTGAGTGAGTGTGTGCCCAACGATAGATTGGCGCCCTGTCCTGGGTGTATCTGCCCAGCGCCCAAAATGTTCTCCCCTGGATGGGCATGGGGAACCACACTGCGATTTCATTCCACAGTCCAAAAAACATGGATCAATTCTCCAAATTGCGTGTAGAGTGTGTCTGTGTGAGTGAGTGTGTTCCCAGCGATAGATTGGCGCCCTGTCCTGGGTTTATTTGCCAAGTGCCCGAGACGAACCCCCCCCCCCCCCCCCCCCCCCCTAATAGAGGATAAAGTGGAAGCTAATGGATGGATGGATGGATGTTCTGTATATGAGAGAAGGGATTATGTAGCTAGATTAAAGCAGATACTCAATCTCGCTCCATCTGCTTATTCTTATCTCATTATTTTTGGCTTAATCCTCTACTAGTGTTGCAGGGAGGTTTCGCATGCCCATTCATGGGAGAAAGTTTAGTGCACTAGAAAGATACACGCAGGCACCAATCTATTGCTGGGCACACACTCACTCACACACACACTATATAGGGTCAATTTAGAATAGCAAATTTGCCTTGAATCCATGTTTTTGGACTGTGGTAGGAAACGGGAGAAACTCACGTGGAAAACATGGAAACTCTTCCCAGATCTGGATTCGAACCTGAATCCCCAGCGCTGAGAAGCAGACGTTCTAACCACTTAAGCACCACGCCATGTTATCTTGATCATATGTAGAAAAATGTATGAAAAACACAGCAATTATTCCATTTCTTGTTTCATTTAGGGTTTTATTCCACCAGCTTCACTGGCCATTTAGATGGACGTTAGAGATTGTGTTTCCTCTGCAGGTATTATTGAGGTGTTAAATTATTTTCAGCACATTAGTGACATTAATAGTATGTTAGTGTTTTAGTAGTATGAGTGACATGGTTGAACTAAGTATAATCCATCAACCAAAAATGGCCAGCCACCAACATCCTGTTGGCAGCATCCTGTGAGCATTAAAAAAGGATTAAGGGGATGACTAATAGAAACTGTGCCGCAAATGAGCTGCTGTTTCGTACATGTACAAGAGTGGACACAATGTTTAAATACACCCACAGCACTGTTGTTTATGATCCAGTCGTAACAGCACAGCTCAGACACATACAAAGTAACACCACCATGACAGTGCCACTGCAGTGCTGAGAATCATTCACCCCCAAATTACTATATATATATATATACAGTATATTTATAAATTCTTTTCCATTAGCTATATATAGTAATGTGTATCGCCACTGGTATGATGAGTAATTATTAAATGCATATATTTCTACAGCAGTGAATTTAATGTGAATGATGTAGTTTTCTAGGTTATGAAATGTACATAATGCTTTATGTTTAATCAAAGCATTCCAGCAGTTGTGTGAAGCAGAGTGAATGGGATGTTGAGTTGCTCTGTCACGACAATGTAGGCGTAGGAAGGTGGGAGTAAAAGTCAATTCTATGGAAGCTTCCAGATCTTTCACAGAACCAGCTATTCATGTCCTGTTGACACAAAGTAATGTTTTAATTTTTACTGTGTTCATGAGCTGGACACCATTCAGTAACTGGACTATGAAACGTAGATCAAACAGTTTCAAACAGTAGGAATACTTTTGACACAATGTGTGTGTAACCATCAGGGCATTAATACTACATTATTCACATATCCTCATTATAGTTATGGGGTGTACAAGGACCCAATCCTATTTGCTGGATAGGTCATTAGTCCATTATGGACAAACACATTTGCAAACTGTTGGGCAATTTAGTATCGCTAATTTACCTGATGTGCATGTTTAGGGCTGGTAGACAGAATTCCATGAGACATTCCTCACAAACATATGGAAAACAATACAGGGCATCAATACACTTTAAAGAATTTAAGACACAAGTCTTTATGCATCTTTGTCATAATGCATACAATTATATGCCGTATGATACCCTGACTTTGTTAAGAAGAATAACTATTCCAAAAACCTGGAGGCTGAGGGGGTAATTCTTTAGTGGGCCAAAATCCCATGTGAAGGGTCAGCTCATTTCCTCTCTATGGGCCTCAGTCCCACACACAGCTGCTAGTGCCATTGATCATGCATAACTTCCTCTTTGGACCCTGTCAAATTCATAATATTGGCCTCATTCAAAAGTCATATGAACAAGAAACAAGTATCATTTTTTCTTTTACAATTATTTTGAATTAAGATCATTTTACAATGTCACAATGCTATCAACAAAGTAAATATATATCACATGAATGGGGATGTTAATATATGTTACATAGCAAAAACAAATATAGAAGACCCATGTGGACATGGGGAGAACATCCACTCAGATCCGGATTCAAACCTGAAACCCCAGCGCTGAGAGGCAAACATACCAACCACTAAGCCATCATACCGCCTCATATAGCTACATAAACATACATACACATTGGTCCACATACACATATAAGCTGAAAATAGACTAACTTAAAAAAGAAAAAGTGTAAGCTTTAACTGAATGCAGGGGTAATAAAAAAATAGGTAAAGTAACTTATATAAAAAGTAATTATATAGGGAGAAGACCACGTAAATTAAAATTAGGGAAATGTGTATTCACTCTGTTAAATGTCTTTGAATTGTGAATGAATTTTTTGCCTAAATGTAATTCATTTCAGATGAAGGTACATATTCTAAAAGAGCTATAAACATACTATGGATGATTTGGCGGGAATTATTCCTTCACCTGTCCATCGCACGATAGAGCTGAATGAAGTTAAGGTGGTTAAACCTGACTGGGCTGCTGAGTAGCTTCAGTCATTATTGTTCTAATACGCCGTGATGGCTCAAACCACCCACTGCATTTTTCCACTGAGTAAGCTGCTTTGTAATCAGCAGCACCAATCAAGTTTTAAGGGTGGAGTGAATGACACTAGTCCTTTCACTTCATGGCACAATTAGATCAGGAAGCCCTTGACATGGCAAGAAAAATTGAATTTTAACCATCACATTAGAAGATACAAACAGATCATAAAGAACGAATGATCTTCAGCTTCTACAAGTCCAAACCTCAGACACAAACACGGGGCAATAATAATAAATCACTAAATATGAATAACCTTTATTATTTATTTATTTTTTTTAATTATATGGCTAGCAATGTACTTAAATACCAGTTGTAAAATACACAAATCAATAATGTTTAAGTATTAATAAACTTTGGATACAGTTAAATCTTTAGAGAGACTGTTAATTTATTGGTACAAAACATTAAGACAACATAATAAAGTTTACCCTTAAGGCATTTTCCCAGGACGCCAGGGAATGTCAAAGACATTGTCATATGTGGGCAAGGAAGTAGCATAGAAAAAAGTGATTTAAAACAAGTGACTTCATGGTTAATAGCCACTATATAAGGCCAGGTAGGTGGGGACCTGGAAAAGAAAGGCACAATTAAGACCGTTTGTCTAGGATATAGAAAAAGAAGGATGGGCAACTCAACTAACCATGGTTTCAGGCTAGAGAAATGGCATCAGGTTTGCACAGTCAGCAGGGTTTCTTCCACAGTGGATTTTGAGGCAAAAGGCAAGACCATCAAATTGTTTTTACTTTTCTGAACAGAATATAGTCAGATTTCATCTGTTTTATCTAGGTTATGTAAAATATGGATATAGTGATTCTTTTGTCAATCTTTTACAGTTGTTTTTCTTCTGCATAAATTTTAACAAAAGATTTACCAGATTTCTAAAAGTAGATAAAAAAAACTAAATCACACAAACAAAACTTTTTTATTTCAAATTAAGTAAAATATTCATTATTAAATATCACAGTGGAAATTTATTCAGTGATATTTAAGTGTAATTTTAGCCTATACAGCTCAGTTATGTGGGAAAGTTTCCTTACATTATTTGCTTGCATTTTTTGCACGTGTTGCAAATAAGTTAATTTAAAACTATAAAATGTCTGAATATAAAAGAAGAGTCTTTTAACTCTGCCATTTAAAAAAAAAATTTTTTAGTGAAAACCAAAATAAAATCACCAGGACAAGCAGCAAATGAGGCTAAAAATCAACAATGCCAACCTGAGGACTGATGGCTCCAGTCAACCCTGGCTTCTTGTTTAAGTAGCCTGACTCATGTACCATAGCATACAAATACTCAAGACCCACAGTGTGATCAAGTTCAAGTTTCAAGTTTCAAGTTTATTTTTCATTTGTACTACATGTTGGGACATCATGACAAGATGAGTCTACTTAGAAAAATTCTCAAATTCTACATAATCAAATTGTAATTTTTGTTATCAGCTCTTGGGTTTCTGGTTTATCCTGTCATTATTCTACAGAACATTTATTCATCAGTTTTTTCATTTATAGTTTTATTTACTGTTAATGTGAAGAAGACTTGTCAAATCTTATTTTCAGATTAGTAAGCATTAATTAATAGTTTTTTTTAATTAGGTAATCTATAACTAATAAAAAAATGCAAGCAAAGCAGAGTGCTGGTGTGTGAAAGTAATTACTGTATGTTTTCATTCATTGGTCATTGGCAGGAGTTTGTTTTGGAGATGAGCTGCCTCCTCTCTTCCATACACCTCATGGCCTACATCCGGTGACTCATGTTCACTTGGATAGGCGTGTTTTACAATATTTTTTTCTGTGGTAAAATTTTTATTGGTCAAGATTAGAGTCAATATATACTTTCAGCATAAATCAACTGACTGAAGATCAAAAACTACAGTTTTAGAGTTTTAAATCAACAATATAAGGCTTACATAAGGCTAAATTTAAGTCCTCAATTAAGTTGAACCTACTTCATTTTTATCATAAGGAAGGGCCGGGTGCAATTATCTGCAATTATATCAAAGTCCCAAAAAAATGGACATACTGCACCTTCATTATAAAAGAGTTTTCTGTTTAGCTGACACACCTGTAATTGGTTGCACATGAGTTTTTTTTTCTGCCCTACCTTTCATTCTCATAAAATGTAATCTGAACAAAATAGAAAAAACTACCGGAATCATTTACAGATGAATTTTTTATTGCAATGCAAACTAATTTCCAGGAAGTATATTTGGTTACTTACTAAATAAAACAAGTTCATAAATGATCTTGATAAATTACACAACGAAGACAAAAACAATTACTAGATGTCCTACATCATCACTAAATACACCTATCCTGTTCCTTACAGTCATATAAGAACTATGCACTCTGAAGTGTGTCAGTGGAGAATGCAGGTGCGGTGACATCTGCCAAATGAATGCTTATAAATGCAAGTGGGATATTAACTGATCTCTTACGTGTGAAGGTATTGTTAATGTAGAAAGACCAAAAAGGTATGAGCCTAAAAACATAAAAATACAACAAAGGAAATGTAACTGCTCAAAAAAATCATTAATGTAAAAAGAGACTATGAAAGGCAATTTAACAACAGACTAAAATAAGCAACACTGTTGGTTAGACCTCTGATCTTCTAACCAGAATATACCAAGCAATTTATACCGAGCATTGTAAGCAATGGCTTTAGAGGTTTCTTTAGAGGCTTCTTGCAGATGCTGAATGTCTCAGCATTATGGACAGAGTTGGGAAGATCACTCCACCATTTAGCGTGGTAAATGACATCACAAGCCGTGAGCAGTGAGCTAACAGCAGCAGTGAGTAATCAGAATGTGGGTATAAACAAAAGACACAATCAGTAGACTAAGTGAATGTGTAGGACATTAAGGGTGTAGACGTTCAGACAGAGGCAGGTGACAGGCCATGAAAAGATTTGCATGTTAACAGAAGGACTTTCAACTGATTACTGGAGCTGAACAGGTAACCAATCACAGTCACTGATGAAGAATTAAGGTGTGTGCAGTTTGCTCAAAGGCCATTAGCAGCAGAGTTATAAACATACTGAAAAGCACTTATTACGAATAGGAATTTATTTATTTTGTTAAAGCAAATAAAAAGGGAATTGTAGTTAACAAAATGTGATGAAATAAATGCATGAACAAAAAATTTATTATTTGAATCAGAATATAAGGTGCAAGCTATGGATATTCAAAGATATGGCTCAGATCACAAATGCAGTATATGATGGCAGAGAAGCAATCGTGTTGGTTGTCACCTATATTGGTGTGTCATCGTTTTAAAAGTGGAACTAAGACCACTGTAGATGTTCTGTAAATTCTGTCCTTCAGCCTCACTTTAAAATGTTCCACTACATTTTGGACAAATGTAACACGCTAAATTACCAAGATAATTACTAAATTATCGTCTTGGATGAGGGTCATCTGTTATATTTTTCTACAGCAGGTTCCGATAATGGGCGGCACGGTGGTTTAGTGGTTAGCACGTTCGCCTCTCAGCACTAGGGATTCCCGGTTCGAATCCCCATCTGGGTGGAGTTTCCATGTTCTCCCCATGGGTTTCCTCCGGATTCTCCTGTTTCCTCCCACAGTACAAAAACATGGATCAAGTCAATTGAGTTCTCCAAATTGCCCCATATAGAGTGTGTATGCGTGTGTGTCTGTGTGAGTGAGTGTGTGCCCAGCTTTAGATTGGTGCCCTGTCCTGGGTGTATCTGCCCAGCGCCCGAAATGTTCTCACCTGGATGGGCATGGGGAACCCCACCGCGACCCTAATATAGGATAAAGCGGAAGAAAATGAATTAGTGAATGAATGAATGAAAGGTTCCGATAATTAGTTGTTATTTAGAGAAAATTAGTTGTTATTGCAACATTTTCTGAGTTATAATGAACTAAAAAAATAAAGGATAAATAACAGTATACAGACAACAGTATACTAAATACCACGCAGTGTGGTTAACAAAGCAGTTAAGTGTTTAATAGTTTAATGTTTTTGAGAAAAAAAAACAAGATACTTTGTGTGAAGTGTGTATGTTCTGCCCGTGTCTCTGAGGGGTTCTCTGGTTTCCTTCACAGTCCAAAATCACGCAAGAAGTTAAATTGACAATACGGTACTTAAAATGTCCCTAGGTGTGAATGTGTGAGAGAATTAGTCTGTCTGATTGTGTGCCCTGTGATGGACTGGTGACCTGTCCATGCTGTGTCACCCCACGAGGAATAGGCTTCAGCAAGTTGTAGACCTTAATCAAGATATAAAGTTTAGATAATAAGCGATTGAATAATTGAGGGCGGCACGGTGGCTTAGTGGTTAGCACGTTCGCCTCTCAGCGCTAGGGATTCCCGGTTCGAATACCCATCTGGGTGGAGTTTCCATGTTCTCCCCGTGTCTGCGTGGGTTTCCTCCGGGTTCTCCGGTTTGCTCCCACAGTCCAAAAACATGGATAAAGTTAATTGAATTCTCAAAATTGCCCCATATAGAGTGTGTCTGTGTGAGTGAGTGTGTGCCCAGCGATGGATTGGCGCCCTGTCCTGGGTCTATCTGCCCAGCGCCCGAGACGCTCTCCCCTGGATGGGCATGGGGAACCCCACCGCGACCCTAATAGAGGATAAAGTGGGAGATAATGAATGAATGAATAATTGAGTGCACATTACTGAGGTGTGAGCAGTAAATTTAATGAATTGCCACAGTGAAGTTTAAAGGTAAAAGCATCATTGACAATAAAAATGGATTTATAAAACATACAGCAAAAGGTTAGTGTCTAATTAATCTAGATGTCTATCTGTAGATTAGTTCTAAATCAAACAGAAAACTAGCAAAGGATTTTATAGAACAAGATTGACCCCTCTGGGCAATAATATGTTATGGCGACCTAAAAACTATGACAGATTTGTTTTTTTGTTTTTCCACACAAAGCACCATCAGCATTACTCTCATTGCAAATTGGCCTTTTTCAGAAATTAGCACCTTCATTCTTTACTGTGCATAACATTTCAACTGTGTAATTAATGAGGTAATATTAAAATGATTCACATTTTACATAAATGGCTTTATGTTGCAGTATTAAATACTTTTCTCACAGTATGCATTACATAAAAGAACAATTATTGTTGTTTCTCAATGCTGATAAGTAAATAATTAATTATTAATTAGTCCTAAATTAGATTTAAGAAGAGAAAATAGTGTTTAAAATGTAAAAAGAGATTATGCCATATGTAAAGTCACAGAGTATCCCGAATTCTTCCTTTTTTTTTTTCCTAAAGGAAGTGATTTAAAATTGCTTCCGGTTTTCACCTGCTAGTCACAATCAGTAGCACAATACACAACTCTGTTCTCAAGACGGGCGCGTTCAGCCTCAAACACGAGCCTATGACTCGCCAAAGTTTCCATTGGTCCAGACAGGACAAGCTGCGGGTTTCCACTCTACAGTATAAAAAAAAACAAAAAAAACAGATGTACAGCAAACATTCATGTAATGGCTCCACTAATCAGGTGATTTAAAAATATATATATTTTAAGATGAGGCTACAGGGCAGCACGGTGGCTTAGTGGTTAGCACGTTCGCCTCTCAGCGCTAGGGATTCCCGGTTCGAATCCCCATCTGGGTGGAGTTTCCATGTTCCTCCCGTGTCTGTGTGGGTTTCCTCTGGGTTCTCCGGTTTCCTCCCAACTCAACTGAGTTCTCAAAATTGCCCCATATAGAGTGTGTATGTGTGAGTGAGTGTGTGCCCAGCGATAGGCACCCTGTCCTGGGTGTATCTGCCCAGCGCCCGAGACGTTCTGCCCTGGATGGGCATGGGGAACCCCCCCTCGACCCTAATAGAGGATAAAGCAGGAGATAATGGATGGATGTATAAGACTGTTCTGTATATGAGGGCGGCACGGTGGCTTAGTGGTTAGCATGTTCGCCTCTCAGCACTAGGGATTCCTGGTTCGAATCCCAATCTGGGTGGAGTTTCCATGTTCTCTCCGTGTCCGCGTGGTTCTCCGGTTTCCTCCCACAGTCCAAAAACATGGATCAAGTCAATTGAGTTCTCCAAATTGCCCCATATAGAGTGTGTATGCGTGCGTGTCTGTGTGAGTGAGTGTGTGTCCAGCGATAGATTGGCGCCCTGTCCTGGGTGTATCTGCCCAGCGCCTGAAATGTTCTCCCCTGGATGGGCATGGGGAACCCCACCGCGGTTTCATCCCACAGTCCAAAAAACATGGATCAATTCTCCAAATTGCCCCATATAGAGTGTGTATGCGTGCGTGTCTGTCTGTGCGAGTGTGTGCCCAGCGATAGATTGGCGCCCTGTCCTGGGTGTATCTGCCCAGCGCCCGAAATGTTCTCCCCTGGATGGGCATGGGGAACCCCCCCGCGACCCTAATAGAGGATAAAGCGGAAGATAATAGATGGATGGAATATGAGGCTACATGGTGGCTTAGTGGTTAGAACGTTTGAATCCTAATCTGGGTGGAGTTTCCATGTTCTTCTCGTGTCATGTGGGTTTTCTTCAGGTAATCTGGTTTCATCGTACAGTCTAAAAACCTGGATTCAAGGTAAATTGGCTGCTCTTAATTGCCCCATATAGTGTATGTGTGTGTTTCTGTGTGAGTGAGTGTATACCCAGTGACGGTGGGTGTATCTCCCACATGCCCGAAGCGTTCTCGTCTGGATGGGCAGGGGGAACCCCCTACCCCACACAACCCTAGTCATTAGTATAGGATTAAGTGGAAGATAATTAGATAAGAATTAGATAAGAAAAATAAAACACATTATCTGATGTGATAACGATAACTAACCTCAACAGCTGAAATGAAGGCCTCAATGAGGTGATAATCTGCAACTCCATGACTACTAATAAATTTTTCAGGCACATGCGATATGTTCACGGTGTGCTTTGAACATGTTTGAGTTAGGAAGTCAAATACTTTAATTTTACACCCATCATAGGACAGCTCCCCCTGTGGAGTAAATATGAAAGTGAAATTAACTTAAAAACAACAAATTAGGACTACAATCTTTGGAACTGTTAAATGATAGTCATGTGATAAATGATAGCTTACTCTGGTGCCATGGATGCTTGTTTTTCGTTGGCAAATCTCTTCTGTGAATGCTACCATGGTAAAGGAAGCAGTAAGCCCGCCTTCAAATTCCATATTAACAACCTAACATAACAGGAATTGAAAATGATTTCCCTTGACGTTATGACTATAGATTTCAAAGATAAAAGTGTAGTATGTTGACCTGATTTGAGCACACATCATTGTCACATTCATACACACAGCGGCCATATGGACCTGTTTTCAAAGCCTCAGTCACAGATTCTATATCAGGAAGAGAATTTGAGCACACAACAGACACTGGCCATCGCACCCAGCCCTGAAACACAAAGTAGCATTTAAAAAGAAATACAGTCACAAAATGGTCAAGACAATGGATGGACACCCATACAGGTCTGAGCAGCGATTTAAAATCCTTCTTTTATTGTTTTTTCCCCTATGCACAAATCAAGACTAGTAAAACATGGTGGGAGAAAAAGAATGTGAAGAAACGACAATGTGTGTTTGGAAAATCTGATCTCAACCTCACCACACACCTTTATTTTAACTAGAAAACCTTGGAAGAGTGGAGACCATAATAGTTCACTGGAAAGGTGTGTAGGGGGCAGTGTATTATTGTACATGTTTAAACAGCATGTGTGGTAATGAGGTATCCACATACTCTTAGTCATCTAGTGTACACTCCTGGATTTAAAAAAAAGCCAAACCCATGATTGCAAAATATGTAACATATTAAAATAGGTCTTTTTTTTTTTTTTTTTTTTTTTTTTTTTTTTTTTTTTTTTTAATAACATTGACATGGGTGGCACGGTGGCTTAGTGGTTAGCACGTTCGCCTCTCAGCGCTAGGGATTCCCGGTTCAAATCCCCATCTGGGTGGAGTTTCCATGTTCTCCCCGTGTCCGTGTGGGTTTCCTCTGGGTTTCCTCCCACAGTCCAAAAACATGGATCAAGTCAATTGAGTTCTCCAAATTGCCCCATATAGAGTGTGTATGCGTGCGTGTCTGTGTGAGTGAGTGTGTGCCCAGCGATAGATTGCCGCCCTGTTCTGGGTGTATCTGCCCAGCGCCCGAAATGTTCTCCCCTGGATGGGCATGGGGAACCCCCCCGCGACCCTAATATAGGACAAAGCGGAAGATAATGGATGAATGAACATTGACGTTTTTTTTCCTTTGATGTCTTTAAATATGGGTAAACACTCAGTAGATTTTGAAATAACTACTAATTTCGTTATTACCACTCAATTACTACTAATTACTTATTGATTATTTAAAAAAATGAATTAACTAAAAGGGTTAAGGCCCATTTTACCTTCTTAACTCTGTCCAGATAAATCTTGTTGGCTGAGTAGGGACAAGTGTTCTCAACAGAACAGTCCAAGCAACGATTTGCTGCCCCTGGTGGCTGAATACAGGCTTATTCTTAATCAAGGGTATTGTTTTTGTATTGGTGTTTTTTTAGTCATTTCATCACAAACCTTGTTTTCTTTTCGGAAATGGCTCAGGGATCCGAATGATGAAACCTTTAAACATCTAAAAATGAATGAAAATCACAAATGTGTTAAATAAAACTAAGACTTCTTCTAATTTCTATAAATTCTTTTTTATGAATAAGCAAATACAATGTGAAACTGCACACCTGCGTCCTCCGGCCCAGTGACGAATCAGGTCTAAATCATGACAGGATTTGCCTAACAGAGAAAAACAGCTTTCTGTCTTATTTCTCCAGTTTCCTCTAACAAATGAGTGCGCAAAGTGATAGAAGCCAACCTAGCAAACATAGAGTGATTATGTACACAAACTGTAGAAACTAGTACCATTTTAATTAAACAGAAAGCAGATCTTACTGGTTCAAAGTGCTGGATATGAATAACATCACCTATTGCACCACTGTCAATCAGGACCTGAAAGATTTGTGTTCAGTTTCACACATTAAAACCAGGTACCGAAAAATAATAAAACATGAAAACAAAATGTACACAGTGTATTTACTTTTATTTTGCTAATAAGAGGGTCGTATCGAAGAACATGGCACACTATTAGTATCACACCACTCTGAACGCAAGTGTTAGCAATCTCTTTGCAGTCCTCTAATGTCACCTGCAAAATAATAAATAAAAAAGAAGTACCATAAACATTTAAGTTTTTACATTGTGTATGATCATATTAAATCATTAAGTACTTTTACACCTCTTTACCATGATTCATTCACAATAATACACAAGCTCAAGTGACAAATTGGTTTTATAAGATGATAATAAATAGACTATTATTTAAAAAACAAGGTTTAATTTATAAATGTTTACTTAAAACAAAATTACTAATAAACTGGTTACTGTAATGTAATATTATCTGGTTTTTAAAGTTAACATTGATTGCTAAGAAACACGTTACCAGCTTATTGCTCATAAGGAATCAGCTCACTGTTTATATTAATCTATATTTCTATATATTTCTATCTAATCTATATTTTATGATACATGATTTTAAATAATGTAATGTACATCACGCATTGCTACGAATGTGAAGCGCTCAGAGGTGTGCATTATTGTCGATGGCTCAGCCAATAAGGTCCAGAACCACCCATTTTACCAGGTGTAGATGTAATTTGATCGTTATAATATTTCTTTTTACTGTGCTATTGCAAAACAACTGAAACAAAATTAACTTGCCATATTCTTGATCCATTATCCTTAAAAACAAGTTTCATCCCGAGAATGAAGGTGTTGTATGTGTGAGCTTACTTACAGCCATTGGTTTCTCCAGGAGAATATGGTATCCCATTTTTGCTAAAATAACTGCAGGTTCCTGTCAACATTAATAACAACATTCAACACTGACTGATTTAGACAATGTGGATTGTAATCCTAGAGAATTAATCCACATCAACAAGCAACAAATTATGTAACCTTCATCAATGTAACATTTGACATCAAAGAGCTACATGAAATACAGCTTCCATTTGCCTAAAGAATGTGTCTCATCTTTCTGGTTTTAAACCAGTTTCCACAGCTTTCAATAAATATGTAGAAGAAATAAAATTGACTGATTGAGGCTAAATATTAAAAAGATCTCTGTGTAAGGCAAATGCTTGACCAAACTGTCCAAGTTCATTGCTATTTATTAGATATGCTGTTTAATATATCATGAATATATTGAAAGTGAGATTGGGACAAATCCAATAAAATGAAAAACAATAATGAAGTAAAAAAAAACAAAAAGTGTTCAATGCTAATAAATTATTTTGGAAGAAAGATTATCATTTTTAAAAAATGCATGATGTTAGAGTTTACCAACCTTATGAAGCCGATCAGGAGTGCAAATAAATACAGCATCGGCAAACTTCTCCCTCTCTGTCAAACAAAGCCAATCTACAAAAATACCAGTTGGCAATAAGTTCTTAATAAATTTAAATCATAAATTGTTCTATATAATAATTAGTATTACCATCAAATACATTTTCATCAGCAATTTTATGAGACTCTTGGAGCTTTTTTCTTGCAAAGCATCTTGGATCGGCAACTCCGACTATCTATGATGGGGGCAGAATTTATAATTCCACTTTTACCAACAAAAAATAAGATTATTATTAGAATTATTTAATTAATAGATCACTTAATAGTGATCAATACACCACAAAACCAGAATAATTTACGACATACTTGCAAACGATCAGGGTGTAATGAAGCATAGTCAGAGTACGTCTCACCGCGGCTCCCTGCTCCAACCACAATAATTTTAACTGGTGATGGCATGTTAACACAAGCCTACAGCGTAAAGATTAAGGATATTAGGAAGCAGATACAAAAACATTTTGCAGATAATATTAGTCATATGTCTCACTTCTGCCTTTGGTTTTACATCTGGATAATGACATATGTTAGGGTCATAAATGTAATGCATTTTGGTAAAAAATGTATGCATATATCAAACATTTAAAATATTATTTTAAACATTTTTTATTATTATTGTTATTATTAATATAGTTATTGATTTAAACTTAACTAATAGAAGAGAATGAAAATTTTAAATGATTGAATGATTAAAACTATTAAATGGATTTTAGGAGAACACTAACAACTAATTATTTTATTTTTTAGTATATGTATTATTATGATGGTCTAACATGTATGTAGACCTGAAATCTACCAAAGTGTTTGCTTTATCTAAAAGATACCACGGATTGTTGATTAACTCAATAGTTAAATCATTTTAAAGCAGGAAATAATTCCAAAGCAGGTCTGGGAAAGACTGTATTGACAGGAGGTATGGTTAATTATTGTTTGTTACAAAATGATAAACCCAGCTCTATGAAATATTTTTTAGACATTTCTCAAATTATCTTTTTTTTAGATAATAATTAATTTGACAAGAAAATATATTAATAGTTTTAACTTTTTTAAGAACGCTGGAGTCAACTTACTTTGAGTATGAACATGAGATGAACAACAAATTAAACTATATAACAATTAATGTTGGGTAGATCAGTTAAATTCAATAATAATACCCCAGATGAACAGTACTTGTTTTGTAAAATCTTTGGACAAAGATTTAAGAACTTGTTTACTACCTCATAAGTAGTAATTCTCTAGCAATTGATTAACCATTTTCAGTATGGTCTGGTTTATTATTAAGCTTTTAAAAAAATGAATTCAAGTGTTCAGTTTATTTTTCTTTCAAACTACTAACAGCATAGTTATTACAGCATATGTATGTTTTTTATAATACAATAATTTATCAATGTTTGTATTACAACAATCTTAATATCTGACATCATCAGAATCAGAATGACAAATGCTATTTAAAATAAAATGATATCAAGTTTTTCTAAATGACATTAGCCTGTTACTGATTTTTATCATCAGGAGGAAGTGTATCTGTAAGAAACTGTGGCATTTTTTTTTAAAACCAAAAAAGCATTTGTCAGCATTTCATGACTACAGCAAAAGAACAATCATTTACCAATATTTCAGTTGTTGTGAACAGTTGGTAAAACAGTGGTTATCTGCTGTAACATTAGTGGTTTATTAATAATAACACTTCTGATCATTTTTAGGGGTGTATTATTTTACACAGTGTATGAATAAACTTCACCCCAAATTTAATGCTGGATCTTTGGTATATTTGCTGCAACACAGTCTACAATTTTTACTTAATATGCATATATTAAATATACGTCCCTAAATAATGTTTATTCATTCATTATCTCCCGCTTTATCCTCTATTAGGGTCGCGTTGGGGTTCCCCATGCCCATCCAGGGGAGAACGTCTCAGGCGCTGGGCAGATAGACCCAGGACAGGGCGCCAATCCATCGCTGGGCACACACTCACTCACTCTATATGGGACAATTTTTGAGAATTCAATTGACTTGATCCATGTTTTTGGACTGTGGGAGGAAACCGGAGAACCCGGAGGAAACCCACGCGGACACGGGGAGAACATGGAAACTCCACCCAGATGGGGATTCGAACCGGGAATCCCTAGCGCTGAGAGCGAACGTGCTAACCACTAAGCCACCGTGCCGCCCTAAATAATGTTACTTTCTTGAAATAGATGAAATTCAGCAGAACTTGACATGATGCATATAATACAGATCCGACAGGTACATTAAAACCGCAAAGACAAAGAATGACGAACACAATGCAACATTAAAACAAATAAAGTTAACGTGTCTGACAGATGCAGCTGTTTGTGTAACAGCATGAGAGAGATGAGAGAGAGAGAGAGAGAGAGAGAGAGAGAGAGAGAGAGAGAGAGAGAGAGAGAGAGACCGGTGAGAAATGATGACCTACCGCTTCACACAGCACAGCGATCTGCTCTCTCTCACACTTCCTTATTTACGTCTGAGTCGCACGTGACACAAAACAAAGAACATACAGAACCAGTCAAAAATTTGGAAACGCCCCACTTTACAATGTATTATTCATTGCATCAGTCCTGCTTACCGTAAAGATGGACTTTGTAGTTTTACAATTCCGGACTGTAGTCCATCTGTTTGTGTTCTACACTACATACTGTCTTAGCTCCCTTTACTCTGTTAACAACTCCCCAGTAAGGAAAGTAGCTATTGGCTGTCCTAATAGTCACTAAGGACGTCATCATCTAGTTTGCATAATAGTCTATTTGCGTGTTTATGAAATAAACATTATGGGACGAAAAATAAGCAAAAATATAAAAATAAAATAAAAATATAAAAAATATAAGAATATAAAAATAAATATAAAAAATATGTATAACTACATTTATTTATTTAGCAGGTGCTAAATATATTCACGGCGGCACGGTGGCTTAGTGGTTAGCACGTTCGCCTCTCAGCCCTAGGGATTCCCGGTTCGAATCCCCATCTGGGTGGAGTTTCCATGTTCTCCCCGTGTCCGCGTGGGTTTCCTCCGGGTTCTCCGGTTTCCTCCCACAGTCCAAAAACATGGATCAAGTTAATTGAGTTCTCAAAATTGCCCCATATAGAGTGTGTTTGTGTGAGTGAGTGTGTGCCCAGCGATGGATTGGCGCCCTGTCCTGGGTCTATCTGCCCAGCGCCCGAGACGTTCTCCCCTGGATGGGCATGGGGAACCCCACCGCAACCCTAATAGAGGATAAAGCGGGAGATAATGAATGAATGAATGAATAAATATATTCAAGGAGACTTACAAATGAGAACATCACAAGTCAGTAGTTGCTGACTACAAATAACTACAAATGAGCTCTTAATAAATGAACTTCGTCTGTTGATTTTTTTATAAAATTTTTAATTTTTAAAAATTATTTTTTTTTGCTTTTGAAATAAGCTTTCGTCATAACTAGCTAGATGTTTAGATTTTCACGAAGAGGCTCACACATGTGTGTTCACTTAAGAGTTTCCAAAAGTCTCGAATAACTCCAGAAAAGTAGCTGGAGTTCTTGCTCGTCGCTTAAAGAAAATCGATAGAGGGTCTGAGAAGTCTCTAAATATAGTGATCAATTTGCTAAGTTGGTAACAGTGCGGCAGCACGGTGGCTTAGTGGTTAGCACGTTCGCCTCTCAGCACTAGGGATTCCCGGTTTGAATCCCCATCTGGGTGGAGTTTCCATGTTCTCCCCGTGTCTGCGTGGGTTTCCTCCGAGTTCTCCGGTTTCCTCCCACAGTCCAAAAACATGGATCAAGTCAATTGAGTTCTCAAAAAAAAATTGCCGCATATAGAGTGTGTATGAGTGTGTGTCTGTGGGAGTGAGTGTGTGTCCAGCGATAGATTGGCGCCCTGTCCTGGGTGTATCTGCCCAGCGCCCGAAACGTTCTCCCCTGGATGGGCATGGGGAACCCCCCGCGACCCTAATATAGGATAAAGTGAAAGATAATGAATGAATGAATGAATGAATGAATGGTAACAGTGCCCCTTTACTCTGTTCTCTAATAGTTGGGACCCCACTAGTAGCACCACGAGCAGGTATTATTTGGTTGGTGCATTATTCCTATCCCAGCAGTGTCACTAAGGTGTTTAAATGAAACTCCAGCAGCACTGCTGCACTAAACCCCCTCACCACATAGAACTGACAATAAACAATACACCACCAAATTCTTGGTTTTGTGATGGTCCTGACCAATAAAGAACAGACAACCAACCTGTACTAACAAAAAAAAAAAAAAAAAAAAAAAAAAAAAAAAAAAAAAAAAAAAACAGCTGTTTTATAGTCTATAATTGTAAAACTATAAAGTCCATCTATATGGTAATTGGAGAAAATGAACAATGGAGCAATAAGGAGGTGTCTTCAAACTTTTGACTGGAACTGTACTTAATCAAGGTGATCAACCATCAATTAAAAGCTAAAGTAATGGTGGACAAATGGACAAAGGACAAAGTGATGCCTATAAAATCATAATATGTCAAAGTGAATGTACTTTACACAATGAAAAAACGACAAAAATACGATATTCCATTAAAATGATAACAAATTTATTTCCCATTTTATTATTTTCATGTTTCACATGTTACACTTGGGCGCTTGTAAAGGTGTCCAGGCAGCTTGCCCGTTTGTAATGAAAAGTCGGCTTCAAAAATGTATTTATAAGTAACGACATATAACAATGGCGTTTAGAGCATGGCGTTTTTGCATAACCGATTGGGATTTGACATTTAATTATGAAAGAAACAGCCTTATAATAAGAATTTAGCAGCGTTGCTTTGTGGACAAACTTGTCATGCTTCTGGTTCCGTCCCAAATAGCGCAATATTCACTATGTAGTGATTTATTATTAATGTTGTAGTTATGACTAAAACTGCAAATGAGATGCAGTTTTCTAGTAAATTGGCACAAAATATATGAATATAGATATGTAACAAACAAACACGAGAATTTTTTTTGCTACAACCTGTTAAGACAAATTTTAGGGATAGTGCGTATGGCAACATTCGAAACACCGCCTTTGACTCTATCGGGTTCTGAGGTAATTGTGGGAGTCGATTCTCTGCAGCAATGGCTTGGTTGTTAGCGAGGCTACCGCTTTCTCTGTATTTCTTATCTTTTGCAGCGGCAGTGTTCGAAGACCAAGTCGGTAAATTCGACTGGTAAGAATATTGTTTTGTTTTTCGTGTCATGTATTTTTCATTTGCAAGTGCGTTTTGTATAAGAGTATTAAAATGACCGCTTGTTCAGCTAGCCGCTTGGCTAATAGCTGGTAGACTGTTTCGACTCATCACACCCGTTTTCTGTAATTCCGCCTCCTGCGCTTCGAGCGACTTTTATGTTCAGAGTGCAGCGCCGATTGGACGATTTCACTGTCGCTTCAATTGCCTACCAATCAAGAAGACGGAGGCGGGTTACATTGAAAACGGGTCTGAAAACAAATGTCATGAATGGCAATGAAAACTACACCTGTTAGATGTTTTACTGTTTCCTTTATAAGGCGTTTTTTTCTGAAATTATTATTAATGGGTAACAAACGTGCAGTCCTAAAACACTTAAAAACCGCAGTCTTGTTTACGTATTTACTTTTTCTTTTTAATGTAGTTTAATGTTAAAAATAATCAAGTAAATAGTTGCGATTAAAACCACAATGTTAAAAAATGTTTGGCTCAGTTTACACATCTGTTGCAATGGGACAATGTAAATACCTAAATTTAGTGAGTAATTGGTGTATAATAATGAACCTGTCAGCCAACCAGCCTCATTATTACAGAAACGAGTTACAATTACCATATAAATGCAATTACTGTTACAGACTGTATGATATTTGTTTTATTATACACATTTTCCATCCATCCATCCATCCATTATCTTCCTCTTTAGCCTATATTTGGGTCGTGGGGGGGTTCCCCATGCCCATCCAGGGGAAAATGTTTCGGGCACTGGGCAGATGCACCCAGGACAGGGTGCCAATCTATTGCGGGGCACACACTCACACACAAACACATTCTATATGGGGCAATTTGGATAATTCAATTGACTTAATCCATGTTTTTGGACTTTGGGAGGAAACCGGAGAACCCGGAGGAAACCCAGACGGACACGGGGAGAACATGAAAACTCCACCCAGATGGGGATTCGAACCGGGAATCCCTAGTGCTGAGAGGCGAACGTGCTAACCACTAAGCCACCCCTATATACAATTAAGTCTTTTTAATGCTTTTGTTTATATATAAGGACCCATATAATACCACCATACAGTAGATATTATTTGAGTGGTAGAAAAAGTGACATTGACATGGTGGTGGTGTGTACATGTGTTGCACTGGAAACTGCCTTTTGTAAACAAAAAAGGCAGTTATTTTACGAATAAAAGTTATATAATGTGTATTTTATTTTGGATTTAATTATTGCTAGTATTAACATCCCTGTGTTGGTGACTGAAAACTGCCTTTTTTCAGTAAGTGGAACTGAAAAATTCATTATCTCCCGTTATTTTCTGATAAAAGTTATATTCCCCAATCCTGTATTTCGGGCGCTGGGCAGATACACCCAGGACAGGGCGCCAATCCATCGCTGGGCATTCACTCACACAGACACACTATATATGGGGCTAGTTTATTTCAATTGACTTATCCACATAGGAAACCCTGACCGTTAGAAAACCCAGAGTAAACGGGGAGAACATGGAAACTCCACAGTATGTACGAACTGGGAGTCCCTACAAACGTCCTATCCTTACAGTGCCGTGGAACTGATACAATAAACAATAAATAAGGAGCAAAAAGAAAGACTGTTACAGTATGTCTCTGCTTTTTTGGCATCAAAGAGTGCTATGATTTTAAAATCTAATAGATTGCTGCTTGAAATTATTATTATTTCTTTTTTTTTGTATTTTATTATAGGAGACAACAGTTTATCGGCAAAGTGAATTTTGCGCTGTTTGATACTTATTCGCAAGCATCTAAAAAGCTTCTAGTTGCAAGTGAAAAGAATGTTTTCGCCTCCTTAAATTCCAGGACTGGAGAAATATGTAAGTATAATGTATTATCTAATTTTAAATACAAGTTTTCATTTCTGTTAAGCATCTTTACAAGCAAATAGTGTCAGCCAAAAAAATTTATGAACATTTTAGAAAAGGAAAAAGTTGTCATGTTTCATTGATGGGGGTGGAATCATTAGAAAATGAAAGTGTTTGTCCTTGTTCTCATTAAATTTCTTTGTATACAAAAAATGACTTTGATGTCTGTCTTCACATTTTGTGCATCAGTAACTCAGAATCTATTTATAGAACTTAATTGAATCTCTTTATGTTTAATGTCATTAATTCAGAATATTCCAATACGTTCACAGATTTTATTTAAACAGGAATAAATGTAAAAAAAATTCATTCATTCATTCATTATCTCCCGCTTTAAATTAAATCCAGAGAAGAACATCTAGGGCGCTGGGCAGATGACCCAGGACAGGGCGCCAATCCATCGCTGGGCACACACTCACACACTCAAGCACACTAAATTTAGAGAACTTTTGATCCATGTTTTTGGACTGTGGGAGGAAACCGGAGAACCCGGAGGAAACCCACGCGGACACGGGGAGAACATGGAAACTCCACCCAGATGGGGATTCGAACCGGGAATCCCTAGCGCTGAGTTAAGCCACCGTGCCTGTAAAAAAAATAAAAATAAAAAAAAATAAAAAAAGAGAGCCTAGTATGACTAAAGTTTTGTTCAAGACTGGACCTGAGGGACAGATTGATAATGTAATGCTGCATGGACAAGGTAATATTAAATATGTGAGTTACATTTAAGGAACAGCGAAGAAATGAAGAATTTCTTCAGTGAATATATCTCTGTCTCCTAGATGCCATTGTTATTGTGGGAAATGGACGTCTTCTTCGCTCTTGGGAGACCACTGTCGGTGGTTTGAATGGGAAACAGTGCTTGATTCTGGAAGGTTGTATTTTTTTTTTATAGTAATTTAGTGTAAATTCTTGCACATATGCACCCAGTTTGAAAAATATGTTTTCTGTAACATTTCTAAAATATGTTTTATATTAGTTTTTAGTTTTATCATTCACATTATGTCCTGTGAAGCAAGTTGACTTTTTGAATAGCAGGAAAATGTAACCAGTGAAGCTGGGCTGCCACGGCAGATGTGTTTATTGTCTCTAATCACAGTACATCACCCCTCCAGTGGCACTCCACTACTGCCAGAGAAAGTTATTGGATCACCCAAATCACTGTGATTAAGCTGTGGTTAGGGTTTAAATGCCCTGGGTTCTTCCGCTTTCATTAAACAGTATTTCAGAACTTTAAGTAATTATTGTTGTTATATGTAAATCTTGAGAATTATGTTTAGATATGTCCTGCTTTACATGACCAGGTATTTATTCCAAAGGACAGAAATAGGTTTTATGTAGTTGATACATTTACAACTTGCATATCTCACATAAGCCCCATTACAAAGGTCAATGTTCTGAGATTCATATTAAAAACCTTATTATCCCATCTTTAATTGCCTGGTCAGTGTTTTAATATAGATATTTAAATGAGTGTTTAGTGAATGTTTCCTTGTATCACAAAGACCACAGACCACTATTAAGAAAATAGTATAGAAATCCAGGGTTTTTAATGTTTATTCAACCCTGCCATTGTTTTCCTCATTAGTTACCAGTCTGCCGCTTTTGTCGGAGCACAAGACCTTGTGAAATATGTTGCAGTTCTTAAGAAATCAGCCATCTCCCTCCATTACCTTTCCAATGGCCATCAGAAATGGGTGGAAAATCTTCCAGAAAGGTATCATTTAAATAGTCGATGACTAACATTCAGATCATTAGTATAATATTTTCAGAAGCTTTATGTGTGGTTCAAGTTGATATTTTAACTTTGTTTCCATATACCCTGCAGTGATAGTATTCACTACCAGATCGTCTACTCTGGAGGAAATGGACAGGTCCTTGTTCTTGGTTTTGTTCCCAATTCCCATATTGTTATTGTTGAATACAGTATTGATGATGGAGAAATCCTGAAACAGGTAATTTAATTATGAGAACGATCTGAGCCTGGATTTTTTTTCTTTTTTTTTTTTTTTTTTAAACGTTATTTACCAAAAATATATCTGCTGATTTGAATGTGTAATGTTTCATAGTACTTCTTAACCAGTTTATATGACCTGAGTAAATTGCAGGAAGTGATGCAGTGAAATAAAACCAAGCAAATGCTAACGTAGTTAATGTAACTACAGTTCAAATGCCAATTCAAATGGTTCCAACTGACTTGAGGGGAACTACTGGTATCCATCATTATCTTCCGCTTTATCCTATATAAGGGTCGCGGGGGGGGTTCCCCATGCCCATCCAGGGGAGAACGTTTCGGGCGCTGGGCAGATACACCCAGGACAGGGTGCCAATCTATTGCTGGGCACACACTCACTCACACAGACACACTCTATATGGGGCAATTTCGAGAACTCAATTGACTTGATCCATGATTTTGGACTGTGGGAGGAAACCGGAGAACCCGGAGGAAACCCACGCAGACACAGGGAGAACATGGAAACTCCACCCAGATGGGGATTTGAACCGGGAATCCCTAGCGCTGAGAGGCGAACGTGCTAACCACTAAACCACAGTGCCGCCGAACTACTGGTATATTAATAAAAATTTTAATTGTAATTGTGATTGTAATTTGTTTGTTTTTATCAATTAAACATTAAACATATTTCTTTTTACAAACAGGTAACACAGATGTATTGATGTTTAAACCCCCTGTTGTTATATAGAAATATTAATGTATCTTTATTTTACAGTTTTGCAGAATGCATAACTTGGTAGTCAGTAATCAGCACTTGAATGTCAGGATTTTTCATTGTTACGCTAAAAGTTTTGGCTTTATTTAATTTGTTTTTATGATCTCATACATTGGAATCTCCATCGTCTTGTGTGTTTTTAGAAATCGGTAGCAGCTCCCTGGCTGGCTAACCTCCAGACCAGTTGTCTTGTGGTGGGTCCTGCAGAGCTGTTATGTTTAGACCAGTCTTCACAGTCACTGTACACCTTTTCGCTGCAGTCCATGGACAAAAACGAAATGACACAGATTTCCCTTCAGGTTGGCACTGTTCACCTCTCTGTTTGTTGTATTGATGTCAGTCTGGTGGGTTTTAGTGGAGTGATTTGTAGTTTTACAGTCAACCTTTCTTCTCACAGTCTCTAAACCTAGAAGTGGCTGCGGGGTTTCAGCCACGCCTCATTTCCACTCAGCCTCACCCTGCCCGTCCTCCACTCTCAGAGTTTTTTTTGCAACTGAAGCCAGATCATCACATTCTGCTGCAGCTCAACAATGGTGTTCTTGCAGTTTTAAGAGATTTTAACCCAGTGAGTTAAATAATTAATTTAAAAATTAAGTAGTATTAATTAAGGATGAGTCTAATTGTAAATATGTTCTTATTCAAAATATTTTAGTCTTATCTGGTTGCTTTTGCGACAACTGGAGAGAAGACTGTCGCAGCTGTTATGTCTCCAAAAAATGAAACTGTAAGTTTAGTAGCAAGAAATGTTTTTTATTTAATAATTTTTTTAAACCTTATTCTTATCTAGTTGTGTGATTTGCTACTTTGTATCCTTTTTAATGTTTGAAGGCGTCTAGTATCAACTTGTACAGTGCAGATTCAGGTCGACGGCTTCTTGATACCACTGTTATATATAACATGGATCCTAATGGAGGAAAGCCAACCAAGGTAATAACAAAAATAATTCATTCATTCATTCATTATCTTCCACTTTATCCTCTATTAGGGTCGCGGTGGGGTTCCCCATGCCCATCCAGGGGAGAACGTTTCGGGCGCTGGGCAGATACACCCAGGACAGGGCGCCAATCTATCGCTGGGCAGACACTCACACAGACACGCACGTATACACACTCTATATGGGGCAATTTGGAGAACTCAATTGACTTGTTCCATGTTTTTGGACTGTGGGAGGAAACCGGAGAACCCGGAGGAAACCCACGCAGACACGGGGAGAACATGGAAACTCCACCCAGATGGGGATTCGAACCGGGAATCCCTAGTGCTGAGAGATTAACATGATAAGCCACCGTGCCGCCTACAAAAATAATTAAATAAATAATTTGGTATTAGGGTGGCTTAGTGGTTAGCACGTTCGCCTCTCAGTGCTAGGGATTCCCGGTTCGAATCCCCATCTGGGTGGAGTTTCCATGTTCTCCCCGTGTCTGCGTGGGTTTCCTCCGGGTTCTCCGGTTTCCTCCCACAGTCCAAAAACATGGATAAAGTCAATTAAGTTCTCCAAATTGCCCCATATAGATTGTGTCTGTGTGAGTGAGTGTGTGCCCAGCGATGGATTGGCGCCCTGTCCTGGGTGTATCTGCCCAGCGCCTGAGACGTTCTCCCCTGGATGGGCATGGGGAACCCCACCGTGACCCTAATGGAGGATAAAGCGGGAGATAATGAATGAATGAATTTGGTATTAAAAATAACTTGCTTAAAGGAATAAAAAGAAAGTTAAAAAAGTCTGATCTGTATTGTCTTGGCAGTTGCATGTCCATGCTTTCCAGAAGAAAGATGATTCTGTTGGGTATAGGGTTATGGTACAAACTGAAGACCTTGTCCTCACTTTTCTACAACAGCCTGGTAAGTATGCTGGGAGAGACTCACAACATGAGTATTTGTTGATGTTTTATACTGATTTTAAAAGCAGTCAAGGCCGTGTTTGCTCATAGTCTATAAAAAAATAATACATGCTGTTATTTAATGTTTTTCCACACTACTGTATTCAGTGGATACAATGCAGCAGTATTTTATTTAATTGTAATTTATTTAATAATTATTTGATAATTAATAATATTTATTTAATTTAACTGTAACTTATCAACTGCTCATATCACACTTTGTTTTTAATTGTGTGTGTTGTGCTGGTACAGGTGGATTAATCAGTTTTTCTAATAAGCTGTTTGATTCTTTACTTAATTGTGTTTGGCTCTTAATAAAAGCTCTATGTTGCAGGCAGGATAGTGTGGACAAGGGAGGAGGCCCTAGCTGATGTTGTCACCATGGAGATGGTTGATTTGCCACTCACTGGAACACAAGCTGAACTGGAGGGAGAGTTTGGAAAAAAAGCTGGTAATGTAATATGAAAGTCATTTTATTTTTACTAATATTTGTCTTTTGCTTGAAACGTACTAATCTTTCATCTGTCAAAAGCACATGATGAGGGTTTTCTGCTATCACTGTCTTAATTCTCATTGCTTTATTCTTTTATTCTGCTGCATTTGGATCCAGCTATTCAAGGTAATATGGTGGAAATGCTTTTCTGTGTTTAACAAAATGTGCATTTAATTTTGCTTAACATGCGTACTTCGTATTGCATGACAAATAAGTTAGGTTTAGTAATTATTTCTTTCCAATTCAACAATTTTGGACACAGCTCTACAGGCACGCAGATTAACATTTTTTTGTAACATTTGCAGACGGGCTCTTGGCAATGGTTTTAAAGCGCCTTTCATCCCAGTTCATCCTCCTGCAGGCCTGGATAGGCCATCTGTGGAAACTCTTTTATGATGCTCGAAAGCCCCGCAGTCATGTCAAAAATGAGGTGACCATTGAAACCCTGTCTCGGGATGAGTTCAACCTCCAAAAAATGATGGTGATGGTAACTGCTTCAGGAAAGGTATGACGATCTGCAATTTTTAAAACCTAATATAAAATATAATCTGAAGTAAACACATTCTCTCACTCTAACCCATTTCCAGAAAAGGTTTAACATTTAAAACTATAATAGCTACTAAAAACTAGGGCTGTATTCATCTAAAGATTTTCATAGTCGAATCTGATTCGTCAGATTTTCCCTATAGTCGACTGATAGTAGAATCAGTTAAAATTTCACCACAAGATGGCGCTAAGGGCGTAGTTTAAAAAAATATATATATATTTTACTTTTTTTTTTTTGTTTTTGTTTTTTCTTTTTTTTTCTAGAAATTAGGATGATTTTATTTGACAAAAGGCTATATATATAACGAAAACAAAGACATTTCATGTTAAATTTAATGCTTAGCAGCAGCCATGGGCACCCCCATGTGGTCAAAATGGTACATTCGACTATGAGGTTCATAGTCGACTACGGTTCTCCGAATCGAATCGTCGAATCAGCGAATATTGCAGCTCACCCCTACTAAAAACATCAACTTATTAATTCAATTGAACCTTTATTAAACATAAAATTACACTCACTAAATAAAGCTACAGTAGGGACAAAGAATAAGCCTTAAAAGCTTAGTAATACTATTCTGGAATGTCCCACAAATAGTTGGAATGATAACAGGTGATGTCATTAAATTATGCATAATAGAGTATCCACCAAGTCTTTTTTTTTTTCAAGCAAGTATGTGTCCTTTTCAATTGTTTAAAATCTGTTATGCAACCTTATTTGACATAACCACATGTGTTATGATGCAATTTCACAAATCTCTGTCATCCACTGTCATCCTCCATCTGCTGCATCATCAAGAAATGCAACCTTGTCTTTTGCATGGAAGAATAGTGTGTGTGATATAATATACTGTATATAAATACATTTATTATTTGTAAAGCCACTCAGCAGTTAACATGCCTCTGTCAAAACGTTTTTGAGCATGTTGCAGGTTTTATTATTTTCTATAAATAGGTTAGAAAATCATGTTCCTTCTTTAAAACAAGAAAACAATTTGTAATTATTTTGTAATAGTAATGTAATATAGTTAATTTAATTAGACATTTAAAATGATCACTTATTCCACATTTGTTTTGCAGCTTTTTGGCATTGACAGTAAGTCTGGAACAATTTTGTGGAAACAGTACCTGGAAAATGTCAAGCCTGATTCAGTGTTCAGATTGATGGTACAACGCACAACTGCCCATTTTCCTCATCCACCTCAGTGCACGCTTCTTATTAAAGATCAGGTAGAGTTATCCACCATGTTGTTTCCAAAGTACACAAAGTTATAAAAAAAACTAATGTGGAACTGAATTTCTTCATTCATTTATTTATTTATTTTCTCCTTTTTCCTTTTTAGAACACTGGTCTGGGAAGGCTTCATGTTTTCAATCCCATCTTTGGCAGAAAGAGCCATATCAGTGTTCCAGCTTTATCCAGACCAGTGCTGCAGTCAATGTTGCTGCCTTTAACAGATCAGGACTATTCAAAAGTTCTGCTGCTGATAGACGATCAGTACAAGGTAAATCTGGGACTTATTTAATTGCAAGTAAACAAAACAATGTTTGTAATGAACCTGTTTGTCTCTCTAGGTAACTGCTTTCCCATCCACTAAGAATGTCCTGCACCAGCTACAGGAGATGGCTTCTACAATTTTCTTTTATCTGGTGGACTCCAGTCAGGGAAAACTATCTGGTTTCCGTTTGCGTAAAGATTTGTCCACTGAGATGATCTGGGAGGTGGTTATTCCAGGTGATGTGCAAAAGATAATGGGGGTTAAGGGGAAGCGTGCCAATGAACATGTGCACTCTCAAGGCAGAGTCATGGGAGACCGCAGCGTGCTTTATAAGGTACCAGACAATGGAACTTTGTTCAGTCTTTATCCCCATTGTTTACTTATTCTAACTTGTCCACATTTTTAAAATAATTTCAGGATTATATGTTTGAATGTATGTTTTTTTTTTTTTTTTTTTTTTTTTTTTTTGTAGTACCTAAACCCCAACCTACTTGCAGTGGTGACTGAAAGCACAGACACTCATCAGGAGCGCAGCTTCATGGGGATTTTCCTCATCGATGGGGTGACTGGACGGATTGTACACGAGGCTGTGCAGAGGAAGGCCAGAGGTCCTGTTCACTTTGTGCACTCAGAGAACTGGGTGGTGGTGGGTAACATTCCTTTTTTAATATCGTATGTAATTGTTATGTGGATTGAATTTCAGGTCTTAGCATGTATAACCTATATGGGAAAAAAATATTGGGACACACCTTTAATCCTAAAATTTGAGTTTTAAAAATCCATCCATTATCTTCCGCTTTATCCTATATTAGGGTCGCGGGGGGGTTCCCCATGCCCATCCAGGGGAGAACGTTTCGGGTGCTGGGCAGATACACCCAGGACAGGGTGCCAATCTATCGCTGGGCACACACTCACTCACACAGACACACTCTATATGGGGCAATTTGGAGAACTCACTTGACTTGATCCATGTTTTTGGACTGTGGGAGGAAACCGGAGAACCCGGAGGAAACCCACGCAGAGACGGGGAGAACATGGAAACTCCACCCAGATTGGAATTCGAACCGGGAATCCCTAGTGCTGAGAGGCGAACGTGCTAACCACTAAGCCACCGTGCTGCCCTAGTTTTAAAAATGTCTTTATTTATTTTAAAATGTATTTATTTAGTCTTATTACTTCAGATTTATTAAGATCCTAGCCACGCTTTCTGTACAATTGTATGCTTCCAATTTTGTGACAACAGTTTGGAAAGGCTGTATTGTGTATGACAGTGGTATGAATAGTTATATTCACTTATGAATAAGTTTGTTGTGGAACTTGACTGATCACAAACATGGTTATAAACTAAACACCACATTTGAAATAAACTAAATCTGAAGTTGTGAACTAGACCCTCTTGTTCCAACAACACTAACTGGTCTAACAAATTCTCATTTGGATAAATGTGCAAAAATATTCACAGATACCCTCATTCCTAGAAGAGTAATAGCTGTAATCAGGAAAAAGACAACTTTGAATGAAATGTCCAAAGCTCTTTTATGTGTAATGGATAGTAAATGCATTGGTAGGTAATGTAACAGAACCCTTTAATATGTTCTTATCTGAACCGATTCATAAAACTCCAGCCTTGATGGATTGCAGTTGCTGACAAATATTGATTTAATAAGCTGTTTTATAAATGATATTTGACACAACTGTTTGCTTGCAGCAGAATGGTTTAGTCATTTTGTACTCCATTTTCTAACAGTTATATGTGTTTGGTTTTTTATTTTTAGTATGCATACTGGAATGCAAAGTATCGGAGGAATGAGTTTTCCGTGCTTGAGCTCTTTGAGGGGATGGAGCTGTATAACAGCACAGTGTTCAGCTCTTTGGACAGACCTTTCCCACCTCAGGTGCTGCAGCAGTCCTATATATTCCCTTCTCCCATTAGCACCCTGGAGGCCACACTGACTGAGAAGGGCATCACCAGCCGACATCTGCTTGGTTAGTTTTTCACTTTTAATGTGATACATCACTAAGTCTTTTTTCCCCGAATGCAACTGATTCATTTCACTTTGACTTTTTCATTCAGTGGGACTGCCATCAGGAAATATCTTGTCCTTACCAAAAATGTTTCTGGACCCTCGGAGACCAGAAGTGGGCTCAGATCAAAGCCGGTAAGCACTGGTGTACGCGTGAGTGTGTGATTGTAAGAGAGAGCATTTAGTATTTACAGTACCAGTCAAAAGTTTGGAAACACCTCATGTTTGCTCCATGTTCATTCATTCATTCATTATCTCCCGCTTTATCCTCTATTAGGGTCGCGGTGGGGTTCCCCATGCCCCTCCAGGGGAGAACATCTCGGGCGCTGGGCAGATACACCCAGGACAGGGCGCCAATCCATCGCTGGGCACACACTCACTCACACAGACACACTCTATATGGGGCAATTTGGAGAATTCAATTGACTTGATCCATGTGGGAGGAAACCGGAGAACCTGGAGGAAACCCACGCAGACACGGGGAGAACATGGAAACTCCACCCAGATGGGGATTCGAACCAGGAATCCCTAGTGCTGAGAGACGAATGTGCTGACCACTGAGCCACCGTGCCGCCTTGCTCCATGTTATCAGTTCCATTTACTGTAAAGATGGACTTTGTAGTTCTACAGTTTCATACTACGGTACATACTGTGTTAGTCCCCTTTACTCTGTAACCCCTCACTGCATCAGTGTCACTACAGAACATACCATAAACAATACACCACCCAAATTATACCTGTTCTATGATTGCCCTGAACAATAGAGAACAGAGAACCAACAGGGGACTAACAAATAAAGAAAACAGATGTTCTACAGTGTGTAATAATAAAACTACAGTCAGTGTAAGTGGAGAAAATAAAGAATGGAGCAAGAATAAAGTGTGTATGTGTGGATATGTCATATACTGTAGTTATTACTAAATGTATATTTAAAGGAATGTATTGTTTGCATTTACTTTTTGTTGCAGGTGTTGCAGTGTAATTACGTTTTTAATGCTTCACATTTTATTAATGAATCATGTTTTAATATTTGTCCCTCCACTAAAGATTTACTTGAAATCTATCACTGTTTATAAATTGACTAAACAATAAATGTCTAATGTAATAACTGCATGTCTTTTAGGGAGGAAAATTTAATACCATATTCTCCTGAAATGCCCATTCGTTCTGAGTGGTTCATTAACTACAATCAAACTGTGTCAAGAGTAAGGGGTATCTACACTGCCCCCTCTGGCCTGGAGTCCACATGCCTGGTAGATTTATTTTATTTATTCATATTTCTGGTTATTGTTTTGAACCATTTAAGTCATCGTTTTAAAATGTACTTTTTAGTAATCAATTACATCATTTAAAATGTACCCCCCCCTTCTTAGGTTGTTGCTTATGGTCTCGACATCTACCAGACCAGAGTGTACCCCTCCAAACAATTTGATGTCCTTAAGGATGATTATGATTATGTGCTGATAAGCAGCGTACTTCTTGGCCTTTTCTTTGCCACTATGATCAGCAAGCGACTCGCAGAAGTCAAACTTCTTAACCGTGCATGGCGATAAAGCACAACTAGCTGGCATGACAGCTATGTTAATGCCTGGTCTACCATGGGTTTGAACCAGTGATGGAAGAAGACCAGCTGATGCACATTTTCTACTGATAGATCACATGATGAGGAACTTGCCTGTTTCCAGCTGTTCAGGCTGGTGGGAGTTAGGTTTTTTTTTGTATAAAATAAATAATAGTTAAACTAATTTTATTATTGTAATTATTATTTATTATTGTCATTATTATAATACGTTTGCCATCTTGGATTAGGTCTCAACAACTGAGACAATACATTGAACAGATCTGAGTGTCACCAATGTCATTAGCCTCTATTCAGCAGTGATGTCTGGCAGCTCCAATTCACTTATGTGATGTTTAACTGATAGGATAAAATATTTGGTCTCTTTCCTACCAGGACAGTTTGTTGTTAAATTATTTATTGCTGAAAAATTGTGACTTGGGAGTATTTTTGAATTTAGACCCTCTGTTAAATAAAACGAAGAACCTCTTGAAAAAAATTCTTCTTGATTCCATTGACCGATTATGTCGTGCATTTGCTAACACCAGTCAGTTACTTTAAAATCTATATCGTAAATAAAAACTAATTACAAATATTCATAGTTATATTCTTTTAAATCTGTGACTATAATGAAACTATAAATTAGGCTTAGTGGATGTCTTTTGGGAAAGATTTTGTGCACCTAGTTTAGTTTCCACATAATACATTTTTTATTGATGTTTTGATTCAAACTAATTAAAACATCCACTATTGTGCATTTAAATGACCCGTAGATTCGGTGCACATAATATATTTTAAGTTTTTCATTTCCTACAAGTTGATCCTGGCCAAAAAAATCGCTGAAAAATATGTTTAAAGACTTTTTTTCATAAAGACTACTATAATAATAATAATACAATACATTCTTCCATCATCTTCTGCTTTATCCTCTATTAGTGTCACGGGGGGTTCCCCATGCCCAGAACATTTCAGGCACTGGGCAGATAAAACCAAGACAGGGTGCCAATCTATTGCTGGGCACATACTCACACAGACGGACACACAAACACACTCTATATGGAGCAATTTGAAGAATTCAATTGACCTTGATCCATGTTTTTGGACTGTGGGAGGAAACCGGAGAACCCGGAGGAAACCCACGCGGACACGGGGAGAAAAGAAACTCCATCCAGATTGGGATTCGAACCGGGAATCCCTAGCGCTGAGAGGCGAACATGCTAACCACTAATGCCAGCCTAATAATACAATACAAATGTATTTATTTAAACAAATGACTAAAACAAACATTTATGAGAAAATTGTGATCCTTCAAAATATTTAATCATTTTAAGTTTCACAATTAACTCAAATCTAGATATAATAATTTAAGCTTAAAGATGTTAAGTGTTAAATGTAATGTGAAGAGTTGAATGTAAATGAATACGTACTATGGTTTGGAATGCTGGTTGGTGTTAGTAAACACTGAAAAAAATGTAATGAAGATGCACTGGAATAATTCCTGCCATATGCTGCCATTTGCAACAAATGTATTTGTGTTATGTATTTATGGCAATCACAGGGTTTTCTCTGTTTTTGTCATAATATGAACAAATAAATTACTTTAAAAACAAGCATAACATAGTGATTTTAGAGCTTTTTATTGCTTAAATTTGTATTTCATTTCTGAAAGTGATCTAAAAATCAAGTCCTAACAGAATGATAATAAAATAAGGTTTGAAATATTAAAGATGAGAGTAGTTATTTTGCGAGTGTAAAGAAGTTTGCACGCCTTGCACCTTTTTCTGGAATTTTCTTTTCTTCATTGTCCCGGATTTAAATTGTGACTAATTTTTACCCACCACACATTTTTCCTCCAGCACATGACATCCACCAATCAGGATAAAGATAACTCACATGCTTCCTCTGAGTCATATGATACTAGCCACTGCATCATTATGACTGGCTGCGTGTTATGCCGTGTTGAACGACTGATTTTACATCCTGAAGAAAACATTACCAGATTGCGGCCCAGTGATGAATGACAGCCGGTGGAGTTTAAACATAAAAGGCTTTTATTGCCACCAAACTTTTATTTTGTGCTCATACACTTGTACAGACCTATGTTCTTTAGTTCCTATCCCACTCCTGTGATCATGCTCCTTTTTACTCCTCACTTTACACAGACAACAGGTGTTTCCCATTTGGCTCATCTGCGTTCTTGACATTGCCTCCCATTCCCAGACTCCAAATCATGCCCTCCTGCCACACATGCTTTCTCCATACATGAGCTCACAGATGCCAATGATTGACAAAAATCTGAGTTATTTTTTAAGCAAACTTAAAATATTTTGCAGGTAATGTTGTCTGTTTAGGTCTTATTCGTGTAGTTTAGGTGTTCTCTAAAAAACACCGATTCACTGAGTTAAAATCCAGAAACCAGCAAATAAATAAAACTCAGTGCATTTTAATGAGGCAATGATCCACATCAATGTAACACAGTGCTGGCTGTTGTGAGGTAGCTCAATACCAAATGATTACTTTTGATGCTTGAATCCATGTTATCATTATTTACCTAAATAAGTATAAAAGAGCCAAAGGATTACAGACAGATAAATGATGAAAAAACAGATGACTAAACAAAAACATTGACCTGTATTTAAATACATGCACAGACTAATTGAACTTGAGCAGAACATATATATTAAAGCAATAAGTCATGAGAGGTTGTGAATTATTATGAAGAAATCATGGAAAAGAGGTGTTATTAGGCACGATGGAAAATGGAGCACAGTCACACCTCTTTCCCGTGATTTATTCACAATAATATACAACCTTAAGTGTCATATTGCTTTTATAAAATGGTTACACTATCATAAAATAAACAATTTTTTTAATCAAAAAAATAAAATAAGTAAAATATATACATATATATGAAGTAAGTTTATTGAAAACGAAATTAGTAATGGACTGTTCTGTGATGTAAGTTGGTAAAGTTAACATAGACCCTGAGTAACAGGAATCTGGTTTCTGTAACCGGTGGCTTAGTGGTCAGCACGTTCGCCTCTCAGCGCTAGGGATTCCCGGTTCGAATCCCCATCTGGGTGGAGTGTTCATGTTCTCCCCGTGTCTGCGTGGGTTTCCTCCGGGTTCTCCGGTTTCCTCCCACAGTCCAAAAACATGGATCAAGTCGATTGAATTCTCCAAATTGCCCCATATAGAGTGTGTCTGTGTGAGTGAGTGTGTGCCCAGCGATGGATTGGCAGCCTGTTCTGGGTGTATCTGCCCAGCGCCCGAGACGTTCTCCCCTGGATGGGCATGGGGAACCCCACCGCGACCCTAATAGAGGATAAAGTGGGAGATAATGAATGAATGAATGAATGTTTCTGTGATGTAAGTTGGTAAAGTTAACAGACCCTGAGTAACAGGAATCTGGTTTCTCTAACGAATAAATACTGCCATCTAGTGGCCAAATAACAGCGCAGTTTATAAAAACATCAGGAAAATAACGTATTGTAAATCACGCATTGATATGAATGTAAAGCGGTCAGAGGTGTGTGTTATTGTCAGTGATGTCACGGCTGGACAAACGGCTCAGCCAGTTCGATTTAAGGACAGGAACTACCAATTTAATAAAACTACAGAATGATTTGTATTAAAAGCCAGACATTTTATTGGTTGAAATATTTTAACAAAAAAAAAAACAAGCGGGCGGCACGGTGGCTTAGTGGTTAGCACGTTCGCCTCTCAGCGCTAGGGATTCCCGGTTCGAATCCCCATCTGGGTGGAGTTTCCATGTTCTCCCCGTGTCTGCGTGGGTTTCCTCCGGGTTCTCCGGTTTCCTCCCACAGTCCAAAAACATGGATCAAGTTAATTGAGTTCTCCAAATTGCCCCATATAGAGTGTGTCTGTGTGAGTGAGTGTGTGCCCAGCGATGGATTGGCAGCCTGTTCTGGGTGTATCTGCCCAGCGCCCGAGACGTTCTCCCCTGGATGGGCATGGGGAACCCCACCGCGACCCTAATAGAGGATAAAGCGGGAGATAATGAATGAATGAAAAAAAAACAAGCGTAATAAAGCAGTGTATCCACCGCCTGGTTTCTGTTCTGTAAGTGAAATATGTCGCAACCGTTACATCACGTCACGGGTCAACACGATTAGTAGTAATGTTTACTTTTGACGTCACGTCCTGTTGTTTTGCGTCGGGCACTTCACCTCATTTCCTCCCATACAGACTAATAGAAGGATCGCAAGATGGCGTCGAGCGGAGGAGACGGAGAAGCGGAGTGGACTGCAGCTGTGCGGCCGCTCTTATCCGCCTCTTACACGGCCTTCGAAACTAAAGAGCTACCTCAGCTTATAGGATCCATCGTGAACAGGTCAGGGCTGGCTTCAGTTGTCCGAACGCCGGTTGCTTCGGCTTGAAATGAACGCGGAAATCCCGGCTCGGATGCGGCGGCTAATGGTAGCGGCGGCAGCGACAACACGCTGAAGTTCCACTGTAGTTAACTGTGCGGCGCGGCTGTGTCTCAAATGCCCCTCGGGCCCCTAATAAATAGGCAGGGCTGCGTTCTCAGGTGTGGCAACCGAGCATCCTATAAAGCGTGAAAGCAGAGATTTGGAACGCAGCCTCTCCGATTCTGCTTCATCATCAGGCCGTCTAACAGCGCTGTCACCGTCTTTAATACCGCTTTAAACGTTCAGAGCAACACGCCCGTGGTTGTTATTTGAAGTTATATAGCCTGTGGGTGGAATTGTTGTGAAAATGAGGTTTTTAATTGATTAAGTTGGCACTGAGCTCCACTATACAGCTCTGGAGTGCTAGCTGAGGCTCGTTAGCTGTGTGCTGAGTGCTAACGCTCAGCTCGGTGAGCAGCTCTGTCTCTGAAGTAGAACCAAAACTTAAGCGACGCATGGAATGCAAGACGACACGTGAAAGGAGTGCTGACGTCAGCACCGAATTCTCGTCATCTTGTCGGTTTTCGGCAGGTTCGCGTTACCTCTGCGGCTCCTAGCTGGCGTTCAGATCAGAGGCTGCACCCCGGAGCCGGGCAAGCAGTCCACTGCTGTCTGCTGGAAGAAATCAGAGCTGCACTGTTTACTGTTAAGATTTCAGGATCTAACGCCATGCGGATCATGTGTTCTATTGAACAGCACGTTCCACTGGTTTAATAACGCGATCTGATCGGCTGTCAGATGAAGGTTCACTTTAGTCCCTGTCTCCGAGATGATGGAGGTGCACTGATGATGATCTGTGTGAGGGAGTGAGTGTGTGCCCAGCGATAGATTGGCTCCCTGTCCTGGGTGTATCTGCCCAGAAACTGCCCGAAACGTTCTCCCCTGGATGGGCATGGGGGGAACCCCACCGTGACCCTAGTAGAGGATAAAGCGGAAGATAGTAGATGGATGGATGGATGGAGGATGATGTATCATGTTATTTAGGTGTTGTTGCGTGTTAGTCTAGAGGAAAGGACCTTGAAATAAAACGTTTACCAAAATATACCATTTGATATTATTCAAGACACGCCAAACCAGTTCTTTTAGAAATATAATATATTAGCGAATACAAATGGACAGAACAATACTGGTTAACAGTGATCCTACAGACATTTAGAAAATAGACAGGTCATCTTTCCAGGGGTAAGAAAAATGGCAAAATAATAAACAAAACCAAACACTAACTCCACATTTAGTTCTACCTTTAGATTTTCTATGTGTTTTTTTTGGCTTTGAGAACTCGTGTTTGTATCTTCTACGTTATGTGTGAGAGCTTATTGTAGCTCGGATTTTTGTGTATTTCTTTCCCCATAGGTTTCGGTTATAGACTTTGGTTCATAAGCACTCACAGGTCACACTAACTTTGTGATCCATGCTGTCATATGTTTGAATAAAAATATACTGACACATTAGTCATCAGCCCCTTCATTAGTTAGACCTCCATGTTTCAACACTCTGACTGGTCAGTTTTACATACCATATAGATGTACATTGTAGTTATACAGTAACTGACTGTAAGGCAAGTGTTATTTTGTTAGTGGATGGGTCGTAACACTGCACTAACAATGTGTCTACTTTTGATCTTGAGGCAGGGGTCTAAAGTAGACACGTCTATAAATGTTTAAAACCCTTTACTACTGAGTCATGGTAGTGCTAAATCATATCAGATGATGCCTGCTTAAAAAAATCTTTATCGACTTCTATAGGAAATACCATGGAAAAACACTTTACATGCTGAAGTTATATAATTGTTATTCTTTTCTGGCATACACTAAAGATTTAAAAATTTCAATAGCCCTACCTTCAGCATAACGTTTATGCTTGTTTCAGCAACATGTATAACATGTATGCCTATATAGCTGTAGCACAGGTTACAGGTTGGAAGACACGGCCTTCGTTTTCACTCAATACTGGTGACTGTAAATTAATACTTGGTGGATTATTTACAGTCCAGCTGCACTGTTGTGTGTAATTCCATCAGTGTGTCTTCAATACTGAAAATCATCCACCACCCAAATAAGATCTGTTTAATGTCATCATTTTTGGTTTACAAATTTACTAGTGCTTAATGGATGAAAAATGCTTTTTTTCCCCAAATTGATTAAAAGCAAAGGTTGGCGTGTGCTGCTTGTAAGATTTCCACATATAAAGCCAGTTATCCTGGTCCATGCTATGTGCTTCAGTGGCACAGTGTACAGCTCTTACTCCAAGTGTGTCCTTTAATCAGAAATGTGTAGTGCAGTGCTGAGGAGAAACATGCAGCCTAAACCTTTGGGCAAAAAAGAGTCCATTTTCAGTAAAAAAAACAACCTATTTGTCAGTTTTTTTTCTTATTTTTTTGTTTTATGTTTGGAATGTTGCAATCTGTTTTTCCAGGGCCTCAACATTTTAATTGGATTTTTACTGCATGTCAGAATTTACATAAATCCCATTAGTTCTGACAGGAATCCACCTCACACCCAAGATGATATGCTTTACACCAAGTTACTTAAAAAAAAAAAAAATAAAATAAAAATAAAAACCAGGTGTCGTTACCTCTGCTTGTTGACTAAAAGTGCACTAAATTCATAAATTAAAATGCTGCCTTTTATGGAACGTGAGTAATCTTCTCAGAATAGTCTAATCACAGCATGAGAGTTGTGTACACACTGCTAAAAACGCACAGGTCGAGGTCTGAGTCAGTTGTTTACAAACTGTTTATCTGTTAAAATTCAACCAAGCCGGCAGATTTAGTGCTTTTATATACGTGCCTGAAAAGTAGTGATGGGAAGTAAACAGACGACTGTGTTTGCTATGTTCTTACTTTGATAAGGGCAACAGCCCCTATTTCAAAAGCAAAGCCAATCAATTTTCACTTATGTGGTGATGGAGCCATGGATTCTGACTAGTTGCTGGTAAAATCTTATGTACCTTGGGATTAATGCGCTGTGATTGGGTTGGTTACAGTGTCCCAATTCATTATATGTTTATATGTCTGTTTCAGTATGACATCAATCGGTGCAAACATAAATCGTTTTTCAAATGCACAGCCATTTATCTCAACAACAACAACAACAATCTTTATAATAACAATCTCCACAGGTTCAAAGCTGAGAATAAAGTCTACTTGTGTAAAAATGTGCTGTCCTGTGGTTCTACAGTGTGTTAAAAGATCTGTATGGATGATGATCAGTTTGCAAAATGTTTTAGTTGGATGTCAAGTTGTTTTGGAAATAAGAAATATTCAAACTCTTCGTTCTTGTGTGGACTTGGTCCCGGTTGATGGTTGTTACTTTCAAGTTTTGACACATCGTTGGCTTTTTTAAAACACAGAAACAAGGTGAAAGCAGTTTAAAATTGTGCCTGTTTCTAGCTGAAGCACTGTGGGGTAGATTAATACAAGTAATTCTGTTACAATAAAATAAAATAGATGTTACACTACGTGGACAAATGTATTGGGACACCTATTTATTACCTGTAAGTGCACCAACCTGCAGTTTTAACTCTTAGCAAGACTTTCTCCAAGATTTTGGAATGTGTTTGAGAGAATTATTGCTCATTAAGTCAGACGAGCATTTTTGGCTCGCAATCCTCATTCTAATTCATCCCAAAGGTGTTTGATTGCATCTGAGGTCTGTCCTTTCTGAAGGCCAGTTAGACTTTTCTGCAATAAACTCACTTACTTTTTGGACCTTGTGATGTGCAATAGGCTATATGTGTCCTAATACTAAACTGGGCCTTCCATAAACTGTTCTCTCGGAGGAAACAGTTATCCAAAATGCATAGCAAGATGCTTGATTTTATACATCTGTGATAATCCTAGTGTGTCCCCAATATGTTTGATCACATAGTAATCATATCACAAAACAGAGGTAGGATAAAGGGAACGAGACGAGATAAAAATTAACTATGGTTCCAGTTTAAGGGTTCTTTGGTTTAAGGTTGCTTGGTGTAATTAGTTTACTCTCTTTGTGTATTCATATTTCTCTAAACTTTTTCTCACAATTAACACCAAATAATTACAGAAATAGCCTTTTTAATACCATGGTGAAATAGAGCACAAACTTCAATCATTATATAATATTACATATAATTTTTTTTAATCTCTTTATTATATTTATAAATATACATACATCATACATAGCATAGTACAAATTTGTTGGAATACCACAATGCCCCAGTTTCATTTTATCTTCACTAGGTTTGTGGCTTGTTTGTTTTGTTTTACTGAGAAATCAAAACTGAAACTTAATTTCGTTATGCCTAATGCTTGATAAATCACAGTAGGCTTATTTGATCATACTACAAAGGTTTTAAATTTACCACTAAGTTTCATTTAGTATTTTCGCAGTGTAAGAAGTGTTTTTTCTTCTTATCTTTCCGTTGATTATAGCTAAATTAAACTAGTTTTGTTTTTCTCCAGCTGTTATATAGGGAATTACATAAAGTAAACTCTTTCCTCTTCTAAGTTCTAAAAACTTATATAAAATATTATATAATGTCAATATTATTTGACTATGTCCAGTGAATTTACATTAAATACATATTTAAATTTATTTGTAAATTGCACATTTCTACTATTCCATGGTTTCCCTCAGAGTTGTCCCCTTATTGAACTGTGTCCCTCGTTAACAACTCTTATTTCTCCTCTTGTAGTGATTGCATTGTAATCTTCCTTGCTACAATCTTTTGTACAGTCTTACACATACTTGCCACATACTCATTGTAATATACTCATGGCATTTTTTTTCCTGTGTATTGTCTATATATTTACCTGTATACCTTAAATATTATGTACAACTCTGTACATACTGTATATTATGCACTTACTTTTTATTGTGTTCAAGTATAAAACTCCGGTCATGTTTGTCACATTGTGAATATCATAAGCACCGACATAGATATGTGCCAGTTGCACAAGCTAATGATGTGATGGAGTGCTGACAGAATGCTGTAGGATTGTGAAATTTAATTTTTCCAAAACAAAAACTACAGCTCATAGGAATTACTCATTAATAAAAACAGCATTGATTAATGAAATGTGACGACAAACTAGCTCTGAAAGCCGATTCATTTAGAAATGCCTTCTCAAGTCTCCTAATGTGGGACTATGGGATGAGTATATCCCCCGGGAAAATGTTATCTTTTCCTCATTATGTTCTACTTTCAGCTTTCCTTATATTTTAAAGATTCTAAAAAGGGCTTGTTCATTTTTTCCCCCAGTGAATCTGAGATTCTTCATCATGATAAACAGTATGAGCCGTTCTATTCATCATTCGTGGCACTCTCTGCACATTACATCACCACGATATGTGGACAAAGTAAGCTTTGTTTATAGTTTATCATATGCATGTTCAGATGTTTTATGTACTAAAACTTATTTTATTGCCTTCACTCTAGTCCCCAGAAATCAGTTGCTGTCAGTAGCTGCTGCATGTAAAGTGTTGATCGAATTCTCATTGATGAGGCTTGAGAATCCAGACGAAGCATGTGCAGTTTCACAGGTAAAATTTACTTTTAACAGATTTTTTATTGTTTGTTTTGTTTGTATTAATTTTATATTGCGGCCTCCAGGGTATTCTGTTGGAAGTAGGACTTTAGGTTATTGGTATTCTCCGTAAGAAGCTGTGTTTTTACTTTCATTTAATTTATTTCTGGATAACAATTTAAAGAAGCTCTGTTTACATGGAACTTAAGATGTTTCATTTTCTTTATTAAAGATCTGGAATGTAATTTTTTCAACATTTAAGGCTTTAAAATAGACCGGAACAAATGGGCACTAATGCCCACAGACTGACCTTTTTTATGCTTATTGAACCCAGATGATGATATACTGTACATTATTCTTTTTTAGTTGCAGATTGTTCTTACCTGAAATTCTACAATTTGTTTTCATGTATGGACATAAAATGTATCATGCAGTAATCAGTAATCAATTTTAAAAATGATGTCATTTTTTTCTTTATTCCAGAAACATCTGATTCTCCTGATAAAGGGTCTTTGCACGGGTTGCAGTCGGTTAGATCGGACAGAGATCATTACCTTTACTGCAATGATGAAGTCTGCCAAACTTCCCCAGACGGTCAAGACCCTTTCTGATGGTAAAATAAATCTAACATTGGATGTACACACAAGCTTGAACATTGTGGTGTTTAATATTATAGTATTGGTATTTCTTGCAATTGATAGTGCCCATTCAGTGGTACAAAAAAAACCTGATTGTAAATATAAAAGAATTTAAAACACCAGGGTTTAACCTTCGTCTTCATATTTTAGATTTTTGAAAAAACTTAAACACTGAGAAAGGACAGTTTTAACTTTCCTTCTTTTTCTAATTTTAATGGATTGTGTTAGTAGCACTTTCAGCGCTAGGGATTCCTGGTTTGAATCCCAATCTAGGTGGAGTTTCCAAGTTCTCCCCGTGTCCGCGTGGGTTTTCTCCGGGTTCTCCAATCTCCTCCCACAGTCCAAAAACATAAATCAAGTCAATTGAATTCTCCAAATTGCCCCATATCGAGTGTGTCTGTGTGAATGTGTGTGTGTGCGCCGAGCTATAGATTGGCACCCTGTCCTGGGTGTGTCTGCCCAGCGCCCAACACGTTCTCCCCTGGATGGGCATGGGGAACCCCCCCCCCCCCCCCGACCCTAATAGAGGATAAAGTGGATGATGAGGGATGGATTGTGTTAGTATTTTGGTCCTAAAATTAAGATGTAAATGTGTTTTGTCTTAAGCCACTTTCTGAAATGGTTTGTAATGCGTTTGTGGCTAATGCATTGTATGTGGATTATAGCTGTTTAAATTGATAGTTTTGGCCACATTTGCATTAAGCCAATCAACACAGTTCATTTCATTTTGGTCCCTGTCTTAAACAGAACCAAACCGCTTTAATCAGCGACAGACACATCAAATAGGAAAATGTTCATTGAAGATTGAGCCTGAAAAGTGGATGATGCTCAGTGGACATGCATGTGTCAGTTAAACCAGAAGGTTCAGCAGTTTGCTGATCAGTGACAGAATAAACCACAAACACAATCACGGGGACAAGTGGGAGGCCGTTTTAGTGCTTTTTGAAAATCTGAGTTGTCTACAGAAAAAAAAACTTATAGAAATACACAGATAAATATACAAAAAACGTTTGTGGAGCAGGTTTTGTACTTCATCAATACTGCGACATTAGTCTTTAAACACCGGTGGGGTTGGTTTGAGACGCGCCCTCAGGAAGGTGTGATTATTAAAATGCAAATCCCGGCTGACTGGTTGGACCACACGTGTGAAGAAAAACAAAACAGCTTTAGATTTTGAGCTGAAGGTGTTGTTGTTTCACATAGAGCCTAATTATTCAAGCTGTCGTTCATTTAATCTGTTTTAAAGGTATAATGTGTATAATAAAACACACTACACAGGATCATCAATTGAGACACAAATATTAATTGAAAAATTAAATCTTTTGTAAATTTGTGGTTGATAGTTTTGGGGGTTTTTGTATTAGTATATTAATATAGGAGTGTTTTATTTATTTATTATTTTTCTTGTCCATTTTATCAGTTTCACTTACAATGAAGAGGGACGTTGTAGTTCTACAATTACAGACTGTATTCCATCTGTTTGTGGACTACAGTAGATACTGTGTTAATGTGTTCTCTAATGGTCAGGACTCCCACCACAGTACCAGTACAACAGCATTTAGACATTTAGCAGATGCTTTTATCCAAGGCGAATTACAAATGAGAACATCACAAGTCAGTAGTTCGCATTCAGTACAAGTCACTGACTCTGGCATACAGAACCATTTCTGGATCTTCCCCCTCCTACCTTCACTCTATCTTTTCAAAATACACTCCGACTCATTCACTTCGCTCTAGTGATGATCGCCGCCTGGCGATTCCACCTCACAGAGGAGCTAATTCTCACTCCGTGGCGTTCACCAAAATGGTGGAACTTTCTTCCCAACTCTGTCCGTAAGGCAGAATCACTAAACAGTTTTAAGAAACTACTGAAGATGCATCTCTTTAACAAATACCTGTTGTAGTAAAAAAAAAAAAGGGGCCGCAGCATCGAATAACAATCAGGTTTGATGATTTTACAGTATAGTTGGTTTTCTCCATGGCTTCTGACTTGTGCTGTTCTCATTTGTAAGTCGCTTTGGATAAAAGCGTCTGCTAAATGACTAAATGTAATGTAGTAGTTATGAAGAAAACCAACTATACTGTAAAATCATCAAACCTGATTGTTATTTGATGCTGTGCCTCCCCCAGCTTTTTTTTTCAAAAGCAGGAATTATTTGGTTGGTTTATTATTCCTATCCCAGTATTCACTAAGGTGTTTCAATGAAACTACAGCAACACTGCTGCACTGAAACCCCCTCACCACCTTAGTGTCACTGCAGAACTTACAAACAATCCACCACCAAATGATACCTGTTCTGTGATGGTCCTGACCAATAGAGAACAGAACCAACAGGGGACTAACAAACATCTATTTCTATATGTCTATATTAAGTCTAAAAACTTTTGACTGGCACTATAAACCACAACAGAATTGCAACAGAGTGAATGTGAAAAGTTTTTAGTTTTTTTGTTATACAGCAATATATGTTTGTTTTTTATCAGTATGAATTTGTTGTGTCCCATTTCCAGACTGTTTTTTTCAAAGCATTAATTCTCTCTTCTTTTGTTCCCATTCTCTGTTTATATTCCACAGTGGAAGACCAGAAAGAGGCACCTTCACCAGTCAATCCTGAGCTTCGGCACAAAGAGGTTCAAATGAACTTCTTCAATCAGCTGACCTCAGTCTTTAACCCAGACATTACTGTCCTGTCTTCACCCTTAAGTCACATGCAGGTCAGCATATATTTACTGTTTATTTTTGGCAGTGTTAATGTATTTTTTAAAAAGCATTTTAACATTTATTTTTTTAATTAAATGGATCACATTCCTGTTTTCATATGGGTGTATCACAGGAACACCAAGAGCAGGTACTATTTAGCTGTTGGATGAGTTGTCTGGTGGTGTTAGTGCATGCTGCATAGGTGTGAGCAGACTAGACACAGCTGGAGTTTTAAAACAACTCATTGTCCCTGCTGGACTAAGAATAATCCACCAACCATAACTGTCCAGCCACCAGCATCTTGTGAGCAATGATACAGGATTAGAGGATGATTAACACAGATTGTGGCAACCGATGAGCTGCTTGCTTTACTTTTAAAGGTGGCGCAATAGAGAAAATAAAAAGATTTTTTCTTAGGAAGACACTCATGTGGGAGGGAAAGATCTACGTTCTAGTTAATCCCCATGGTGATAGTGGAGATTGAGATTAAGGCTTTGTGCGAACCAGTGCTTCCAAATTAAACTCTTGCTTTTTGCAGTAAGACTCAGTTATCTTGGAATAGACAAGAGCCTCTTTTAATCTGTTCACTTAAAGTTAAAGAGAAACTGTTTAGCATGCATGTCTGGCTTCGTTATTTTATACTCCTGAAATATATTTAAATTTGCTCACTGTTTATCAGTGGGATCGCCTGCAAAATTACATAAGTGCAAAAGTAGCCCGACAAAAACTATATGGAGCTGATTTAATTATAACAAGAAATGAGGAACTGCTTTTGTTGAGTATTTATTTATTCAAATTAATGATATCTCTACCAATGCAGCTGTTTTCAAACCTATGCAACGAAACCGAGATAAAGCCCAGTTAACTGTAAATGTGATTAGAAAACATATTCATCTTTGAAATCATGTGATTATTCTCCAGGCCGAGGGTGAATGTGATGACCAAACAACGACAGATCATGCCACACAGGCCAAAATGAAGAATGCCTTCGTCTCACAAAATGTGTCCAATTTACAAGAATTGGGTACGTTTTTGCGCCTGTACTTATGTTTTATTATTGATAATCTTGTCTTTGAATCTCCCTTACTTACGCTTTCTGATCCCTCTTTGTTGCAGGAGGCTCAGAAAAGCTGCTTCGAGTATGCCTCAACCTACCCTACTTTTTACGCTACATCAACCGCTTCCAGGATGCAGTATCAGCAAACTCTTTTTTCATCATGCCAGCCACTGTGGCAGATGCCACCGCAGTCCGTAATGGGTGAGATTGCCTGGCGCTTTCCTTGTGACGGGTGCCAATCAGTCAAAAAAGTGCTGAATTTGATTTCTTTCTGCCTTTGTGACAGATTCCACTCCCTGGTGATTGATGTGACCATGGCCCTGGATACTCTCTCTCTACCTGTACTAGAGCCTTTAACACCGGCCAGACTTCGGGATGTGACTGTGTTAGCTCTGAGCTGCCTGTATGCTGGTCGGTGACGTTACTACTGCTGCTTTAAATAGTGTTGTTGGAGGAGAATGAGATTAAGGGAGTATGTTGATTCTCTTGTAGGTGTGAGCGTGGCAACATGTATGGCTATTCTGCAGGTGGGAAGTGGCCTGCAACTACGCACCGCCTCCACTGGTTCAAAAGAGGAAGACTATGAAAATGATGCTGCAACCATTGTGCAGAAATGTGTATGTAAAACATGGTGACTTTAAAATATCAGTTTGGCTTTGACATTAAAACTGATGATAAAGCTTTTGCTCTGCTTCTGTGTTGACAGTTAGAGATATATGATATGATTGGTCAGGCCATCAGTAACTCTCGTCGAGCTGGAGGAGAAGTAAGTGGCTAATGTTGAAAGAAGCATCGAACAGAACAATGTTGATGCATAAACTTTCATCCACTGTTCTCATTGTGATTGTTTTTCCTTAACAGCATTATCAGAACTTCCAGCTGCTGGGTGCTTGGTGCTTATTAAATAGTCTGTATTTAATATTAAATCTGAGCCCCACTGCTTTGGCAGACAAAGGGAAAGAAAAGGACCCTTTGGCTGCACTGAGAGTCAGAGACATTGTGTCCCGCACAAAGGATGGGGCAGGATCCCCTAAACTAGGTCCAGGGAAAGGGTGAGTGGCTTATTATATACCACATAAATCTCTGCTTCTATAAAGTGTTTTTTTTTTTTTTTTCTTTCCATTTTAAACCGGAATACAATAACACTAATAAATACATCCACTATATGGACAAAGGTATTTAGGCATCCTCACTTTCCACCTGTAGGGGCAGTGTGATCCTGTTCCAAGCTGCCTTAACTCCCTTCTAATTTAACAGTTTTTACTTTTTAAGAACACTTCATAGGGCGGCACAGTGGTTTAGTTGTTAGCACGTTCACCTCTCAGCTCTAGGGATTCCAGGTTCGAATCCCAATCTGGGTGGAGTCTCCATGTTCTTCCCGTGTCCGCTTGGGTTTCCTCCGGGTTCTCCGGTTTCCTCCCACAGTCCAAAAACATGGATCAAGTTAATTGAATTCTCCAAATTGCCCCATATAGAGTGTGTTTGTGTGAGTGTGTGCCCAGCGATAGACACGCTGGGTCTATTTGCCCAGCGCCTGATACGTCCCCCCCCCCCCGCGACCCTAATAGAGGATAAAGTGGAAGATAATAGATGGATGGAAGAACACTTTATACAAGATTGGGTTTGTTGTTGTTTTGCCCATTCATTCCGACTTAAAGGTTAATTGTCAGATCAGGATCCTGGCTGACAATCTCAGTTCTAATTCAACCCTCTGATGTTAGAGGGTGTTAAGAGTTGACAGCCGTTTGTGTGCTTGTCACGTTTTTACTATGCCACATCCATTTAATCCCGTCTTCGAGACTTTGCTTCATGCAATGGGACACAGTCGTGCTGCAACAAAAATGGCCTTCCCCATACTGTTTACACCTTAGCACAGTGTAGTTAAAAGCATAGATAAGAAGCATTTTTCAGATCTACAGTAGATGTGATCATTTAAATAATCTCACCAATTCAAATCTCTATAATATAACCCACTTAAACTCCATGTATTTAACTTTTTGTTTTTATATGACGTACTATTTTATAAATTGATGGCTATATGCCGCTAATTGTTTTGCGTATTTAAAAGGTTATCAGAGTTTAAATTTGCTTTATTTATTTCAGTAACCAAATACACATATTGATGGTTAAATGATGTGTTCATATGGAAGTGATTTTGCTTGGAGCAATACAGCTTTTGTGGTTTTTATATATTAATGGTGTTTTTATTTGTATAGGCACCAGGGATTTGGAGTTTTGTCAGTGATCCTGGCAAACCACTCAATCAAACTGCTTAGCTCACTATTCCAGGATCTCCAGGTGGAGGCGTTGCACAGGGTAAATGAACAATCCTGCTCTTTTATACTGTTTGACATTTAAACAATGTACAGTAAATGGACTTTTTTACAGTGTTAGCCTTTACTGCATGTAGCAAATAACAGATGCTTTTTTATTTTGAAGTGGTGGGCTCTGCACAAAAAATACAAAATTATGAGGTGGTCAGGCCTTCCTCCTAATTTTTGGGGTTCTTTCTTGCCACTGTTGTTGTTTTATGTTCTTTGTTGCTTTAGACCTGAAGCTGTATTGAAAAAAAAAGAAAACAAGCATAATCTCACATTGCTTGTTTTGTGCAGACTCTATCCTGATGGCTACTGCATCATTAGTGATTTGTTGTTTAGTAAATCTGCATTTTGTCCCAGTTTTTACATGGTTAACAGAGTTTTAATGCAGTGTTGTGTTCTTTTAAAACACATAATAATGTTTCTTTAAGACAATATTTTATTTAATTTATATATTGCATCTGTTCATGACTTCATGGTTTGTTCTAAAACCATGGTTTCCTTAAAGACATGTAACAAAAATCTGGTGAAGATTCTACATCTTCAGATTCTACACTCATAGCGTGTTGGTGTGTGTGCTTTCTTGATGATGGACCGGTTACCTGTCCGGGGGTGGTTTTCATATTATATCGATTAACCACTGAAATGTATTTCAGCATCCCCTGAGGTTCTATTATACGCAAGTGCCTTAGAAAATGAATATATAATTTAAGAGATCCAACTAAATGCAATCTATATTTATTATTTGAATTAATTTGTGGACTAATTATTTGAACAGCTAACAGCTAACATTCATTATCTCCCGGTTTATCCTCTATTAGGGTCGTGGTGGTGTTCCCCATGCCCATCCAGGGGAGAACGTCTCGGGCGCTGGGCAGATAGACCCAGGACAGGGCGCCAATCCATCGCTGGGCACACACTCACTCACACAGACACACTCTATATGGGGCAATTTTGAGAATTCAATTGACTTGATCCATGTTTTTGGACTGTGGGAGGAAACCGGAGAACCCGGAGGAAACCCATGCAGACACGGGGAGAACATGGAAACTCCACCCAGATGGGGATTCGAACCGGGAATCCCCAGCGCTGAGAGGCGAACGTGCTAACCACTAAGCCACCGTGCCGCCCCACAGACAATTATATTCTCCAAAAACTATCTCTGGTCAGACATCTTGGTTGATGTTTGCATTTTTCTTGTTTCCTGCAGCACACCCACTCATTCTATGAATTCTCCTTATTATCAGTGGTTCCTTTTATACAGCAGTCAGCTAAATTGACCTTTTGTTTCTACACCTACAACAGATGACTAAAATGTTTAGCTATGCTGTATACATTTGAAAGTGGCTTGGACTGTTTGCCTCGCGCTTCTTGTAATGATGGCATTGTTTGCTTCTGCCACTCTTCCTCAGGGCTGGGCCAGTGATGGACCCCCAGCAGAGCTAAACATCATGGCTCAGAGCACATCGATCCAGAGGGTACAGCGGCTCATTGACTCTGTGCCTCTCACCAATCTGCTCTTCACACTGCTCTCCACTTCCTATAAGAAAGTAGGTGCCTGTACCATCTGTATTTGAGTTCCCCCCCGCCGACAACCTGTTGACTGAACCTGCTGAGTGTAACTAAATCTGCTCCTGTCATTCCCAGGCCTGTGTTTTACAAAGACAGAGAAAAGGCTCAGTAAGCAGCGATGCCAGCGCCTCCACTGACTCAAACACCTACTATGAAGATGATTTCAGCAGCACGGAGGAGGACAGTAGTCAAGGTAACCAGTGCCGAGTTCATTCGATGATTTAAGCAGGTTAGGAAAGGCAAGTTGGAGGCAGAAGCTGCACACACACTATCTTCAAACACTTTCCTTTGTGTTGAAGTTCTCAAGAATAGGTCTAAATCTGTCTTTTTGAGGCTGGGATGTGTCTTTTATTTGCTGAGTTAGTGTCAGGGCTGAGAGGCGTGAGGAATAATTAAATGCAGTTCCTAAAAGCTGCATGCTGTTGTAGATGCACAAGTGACGGGTCACTCAAAAGCTTAGCGGCAGGTCAGTTTATTCATGCCGCAGAGTGCTGTTGCATCCCAAAGCATGCTCTGCTTAACCTGCGCGGTTAGTGACAGTGTTCGTTATTTCAGCAGAGAGAAGACAGGAGAGGACAAGAGCAACTTGTGTCTCAGGTCAGCAGATCTCTGCATTAGGTCAGCCTTGTAGTGTCTCAATGTGCTCTCTCTCTATTGTCCTTTATAAACCATAGACTTGATGTAGTCTTGTCTTACTCACGGTTTGTAGTAACAGCAGCTTCGTCTGCCTGCAATACAGTCCACGGTGAGGATTTGTAGAATGACTTGGCTCTCTGCATGTTCACAGATGATGACAGTGAGCCCATTCTGGGCCTTTGGTTCGAGGAGACCATCTCTCCCACTAAAGAGAAGGTGGCCCCTCCTCCTCCTCCACCACCTCCTCCCCTGGAGACATCCCCAAGACTGAAGAGCCCCAGCAAACAGAATGCCGGGGAGAACGGCAACATCCTAGCTAGCCGGAAAGACCCTGAACTGGTGAGCACGGTGGCTGAATTAAGCTTCATTGTTTGTCTCTTAAATCGAATATATGACAATTTGTCCGTCCCTTTTCATTACAGTTTTTAAGTCTGGCTTCCAGCATCCTGAACTTCATCACCACGTCTATGTTAAAGTCCAGAAACAACTTCATCCGTAACTATCTGAGTGTTTCTCTCACTGAGCAACACATGGCCACTCTGGCCAGCATCATCAAGGATGTGGACAAAGATGTCAAGGGTGAGGATCAAGTTGCCCTTTAGCTATGTTGTAGCTGAAGACGAGTTCTCTGGTACATTTACATCAGATCATGACTTAAGGCTCTTGTTTGTTTGTAGGATCATCTGATGAAGAGTTTGCCTCAGCGCTGTACCATTTTAATCACTCACTGGTTACAACAGACCTGCCATCACCAGCTCTTCAGGTAGGAATGGAAATTGGTTTTGGTTTAACTTGATTTTCGGTACTCTAACATGTTATGCGTAGTTGTATAACCCTCTGTCAATATTCCTATAGAACATGCTGTTGCAGCAGCTAGGGGTGGCCCCTTTCTCAGAAGGACCCTGGCCCATGTACATCCACCCACAGTCGCTGTCCGTGCTCTCCAGACTGCTGCTGATTTGGCAGCACAAAGCCACCCAACAGGGGGAGCCAGACGTACCCGAGTGCATGAAAGTCTGGGAGCGGTAAGGCGTAGCATTATGATGCTTATTATGCAGGAATTCATTGCGTCACTACAACTGTATTTGTCCTTACTCACAGCAATGACAACATAAATGAAGAATCACATGGTGGATGTGTTGTTACTCCTATTTTATGTTTATAAAAATATTCTGTTTACATGACAGATAAAGCAATTCGATTAGTACATAACCTTTAATTCAATCTTTATTCTTATTTTAATTGATTTTTAATCTGATCAAGGTTTTTACCATTAGTTAACCTTAATGTACGGTATTAATATTTAATTCCTTTCATTCCTCAGGCCTAATGCCCTCATGGTCTTTTTTTAGGTGTTTAGATAGGCGTGTATTTTGCATTTGCATAGTGTTGAGAGATATTACCTGAACTGCAGTCAATCAAACACCAGCTGCAGTTCTTTGCATTTACTGCAGTTACAAATGGACCGCCTCCAAAAATTTGTTCATGTGAAGTGGCCTGTTCAGCTTCCCTCCAGCCGCAATTTTATGGTGCTGATCGTATTGAAAAAGCAGGTTTAATGCCAATACAAATGTGGCCAAAACTGTCAATTTAAACAGATATAAGCCACATACAATGCATTAACCACAAACACATTACAAACCATTTCAGAAAGTGGCTTAAGACAAAACACATTTACATCTTTATTTTAGGACCAAAATCCAAACCAAGGGGAGGGTTCCCCATGCCCATCCAGGGGAGAACGTCTCAGGCACTGGGCAAATACAGGTTTAAAAGCAATAATTCACATTTGATTAGAGTAGAAGCTGGATACATGCATGAATAGGCACAGGTTTAAATATTCCACTGGCTGTAGGTCTAAATAAATAATCTAAATTAAGTGTTTAGGAGGTGTCTCACTGTACTTTGATGCATATAGTGTATTAAAATTGTTTTGTTTATTAATGTCTGATATATAAAAGACCATTTTGATATGAATGTGAGGCGGCACGGTGGCTTGGTGGTTAGCACGTCCACCTCTCAGCATGAAGAATTCCCGGTTCGAATCCCAATCTGGGTGGAGTTTCCATGTTCAAAAACATGTGTCAAGGTCAATTGAATTCTCCAAATTGCCCCATATAGAGTGTGTCTGTGTGAGTGAGTGTGTGCCCAGTGATAGATTGGTGCCCTGTCCCCTGGGTGTATCTGCCCAGCGCCCGAAACTTTCTCCCCTGGATGGGCTTGGGGAACCCCCCACAACCCTAATATAGGACAAAGCGGAAGATAATGAATAGATATGAATGTGAAGTAATGTAATTTAATCAAGTGGTGCTTGACGTACCTGTTCAGGCATCTGAAAAAAGCATGCTGTGGAATAAGAGCAATGAGCTTTTGATATTGTGTTCTATTCATCCATTTTCTCCGCTTTATCCTCTATTAGGGTTGCATTCTCCCCATGCCCATCCAGGGGAGAACGTTTCGGACGCTGAGCAGATACACCCAGGACAGGGTGCCAATCTGTCGCTAATCACACACTCACTCACACAGACACACACTATACGAAGCTATTTGGAGAATTCAATTGACTTGATCCATGTTTTTGAGACTGTGGGAGGAAACCGGAGAACCCGGAGGAAACCCACGCGGACACAGGGAGAACATGGAAACTTTATCCCGAGTTTGGGATTTGAACCGGTAATCCCTAGTGCTGAGAGCCTAACGTGCTAACCACTAAGCCACCGTACCGCCTAGATATTGTGTTCCTATAGACAAAAAAAACACTATTATAATTCTAAGGGTTTAAACAAATGAAATGAATGCGCCTGAGATTTCACTTCACAGTGTTTTGTTTATGTTGGTTTGTATACAGTGATGAGCAATACAGCGGTTGTGTTTTAAAGAAGTTATCCTGCTGTGTGAATTGCTGCTGTGTGAATTGCTGTGCTTGTATCACAGGAAAGCAATGTGCTTGGTCATAACATGTCAATGGAATGTTGCCATTGTGACGCCAGTTCCCTGTGATGCACTAACACCCACATCCAACCTCTATTAGCTAATCATTTAATAAAACAGTGAAGAAAGAGGTGAACCTAAAACAGAGTTTAATCATAGATCTCGTCTTAAGTAACACTGTTGTCTGTTAACACTTTGAGTTGTTGCTTAGCTACATAAGTACTAAAGTTATTCACTAGATACTGTGATCTATGTGCTCTATGTTGTCATCTACTTTGTAGTGTTTCTAATTCTTATCACTGATTCTGAGCCATTATTTAGTTTACTGTAATATTCCTACAGTACACTGGGATTTGTTTTATTTACTGCACTAGCCAAATGTTTGAACTGTATCACCAAGCACTTATCACCAAGATGGACTTAGGGGTTTATTAATTACAGATTGTAGTCCATCTGTTTTCTTGTTTTTGTTAGTCCCTTGTTGGTTCTCTGTTATCTATTGGTCAGGACCTTTACAGAACAGGTTTTGGGTGGAGAATTGTTTATTGTAAATTCTGCACTGATGTGACGCTGATGCTGTGAGGGGGTGTTTGTGCAGCAGTGCTGCTGTAGTTTCATTTAAACACCTCAGTGACACTGCTGGCATAGGAATAATAACCCAATCAAATAATACCTTCTCTGTGGGGGTGCTATTGGGGTTCTGACTATTAGAACAGAGTAAAGGGGACGTACACAGTATCTACTGTAGTCCACAAACAGATGGACAGTCTGTAAATGTAGAACTACAAAGTCCATCTTTACGGTAAGTGGAGCTGAGAACATATATCCATCCATCCATTATCTTCCACTTTATCCTTCCATTTGCTGTCGCTGATTAAAGCAGTTTAGTTCTGTGTAAGACGGACCAAAATCAGACGAACTGTGTTGACTGGCTTAATGCCAATTCAAATGTGGCCAAAACTGGCAATTTAAACAGCTATAAGCCACATACAATGCATTAGCCACAAACGCATTACAAACCATTTCAGAAAGTGGCTTAAGACAAAACACATTTACATCATTTACATACTAACACAAGGGGGGTGGGATTCCCCATGCCCATCCAGGGGAGAACGTCTCAGGCGCTGGGCAAATACACCCAGGACAGGGTGCCAATCTATCTCTGGGCACACTCACTCACTCACACAAAGACACTCTATATGGGGAAATTTGGAGAATTCAATTGACTTGATCCATGTTTTTGGACTGTGGGAGGAAACCGGAGAACCCGGAGGAAACCCACGCAGGCACAGGGAGAACATGGAAACTCCACCCAGATTGGGATTCGAACCGGGAATCCCTAGTGCTGAGATTCGAATGTGCTAACCACTAAGCCACCGTGCCGCCCCTGAGAACATATAATTGTCTTATATAGATAATGAGATATAGATATAGAGATGTCCACTACAAAGCATCATTAATAGCACAATGTAGTTAAAAAATGCTAGTTAGGAAAATTGTTTACTTTTTTTTTTTTTTAATTTTTTAATTAATTTATTTTTTTTAACAGATTTTGCTCACTATTATAATTAAATCATTCAGTTTGCATTTAATATCAAGCTTTAGTGAGTGCTGTAAGCCAAGACACTGAAGAGTTTATTCTCTTTGGCTTTTAGGTTTATAGGCACTCTTAAGCAGCATACTCTTCAGGGTGCAGTGCCCAGTGAGGAAGACCTGAACGTAGAGCACCTCCAGCTCCTGCTGCTCATCTTCCATAACTTGTCAGAAAAGGGGCGGCGCCTTGTCCTTGCGCTTTGCACACAGGCTATTGCTGAGGTGGCCGCCCAAGTCGACTCTCAGCTGCAAGTCGTACCGCTGAACCTGGCCCGCATCCTGCTGGTCTTCGACTACCTGCTACACCATTACTCTAAAGCCCCCATGTATCTGTTCGAGCAGGTAAAAATCATCTGTGCTCTTAAAAAGTAAATCTTCATATTTCGGCAAATTGTCCCTAACATTTCTGGTGTTTCAGGTGCAGTACAACCTTCTGACACCACCTGTGTCTGGGGCTAGTTCTAGCCAGGAGGGAGGAAAGAAAACCTCTGTTCCACTCTACTATGGGTTCAAAGAAGTGGAGGAAAATTGGGCAAAACACTGTGCAGCTGACAGAAGTAAATAAAATGTTCATGAATTATTTCAGTCGATTAAATATTGCAGTATTTAAATGTAACCATTGTCACATCTTGTTCAGGTTCAACCTCACAACCCAAGTTCTACTCGGTCCTCTCCCCAGAAGCTTCTGAAGATGACAGGAGCCGACTTGACAGCAAGGTAAAAAAAAAAAAGTCCACTAGCTTGATATAAATGCACATTGTACAACAATTCTCAATTCATATTTTTAAAACAAGGACCATAATATACATATTTACATCATTTTAGGGTACAAAAGCATTTGGTTTCAGACTGTCACCATGTCTGTTACTATTTATAAAATATGCCATTTATTCATTCATTCATTCATTATCTCCCGCTTTATCCTCTATTAGGGTCGCGGTGGGGTTCCCCATGCCCATCCAGGGGAGAACATCTCGGGCGCTGGGCAGATACACCCAGGACAGGGCGCCAATCCATCGCTGGGCACACACTCCCTCACACAGACACGCTCTATATGGGGCAATTTTGAGAATTCATTTGACTTGATCCATGTTTTTGGACTGTGGGAGGAAACCGGAGAACCCGGAGGAAACCCACGCAGACACGGGGAGAACATGGAAACTCCACCCAGATGGGGATTCGAACCGGGAATCCCTAGCGCTGAGAGGCGAACGTGCTAACCACTAAACCACCGTGCCGCCCAATATGCCATTTAGTTATATTAAATATATACTATATATACATGACTACTTCTTATAATAATGGAATTCTATGTAATCTATTGTTTTTTTAGGTCTTCCATGTGCTGTTCGGTGGAGCTGTTAAATACGACAACTTGTATTCCTCACTCATTGCCCTGCTGGCTGCTGGGTCTTGTGTTGATACAGCACGAAGGCAGGAGAATAAACCTATTTTACCAGTTGTAAGTATTAGGGATTGGGATTTTGTTTTAAAAAGGCTTTATTAGCATTAGAATTTAGCTTTTTTATAATAAATAAATCGAAATAACTGTACATTTGAAACATATCCACATTTGTTTTCCATTGTCCTGTTAACCTCATGGGGTTATCACTAATCATAGTTACTGACATCACTGTCTGATGCTTCTTGCAGGAGGCCTGCTCACTACAGTACTACTTTCTAATTCTTTGGAGAATCTTGGGTGTGCTGCCTCCCTCCAAAGCTTACATTGAACAGATGAAGATGGGGAACAGTGATCCCAGTGAGAGTGATATCCTGCACACTCTTAGGTGGTCGTCACGATTAGGAGTCAGCACATATGTGAACTGGATCAAGGTGAGGGTTTTATATATATATAAACATAATAAATCCAAAACGATGGATTGATGGAAAGAATGAATGCATTCTGGTGACTGAACAGGTTAGGAAGTGTCTTTATATAAATCCGTTTTTTTTTTTTTTTAACCTTTCAGGAAAACTTGGTGAAACAGGGAATGAAAGCAGATCAAGCCACAACCTTGGTTGAAGTGGTCTCCTCTAAATGTAGTGCAGTGAAATATGACGTGGAGCTTGCTGAGGAATACATCGCACGGCAGGTACAAGAGGCCGGACTGTTAATCTGGTCTGATTTCAAATGTGCTTTTCTGGGAAACTTTTTTAAATCCCCCTGTTCCATTGTTCTGTTGTAGATCTCCTCATTCTGTTGTGTGGACCCAAACAGCATCCTGCCACTTCACCAGATTCCCTCCCTGCAGACCATATACACTCTGGATGCTGTCATCTCCAAAGTACAGGTCACTCGCAATGAACATTTTTCGAAGGTTGCATCAGAGACAGAGGCTCACAAGTCATTTGAGATTACCAAGAACCTCCTGCCAGCAACGCTGCAGCTTATTGACATCTACACAGCCTTCACCAGGTCTGCTGAATGGTTCCTGACACACACTGTAATTTGAGTTATCCTTCTTTATCATTGTTCAAATCTAACTATATATCTATCCTTATATTTTCTTAATGATAGATCCTACCTGTTAATGAGTCTCCCTGAAGAGGGTGAGAACAAAGCCACAGAAACCAAACTGCAGGGATATGCGGCGGTGTTGTCTATTGGCTCCACACGCTGCAAAGCTAATCTGTTAGGTGAGAATACCTTGCTTCTTCCAGCAGACAAATTTAATTTTCTTTGCTCTTTCTTTAGTGTCAGCGCACAAAAAAAATATTAAATCGGTCACTGTGGTATAGGGGTGAGCTGCAATATTCGCTGATTCGCTGATTCGATTCAGAGAACCGTAGTCGACTATGAACCTCATAGTCGAATGTACCATTTTGACCACATGGGGGTGCCCATGGCTGCTGCTAAGCATTAGTTTTTACATGAAATGTCTTTGTTTTCGTTATATATATAGCCTTTTGTCAAATAAAATCATCCTAATTTTTAGTTTTTTAGGTTTTTCCTTTGAAGTGGAAAAAAGTCCAGAACGGGGATCCCATTTACGGTGCTCTAGAAAAACAAGTAAAATATTTAAAAAAATCATTTTTAAAAACCACGCTTATAGCGCCATCTTGTGGTGAAATTTTAACTGATTCGACTATCAGTCGACTATAGGGAAAATCTGACGAATCAGATTCGAATATGAAAATCCTTTGTTGAATACACCCCTACTGTGGTAACATTTATTGCATTTATAAAATCTGATTACATATCACGTTGTTTTTACATGATTTCAGTCATGGCTTGTATTTTAAAGGTCCAAAGTTTCTATGATAACTGTAAATTTATTCTTAATTGTCAGCCAACATGTCAGCAACTAGTATTAAAAAATATGAAAAAAAACCTTTTAAATATAACTTTTTAACCTACTGTTTAAATCCATTTCATTTTTAAGTATTAAATACAACAATGTTTTAATATTTTGACTTGCATGTAAACCTTACATGCCTTTTTTATCTGACACATCCAGTGTTTTGATTCAGAGCACTTCACAAATTAAGCTCCCTTTCTACCCTTTGCATACTTGTTAGGGGTCTAAATGTATTAAATGAGATGTTTGCTCAACTGGACAGAAGGTGTTTTTATAATTTCAGTTCTGTTCTGCAAATGTTTTACTGAGTAATCTGGATTATGATTGGTTTACCAGCGTGGCCATATCAGAATAAGGGCTTGTTTTACTAAAATAAATCTGAGGAGACTACCTAGTTTAGGAACGACCAGTTTTTAAAAATTAAAGTAACCTCAAAATACAACTAGTTGTACAAATCTTCATCTTATTTTTATTTCAGGCCAATCGGTAATGCAGAATCTGCCATCTGCTGTTCAGACAATGTGTGAGACATGGAACAACATTCACACTAACGAGTTCCCCAACATTGGTTCTTGGGTATGTGGGCTTCCCTTAAGCTTCGTTTCTACATTATTACAAACAAACTCTGCATCAGCAACAGTCTGACTCTTTACTCTCTTTTTCCAACAGCGCAATGCCTTTGCTAATGATCCCATCCCATCAGAAAGCTACATTAGTGCTATCCAGGCAGCACATCTGGGTACACTGAGCAACCAGTCTTTACCCTTAGCTTCTTCTCTTAAGCATATCCTTCTGACCCTCGTTCGCCTCACTGGAGACCTCCTTGTGTAAGTCACATCAACACATGTTTTTACTCCTGTTCTCCAAATAGTAACAATAATGCTGTATTTAATATTATTGTATTATAATATTGGCAAATACTGTATTATACAATATGAAAGTGCATTAGTTTAACTGAATTAATTAGAGTTAATATATTTAGATGGCTTTTGAAAAAAGCCATCTATTGATATTACACTTTTTCTTCTTCAGCACATTTCTGCGATTAATTCAGCCTGAACCGCTCGACGTACAGACTCGGTTCGAACACCGTTGCGTAGGGAATGTTCACGAGACCTGTGCTATGTATTTTTGGAGTTTGTAACATTTATAGTTTTTAATAAAATTAAGTTTAAAAATTTAAAAATCCCCATAGAAATGAATGGGGCTGATTTTCGGACGGCCATAACTCGGCCATTTTTACAGCTACAGCTACGAAACTTCAGAGACTGGGAGTAAATGTCTGCAAAAATCCAAATTTTTATCAAGATTGGACTTTCCGATCACTTTTTATCGATCTTTGAATATCTGAAAAATCACCCCCATTCATTTCTTATGGAGCCACTAGAGCGGGTGACGTCATCCCCGCTCTGTTTCAGGAATCTTTTTTTTTCGCCAAACAAACGTCTGTAGAATCGCGATACTTTCACCTAGAAACCATTTTACCCTTAAACGATAGATATATTAGTTCTCTCTAACATGACAAAGTTTCATGAGGATTGAAGTTTTAGTTTCCGAGCTATGAGCGTTTGTTTGGCAGGAGTGCCTGAATCAGCTCCATAGACTGTAATGAAAATGCATTTTCGGATCCTCTTCTAAGTTTTTAAATCGCCATAACTCGGTCATTTTTTATTCAATCTGCATCATATTACACCAGAATAATTACACCCCCAACGGTCTAGTTTCTAACGGTGTCTTTGGTTAAGCGATAGGTGAAAGATTTTCCGAGTTATGAGCGTTTGTTTGGAGTAAGGAAAAACCGGATTTTTACACTGACATGAGAATGAGTCTCTTCTGTGTGGGGCTGCATGCAGTTTCACACACACAGGCAACAGCCAATCAGGATCAGGGAGCCTGGCCGAGTGACGTCACCAGCAGGGTGCCTTATTTGAAGGCAACACCGACTGCTGCAGAGGATGTGGGGCAACTGGGCAAATTAACTGCCACTTTCTCCAAATTTTAACCCCTTCATGGGCCAAGCATTCAAAAGCCATCTCCGTAGTTCCTTCAGGAAATACATGTCTAGTTATATATTATAAAGCAGATTTATTGGCCTTTTTTACTCAAATGTATTACAGCACAGAGGAGCTGAACCCGCCCCAGGTGATCCGCACATTACTCCCTCTGCTGTTGGAGAGTAGCACAGAGAGTGTGGCTGAGATCTGCAGCACCTCTTTGGAAAGAATCCTGGGCCCCGCCGAGTCAGATGCCTTTTTGGCCCGTGTGTACGAGCACCTCATCACCGGCTGCTACAACATTATCGCCCACCATTCTGACCCCAGCAGGTGAGAGCCTGTGTAGCACAGTGGAGTGGAGGCTCAATGGTTTAAATACTGTTTAAGTACATATTGTACTATCGAGTTCAACTCAAAGGTGTTTGATTAGGTTACATACAGAGATCTGAGAAGGCTAGGCAAGTTCCTCCACGTAAACTTCACTCATTCATGACTTCATGAACTGTTTTATTCATTTTCTGAACTGCTGAAAGTGTGCAGTGAGCCAAAAGTCATAAATAGATGTTTGAGTTTATACACTTGTGACAGTGAGACTTACTAAGACATGTGAATTTTAATAAAGTTGTGTGACCATGATGTTGAATTACTGTATATGGACAAATGTATCAGGACAAAGTGCCAGTGCGCTTTCCTTTTATGTCTATTTTCTCACCTGTTATAGCTGTTATATGTAGAATAGTTAGTGGAACACACTGGTAAGGTTGCCTTGTTATTTTTCTTGGCATATATATAAAGCAAATGCATTCAAACCCAACACTTACATGTAAAATATGATATTTCTGTATCACTGTTGTTTTTGGTTAAATCAAATCGATGCTTAGAGAACACAGGCGTCCAGCCTGTAAGGCTTTAGGCTGTATATTTACGGTTGTGCTTTTCCTTTCAGTGGTCTGGATGAGTCTGTGCTGGAGGAATGTCTACAGTACTTGGAAAAGCAGCTGGAAAGCAGTCCAGTCCGCAAAGCCATGGAGGAGTTCTTTTCTCTCAGGTAAAAACCCCAATCTGAGGCCCCAATTTTAAAAGCCTTTCTTTTTAAATACGTTTTAGATTGACGTTGCTTTTTTTATGTTTCTTTTCAGTGGTGAACTGGTACAAATCATGATGGCAACCGCAAATGAGAATCTGTCTGCAAAGTTTTGTAACCGGGTGCTGAAGTTTTTCACCAAGCTCTTCCAGCTCAGTAAGTAGCTCACTTCACCACATAGTGCCTTGACCCTATATTGCATGTTGTGTTAAGAGTGCACTATGATAACTGTGTGTCTCTTTTAGAGGAGAAGTGTCCTAACCAAAGTCTGCTGAGTCTATGTGGCTCGATGGCACAGCTGGCCTGTGTGGAGCCTGTTAGGCTGCAGGCCTGGCTCACCCGCATGACTGCATCGCCACCCAAAGACTCCGACCAGCTAGACACGGTGCAGGAGAACAGGCAACTATTGCAGCTCCTCACCACCTACATTGTGCGGGACAACAGCCAGGTGGGTGAAGGTGTGTGCACTGTGCTGCTCAGTACCCTCATCCCTATGGCCACTGAGATGCTTGCTAGTGGAGATGGAGCGGGCTTTCCAGAGCTGATGGTCATCATGGCTACTCTTGCTAGTGCTGGCCAAGGAGTGGGACATCTGCAGCTGCACAGGGCTGCTATTGAGTGGCTGGGAAGATGGTGAGTCCTTGACATACTGGCATGAGTATTATAGTGGAATGTAATTTAAACTAGAGACAGTGGTGCTTTTGTTGTTTTGAGCTGATGGGTTCAAAAACGCATATCTGCTTCAGTTTGATCAACATTATTTAGCTCATCTCATAATTTTGAGATTAATCCCCATGCATATCCTTGGGGAAAAATTTGGGCACTGAGCAAAAACATCCAGGGCAAAGCACCGATTCATTCTATATAGCCACACACTGTATTGGTGCAATTTAGAGCAGCCAAATTTACCTTGAAATCCATCATTTTGGACTGTGGGATTGAACTGGAGTAAACCCACACACACTGGGTGTGTCTGGTAGGGGGGTTATTAATTGTTTATTTATCCCAACTTTCTAACATGAATATTGGGCACATGATCTAACATACATTTATTGCTTTCAGTAAGAAGTATTTATACCAGAAGAATGTGGTGGAGAAGGTGACAGCCAATGTTTCTCAAGGAAAAGTAAGCAGAACCGATTCTACTGAGTTGTTTTCTTTGTGACACGCCTTTAATGTACAGTAGCTGATCTTCTGTTCTCTTCTGGTTGAGCAGCACACAACTATGTTGGAATGTGCATGCCACATCATCTCGTACTTGGCGGATGTGATGAATGCACTGAGGCAGAGCAGTGGACAAGGTTCATCCCAGCTTCTGGTGGAAGGAGAGGAGAAGGCTATCGAAGTGGACTCGGACTGGGTGGAGGAACTAGCCGTGGAGGAGGAAGACTCTCAGGCTGAAGACTCGGTGAGAACACTGCCATAGAGGCTATGAGCGGCTTTTAAAATGTTGTTTGTGAAGACTTACTGCATAATGTGATCCTGTCAATATTTCTTGTTACAAACCTAACTGTGTTGCTTCCGTCTACCGTCGTGTTGTGTTGCATTTTGTAGGACGAGGATTCTCTCTGCAATAAGCTCTGTACCTTCACCATTACACAGAAGGAGTTCATGAATCAGCACTGGTAATGGAAGAGTTAGCCCTCCACTGCCCAACCCATCCAATTGAACATATTGATGTAAAGACCCAAATTCCCTGGCCTCACTCTTTTGCTTTCCTTACATACAGGTATCATTGTCACACCTGTAAGATGGTGGATGGGGTAGGTGTCTGTACAGTGTGTGCCAAGGTCTGTCATAAAGACCATGAGATCTCCTATGCCAAATACGGCTCTTTCTTCTGTGACTGCGGGGCCAAAGAGGATGGCAGCTGCCAGGTGAGACCGAATACTTCAGGTCATCATGGGAAAAGGACAACAGCGGTAACTTTGGCTTGCAAATCAGTTATCATTGATCGCCATGAGCTCATTTCATTTCTCCCTTATTCCATTCCGGATTTTCAGTGTCTTTCACGCATTATCTTAATTCCTTCCTTTATGTTTACCAGTGAATTTACCCGATTAATTCAAAACCTTAAGTCATTTACATTTTCTTTTCTCTTATTGATGCATCAAATTGCATTAGTTGTTCAAAACCACCTCAGTGTTTCTACCATAGACACATGAGAACATTAAGCCATAACATGTCATGCATGTGTCCTCCTTCAAAACCCAATGCATGTGAGGGCGGTCTTTTAGTTAAAGGGATCCAAAAAAGTTTTAAACTTTAATGCACATTTAATATGCATTCAATAAGTTGTTAATAAGGCTGCAACAAACGATTTTTGATGATTAAATTACAAATTAGTTTTTTGATGATCAGGTTAGTTGTTGGTTCTCCAAGTCAAGAAGTATGACATCCTGCTTGTCTTGTTTTCTCCACAATCTTTCATTTATATTTATAGAGAAGTGGGGAGCTGCCTTAGTTCGTAATTGTTTTTACATAAATTAGTTCAAATAACTAATTATTTTAATGATTATTATTATTATTATTATTAATAAATATAATAATATAATAATTATATTAATTATTACTAGTTTTCCAATACATTTTTATAGCCATGCTACTATTTTTAGCTCATTGGTTAGGCTGCAGTTATTAATTAAATTAATATAATTAATTATTCTCTCAGTTATAGCACCAGTAAAGAGTTTAGACACACCTGCTTTTGTCCACTTATTGATATGTTATATTTCACTTACGGTAAAGATGGACTGTAGTTCTACAATTCCAGACTGTATTCCATCTGTTTGTGGACTACATTACATACTGTGTTAGTCTCCTTTACTCTGTTCTCTAATGGTCAGGACCCCAGTAGTAGCACCACAGAGCAGGTATTATTTGGTTGGTGCATTATTCCTATCCCAGCACTGTCACTAAGGTGTTTAAATGAAACTAATGCAGCACTGCTGCACTAAAACCCCCTCACCACATCAGTGCAGAAATAAAAAACAATACACAACCCACAAATTATACCTGTGATGGTCCTGACCAATAGAGAACCAACAGAGGACTAACAAAAACAGATGGACTATATTATGGTGTATGGTGAGTGGAGAAAGTAGACAATGGAGCAAGAAGGAGGTGTGTCCAAACTCTTGGCTGGTATTGTATTTTTTATATAATTTATTGGTTGTTTGGTCTATACTATAGTAGTAGGAAGCTGTAATCAAATAAACAGTTGTGTAAGTGTAAAATTTTTCCATAAGTAGTTAATCTTAACAACTTAACCAGTGCTTAATTACTAAGTAAATTTTCTAGATTAATTGACCGACTGGCGGACGGCACGGTGGCTTAGTAGTTAGTACATTCGCCTCTCAGCAATAGGGATTCCTGGTTGGAATCCCAATCTGGGTGGAGTTTCCATGTTCTCCCCGTGTCCGCATGGGTTTCCTCCGGGTTCTCCGGTTTCCTCCCACAGTCCAAAAAAAACATGGATCCAGTCAATTGAGTTCTCGAAATTGCCCCGTATAGAGTGTATCTGAGTGAGTGTGTGCCCAGCGATAGATTGGCGTCCTGTCCTGGGTGTATCTGCCCAGCGCCCGAGACGTTCTCCCCTGGATGGGTATGGGGGACCCCCCCGCGACCCTAATAGAGGATAAAGCGGAAGATGATGGATGGATGGATAATTGACCGACTGTAAACTGTAAAATTGTGAAAAGATTGCATTGTGTTTTAAATCTAAAACCTTTAAACATGTAATATAGTGATTTATGTTATTACCTTATCCAATTAACTGGTTTTAATGTTAAATACTTGAGTAATTAATTGATCATGTAACTATTGCAGCTCTTTTGCGAATAACATGCTACTATTAATTGCGCTACCTCATTTTACTGCTAAACTAAAATACATTGTTCACACTTAAACTTTAGCTTTACCCACTTTATTTAACGCTCAGGTGCAGGGTCCACCCTGAACCAAAAGCTCACTGGATGCCTTTAACTTTAGACCAAAGATTTAAAAAACTTAAGCTTGGCCAATCAACCCACCTTGTTCTCCATGGTACACCATTTAACCTAATTCAGAATTTTATTGGTCATTCATTCCATTTTGTCTCAAGTGTTACATGTGCTTGCTTTGGGACAGGCGCTGGTGAAAAGAAGCCCCAGCAGTGGGATGAGCTCCACTATGAAAGAGTCCTCAGCCTTCCAGAGTGAACTGCGGATGCCCGAGAGCGCAATTCGGCACCAGAATGCCTCACCCGCAGATAAGGGCAAAGTCACCATCTGTGATGGAAAGGGCAGCGATGAGGAGAAACCCAAGAAAAGCAGCATATGCAAAAATATCGAGGGCTGCAGAGAAGACTTGCTGCTTCAAGTGGTAATAACCTACATTTTTTGGATAATGTTTAGGCCATTTTATTAGGTGCAGCTCATTGTTTGTAGTTACATTCTGTAGTTCATCAGTTTCTCTACATACTTTGTTAGTCCACTTACCACAGTCTCTGATCAGGACCTCCACAGAGCAAGTATTATTAGGGAGGTGGATGATGGTATGAGTAAATCAGACACCTGTATGTTTGGGTTGCTATACTGTTTTCTGTCCAGTAGCACTGCTGTGTCTGATCCACTCGTATCAGCACGACACATGCTGACATACCACCATCATGTCAGTATCTCTGCAGTACTGAGAATCATCCACCACCCTAATACCCCCTCTGTAGGGGTCTTAATTATCTCAATTATCAAACTAAAGTGGACTAACAAAATATGTAGAAAAACGAATGGATTACAGGCTGTAATTGTAGAACTACAGAGTCCATCTATATGATCAGTGATACTAAAAATGGACGCTGAGTGTAGAACTGAACAGTTCTGCCTCATAAAATGGCTGAAGAATACACTCCTCAGTAGATGTGTATGTATGTTTTGATGACCACACGTTCTTTAGACAACAGTATCAAGAATCATATGGCTTAAATAAAAAAAAAAAACTTGAATTTAACCAGTGCCTCTCGGCGCTAGGTATTCCTGGTTCGAATCCCCCCATCTGGGTGGAGTTTCCATGTTCTCCCCGTGTCCGCATGGGTTTCCTCCGGGTTCTCCGGTTTCCTCCCACAGTCCAAAAACATGGATCAAGTCAATTGAATTCTCCAAATTGCCCCATATAGAGTGTGCCTGTGTGAGTGAGTGAGTGTGTGCCCAGCGATAGATTGGCGCCCTGTCCTGGGTCTATCTGCCCCACGCCCGAAACGTTCTCCCCTGGATGGGCAATTTAATTAAAATTAAAATCATTTTCAATCAATGAAGTTCATGACCATATACGGCAGCACGGTGGCTTAGTGGTTAGCATGTTCGCCTCTCAGCGCTAGGGATTCCCGGTTCGAATCCCCATCTGGGTGGAGTTTCCATGTTCTCCCCGTGTCTGCGTGGGTTTCCTCCGGGTTCTCCGGTTTCCTCCCACAGTCCAAAAACATGGATCAAGTCAATTAAATTCTCAAAATTGCCCCATACAGAGTGTGTCTGTGTGAGTGAGTGTGTGCCCAGCGATGGATTGGCGCCCTGTCCTGGGTCTATCTGCCCGGTGCCCGAGAAGTTCTCCCCTGGATGGGCATGGGGAACCCCACCGCGACCCTAATAGAGGATAAAGCGGGAGATAATGAATGAATGAATGACCATATACAGTATGATACACTGTGTGCACATAACAGTACTTTAATTCAAATGACTTAATTCTCAGTCAACTCATCGACGGCAACCTTGGTGCTGGACCTGCTGGTGTTCCTCATGGATGCCATTCAGACAAATTTCCAGCAGGCCTCAGCTGTGGGCAGCAGCAGTCGAGCCCAGCATGCCCTCAATGAACTGCACACCCAGGACAAGAGCATGGAGATGACCGACCAGCTCATGGTACAAATATAGCAGCCCATAGCTGCCTTTTTCTTTACTTCTGTTGGTTTAATGAAACGGTGCTCAGGTGAAAATGGTGTGGGTCATTGGAACTTTCTGTTTCTTGAACAGGTTCCCACACTTGGTTCTCAGGAGGGAGCGTTTGAGAACGTGAGGATGAATTACAGTGGTGATCAGGGCCAAACGATCAGGCAGCTCATCAGCGCTCATGTGCTACGCCGGGTGGCTATGTGCGTGCTCTCGTCTCCACACGGACGCAGACAGCATCTTGCCGTGAGCCATGAGAAAGGCAAAGTGAGTTCTCGGGTTCTTTTTAATGTACCGTATTTTCCGGACCATAAGACGCAGTCTGAATTACGGGGTCTATTTCTGTATTTGACCCACGTATAAGGCGCATCGTACTATAAGGCGCAGTCTCAATTACGGACTCTATTTCTGTACGGTACTTATTCTGTACGGCACCGTATTATAAGGCACTTGCTAAAACATACATTCTACAAGAAAAGTAAAGGATGCAAAACGGTGATTTATAATTGAAGTTTATTCTACTACTTGAAAAAAGACACATTATTTTTAATCAATCTTCTCCATCAAAGTCCTCATCTTCTGTGTCTGAATTAAAAATTTCACTATCGAGCACTCGGGTGTTCCCCCTCATCAATGTCTGAGTCCGTCTCGTCGCCAGGCGGCTGTTCAGCAATGATGCCGGCTTTCGCGAAAGCTCGGACAACGGTCACAGCAGAAACCTCAGCCCAGGCATCCACAATCCATTCACAGACGGTGGCGTAACTCGCCCGCCACTGCCTCCCGAGTTTTAGTAAACGTGTGTTCGCCGTCTATCATCCATCGCTCCCACGCCGCCCGCAACTTTACTTTAAACGCCCCGTTTACGCCAATGTCCAGCGGTCGGAGTTCTTTATTTAATCCTCCCGGAATGACGGCAAGCTCCGAATTAATTTTCAGTCGCACAACAATACTTTTATAGAATTTGGAACTCAGTACACGTATAAGGCGCACCGGATTATAAGGCGCACGTCCGATTTCTGGGAAACTTTTAGGCTTTTAGGTGCGCCTTATAGTCCGGAAAATACGGTACATAAGGTTGCATGTCTTTAAAAGTCACTGCTGTTTATTGTACAGTCTGTGGAGGAGCTGTGTTCCCTCAACATGATATTTTAATTTTATTTGATCTTAGATTACAGTCCTGCAGCTTTCAGCACTTCTGAAGCAAGCTGACTCTAGTAAAAGGAAGTTGACTCTGACTCGTCTTGCCTCTGCGCCCGTCCCCTTCACTGTCCTCAGTCTGACTGGAAACCCTTGTAATGAAGACTACCTGGCTGTCTGTGGCCTCAAGGTAATGCAGATCATGTGCTCATAGCAATGAAATCCTTTTTATCTTACCATTTTGGATTTGACTGTTTACATCTTCATCTGCAGGACTGTCATGTGCTGACATTCAGTAGCACTGGTTCGGTGTCAGACCACTTGGTGCTGCATCCTCAGCTGGCCACAGGAAACTTCATCATTAAGGCTGTCTGGCTGCCTGGATCCCAGACTGAAATAGCAATCATTACAGCTGATTTTGTAAAGGTGGGACACTCGCTTTCGTATTGTTAAGATTACAATATACTTAAGCAAAAAGCCATAGTGTGGGTGTACTGTCATTATGTCGTAAGGAAATGACTTGGACCAAGTGTGTGAGCATGATCTTTTGCATTAGATATAGTAATGCAGTGGTTCTTAGTATGTTACAGAGGAAAGTTACTTCTTATTGTACTTGCATGCAATTACCAGAGAATAATTTTAGATTCTGGAACCCTGCTTTCAGCGACTGTTTATTTTCAGTTACAACAGGGTAACTTTCCCTGTATACAGGCATCATTATGAGCTAAATGTATGGTGATGCAAGCGTCCAATGTTTATGGAAGACCTTTTTAAATGAATGAAGCTCTATGAAGCACTGGCAGTGCAGCTAACAGCTTGGTGTTAAGTCTGTCACCATTTATTTGCATAAGCATGAGAGAGATTTCGGGCGGCATGGTGGCTTAGTGGTTAGCATGTTCTCCTCTCAGCGCTAGGGATTCCCGGTTCGAATCCCAATCTGGGTGGAGTTTCCATGTTCTCCCGTGGGTTTCCTCCAGGTTCTCCGGTTTCTTCCCACAGTCCAAAGACGGATCAAGGTCAATTGAATTCTCCAAATTGCCCATATAGAGTGTGTTTGTGTGAGTGAGTGTGTGCCCAGCAATGGATTGGTGCCCTGTCCTGGGTGTATCCGCCCAGCGCCCGAGACATTCTCTCCTGGATGGGTGTCCTGGGTGTACACCCTGCCCTGGGTGTATCCCCCCCGCGACCCTAATAGAGGATAAAAGCGGAAGATCATGAATGAATGAATGAGAGAGATTTCTTAACCATGTGGCTTAGTGAAGCTCAGATTCCATTGGACATTAATCACTTCAGTGTATTTCATTCATTTTCATGCAATTCATGCACTTTTCATTCATCTGTTTTCTGGAAAAGTTATTAGAATTGGTGTTGAATTTTTGCAGATCTACGATTTGTCTGTGGATGCCCTGAGCCCAATGTATTACTTCCTACTGCCGAGCTCAAAGATCAGAGATGCTACTTTCCTAATTAATGAAGAGGGAAAAAACATCATTGTCATCATGTCTTCGGCTGGCTACATGTACACGCAGGTGATGGACGAGAGCAGCAGCGCTCAGCACGGCCCGTTCTATGTTACCAATGTGCTGGAAATCACCCATGAAGATTTAAAGGTATTTCAGAATTTATTGGTCAAGCTTATAATGTTTCTTATTAGTGTGTTATTTGCACTTATAAATATTTTACGCATTGTATACTAATCACTTCCCTCATTTTACACGAACACCTCAGGATTTGCATTTATCTTATATAAGTTCTATAATTATTTCCTCAATTATTTTAATGTTCGGGGCAGCACGGTGGCTTAGTGGTTAGCCTTTCAGCACTAGGGATTCCCGTTTTGAATCCCAAATTGGATGGAGTTCTGCCCGTGTCCACATGGGTTTCCTCCGGGTTCTCTGGTTTCCTCCCACAGTCCAAAAACATGGATCAAGTCAATTAAGTTCTCCAAATTGCGCCATATAGAGTCTGTTTGTGTGAGTGAGTGTGTGCCCAGTGATAGATTGGCGCCTGGGTGTATCTGCCCAGTGCCTGAAACGTTCTCCCCTGGCTGGGCATGGGGAACCCCCCCTCCCCATAATGGATGGATGGATTTTAATGTTCGTGCTAAAATCATCTTTTTGATTTTGACAGTTCTACTAAATCCATCATTGGCTTGTATTTTTGTTTCCTGTATTACAGGACAGCAATGGGCAGGTGGCTGGTGGAGGAGTGTCAGTGTACTACTCTCACGTCCTGCAGATGCTTTTCTTTAGCTACAGCCAGGGCAAATCTTTTGCAGCCACAGTCAACCGCAGCAACATGGAGACCCAAAGGCTATTCGCCATAAATGTTAAAGGGTAAGCTTTGGTTACCTGTTTAACCACTAAACATGTTCTATTAACTTTAATCACAAAATTAATCCATAAAACTGTTTTTATTTCTTTCTCTATAGTTCAAATGGTGGCAGTAAGACCTCCCCGGCTCTGTGCCAGTGGTCAGAGGTTATGAACCACCCAGGCTTGGTGTGCTGTGTACAGCAGGCCACAGGCATTCCACTGGTCATCATGGTAAAACCAGACACCTTCCTGATTCAGGAGATAAAGACTTTACCTGCCAAAGCCAAGGTCAGTCCTCAGATACTTTACCACAGTAAAGTGTGTTCATTAGGAGATGGATTTGAACCCACACTCTGTTACACAGATCCAGGACATGGTGGCCATCCGGCACACAGCCAGCAATGAGCAGCAGCGTACCACTATGATCTTGCTGTGCGAGGACGGCAGCCTCCGTATTTACATGGCCAACGTTGAGAATACCTCCTATTGGCTCCAGCCATCTTTACAGCCCAGCGGCGTCATCAATATCATGAAGCCCGTGCGCAAACGCAAAGCTACCACAGCAAGTTAGTTAACTCGCCGTTTCTCACCCACCATTACGGAGTTCATCCTGCCTCTGCTTTTCTTAGTCATTCTAAAATAATAAACAGGATCACATGTGAAAATCATGAAGATTAGCTACAAAGAAGAATGAAGATTAACATGGAACGTTATTAAAAGCTTTTTATCATTAACTGGTTTTATTTAAATACCTAATCCTGCTGGGTACATGTTCAGATGGAGAAAATAGACTGAAGTTTACTTTAATTCATTTTCTTAATTTATTTCCACTGCAGCCACACGGACGTCCAGTCAAGTGACCTTCCCAGTGGATTTCTTTGAGCACAATCAGCAACTCACTGAGGTGGAATTCGGCGGCAATGACTTGCTGCAGGTCTACAATGGACAGCAGATCAAACATCGACTTAACTCTTCTGGCATGTATGTGGCCAACACCAAGGTAAGAAGATCGGCAAGATGTGGGTGTGGTAGCTCAGTGGGTAGGGCATTGGGCTATCAATCTGAAGGTTTGGGGTTCAAATCCCAGGTCAACTGAAGTTACCAGTGAGCAAGGCCCTTAACCCAGGGATTGCTCCAGGGATATTGTGATGAACCCTGTGCTTACCTTGTAAGAAGTCGCTTTGGATAAATGTGTCTGCTAAATGACCAAACGTAATGCAATGGTGGCTTGGATGGTGTATATTTTAATTAATTATTCAGTGAATGCTACCGTGATGTCTGGATGGGGGCAAACACAGATCACTCTTTTTGTGTGAGTTTTCTCTCGGGGTTTCCACTGTCCTCCCATATCCAAAGACACACTTAGGCTAATAGACTAATTGCAGCAGCTTAATTGATCAATCTATTTCAACAGAACAGTTGTGTCAGGAAGGGTATCTGGTAAATAAAACTGTTATGCGTCTCTTTCCCACTGTGGTTCCCCTATTGGGAACAGCAGGAATACAAGAAAAAAAGACTACCACCATGCTGACTGCTATTGAGTTTTCAGTTTTTCCTCCATTCAGTGTGTAACCATTGTGTCTGTTGTCAGCCTGGCGGCTTCACAGTGGAGGTGGTGAACAATAACAGCTCCATGGTTATGACTGGGATGAGGGTACAAGTTGGCTCTCAGGCGATCGAAAGAGCTCCTTCATATATCGAGATCTTCGGCCGTAGTATGCAGATGAACCTGACCCGTTCCCGCTGGTTCGACCTGCCCTTTACTCGAGAGGAGGCCTTGCAAGCTGACAAGAAACTATCCATTTTTAGTAAGGAGCTGTACCTCATGTTCATGTCATGTTGGTTATAGAATCGAAATGGTTTTGATAACCAAATAATGATTATGTTGTTTTTTTTCAATGTATTTGCAGTTGGAGCATCTGTAGATCCGGCTGGAGTCACCATGCTTGACTCGATTAAGATCTATGGAAAAACCAAAGAGCAGTTTGGTTGGCCTGATGAAGCTCCAGAGGACTTCCCTTCTGCCTCAGTCAACAATGTGTGCAGCCCCAACCTGAACCAGAGCAATGGCACCGGAGACAGTGACATAGTCACGCCCACGTCAACAAATGGCACAGTCCTGGAGAGGTGAGCCGAGACATCTGGATTCCTATGCTGGAGTCGTAGATAAGTTCTGCAGTATAGTGTTCATCTTCAAAATCACATCTAAAATCTTATTCCTTTGTTTCAGTTTCTTCTATTCACAGTAAATTGATTCATCTGTTTGTGACTAATGCATTTCACCTTAAGCTGGTCTTAATCATCGGTCATCTAATAATCTTGTTTATTTATTGATGCTTGTAAAAAAAAAACGAGACAGGAGGTGTGGAGAGGAGGAGTGCGTGGAGTGTCCAGTGCATGGCTCCATTCATATTGACCTGTGCTTGCATGCTTTACATGTCCTCTGTTAACGTACAATTCATTTTTACTTGTTTCTTTCTGTGATCCTTACACATCTTTCTTTTTCTTTGCTCCCAAAACAATAAAATAAAGTTGCGAAACTGAGTCCTTGTCAACATTGGACCGGTTAGTAACCGTCCTTTTTTCTGCTTGTTTGCATGGCGTGGGTGTGTGTGAATGTGTCATTGCAGACGAGCATTCACATCCAGGTTGCTATGGCTTTAGAACAACATGCCAGAACCTTTTTGCATCTTGTCTTGAGATTTCATGCTGTTTCTTCTTTGCGTGCTTTGAATTAAATTGGGTGATTTAACTATTTAATCGTCCTTCTATATATTTACTTAAACACACAGACTGTTGATACTGTACTAACTTATTCAAGTTATTGCGAATGATTGGGCATTACTCCTGTATTACATGCCATCAGTCCAGAAGGACAGAGGTTATTTTCTTTGTGAAAAACTCCTTCTGCATGTATGAGCTGATGGATGCCAATGATACAGTAGAGAATGGACAGCTTTGCTTAAAGCTAAAGTGAGCTTTAAGTAAATAAATAGCTTCTCTGCATTCTGAATAATCATTTGTAGTGAAGTTTATGATTGAGAACATCGGGTCTTATAACTGGCCTATTGTTAGTCTTATGTTTATATTTTTCATAACTTTGCTAAGCTTTCTGATCTGATCACATTTAACTTTGCAAATCCTGCACTTTGATTTTAAACATATTTAAAATAGCATTTTATTTGGTCACTTGAAGGGGTTTGTATTTTATTTGATGTAACTTGCACAGATTTATAAGGGGAGAAATGTCCTTACTCCTCCTTTCTATTCATCTTTAGAGCTCTAATTGTCTTGTCTGATGTCTAAAACATTATCAGTTAAGGTGACTGGTCATGACATTCTTGTGATTGGATGATCATGAACCAAACTGTGAGCAACATGATTCCATCTGAAAAAAATCTCTGATATCTATTGGTATCGATCAGTAAATGTAATGTGGATTATTTTAAGGGTCAAACACTTGGGATTAGTAACTTGTAGGGATTTTTGATTGGCTAACTTTCTAATTATCATAACTTTCTAATTATTTATTTGACAGCCTTTGGCTCTAGGTGGCGTATCATGTAAGATGTTCTCTAGCTTCTTATTTTAATTTCCCAGAGGACGATTAAATTGTTAAGCATACAAGCCTACCATGAATATATGCTCAGTTGCTTGTTTATTGGACGCATATGCATTTTGGCAACACGGATTACCTGTTTATTCTGTAGTTTTTGTAGGAATACAAATACTTCTGACTGTTTCTATATTATAAAATATCCTGTTAACAATAATGTTTTTTTAAACACACTTCTGCAGTTAACCAAATTGCATCTTGTTGATGTCCTGCAGCATTTATGTTTGTAAGTGATTTCAGTAATATAATTACAATTGAATATATGCAGTTCTGCTGTGGTGACAGAAGCAATAGTCATACCACTTATATAATATATATGCGTAAATATTGTGCAATAATATATGCACAATTGAGTCATGGTGCTTTAGAGTACTTGATATAAATAGTAATGTAAATAAAATAGATGTTACAGTCAGTAATTGTATACCTACAAATTGTAGTTGTTTGGTAATTTTACACCTAATAAACTGGCATCTGAGTTTATTTGGTGCAGTGTTTTGTAGTTTGCTGTGGGCTGAATTTTGTGACCTTTGAAGTATCAAATTTTTTAATGTGTCTGCAAGTCATTTACACATTTATTCTTTCTAGGTTGGTGGTCAGTTCCCTGGAAGCTCTCGAGAGCTGCTATGCAATTGGTTCCCCAAGTGAAAAGGTCAGAGTGAGACCTGCTTGATTTAACCAAAGTTCCAATTTATGAGAAAACAATAATTAAACACATTTGCTTTGTTTAATGTGTTACTCAATCAGGAGAAAAGCAAAGGCCCAGCTCTGGAGTTGGCCACTCTATTGCTTTCAATGCCGACCCCTGCTGGAGTCCAACAGCAGACCAAAGGTCTTCTGGCCAGTCTGCACACCAGCCGCACAGCCTACCATAACCATAAGGTAGGAAATGAAATGGCAGGTTTATGGAATTGAAAAGTGGGGGACCTTGAAATTGGGATGCTACTCGGTGTGCGGGGAGCTTATTCAACTGAATTGTCTCTTATAGGACCAGTCCCTGCTTAGCAATGCAGTGCAGTGCTTGAATAACTCCAGTAAGGAAGGAAAGGATCTGGACCCGGAAGTGTTCCAGCGTCTGGTGATCACGGCTCGCTCCATTGCCATCATGAGACCCAACAACCTGGTGCATTTCACCGAATCCAAGATACCTCATCTGGAAATTGGTATGTGACATTAAATGTATTTGCATGTATTTTTAATTTTGTTGCACCACTGAAGTCAACAGATGACTGCAATTAAAACTAGAATTTTAAAACGTGGAACTATCACGTGAAGTTCCCACTCATGGTTGTTAGTGCCACGGTCTCCCTCACTTTGACACCAATGAACATTTATAACAAATTACCAATAATGTACGGCTCCAATAGCTGGTCCTATGTTTGACCTCCAGGTTGCTATGGCTTTATAACAACATGCTAGAACCTTTAAGCATCTTGTCTTTAGATTTCGTTCCAATTCCTTCTTGCATACCTATTATATTAGGTGATGTACAAATGGAATCATTCTTCTATGTTTACTCAAATACACTGCAACTGTTTATACCATGCTAACTTATTCAAGTTGTCAATTTTTGAGAATAATGGTGCTCTATTTGTCCGATTGCCAGGCATTTCGCCTGTATTACATGACTCTTGATTGTTTGTGGCATGGTATCCCTCAGTGTGACTAAAAATAACATTTATTTTAAAACACCTGTTAGTTATTACCAATGAAGTACAGCTCCAGTAGCAGGTCCTGGGTTTGAAAAGACACCTGTTTGCCTTAATTGTCTTGTAAAAATTAAGTAGGGTTTTTAAATTGATTAAAGAATTTATCAAATAACTTTTCCTTGTTTATTAGAACAATGTTGTGTAAAATATTTTATTAATTGAATGTAATTTAAGGCGGTGCTGGGGATTCCAGGTTCGAATCCCAATCTGGGTGGAGTTTTCATGTTCTCCCCGTGTCCATGTGGGTTTCCTCCGGGTTCTCGGGTTTTCTGCCACAGTTTAAAAACATGGATCAAGGTTAATTGAATTCTCCAAATTGCCCCATGTAGAGTGTGTTTGAGTGAGTGTGACCCTAATACAGAATAATGTGGAAGATAATGGATGGAATGTCATTTAAAGACGAGGTTTATGGCACAGTGAAACACTGTAAAACTACTTTTCACTAATATAAAGTGCTTTAAAAATGAATATACATTTAGTGCCAGTCCCAAGCCTGAGTAAAATGGAGTTATGGCAGAAAGAACATTCAGTATAAAACTGCAGCAAGTGGAATATGCAGATCTTCTCTGCTGTATTGATGAGTAATAGGAACAAGCCACAAGTAGAAGAATAATCAGCCGTCTTTGTGTGGTGTTTATATTTGTGTTAATGAGCTTATGTTCTCAACCAAACTGCTGAAAGCAAGAAGATTTGAGATCTGTTTCATCGTTTGGTTTTCATTGTTTCATTAAAAAAAATCTTTTGCTACTTCTATGCCTTGAGTCCAATATATTTCCTGTACCAAAAACAATTTGTAGGCATTCACTCCTTAACCTAGCTGTCTTATAGCCACGGTGCATAATTTGAAACATTTGTGTTTTTTCCTTTCAGATCTGAGTGAGGATGGACTGAAGCAAGCCGACTCTGAAGGCTGCAATTTTATTATGCAGCTTGTCAATAACTTCTGGAAGCTACATGCTCTCAAACCCAAGAATGCGTTCCTTGCTCCCGCCTGTTTGCCTGGTAAACGCTTGATCTTGATATGAGGAGTTACCTTTCCTTTCATTTCAGTGAATTTTATAAGTTTCCATGTTCCTCTTTGCTCTTGTGGCAGGTCTGACCCACATTGAAGCCACAGTAAATGCACTGGTGGACATTATTCATGGATATTGCACCTGTGAGCTGGACTACATTAATGTTGCCTCTAAAATCTACATGCAGATGCTCCTCTGCCCTGTAAGACTTTTTTTTTTGTATTTATATTTTCTGATATGTTTCTTTCCATGGGCGGCACGGTGGCTTAGTGGTTAGCACGTTCTCCTCTCAGCGCTAGGGATAATACAGCGCCTGTATTACATGACCCTTGATTGTTTGTGGCATGGTATCCCTCAGTGTTACTAAAAATAACCTTTATTTTAAAATACCTGTTAGTTATTACCAATGAAGTACAGCTCTGGTAGCAGGTCCTGGGTTTGAAAAGACACCTGTATGCCTTTTTTGTTTGAAAAAAATTAAGTAGGGTTTTTAAATTGATTAAATTTATCAAAGAACTTTTCCTTGTTTATTAGAACAATGTTGTGTCATATATTTTATCAATTGAATGTAATTTAGGGCGGCGCTAGGGATTCCAGGTTCGAATCCCAATCCGGGTGGAGTTTCCATGTTCTCCCTGTGTCCGTGTGGGTTTCCTCCGGGTTCACCGGTTTCCTCCTAAAGTCCAAAAACATGGATCAAGGCAATTGAATTCTCCAAATTGCCCCATATAGAGTGTGTTTGTGTGAGTGAGTGTGTGCCTAGCGATGGATTGGCCTCCTGTCCTGGGTGTATCTGCCCAGCGACCAAAACGTTCTCCTCTGGATGGTCATGGGGAACCCCTCCCACGACCCTAATGGAGGATAAAGTGGAAGATAATGGAAGGATGGGTTTCTTGCTGTTTTCAATGCTGCAGCAAATATTTAGTTTTCTGAAATGTAATTAAGTTATTTAGACTGATTTCTCTGTGAATACATTTGTTGCAGGATACATCTGTGAGCTTCGCTTGCAAACAGGCCCTAATCAGAGTCTTGAGACCAAGAAATAAGCGCAGACATGTGACCCTGCCCTCACCACCGCGCTCCAACACCCCTATCGGTAGGTGCCCCATTCCACAACAATGCGTGATTGCACCATAGACAGTGATTTTATTTTTTAATTAAACCTCCTGGGTTCCAGGTGACAAAGACGACGATGACGATGACGATGCTGATGATAAAATGCCACCTTCAGGTATGACCGCAGGAGAGAGTGGCAGGCAGGAGAGTCAAGAACAAAGTGAGGTGGACCACGGAGATTTTGAGATGGTGGTGAGTTTGGCCTAAACACTGACTCCCAATACTTAGTTTTTACTTTGTTACGATGCCAGGCTCAGATAGGTGCTATATAATTCTCTACTCTGTACCATGCAGTCTGAGTCCATGGTGCTGGAGACAGCAGAAAACGTCAACAATGGAAACCCCTCTCCTTTGGAGGCGCTGCTGGCTGGGGCTGAGGGCTTCCCCCCGATGCTGGACATCCCTCCTGATGCTGATGATGAGACCATGGTGGAACTGGCCATAGCACTCAGCCTTCAACAAGATCAGCAAGGTTCAAACACAGTTCTATGAGTTTTAAATGATTGAGTTTATAGAGTACATTTAATTTCTGTATATATATATATATATATATATATATATATATATATATATATATATATATATATATATATATATATATATATATATATATATATATATATATATATATAACGTGTGTGTGTGTGTGTGTGTGTGTACCGTATTTTCCGGACCATATTATAAGGCTCAGTCTGAATTACGGGGTCTATTTATGAATTTGACCCATGAATAAGGTGCACCGTACTATAAGGCACACTCTCAATTACAGACTCTATTTCTGTACGGTACTTGTTCTGTATGGCACTGTATTATAAGGCACATTGCTAAAACATATGATCTACAAGAAAAGTAAAGGATGCAAAACGGTGATTTATAATTGAAGTTTATTCTACTACTTTACAAAGCACATTATTTTTAATCACTCTTCTCCCACAAATCCATCAAAGTCCTCGTCTTCTGTTTCTGAATTAAAAAAGCTTCACTATCGAGCACTCCGGGTTCCCCCTCATCGATGTCTGAGTCAGTCTCGTCGCCAGGCGGCTGTTCGGCAACGATGCCGGCTTTCGCGAAAGCTCAGACAACGGTTACAGCAGAAACCTCAGCCCAGGCATCCACAGTCCATTCACAGACGGTGGCGTAACTCGCCCGTCGCTGCCTCCGAGTTTTAGTAAACGTGTGTTCGCCGTCTATCATCCATCGCTCCCACGCCGCCCGAAACTTTACTTTAAATGCCCTTTTTACACCAATGTCCAGCGGTTGGAGTTCTTTATTTAATCCTCCCGGAATGACGGCGAACTCCGAATTTATTTTCGGTCGCACAACAATACTTTTATAGAATTTGGAACTCAGTACACATATAAGGCGCACCGGATTATAAGGCGCCCGTCCATTTCTGGGAAAATCTTAGGCTTTTAGGTGCGCCTTATAGTCCGGAAAATACGGTGTATATATATATATATATATATATATATATATATATATATATATATATATATATATATATATATATATATATATATATATATATATATATACACGATAAATTCTAATTTTCAGTTAGGTACAGACATATAATAGAGGAATAAAATGAAACAAATATTGCACATATAGTATAGTTTGGTATCTGATTAAGCAGCAGACAGGTATTGCAAATAGATGATTGAAATGTAATGCACCATCAATGGTACATGTATTGCACAGATATTTTTAGTTTGGTTTGGAGTGGTTACTGGGAGCAGTGCTGATTTGAACAGTCTAACTGCAGCGAGAATGAGCCCCATGTCCATCCCCATCCAGGGGAGAACGTTTCGGGCGCTGGGCAGATGCACCCAGGAAAGGGCACCAATCTATCGCTGGGCACACTCACTCACACAAACACACTCTATATGGGGTCATTTGGAGAATTCAATTGACCTTAATCCATGTTTTTGGACTGTGGGAGGAAATCGGAGAACCTGGAGAAAACCCACGCAGACACTGGGAGAAGATGGAAACTCCACCCAGATTGGTATTCGAACCGGGAATCCCTAGTGCTGAGAGGAGAACGTGCTAACCACTAAGCCAACATGCCACCCTTCCTAAAAACATCTGATATAAAATGTGCACTGAAGTCTAATGGCAGAACAGTCTTAAGTGATTTTAGTCAAGTTGGTCGTCTCTATTTTAATGTTTTTGTATGTTAATGGTACAGGTAGCAGCAGCAGTGCTTTGGGTCTACAGAGTCTCGGTCTTTCTGGCCAGGCTCCCAGCTCCTCCTCTTTAGATGCCGGAACTTTATCAGACACTACCGCATCAGGTAACTTGGATCTGCTGCTCCACCTTGATTTTGTAAGGTGGTTGTGCATGCATGCTGTGCATTAGTAATAATTCATATTCTATTCATTGTGTATGTTTAGAAAGCCCCCTTGCAAAGCCTACTGTTTTTTTCCTGTAACAGCTCTGGTTATACTTTCAGCCCCAGCCTCGGATGATGAGGGGAGCACAGCGGCCACAGACGGCTCCACGCTGCGCACCTCTCCCGCCGAGCACGGGGGCAGCGTGGGCTCTGAGAGTGGAGGCAGTGCTATTGACTCAGTGGCTGGGGAACATAATGGTGAGGACGGGCAAATGTTGACAAGTGTGTATTTCATTTTATGCAATCCTTATTTTACAAAAATTCTAATAATAAATGAAGGTTTAGCTATTGATGACTCTTTATATATTTTTTTTGGTTTCTAGTTTCCGGGCGCAGCAGTGCTTATGGGGATGCAGCAGTTGAGGGTCACCATGCCGGTCCAGGCAGCGTGAGCTCCAGCACAGGAGCCATCAGCACCACTACAGCCCATCAGGAGGGAGATGGTTCTGATGGCGAGGGAGAAAATGAAGGGGACATTCACACCAGCAACAGGTCTTTTATTTTAGATATCTAGCATAAAAAAATTATTTCTGTTTCACTGTCTTAATAATAAGGGTGGCACGGTGGCTTAGTGGTTAGCACGTTCACCTCTCAGCACTAGGGATTCCCGGTTCGAATCCCAATCTGGGTGGAGTTTCCATGTTCTCCCCGTGTCCGTGTGGGTTTCCTCCGGGTTCTCCGGTCTTTCCACAGTCCAAAAACATGGATTAAGTCAATTGAATTCACCAAATTGCCCCATGTAATAATAATAATAATAATAATAATAATACATTTTATTTCATAGGCGCCTTTCTGACACTCAAGGACACCTTATAGTTTACAATAGGTATTAAAAAATAAATTATGACAACATTAAAACAAGTTAACAAAAGAAGACAGAATAAAACAATTATAGGGCATATGCAATTTTAAAAAGATGGGTTTTTAATGAGGACATGAATAGTGAGGGTGAGTCTATGTTCCGAATGTGTGGTGGTAGAGAATTCCAGAGAGGAGGTGCTGAATGGCTAAAGGCTCTACCCCCCCATGGTGGAGAGACGAGCAACGGGAACAGTCAGGTGGATGGAAGAGGAGGATCTGAGAGAGCGGGAGGGAGTAGCAATATTAATGAGGTCTGAGAGATACGGAGGAGAGAGATTGTGAATGGCCTTAAAAGTGAGCATCAGGATTTTATAGTCAATGCGGTATTTTATGGGAAGCCAGTGAAGCTGTTGCAGGACAGGGGAGATATGGTTAGTAAACGGGGTTCTTGTGATGATGCGGGCAGCTGAATTCTGGACCAGTTGAAGCTTATGAAGGGATTTTTGGGGAAGACCAGAGAGAAGAGAATTACAGTAATCAAGACGGGATGTCACCAGGCTATGGACAAGGATGGCTGTGGTGTGAGGGGTGAGGGAGGGGCGGAGGCGGTTGATGTTTCGGAGATGAAAGTAAGCAGAGCGAGTGACATTGTTAATGTGTGATTGGAATGATAGAGTACTGTCGAGGATGACACCCAGACTCTTGACCTGTACAGAGGGTGCAACAGAGGAGTTGTCAATGTTTATAGAGAAACTGTGAGTGTGTTTGTGTGAGTGAGAGTGTGCCCAGTGATAGATTGGCGTCCTGTCCTGGGTGTATCTGCCCAGCGCCTGAGACATTCTCCCCTGGATGGACATGGGGAACCCCCCCAGAGGATGAAGCATAAGATAATGGATGGATGTCTTAATAATATGTCTGTTTTTATATCTAGGTTGCACATGGTACGTTTAATGCTGCTGGAACGGCTCCTGCAGCACCTGCCCCAGCTACACAATGTGGGTGGGGTGCGTGCCATCCCCTATATGCAGGTGATTCTCATGCTGACCGCTGACCTGGATGGGGAGGATGAGAAGGACAAAGGTGCACTAGATGACCTGCTGGCTCAGCTAATTGGTGAACTTGGCATGCATAAGAAGGTCGGTGCTCAGATTTTCTACTAGTGCTTTTTTTAAAAATCGCAGTCTTCTGTTCCTCACCATGCTCATGTGTCGGTTCAGGATGTCTCGAAGAAGAATGAACGCAGTCCAGTAAATGAGGTGCACTTGGTCATCATGAGGCTTCTTAGTGTCTTCATGTCACGAACAAAGTCTGGCTCAAAGTCATCAGCTGAAGTACGTAACTGTGTCTGTGCCTTTGTTTCTAAACAGTAAATAAAAGTACTTCATAATGTAGTGCTCCACATTCAAACATTCTTTACGTCTTAAGATCCATCCATCCATCATCTTCCGCTTTATTCTCTACTTGGGTTGCGGGGGGGTTCCCAATGCCCATCCAAGGGAGAAAGTCTTGGGCGCTGGGCAGAAACACCCAGGACAGGGCACCAATCTATTACTGGGCACACACTCCCACAAACACACTCTTTATGGGGAAATTTGGAGAATTCATTTGACCTTGATCCATGTTTTTGGACTGTGGGAGTAGAATCCGGAGGAAACCCATGTGGACATGGGGAGAACATGGAAACTCCACCCAGATTGGGATTCGAACCAGGAATCCCTAGCACTGAGTGGCGAACGTGATGACCACTAAGAAACCGTGGCATTATGACATTTATTTTAAGGGATTATTTTACTTATTTAATCATATTGTGGGCGGCACGGTGGCTTAGTGGTTAGCACGTTCGCCTCTAAGCACTAGGGTTTCCCGGTTCTAATCCCCATCTGGGTGGAGTTTCCATGTTCTCCCCGTGTCCGCGTGGGTTTCCTCCGGGTTCTCCGGTTTCCTCCCACAGTCCAAAAACATGGATCAAGTCAATTGAATTCTCCAAAAATTGCCCCATATAGAGTGTGTGTGTGCCCAGCGATGGATTAGCGCCCTGTCCTGGGTCTATCTGCCCTGTGCCCGAAGCGTTCTCCCCTGGATGGGCATGGGGAACCCCACCGCGACCCTAATAGAGGATAAAGCGGGAGATAATGAATGAATAATCATATTGTGGATGACTTGATAGGAAATCAGAAATGTGTCCAGTAATGTGTAAGGTTTTATTTTTATTTTTTTTTTACTTTTTCCCCTGTTCAGTCATCTTCACTTATTTCCAATGCCACTGCAACTGCTCTGTTAAGCCTGGGTGCAATAGACTACTGCCTGCATGTACTGAAGTCTCTGCTTGAGTTCTGGAAAACCCAACAGGGGGAGGAGGAACCAGCAGCTACCAGTCAGCTCCTCAAACCCCACACCTCTTCCTCTCCCCCAGACATGAGCCCATTCTTCCTGCGGCAGTATGTCAAGGTAATATTAGTCTCCAGATATCATGTTCATATTGAACAATGTCACTGATAATAGTTTAAAAAGCTTTAAACTGAACGTGTTGTGTCCTCAGGGCCATGCTGCTGATGTGTTTGAAGCTTACTCCCAGCTTCTCACTGAGATGGTGCTACGACTGCCGTATCAGATCAAGAAAATTGCTGACACAAATCCTCGCATTCCACCCCCCATCTTTGACCATTCCTGGTTTTACTTTCTCTCTGAGGTAAGGTCAAGTGCCCTGTGATCTTCATCTTGTGCTTTACTATATGGATATATATATATATATGGAAATACTGATTAATATAAACAGCAAACGGGCGGCACGGTGGCTTAGTGGTTAGCACGTTCGCCTCTCAGCGCTAGGGATTCCCGGTTCGAATCCCCATCTGGGTGGAGTTTCCATGTTCTCCCCGTGTCTGCGTGGGTTTCCTCCGGGTTCTCCGGTTTCCTCCCACAGTCCAAAAACATGGATCAAGTCAATTGAGTTCTCAAAATTGCCTCATATAGAGTGTGTCTGTGTGAGTGGGTGTGTGCCCAGCGATGGATTGGCGCCCTGTCCTGGGTCTATCTGCCCAACGCCTGAGATGTTCTCCCCTGGATGGGCATGGGGATCCCCACCGCGACCCTAATAGAGGATAAAGCGGGAGATAATGAATGAATGAATAAACAGCAAACCACCTTCTTTTTTATTTCTTGCCATAACATTTTTAGTCAATTTCTTTTTAAATACCTTTTTTAGAACGATCCTTAAGAAATATTAAATGTTCATATTAAAACATCATGAATGGGTTTTAAATTTCCATATTTTGTTTGTAGTACCTGATGATCCAGCAGACACCGTTTGTGAGGAGGCAAGTGAGGAAACTGTTGCTCTTCATCTGCGGGTCGAAAGAGAAATACCGCCAATTGCGAGACCTCCATACGTTGGACTCTCACATGCGCAGCATCAAGAAGCTTCTGGAGGAGCAGGGCATCTTCCTCAGAGGAGGCATAGTCACAGCCACTTCCGGCTCGGCCTTACAGTACGACACACTTATCAGTCTGGTAAGAACTTAGAGCTTTTAATATTCACAGTTGATCTCAGTTGGATTTTGTTTTGTAGTTTGCATTTAAACATTTCCCCTATCTGCTTCAGATGGAACACCTTAAAGCATGTGCTGAAATAGCAACGCAGAGAACCGTCAACTGGCAGAAATTCTGTATCAAGGATGACTGTAAGTTTTTTAATCTTTATATTGCCTTTAATTAATGGTGCAGTGTATTTACTAAGCTAATAAAAATGAGAATGCATTTGTGCACTCTCATTTTGAGTGTGCATCTGCTAAATGACTAAAATGAGTGCACTGGTTGTGTTGTGGAGGATAGTGTTGCTCTCACCATATTGGCTACTTAGATAAATTAGATAAAGTTCCTAATAAATGAATCGTGTCACTTTTATTCAAAGACTCACAAGTATCTCGACTTAATAGTTAATCCAAATGGCATCAGCCTACGGAACACTTGAGCAATGAGGGTTAAAGGCTTTGCTCAAGGGCCCACGTTGGCAGTTTTGGGGAATCTGGTGTTTCAATCCAACTAACACAGTCATACAGTACCCAGAGAAAGGTTTTCACTCCCTTCTTGCTCTGTTTTCCAATCCCCTCGCTCCCCATAAGTAAGTTTAAGTAATTTATTTATATAAATCCAGGTTTCTCTGAGACAAAAGACATTTAGGAAGTTATCAGTAATTATTTCTTGAACTAGAGCTTATTTTGTGACCTAATGTTTAAGTGACCTAATGTTTAATAACCCAAGTTTTAACTTAAAAGTGTTTCTTACATTCCTTGAGATAGTATTGATATTAATGAGATTTTTTTTGGCACACTTTTTGGACTCTTTCTTTTTTTGCTCACTGCAATACTTGATAACTGTCTTAATGGTATGGGACCTAGTTATTGTGTCCATATATATGGACTTTGTAGTTTTATAGTTACAGACTGTAGAAAATCTGTTTTGTTTTTTTTGGTCCACTGTTGGTTCTCGATTGGTCAGGATCATCACAGAACAGGCATCATTTGGGTGGTGGATTGTTTGTCAGTTCTACAGTGACACTGATGCGGTTGGGGGGGAGATTGTTTCATTTAAACACCTCAGTGACACTGCTGGGATAGGAATAATGCACGAACCAAATGATACCTGCTCTTTAACACCATCTGATCCAGAAATATGGAGGTTAAGTTATAAATCAGTGACTTTGTTCTGTTAATCTGATTAAAACATTTACCTTTAATGATTTGAAATCTAATTTTTGTGGTTTGAGGTGAATCAAGCTTTTCACATGTCTGTTCAGTTTGCTTTTCTTGTGTACTATTCTTATTTATTCATTTTTTTGTCTCCAGCTGTTCTGTACTTCTTACTACAAGTGAGCTTCCTGGTGGATGAGGGTGTATCTCCGGTGTTGTTGCAGCTGCTCTCTTGTGCCCTGTGTGGTAGTAAAGTCATAGCTGCTTCTGCTTCTGGAGGTTCCTCTACAGGCACTGCTGCTCAGTCCTCTCAGAGCAAATCATCCAGCAAAAAGAGCAAGAAGGAGGACAAGGAGAAGGATAAAGAAGGTAATCAGCAGCTCCCATCTAACAAAACTGATAGTTAAGCTTGCTGTTTTTGAAGCATCTTTACTTCATTAATGGTTTAAACTTGAACAGGGGATGGCGCTGGTAGTCAGGAGGATCAGCTTTGCACTGCTCTTGTCAGTCAGCTCAACAAATTTGCAGACAAAGAGACATTGATTCAGTTCCTGCGCTGCTTTTTGCTGGAGTCCAACTCCTCCTCTGTGCGCTGGCAGGCCCACTGCCTGGCTCTGCACATCTACAGGTATACAGCATGTGGATATCCCATTGTGCTTTACATGATCGTTTAGCTTACTCACTCACTGTGTGATGGATTTTAAACCATGACCCTGTTTCTTCTTAGAAACTCCACTAAATCTCATCAGGAGTTGCTGCTGGAACTAACCTGGGCCATCTGGCCTGAGCTGCCTGCTTACGGTCGGAAGGCAGCTCAGTTTGTGGACCTGCTGGGATACTTCTCGCTTAAGACCCCACAAACAGAAAAGAAGGCATGTTGCAGGAACTATTCTAGCACTATTTGGTCAGAAGTGTGTGCACACTTCTTACTTTTGAAAGCATTATGCCCTTCCATCCATCTATTATCCTCCGCTTTATACTCCACTAGGGTCACGGTGGGGTTCCCCATGCCCATCCAGGGTACGTCTCACTCACACAGACACACACAAACACATTCCATATGGGGCAATTTGGAGAATTCATTTGACCTTGATCCATGTTTTTGGACTGTGGGAGGAAACCGGAGAACCCGGAGGAAACCCACGCGGACACGGGGAGAACATGGAAACTCCACCCAGATGGGGATTCAAACCGGGAATCCCTAGCGCTGAGAGCCACCGTGGCATTATGACCTATTTATTTTAATTAAGGATTAAAGATCGTTTATTGGTCACATGTGCCACAACCCGTTAAATCTTACATGTTCTCATCCTCGTTATTATTTACTTATTATTTTTACGTTATTATTTACAGTTATTATATCACTGTGAATCTCTGTAAAAGGCGGCACGGTGGCTTAGTGGTTAGCACGTTCGCCTCTCAGCACTAGGGATTCCCGGTTCAAATCCCCATCTGGGTGGAGTTTCCATGTTCTCCCCGTGTTCGCGTGGGTTTCCTCCGGGTTCTCCGGTTTCCTCCCACAGTCCAAAAACATGGATCAAGTTAATTGAGTTCTCCAAATTGCCCCATATAGAGTGTGTCTGTGTGAGTGAGTGTGCACCCAGCGATGGATTGGCGCCCTGTCCTGGGTGTATCTGCCCAGCGCCCGAGACGTTCTCCCCTGGATGGGCATGGGGAACCCCACCGCGACCCTAATAGAGGATAAAGCGGAAGATAATGAATGAATGAATGAATGAATCTCTGTAAAAACACTGATTTTGTAATCACTGTATTTTGTACTAACAGCTGAAGGAATACTCTCAGAAAGCTGTGGAGATCCTGCGAGCACAAAACCACATACTTACAAATCATCCCAACTCTAACATTTACAAGTAAGTGGGGGGGTTTAATCAGTTCATTTAAAATGGCATGACATGTTCATTGGTGCACAAAGTGTAAATTGTAATTATTAATTTTTTTTAATTCTTTTTTCAAAGCACTCTTTCTGGTCTGGTGGAATTTGATGGTTTTTATCTCGAGAGTGATCCGTGTTTAGTCTGCAACAACCCAGAAGTACCGTTCTCTGTGAGTACATCCATACCGCTATCGTGAGCATGTTTAACGTCGAGTAGTTTAGTAGTAGTCTATATGGTTTATTCGCTTTTTTGTGTTCTGTTTGTTTAGAACATCAAACTGTCCTCTATCAAAGTGGACACGCGTTACACTACAACACAGCAAGTGGTGAAGCTGATAGGCAGTCACACTATAAGCAAAGTGACTGTGAAGATCGGAGATCTCAAGAGAACCAAGATGGTACGCACCATCAATCTGTACTACAACAACAGAACCGTCCAGGCCATTGTGGAACTGAAAAATAAGTAAGCAAATTATATAAGTTAGGTTTGATTTAATGTACATTAAAAGCCTTGATTACTAAGCTGTGGATGTGTCCTGGATAAGGCCTGCTCGTTGGCATAAAGCAAAGAGGGTGCAGCTGACCCCTGGACAGACGGAGGTGAAGATCGATCTGCCTCTCCCAATCGTGGCCTCGAATTTAATGATCGAGTTCTCGGACTTCTACGAGAACTATCAAGCATCTACAGAGACCCTGCAGTGCCCACGCTGCAGTGCCTCTGTGCCTGCCAACCCAGGAGTGTGCGGAAACTGTGGGGAGAACGTCTATCAGTGCCATAAATGCAGGTACAGAGATGTGTATACTGTATACTTTTGTGGGTCATATAATAAATATATGATGATGAATCAGTGAACCCTATACATTGCTTTTCCAGGTCCATTAACTATGACGAAAAGGATCCGTTTTTGTGTAACGCCTGTGGCTTTTGTAAATATGCTCGCTTTGACTTCATGCTTTATGCAAAGCCTTGCTGTGCTGTGGATCCCATAGAGAACGAGGAAGACCGGAAAAAGGTACTTAACATTCTCTTTGTGTCAGTGGTTCTCAAACTTTGTCATGTTCTCCCTTGGAAGACAAAAAATGTTCAGATATATTTGTGTAGCAGTTATTTAAAAAAATAGCTGGAATTTAACAACAAACAACACATTTAGATAATAAAAATAGTTATGTCATGAATCTAAATCCTTTTTTATTTATTTTTTTTTACTTGTTGTAGGCGGTTACTAACATCAACACGCTGCTGGATAAAGCTGACCGAGTGTATCATCAGCTCATGGGTCATCGACCTCAGCTTGAGACTCTCCTATCGAAAGTGAACGAGGCGGCTCCAGAGAAACCTCAGGTTTGGACTTTCAAATATTTGTTTGTATTTATAGCAAAATAAGTCGCGGTATTTCAGGATGTGCTGCCTTCTGTGTAATTTTGTTGGTGGTAAAGGTTTGCTCCCTTGTTTTCCTTAAAAAATAGGATGACACCGGGGCAGGAACAGGCATGGGTACCTCTACAGCCAGTGTGAATCGCTACATTCAGCAGTTGGCTCAGGAATACAGTGGCGACTGCAAGACCTCATTTGATGAGCTTTCCAAGATCATACAGGTTTGAGAGTTTGTTATAGTCTAGAAGAGAAGGTAAATGTTACATCAGAAGGATATTTTACACATTTTATTACGTTTATTTATTAAATATATTTTGGATGCTTAAAAGGTGCATTCAGTGGACCGTTATTTCATTCTGATTATTTTGAAATGAAGAGTTTTGATTTGTGTAGTCAAAAGTCAGCGCCTCTTGTATCCAGTTGTTGTGAATGTGATTGACTACACATGACTTATCTGTATAAATACAATAGCATTTTATTGGTTTTTGTTCAAAGCCACATTTTATTGGATTAGATTTAGCAGACATTAAACTGTTGACTTGATTTATTTGAATTGCCATTGAAGATATACACTCGGGGTTAGAATCCCGATCTGGGTGAAGTTTCCATGTTCTCCCCATGTCTGTGTGGGGTTTTTTCAGGTTCTCCACTTTCCTTCCACAGTCCAAAAACATGGAGTCATTGACTGCTCTAAATTGCCCATATATCTTGTGTCTGTATGAGCGTGAGCTTAGCGGTGAATTGGCACCCTGTCCTTGGGTGTATTTTCCCCAGTGCTTGAAATTTTTCCCCCTGGTTGGGCATGAGGAACCCTAGTAGAGAATTAAGCAGAAGATCATGAGATGAGCTATAAACTTAAATGTCTTGTGATCCTTCTCTGTTTGCAGAAAGTCCTTGCGTCCCGTAAAGAGCTCTTGGAGTATGACTTGCAACAGCGAGAAGCGGCTACAAAATCCTCACGCAGCTCCACCCAACCCACCTTCACTGCCAGTCAGTACCGGGCCCTGTCGGTTCTTGGTTGTGGACACACGTCTTCCACCAAGTGCTATGGCTGTGCATCAGCAGTCACGGGCCATTGCATCACTCTGCTCCGTGCGTTGGCCACCAATACCGCCATCAGGCAGATCCTGGTACTGCAGGGTCTGATTCGAGAACTGTTCGAGTACAACCTCCGCCGAGGCACAGGAGCAATGAGGGAGGAGGTGCGCCAGCTCATCTGCCTTCTTACAAGGTTTGTGTCTGAGCCATAGTGATTGTCTCTGAAAAGCAGTTATAATTTTTTCAAAAATCCAGATGGAGAAGCTGTAGTATAGTTGGGTCTTTGTAGTGTTGTAGTGCTTATGGGTCATTCACTTCTTTTAGGGATCATCCTGAGGCTACACAGCAGATGAATGACCTCATCATTGCGAAGGTGTCAGCAGCCCTAAAGGGACACTGGGCCAACCCTGACTTGGTATGTATTTGTCTGTTGGATTGTCTGTTTCTCCAACAGCTCCCTGCATCCACTACCTCTCAACATGTTTCAGAATTTCTGTCAGTTGATACAGATTTACTGTCAACTGTTTAGATCTTGACACAACATCTGGTTTAGTTATTAAAGTGCATGTGCAGCCCCAGAGTAGGATTTAAAGCAGCATTATCTCAGACTTGCTTTTAGTGCAACTCCAACCACACCCTTTGCGATAATAGCTCATAAAAATAAGCACCCACTAACTCTTATACATCTTAAACAACTGAAACTTTTGCCTAAAACAACTATCTTTAGTAAGATTATTATTAGATTATATATTATTATTGTTATTATACTGAAAAATGTTTTATACAGTCCTGTGTGAGTTTTGTTCCAGAGCAAAGAATATTAAATATAAGTATAATAGAAATAGGGGTTTGAGCGTCATACTGTGATCCAAACGTTTCTAATATGCGTTATATTGAGTATTAAATATATTTATTTTATCTAATGCTACAAAAAATAATTATTTACACATCAAAGTGTGCAGTGAACTTTGCCATTTATAAAGTATAAGAGCCTCAGTCACAAATTATGCCTTAAATGTAGACATGTTAAGATATTTCTTTACAAATCTGTAATAAAATTTATTTGATTAAATTTACTGAAACGGCGGCACGGTGGCTTAGTGGTTAGCACGTTCGCCTCTCAGCGCTAGGGATTCCCGGTTCGAATCCCCATCTGGGTGGAGTTTCCATGTTCTCCCCGTGTCCGCGTGGGTTTCCTCCGGGTTGTCCGGTTTCCTCCCACAGTCCAAAAACATGGATCAAGTCAATTGAATTCTCCAAATTGCCCCATAAAGTAGAGTGTGTCTGTGTGAGTGAGTGTGTGCCCAGCGATAGATTGGCGCCCTGTCCTGGGTCTATCTGCCCAGCGCCCGAGACGTTCTCCCCTGGATGGGCATGGGGAACCCCACCGCGACCCTAATAGAGGATAAAGCGGGAGATAATGGATGGATGAAAACATTTACTGAAACCTTTCCATCACATCTTTTGCTGCATTATTTCAGTGTCTGTTCAATCAAATTAGTTTTACTTACAAAGAAGCACCTTCCAAACCTTATTTTGATTAAGAACAGTCCATATTTCAGCAGAATTATTTCTGATTAAAAGTTTTTAGTTAAGCTTTAGTGAAGCTTGAATAAAAAATGTTTTGTTCACAAAAAGATAAAGCTCTTGCTATCTTATAATTCCAGAAGAGTTTATTTGACCTTCATCCATCCATTTTCCCCATGCCCATCCAGGGGAGAAAGTTTTGGGCAGATACACCCAGGACAGGGCGCCAATCTATCTCTGGGCACACACTCACTCACACAGACATGCACACAAACACACTCTATATGGGGCAATTTGGAGAACTCAGTTGAATTGATCCATGTTTTGGGACTGTGGGAGTAAACCGGAGAACCCGAAGGAAACCCACGCGGACACGGGTAGAACATGGAAACTCCAGATTGGGATTCGAACCGGGAATCCCTAGCGCTGAGAGGCGAACGTGCTAACCACTAAGCCACCATGCCGCCCAGTTTAGTTTACCTTTACTATATAAAAATTTTGAGATTTATTAAAGACAATGTTGAATTGTCAGAAGGATGCTGAGGATGAAGCCGTCGAGTAGGAGGAGGAGATAATGTCTTTTATTTTATTCTTATTGTTAAACAGTCCAGTGTTACATTTTACTAAAGAAATTGTACTGAAGCTAAATGTTAAACCAGTATACACTTTATTAATTTTGTACACTTTGCTAATCCTGTAGGTCAGTAGTCTGCAGTATGAAATGCTGCTTCTCACAGACTCAATCGCAAAGGAGGGAGGCTGCTGGGAGCTGAGGCTTCGCTGTGGTGGGTTCTCAATATGTCACAGAACATCTGTCAGTCTTGACATTCCATTGATTAAAGCACTAAAATGAATGATGTCTTCTTCAGCTCTCAGTCTGTTCCTGATGGCAGTCAATATTAAGACTCCAGTGGTGGTGGAGAACATCACGCTAATGTGCCTGAGAATCTTACAGAAGCTCATCAAGCCCCCTGCTCCCACCAGCAAGAAAAACAAGGTAGATAAATACCACATGCTTAACTTTTAAATGTATGTATTCTGATTTCTTTTCAGTAATTCACTTCCACTTCCTCTCCTACAGGACGCAGCGGTTGAATCTCTGACCACAGTCAAGCCGTACTGCAATGAGATACATGCTCAGGCTCAACCGTGGCTTAAAAAGGACCCCAAGGCCTCATATGAAGTCTGGAAAAAGTGCCTTCCTGCTAGATGTACGTGCTCTCGAAATGTTCTTAAAGCTTTTATGAAGTATTATAATAATAATAATAGGGGTGAGCTGCAATATTCGCTGATTCGACGATTCGATTCGGAGAACCGTAGTCGAATGTACCATTTTGACCACATGGGGGTGTCCATGGCTGCTGCTAAGCATTAGTTTTTATATGAAATGTCTTTGTTTTCGTTATATATATAGCCTTTTGTCAAATAAAATCATCAAAATTTCTACAAAAAAAAAGAAAAAACAAAAACAAAAAAAAAAGGTTTTCTTTTGTTAGAAAAACAAGTAAAGTATATAAATACAATCTTTTTTAAAAACTATGCTTATAGCGCCATCTTGTGGTAAAATTTTAACTGATTCGACTATCAGTCGACTATAGGGAAAATCTGACGAATCAGATTCGACTACGAAAATCTGTAGTTGAATACACCCCTAAATAATAATAATAATAACAACCATGTTACACTGTTTAGGCCAAGATAATGCCTCTAAGCCTTCAAACAAGGCTGAAATCAGAAGGCAGTATCTGATGGAGAAGTATGTTTGGAAGTGGAAGCAGTTCATGAAGTCCAAATCTGAGGGCCTGTTCCCCCGCCTGCTTAAGCTGGGTCACAACAACTGGCTAAGACAAGTAAGTGCTTTATGAATCTGTGTCTTTAATTTACTGAAGCAGTGGTTCACATCTCTCAGCCTTTCAGTATTACATTGGTTTTGTCATACTTGGATATACATCAGAAGAGGGACAGTATATTGATGTAATACTATTAGTTTCCATGTTCTCCCCGTGTCTGCGTGGGTTTCCTCCTGGTTCTCCAATTTCCTCCCACAGTCTAAAAACATGGATCAAGGTCAATTGAATTCTCCAAGTTGCCCCATATAGAGTGTGTTTGTGTGAGTGAGTGTGTGCCCAGCGATAGATTGGCGCCCTGTCCTGGATGTATATGCCCAGCGTTCTCCCTTGGATGGGCATGGGGAACACACACACACACACACACCCCGCGACCCTAGTAAAGGATAAAGCGGAAGATGATGGATGGATGGATGGTATTGCAATTTGGTTCAGAATTAGATTGCAATTTTTTTTTTTAAACTTTAACAAAATATTGGTTTAATTTTTAATATACGCAATAAATAAACAGCTGTTTTGTGGTCCTCAAAAGCAACACATGTAACTTTAGAGTGAATGTCTGTGCCAAAAGAGTTAAAAAAAATTCATTTATACATACATTTCGATGTGTGGTGTCACTCTTTTGGATAAATATAAAATAAAATAAAATATTCCACTATTATGGTTCTGATTTTATTCCTGTTTCATAAACTGCTTGTGCTAATAATCAGATTGTCATAGTAACCCTTTCGCAAAACAATAGATGCACTAAATTGACTTTTATTCTTTTTTTATTCATGAAAATGACCTCTTTGTTCAGGTACTCTTCACTCCAGCGACTCAGGCAGCACGACAGGCCGCCTGCACCATCGTGGAGGCTCTTACTACCATCCCCAGCCGCAAACAACAGGTCCTAGATCTTCTTACAAGGTAAATTAATAGCTTTTATTTCATAGAAAGTACATTCTTATTTAAATGTTGTGTTTTACTTCTGCTCTGCAGATATTTGTGTAAATATGATGTGTATTCTGCTTCTGTAGTTACCTGGATGAGCTGAGTGTTGCAGGAGAATGTGCTGCAGAGTATCTGGCTTTGTACCAGAAGCTTATTAAACCTGCTCACTGGAAGGTGTACCTCGCTGCTCGGGGAGTTCTGCCCTACATTGGCAACCTCATCACCAAGGTAATCACCGCTAATGCGTTTTTTGGCAGTGAATAGGCAAACAGTCTTTCATTTCACTTGTATTTTGCATGTCAGTTGCATCACTGTTATGATGAGTGACTTTTCTTATTATGAATGATGCTTACACATTATATATTTATTGCTTTAGGAAATTGCCCATCTTTTAGCCTTGGAGGAAGCAACACTGAGCACAGATCTGCAGCAGGGATATGCCCTGAAGAGCCTCACTGGTACTGAAGCTTTAATATGAATGAATTACAATTGCGTTTTCCATCAAAGATGTACAATGAACTAACATTCCTACTGTAATTAGATGGCTTTTGAAAAAAGCCATCTATTGATATTACACTTTTTCTTCTTCAGCACATTTCTGCGATTAATTCAGCCCGAACCGCTCGACGTACAGACTCGGTTCGAATACCGTTGTGTAGGGAATGTTCACGAGACCTGTGCTATGTATTTTTGGAGTTTGTAACATTTATAGTTTTTAATAAAATTAAGTTTAAAAATTGAAAAATCCCCATAGAAATGAATGGGGCTGATTTTCGGACGGCCATAACTCGGCCATTTTTAGAGCTACATCTACGGAACTTCAGAGACTTAGACTGGCAAAAATCCAAATTTTTATCAAGATTGGACTTTCCGATCACTTTTTATCGATCTTTGAATATCACCCCATTAAAGTCTATGGAGCCCCTAGAGTGGGTGACGTCATCCCCACTCTGTTTCAGGAATGCTTTTTTTTCGCCAAACAAACGTCTGTAACATCGCGATACTTTCACCTAGAAACTACATTTTACCCTTAAACGATAGATATTTTAGTTCTCTCTAACATGACAAAGTTTCATGAGGATTGAAGTTTTAGTTTCCGAGCTATGAGCGTTTGTTTGGCAGGAGTGGCTGAATCTGTCCGATAGACTTAAAAATATCTCTTCTAAGTTTCTAAATCGCCATAACTCGGTCATTTTTTATTCAATCTGCATCATATTACACCAGAATAATCCCCAACTCGTCTAGGTTCTAACGGTGTCTTTGGTTAAGCGATAGGTGAAAGATTTTCCGAGTTATGAGCGTTTGTTTGGAGATAGGAAAAACCGGATTTCTCATAGACATGCATTATATTTGTGTGTCAGATCCTCTTCTAAGTTTCTAAATCGCCATAACTCGGTCATTTTTTATTCAATCTGCATCATATTACACCAGAATAATCCCCAATTGTTCTAGTTTCTAACGGTGTCTTTGGTTAAGCGATAGGTGAAAGATTTCCCGAGTGGTGAGCGTTTGTTTGGAGTCATGAAAAAACGGATTTTTTCACTGACATGAGAATGAGTCTCTGTGTGGGCCTGCTGCAGTTTCACACACACAGGCAACAGCCAATCAGGATCAGGGAGCCTGGCCGAGTGACGTCACCAGGGTGCCTTATAAGGGTGCCTTATTTGAAGGCAACACAGACTGCTGCAGGATGAGGGGCAACAGGGCAAATTAAATGCCACTTTCTCCAAATTTTAACCCCTTCATGGGCCAAGCATTCAAAAGCCATCTCCGTAGTTCCTTGGAAATACATGTCTAGTTATTATTATTATTTATTTATTTATTTTTTTTTTTGCAAAGGCTTGCTGTCTTCCTTTGTGGAAGTGGAGTCCATCAAACGGCATTTTAAGAGTCGGCTGGTGGGCACAGTGCTGAACGGCTATCTGTGTCTGAGGAAATTGGTGGTTCAGAGAACCAAACTCATAGATGAGACTCAAGATATGCTGCTGGAAATGCTGGAGGACATGACCACTGGTATCTAACTGCTGTCTTTATCTTGCATGTAAACCCAGCTGGATTACCTCCACTTTATACAAATGGTTTCATGATGAATAATTATTTTTACAGGTACGGAGTCTGAAACAAAGGCCTTTATGGCAGTTTGCATTGAGACAGCCAAACGTTACCAGCTGGATGATTATCGCACTCCCGTGTTCATTTTTGAGAGGCTTTGCAGCATTATCTATCCTGTGAGTGGCTTTTAAACAAAACGTATCAAACATCATCGCGTCCTCATGCATGCCTGTGAATGCTTTCTACTTCTTTTAATTACATCTGCCTTTCAGGAGGAAAATGAAGTCACAGAGTTCTTTGTGACTTTGGAAAAAGACCCTCAGCAGGAAGACTTCTTGCAAGGCCGCATGCCAGGAAATCCATATAGCAGTAATGAACCTGGTATTGGTCCTCTTATGAGGGACATCAAGAACAAGATCTGCCAAGACTGCGACCTGGTAGCGCTTTTGGAGGATGACAGCGGTATGGAGGTAAGTATAGTGAATCTTCAGTGAACCAAAAAGTTTCTCACTGGTATTTTTTGAAGTAATTGTGCCTTTTCTTTTTTTCTTCTTTAGCTTCTAGTAAATAACAAAATCATTAGTTTGGATTTGGCTGTGGCTGAGGTTTACAAGAAAGTCTGGTGCCCAACCAATGAGGTGAGTTTATTAAAATCACACATTTTCTTTGGTGGTGTTTAGGTGTAGGTGTTGTTTTCCTGTGTTGTACTGGAATATCAAAGTTACTGTTGTGGGGGTCTCAAAGCTGTGCAACACTTTTTTTACTTTCAAGGGTGAACCAATGAGAATAATTTATCGCATGAGGGGTCTTCTGGGTGATGCAACAGAAGAATTCATAGAGTCTTTAGACTCCACCACAGGTAAGTAAACATCAGGAACTCATTAGAAATATATTTGTTCCTAGTTCCCTCCTACAGCCATAATAGTCCCACAGTCCCACTTTCCTCCAACAGTTCTCACTGGTACCATTTATATCTGTAGTGAAACTGCTTTATTTTGCCTTTACTGTTCTGGCTTTCTGAGGATGTATTTGTTAATTAAAGTACTATAAGACTGTAAAATCCAGGATTATGGCATCTACTTAAATAATACTAAATTTTACTATATATACAGGATGTTTTTTTTTTATATTGTTAATATTCATTCATTATCTCCCGCTTTATCCTCTATTAGGGTCGCGGTGGGGTTCCCCATGCCCATCCAGGGGAGAATGTCTCGGGCGCTGGGCTGATAGACCCAGGACAGGGCGCCAATCCATCGCTGGGCACACACGCACTCACACAGACACACTCTATATGGGGCAATTTTGAGAATTCAATTAACTTGATCCATGTTTTTGGACTGTGGGAGGAAACCGGAGAACCCGGAGGAAACCCACGCAGACACGGGGAGAACATGGAAACTCCACCCAGATGGGGATTCGAACCGGAAATCCCTAGGCGAACGTGCTAACCACTAAGCCACTGTGCCACCTTATTGTTAATATATTAATATAATAAAACTTTGTTAACAATGTGAAAACTTTGTGTAGATGAAGAAGAGGACGATGAGGAGGTGTATAAAATGGCTGGAGTAATGGCACAGTGTGGTGGATTGGAGTGCATGCTTAACAGGTTGTCTGGAATTAAGGACTTTAAACAAGGCAGACATCTGCTCACAGTAAGTAGTCGTTCTATATGAGCATGTACTTGGCTCAGCTTTTTCTGCATTTGAGATGACGTTCCTTGCAAACAGTGTAAACATCAATTTATGCATAATTGGTCACTTCTTGGTATTTGTTTTGTTTTTTGGGGGGAAATTTTGAAAGAGAAAGGCAAAAAACACCAAACAAAGCAACTTTCACTTCACTTAAATATAAGTTTGCCCTGCAAACAATACCACTAACCACTCTTGGTCAGCAATCACTGTGTTGCTGCTCAAACCACATTGAGGTGGTGAGACATCATGAGCCGCTCCTTGGCGATTGTAAAGAGTATACAACCTAGCAGGTTCCTGAAAAGTAAATATGTCAAATGTTGTGGTAATCAAAGCGATATTGTGGATTTGTTTAGGGAACACACACACATAAACACCACAGACAGGTTTTCACCCATATTTATAAGAAGATACAGTGCACTTTGTGAACTTTAGGTGATTAACAACAAACCTATTTGTTGTGTGGTCTTTAATGTCCATCTTGTGTTTTAGGTCCTTCTGAAGTTGTTTAGTTACTGTGTGAAAGTGAAGATCAACAGACAGCAGCTGGTGAAACCTGAAATGAACACACTGAACGTAATGCTGGGGACTTTGAACCTGGTGTGTGACGGGAATTCACTTTTTATTTTTTATGCTGTGGAATTGCTGTTTAATTTAAATTTTGTGTTTTGTCATTTTAAATCTGTAAACTTTTTTTTGTTCTGGCTTCTCCAGGCACTGGTAGCAGAGCAGGAGAGCAAAGACAGTGGAGGGGCTTCTATAGCAGAGCAGGTCCTCAGCATCATGGAGATCATTCTGGATGAGGCCAATGCAGAGACTTTGCCTGAAGATAAAGTGGGTCATCGTTGGAAAGATGATGCATGTCTGAGGTTTTGTGAAGGATTTGCTGGAGAATGACTTACCCTCCCGTTTTTTTTTCCTGCAGAGTAACTTGCTGCTGACGGGAGATAAGGACCAGCTGGTAATGCTGCTAGACCAAATAAACACTACTTTTGTGCGCTCCAACCCCAGCGTCCTGCAAGGCCTTCTGCGCATCATTCCATACCTGTCATTTGGAGAGATGGAAAAAATGCATATTCTTGTGGAGCGCTTTAAACCTTGCTGCAGCTTTGACAAGTACACAACTTTTTCTTTTTTACTTTCAAGCAACATTAATTATGCAGGATTTATTATGATTATTTTTTTCACTTTAAAACATCATCATACAGTTTAAGTATGTAGTCTTTTAATGTAGCTTTACAGACTTATGGTTATTTGTAAATCTATGGTGTATTTTTAAACAGTGTTGTATTTCCTCACTGAATTTGTGTCAGAAATGAAAAAACTCATTTGACATTTCAGATTGTTTAGTGCATGCCCAGTGATTGTCTTGACTGTCCTAACCCAGCACCCAACGTTTGGGCGGATACACAATAGGGGCACCCAATATATCTTGAATCCATATTTTTGGACTGTGGGGTGAAACCGCAGGAAACCCATGCAGACACAGGGAGCACATGGAAACATCACACCATGTTGGGATTTGAGTATGGATACCCAACGCTGGGAGGCATGCTAACCACTAAGCCATGTGCCACCCTAATTGTTTAAACTGTCCCATTTGATTGGGGTTAACAACACCACAAAATTTTTTAATAGCCTGAAATGCTATTTTATATGTTTCGTTGTGTTTTATAAATTAAAAACATGCTCCATCATGTCTTTTTTTTTTTTATTTATTCATTTAGGTATGATGAAGAGCACAACGCAGATGATAAAGTCTTCCTTGACTGCTTCTGCAAAATTGCAGCAGGTATCAAGAACAACAGTAATGGGCATCAGCTCAAAGACCTGATTCTCCAAAAGGGTATCACACAGAATGCTCTGGACTACATGAAGAAACATATCCCCAACGCCAAAAAGTAGCATGTTTTCTTTTTTTTTTTATTATACTACTGTGTGCTGTTTATATCCCGCTTACTAACCTTGTATATGTAATTGCAGCCTGGATGCAGATATTTGGAAGAAGTTTCTAGCACGACCGGCTCTTCCCTTTATCCTCAGACTGCTGCGTGGTCTAGCCACCCAGCACCCTCCTACTCAGGTTCCTAGCTTTTTGTTCTTACTCCTAACAGTTTGTTATTTAAATATGCTTTAGATTCAATTAAATTAAAAATGAAAATAACTATAACTAAAGCTCTATACTTGCGGTAATCAAAAAAACAAAATGCCAAAGAACTGAGGCATTAAAAATCTTTGGAACCACATCAGATTGTTCACTTTCAAATTCATAGAGGTTTTGTTTTGTTTAATTTGATTAATGTTTCAGTTTGCACTTGGTGAATTTCAGAGCATTTATTGATTGTTAACAGAGCAAACACACATGCACACACATCTAGTGGAAATTTAAATGTTTTCAGTTTATATAAATTAGAGGTTTTTGGATTGTGGAGGAAAAACGAAGCTTCTAAAGCAAAAGAGAACTCGATGAATTCATTAATAATTCATTTTTCAACTATTGAGATATACATCTGTGCATCCACAGCTGTCTCAATAGTAATTGCCATTGGATAAATTAAATAGACTAAATGTCTATTTTAAAAATATTTATTGAACACAGAACATTTTTAACAGACTCACAGACAAATCAACAAAATTCAGTATGACTTAAAAAAATTATTTCCCCTCCTCAGTAAAAGTAAAATTTAAAATGGCTATATCACAAATAAATTGGTGAAATAAACAACGCCACCCTCAAAAATGACTATATTATCACTAGGGGTGAGCTGCAATATTCGCTGATTCGACGATTCGATTTGGAGAACCGTAGTCGACTATGAACCTCATAGTCGAATGTACCATTTTGACCACATGGGGGTGCCCATGGCGGCTGCTAAGCATTAGTTTTTACATGAAATGTCTTTGTTTTCGTTATATATTTAGCCTTTTGTCAAATAAAATCATCCTAATTTCTAGAAAATTTTTTAGAAAAAGAAAAACAAAAAAAAGGTTTTCTTTTGTTAGAAAAACAAGTAAAATACTTTTTTAAAAACTACGCTTATAGCGCCATCTTGTGGTGAAATTTTAACTGATTCGACTATCAGTCGACTATAGGGAAAATCTGACGAATCAGATTCGACTATGAAAATCTTTAGTTGAATACACCCCTAATTATCACATTACTTAACATAAATGAGTAATGAGAATTATATTTACCTCTTTATTATCTTAGTAATCCTGGAACAAAGTGCTAAAAGGGTAACTTAAAGAGTTATTATTAAAAAAGAGAATAATTTGAGACCACAGTGTTAACCACCATTTTGCCAACATAAAGAACATGACTGATTAACTGTTGGCTTATTATTCAGATTCTAAACATTTAGATAGCATCCTAGAGGAATAACTTTTTTATTTGTCCCCATTTGTGTCGTAAAGATGCTGATTGGAACCGATTCTATAAGCAATTTGCACAAGCTGGAGCAGGTATCGAGTGATGAGGGGATAGGCACACTGGCTGAAAATCTTCTGGAAGCTTTGCGGGAGCACACAGAGGTGAACCTGAAGATCGATGCAGCTCGAAGAGAAACTCGAGCAGAGAAGAAGCGGATGGCTATGGCAATGCGGCAAAAAGCTCTGGGCACATTGGGCATGACGGTGAGGGTTTTTCATATGTTCGTAAGATGCTTATTAAGATTTAAATAATTTATATATTTAATATTTAATTTAATGCAAAAGCCTAACTAGGCATTATGTATTAAATATATTATAAAAATATGTTTCAGACCAATGAAAAGGGTCAGGTTGTGACAAAGACGTCACTATTGAAGCAGATGGAGGAGCTTATAGAGGAGCCTGGTCTAACATGTTGCATCTGCCGAGAAGGTTACAAGTTTCAGGTAGGTTCCTAACTTCAGCGCTTATCATTGTGTAAAAGAAATTCATGTCGTCTTCACATCTGACTCTTGTTTCTCTACACAGCCTACTAAGGTCCTAGGTATCTACACTTTTACAAAGCGTGTTTCTTTAGAGGAGTTTGAGAACAAACCACGCAAGCAGCAAGGATACAGCACCGTTTCGCACTTTAACATAGTTCATTATGACTGTCACCTTGCTGCTGTCCGGTAAATATTTGCCCGTGTGTTTTTATTTTATTACTCCAGCATAAGAAGCATGAATCTGGACTGTTTACTCTTTTTTTTTTTTTTTTTTGAAGGCTTGCTCGAGGGAGAGAGGAGTGGGAAAGTGCTGCCCTACAAAACGCCAACACAAAGTGCAATGGACTCCTGCCTGTCTGGGGGCCACATGTTCCCGAATCAGCTTTTGCTACTTGTTTGGCAAGGTGGGGTGTTTGTATAATTAATGAATTACTAAGTGCTTTACCTTGTTTCACAAGGTAGTATACATACTTGTGGCCAGTGTTTGAGGGATTGTTGTCATTTCTATTGCATACAGATTAAATTAGGATCATTGTATGATTTTTGAAGAAATTTGTTATCCTTTGATAAAGTGACTTGCTAGACAACTGTGCTCAATCTCTTCCTGTTCATAGAATTTATTAGTTCTGTTTTATCACATCTTTATTGCAGGCACAACACATATTTACAGGAATGCACAGGACAGAGGGAACCCACTTACCAGCTCAACATTCACGACACCAAACTGCTGTTCTTGCGATTTGCTATGGAGCAGTCCTTCAGTGTGGATACAGGGGGAGGAGGCCGCGAGAGCAACATCCATCTCATTCCCTACATCATCCACACAGTCCTCTATGTTCTAAACACGTATGTTCTGGGTGCTTGGAGTAAAACGAACAATATTTTAAAGCTTATATTTTCAAAGTTTTATTTAAGATAAGATAGACCTTTATTTGTCCCACAATGGGGAAATTCACATTCTCAGCAGCAGATACATTAGATGAAAGGTGAGAAAGGTATTTATCACCGCATTCGTAGTGGCCTTACACATTTTATTAATAAAATAAGATTAGATTTAAAAAATAACTTCAAACCCATCAGGCACCAACAGTCATGCCTCAGCTCATTGTCTCTTAATTTGTGTAAGAACACCTCACCTGGCTCTTATTTAGCTTATTGCTTTAGTTATGAGGTGTTTGTCCAGTAAGTTTATGTATGTATGTGCAGTTAAATATTTGTTTATATGTGCATAAAGTGCATAAAGGTTAGAGATTTGATGGGATAGAATTTTATTTGTCATTATACATTGTACAACATTGTACGCATGTATATGCACTCTACAACAATACTCTGTTTGGAATTGTGATGTGGTAGCTAGTTAGGGTGTTAGGACAAATCACAGTTCCACTTTCGGTTGCCATTATTGGTCTTTGAATCGGAGCCCAACAATCATTGCTCACTGAGTGCTGTATCAAGGCTGACCTGCCTGTACTCTGAACTTAAACCAAGTAGCAGAGCATGTTGGGGTATTAAGAAAAAGGTGCAATAATGCAAAATATTTTTAAAGTTTTCAGGAGAGATGCTACAGAGGTTGTTGAAGTCTCAGCTTTAGGGAAGAATGCTGGTTTTTATTGTACTGTAACGTCATCAGAATATTTAACAAAGGTGCTGGAGGTATGGATTGGTGTGCAGTCATTTGTAAAATAAGTATAGAGGATTGGGCTGAGCACACAGCCTTTTAGGGCACACATGTACAGGATCATCTTGGGTGATGTATGGTCCCTTATTCTCACTGCTCGTCTGTTGGTAAGAATCCATAAGCACAGTGAGGTGAACAGTTCTATATTGCTGAGTTTAGCATCGAGTTTGTGCATTGTAACAGGTGTCACAGTTTCAGTTTGAGTTTCAAAATAACGTTGGTTTTCTGTTTTCAGCACAAGGGCAACATCACGGGAGGAGAAGAATCTTCAGAGCTTTTTGGAGCAGCCATGTGATAAATGGGTGGAAAGCTCATATGAGGTGGAGGGCCCACACTACTTCACGGTGCTGGCCATGCACATCCTACCTCCTGAGCGCTGGAGGGTCACACGCATCAGCTTCTTACGCAGACTTCTGCTCACTGCACATGCACGCAAAGTCTCACCAGGGGGCGCCAACAAGTAAGCTTTTAGCCAAACGTTTACTACAAGACAAATGATATCACTGCCTTAACGTTTTACATTTTCATTTAGGAATAATCATTTTATGTTACTTATTTTTAGCCATTAGTAGTGAAGTAAATATTTGTTTTAACTGGAGACTATGAAGCAAGAGGCTTAAGATCTAATATATATATAATATTATTAGTATATATATAGTGTGTGTGTATATATATATATATGCAAAGTCTTATACTAATATATCAAATTTATTATATATTATCGAGACTATAAATGAGGTTAATTCACTTGTACAAACCAAATTTCAACTCTAGTTTTATTGTTCCTAAGCTTAGTTAGGGGGTATCTTAGTTTTATTAGTATTAGTATTTTTCGTTTACTTTTGGACTGTGGAAGAAAACCCATACAAATATGTGGAGAACATGCAAACTGCACTCAGAACCTCATCTGTTATGCTGTATTCAGACTGCTTTATATTTTGACAAATTGTTTGTGATCTTTAGCATTTTGAAAGTATTGTCTCAATTGTTGTAAATCTGTCTTTAATCTTTCAGAATCACAGACAAATCAGTAAAGGAATATGCAGTTTATCGCTCCCCACTTCTCTTCTGGGGCCTGGTGGACCTTATCTATGACATGCTGAGGGTGGGAATCCTTATCTTCATTTAACTAATCTAGCGTTTGGAGTTGTTACCTTTTTTTTTAATAAGAATCTATTTTGAATTACACAGAAAGTACCCACCAGCAACACAGAGGGAGGCTGGTCCTTCTCACTGGCAGAGTATTTACGGCACAATGACATGCCCATCTATGAGGCTTCAGAACGGGTACTGAGGTCTTTCCAGGATGAGCTCATGCCTGCCGATTCCTTTGCAGAGTTTCTGGATGTTGTAGGTGAGTAATAAACATAGTTATTCTCAGACTAATTTAGATTACATTATTTGGAAAAAAACTCCAATGTTTATGGTTCAGTTTTGAATATCTTAACCTTTCTATACCGACAACCATGACGTCAAACAAATTACATTACCAGAAATTAGGCATAACATAAGGACAAAGAATTTGAATCACATCAGCATGTTAATGTGACTGACTGAAAAATTAATTGTCATTTCATAATTAAAGTTAAAATGTTTCTATAGAGGCTTTATAAATTTATACCAAAACAGAAGAGTGGGACGGTGGGCGTTTTTAACCAATCCTACTTATCCACACAGTAAACTAATTGGCTAATTGTGCTAAAACATCACATTGATTTCGTGTGGTTGTGGGTGCCAGTGTAAAAATGCTTTAAATAAATTCCAGTTTCCATGTTAAAATATTTAAAGGCTTGTGCTGGGTGGCATAACCGTCTGTCAGTTTTCTGGTTTTAATGTCTATATGAATGGGAGTTTTGTAACTGCTGGTCTGAAAGAGCTTATAAAACAGCTGTAAAGCTTCAGTAGGCAGCAAATAATGGAATATTACTTGCTGCTAAAAGCATTGTGGGGAACTATGCAGAATATGTACAGCTAAATAATTAGCTGAGTAGCAGAAAGATAAAGATCTGTTGCCTTATAAAGGGTTTCATCAGTTTAGCAGATACAAAACACAGAACAGATGGATGATAAAAGGACAGCGAGAGTAGAGATAAAAAAAAAAAAAAAAGCTCAAACCGTTTGTTGTTAAAAATCTTTTATTTTTAATCTTGATTTTATTAATTGGGAGTGAGAGGGAGTGAAACACATTCTGGATATAAGGGCCTTAATTCTTTGTAGATGTAAGAGGTTCTTAGTGCCTCAGTCAGTCTACATATATTCTAAAAGTCTAGTTCTAGTCAAAATGCCATGTATTAGCTGTCATTTGTGTTGATAACCTGCTCATGTCATTTTCTTTCAGGGCTCCTCTCAGACATCCCAGACCCTGATGCTTTTTTGCAGGACTTGATGAACTCTGTACCCTGATGGCCGTGAGCCATTAGCCACTCTGGACATGGCTCCAGCATGCTCAGTGTAGGTGTTCTTGAACCTGGGGCCTATCTTCTACCTGGACATTGCTACTGCAACTCCAAAGGGACACGTTTCAATCGGGTCTGGAGTCCCATATCTCTCAGCTCAGTCACTCCCATTCACCACCTTCACTCCTGATTAGTCACTCAGCTTTTGTCTTCTACAGCATCTTTAACTAACGGTCCTAAATCAGAAATAATATCTGTAGTCTGACACGATGATATGCATTTATTACCAACATTTCCGTAACATCTAATACACTGAAGCACGCCATGCTATTTTCAATCCAACATTTGCTGGGGATTTCTTCAAGTACCTTTAAATCTTGGGGAATTTTAATGACCGCTTGAAAATGAAAGTTTTTTTTTGTTGTTGTTAATTTTTTTTTGTTTCCCCTCTTCTTTTTTGTTGTTTGGTTTTTGGGTTCGCTTTTAAGTTCACTTCCAGAGTGTTGAAGAGCAGCAACTTCATAGAAGTGTGAATTGATCTTTTGGTGTCATGCACTTTGTTTCTGGACATTTTGCAGTGGTGTTCAGTTATCTGATTGTAATTAGTAAACAAAGGCAAAGCCTTGCTACTTGGTTGAAAATACTTGTGTGAGGTTTCTCTCCTTTTATAAGTCATGCTGAAAGCACATTATTTAATGTGTATTCTGAATTTAAAAATGCATTTGTAATACACTTTTACCCTCCACTTCTAGTGACCATCAGAAATTCAAGATTTCAAAATAAAAGGGTTCTGCATCTTTACTTTGGAAGTGTTTTATTTCTTTTGGATTTATTTTCACTTTTGGATTTTTATTTTATTTGGTTTTCAGCTTGCAGAACTTGATTTCTTGTGGCTTTTTTGTTGTTGTTTTTTTGTGTGACACTTTTTTTTTCCCCCCATTGATCTGAACGTTAACCAAAACATGCTAGGCTTCCTTTTCCCAAAACCCATTTATTTCTGGTAAGCAAGGTGCCACTGAGAGCAGTCTTGGTGAAAAGTTAATTCGTAATATATCTATATAAACAGTATATACACCTGTATTGGGTGATCTTGTACTCTGAGCTGAATGCATGGTGTGGAGTAAAAAAAAAAATAATAAAAGAATCCAGTTAGTGTTTATTCGCCTACTCCCGCTGCTACAATGTTCAACTGTTGCTGAATGTCTGCTTTTTGAAGTATCTCAAATGAATAAAGCTATAAGAATCTGACATGGCTCTCTGCAGTTACATACCAGAGTTCATATAAGAATCAAGCATTTCTCATAAAAGCTTCACCTTGTCCTGAAATGTCAATGTCAGCCAGCATTACTGATGCCACTTCAGATCAGCAGAGACATTTTGTATTTGACGGTGCTGATTACAATTTTTAGAAAAGTAATTTGATGATTGATTTATATACCTATCCAGTTTCTTAGGTTTTATGAAAAGCTTAGCACCTGAGCACACATTGGTCTTTCAATGGTTTCTACATGTGTTTTTTTTATATTTAGAAGTATGATTAGACACAATGCATATGTACGTTTTCTAAAAATAACAGCGGGTCAGAAATACACACTCAGTATACCTGATACTTCTCTGCTCGGAAATTCAAGTCAGTGAGATTGAGCAATGAATATTGCTTCAGTGTGCTATTCAGCTCAAATCATTTTATTTTGCTTTATGGGGGAGGGTTCCCTGTGTCCATCCAGGGGAGAACGTTTTAATGTGCTGGGCAGATACACACAGGACCGGGTGCCAATCTATTGCTGGGCACACACTCGCCATACATGGGGCAGTTTAGAGCATCCAGTTAACCTTGAATCGATGTTTTCGGACTATTAGAGGAAACCGGAGAACCTGGGGGGGAAAAAATAATAAAAAATCACGTGGACACTGAGAACATGGAAAGTCCACCCAGATCGGAAATCAAACATGAATCCCAAGCGCTGAAAGGTGATAAGCATTATGCTATCGTGCTGCCCCTAAATGTTTTAGTAGCTAATTTAATTTCTGTTTGAGATGTGTCGCCTTACAGATCAATTGCCTTCCCCTGAGGCGTTTTAATGTTCTTCCCATGTCTGCATGAGTTTTCTCCAAAATCTCCGTTTTCCTTCCACAATTCAAAAACATGAATTTAAGGCAAATTGGCTGCTCTAAATTGCCCCTAAATGTAGGGTGTGTGAGTGAATGTATGCCCAGGAAAGGATTGGTGCCCTGTTCTTGGTCTGCCCTGAGCCTGAAATGTTCTCTCCTAAGCGGCTTTGGAAACCTACTAGAGAATTAAGCAGAAGATAATGAGATGTGAGGGGCGGCATGATGGCTTTGTGATTAGCATGTTCGCCTCTCAGGTTCAAATCCCAATCTGGGTGGAGTTTTCATGTTCTCCCTGTGGCTGCGTGGGTTTCATCCGGGTTCTCCGGTTTCCTCCCACAGTCCAAAAACATGGATCAAAGGCAATTGAATTCTACAAATTTCCCCATATAGAGTGTGGTTGTGTGCATGAGTGTGTGCCCAGCGATTGACGCCCTGTCCTGGGTGTATCTGCCCAGTGTCCAAAACGTTCTCCCCTTGATGGGCATGGGGAACCCCCCCCCCCTTCTACCCTAGTAGATAATAAAGCGGAAGATAATGGATGGATGATGAGATGAGATTATAGAATAGAACTATTTTATTAATTGTTTCAAATGTGGGGCGGCACGGTGGCTTGGTGGTTAGCACGTTTGCCTCTCAGCGCTAGGGATTCCCGGTTCGAATCCCCATCTGGGTGGAGTTTCCATGTTCTCCCCGTGTCTGCGTGGGTTTCCTCCGGGTTCTCCGGTTTCCTCCCACAGTCCAAAAACATGGATCAAGTCAATTGAGTTCTCTAAATTGCCCCATATAGAGTGTGTTTGAGTGAGTGAGTGAGTGAGTGTGTGCCCAGCGATGGATTGGCGCCCTGTCCTGGGTCTATCTGCCCAGCGCCCGAGACGTTCTCCCCTGGATGGGCAATGGGGAACCCCACCGCGACCCTAATAGAGGATAAAGCGGGTGATAATGAATGAATGAATGTTTAAAATGTGGATGCGTTGTGGGGCCCTTATTTGAGGAGTTTGGATGGTTTCTCGGTTTTCCTCATAGGTTTAATTTTTAGCCCACAGACATGCAGCCTTTTTTTATTTAATTAGGGATTCTGTCTCGTGTCGGCTGAGGGTGTGAGGGTGCGAATGGGTTCGGTTCTGTGAGACTGTGCGGCCTGTCCCGGATCGATGCCTCCCTGCCTTTCGCTCAGTCATCGGTGGAACAATTCAGATAAGAGTGCCAACAGAAATGAATGAATGTTTGAGACAGACGACTGGTTCCTCCCAGACGGCTGTGTGTAAGGGCGTGTGTGTGTGTGTCTCCATGTTCCTCCCAGCATTTCCCGTTTGCAGGAGCTATTTCAGCGGTTTCTCAGCAGCAGCAGCTGTAGCAACAGTAGCATCGCTGCTCGGTTAGACACATAAACAAAGGCTGATGATAAAGACGATGAAGCCTCCATCAAACCGGCTCCTGCTCTCCTGTCTTCATCATGTCTGCTGTCTCTTCTGTGTGATATCGCAATAGAAGAATAAACAACGGGAGCGTTTTGGATGGTGTTTAAATGAAAGCCTCAGGATGGATGATTCCCCTCATCAGTTTCCAGAAGCTGCCCCTCCGCTTCACTTCGAGGCCGCGTTGCCCCGCAGCATCATCAGACCTCAGGCGGCGGCGGCGGCGGCGGGCTCGGGGGTCAGTACTGCCTTACGGAACGACCTGGGCTCCAACATTCACGTTCTCAAAACCCTAAACCTGCGTTTCCGGAGCTTCCTGGCTAAAGTACACGAACTTGAGCGGAGAAATAAAGTGTTAGAAGGTCAGCTGCAGCACGTTCTGGAGGAGTCGCACTACCGGGCGTATTTAAGCCGCGAACAGGCGGTGCAGACGGACGTGGGTCCGCTCTCAGGCCCGCCGCCTCCCGCCGCGCTGCCCGGGAGAACCTGGAGCTTGTACGGCAGCAGAACGTTCACAGAGCGCCTGCAGCAGCAGCATGGAGCCGGGGTCCTGTGGCCACACACGACTGGAGTCGGGGTTCAGATCGACACCGTCACCCCTGAGCTGAGAGCCATTTATAACGTGCTGGCTAAAGTCCGAAGAGAAAGAGATGAGTACAGAACGAGGTGAGTGGATTAAAGGTGGTAGTGGGAACCAGGGGCGTTTTTAGGGTTTGGTCTTTTATTTTTTTACATTTTGGTCATTTAGCAGACGCTTTTATCCAAAGCCACTTACAAGGTGAGCACAGAGTTAATCACAACATCCCTGGAGCAATGAGGGTTAAGGGTCTTGCTCAAGAACCCACTTTGGTAACTAAAGTGGACCTGGGGTTTGAACCCACAACCTTCAGATTGATAGCCCAACGCCCTAACCACTGAGCTACCACTCCTTCCCACAGGGTTTTGAAACATCAGGGGCTTTAGCCCAGATCCCTTATTCTCTCTCTGTCCTCTTTAAAAAGTGTCTTTTCACGAGTGTATTTGTCCATTTTTAAAACTTGTTACATTCATTTTGTTTGATCATTCATTAGTTATCCATCCATCCATCCATCCATTATCTTCCTTTATTAGACCTTACATTATTAGACTTTATATTAGATATTACACCTGCCTTCTATATTAGGGTCGCGAGGGGGTTCCCCATGCCCATCCAGGGGAGAACGTTTAGGGCGCTGGGCAGATATACCCAAGACAGGGTGCCAATACATTGCTGGGCACACACTCACTCACTCACACAGACACATACACACTCTATATGGGGCAATTTGGAGAATTCAATTGACTTCATCCATGTTTTTGGACTGTGGGAGGAAACCGGAGAACCCGGAGGAAACCCACACAGACATGGGGAGAATATGGAAACTCCACCCAGATTGGGATTCGAACTGGAAATCCCTAGTGCCGAGAGGAGAACGTGCTAACCACTAAGCCTCCGTGCCGCCCCATTCACTAGTTATATTGGACAAAATTAAATTATGTATTAAATATGTCTGTTAGCAGTGGATAGCACATTCATTTGCAATAAATTATGGTTTTGGCTGAAAATTTACGAATAAATGAACCTGAGCTTCGGCAGAAAAGCATGAATCTGTTTTACGAGTCAGTCGCAGATGAGACAGTTTTAACAGGGGTTTGCTTTAAATACTGTAACTTTGTGAAATTTGCGCCATATGTAAAAATCTGACGGTTTCTGAGAAGCTTCTCTTAACAGCCAACATACAGTTATTACGGTAACTTTACTCCCGCTAGTGGCGAAAAAAATCTGTCTCCCTCACACACACACAGAGCTTAAAAACACAAACAGCTGACAGTGACTCCATCGTTCGGTCCCGCTGCTGGAGGAGAGGCTGCAGAGAAAGCTGCTCTCATTTGTTCCGGGGCTACTGACAAAACATCCAGGGCTATAGCCCCGAAATTCCAGGTCTAACGATGCGCCTGGTGGTACCTAAGTGTTGTTGGGCTAGCATTCAAAATTAAGGGTTCAAAAGGGTCTCTATTAGGATAGATAGACATCCAGCAGCTACATAATTTAGCAAAGGCTTTTATTCAAAGAGACTAACATGTAGTGAGTGAGTGTGCTCAGGGATAGATTGGTGCCCAGTCCTTGGCCCAGCGCCCGCAACGTTCTCCCCTGGATGGGCATGGGGAACCCCACCGCGACCCTAGTAGAGGATAAAGTGGAAGATAATGGATGGATGGATGGACTTACATGTTGATTTTTCGGGTCAAAACACCGGGTTACATACAAAATTCTTGGATCGATGAGGGTTAAGGGCCTTGCTTAGGGACCCACAATGATAACATCAATGGACCTAGGATTTGAACCCACAACCTTTAGATTAATAGCCCTAACCACTGAGCTACCACTCCCAGCAGCGTTACAATATTGAAGTAGAAATAAAAGGGATACATGGTAAGAAATATAGACATATAAAAGTAAATGTAAAATAAAGATATAAAATACAAAAACTGGACATTTAGTCCAGTTGTACAAAAACACTTCAAGTCAGCAGTGCAAATTTGCAAACATGTACAGACTGTTTTTTTTTTTTTTTTTTTTTTTTTTTATTATGGTTTCTTTTAATGTTCATGTTGCTTGTAATGTTGAGCAAAATTGACATTTTTCAGTCTGAAGTTCAACAATAGTAATAGGCTGGATATGAAACTTATAATAGCAGAGCTATAAAAGTGTTAGGTGATCTGTTTCCAGCAATTGGTGATTACAGCCTTTATAGCTGTGTCCCTCCCTCCATATTTTTGATATTTTTTTATACAACAAAAAAAAAAAGTTACAACTTATAAGTCTTTTCTTACTTGTAAAGTCATTATAAAGACCAGTTTGTAATCTTCCTAACACAGGTGCAATGTAATCCTTCAAATCATTTTTGCCAATTGTTAAAGAGGAACTGTTGGTCTGTCATTTTTATTTATTCTATGTGTGTCCATTACTTCATCAAGCTGGTAGCTCAGACTATATTTAGCTCACCCTTAAATGGGGATTCCATGCCGGGGAAACAGTGTCCTTGCATTTCCACATTACTCAACACAGCCTTTATATTTAGCTCTAGAATCATTCAGTCCCATTTATAAATCAGACAAATTCAATATGAATAAAGTTTCCCCAGTACAACTACTTTGAGGCTTAAAGTTTAAGCCAATGCTCTCTGAATTTAAAGAAAAAAAAACTCTGGACTAAAAATGCTTTAAGACTTGCTATTTACCTAATCCTGTTCAGATATTGCTCAGCGATGGATTGGCGCCCTGTCCTGGGTGTAATCCTGTTCAGATATGGGGAACCCCAGGTCTAGTTTAATGAATGAATGAAAATATCAGGTCTAGTTTAAAAAGACAAAAAATGGAATTGGAATTATCCACTGCAGTGCTGCTGAATATATTAAACACTGCGCTATCTTAGACATGTTATTGCTACAAATTATTGCCACAAAATCAGTGACTAACTCATTTGTTCCTGCATATTTTGTGATGGTCATCCACTTCTCCTTCACACTGCTCACAGGATGTAGCAACATGTAGTAACACACCATCACCAAGTTTATGGCACTACAGTTCTTACCATTATCCACCAACAAATTTCTTATGTTGACAAGTATTTAGAATTTTAAAAGTTTTTAAAATAATAAATATTATAAAAAAAAAATCTTGGTTAAAATGTTTCCCTTTCAATGCTTGGGATCCAGTTTTCAATTCCGATCTGGGTGGAGTTTTCATGTTCTCCCCATGTCCGTGTGGGTTTTGTTCCTCCCACAGTCCAAAAACACGGATTCAAGCTAAATTGGCTGCTCTAAATTGACCCTATATAGTGTGTTTCTGTGTGAGTGAGAGATGAATTGATGCCTGTCCTTATAAACTTATAAAACATTGATATGCAATTGCATTATCATCCAGATTGTTTAGCCCACTCGTTTTATTAGCGTTAACTTGATCATGAAGGTCGTAACTCAAATACCAGATAATAAAAAGACCCTGCAGTCACATTGCCTAAACCATTAATTCATTCATTCATTATCTCCCGCTTTATCCTCTATTAGGGTCGCGGTGGGGTTCCCCATTCCCATCCAGGGGAGAACGTCTCGGGCGCTGGGCAGATCGACCCAGGACAGGGTGCCAATCCATCTCTGGGCACACACCCACTCACACAGACACACTCTATATGGGGCAATTTTGAGAATTCAATTGACTTGATCCATGTTTTTGGACTGTGGGAGGAAACTGGAGAACCTGGAGGAAACTCACGCGGACAGAGGGGGGAACATGGTAACTCCACCCAATTGGGGATTAGAACCGGGAATCCCTAGCGCTGAGAGGCGAACGTGCTAACCACTAAGTCAATGTGCCTGGTTGCCTAAACCAATGTTTAGGTATTTGTCTGATTAACCCTTCTATTTACAACCCATTTAATCACTGATCTCCTCCCATAGCTGTCTAATGAGGGCTGTACCCTGTTGCTAACTCTGTCACAAATGCATCACAAACTGCCATTTATACTCCAAACCATCTGAAACGATCTGCCAAAAGCTTAAAACAGAAAGAGACAGCACTCCTGCTTCCCATGTTCTACTTACATCTCCACCTACAGAACTGGCATCTTAAAACATAGGTGTCCATGTTGCAGCAGTAGTGCTGAAACAACCTGGCATCCCAAATTTAAGAATCAACTAAATCTGGAGTATCTGACAAGGCCAAAGACACCGAGTGGTCTTTAAACACAAGTCTCTTATGGAGAGATGCAAGCGAATTGGACACTTTCTGTTTCTTTAATTTACATTTGCTTCATTTAATTAGATTTTTCTTCCTAGTTTTGTGACTTGGGTCTTCTTCATGTTGATCGTCAGTAAAACCTTTCATTAAAAAAGCTGGTTATCTCACAAAAGTTAATTGTAGTAATTACTCCAAACAGCAATCAAGAGATGTTATTTTAGTTCAGCCTTCTCTCATCCCAAGAAGTGACCAAAAACAACAAAAATAAATAAATGGGAGGTTTCACTGCCTCAGTAGTTAAAGGTTTGGATTTTGCAGCACTGTGCAATTTACCTATTATGTAAGTACCTATTTACCTATTACTTCTGTCCTTAACTCAGTTCGAAGGCCCCACACACAAAATAAACAACAGAAAAACACAGTGAACAGGTCACTACTCAGAACTATGCAGCTACACAGACAAGGTCCAGTTTAGGAACTTCAGTTTTGACATGTCGTGTACCGTGGGAGAAAACTGATGCCACAAACAGAACCCATGCAGAATCAGAGAACATAGAACTCATGTGAGGAGTAATTTTTAGCCACTATGCCTCAGTTCCGCCTCACCGTTTATTATTTGTATTTATTTACATATCTTTTTTAAAGGTGATGAATGCACTGTAATTTAATATTTAATGTAATTTCAGTATATGTGGTATATAACATGTCATTTATATTGATTCCTTTGTTATTCATTGTTATTTCATATTTATTATAATTACTCTAAAACACATAAAATGATTTTTTTAGATACTGTAATTTACTGACTAACCCAGTGGGATTAATGTTAGGGTTTTGTATAAGTTCTTCCACAGCACATTTACTCCAACCATGGCTTCATGGGTGGCACGGTGGCTTAGTGGTTAGCATGTCCTCCTCTCAGCACTAGGGATTCCCGGTTCGCATCCCAATCTGGGTGGAGTTTCCATGTTCTCCCCGTGTCCGCGTGGGTTTCCTCCGGGTTCTCCGGTTTCCTTCCACAGTCCAAAAACATGGATCAAGGTCAATTGTATTCTCCAAATTGCCCCATATAGAGTGTGAGTATGTGTGTATCTGTCTGAGTGTGTGCCCAGCGATAGATTGGCGCCATGTCCTGGGTGTATCTGCCCAGCGCCCAAGATGTTCTCCCCTGGATGGTCATGGCCACCCTAATAGAGGATAAAGCAGAAGATGATGGATGGATGGCTTCATGGACCTTGTGCACTCTGCCTTTTGAGCAGAATCATGCTGAAACAGAAAAGGGCCCTCCCTGAACTGTTTTTCTAAAGTTGGAAGCATACAGTTGTCCAAAATGCATAGTTAAGCTCTTTGTTTTATAATCCTGTGAGAACAAAACCTAAATTAAGACTCCAATACAATGATAAAACATCCTTATACCTTTGTCCATACACTATATCAATTATTTACTATGTATATAGAAATGAATTGTATGCAAATGACAGCACATATATCTACCAGTAGGGCGTAATGTTTCCAACATCTTTTGTGACTGAGGCACCTGTGCGTGATGAAGTTTTGATTATATTTTGTAAAACCGAAGGTCGATTCTAATGTTGCAGGTGTTTGGTCAGTTTGCAAATATGCTTTGTTCTTTTTCCACTAAACTTTGCTTCCTGGTTACATGTTACATGTTAATGGCTCTCTAGAGAAGTGCTCTTCTGTAGAAAGGATTGTCCACTCAACAAAACCCTCCAGTAGTTACATTAAACCAATATTTACACTAAGCAAGATGAATTAGATTATTATTTTTTTAGAATTGCTTTCAGTTTTGTGTTAATTTGAAGATTAAACAGCCAAAACGCTTCGTGCCAAAATTATCATTCATTTATTTAAAACCTGGGTTCAGTGTGAAATTTCATTCATTCATTCATTATCTTCCGCTTTATCCTCTATCAGGGTCACGGTGGGGTTCTCCATGCCCTTTCAGGGGAGAACGTCTCGGGCGCCGGGCAGATACACCCAGGACAGGGCACCAACCTATCGCTGGGCACACACTCACTCACACAAACACACTCTACATGGGACAATTTTGAGAACTCAATTGACTTGTTCCATGTTATTGGACTGTGGGAGGAAACCGGAGAACCCGGAGGAAACCCACATGGACACGGGGTGAACATGGAAACTCCACCCAGATGGGGATTCGAACCGGGAATCCCTAGTGTTGAAAGGCGAACGTGCTAACCACTAAGCCACCGTGCCGCCGTGTGAAATTTTATACCATGAAACTTGATATTGTTCTTATGTTGGAATGTTACATGTTGGTCCAGTAAGCCAGTAAGCTAGAAGTAATATGACTCTTGTGAGAATCTTTAAGGTAGGTTGGTACTGTATGTTCTAATTGTTAAGTTCAGCAACACTGTTATAAACTGTGTATTAAAAACTGTGTGTTATAAACTATGTGTATATATATATACACACACACACAGAATTTGGTTAATGTTGAAGTATTTAGATGATCAGACACTTGTTCTATGTTCCAGATGGGAGGAAGAATCATGCAGATGCCAAAAAATGGAGACCATGTTGGAGACATTACAAGAAGTAAGTGAATCCCATTTGTTTAGTGACAATAACCACTCAATAACTATGGAATAACACACTGCTAATAACCAATAAGAGTTTTAAGACTCAAACTTGAAAGTTGTTTTTGATAAACACATCTGCTAAATGACTAAATGTAAATATACATAATGACTTTTCAGTCCAAAAACATTCAAGGTAAATTAGGCGCTCTGAATTGCCCCATATATATATATATATATATATATATATATATATATATATATATATATATATATATATATATATATATATATATATATATATATATCTGTTCGCTTGTGCAGCAATGGATTGGCACCCTGTCTTGGGTGTATCTACCGTGCCACCCTGCAGCAGACAATAGTGCAAATAGTTAAATACTATTTTGTTAAATACTCTATTAAAATCTACATCATCAAAATCTACAACTAATCTAATCTGCAAACATATTAGCTATATTTGTAGCATATTTAGCTATATGGCAGAGTGTATTTTTTCATTATATTAAATGTTGACTTTTTAATCTTGTTGTACAGAGTGCTCAGGAGTCAGAGGCCATACAAGGAGAGCTAAGCGAGAAAGTTGATCGACTTAAAGCAGAACTGGTTGTTTTTAAAAGTCTCATGACTGATGTGAGTATTGGAATTTATGGGAAATGATACAAGATTAACAACAGCTCGAGAGAACGTGACAATTGCTATTAAATCATGCAGGAAATGTGTGGGTTAGGTAAAACACATTAAATCTAACCATTATAAAATAAGTTTATGTGTAAATTATACTGCAGGTGGTCAGGGTTCATTCATTGTGAAGTTTGAATGTTCTCCCAGTGTGCGTGTGCATGTGTGTGTGTGTCTGTAAGAGCCAAAGTGTGAGAGTGTTATCTTCTGAGACCTCTGGTTTTCTCCCACATTCCAAAGACATGTGAGCAGACTTATGACCAGTTTGAGGCAGTACCCCTGTAAGACTGATTAAAATAAGCTAGTAAATTGAATAACTGAATAACTCAAGTTTAAATTAAAATAAAGGCTTTCTTGTGTTTTAATTGTCCATATAGAACCACTCTGGATGTAGGAATACTGTTTTAAACTGCTGTCTATTAAAAGTGTTCTTTTAAAAAGCAGTGGAAAATAACAGTGAACACTCTCACAATGATTTTATGTGAATTTAGGCGACTAGCCCCACCCCTGACTGTCCATACATGGCAACCAGCAGTCGCCACAACATTCATTAAGCGTGTTAAAAAAATATTAAATGCTTATTAATGAGTCGAAAGCTTTTAAAAATAAATTTTGTCATGAAGTAATTTATAAACAGCCTGGTTGAGTATCCCAAACGCACCAGTGTGAAGAAAATAAAGACTTGAGGATGAAGGTTTAGGAGCCCGGCACAAACTGAGACCACATCCTCTTTTAGTTGATATTAAACAACAATACGTGTGTTACAGGGTTTGTTATTTAGTACTTATTAATTACTAATAAATTACTTAAATCATTAAAAACTATGTCACATATGAAATGAAACATTTCAAACACAGTCACACTATGTATCTAACAATTGCTACACACACATGTAAAAGAGTAAGCGCCCACACCCTGTACAGATGCTCATTGTTCTCTTGTATAGACTTGGCTCATCATTTTGCTGCAGCAATAAACCAGCCATGCCTTAGTTTTATGGGCTGAACTGCATGTGCGTCTGATGCCATGACTATTTAGAGAAGCACAGTGCTTGCTGCAGAACACAATAAGAACATTTTATTTACAGATAATTCCCCACTTTTAATTAATCTACACAAAACTTAAAGTTGTCACATTCCTTCCATTAATGGCATACCCACCGTCTTGCTGTTTTCTGTATAATTTATTTCGGATGTAATTTCTACCTAAAATATAGCAAAACGTACTTCTAATAAAATACTCCTAATCATTCATTCATTCATTATCTCCTGCTTTATCCTCTATTAGGGTCGCGGTGGGGTTCCCCATGCCCATCCAGGGGAGAACGTCTCGGGCGCTGGGCAGATAGACCCAGGACAGGGCGCCAATCCATCGCTGGGCACACACTCACACACACTCTATATGGGGCAATTTAGAGAACTCAATTGACTTGATCCATGTTTTTGGACTGTGGGAGGAAACCGGAGAACCCGGAGGAAACCCACACGGGCACGGGGAGTACATGGAAACTCCACCCAGATGGGGATTCGAACCGGGAATCCCTAGCGCTGAGAGGCGAACGTGCTAACCACTAAGCCACCGTGCCGCCCTACTCCTAATCTTTTAAAGTAATTTTGTCTCACAGGAGGAAATCCATCCATCCATTATCTCCCACTTTATCCTCTATTAGGGTTGCAGGGGGGGTTCCCCATGCCCATCCAGGGGAGAACGTTTCGGGCGCTGGGCAGATACACCCAGGACAGGGCGCCAATCTATCGCTGGGCACACACTCACACACACAGACACACTCTACTATATGGGGCAATTTGGAGAACTCAATTGACTTGATCCATGTTTTTGGACTGTGGGAGGAAACCGGAGAACCCGGAGGAAACCCATGCGGACACAGGGAGGACATGGAAACTCCACCCAGATTGGGATTCGAACCGGGAATCCCTAGCGCTGAGAGGCGAATGGGCTAACCACTAAGCCACCGTGCCGCCCAGGAGGAAATCAAAAACTCAAATTTGTTTATCTTACTTCGCGTAACATTGTTTAATTGGTTTTCAGTTTTATTTGAGTAGTAATTATGAGGTTTTGTGATTAATGTGGTATGCATTTAGGTATTTATATTCGTTTTCTGTTTGTTTTAATAATGTTTTAGTTTTTGATTAATTTTACTTCTACCTCTTTTTGTGTGTTAATTGTAAACAAGACTCAGCTCTTCTTCAGAATGCCTCTTCCTTTTTGGCACATTGTCATACAGAAAAGCTTTGTGTATACAGTTTTTTAAATTCACTAATTAATTAATAAATAATCACAACTTTTTACAATTTATCTTTAAATTTCTTGGTAGTTTTGCAGATAAGTATCTTACTTATAGACTACAGTTGTTGGGTGGCTGCCACTAATCCTAATGCACAGCTCTAAATCTATTAGTTATGCAGTTGCAAGTTTATAGTAGTTAATTTAAGGGGCTGATCATGTATTTAATATAACCAATTTTATAAACAGTTTAAATAACAAATTATATTTAAATACTTATTTATCCTAGATTCTAGTTTATCTGGTTTTACACTTTTACTAAGAATTTAGTTTTACAGTTTTAATATCAATTACTGTGAATGGAAAATATTGTAATACATTGTGCTTTTACAGCAAATGTCGGACTTGGACTCTAAAATTCAAGAAAAGGCAATGAAAGTGGACATGGACATCTGCAGACGCATTGACATCACAGCCAGGCTGTGTGATGTGGCTCAGCAGAGAAACTCTGGAGACATGAGCACGATGTTTCACAGCAGCCCTACTAGAGTTTTCACAGACCAAAAAGCAGTAAGATTGATTTTTTTGAAGCAGTGGCTTATGTCTTATCTTTGAGCATAAATTACCTTTGTATATAACTTGGAATTTAATGTATAAGTAGGTTATTCTGTACAGTACGGTTAATTTTGGCACATCCAATGTATGACATTCTAAAAATACATTATTAAGACAAAGATATTTATGAAACTTTTTGTTTGGTAATTTAAGTTTTTGTAATATTTACAGGTCTGAATGGAGTAGTTGTTAGAGGTGTCCTTTCCTTGAAAAGATAAACCGTATACATTTCAGAGGACCATGGAAAGCTTTCTTGATGTATATGTGTGTATATATGTGTGTTCCAGTGCACAGACGGGTTAAATGTGAGAACAAATTCCTCTATGTGTTAGCACAGTAGGCAAAATACTGTAGATCACTTATTGTGTTTAGGCAAATGTGTTTGGGTCTATGTCTTTCTACATGTTTGTAAGTTAAGATCAGAAGAAATTCAGGAAATTCCAAAGAATTATACAAGAATGTTTTATATTTGAATAGTCAAATACACTTACCTTTACAGTTCCACTGTTATCTGCTGCTGAGGTCTCCATTTCATTCTGCTTCTAACATCAAGTTATTTGTGTATTTTGATACGTGGGTGCAGGTGCCATGTAAAAAGAGAGAATGTAAAGGTTTTTCTGAAGAAACGAATGCTGAAGTAGTTCCAGACAATGGGAATCAGAAGAGGAAGCTTCTGGATCTCGCAATATTACAGATGAAATGAAGCGAATGTTCAGTCAACTGTGAGCAACATTTTTATTAAAACACCTAAAAACATCTCAAGTAACTTTCAATTTGATCATATTTTGAGCAGGACATGGTTTTACATTGTATTTAGTTTCACATCTTTATTTTTGTTCATGAACAGTCAACTGGATCAGATCAGTGATAACTGATGTTCAAATGAATTTCCTGAGTCACAGTTCTTGACATTTGTTTTGCTTTTCTTTGGTCAAAATTATGTGGACACCATAACATCACACATATGAACCTTTTGTATGGTCCTGTGCTTGAGCAAAAATATGGGTTTCCACTTGTTTTAATACTTAACTTTAATCAGTGGGAACATTTATTTAATTAGTCAAAAGTGCATTTGGCTAAAATCACAAATTTTGTATTCGATCACAAGGCTCATGGTCAATGTTACAGTTCATCGCAAAGTTGTGTTTGCAATCATACCATATACAGTACAGATCATTGACCTTCATGCTCACAAGGAACTAATTTTTCCCACAGCAATTTAACTATTAAACTTTTCTACCTTAGAAATAATTTAAAGCAATTTGTTTACAATAGCACCACTGCACATTTTTACAATATTCGTATGTTAGATGTGTGATATTATTATTTTTGTTTTATTGTATTATTGTTATTATATTCATTCATTATCTCCTGCTTTATCCTCTATTATATGGGGTTCCCCATGCCCATTTTTTTGGGCAGATAATTTACACACTCACATCACACAGACACACTTACGGGTTATTTTGAGAATTCAATTGACTTGATCCATGTTTTTGGACTGTGGGAGGAAACCGGAGAACCCGGAGGAAACCCACGCAGACACGGGGAGAACATGGAAACTCCACCCAGATGGGGATTTGAACCGGGAATCCCTAGTGCTGAGAGGCGAACGTGCTAACCACTAAGCCACCGTGCCGCCTTGTTATTATAAAAACATTTTAAATTTACATTTGCACTTGCAAGGCTTTTGAAGAAGTAAAAACTGGTCATAACTGTTTCGATATTTTAATATTATGCTGACACCTAGTGTACATATCATGTTACTACAAGTACTCTATTTGTTATAAATGATCATTCATATGCCTCTCGTGGTTCTTTATGCTGAGGTAATTCAGATCATTGCTGTGTTCTCAGGAGGGAGACATTTGAGTCTGATGATGATGATTCAGATAGTCTGGCCTGGGAAGAGACTGAAGAAACTTTGCTTCTCTGGGGGGACTTTGCTAAAAACCCGGTAACTACCAGCTGCACTGCCTCTGCTGGGGGTCCGCACCTTACAACTGCACGTAGTGCTGAATTCCATGGAGAAATGCATGAACAGGTAACTGAAATGGTTTTGTTCTTAAACCTTAATTAATAAACATTTAATTCAATGAAACACAATTAACAATAATCCATATAAGTAAGTTTCATCTTATTAATGTACTTGTCTAGGAGAGTTTAGAGTACAATCTTTATTTTTCCATGATTATACCTTTTCATTTGTCTTTCATTAATAAACATTTCATTTGTGGTGTTTTCTGTGGGTAACCTTAACAATTATTGTGCATATTTTCAGGATGGAAGTCTACGCAGTCTGATTAATGAGACAGAGTGCCTTTTTAAATCCAGGGAACAGGAATACCAGGCTTCTATTGACCAGATAGAGGTAAATGGAGCTCATATTTACTTTTAAACACTACATATAGTGGCGGCATGGTGGCTTAGTGGTTAGCACGTTCGCCTCTTAGCACTAGGGATTCCCGGTTCAAATCCCCATCTGGGTGGAGTTTCCATGTTCTCCCGTACCCGCGTGGGTTTCCTCTGGGTTCTCTGGGTTCCTCAGTTTCCTCCCACAGATCAAGTCAATTGAGTTCTCCAAATTGCCACATAATGTGTGTATGTGTGCGTGTCTGTGTGAGTGTGTGCCCAGCAATAGATTGGCGCCCTGTCCTGGGTGTATCTGCCCAGCGCCCGAAACGTTCTCCCCTGGATGGGCATGGGGAACCCCCCGTGACCCTAATATATATAGGACAAAGCGGAAGATAATGAATGAATGAATAACTACATAGAGTATTTATATAGCATATCTTTCATAGTTTGAGCTGGCCACTGCCAAGAATGACATGAACCGGCACCTGCATGAGTACATGGAGATGTGCAGCATGAAGAGAGGACTTGATGTGCAGATGGAGACTTGTCGCAGGCTCATCCAGAGATCTGCATCAAGTAGCAGGTGTGTAGTGATATATGGTAGAAGACTTTATGTGTACTATCATGCATGCAAAATCTTTTCTGGGCAGAGGTTAGGTTTTAGTGTTAATTCATGTCACTATTAAAATCTTAATCAGTTTTAATACAACTAGTTGCTTTAGAAGACAAATGATTATATGTATAGGATTTGTTTGTCCCCAGCTACAGAGATACCTGTAAATACATCAACATTTGAGCACTAATTAGAGCAGAAACACATAAAGAAAAGTTATTAAAATGTGGAAATATTTAATGAAGTATTATTAAGTATTTAATCAAAGTTAATTAAGGGTTAGTATGATTAAGAAATAACGGATTATAAGTAATCTAATCAAAACATAGATAAACTGATGTTTTAAGCTCTCGGGTGCCTGCCCTGTGTGCAGCGGGTCCCTCAGCTCTGCAGTGCACACTGAGCCAGGACATCCGGACATCATACAAGGACCGATCGACAGGAATACTGAGACGGGCGGTGAAACGGAAAAGGACATGAACGCAACACAGAGTGATGAAAAGACAGAGATGTGTGGTGACATCAGCTGATGATCAGTTCCATAACATCTTTTTTTATTTCCAAGAAGTCATCTGGGTGGCTACAAGTCCTCATCTTTCTGAAGTTAAACCACTGTGCTGCATCTGCTGTCCCTGATTACACCACTATATAAGGAGGGTTTGAATAAAACGGTGTACATTTCATCCATACTGTCATTGTTTTGGAGCATTCTATTTCTGTCTACAGTAGACATCCACAAACAAAACTCAACATTCTGTTCATTCTGATTATAAGAAGAGATGCTTATTGTCAGCGTGGTGGCACTTCATTAGCCCTGCTATTCATTATCTTCCGCTTTATCCTCTATTAGGGTCATGGTGGGGTTCTCCATGCCCCTCCAGGGGAGAACGTCTCGGGCGCTGGGCAGATACACCCAGGACAGGGCGCCAATCTATCGCTGGGCACACACTCACTCACAAACAATTATAAAAAATAGGGGGCAATTTGGAGAACTCAATTGACTTGATCCATGTTTTTGGACTGTGGGAGGAAACCGGAGAACCTGGAGGAAATCCACACGTACACGGGGAGAACATGGAAACTCCACCCAGATGGGGATTCGAACCGGGAATCTCTAGTGCTGAGAGGCAAACGTGCTAACCACTAAGCCACCGTGCCGCCCCAGCCCTGTTATACTTTTAATATAAAACATCAAATTAAAACATTTATTTTAAGCGCCATCTGATCAAACATTGTTATTGATGAAGGACATACATTTTGAAGGACATTCACATTTTCTCCCTTTTTCCTCAGTTCATTAAAAGACTAAGGACCTTGTTCATGTGCCTTGAACACAAACCACAAACCTATGGTCAGTAGTTTGGCATTAAAACCACCCACTCATGCCATCCCCCAGGGGATATCATCAAACTGTATTAATGATGTGGCCAAATGTACTTAATTAAATGCACTGTGCTGTTTACCTTCATTTTTACTCTGGAATGCTGTGCTCACCTTTTTACCAGTTGACAATTTTACATGCTGTACAATTAGGACCACAGATGCTAATAGATCTTGTATTAATTTTCTTTTTTGTCAGGGAAATTCTGTGTTTCTAATAAAAAGGTGTTTGAATGATTTCAGTGTTTAAAGAATATTCATGATGTTAAAGCCATAATGAAAACCGAAGCTTTGTGCCTTTTATTGTTAGCTACAGCCATTCTTATTAGATTTAGTTTCATCTATTAGTTTTATCCTTATTCAGGTTAGAAGCAAAGATTTGTTCCAGAAGCAAAGTCTTTCATTTGTGTTTCTCCACATTAATCATAAACCAGTATTTTGGCAATATGTGATTATTAGTGAATTTAGTTTAATAATCATCTTATATGATAATAAAGGGCTTTGTTAGCACATGACACAGTAGTTAAAATGCTGAATGTAATTTCTAAATTGCTGATTTTTTAAAGCAATCTATGCCTTTTTAATTTGTGGGAATGAACATATTTTGTACCATTTGTTTGTATGGCACAAATTAAATTGTTTGTATACTGCTTTATTATCTCTGTTGCCTTTAATCAACAAAGTCATGATAATGCAGTGATTGAGATGAAAGACAAGAAGAAGACCAGACATTTTTTGAAAAATGTTTTTTCAAGTACAAAAGATCTTTTGAATTATCAGTTGGTGTTTTAGTTAGTTGCATACAAATTAAAGGAACATTTAACCTTAATACCATGAATCTCATTTAGAATATAGAGTGCATTGATTATTTTAGATTGTGTATTTAAAAGCATCAGTTTCAATAAAGCTTTTTCTTACATGTTTTTTAAAGTAACATTTTTGAATAATTTTTTTCAGCTCCAACATTTGAAAAATGTTTTAGGAATGTTTAGGAATACAGAATTCACAGTAAGTTTGTGAAGAGGTCTACTTGAATAGTTTTACTTCATTTATTTATGTTGAGTTCTTTCTACAATGCTACATTGTTTCAGTGCAGTGTTACAGTGTTCTAAACCTAAACCTCCAAAGCACAAAACGAAGCAGCAGTGGCAGAGAAAAAGTCCGTTATTGTTTTGTTCTATTTTTCAAAAGAAAAAAAAAACTTTTGGGGACCTCTGATAAATCAAAAATAATTCAACTAATTTAGTTAAGTAGAATTTTGTCTAAAAATCTTCCTGATTCTCTAAAAATAATAATTTGGAGGGATCACGTTGTAAAATGTAACATCAAATGAAATAAATAGCTTAAGTACCAGAGCTAAAAACTCAAAAGTTTTCTTTTAACTACATTATTTTGGCCATAATATATTTGTATGTGTAAGTGTGCTTAAAACTGTATAAGATAAAAATGGTATGAGGCTGTTGGGAGAAACAAGTAAAACTATACAATACAGTTGCCTGCATACAATTTAATTTGGCATCCGTGCTGCTCATTGTAAATACAAATGAAATTATTTCACAGTAGTTTTTCCGTTTTTAGGGTCATTCCAACTGAACCAAGTGAAGCATGACTTCAAAATTTGAATGTTTCCAGTGAATGTGGAAATTACATACAAATTTTATGGTGGCAAAACATCACTTGTCAGTCACAGGGTTCACAAGTGTAGCTACCTTATTTATACAAATAAAGTAATCCCAAAGTGATATATACTGTGTGTGTGCATGTGATCTACAAGTTTCGTCAGAAATATGGTATTATAGTTATTATATCAGTTATTAATCTATTTTTGTATTCATTTGAAAATCGATACTTGTTTTTAATATAATATGTCTTATTTTCTTTTACATGAATTTGCCTTTCCCACCTAGATGATGTTTGTTTACTTTGCACTGGCGAAATGCTCCAGCTTTAAGGCAAATTGCCCTGCAGTGGGCTAAATGCAGATGGTTTGGGTTGAAATTTCATCCTGCCATGTCTGAATTTGCATAAGGGGAAATTTTAATCAGGGTCTTCCACTGAAAATATTTACATTCCAATGAATACTATTATGTAGGAGGTAAATTATGAGGTTAAAATGTGATTATTTCAAGTGTTAGATTACTGTAGCTCAGTAACATGACAGAACAAATAAACTAATATAAAAATCAATGCCAGTTTAAAGCACCCATTGTCAACACCTGCTTATATTAAAGACTTCAGAGCTAAGACAGACTAATATAAGATACATAAAAAATAGTCTGCACTGAAATTAAAATGTATTTATCGGCGAGGATTGAATGGACGAATGACAGTTGAAGGCAGGGTGTTAGCCTGACCTTAAACCAACATACTCCCCTAAAATGTGCACGTTCAGCACGTCCATTCCAGGAACTGAGACATCAGACCTGGTAAATGAGGCTCATAGACGCCTAATTGTCAACAACCCCCCTAGAAGAAAGGACAGCGTGATAACCTTTAAGGTGCCGTCGACCTAGCTGAAAACACCAGACATAGGGGTGGGTTTATAGGATAAATAGGGGTAGAAACTGGACTTCTGGACTCTGGCTGGGGAGAGGGTTTTTTTTGCTTTGCGGGAGTCAGAGTCGACCGCGGTCTTGGGCTTGTTTTGGAAGAACACACTTTTATCTTGGTTTGTCTTAAATAAACCGCTTGATTCGAGCATCTACTAAAAGTCTGCCTCGTGGTCTATGGTCGCCTCCGGAAAAAGGTTCATCGTGGAAATTGAGATTTCCTAACAGTTGGTAGCAGAGGAATGGTCGGAGACGGCGTGGACTGCAATGCAGAGAATTGATCCCATTGAATAAATGGTTGATGATTCCAACGATAAGGCTTACGCGGTACTCACAGGCCGGCCAATAAAGTAAGGACCTTTTGATCCTATATTTAGATGAATATTATATGTAGATGTGAGTGGTGGGTAAGCCCAAGTTGGAATGTGAATTAAATTAATGCAATTGGAATGGTAAATTAAATTTAAGTTGTTTTGAGTTGAAGTGTTTTCTTCCAAGGCTTTGTGGCTTTGTGGCTTTGTATATTGCGTTGCATTGCGGTGTATTGCAGTGTATTATATTGCATAATATTGGGAAATTGTTGAATGCTGGGTTTAACTGAAAATTAATAAGGTCATGACCAGGGGATTCTGAGGATCCCATAGTTGCGTTACTGAGCGAACGGGGTCGCAACCTGTGTGTGCGCAGTCGCGGACTGGCCCGTCTCAAAAGCCGTTTGGATAATTCCTCCAGGTTATATACCTAAAAAGGGGGAATACTAATATACGTATATTGGATACTTGTAAATTCACAGTGTACTGGTAGGTAAATTGGCAAGGTGTTTGGGTTTAAGACCCAAAAGCCACACAGTGTCTCGGTAGGTAAATCGGTCAAGGTGATTGGGTTCAAGACCCAAAAGAACCATAAATTACAGTTTTGGTAGGTAAATCGGTCAAGTTGATTGGGTTCAACGCCCAAAAGAACTATAAATTAAAGTAGATTCACAGTCTTGGTAGGCAAATCGGGCAAGGTGATTGGGTTAAACACCCAAAAGAACTATAAATTAAAAGTCTTGGTAGGTAAATCGGGCAAGGTGATTGGGTTAAACACCCAAAAGAACTGTATATTAAAGTAGTTTTAATGAGACACTTGTGGGGGCGGGGGTGAAATTGGTTTGTTTAAAGTTGTTTAAAGTTTGTTTTAAGTTAAAGCACTGTGCGCGCGGGTGTAACTGAAATAAAGTCAAACTCAGCATACAGCAATAAAGCAGCTGCATTTGTGTGACATTGTTTGGCTCGTGGACGCACGAGAGAGGTTGAATTGAGGTTGTTGGGTGTGTGTGTGTGTGTAAGCTTGTGTGTTCAGTAAGTATGGGGGGTTTGACTGCTGGTAAGGTAAAAAATGAAGTAGTGAGGCGAGTAAAAGAAACGAATCCGGTTGCGAAACGCGAGAAGGTGGCGAAGAAGGTTGAGAACATGTTTAATGAATGGTGTGGTGCGGGGCTGTACCCCATCGATGCTGCCCCGCCGTTGGGCAAGGATGGGCGTGATCATTTGTTGTCTGTAATGCAAAAGAAAGTTGATACTGCAGAAGAGTGGGCAAAGAGTGCGCGGGGGTTGAGTAAGGTGGGGGCTAGAATAAGGGCTACAAAGGCAGAGAATGAGCAGGGGTTAATAAGACTGATACTGGAACACATGACAATGATAACCGAGGGCAAGTACGTAGAGTCAACTGAGGAGAAGCAGGAAGTGAAGCAGGAACCCATTCCTACTCCGACCCCTCCTCCCTACACACCTCCCACTACTAGCTCCCCTCCCATATGCCCAACCGCCCTTCCTAGTGTTAATGTTATACCTGCCCTGTACCCTGTCCTGCGCTCAAACAAGCAAGACCGTAGAATCACAACACAATCTCATGAGTGTAGAATAAGGGTGCCTTTGTCCGGGGGTTACGTAGTGGGGAGGGGTCCAGAAATTGATGCCATGAAAAAGACCTTGGTTGAATTGGTACAAAAAGTGGGGCTCTCTGAGTCCGACACTGTTGTGAGACCCAGGAATGGGGGACACAACAACACAATGGGAAGGCGGGAGTGTTATTCGTGTGGCCGACTGGGACATTTCGCAAGAGAATGCCCACAGCGCGAGAAAGGGAGCAGAAGAGGAAGCAGAGGTCCACCCCGGGGTTACCGCCCCGGACCCAACCACCAATGACGCTGCCCAGTCACCAGCCCGTCCCACCCCCGGCAGCCGAGAACTGATATTGAAGTTGTCTGTAAAAGGGTGGGATGTAGGATTTTTGTTGGACACCAGAGCAGGGACATCAGTGCTCGCGAATCAAATGTGGGGAAATTATCTGTGGGACAGGGATTATGCGGGCCACGACACACTGCTGCGCACCAACAGCATCATAATGGGACCAGAAGGGGTGGTGGCTGTAGTAATCCTGAATCCCAGACAAAAGGAAGTGTGGCGAGCAGATAAGTATGCAGACAGCGCACCACACATAACACTATTAATAACAGCTGGTCATGAGGCCAGGCAACTTGGCCCGATGGTGAAACATGCTCTGACACTGGACTTTCAGCCCACAGACACCCCCTACTTACACAAGACAGCGTGTGGTAAGTACTGGCAAATTGAATGCAAGTGCTTGGATGAAGGCAAATTTGAACATGTGGTTTTAAACAGGTATCATTGCAGAGAAATAACAGATCACCCACAGACGCCAGATCTGCTGGGACAGGTGCCAATGACACTTTGGAAGGTATCCAAAGTAGACGTGGGACTGACTGAACATCACGTGGCCCCGATAAGTGTCCAGCCAAACACCACTCCTGTGAATCGACCACAGTACCCCCTAAAGCGTGAGGCGATAGAAGGGATTGCTGACACGATACATGACCTCCTGGAGGTAGGAGTACTGACACCCACCGTCTCACCCTGGAACACACCCATCCTACCTGTGCTGAAACCTGGTAAGAATGAATATATGATGGTGCATGATTTAAGGCTCATTAACCAAGTAACAATCACTGAGGGGATTGCAGTACCTGACCCTTACAGAATGCTGCAGAACCTCACCCCAGAACATGCGTGGTTTACCGTAGTAGACCTGGCAAATGCATTTTTCAGTATTCCACTATCTGATGAGGTCAAGCAAATTTTGCTTTCACATTTAGGGGTCAACAATACACCTACAACAGATTGCCCCAGTACAAAGACAGTCCAGGTATTTTTAATCAGTGTCTCCTAAAAAGACCTATCGGCACTGCAGGACGATGCCATCCTGCACGACAACACCTTGCTCTGCAAATACGTTGATGACTTACTCATTGCCTGTGACAGTCATACAGCCTGTTTAAAGGACACATTGGAACTGACCGGTCTTGTTTGAATTGCTGTTATATAATGTTATGTAAATATGCAGTGGTGTAGGGGGGCAGGCGCTTTTTCACACCACTGTATATATTGAAATAATTATATGGTGTACTTATATGGCTCGACATATTGTAATATAGAAGTTTAAAATAAGTAATAATTAGGGTATGAACCATAAATTAAAATAAAAATGCAGTATTTATAAATTAAAGTGCACACTGAAAAAAAAAAAAAAAATGTGTTGAAATATTGCAGTACGATATAGTTAGATAATTGTGTTGGTTTGGGTGTGGCACCACTGTATATGTTATTCTGTTAAAATTATGAGTGTTGTTTAAGTGGATCAGGTATGAGTGTGTGACATGATGGGTGTAGAAACTAAAACCCTATTCATTTTCTATTCTAAACTCTTTTCTATATTGTGGGGGAGAATAACCAAACTAGGGAATAATAAATTAGCATAACTAAAAGCAAATGAGTAAACTATTAAATAAATAATAGTTATGGTAGTAGTGAGTGAGGGTAAAATAACATGATACAATAATAAGTTAAGAAACACTGTGAATTAGATTAAAGTAAAGGTAAATGTAAAATTTAAGCTTAACAATAGAGTGTGAAAGACAGAGTGTGTTTACTGCTTTAATAAAGCATTTACTCTAATGTCAATAGTGGTGAACATGTCAGGGCTTGGAATCAAACGATGTGTGCTAAAAGACGTGTGTGATGGAGGCTGTGAGAATCTCTAGCGAAAAGAGAGGGCATGCTCGAACAAAGACGGGTGAGGATCTGTTTGTTCCCAGATCTGCCCAGATCAGGGAGATGCCGACGGTAAGGAATTGTTAATGGTCAGTTTCTTATGATCAAGAGAGCTGTCCATTTCAGTCTGTCTGTCAGTGAGCAACTGTTTAAATAACCAGCCTGACTGAACCTGAACTGCTGCCAGCAGTAAGGTCATATGTTGCCCAGACTAAATAAATGTCATTTAGGTTTAAAATAATTAACATATGGTTGAAGGTTAAATAAATAAATTTGTCCATAAGAAATATGAGTTTTAGTTTGTTTGACTTAAATTAATAGGTCATTTATATTTGAAAAATAGACTTTATTAGTTACAAGCTTTCTTCACACTCTGTTCTTATCTCTGGTTAATACTGTGTGTGTGTGTATGTTTGTTTTTGATGAGTTCATGAGTAAGTGGGGCAAGTGAGTTAATATTTATTAGCCATGGCAAATAAAATAGTTGAGCTCATTTAAATATAATGTATTAAATGTTAAAAGAAAATAACACTATTTTCCAATTTAAAGATTAAGGTTTCCTGTGAAGATTTGACTGAATAAACTACACTGTTTGACTATGACGGAACTAATATATGACAGAAAATGGGCCATGGGACTGATAAGACTTTGACAGAAATCGATTTTTGAAATGTTTGTGGCAGCACTAACACAGACCACATGTAAAGAAGCAACTTTGGCTCTGTTGAAGCATCTGGCAGAGCAAGGTCACAAGGCCTCCAAAACAAAACTTCAATAATGTTGAAAAGCGATACCACTCGGAAATGCTGAAATTAATCTGTTAGAACTATTGAATGATTAAAATGAATCAAAGGGGGGATAGTGAAGAAAATATAATTTTACTGTGTATTAGTGATTCATCTTAACCACTTGTGTTTGCATATAACTATGAATGGCCTCCTACAGTTATTATGTCTTATTATGATATCTTATGCTGATTATATCAAGTCAAGAATGTATACGTCGACAGAACTGAGACCCATGTCTGCACTATTATCAGAGATTATTGTTTAAAAATGGACCAAGCACATTTTTTGTTTAATAAAGGATAAAGATTTGACTGATAGTTAACTACACTAGACCAGCCTGCTGACATTACCTAATGAGGACAAAATTATATAATTATAAAAATTTATAAGGTTATATTTTTTCCAGATTGAAGTTTGAGAGAATGTTTTGCCATGACACATTATTAATGTTATGACTATTTTTTGCAGCATTGTTGTTCATAAATTGTTTGATAAAGGTTTTATTTTTTCCTCCAGGTCATGCACTGAAGGCAGTCTAATTATCAAATTTTACATTTAAACAGGAGAAATACGAGTTTATTAAACCTATGATGTGCGATTTGTATAAAAGAATAGAAAAATTCAAGTTTGTTTGATGTTGTGTTTAACTTTACAAACCACACAAGTCAATTTGCAGGTTCTAGCGGACAGAACTGACGGTGCAGTTTGATCCAGTAAAAAAGTAATAATAATAAGCCCTGCTGGTTTGATTTTTCCATAGACAGTCGTGGTGGTAATTTTAATGTTTATGTGTTGTGTGACGATCACATGTTTTGAATATGATCCACAGGCAATGAGGACTGGACCATAATTACTTCAAGGAAGATCAACAAGATAACTTTAGCTGATAACATACCTCTTACAAATTGCTATACCACCTTCATTAATTTACTTGTGGGATAATAACACATTTCATTTTGATATTTCTTAAAAAAAAAAAAAGAAGAAAATGTTGTTTTGTTTTAGAAAGGGGGGAGGCTGAAGGTATATTTTTTAAGTACTAAAGTTTTTTGTTTTGATGTACAAGGTACATAGCAACCTTAGCAGTGACTTTAAACAAAACTGCACACCTAGTAATGTGTCACCCATTAGTTGTGAACACTACCCATGGGGTGATTGCCTTTCTTACATCTACATCATTCACACTGTCAAGAGCTAGAAAGGACAGCTGCTCAAACAGGTGGCCATCCATCATTAAAGGTAAAAGTAACTCCACTAAGGGGGACATGGAGGCGCAGCGGCCGATCAGGGGCAAGTTGGCAAGGACGTGCCATAACACTAGGTTGATCTGGGTAGGAGTGTGGCCACTGGTACTGATGACCATGAGAACATGTCAGGTAAGGGAGAAGACAAAGCAGGACCAAACAGGACGGGTCCAGCCAATGAAAGTGGGTGACTGTGTAAGACTCAAGATGGACAAGAGGAAGTGGAGTGAGCCAAGGTGGACCGGACAGTGGGAAATGACAGAAGTGACAAGCCATGCAGTCAAGGTAAAAGGTAAGAAAGGTAATCCCTGGTACCACATTTCCATTGTGTTGCAGCAAATGCCCTGTGACGGAAGACTGACGGAAGAAAGTTGGCGGGAAAAGCAAGAAGCATGTGGTGAAAGGGGGAGGCAGATACATAGCCCACTGCATCGGTGCAGACCTAGTCCTGGATACAGAGGTGGCCAAACAGATAAGGGAGGAAGTAGGTGTGTGCGGACTGACCACCACTGAGGTAGGTGAATGCCCCATACACAAAGGGGGAGATTAAAAACGTTTGCTAAATGTCGCCACTCTGGGAACTCCAATGTGGTCCGGGTAGTTTAAAGTGGGGGGTGGTAAGGTCAATTGTGAAAATGTGAATTAGAAAACGACATACACAACCGGGCGCTAAGGCGCCTAGGGTGCCAAACAAGGACGAAAACCCTGCTGGTAATAGGGGCAATCGTTCAAACAATAGAGGGAATGATAGTAAGGACTCACCCACTTATATAGACTCGATTGGAGTGCCTAGGGGGGTGCCAGACGAGTTCAAATGGGCAAACCAGGTGGCAGCAGGCTTTGAAAACATTCCAGTAATATCGTCCCTTTTTCCAGGGACTCCAAACAAAAATGTGGACAGAATAAATTTCATACATTACAATGTACTTTGGCTTACTAATCTCACTAGAGATGCCATTGAGGGATTAAGTGAACAATTGCATGTGACATCAATCGTGGCCATACAGAACAGGAAAGCTTTAGACATGCTCCTGGCAGAAAAAGGGGGTGTTTGCGTAATGATCGGTGAAGTGTGCTGCGTCTATATGCCTAATAACACAGCACCCGATGGGTCAGTAACCAGGGCCCTCAATGGGTTACGTAAACTATCACAGGAAATGCATGAGGCCTCAGGCATAGATAATCCCTTAGAATTATGGATAAATAACATGTTTGGCAAATGGAAGGATTTAATCATGTCACTTGTTATGTCTGTTGCTGTGTTTATTGCTATATTGGTAACCTGTGGGTGCTGCTGCATACCATGTCTGAGAGCTCTGTTAACTAGATTGATTGTGACTGCCATTGGGGAACGATCGGAAAAGTCTCCAGACTACAGCATGCCGCTGCGGACGGCTGAATCGGACTCTGGAGATGAGGGATCGGATGAAGAAAGAACTAGCTACACTTAAATAATGCCCAAGATCATGTCTTTTTCCATCTAGGACTTCTGTACTTGATTTTTCTCTTTCTCTCTCTCTCTCTCTCTCTCTCTCTCTCTCATCATTCCCTCTATGGTATTAGACCAGTAGAGAAGCTAATACACTGCACGCACACGCTTTAGTATAGCATTAAATGAACATATAGGGCATTAGGAAGTTATCAGCCGCAACCGGAGACCTGGGGGGACGGAGAGAAGGCTGGCCACCTAGTGATGGACGGAGGCAACAAAACTGCAGGCGTGGGGCACCTGAGTGGCGGACGCCCATTACAGTGACAGAAGCGGGACCTCCCACAACCCCAGGACCCTGGTAGCCGCACGTCATTAGAGTTTCAAAAATCTGAGTGTTTTACTTTGAAGAATCATGTACTGATCATAGGGCTCACACGCACGGCATACTGACATAGTAAACTCTCTGCTGAATATATGTAAGCGCTGGACTCTGACTATCTCACAGCATCCGGGGAATGGAACAAATTGGTGGGCGCGGGGAGATCGCGCCCAAGGGGGGAATTGAAGGAAATACAAACAGACCATCAGTTCAAAGTTCAGTAAATGTGGCTGCGTGGCGACTGGGGAGGTGGGCGAGGATTGAATGGACGAATGACAGTTGAAGGCAGGGTGTCAGCCTGACCTTAAACCAACATACTCCCCTAAAATGTGCACGTTCAGCACGTCCATTCCAGGAACTGAGACATCAGACCTGGTAAATGAGGCTCATAGACGCCTAATTGTCAACAACCCCCCTAGAAGAAAGGACAGCGTGGTCATCTTTAAGGTGCCCTCGACCTAGCTGAAGACACCAGACATAGGGGTGGGTTTATAGGATAAATAGGGGTAGAAACTGGACTTCTGGACTCTGGCTGGGGAGAGGGTTTTTTTTTTTGCTTTGCGGGAGTCAGAGTCGACCGCGGTCTTGGGCTTGTTTTGGAAGAACACACTTTTATCTTGGTTTGTCTTAAATAAACCGCTTGATTCGAGCATCTACTAAAAGTCTGGTCTAAAAGGTTCGTGGAAGATTTCCTAACAGTATATGTTCTATGGGATGATATATGTTCCAATTCTATTACCTGTGAAAATGTATGAAATGTTGATAATTTCATATAACTCATTTGTTTCATGTGCTTACTGTTCATCCATATCAGTTCATTCGTATCCATATCAGATCAACTATTGATTATTGTAAGTATTAATACAAGTATCAGATTGTAAATAATCATTTATTTTTCTTTTTTATCATTTTAAATTTCTGTTGGATGAAAGTCTGTTGACTGTCTTATAGTGTGAAAAACTATTAGATTCATAAAATATTTAAACAAAATAGTCTTAAATGTATCACTGTTGACCAAATTATTGATATTCTTACAATTTTAGTTTACAGTGTTTAGTTAAACATGTCCAACTATAAAAGTTACATATAATATTAGAATATCAGAGGTGACTTTGTGTATATGTGGTACTTCTGTCAATACAGAGTACCCTGTCATTATCTTTTTGCATGAAAAACAGTTTTGGTCATTTAGAAATGTGGTTACCCAAATCTTCTGTATTTTATAATGTGCATTGAAATGATATCCAGCATTTTTTTTTATTCCTCTGGTTTAATAAGGGCAGCTGGGTGAACACAGTGGTAGGAAAGATATTGACAAATGCAAATACAATGTCGTAGTGACATTTAATATGCAAATACTCGGGTAGAATAAAAGAGTGGTGAGTGAGTTGGGTCTGTGGATTAGTCTAAAGAAAGCACTGCTGGATAAGAGACTGTAGGATGGCACCTCTGCTGTATGAAGCTTTGTTGTTTATGTGTTTTTGGAGATGCTTGTACAGTAGTAGTCTGCAGAAAACTGGAGAAATCACCATCTATGGCATGTTTCCTCTTCATAATACAGATTCCACCATCCCAACTATGCCTTACATGGCTGCTTGTAAAAGGTATGACCTTGTTTTTTTTCCAATACAACTACATACATCTGAAGTTCATTGCCAATGTATAATTTTATAATCTTTATACATTTTGTATATTTTAGAGGAATATCCAACAATCACGGTTATGACCTGATGCAGGCTCTGCACTATGCTGTTGAGGAAATCAACAACAGCACTCAACTATTGCCTGACATTACTTTAGGCTACAGGATGTATGATACCTGTTCACTTCCAGCTACTATTTTGGCGACGTTGGATCTACTGGCCCAGCAATATAACAGAGATGATGTTAAGGCCCCAGCAATGGCCCTCATCGGACCAGACAGCAGCAACTATGCCTTTACAACAGCTGCAGCACTGAGCACTTACCTGCTGCCTCAGGTATTTTATTAAGTGATCATTTTCAGGCGGCACGGTGGCTTAGTGGTTAGAACGTTCGCCTCTCAGCACTAGGGATTCCCACTTCGAATCCCCACCTGGGTGGAGTTTCCATGTTCTCCCCGTGTCCACGTGGGTTTCCTCCGGGTTCTCCGGTTTGCTCCCACAGTCCAATAGCATGGATCAAGTCAATTGAGTTCTCCAAATTGCCCCATGTAGAGTGTGTTTGTGTGCATGTATGTGTGTGTGTGTGTGTGTGTGTGTGTGTGTGTGTGTGTGTATGTGTGTGTGTGTGTGCCCAGCGATAGATTGGCGCCCTGTCCTGGGTGTATCTGCCCAGCGCCCGAAACGTTCTCCCCTGGATAGGCATGGGGAACCCCTCCGCGACCCTAATATAGGACAAAGCGGAAGATAATGAATGAATGAATGATAATTTTCAAAACATATTTATATGCTTGGGCGGCACGGTGGTTTAGTGGTTAGCACGTTCGCCTCTCAGCGCTAGGGATTCCCGGTTCGAATCCCCATCTGGGTGGAGTTCCCATGTTCTCACCGTGTCTGCGTGGGTTTCCTCCGGTTTCTCCGGTTTCCTCCCACAGTCCAAAAACATGTGTCAAGGACAATTGAATTCTCCAAATTGCCCCATAAAGAGCTGTTTGTTTGAGTGAGTGAGTGTCCCCAGTGATAGATTGGCGTCCTGTCTTGGGTGTATCTGCCCAGCGCCGGAGACGTTCTCCCCTGGATGGACATGGGGAACCCCACCGCGACACTAATAGAGGTTAAAGCGGAAGATAATGGATGGATGGAAATAAAATGAACGAACTGTAGTTTACAGTCCTACGACAGCTTTATGCCTATCGTATTGCTATATGAGTAGTGGACCAGCAGGTGGTGCTACTTGAGGAGAAATTCCACACACACGGACCACTTTATGTACAGCTCCTTGTTTATGTACTTATGGTTTAGTTGCTGCCTAAAGGAATTCTGATTCCATATGCCTCATTTTATCCTCCATATTTAAATATATATTGATGACAGCTTATGGCTGTCATCATGGCTCAGCTTATGGTGTGTTTGCCAAATGGTCCATGTGTTTGCCAAACATGTGCCAAATACATATATATATATATATATATATATATATATATATATATATATATATATATATATATATATATATATATATATATATTCATTCATTCATTCATTAATTATCTTCCGCTTTATCCTATATATTAGGGTCGCGGGGGGAGAACGTTTCGGGCGCTGGGCAGATACACCCAGGACAAGGCCCCAATCTATCGCTGGGCACACACTCTTACACACAGACACACACACAAACACACTCTATATGGGGCAATTTGGAGAATTCAATTGACTTGATCCATGTTTTTGGACTGTGGGAGGAAACCCGAGAACACGGAGGAAACCCACGCGGACATGGGGAGAACATGGAAACTCCTCCACCCAGGTGGGGATTCGAAGTGGGAATCCCTAGTGCTGAAAGGCGAACGTGCTAACCACTAAGCCACCGTGCCGCATATATATATATATATATATATTCCTTTTCATATAGAGACCATCTTTGATTTCAGTTTGGTTGTGCTCACAGTGGGTCAGCAGTGCCACATCTCAGTCAGAATGGGCCAAATATGTGGAATATGTGGCCAAATATGTGGAACTGTATATTTAAAAAGCTAAAGCTGTAATATTCTCAAAATTTTCTTATATTCATGTTTTGCAGATCTCATATGAAGCCTCAAATGAACTGCTGAGCAATAAACAGCTCTACCCGGCTTTCTTACGCACCATTCCAAGTGATAAGAACCAAGTTCTTGCCATGATGGGACTGCTTGTCAGATTTAACTGGACATGGGTAGCCATTATTGGCAGTAACAATCCATATGGCCTGCAGGGAATGCTGAGTCTGTCACAGCAAGCAAAAAATTACGGTGTTTGTGTTGCATATAAAGCTGTAATCCCAAGTCTTCAGGACACCACCTCAAAATACATGCGAGATGTAGTCAAAAATATCATTAAAACCAAAGTTAATGCCATTATTGTTTTTTCCAGCAAAAGAATAGCCAAAGGGTTTTTCCCTTTTGTGATTGAACAAAATCTAACTGGCAAAGTGTGGATCGCATCTGAGGACTGGTCTGTAACTACACTCATATCCAACATTCCAGGAATCACAACTATTGGGACTGTATTAGGGGTTTCCCTTAGGAACATAGCTTTTAATGGCTTTCAAGGTTTTCTCAATCAAGCTGTTGCTAAGCTCAGACAGGATAATACTTCAAATGATGCCATGAGTGTCCCATGCTTGCAAAATGAAGACCTGTACACAATGGCATCTCAGAACTTGCAGCTACAGAATTATGATATTACATCGTCCTTTAACGTGTATCAGGCAGTTTATGCAGCGGCTCATGCCTTGCATCAGGTCCTCAGATGTGAAAGTGGAACATGTCAAAAAACTCAAGTGCAACCCTGGCAGGTCAGAATTTATCATTTTTTAAATTTTACTAGTAAAACATTACATTTTGTACATTTACCTTTGGTCATTTAACAGAAGCTTTTATCCGAAGCGACTTACAAGATGAGCACAGGGTTAATCACAACATCCCTGGAGCAATGAGGGTTAAGGGCCTTGCTCAAGGACCCAAACTAGTAACATCAGTGGACCTGGGAATTGAACCCACAACTTTCAGATTGATATCCCAACACCCTAAACACTGAGCTACCACACCCACAGAACACACTTGTACATATTTTGTATGTATTTTGTACAGAACACACATGTATGTATTTTGTATGTATTTTGTACAGAACACACTTGTATGTATTTGCCATTCCTTTTAAAGCACACTAACTAACTAAAATTTTAATTTCTGTGTTTTTTCAGCTCCTACAATATTTAAAGAAAGTACGATTTTCTGTCAGAAGCAGTTCAGTGTATTTTGATAAAAATGGAGATCCACCTGCAGAATATGACATTGTGTCCTGGATGTGGAGGAACAAGACCTGGTCAGTCAGAGTAGTTGGAGCATTCATTCCAGATCCTTTTTATCTTCATGTGGATGATACTATGATTCAGTGGGGTGGTGATGTCTCCAGGAGAACTGATGTAAGAGTTCTTTATTTGTTGTTCTTCCACTTAATTATTAATATAATAATTATTTCAAATTATTTCATAGTGTGACTGAAGGTATTCAAATTAAGACAGTAATGTATATTTAAAAATGACGAAAGTTTATGTACTTTGTATCTCATTGTTAACATTAACTTACTCATTTAATAAATGTTTTATAAATGTTTACTGTTTTCTGTACAATCAGATGCCTGAGTCACTGTGCTCTCCAGAATGTTCTCCTGGTTACAGGCAGCTGCAGGTGGGACAACACAAATGCTGTTTTGAATGCATTGCATGTCCTGCCTCTACTTTTCTCAACAAAACAGGTAAAGATACCACACTATACACCAGAAGAAGGAAAATCTAGACATCCATCCATTATCTTCCGCTTTATCCTATATTAGGGTCGCGGGGGGTTCCCCATGCCCATCCAGGGAAGAACGTTTCGGGCGCTCGGCAGATACACCCAGGACAGGGCACCAATCTATCGCTGGTCACACACTCACTCACACAGACACGCACACATACATACTCCATTACATTCCATTATTTTCCACTTTATCCTCTATTAGGGTCGTGGTGGGGTTCCCCATGCCCATCCAGGGGAGAACATTTCAGGCACTGGGCAGATAGACCCAGGACAGGACGCCAATCCATCGCTGGGCACACACTCACTCACACATACACACTCTATATGGGGCAATTTGGAGAAATCAATTGACTTGATCCATGTTTTTGGACTGTGGGAGGAAATCAGAGAAACCCACGTGGACACGGGGAGAACATGGAAACTCCACCCAGATGGGGATTCGAACCGGGAATCCCTAGCACTGAGAGGCGAACGTGCTAACCACTAAGCCACCGTGCCGCCAGAAGGGAAATCCATTCTCTTTAAATACATCATACTAGAAAGCTAACATGTTACGTTTGAATTATGTTTACACATTAATTGCTTTATATACTAGTGAATTATATTCAGATGTAACAATCATACTGTAACATTACCATGTTAGTATAAGAGACTTAAATAAATAACTTATAATATATATATATATATAACTTATAATAACTTATAATATATTATAAATATCTTATAATATCTTATCTGATGTTGTACTTGTGTAGACAAAATGTATGTATACTGTATTCATATTTTATTAATTATATTTTAATTAATAATTTTAAATGACCCTTTGCATCATAACAGATCCAACCAGCTGTCAGACTTGCAATCAAAATCAGTGGTCCCCACCAACGAGTGAAGAATGTCTGAACAAAACAGTGCTGTACCTGCAGTGGGGCGCTCCCTTAGCCTTCATCCTCCTGGTTTTACTAACACTGACACTGCTACTTATCGTGGGAACTGCTGTTATTTTTCTTCTAAACCTGAATACACCAGTAGTAAAGTCTGCTGGTGGAAAGACATGCCTGTTAATGCTGCTGTCCCTGACTGTAGCTTCCAGCAGCGCACTGTGTCCCTTTGGCGTGCCTTCACCGATAACCTGCATTTTTAGAGGGTCGCTTTTTATGCTCAGCTTCACCATCTGTCTTGCTTGCATGACCGTTCATGCTTTTCAGGTAAGTGTGCTCATTAGAATATTATTCTTGGCATCAGCAGCTGTTGTGTTTATGTAAAGGGAGTATTTTATTAGATTTTTTGTATGCGAGTGGTTTTTAAAAAGATGGTTAACTACATTAAGGGGGAAATGTACATACCCAATATTAATATATACTCAATTTTTTAGGTCTTTGTTAGAATGGTTGGCCAAGATTATCTGTATGTGTTTTAGAAAGTATATAATTATATATAAAAATAAAAATATGAAAATACTATTATAATTGCATAGGCAATATGAAGAAAAAAAATTTTCCTTGATATTTTAATCTAAACATATTAGCCCGTTACACTTTTACTATATTTCTGTTTGTTTCTCTGGCTTTAGGTGGTGTGCATATTTAAATGGTCGTCAAAACTTCCCAGATTCTTTGATACCTGGGCCAGAAATCGAGGACCTGAAATATTTATTCTGGTCACCTTTTTGGGGGAGTTCATCATGTTTATTTTTGGCTTGATTTTTAGTCCCTCTGTCCCTTCAGTAAACTATGATTTCTATTATGATTGCACCATACTAGAGTGCAGTAAGACTATATCCTTAATCATTGTTCAGATTATGTATATGTCTCTGCTGAGTACATTTTGTTTCTGCTTAAGCTACATAGGTAAAGACTTACCAGCAAATTACAATGAAGCAAAGTGCATTACTTTCAGCCTAATGATTTACATCATCTCCTGGATCTCGTTTTTCACAGTCTACATTATTAACAGAGGAACTTTGTCCATGGCTTTGGAAGTGGCAAGCATACTTTTTAGTGTTCTTGGAATACTAGGGGGCTACTTTTTACCAAAAGTGTACATCATTTTGTTAAAACCAAAGATGAATACCACTGCCTACTTTCAGAACTGCATTCAGATGTATACAATGAACAAAAAATGAGGCCAAATTGAAAAATTAAAAAAATATATACATATAAAAATAAATAGTTTAGCTAGTTTATTGATTTATATATCCAGAAGTAAAAAAATCTTTTTAAGTTTGCTGATTAATATTATAATATATTTTATATTTATATTTTATTTTATTTATGTATAATATATTTTTTATATTTTATTTATTTAATTATAAGTAATTATTTCTCACTAAAAAGAATAGTTGGGTCTCTATTAGTTTGTAGCCAAATGTGTGTAGTAAGTAGCTATAATATAAAATTGACAAAATAATACATTACATTAAAAAGCGTAGATTTCGAATTCATATTATTTTGTCTCTATGTTACATGCTTTCACAATAGTAAGAAAGAGGGAGAGAGGTGGGAAGGCTGAACTGTCATTCTTTTGAGGCAGATGACAGGATGAAAAGGGTTTTGTTGTAGAAGAGGTCATCCCCATTGTTTGAGTGGGCTGACTGGGTGTGTTTCCCACACTACACTGCTATTCAGTATGTTATTTTCTCAGGAGGCTGGAATGAAAGTGTCTGCAGAGAATAAGCTGAATACGTTCAATCAATGATTTGCAAAACATCCTGTTTGTGGCTTTTTTCGATTACAAATATTCAGTAACTACATGTTTCATTGCTAAATACAATAATATAAAAATAAACTCCCAGTTATCAAATAAAGTGATAAAGTGATTTCTTATGCCTTGCTTACACACAGAGGAATTTGTCCTCCACATTTAATCCATCCATGCAGTGAAACACACACATATACACACACTGAGTGTAGTGAGCACACAGGTCCCGGAGCAGTGGGCAGCCCTGTATATGTATTGGGGCTAGGTGCCTTGCTCAAGGGCACTTTGGTGTGATCAGGAATCAAACTGTGGATCTTCAAGTTGCAAGGCTGTTTCCTTATCCCCAAACCTACAATTTGCCCCTTTTTGTTAAAAAATACAGTGTAGAATTCATTTCTGTCATTGACAGATGTAACAGTGTATGATATTCAACATGTTTGAGAAATACATTTTTATTAGCATTAATAATAAGTGTTTGGTTTTACAAGTCACAACATAACACAATAAAAATACATTTTAAGAACAACATGCATACACAATGGAATGGTTCCTTTATTAAAGGTTTCCTAAATCCCTGTTAGCATTATACTGTGCTGAACTGACAACACTCTGAGAAATATTCTCCAAATCACCTGGATATACAACACAAATTCAAAGTTTGGATTTGCATACAATATTACCATATGTACTCCACTGGAGTCGATTTAGTTACATATACAGACATTATACAAGCCATATAGAAATCATCTGCTCTAACAGAAATGAAAGACAGAATAAAATGATCCGTAGGGGATATATTAAATTAGAACTCAAGGTCACTTGAATCATTAAAGCACTTCATCTTACTGACAAAACAAATATCTCAAGCCTTAACCAATCAATATGATGGCAGAGCATGCATTGTGGAAATAAATATCTCCTACTTTGATGAGAAACATGAACATCACTGTTCCTCATGTGAAGTCAGTTTTTCGTGGTATTACCAGGGCCTCCAAACTGGCCTGCCGTCCTGCTCTGGAGCAACATGGCTGTGTTTGGAGTTAGTTGCACTCTGATTACAGCTAACCATTGTACTGACTCTGTGAACTTGGTGGATCTGCTGAAACTCCTGGGCAGATTGTTCTCTGTTAGAATGAACATTCAGGAACTGCAGAGACTCCCTCCAGCAATGAGAATAGCCTTGGTGATAGTCTCGCTGAGCCGCCGCTGCTGGAATTCTCCGCTGCTCTCTCAGGTAGCTGACAGTCATTTCCAAGATATCAGCTTTCTCTAGCTTGTTGTTGGGATCCTGGTTGCGGAGTTCTTTCTCCAACAGCTTTTTCAGCTGATCGATGCAGTTGTTGATACGGTCTCGCCGCATTTTTTCCACAATAGGCTTCCTTAGCTGTAGGTAAACAGACAAGGCTGGGTTAGAACATGTTACAACATTTAACAATAAATTACAACTAAGTTTTTTAAATATATGATTTTTAGAACCTACCTTAAGCTTTTCTTTATCACTTAATCGCTGGTGTTCAAAGGTAAAGGAAAGCGCTGAGTGTGGAGCCATGACCTCTGTGTTGAGATGGGTTTTGCTCTGAACTGCAGTGAGTTTTGAGACTTTGGGAGGAACAGTGCTCTGTATTTATAGCTGGACATTTCCATTACAAAGCCATGTGGCCAGTGCTGGAGTTGTTTTCCCACACTTTGAGACAAGAGGGCTGGCTCATCACAACCATTAAAGATGTTCACTTTATGGTTACTGGCTGCTTGGCCTCTGCCAGGTGAAAGTTTCCCAGAGAATCAGAGGCGTGCCACTTTTATTATGCGAGAACCTTGTTCAGTTGTAAAGCTTTAGGACCAGCAGCCAATTCACTGTTTTAATTTGTAAATTATTTGATTTACATTATCATTTTTTACCATGTAAACACAGTGAGTGTGTAATATTATTACAAAATCTGATTTCTGGAACAGAAAATTGGTGCTATCTTGGTCAGGTCTCCATTGAAAGAGATTTTAATTATTTACTTCCTGGCTAAATAAAGATTAAATAAAAAAAAAATATTAAATGGCATTTGCATTTATAATGTTTTATAATACTATTATTTGATTATTTGTCTTGGTTGGGGGAAGCTGTTATTACATGTTCTTTTATTTGATATAGTTTTTTTATTGAATATAAAACTGTTCTATCTCCTCAAGTAAACAACTCAGACAACATTTTCATTAGTACAAACTTGTGAAAGAGAAAATAAAGTAAGAAAGTCCAGAGGTATGAACCTTAAAATGTAAAATATTGACACATGATAGAAATGACATTTGATCATCTGCTATTTGTTCTTTTATTGTTGAAGTCGGAAATATTATCCTTGTAATGCAATTTTTAATGAAAGTGTGCCAAAATCGTGGTAGAGACATACACACACGTATAAAATCATTATTTTTACTAAAACGTTATTTTCATTTCTTAAATAAATTCCCGGGTTCGAATGCATAATATATATATATATATATATATATATCTGCGTGGGTTTCCTATATTCTCTAAGTATATGCAAACAGTATAAAAATATATAGTATATATCATAAGTTGAATTCTGCAAAATAATTGTATTCATTCATATTAGTCCCGTTTATCCTGTGTGAGGGTCGCGGGGGGTTCCCCATGCCCATCCAGGGGCGAACGTCTCGGGTCGCTGGGCAGATCCCAGAGCCAATTCTCCCCTGGGGACACACTCACACAGACACACTCTATATAAAGGGGAGAATTTTGAGAATTCAATTGACTTGATCCATGTTTTATACTGTGGGAGGAAACCGGAGAACCCGGAGGAAACCCACGCAGACACGGGGAGAATATGGAAATCCATCCAGATAAGGATTGAACCGGGATCCCTAGCGCTGAAAGGCGAACGTGCTAACCACTAATCCACCGTGCCGCCCCAATATAATAGCATATGCAATAAAAAATATGTTAATGTGTAATGTGTAGACGTGACTGTATGCAGAATGAAAGTCTATATACCGAAAATTATTGTGCATTTGTTTTTTTGTTGCTTTAGACAATAATTGAAATATTTCAATTTGAGGAAATAATAATTTGACACATATTCAAATCTGCATGGGAAACGGTGTCGTCGTGGCTGTAATGGCAGTAAAGCAGGCGCACTTCAGAGGCATGACTTTCGGCTGCAGTGTGTAAAGCTGACTGTCTGAAGCGTGACTCGCACCCGGGTGCAACACGGGCGCGTGGCTGAAGCGTGCAGATCAAAGAGTGCGAGCGCACGCGCTCACCCTGCTCCTGCTGCTTTGTTTCGCAAGACACGCTTTGATCTTTAATGCTGTTCGTCGCCAACGGTTCCCCAAATCATCACTGCTATACAGTTTGGAAACAGGGTAACAGTAGTTCATGTGTTTTACTTCATAACGTATATTTAACATTTTCTGTAAATTGATACTGTGATCCTAAATTACTGAGATCAACTAAATTTCTGTTACAAACTTATAAGATTTAGCCCAAATGACGTAATCACAAGATCTGTTACTTATTTTAAGTGCCAATATTTCACTATAGTAGCATATATAAATCCAACAACTGTAATATTTATGGATTATTAGATATACGATCAGAAATTTCTATTGTTACAATACAAACTTCTATTACAAACTAAATTTCTGTTACAAACTTATAAGATTTAGCCCAAATGACGCAATCATAAGATCTGTAACTTCTTGTAAGTGCCAATATTTCACTATAGTAGCATATATAAATCCAACAACTGTAATATTTATGGATTATTAGATATACGATCAGAAATTTCTATTGTTACAATACAAACTTATAAGATTTAGCCCAAATGACGCAGTCATAAGATCTGTAACTTCTTGTAAGTGCCAATATTTCACTATAGTAGCATATATAAATCCAATAACTGTATGATTTATTGATTTATAGATATACGATCAGATATGATGCTGTTAAGGCCCCACATTTGCCCCACCATCTCCCACGCTCCTTAACACCTGCCCCAGACACAAAGTCTGCAAGCTCAATAAAAGCAAAGTTGATCAGTGCCCTCTATTGATCCAATTATGATTTGAGTGTGGGAAAGAGCAAAGCCTGCTGACAGTTGCTTTTTTTGTGCCCAAATCTCGAAACATTCACACGTATTATCTAGTTAATATTTGAGATTGAGAGGATAAAGCGGGAGATAATGAATGAATGAATGAATTTGAGATTGAGGGGTGAGAATACACTTTTGTAAAAGATTGGGCAGCTCTTCTCATGTTTGGTTGATTATCTACAAAGAACAAACTTCTGCACATGTGAGGGGTTTTATATTAGGTTAAATTAGAAAATAAATGAGACTATAAAAGAAATAATCTTATTGTACAAGTTAAGCAAAATATGTATTTAGTTTAAAAATAATACAATTATAAACAATTGCTGTAAAATGACATATTTAAATGGGATCACTACACAACATGTTTAAATGAAACCCTGTGTTATGCTGTGAGTTTCATGTATGTGCTTTTAATCAGCGGTATAAAACCTGTTGCACAGGATGGAACCTGTTCTTTTATTGGGTCATCATTTGGGTGAGATTCCCATGAAGTCTGTGTGAGATGGCTGGCTTCTCTTTCCCACAGTCTACTCATTTACTACTGTCAATAAGAGGACAAAAGAAGTGTGTCTTGTTACACATTATGTTAGCCACAGTGTTTGATCTCCCTTTGTAAAGGGAAAGTCTCTACACACTAAGACCATCTGGACCTTGAGAACTCTATACTCAACCAACTTTCTCAAGACTTTCTCAAGGGGACAAATTTTAGTTTAATATTTCTGTGGTCAAACATTAAAACCTTGTAAAATCTGTAAAATGTACTTTAAATCGAGGTATGAGCTAATAACTAATAAATATTACTAATATGTTTAAAATAAATTGTGTTAAAATATGTGACTGTGTGTTCTTTGTTAAATATGTACATTTGTTGTATGTTTTTTTTTTTTCACTATTAAGCTTTTATAGCATAAACTCACATCATTTGGGAATCAAGTGGGTGAGGTGAATACAATAAAGAGGGTGTTGTGAGAAAATGCAGACCTCATGTGACATGGAGCTGTGTCCATTGTCATTATGCTAATTGGAGACCGGGCACGTGCCATTCAGCAAATTCAGTCATGGAAGAGAAAAGGACCAATCAATTAATTATTACAAATATACACAAACCAGCTATTTATTATAAAAGTTTACATCGACAAATATATAATATTATCATTTTGTAACCAATTCCTTTCATTGTTTCCTCATGTTTTTCATGGTATGCTGGATTTAAGAAGGCATACATTTATATTTAGCCCAATTGGCATGAATGCAGTGTGGGAAAACCCTTGCGAGTTCTATCTCAGTGCTCTCTCTTACTTGACCCTGCATTCAATGGCATTCAATGAAGAAACATATCCTTTATATATATATATATACATGTTGTCATTCAATTGTGATATAGTATTTTATGATTTTATGATTTATGAGGAATTTTACGTACATGTAAATGTGTTTTGATTTTATTTTGCATGATGCCTATTGACACTAAGCAAACATTTAGCATAATAAAGTCCTTTTGTAAACAATGAATCATTGAATTGGGCAGAGTAGAGGAATGTTTTTTTTTCCCACACTGTCTGTACCACACATACCCCACTGTCCATCTGCTACAGGCATGGACTCATTGTTTTCTAAGTAATACACACTTCATTGAGCAAGTGGCCGCCGCTCAGTTTCTTAGTACAATTTAAGCTTTCCTATTGGCTGTCGACTGTGAGAACCTCCAGCACAGCCAGGACTCACACATTCATATGGAGATTGTGGAGTATATATAGGAGACACTGAGTGAGATCTCAGCACAGCTCAAATCTAACAGAAATGGCGCCTACAATCGCTTCATCAATGATTTACTCCTGTGACCATCTATTACTTGAAAATAAGGTAAATATTCTTAATATTGATAACATTAACATTGAATTGTATGTCTGTGTAGAGCTGTTAAAAGACCACTAAAGCAAATAAATAAATATCTATTTTCTTTCCTTAGCTAAGAAAGCCAATATTGGAGAAGATGAGACGAGAACGCATCAACAGCAGCATTGAGAAGCTCAAGTCTCTGCTGGAAAGCGAGTTTCTAAAACAACAACCTGATTCCAGACAAGAAAAAGCTGATATTTTGGAGATGACTGTTCATTTCTTAAAACAGAAGCAGCAGCAGTTCCACAAAAACTGCGCGACCTCCGTTGCTGGAAATGAAGGCTACAGCACGTGTGTTCAGAAGGCCATCAACTTTCTGTCTCACTGTTGTGTACAGACTCAGTCTCACACAAAACTGCTAAACCACTTCTACGCATTGCATCCTTTAATGGAGAAGAGTAGAAGTGTTCCTCAGTTCAGCTCTCCAGTGGTCAAGATCAGCAGCAAAGAGGAGACTCCTACCTGCAGAGTGTTATGGAGACCCTGGTAGAGACTTTATTATAAAGAAACAGTGTTACTGTGTCACATTGACATGAAATGTTTTTGTTGTTGTCAGGGATATTCCGTTTTTTGAATATTTCACTTAATGTTTATATCGACAATGTATGACATGTTGCTTTCATTTTTGAAATGCAATTAAGGTTTCTGTAAATTCTTTTATTATAAGAAGATAACATTTAAGAAAACTACATAATATATACACTATGTGTATTAAATGTCCATATTGGTTATTGATTTTTTTTGCATTGACAGAGTGTTTTAATTTGCATCATACTGATGTCTTTAATGTTTTTCAGATTTCGAAATTTTCCTTTTATAAGGAAATGACTGTCTGAAATATTTTTATGTTATGTTTATATTTAAACATAGTAATTGTTTTTTGGTTGTATGCAACATTTAGTGCATTTTATATATATATAATATAATATAATATAATATATATATCAATGATGTTCACTCTACATTGTGTTTATTGTATAAATGAAGTTGTCCAGACTGGAAATAATTTAATTTTACCTTCAGTGAAGGTCATGAATATTGTGTTTTTGAAAAAACACAAACTATTCCTGCCAAAAATGTCTAGAAAATAAATGTTAATGATACAATCATTGAGGTCTCCATGCATGATCTGTATTTATCCAGTAGCATCCATAGTGTTCAAATTTGTTATATCTAAATTCAACCTAAATAATAATGCAAACACAACCAGTTGGCCTTGTGGGCAGTCTAAGGCATGTGATAAAGGAACCAGCCTATGAATTGAATGTCCTTGATTCGATTCCTGGTTCCACCAAGTACCTTGGTTGAAATGCATTTGGGTAAGGCTCCTAACCACAATTGCTCCCCGGGCTCCATATACAGGGCTGCCCACCATTCCGGGCATGGATGCTCACTTCATAAGGTTGTGTATATGTGTGTGTTTCACTGCATGGATAAGTTAAATGTGGAGGACAAATTAAACACAGTAGGCAAAATATATCACTTTAGCACTTATTACAACATCCAAAGACAACTACCTGTGTTCATGGTTTATTGTCTTTGTTTATCCCGTCCCTTAGCAGCTGTACAAATCAGATTAGCATCAGCATCTAAAGAAATCATTGTTAATGTTAACTTATCTGCTATTTAAAATCTAATTTAGGTTATATACCACGAGTTTATATATTTATATTGTTTATATATAGCATAATTTAACATTATTCATTCATTATCTCCCGCTTTATCCTCTATTAGGGTCGCGGTGGGGTTCTCCATGCCCATCCAGGGGAGAATGTTTCGGGCGCTGGGCAGATAGACCCAGGACAGGGCGCCAATCCATCGCTGGGCACATACTCACTTACACAGACACACTCTATATGGGGCAATTTGCAGAACTCAATTAACTTGATCCATGTTTTTGGACTGTGGGAGGAAACCGGAGAACCCGGAGGAAACCCACGCAGACATGGGGAGAACATGGAAACTCCACCCAGATGGGGATTCGAACGTGCTAACCACTATGCCACCATGCCACCCTAATTTAACATTATTTAACTATAATATATCTTGTGCAGGACATTTTCGCTCAAAAATATGGTATTTATAATTCTGTAATATCCTTTCTAAATAGCTTTTTAAAATCTAGACATCTAGTAAAAAAATAAATAATTAAAATGATACGCATGATGAAGTAAAAGCATGTCATTGGTTTATTGTTTTCTGCATAGTAAGAAAAATAAGGTAGAAATAGTCCAAATAAAACAGCACTTCATAATAACCCATTAAAGATGTAGTTACCCTCTCCAGTAGATCCATTAATAATGTACCACTTTGTAATTATGAACCAATTTCTTTCCTCAAATGATGGGAAAAAATACAAAATCTCACAGGAACTAAAGCGCTGATATTTAAAGGCTAAAATAATGCTAAGCGGAGATGGACGGAGGTACAAGACGACACGAGGTACAAGTCTATTCCATCAATATTTATTTGAAATGTTAACAATAGATTTATGAAATAGATAAGTTGCCATTTCTGACGTTGAATGATGAACTTTTAGAGATTGTGATGTGATGTGTGTTGGATTGAGTACAGTGAGATTACGCGGATACAACGGAAACGCACTTTATTAATTAACATCAGAAACCAGCCAGGACTGGTAACTGATTAAAAGCTTATTATTAACGGGGTTATCTGCGGACAGGACACTAAACACTAACTGTTACAGAGTTCTCACACGCCATTGTTGTGTGTTTACATTCCCCCACGTGCTGAGACTGCGTGTGACGTCATACACCTCACACGCAGCCAGCGATGGTACAAACACAACACACGGACGCTTTTCAGATGATTTTTTTTATGATTCTATTATTCTCTAGTCTTTTCTCTTGACTTTCCTTCAGTTTGTTAATTGTTGTACCCAAAAAAACAGGACAATAGACTTACTGTATGCAAATAGCAAGGTAGTGCATTTCCTACAAAGTCATGAAAACATTCTGACTGTATACCAAAGTGTTTATCATGCACTACACAAAACTTCATTACACAAAAAACTTCACTACACAAAATATTTATATTTACTATTCTACACAGCAAGACTAAAAAATAGGATATATATATATGTATATGTGTGTGTATATGTGTATATATATATGTGTGTGTGTGTACATATTCATTCATTCATTTTCTCCCGCTTTATCCTCTATTAGGGTCGCGGTGGGGTGCCCATCCAGGGGAGAACGTCTTGGGCGCTGGGCAGATACACCCAGGACAGGGCGCCAATCCATCGCTGGGCACACACTACATAGACTCTATATGGGGCAATTTGGAGGATTCATTGACTTGATCCATGTTTTTGGACACAGGAAACCAGAACCACACACCCACACACGGGGATGGAAACTCCACTCAGATGGGGATTCGAACCGGCAATCCCTAGCGCTGAGAGGCGAACGTGCTAACCACTAAGCCACCGTGCTGCCCTTATATATATATAATATATATATACACACACACACATATATATATATATAGCCTATTTTTTAGTCTTGCTGTGTAGAAAAATAAATATGAATAATTATATTCTTATTTATTTTTTTACACAGCAAGACAGCATTAGAAATACGAAAAACAACACTCATATCTTATATCACTCATATCATATGTAAGACAACCATACCCCAACTGGCTTTTGTAATGTATTTTGTAATGAATTCTTTGAGAAAGTGTAATTCTTTGAAAAATTATATTCTTCTGGTGCTCTAAATATATTTTTAATGTGTTCTCTTAATATATATTATTATATAATATATATATATATATATATATATATATATATATTATACAGTGTATATGCTGTGTGTAATGTGTGTGTCTTTTTAGCTTTTTAGTAATTTTTTTTTTATATAATGTAGACTGCGCTTTTTTATCTTAAGGATCAACACTTGCACTTGGATCCTTGCCTGTTGTATAACAGCCCTTGGTCTAACACAAAACACACAGCTGCCCAACCTGCTGGTTACTCCTGGTTCACACGCTCTTGAATTAAAGGCAGGAACGTGGGAGCAGCGGAGCAACAAGGCTTCCCACACTTCTGCATTCACACCACTGAGCATGCACACAAAGGGAGTGTGGCTCTTTAGACAATGCTAGAGAGCAATGTTTCCCTCCCATCCCAAAACATTCAGGCCCACCATCTGGAGAAACATATTCAGTTACTTATGATAGACTATACAATCTGTGCTCTACCTATGAGATTACATGGAACTAACAGCATGTGCCTTTAAGACTTGCCTTTAATGTGCTTTTAAGTTATGTGACAAATAACTAACATTAGTTCTATGTGACTTTTTAAATTTTAATTTGGGTTGGAATTAAAAAGTTTTATTGGGAATTTTAATGAGTGCTTTTTTTTAAAATAGTTATAGTGAATAATAAATGTAAATAATTAAAGGATAAGTAAAACTCTGTTTGCTTTAGAATTTTTTGAATCTTTGCTTTCCCACCATATATCACTACTCAAAGACAAGAATTATTGTGTTCATGCACAACAAGCTCTTTTAAGCAGTGTCTCACTCCTGATTGACACAGTGTATGAAATGTGCCCCTCCTACTTGCATTTCAAGTCTCAGCTATTATGCACCAATTATTCCAGCAATTCATCCTTCTTCCATTTCTACCATTGCAAGATGCTGATTGGCTAAAAAGTGTGAGAACTTGCATTTAATTAAATGCAAGTTTCACATATAAATGAGACTTGACTTCAAGTGAATGTCATATGAGGACTCTTTCTCTGCTTCAGTAGTTGATATTTGGACATCCTCACAGCCACTCACTATGAAAGATCTACAGAAAAGGTAAAATACTGGTATTTATTATTTAATGAAACTGCTTTTGCTCATAATACAGCTTCATACTCACAGGCATTTATCTTTCAGATGTGTGCTCATGACATTGGAGAGGAAGTGCACTGATGGTGTGGAGCGCCTCAGGATGGTGGTAGAGAATCACCTGCACAGCGGTATCTCTCACACAGACCTATGGGAAAAGACTGTCTCTTTTTTTACCCCAAAGAAAATCCCAATCTTTCATGATGGGTACTCCAAGTATTCTAGAGATACTCTACGCCTCTTCCCTGCTCCAGCCGAAGATCTGCTTCCTCTGTGTTGTCAGCATTAAAAGAACTCTGTGACCTGGAAAAATGTTTAATACCCGTGACCTGTATGGACTCTGGAAAAAAAAATAACATATCACTAGGTAAAGTGCTTTGTGTTTTGGCTGCATAAGTCTTTTGTAAAGACAATTATTCTGTAATAATTATAGCTCTGATGGGCTTTTATTTTGTCCATTATGGACCACTGTCATAGAGAAGCAGAAACTTTACTGTTCTATGCAGAGAAATGGCTGTTTAACAGATACATGGCCCGCATGTATATGTTGAACATAATACTTGAATAAAAGCCATATTCCTTTAAACAAAGGAACCATAAGTATGCATTTAATGCAAAGCCTTAATTATGTTTTGCTGGATATTTTTTATGCTTGTGTTAAATAAATATTTTCATGAATGTATTTGTTCACAAGAGTCCTAAATAAAATGTTTGAAGGCATTCCTTTACCACATGAGTATTTGAGATTTTTATTTTAACTATTATTTTACCTGGGATATTTGTTTTACCTTAACATGTATTTAATACATTTAAGTAAAGATCTTGAACTAGTTATTAATCTAAAGAAAAAGTGTTTTTAATGATTTTTAAATTTTCAATGATTTAAAAAATAATTTTAAGAGATCAAAAAGATAAAGTTTCAAGCGTACACATGTTCTAAAATTTTTAGAAACCTTTTTTTTCTTGCATTTTTCTACGAACAGGAATGATAATCTGTATTGCCATCTAGGGGTCATACTTATATGAGGCGAATAAATTTGCAAACTAATGTTAGTTTTTATGTCGTTGTTTCTACAAACGTTGTAGTTATACAGTACAAACAGATACTAAAGTCCATCTGTTGCTCTGCATATGTTGTCAGTTACCTTGACTTTGTACTTTATTAATCAGAACCATACAGAGCTGGTTATTTTTAGGATGCTGCTCAATGTTGTAGTGACATTGTTTATTAATACAAAGTTTAAAATGTGCAAAGGAAACTTTGACTGAAAAAAGCCCCCCAAAAACACATTTTTTTAAAAATAAATAATTGGGGCTGAGGTGAAGTTTCAAGATTCAAGTTTCAAGTTTATTTGTCATTTGTGCTCCATGTTGGTACATGTGCACATAGAAATTCTTGAGGTGAGGCATCAGGATATAAACTCTACATAGAAGAAGGCTGAGGTAGATAATTAGAGGCCAGAACTGGGCTAGAATAATTTTGCTATCTGAGATGGGCAAGAGGGTGATGTGTTTTTTGTATAAACAATAACATATTAAGTTGTGAGTCCAGAAGGGTTTCAATGTATTTATGAGGGCCATATAATTTGCAATCCCCAGGCACCATTTGTGATCTGCTCAGTATGTCTGCTGGAGAAATGGCCTGTGTGTGGAATCAAATAAACCATACACATATTCATGTGTGTTTGATTTATTATGTAAGTCTAAACAGTACAATGAAGATTCCTGATTTATAAGTATAAATTGTTGTAAATAAATACAAATCAAGTATTATTTCTTTTAAAATGCATCTGTATGCACCGAAGAACCCGGAGGAAACCACGCAGACACGGGGAGAACATGGAAACTCCACCCAGATGGGGATTCGAACAGGGAATCCCCAGCGCTGAGAGGCGAACATGCTAACCACTAAGCCACTGTGCCGCCATGCTGAAATGTGATTTGTTAAAAGCTTTAATAAGAAAATACACATCAGAAAGCAGCGCTATGGAGGGAAATGGTATGAAAGGAAGCAGACAGACCAATTATGTGTTGGAATTATGGAATTAGAAGTATTCATGGACAGAATATAATTAACATCAGTGTGTGATTTTAATATTTTATGCCTTCAGAGAAGACCCGTCACTGTTTGAAACCCATACTGATGACTTCGATTTGAATGGAGTAATCTATTTTACCGTATGGATATTCGGTGATATGATGACAGCCCTGGAGAATAAATTTTAAGTTGTACACATGCAAGATGATTATAATACACAAATCAAATCAAATCAAATCAAATCAGGTTTATTTGTCACATGCGTAGATATACATGGTACAGCCAGCAGTGAAATTATTTCCTGACATCTCCACATAAGGTTAAATGAATAAAGATAAAAAAAAGTTACATTTTAAAATTAAAATAAAAAATATGTATGAAATATGTACTTACACTGTGCAATTTACATACATTTTAAAAAAAACTGTACAATTATTGCACTATAACCGATGTCAACTAAAAATCTGATCAAATGATCAGACTTCTTCACCACATCCAAAAAACATTATTTTTTTCTATTTGTGATCTTATTTCTCTAAGGCTTCAAATTTCAGTACGTGCAGTATGTGCCCTGTATGTTTTATTTCTTTCTATTTGTAATTATTCATTCATTCATTATCTTCCGCTTTATCCTATAGCAGGGTCGTGGTGGGGTTCCCCATGCCCATCCAGGGGAGAACGTTTTGGGCACTGGGCAGATACCCAGGACAGGGCGCCAATCTATCGCTGGGCACACACTCACTCACACAGACACACTCTATATGGGGCAATTTAGAGAACTCAATTGACTTGATCCATGTTTTTGGACTGTGGGAGGAAACCGGAGATCCCGGAGGAAACCCATGCAGACATGGGGAGAACATATTTGTAATTAAATTAAACCAAATTAAAAGGGGCGGCACGGTGGCTTAGTGGTTAGCACATTCGCCTCTCAGCACAAGGGATTCCCAGTTCGAATCCCCATCTGGGTGGAGTTTCCATGTTCTCCCCGTGTCTGTGTGGGTTTCCTCCCACAGTCCAAAAACATGGATCAAGGTCAATTGAGTTCTCCAAATTGCCCCATATAGAGTATGTCTGTGTGAGTGAGTGTGTGCCCAGCGATGGATTGGCGCCCTGTCCTGGGTCTATCTGCCCAGCGCCCGAGACGTTCTCCCCTGGATGGGCATGGAGAACCCCCCTGCGACCCTAATAGAGGATAAAGCGGGAGATAATGAATGAATGAAATTAAAAGGAGTTCAAAGTTAAAAGCTCCCATAGAGTAAACGGGTGTGTGGACCGGTTTTTCCAACCAATCAGGCTCTTGGATTTAGAGTTCCACTGAAGTCTCGCGAGAGTAATCTGCGAGAGCTTCCTGTTTTCAACATGGCAGGTAGTAAGTTGGTGCTGGAAGGAAGGATAAGTATTATAAGCTTTCTTTGGGGGCTCGGGGTGATTGGTATCCCCCTGGTAGCAAAATTCGGTTCGCATATTGACTGGATATTTGATTACCTCACCGATGTGAACGGGAAAGTAGCCATTGCTGTTTACCTAACAGTTATCAACGGCATGCTGCTAGTCATGTATAAAGGTCCCGTGTATAAGGTAAGACTGAGAGCTGAGCCGCTGTGTCCACTGCTGTTACTGCTGCTGCTGCTGCTGCTGAGGTTTAATAACTCGATTCAGTTCTATATCTGTGTCATTTAAACGTTCACGAAACCTATAGCTGAAGCTTAGTGATGCTGCCAGTATATATAGAACAGCACGGCTTTAAGTTGGAACATAATCCACTTTAATGAGATTTGCCACAGAGACCTGAGATAAAACCCAAAGCTGAGTCTGACATGATTATGTACAGAGTTACACTGAGACCTGCTAATAAAATACAAAGAAAACAGTGGCGACACGTGTTTAAAATAACTTAAAACAACAGCAGAAACAGAATCACTAAGCAGTTTTAATAATAATAATAATAATAATAATAATACATTTTATTTCATAGGCGCCTTTCTGACACTCAAGGACACCTTACAGTTTACACTAAGTTTAAGAAACTAAGGAAGACACATCTTTTTAACAGAATCAGAATCAGGTTTATTGGTCACATACGTAGTTATACATGGTACAGCCAGCAGTGAAATAAACTTAAGTTGTACACATGCAAGATGATTATAATACACAAATCAAATCAAATCAAATTAGGTTTATTTGTCACATTCGTAGATATACTGTACATGGTACAGCCAGCAGTGAAATTCTTTCCTGACATCTCCACATAAGGTTAAATGAATAAAGATAAAAAAGTTACATTTTAAAATTAAAATAAAAAATATGTATGAAATATGTATTTATTCAACAAATACCTGTTGAAAAAAAGGGGGTGGGGGGCAGCATCAAATAACTATCAGGTTTGATGATTTTACAGTGTAGTTGGTTTTCTGCATAACTTCTGACTTGGGATGTTCTCATTTGTAAGTCGCTTTGGATAAAAGCGTCTGCTAAATGTAAATGGAATATAGCTTCTGCACTGTAAAAGAAAGAATAAATGCCAGTATTTTAAGCTTTCTGAAACATTTAAACTGATTTTGAAATGTTTTTTTATAAAAATGTATAAAACTTGTTTTTTAACTTTACAAGTTCTGTATAATTTGATAAAACTTTGTATTTGCACAGGGGTGGCACGGTGGCTTAGTGGTTAGCACGTTCGCCTCTTAGCGCTAGGGATTCCCGGTTCAAATCCCCATCTGGGTGGAGTTTCCATGTTCTCCCGTGTTCGCGTGGGTTTCCTCCGGGTTCTCCGGTTTCCTCCCACAGTGCAAAAACATGGATCAAGTTAATTGAGTTCTCCAAATTGCCCCATATAGAGTGTGTTTGAATGTATGTGTGAGTGAGTGTGTGCCCAGCGATGGATTGGCGCCCTGTCCTGGGTGTATCTGGCCAGCGCCCGAGACGTTCTCCCCTGGATGGGCATGGGGAACCCCACCGCGACCCTAATAGGATAAAGCGGGTGATAATGAATGAATAAATGTATTTGCACAAAGTAGAGTTAGAAGGCCAAAAAAATGCATTTAATATCGAAACAAAAGAGCAAACTAAGCAGTAGTGTTTGAATACAGGAGGAGCTTAACATCATTAGAACTAAAGTGATCTCTTTTACCTTCTGTGCTTACACACAGAGGAATTTGTCCTCCACATTTAACGCACACTAATGAACTACGCATACGTGCCCAGAGCAGTGGACAGGCTTGTATACAGCAAGCACCCGAGGAGCAATTGGGGGATAGGTGCCTTGCCCAAGGGCACTTCAGCCATTGCAATTGGTGGGACCGGGTATTAAACCAGGAATCTTTAGGTTTCATTAAGACTTTGCTGATTACTTTAATACAGACAGTAATTTTATTAAGTAGAAAATTATAAAAGTAATGGGCTGAATAGAAAGCCCTTAATGAAACCTTTTATTAAATCATAATTTAATTAATGAAATCTTTAATTCCATTATACCAGTTTAATTTCCAGTTAAAATATCATTTTATTCTCTTCCCCCATTAAAATATAATAATACTGTTACTGTTACTTTTCCATAAATAATTTCCATTGTTATACAAAATAATATTACTGTTTGTAAACCCTAAGCCATAAATGACAATTTATATATTTTCCTAAAAGAAACTAACACAAATTTGAGGTATTGTCAGTCTCTAATAGATTGTGCTGTTGTTTATACGCATCTTATAATTTGCCTTAAACAGAAAATGTATTTTCTTCATTCCCATCAGGTGGCTGTGCGAGCTGGCTTTCTGGGATTTGGCTTTGGCTGTGGCTTGATTATAAGTTTTTCGGATACAACATGGACACACTTTGGCTGGTATTGTTGCATGACTTATTCAGTTTGTATATATATTCACCAGTCCTATGTGTGTTACACAGTTTACTATGTTAATGCTATTTGTTGTTCCTTTATTTAACTTATTTTTCTGTTTTTCGTGTTTTTGAGTACCTTCCTATTGTGTAATTGTTCTGTAATGTAGCGCACCTCATGGTAAATTAACGAAGAGCAAGTGCATTTAAGATGGTTTTATTGTGAGCTTAGTGTTCAGACATTGTTCCTTTATGCATATCAAGCAGCACTTGTACTAGAGCGAGGTGCTATGTGTCAGTCTGTTACAGTCTGAATTAGGACTGCTTGTATTGACTGAAATTTCAGGGTCTGAAAATGAAGAAATTTTGTAATGGAGAAAATTATCATCTGAAACTTTTTTTTTATTAAAATACAACACCGCTGTACCATGTATATGCATATATGTGTATATGTATATGCTTGACAATTTATTTCTAAATTTTATAATTTTAAACATTCAATACCTTTATATAACATCTTATTGTATTGTCTTAAAACTTACTTATCTTACAGACACACTGTTGTCACTGTCACAAGTCTAACGTTCCACAGCAGTGATGTATTTATGTTTTTTTTTTCTGTAGGTACATGTGTTCATTGACATTTTTCCACTACTCTGAATATCTGGTCACAGCCATCATTAACCCACGCAGTCTCTCTCTAGACTCCTTCCTTCTCAACCACAGCATTGAATACACTTTAGCAGCTGTCTCTTCTTGGGCAGAGTTCACTGTAGAAAAGCTGCTTATTCCAGGTTTGTCTTTGTTATTTTATTTTACAGCTCTACTTCTCTTTTAAAGTTGCAGCTAAATGAGTTGCACCACTTGTATTTCCTTAATTTAACTGAAAGACATGGTGTTTCAGTGCTTCATGCTCTTACCTCACAGCAAACATGGCATTGGTTTTGTTAGTTTGATTGTTCTTAGTGAATATCTAAAAAGCAGTTACTTGATTTACACGTATTCTGTGATGTGTCTCATGGCAGAGTTGAAGCAGCTGAACTGGATCTGTATTGTGGGGTTAATAATGGTATTATGTGGCGAGGGCTTGCGGAAGTCTGCAATGCTTACAGCTGGATCCAACTTCAACCACATAGTGCAGAATGAAAAAGCACAGAGCCACGTGCTGGTTACTAGTGGGGTCTACGCTTTCTTCAGACATCCCTCTTATGTGGGCTGGTTCTACTGGAGCATTGGCACTCAGGTTAGTCTCTTATAAGTTGACAAAATGTGGACAAAATCGCTATAAAGCCTGTTTGATTTTTATATATGTATGTTGTATCAAGTAGACATCGTTAAAAGTTAAAGAAAATAATGATTTTTGAGTGAAATGTTACAAGTTAAATTGATGAACATATTTTATGCTAAATGTACTTATGCTAAAAACTGCTGAAACAAGAGAGAATTCTTTATGAAGTCATGTACTAGGCAGTGATACTAAACTGTATTGTAATAGATTATAGAGCTGTAGTTTCAAGCATAGCACATGCCACATCTGGCTAATTTGAAATGAAGCTTCCTAAGCAACAGACCTTTCTCTAGCAGTCGCTCACTTCTCTACCCTTAATGACAGAGGCCGTGCACAGTCAAGTCTCAACATAAACTATGGATTACTCACAGGGCCAAATAGAATGAATTTATGCCACTGTTTATTTATTTATTTATTTTTTTTTTCAAATCTTGTGAAATTGAGATCGGGTTAATGCGTTATTATGGCAGTAACTTTGACAACCATAAAAATAAGCTAAATGTTGCAAATAAATATTTATTAATTATGAAAATTAATTTAATTAAATTCAAAATTAATTCAGGCGGCACGGTGGCTTAGTGGTTTAGCACGTTCGCCTCTCAGCACTAGGAATTCCCGGTTCGAATCCCAATCTGGGTGGAGTTTCCATGTTCTCCCCGTGTCTGTGTGGGTTTCCTCTGGGTTCTCCGGTTTCCTCCCACAGTCCAAAAACATGGAACAAGTCAATTGAGTTTTCCAAATTGCCCCTTGTAGAGTGTGAGAGTGTGTATGCGTGCGTGTCTGTGTGAGTGAGTGTGCGCCCAGCGATAGATTGGCGCCCTGTCCTGGGTGTATCTGCCCAGCGCCCGAAACGTTCTCCCCTGGATGGGCATGGGGAACCCCCCCGCGACCCTAATAGAGGATAAAGCAGAAGATAATGAATGAATGAAAATTAATTCAGAATAACATATGAGTAATGAAAAAAAATCTGAGTTGGATTATTAATTTAACCCTGACTGTGCTATTGTTTGTTAAACTTTTGTTGGTCATAATACAAATAAAATAATCAAGAAAAGTAGATTAGTTAGCTTTGTGATGAGTGTTAATTTTTTTTTAAGCACGCAAATGCTTTTTTTTTGTAGATAATGCTGTGCAACCCATTGTGCATTGTGGCCTACACACTGGCTAGCTGGCGGTTCTTTCGGGAGCGTGTGGAGGAAGAGGAGATCTCACTCATTCATTTTTTTGGGGAGGACTACTTGGAGTACAAGAAGGTGGTGTCTACTGGTTTACCATTTATCTCAGGCATCAGAATAAACTCCTAAGACTGTGAGAGACAAAGAAAAGAGGGGAAACATTGAAATGTCTGGAAGTGCACTCATGGACACTTTAAACTGGCACTGTGAGCGAGCTGGGTAGCTGGTAGCCTTTAAACTCGCGTTTACGCCAAACGAAGTGTGGACACAGCTCAGAGGAAAAACTGTCCTGCCGATCTGCTCAGAGACACACCAGTTTACTCTGAGCAGGGTGGAGCCTGCTACCTCTTTCTCAGACCACTCCCTCATCGCCATGAGTCTCCCAGAACTATCCTCCATTATCTGTTCAATAACACATCATAATCTTCATATCATTTCTCTCTTATATGCTGCATACTTTTACATTCATGGATTTGTTATTTATATTTATATGTAATACATATTGGCCTGTTTAACTCATTACATGTCATAGATTTACAAGTGTTCTGTCACATCATCTAATAATTTATACCACGTTATATAGCAGTTATACAGATGAGCTGCAGGGAGAGTCTATGATGTTAATATTAGGTATGTATGGCTAGCAGCAAACATTCGCTTTAACTCGTACCAAATATTCACACAGAGGAAGATCTATTTATTTTCAAAAAACATGTTTAAACCCAGAGTCCAACACCATTTATTAGCTAAAACCTAAATTAGAATTTGAGAAACACTTCATTGTTTTAAAGTACAATTGATTCTACAGTGTTGTTGCTTATTTAATATTGAAATGATTGGGCTGGTTTTTCTTACTTAAGAAACAAGTTTTATTACATTTGAAATATTCCTGCACATGTTTTACATTTATACACTTGTCAATTTCTCCAAATGCAGTTCAATTTAGGCATCCAAAAAAATGAAAAGCTGAATGCTGGACACATAATAAACATTCCAAAAGTCTGACATGTCTTCCGAGTTGTTATGAGAGAAAAAAAATCCTTATTTTGGTCAGTTTTAACAAAAATGCTTCGTGGAAAGGCAGCATTGTGATCGAGTGGGTCATGCTCTTGTTTTCCACAGTCCCAGATTAGATTGCTGGGTGAGTGGTCATGGTTTATTTAGTGTGCAGTTGGTATATCCCTCCTGTGTGTGTGTGTGTGTGGGTTTGTAACTGGATCTCTGTTTTGCTTTTACAGACCAAACGCTGATAGATAAACAAAAAATGTCTCCTATTTATGGGTGTAGGTCTTTGTGTATTTGGCTGTGTGATGGAATGTCAGCCTCTTCCTCACTTTTTATTTCAGCACCTCTGAAACGACTTGAATAAAAGTAAAGAGTAATTAATGACAGTATGAAAAGAGAATGGTATGGTGGTGCATTTTGTAGCAGTCACCTCACAGTAAGAAAAACTCTTTCTTAAGATTTCTTTCTGTGTTTGGATATTCTCCCCTCGCATGCTCAGCTTTTCACTGAGAGCTCCAGTGTTTTTCCACAGTCTAAAATGTCAGATGAACCAAGGCAAAAATGAGAGCATGAATCTCTTTATCTGCCCTCTGATATTTCTGTCTGTCTCAAGAGCAGTAGCTGGGGGTCTAGAAACACTGTAACCTTAATAAGGTAATTTGGTTTAGAAAATAACTAATTAATTAGACCTGAAGCAAAGGTAAACACTTTTCAGCCTTTTGCCCACATTTATGCATTGCATGAGTTGTATGTCTGTCACCATCACATTTATGTTCTCACTCTTCAGCCACTGCATTTTACAATTTCACTGTTAATGCTGGTGGAGAAATTATCGGTTAGTAGTGACACACTCCATCTCCTCACTCCACAGATCATTTTTGTAAAACTCTGCATTCTAGTGTAGCATCAATGGGCAATAGAGAACAAGGGTTTGTTAACCTTTTCAATGAATGATTGTTGAAACAAATTCTTTTGTTATAATGGTTTCACTTAGCCAAGATAGTGAAACTGCAGTGATATTTAATATATACTTCTATAAAATAAAAGGAAGTTAACTGTACAATTATTCACAAATCTTCCAAATGCAAACACAGAATTAGCCAATAAATACACAGTATCAATACGTATCATAATGTGAGTTCAGTTAGAGCAGTTTCACTAGATCACTTCAACGTATCATGTTTTATTCATGATCAATATTTATTTCGACTAATACTTTTGATCGGGAAAAGGCTCATACTCCATGATCAGATGCACTGTGTCTTTACAGGGACACAGTGGCTGGTGTCAGTTGTGCATTTCTGTTTTGGGAGTCTGTACAGGTCCTTGCTTTTGGGAATGGAATCATCTGTTATGCTGTTCAGTGTGCGGTAGTCTTCATGAACACAAGGTTGTTCAATGCTGTTGAGGAACCATATGAGGCCAAATAAGATTTATTTATACTACATCAGATAGTGTAAGTAAATACACCAGCATGTTTCTAATGTCTACTCACAACCATAATACAAACATAGACCTTTATTTATTATGTTTCTCCCTGTTTTTACATTAGCGAAATTTCTATCTACAGATACAGTAGACCTTCTGTTTCACTACATACTCTGTCAGTCCATTTTACTCCAATCAGTAGTACCACCACACAACCATCACAGAGCAGGTACAATTTAGGTGGTGGATGATTTTCAGTACTGATGTGGTAGTGATGCATTATTGTATCCTCCTTATTAATTCACATTTAGATTTCATCATCTTTTGTTACACAGATTGTGTTGGCCATCCTATCCTCCATCACCGTTAACTGAAATTTGTCCTTTACATTTAACCCATCCATGCAGTGAAACACACACACACACACACACTGGTGAAGTGAGCACATGTGCCTGGAGCAGTCGGCAGCCTTGTACATGGTTCCCTGGGATTAATTGGGTTTAGTTGCATTACCCAAAAGCACTTCAGTCATAGTGATTGGTGGGACTGGGAATTGAATCGGGGACCTTCAGGTCACAAGATTGGTTCCTTAAACACAAGCCTATGACTGCCCTAAAATGTTTACTTGCTTGCATAATATCTCATTCACAAACATTTACTGTTTGCATTCTTGTCTCTTGTCTTCTAGACTTCTAAACAGATTCTTAGTTAAAGTCAACCTATAAATGAATGATTTGAAAACTTCCCATACACTATAAATACAATACACAAAGAACAGAATGATTAAAATCAAAGACTATGACTTTAATTATGACTTGATAGTCATTTGACAATGCAAGAAAACTGCATTTGATTGGTGGAGAGCTTGCCTGTGATGTGAATCTGTAGTCGTACCATCTTCATATATTTTTTGCATGGTCTCAGTGCGCTCATCTTTAAACTCTATGGTCTCCTTCAGTCTGCACATAGAGTTTCAAAAACCTATATTAAATCTCAGGAGAAGCCTGTGAAAATGTAGACAATGATACAAAAGGTACTGACCCGGGTTCCAGACGTTCTTTCACCTTGGCTATGGATTGAATGAAAGGACCTATTTGCCTAGCGATGGTTGTCAGGTAAGAATTTTCTTGTTTTAATTGAATTAGATCATGAAGCTGAGCTAGAAAAGGAAAAAATTATGACAGGAATCACAATGAATGGAAGGTGTATAGACATGAAACATAACTCATGTTCCTTCAACTCACCTTCATAAATTTCCTGTTCATTTGCCACACGCTGGTAGGTTTCCTCCCAAATCTAACAACAATAAATGGAAAAATTGTTATAAAATTTAAATCCCAACTCATCAGAGAATTGAATATAATAACTGGCATACGAGATGCTCACATCCTCAAACATGGCTCTCATCAGCTCAACAGAGGAATATTTTGATGAGATCTCAATGTCCATGTGCAGAGACCTATCCAGGATCTCACTCATGGTGTCAGTCTTGATAAGGGAATGATGTTTAGTTAAGTCTCTGTGAATCTCCTGTACCTGGTCTTTAAGCTTCTGGATCTCTGTCTGCAAACACTGAATTAAAAGACGAGTTCCACTGTTAAAAGATGCTTTTGAGCACACTAGCAAGAAATTACTCCAGAGTTAGAATGGTCATGATGATTGTGATTGTACTCAAATATATTTAAAGTTAACCAATTATATGCAGTAAAACCACCTGTGTGCCTATGTAATAGTATCTAATTACATTTACATTTGGTCATTTAGCAGACGCTAAATGACCAAATGAGGAGCAATGAGGGTTAAGGGTTCTTGCTCAAGGAACCACATTAATAACTTCAGTGGACCTGGGATTATAAGCCTTATTATAAGTACACACTGTATTATTATTAATGCTTCAACTGAATTAGAATGTCAATGATCCATCCTTCAATAAGAGTTGACTATATACTCATTGAAGAAAGAATGTACAGAAGAGGGTGCAAACTAATGTTCATAAAGACATGGTTAATTGATTGTGGTTTACTGAAACCTCCAACACACAGTTCTCAAAACTTAATTTGGTTGAAATGCATTCAAACGATGCTGTGTAATAGGTTTTACTGTCAGGTTGACAATGAATACCAAGCACAAATTCCCACAAACACATTTATTAATCCTGGGGAAAAAATCATTTCCAAAAGGGTTAGTTTCAGGATACTGAAAACTATTTTTATTAACACTAAACAAGCTAAAACCTTGTACCAATGTTGTAGTTAAATGGAACACTTGCATATTGTCAGTTTGTAATTTAACCAGCTGACTCTGATTTACAATGTCATCCTAAAGGTCAATCATTCCTGTCATACTATTAGCTGCATTGACTGATATATAATGTGAATATTATATGTGATTAATTACATATAATTAGATATATATTGGCATCTACATTTTACCTCAATCACTGTAATGAAAATATAAATTAAACATTTTCAACAATCATTGCCTTAGCTGTTCATTTTCAAGTTGACAGACTATAAAAACAATAATTGACAGGGAATATTGTTCGATAAGATTACATCATACAGCTGTAATGTATTTATCTAATAAATTTGGAGCCACTTAACGGTTTATGGTAAATTAAAAGAAAATCTGAAAACAAATCAAAATATAAATAAAGTTATAAATTTCCTCACAGTTTAGCCAAGCAAGCATAGTAAATAAGATAATATTGAATTAAATAACAAGACCTTGTAGCTGTTCTCATAATTTTGACAGTGCTCCATGAACGGGCTCTCTCCACCCTCAGCCAGCAGGACTTTAGTGCTAATGTAGCGATGGGAAGTGGGTTTTCGCCCCACTGATGAGCCTAATGCCATGTTACTGGCTTCTGGAGAGTGACAAGGAACTGGTGGGATCCTAGAAGAGAAAAGATATAGTTTCATTTGAAGTATACTCTCTTAGGTTTTTTCAACCAGATCTGTATATACATCTTTATAATAAACAAAAGGACACAATAGGGAATATGTTATTATTATTAACATGACATTGGCTCTCGAAAGTACTTCACAATAGCCATGTTTATCTAAACCTCATAATTTATATATGATTTAATGACCTTCATGCATTATGTTTGACTGTTTGGTCCAGGACTATTAAATATGATGACAGATAATGCTAATGATATATACACGAATAGTGTATTTTTTTGTGGGAATTCAATGACATTATTACATATGACATTTACTGTCCTGAAAAATACAAGTTTAAAATAGCCATTAGATAAATATTTATGAAGACATTAATTAATGGGTAGCTGTTAGTTGGATGTGATGATTTAGATGGGGATTTGGTTAAACAGAGTTTTAGAGTATTTATTTTATAAGTTGGATTATAATACTGAGTGACTAACAGTCCACTGGCATTGTTCAGGCCCAGTCCAGCCACGCTGCTTGCTGTGGACACTGATCTTCGTTGACCCAGAAACAATAGGGGTTCCAAACAGCGGGCAAATTCAGACCGATACTCAGTGTTTATCTGCGGGAAAAGACATTTCATGAAACATGGAGTTCCAGTACAGGACAAACACCACAGGTGCAAAATGTACAGACCTTACTGCTCTGGGATGGCCTTAGCCTGTGAGGCAGCTTTACAATCTTTTTCAGCCTTTCCATCAGTTGCTGGGTAAAGTGAAAAAAATTAATAACTGGATAAAGTCATCAACAGCACATCATATAATTTGAGAACTATTATTTATTAATGTGAATTAGGTTTACTTACATAGCCCATATCTAAAAACTCAAACTTATTTGCTGAACTTAGGAAAGCAGAGCATGTAACCAAGTGGACCTGCAGAAAAAGGACATTTTAAGAGGCCATTTTTACAATAAACATTTAGACACAAAGTATAATTTTTTCTGACCTGGAGAGTTGGCAATAATGCTGCCAGATGAGACAGCTGCTCTTTAAAAGCTCTCTCCTTCTCTTCATGCTGACTGCAGAAAAATATGCAAAACACATTTAGTGTAGCAGCAAAACTGTTATACCACCTGTGAAATAAAATGTGCAATTAATAGACAAAATTATAAATTAAATAATAAGTGATACATTAAATGCTAAATAAATACAAAGTGCCAGGCAGATATCAGTATTGCTATGCTTTGGTTAGGTGTGGTAATAATGTGGTATCTTGTTTCTGCATTAAAGCTCACTAGTTGTTAATATGCTCTAATATATAATATGCAAAAACATAATTATTCTTTGACTGGGAAATGATATCATTGAAATTTTATTATATACACAATTACATATAAATAACCTTTGAGCTGCTTTAAGTAGAACCCTCTTCCTCTCTGCCAGTTTTTCCTGAAAAAGACAATAAATTCTAAATAATAACAGTGATTTTGAACATCATACTGCAAACATTGTAAAAGCATGTAAAAAATGTACTGTACAAGTTAATATTTGTTTGTCACTATTTGCTACCTGATTTGTTGGCTTAATGTAATCAGTTATGATGGATTAATTGTTTAGATGTGTTACGCTGTCCCTAAAATGTTGAATAGTATTTTGATATAAATAAAGGGCGGCACGGTGGCTTAGAGGTTAGCACGTTCGCCTCTCAGCGATAGGGATTCCCGGTTCGAATCCCCATCTGGGTGGAGTTTCCATGTTCTCCCTGTGTCCGCGTTCCGGGTTCTCCGGTTTCCTCTCACAGTCCAAAAATATGGTCAAGTCAACTGAGTTCTCCAAATTGCCCCATATAGTGTGTGCATGTCTGTGTGAGTGAGTGTGTGCCCAGTGATAGATTGGCGCCCTGTCCTGGTATATCTGCCCAGCGCCTGAAACGTTCTTCCCTGGCATGGGGAACCCCCACGCCACCCTAATATAGGATAAAGTGGAAGATAATGGATGGATGGATGGATGGATGGATATAAATAATATATCAAAAAAATGGATTTGTAAAATTTGTACTTTCAGACAAATTCATATGAGTTTGTTGTTTAGGATTTTATGTTTAGGATTTTGTTTATGTTTAGGATTTTGTTTAGAATTTAGGGAACAACAGGAACAATCATGAAACAATACAGTCATAGGATGTCTGGCAATTTATTAATCAGCATGTCTTTGAAAGAAAGAAGCCATGAGAGAAAAGTCCTTATAACAAACTGATATGGTAAATCCACTTAGAACTATCTTACTGTAAGTTCGAATCTTGAATAATGTGTAAATAAAAGTATTTTTCGTGCTGTAGTGTTTGAAAATGTTGAACCTGAACAGTACTTATAGGGGTTGGCCTCACGGCCATACACCCAGATACATCCAGGACTGGGCGCCAATCTATCGCTGGGCACAACTCACTCACTCACACACACAAACACAACACACTGTATATGGGGTGTTTTGGAGTATTCAATTTACCTTGATCCATGTTTTTGGACTGTGGAAGGAAACCAGAGAACCTGAAGAAAACCCATGCAGACACGGGGAGAACATGGAACTCAGATTGGGATTCGAACTGGGAATCCCCAACGGTGCCACCGTGGCATCCTATTTGTTAAATAATTTATTGATATATTACCTGCATGTTATTAAAAAGGGTGCAGATGGCACTCTCCTCATCATTAACATTAGCGCGAACCTCTCCAATCATAGCCTTTAACAAAACAATGGCTTCTCGTGCTGATGTTTGCAGCTCTTTTACAGTCTGAAACAACAAATTGGCAGGTCACTGTATCACTGTGTCATCAAGTCTCTTTCACATATTTACTGCATAGCAAAGATTTGAGGCCACTTACTAAAACGGCTTGGTCCAGTTTTTCACACCCTTGGATATAGGCTGTCTCAATATCAATGCAGTGGGCTCTGCTCTCCCTTTAATAATCAACACAAAACAGTTTTACTGATTTACACATTACCTATCTTAATTCCTTAATTACATTAAATGGGTAGTTGTGTACTCACACCGGCATGTCTCTGAAACAGATGATGCAAAGCATTGATTTCTTCTCTGTAGAAAACATGATGTATAGTTCTTCGTGGAGGGCTGCAATAAAATAATAAAAGCAAATCGAATAAAATAAATTTATAAATGATAATTACATTTACATTTACATTTACATTTGTCATTTGGCAGACGCTTTTATCCAAAGCGAGCACAGGGTTAATCACAGCATCCCTGGAGCAATGAGGGTTAAGGGTCTTCCTCAAGGACCCACATTGGTAACTACAGTGGACCTGGGATTTGAACCCACAACCTTCAGATTAAGAGCCCAACACCCTCATAATATAATAACTGAATGTGTATAAGTCTGTCAACATAAATTTTACTTTTGTATTAAATTAATTTTTTTAATTTCAGGCTGTTTGCCAGCTGTGGTTTGTTCCGCTTTTTCAGGTAATTATTCATTCAATTATTCACTTTAAAGTCCCCTTTCCTGTCAAAACCTGGGGGGGGGGTTATCTAAGCCCTTACTTGGCAAAAGTGGGAACCAAGTCACCAGTCTAAGGCAGGACAGACAAACAAAAAATTTATATCTATAATTCACTGTCTTTAAGATGCATGTAATGGAAAATCCACACAAACTGTGTTGCTGCCCTTTACAAAATATTGCCACCTTGCTAATAAGTTTTGAAATATGAAAAAAATATTCATTACATTTAGTCATTTAGCAGATGCTTTTATCCAAAGCAACAAATGAGAAAACAGCACAAGTCAGTACTTAAGAAGGAACTGGTTACAGTTCTCCAATCTGATATTCAATCTGATATTAGAATAACTTTATCTCTCTGTTTTTGTTTGTTTGGTTTTTATCGTGTGCTCAGGTGCTTCCAATGTGTTTTGAGTTGTTTCTTGAAAATGCGGAATGTTTCACCATTAAATAAAAATCTTTCCAGTTTATCATATACAAGAGATAAATATTTGGGATATAATATATCACTAAGCTGACATTTCAGGGTAGCAAATGAGCTGTTAAACAAATGGGCATTTTAGGGACCATTATTGCTTTTCTAGCAGGACTATACCGTTACCAGTACAGAGCCAGTACTGCTGTGCAAATTCTGATAACAAAATCTTTTTTTTATGGTAGGTTGGCCTTAGGCTAAACAGTATTAAAATAACTGTTTATTTTAGGACCTTAAATCTAATAGAAATTAAACTGTACAGTGTGCACACTCACACATGAAACATCCTTCTGTTACTGAATTTAAGAACAGTTAAGAACAGTTTCCGTGTGCAGTATCTTTCATAGTCACAGTCAAGACAAGTTTTCTGTTAAACTGTTAGGCACTTAAAATGTGCCAGCGGGAGGAGCTAATAGAAGAGATTGGTACTGGGAACCTGATATTTTTAGAACTAAAAGACTGAAAGCAATACATACCACACTTTTTATGGGCTTCTTTGGTGCGCTTGGCCAGGGAGACAATTTCATGACGTGAGAACATCTTGGCCTTGTGGGTGGCTTCTCTGCAGTCTCTACAAAGGGGCTGGTTGCAAGTGTTGCAATAATACATTGCATCCACATCCTAATAATAACATAAAGAAACATAGAAGACATAGAATTTTACCTGCCAGTAATTTTCTACAGTAGCTGCCACATTTAAAATGTATTTTAATTTAAACTTGAATGTTTATCTCTTATGAGAAAAAAAAAAAAAAAAAAAAAGCCAAACCCTGTTAACTCATTGCTTGACTATAATATAAATACTTATGTAAACATTTGTCTCTTTTTGGTATATTAATTTCAGAATGCATATGTTTACCAGACTAACAGATTAGAGTTTCAAATACAGAATAATTTTAAATTACTTGATCATAATAAACAGTTTCCACGTTTTAATCTAAATAAATTAACATTATATTAAACTTAGCTTTTGTGTTTGTAAGATGTTAAAATACCTGTTTCTTGCACTCCCAGTCACAGTTGGCACACTGAACAGTTTCTTCACAGTCTACAGAATTATCCACTAAGAACTTCAGCAAACGGTCCTCTGGAGGCAGAGCATTTATCCCTTTTACAACTGACTGCTGCCTGAAGAAAGGAAAGCATATTTACTGGGTTTTTTTAGGTTCTATTTTAAAGCCGGGGATTTTAAATTCTACTTATGTATTTTCTATATACAGAATCTACCTCCCCCTTTCTCTTGCCTTCATAGTAACATGGTTAGAAATAGCGCTGTTCTAAATTCTTAAATAAATCCAGCTCTCTGTGTAACAGTACAAATATTCATATGCTGTAAAGCATCCAGTAAAGCGGAACAGTAATACAAACAGTATTTAGGTAATACACCACTTGACAGCACAATTATACACATACACGTTCAAAGTTTCAAATTGCACATCAATATTTTAAGTTTAAAAATAAGTTTTATTTTTTTCAAAGTACACTGTACACTAGTAACCAAAACTAAACCCTTACGGAAGGCAAGCTATTACTATACTTTGTGTCCAAATACAGACAGTATAAATGTGTCAAAGATTACTATCAGAAATGTTTACAGCTTTGCTTTGGGATAAAGTATTCAAAGACAAATTAATATTTCAGGGAAGACATTCTTAAGACAATTCATACATGAGCATAAATTTGCATAGGTATGAAATGCAAATGCAGAATAAAAGAACAGCACAGAGGAGTTGTTGCTTATTCAGTCATAGGCACAGAATAAGGGCAATCGGTTCAAAGAGCCTGAGCATTAAGTGCCTGATGCCACAGTGGCTTTACTGGAGAATGTGCGTGTGTGTGTGTGTGTGTGTGTGTGTGTGTGTGTGTGTGTGTGTGTGTGTGTGTGTGTGTGTGTGTGTGTGTGTGTGTTTATTTTTCTATTTCTAAACAAGGGCAAGCTTATTAATGCAGCTGTTGATCCAACTCAGGTAATATGTCCTGCACCTGCCTCAACTATGTCCTGAATTAATGTGTGCCATTCTCATCTCTAAATATGATACCAGACATTTAAATGCAATGCTTTTCACATTGTTTGTTAATTTAGCTCATCTTTCATTACTACTATTTACAGCTTCAGACCAGTGGATTTATTATTATTTATTTATTCATGAAGCACAAGGTATTAAAAATGTAGTTGCAAAAGCTGCTTCTTACCCACAGAGGGGGCATGTAAGCCGGCTTTCCACAGCCCTACCACGCAAGCAGCTGGCACAGAAAGTGTGGTAACAGTCCAGCAGACATGGATGCTCATACTGTTCGTGGCACAAGTGGCACACTAAGGGGTGGCAGTTTGCACTATCTGGATCAAATAGATTATCCAAAGGGGAAAAGATTCCTCCAGACATCTGCAAAGGCAGAGACGTTCTTGTGTCCCGTTTCACCACAACTGCTTATTCCCTCCTAGTAAATCCCAAACAGGAGACATATTGGTGAGGTTTGAGCTATAAGTTTTAACATATTAATATAAAACATGTAAAATCCCTTAATGTGGGACACAGCAAACACACAATGTCTTATAGAGATTGGTCACAATATATAGAAATTAAAAAGAAATAAACTAATTCAAAGACATGTTTTTTACCTTGCTGTTGTCCTAGCTGATCTGTGGCTGGAATGAAACCCTTGTAGAGTCTTTGTGAGTCATGTAGATAAAGGGCTGGCCTTAATGTCAGGATAAACATGGAAGCATAAACAAAGCTGCTGAATGAAGAGCCAAAACACCCACCCCAGGCTGCACATAGGACATCAGATACCCTGTGTCCATTAACAAGCTACAAAAATAGATTCCATTGTCAGGGGTCATAATGCGAAAATTAAATTGATTTAATTTGCTGTATTGTTATTTTTGGTTAGAAACTAACAAATATGTACAGTATGCAAATTCAAATTAATTGTATTTGAAGTTCTAATAAACACAGAGATTGACAAAAAGGTTACTGTCAGCATGTCAGTTTCATGACATTTGCTCTAGTTATGATCTTATACAAGACTCTTATTGTAATGATACTCCAAAATCTCCACCCAAGTTTTTCTTTAATTCATTGTGATGATAAATATATGGATTTGCAGGTTCAGTCATCTCTCACCTGCTGCAATCACAGTCAGAAAGCATACATCCATGATACTGTCATAAGACCATCATTGTAATAAGTTTGTTTGTCATGCAAACTCAGAACAGGCTGCCAAATGTTTTGCATATAGCATTTTGAAAATGTATGTCAGTGTTCTAACACTCAGTGCTCCTACACCCTCCAATGGAAATTGTAATAATTAAGCCCTGATTCATCTGTGCAATGTGTCAACATGTGTGGTTTTCAGCATGTTGTTCTAATTCAGTGAAGGAAATATACTTTTTAAGTTGTTTCCTCCTATATTTAAAGTTGCTTAATTGAAATAATGCTGAATGGAGCTATTCTGTAATAGACTATAACATTCAAGAATGATATTTTGCACAAACTTGAATATTAGGTTCATATTTTCAGCAGATTAAGAGTTCGGTCTTAATGCATGAAATTAAGTTTACTTATATTTTTCTTTTGAATTATAAAGCTTAAAATAACGAATTAATTAATATCAAACTATAACGTTTATTTGTTGTTAAAATAATTATAAGTAGTAGTATATGTATTTAATTTACATTTAGTCATTTAGCAGACACTTTTATCCAAAGCGACTTACAAATGAGAACATTACAAGTCAGAAGTTATGAAGAAAACCAACTACACTGTAAAATCATCAAACCTGATTATTATTTGATGCTGCGCCCCCCCCCCCTTTTTTTTTTTGCGTGTTCAAAAAGCGTTTTATAGTTTGGGATATTTATATCTTAATCCATCCATCCATTCATTATCTTCCGCTTTATCCTCTACTAGGGTCGTGGGGGGGGGGGGGGGGGTTCCCATCCAGGGGAGAACGTTTCAGGCACTGGGCAGATACACCCAGGTCAGGGCGCCAATCTATCACTGGGCACACACTCACACAGACACACTCTATATGGGGTAATTTGGAGAATTTAATTGACCTTGATCCATGTTTTGACTGTGGAAGGAAACCGGAGAACCCGGAGGAAACCCATGTGGACACAGGGAGAACATGGAAACTCCACCTAGATTGGGATTCGAACCGGGAATCTCTAGCGCTGAGAGGAGAACATGCTAATCACTAAGACACCGTGCCACCCTTATATCATTCATTCATTTTCTTCCGCTTTATCCTCTATTAGGGTCGCTGTGGGGTTCCCCATGCCCATCCAGGGGAGAACGTCTCGGGTGCTGGGCAGTCACACCCAGGACAGGGCACCAACCTATCGCTGGGCACACACACTCACTCACACACACACACACTCTATATGGGGCAATTTGGAGAACTCAATTGACTTGATCCATGTTTTTGGACTGTGGGAGGAAACCGGAGAACCCGGAGGAAACCTACACGGACACGGGGAGAACTTAAAAAACCGGGAATCCCTAGTGCTGAGAGGCGAACGTGCTAACCACTAAGCCACCGTGCCGCTCCCTTATATCATAATCAAAATAAATAATTCACATTTTAACACTACTAAGGCCGTGACTGTTTTTACATTTTGCTTTCATTTAATCAGCCCCAGGGCGGCACGGTGGCTTAGTAGTTAGCATGTTCTCCTCTCAGCGCTAGGGATTCCCGGTTCGAACCCCCATCTGGGTGGAGTTTCCATGTTCTCCCCGTGTCTGCGTGGTTTTCCTCCGGGTTCTCCGGTTTCCTCCCACAGTCCAAAAACATGGATCAAGTCCATTGAGGTCTCCAAATTGCCCCATATAGTGTGTGTCTGTGTGAGTGAGTGTGTGCCCAGCGATGGATTGGCGCCCTGTCCTGGGTCTATCTGCCCAGCGCCCGAGACGTTCTTCCCTGGATGGGCATGGGGAACCCCACCGCGACCCTAATAGAGGATAAAGCGGGAGATAATGGATGGATGGATAATAAACCCCATTTTGATCGTTAGCAGAATTGATCTTGCCATTATCGATGTATCGAGCACATAGGTGTTCGATTAAGCCGAAGGTTCAGTGCGCACGCGCAATCCTGGTTCTTCCTTTCGCTGCAGCACCTCGTCATGGCGCCACTCGTAAGTGATCGTATGGCTCGGAATCGGACGGATTCGCGTGTTTTTCGCAGATTGTGTCCGCGTTTTAACGCCTCCCGCCATAAATAACGTGTAAACGCTGTATTCACAGTCTAAATGGAGGCCTTTATTGGCCCTGAAAAGGTTTTCTCTGATAACCAATGGGAGCTCCGATAAGTGAAGCTAAGCTAACTAGCTTTAGCGGTTTTCGTTCGGAGAACGAAACAACTTTGTAGATTTAATAAAACGCTGTTTAATTTCACATTAACGCGTGACTTACTATATTCATATGGTTACAATTAAAAGTTTATAGCAATTCATAATTAAATGGGGGAATTCCGTCGACATGCATCTGTCTGATGATTGCATGTGTATTCATTACGTGCTCAAGCTTTCAGAGTATTTAACTCTTTAAACATCCAGTGACGCGCTTTAGCCCCAAAACGCTTAGCTGGTGCTATTATACTGCTTTTAGTGTTCTCCAAAAATGTGAAGTCTGTTTGCAAGTCAATCAGAAGATTGTTGAGAACCTTACAATCCCCCCCCCCTGTTTTAGAACGATAGATGGCCTTTATTGTGACTATAGACCAGTACAATGAGATTAAATGCTACTCCCTTACATTACATTTACATTTAGCAGACGCTTTTATCCAAAGCGACTTACAAGGTGAGCACAGGGTTAATCACAACATCCCTGGAGCAATGAGGGTTAAGGGTCTTGCTCAAGGACCCACACTGGTAACTTCAGTGGACCTGGGATTTGAACCCACAACCTTCAGATTGATAGCCCAATGCCAAGAGCACAGAGCTCTCCCTTATAGTGCAAACATGTACATTTGAAATGTACATAAAATCAACAGTCCTTGAGCACAATGTACATACATAACATTTAGTTATTCAGCAGATTTACAAGCGAGAGAGCAACACAAGTCGGAAATTCACAAGAAATTATATCTGATAGATAGATATATGTTTTGTGGAATAGATGTTTTTAGTTGTTTCCTAAAGATGCTAAACGATTCAATCTTAAGGACAGAGTTGGGAAGATCATTTCATCATTTAGCAGAGGTGAACCATACAGAGTGAGAATTCGCATCATGCTGAGGTTGAATCACTAGGCAACACGTCACTTGGATTTTGGAAGTGTATACATTTTTTATTTCAGTGTGCAATAATTAGTGTTATTGAGAGTTTTTATGCTTCCAATTTATTTGCATCCCAATATAAAATAATTTCAAGATAATCGAAGATATCGATAGTGTAACAGCAGTGGATTGTCTCGTCCAACAACATGACCTGAAAATGAGATCTTACTTTTGCAGAAAAGGCAACCGGTGACTACCAAAGGTGGCAAGAAGAAGAAGCAGGTGCTGAAGTTTACTCTGGACTGCACACACCCGGTGGAGGATGGCATTATGGATGCAGCCAACTTTGTAAGCAGTTATTAATTTTTAGTTTTTTTACTTTGTGCTTTTTAGTTCATGTTGATTAGAATTACACAGCGATCAACACTGCAGTGTAAGAATTATAAAATTCACACACAAACAATAAAGATGAGAAAAAATTGTACTGAGCGTTAACCAAAAAAGGTTACTATTTAATTGTCTTTAGTTACTGAGGTTAAAGACACCTTTTCTCTTGTTTAATACATGTTTAATATGACTTTTCTTGTGTTTAGTAAGTAGGTATGTATCTGAATCCAGTTTTCAATGTAAATTCTTAAATTAAACGGAGCAGTGGATAAATTGTTGAGCAGATTAAACAAGTTCTGGTGCCTGAATATATGTGTAAATCCCTGCAGGAGCAGTTTCTTCAGGAGCGAATCAAAGTAAACGGGAAGGCAGGAAACCTGGGTGGTGGAGTTGTCTCTATTGAGAGAAGCAAGAGCAAGATTACAGTTTCCTCTGAAGTTCCATTCTCTAAAAGGTTGGCCCATCTCCTCTCATTAATTTCAGCAATAGATTTATGAGTTTAGTCTTGTGCTGCTGACATGCATGTAATTCCACACTTGTTTTTTCAGATACCTGAAATATCTGACCAAGAAGTATCTGAAAAAGAACAACCTTCGTGACTGGTTGCGTGTTGTGGCCAACACTAAGGAAAGTTACGAACTTCGTTACTTCCAGATCAACCAGGATGAGGAGGACGAAGATGAGGATTAAACTGTTTCTTTTGTATGTTTAAAAAAAAAAAATAAAGTCCTCAAACCAGCTCTTTATTTCTTTATTAGTGAACATCTGTAGTGCAAAGGGACAGCAGTGTTCAATTGAACAATGTGGCACTGATTTTGGTAACTTCAGATTAAGTCTGTCTCCTAATAACCAGCAAGCTGCAAATTCAGAACCTGTTTTTGACTGTTTTGTATGTTAAAGTGCAGCTATGAAAGTCTGATTGTTGCTCCTCTACAAACGACCTGCACCAGGATCAAATGCCTAAAAATATTAAGCTCTCTGACCTGAAGTCATTTTCCTAATTACTTTGAATTGTTAAGGCATGTGGAAAAACACAAAAAACATGCTTCATTTATGCATGGAACCTCATTAAACCTCTGTGAGCCCTTAAAATCAAGATTTTCATTAAGATGCTGGATCCAAAGTGTTTTAAATAATTTCTTTGTGATCAAGTTGGTATGATGTAAAATGCAGACTTCAAAAAAAAAACAAAAAACAGCTGCTTTATAACTTTGGTCTACATAATTAAGTATTTAACACAAAAACATAAGGCTACACAAAGAGGGTATCAGTATTTCTCCCTATTTTAGATTTTTGAGAAATGTGTCTATGCCCCTGTCAAACTGGCAAGTGATAAACATCTAAAACTTGGAAGTAGATGTGTCAGTAATTGAACAGTGTTTAAAGTCTTCAAAAGTACTATTATGTCTAATTAAATTATACCAGTACAGACCTACATGTCACTGCAGCACAGAGATGCATCACTCATCAAAACAGTAACTGATAATGTGGTGGTCCTGTCATAAAATAAAGGAACAAATCTATACTTTAGAACTATAGTCCTAAAAAGCAGAATTATAACTTTTAATATGGCCAAGAAATGGGAAAAATACTACAATCATTTATTGTAAAGTAACCTTTATTTAAAAGTATAACAAAACAAAATCAGAAATTCCAACAGTCACATTTTTCTGAACAAAACAATGCTTTTGGGTATTACACAAAAAATAAAACAGGATGTAGAGGTTCTTTTCTCTGAAATCCTGTAGTCTTACACTGATTTAAATACAGGTAGATTACTAAATTAACAAATGAGAATGGTCAACAAATGAACACAAACAAAGAATGATGGCACTATTCATTAAACACTGAAAATGACTGAAGTCTTAAAGACACAGCTATGGTCCCAGATCATCTATTGACAAGTTATCTTTGGGACAGCAAAGCATCCACAGCCTGAATAAATCACATAAAAAGGCACAAGCATCAAGTTGGTCTTTTCAGTGATAACAGTTGATGTAGCAGCCAAAACAGTCTGCTTCAAAATGCACCATTATATTTTTTTTCTTTTTAAAAGGCAGACAGTTTTTTCCCAGCCAATTTTATTAGGAAAGTACAACAAAAATATCAACACTGAGGAATGTATAATTGAAGAGGAATAGAAATCCACTGGAGGTTAAGTGCTTGGAGAGAGCCATATGAGGTTTCCCTCTCAGCCTCAAATCCTGCAGTATAAAATGGGTGCACAAAGCCAAAATGTGAATGAATAAAAAGACATCCAGCTCACATATAACTTCTTTAAACTCCCTTTCATACCACAGCCTTTTATTTAGTTTTAGTCCAATTTTTGCTTTCTTGTGATTTAATTCAAGGTCATAATACCTCATATCCCAAGCACACTGATTACACCAGTTAGCAGTGGGATTTTTTGTGAGCAAAATAGAAGCTGCTGAGGAACAAGATATAAGAGGTCTGTATTTGATCACAGTGTCCGTGGATTGTATTCTGGAAGCTTCTTAAGTTTTTCCTTCTCCTGTTCAGTTTCCTGGCGAGCAATAACCATTGAGTGGGAGTAGCCCATAGTCACCTGAAATACAAAAAGAAAAGATCAAGCTAAACTTTGGCTTATAAATTAGTTTAAGGTAATATTACAAAATGTGTGTAATGTGTGAAATATTTATAGCATATCATAAATTATATTTATATATAATACAAAATATATTAAATTAAAAATACAAATTTATACAAATAAAAATACAAATAGATGGAATGAACGCAAAAAGAAATTTTAATATGAACATTGTGACCTCTAGTGGACAAAATACAAAATGAAAACAAAGGTTTTATTTTTAGACTTTTTGGCCTTATAGTTTTCAATGCAATTTTAACTTTAATTAACAATGAGCTAACTTGCATCAATTTAGAGTGTATATTGTAGTCTATGTCTACATCAAAATTACTCATAAAAAAACTACTATGACCAAACTACACCTTTAGCCCATTTTGAATATTGTCTCATCACAAAAGACAAAAAGCAAATTGTTTAAAAGTTTTGTATATGTATACACACATATCCAAAATGATGACAATATTATTTTACAAAAAATTACTTTAAGCGTGACTAGTTAGTGACCATGTGCACATTTACACTAACAGTTCTACAGTCACATTTACACTACAGTCTCTACAGTTCACAAACAATTAAAACATACATTAAAACATTTTATATTGTTACACTATTTAATCAAATCATAGTACTCAACATGTAAAAAGTCAACTTTACCTGCTCTACATACACTCCATCCAAAGTTTTGACCTCCTGAGCTGAGGTAGATGATTTTGGTTTATTGTCTCCATAGCCCTAAAACATGCATGACTTATTAGAATTGTTTTTTTTTTTATTAATAGAGTTAATCCATTTGCAACTTTTGAGAATGGACAAGTAGGAAGTTATTTTTCCTTAAAGAGAACATGAATTACAGATCTAACATGAAACCTACTAGCTCTCCAAATGTTGGTGAAGGACCCCAGCTTATTGTGCTCTCATCAGCAGCAATGATGATGCTGCTTTTCCTAAAAACAAGATGGAACCCTTTTTTTATTCCAGCGTGCACCGTTTGCATGAAATGCATGAAACTTGCATGAAATAGCGTCATAATTTGAAAAATAATGCCAAACCCACTCACCCGCATGCCAAACTGCGAATCTTCCAACCACACAAGTCCTGCACAGCTTTTGGATACATGGTTGACTCGCGGGAGGTATTGGTCACGCCCCAGAAAAACAGACCACCTGGGTGGGAATAATTAAACAAACACACTGATTTAACACACTCACTTTCTAAATCACACTTTTTTACAGAAAAAAATTACACTTACCCATTTCACTGACAGCAAAGGAACACTGATATCCACAGTATATCTGTGTGGCTCCACGGCCAGGGAAATCAAATAGTTTGACCAATCTAGGGACCATCTCATCCTTCTGTTCTGTGTGGCCTAGACGTCCGTATCCCCCAAAACCCCATGAGAATACACGTTTCTGTGAGTCTAAGATGAGCTGCATTAAAAAGAGAGAGAAAAAGAATGTGTTACCTATATATATATATATATATATATATATATATAAAAGTTAAGTGATTGCTAATTAATAGAGCTGCTAACAATTCAAATGTCTAATATGTGACTTGACAATATATTGGTTTTGATTTGAAGCCAAAGAGGCAGAAAACCCTTTAATTTTCAGTGTGCTGTTAATTTATATTACCATTAAATCATCTTAAACGAAACCGGTCATATCTAATAGGATAGGAAGTGCAATATCACACCAACATCAATTGAAAGAAAATAAATAAATAACTTAAATAAAATAACAACACATTTAGTGGTGAAATCTACTAAACCTTGATAAACACAAGCTTACCGTATGATTTCCACCACAGACAACATCCCGTACGACAACGTTGGGTACAGGAAGGACTTGGCCGTCTTTGGTTTTCTCAATAAAAATGGCCACACGGCGAGGGATCAGCTCACAATCAAACTCAATGCGCTGAGCTCGAGCAATGAACTTCCCATCAGAGTTGTGACCTTTAAATAGACATGAGAAAGCAAATCTGAACACATATTACATTTATTAAAGCTAATTGCTTAATTTAACACTTTAGAATTCTAATCATTTACCAAGCTGGCCATATTCTGGACATCCAAAGGAGTAAATGTTGCCTTTGCAGTCCACAATCATACTGAACTCAGCACCACATGCCACTTTAACTATCGGTTGTCCATTATACATAATCTATAAACAAAAAAAAAACAAAAAAAATTGTCTTATTTTGCAAGTGACAGATTAAATATTATAAATTATTACAAATAAACACTATTTTTACTCCCAGTATTCAAAACACATTGCACAATATTAATGCCTCAAAATAGAGGCATGTCAACTGAAAATAAAATAATAAGCCTTAGGCGTTGCTGCAAGATCAAACACACCCATAGCTATTCCAGTTATTTTTCTGTTTAAAATATCAAAAATATAATGTATGTTTCAGGAACACAGCTAAATTAAAAGGATGTGAACTTACAGTAGCTGGGCTTAGGATGGCATCAGTTTGATTGCCTTGTCCAAGTTGCCCAAGTTTGTTTTCTCCAAAAGAGTATACAGTGCCATTTTCTGTTAGAGAAATACAAATCAGACAAAGACATACCACTAGCAACATGCTACACCCTGTTCTGTGAAACAGCCTACCTGTTAGGGCAAGGGTGTGGTTCCGACCGCAGGCAGCAGCCACAATCACCTCCTCTCCCAAACCCTCCACCAGCTTTGGAGCTTCCAAGCGTTTAGTGTCTCCATGGCCCAGCTGGCCTCTTTCATTACGGCCTAAAACAGTAGCATTTTGTAAGTGACTGTATTTCTAATTAAAGAAGTAATTGTGCATCTTGTTTAGAAATCTATTTGGGAGTGCATTTATTTTGAGAGTGAAGTTTGCTTCATACAGATTACGTGCTGTATACAAAAACAATGAAACACTTGTCAAATATCACATAATTACAAGTCATCTATTAACATGATGCCTAACCTTGAATAGATACTTGAAATAGTGACTCGCTTAAACTGGATATTAATAATACATATATTTAATTATAATTTTTTGGATATAAATGTATTTTTGGTAAAAAAAAATGTAGTGTGTTAAACAAGAGCTCTGTAACATCCTAAATATCAGTGTATGCTAACCAAAAACAACAACAGTGCATAAAGACATGATGGCCTTGCTGCTCTGTACAATGAGACTCACCCCAGCTCCAGAGTTTCCCCTCTGTTGTGATAAGAAGACTGTGGGCAGCACAAGGTCCAGCAACCACACTGCTCACCATCACATCATTTAGGCAACCATAACGGTGAGGACCCCACAGATTTTGTCCCAAGTTCCTAAAAGCAGCTACACACAGGACATCACATTTAGAATTTAAGCACAGGTCTAAAGAGTGACTGTATGTGTATTAACTAAGAAACCAGTGTACAAAAGTTTAAAGTGAAAGGTTTTATTTTAACTAACCCTCCTAATGTCTAATCTATGGGACAAATTTGTAATTAGTTTAATACTGATTAAGAAACCAAACCCAGCAACTTTATTAAGAGTAGGCAATTAATAAAAGTAATACTTCTAATATCCAACACTGCATCTATCTGGCTTGATGTAACTACAAATGTTGGCCTGTCACTGGTAAATGTCATTTTATTTAATTTAATGAAAATCAAAAAGGCAAATATTAACTGATACTGGAGTTCAGCCAATTAACTGTTACATTTATACAAATCAAGTATAATTTTCTGGATTATTAAATGGAATTATAACCAGAAAATCAGAATAGGTCAAAAATTGACTATTGACTGCATGTCAGAGGGGCATTATTACTATCAACAATTAACTACTGTTTTCTTTTCTAACTAAGATCAGAGGGTTTAGTATGTTTTATGCGAGTCAGTCAAAGAAACAAAGGATACCTTGTTGTTTTGGAACTTCTTTTCGTCCAATGAGGTCCCAGTTTGTGGCTCCAAATATGAGCAGCTGACCCTTTTCTTTGGGTACCTCAAGTTTCTAAAGAGTAAATGAAAGCCTTTAACTTTTATGCAGTAATTTTCACATAGTCCAAAAGGCTAAACAATAGATTTAGATAGAAATATGGCAACTGTGATGAATAAGTTACAAGTAATATAAGTTATAAGTTACTTACAATCTTCTCCTTCACATCGTCAGATACAGTGACTGGCTGGAGGCCGGATTTTGTGGCTTGCTTGCCAGGCTTCTTTGTATTTTCTTGTTCATAGTCATCAAACTCGTCATCACTGCTGAATTCCCTGTCTTTCTTTTTTCCAGCCGCTCTCTTTCTCTTCACGCCACCATTTCCAGAGACATCGGTCACCTTCTTGCGTGGCATAGTAGTAAAAGGATCTGAGAAAGAAATATATTTGGGATTTTTACTATTGCTGTAATGAGCAAGTTCTATTACTAAATGATTTTGGCAGCAGTTTGTTGAACTGAAACTCATTTAAAGTATTTAAAAGAAGACAAAAAAACTGCAAAGTCTTTACAACAGCATTCTTTGTACACATGAAAGATAGAACTCGCAACCTAACAACAGTTCTGATCTTCACCAAAGTGCAATTTTGTAGCATTTTAAAATAGTCACATTTGGTACAGTATTTGGTAACTGATCAGGTTTCATACAAAACAAGCCTCTAATATACTGTGTTTACTGCAAAACTTATGCAAATATTGCAAGGCATGAATCTAATATAACGTAATGAAAGGGCTTACTGTTTTGTATTTACTTCTAATAATGGACTCCCTTTTAAAGCATTCTGTTTTTAAGATGCATCATGACTTTAAATCGGAAAAAAATATGTATTTAAAAAAAATTATCAAAATTCATCTAATATTCTAGTTTAAAAGTAACAAATATTGGGTTTTGTGAGGGTTTTTACGCCGTAATTCTAGTTTTACATGAATCTAAATTCGGATTTCGAGCTTTGTTGGACACTTCGATAGAGTTGTGTTGAGAAACATTAGGATGCATGCTGTGGGTTATGTTGTGTGCTAACAGTGAGGTTAAGCAAGCGGCGGAAAATAACCGGTTTCCGCAAATAAGTGTCACAAAAAGACAAATGGATAAAGTTTTAAAGTTATTCGGGAGTCATAATACACCAGTCTTCCACAAACTAAAAGGAACGTTGAGACGCTGAGGTTCGACGGCGGTGTTGTGTTTCGTGCAGCAGTAAAGTGTGAGAGCTTTAACTCCGTTTGTTTCTTTGTTATGCGGCTGGTTAGCAAACTAGCGCCGCTAACAGCACGCACCACCCGAGCAACTAAACAATTAAACCAGCGCAATGAAGGCGCTAATCAACCACCACACCATCCGCACACGGCGATAATAACACAACGGTACGACAAACGGCGGGTTTCTATTTCAACGGAATTAAACCTGACACGAACCCACGAGAGTCCCTCATTTAGCCGCGTTAGCACGCCGCACCGCATTTGCATGCAACAAAGCCGCAAGCAAACAAAAAGCGCTATAAACGAATAACGCGCAAACTTTTCTCCCGGCTTCGATACGAACCTTTAAGTTAGCTATTGGGAACGCGGAGACGGCGGCAGGCGGGTAGTTGGAGTTTGGGATTCGGAACGCAGCTCGGGGGAAGTCGGGTTTCCTGATTGAGCGGCTCCGCTCCGCTCGCTCGCTGCTGTCCGTCCTGCGCAGAGTTTGATTGATTTGGAACAAAAGAATCTGCGGAGTCCGCCATCAAACCACGTGGGTACACCCTCAGCTCAGCGTCAAATACACACACACCGATCCACACTCATCCTTTATTCACAACCAATCCCAAATCATCCCGACAACTCTGGCAAACTTTCAGCTTTTCTGCACATTGGTTACACTTTCCACTTTTTTTTTGCTTTTTGGTTCAAGCACTTGGAATAGTGATATCAAATAATGAAGGGGGATTGCTGTTGTGTTTTATTCACACCTCGGTGATGCCTGGTGATGGTGATGTCTATTTATTTTCAGTGATTGTTAATGCAGACTCCTGAAAACACATACACATGGACTTTGTGAATGAAGTCAGCCTGTGAGTCGATTCCCGAAAATGGAGGAATCGATTCTCCAAACGCTGGGGAATCGACTCCAAAATCTATTTTTACCTACATTGTTTACACACAGAGGAATCTACCCTCCACATTAAACCCATCAGTGCAGTGAAACACACACACACACACACACACACATTCACACTCAACATTTATTCACACAACCAATCCCAAATTCATCCCGACAACTCCCAAACTCATCCCGACAACTTTTCTGCACATTGGTTACACTTTCCACTTTTTTTTTTTTTTGCTTTTTGGTTCAAGCACTTGGAATAGTGATATCAAATAATGAATGGGGTTGTTGTTGTGTTTTATTCACACCTCTGTGATGCCTATTTATTTTTCAGTGATTTTAATGTAGACTCCTGAAAACACATACACATGGACTTGTGAATGAAGTCAGGCTGTGAGTCGATTCTGGAAAAGGGAATCGATTCTCCCAATGTATCAGTCGATGCTGGGGAATCGACTCCAAAATCTATAGGAGTGTGAGATCTATTTTTACCTACATTGTTTACACACAGAGGAATCTGCCCTCCACATTAAACCCATCAGTGCAGTGAAACACACACACACACACCACACTTCACACTCATCCTTTATTCACAACCAATCCCAAACTCATCCCGACAACTCTGGCAAACTTTCAGCTTTTCTGCACATTGGTTACACTTTCCACTTTTTTTTTGCTTTTTGGTTCAAGCACTTGGAATAGTGATATCAAATAATGAAGGGGGATTGCTGTTGTGTTTTATTCACACCTCGGTGATGCCTGGTGATGGTGATGCCTATTTATTTTCAGTGATTGTTAATGCAGACTCCTGAAAACACATACACATGGACTTTGTGAATGAAGTCAGCCTGTGAGTCGATTCCCGAAAATGGAGGAATCGATTCTCCAAACGCTGCGGAATCGACTCCAAAATCTATTTTTACCTACATTGTTTACACACAGGGGTGGCACGGTGGCTTAGTGGTTAGCACGTTCTCCTCTCAGCGCTAGGGATTCCCGGTTCGAATCCCCATCTGGGTGGAGTTTCCATGTTCTCCCCGTGTCCGCGTGGGTTTCCTCCGGGTTCGCTGGTTTCCTCCCACAGTCCAAAAACATGCATCAAGTCAATTGAATACTCAAAATTGCCCCATATAGAGTGTGTCTGTGTGAGTGAGTGTGTGCCCAGCGATGGATTGGCGCCTTGTCCTGGGTGTATCTGCCCAGCGCCTGAGACGTTCTCCCCTGGATGGGCATGGGGAACCCCACCGTGACCCTAATAGAGGATAAAGCAGGAGATAATGAATGAATGAATGAATGTTTACACACAGAGGAATCTACCCTCCACATTAAACCCATCAGTGCAGTGAAACACACACACACACACACCGATTCACACTCAATCAATTCTTCACAACCAATCCCAAACTCATCCCGACAACTCTGGCAAACTTTGGCAAACATACACATGGATTGTGAATAAAGTCAGGCTGTGAGTCGATTCCCTAAAAGGGAATCGATTCTCCCAATGTATCAGTCGATGCTGGGGAATTGACTCCACAATCTATTTTTTCCTACATTGTTTACACACAGAGGAATTTGCCCTCCACATTAAACCCATCAGTGCAGTGAAACACACACACACACACACACACCGATTCACACTCATCCTTTATTCACAACCAATCCCAAACTCATCCCGACAACTCTGGCAAACTTTCAGCTTTTCTGCACATCGGTTACACTTTCCACTTTTTTTGCTTTTTGGTTCAAGCACTTGGAATAGTGATATCAAATAATGATTGCTTTTGTGTTTTATTCACACCTCGGTGATGCCTGGTGATGGTGATGTCTATTTATTTTCAGTGATTGTTAATGCAGACTCCTGAAAACACATACACATGGACTTTGTGAATGAAGTCAGCCTGTGAGTCGATTCCCGAAAATGTAGGAATCGATTCTCCAAACCCTGGGGAATCGACTCCAAAATCTATTTTTACCTACATTGTTTACACACAGAGGAATCTACCCTCCACATTAAACCCATCAGTGCAGTGAAACACACACACACACCGATTCACACTGAATTCTTCACAACCAATCCCAAACTCATCCCGACAACTTTTCTGCACATTGGTTACACTTTCCACTTTTTTTTTGCTTTTTGGTTCAAGCACTTGGAATAGTGATATCAAATAATGAATGGGGGTTGTTGTGTTTTATTCACACCTCTGTGATGCCTATTTATTTTTCAGTGATTGTTAATGTAGACTCCTGAAAACACATACACATGGACTTGTGAATGAAGTCAGGCTGTGAGTTGATTCTCTTAAAGGGAATCGATTCTCCCAATGTATCAGTCGATGCTGGGGAATCGACTCCAAAATCTATAGGAGTGTGAGATCTATTTTTACCTACATTGTTTACACACAGAGGAATCTGCCCTCCACATTAAACCCATCAGTGCAGTGAAGCACCCCCCAACACAAACACCCATTCACACTCAGTCATTTATTCACAACCAATCCCAAACTCATCCCGACAACTCTGGCAAACTTTCAGCTTTTCTGCACATTGGTTACACTTTCCACTTTTTTTTGCTTTTTGGTTCAAGCACTTGGAATATTGATATCAAATAATGAAGGGGATTGTTGTTGTGTTTTATTCACACCTCTGTGATGTCTATTTATTTTTCAGTGATTGTTAATGCAGACTAATGAAAACACATACACATGGACTTGTGAATGAAGTCAGGCTGTAAGTTGATTCTCGAAAAGGGAATCGATTCTCCCAATGTATCAGTCGATGCTGGGGAATCGACTCCAAAATCTATAGGAGTGTGAGATCTATTTTTTCCTACATTGTTTACACACAGAGGGATCTGCCCTCCACATTAAACCCATCAGTGCAGTGAAACACACACACACACACACACTGATTCACACTCAGTCGTTTATTCACAACCAATCTCAAACTCATGCCGACAACTCTGGCAAACTTTCAGCTTTTCTGCACATTGGTTACACTTTCCACTTTTTTTTGCTTTTTGGTTCAAGCACTTGGAATAGTGATATCAAATAATGAAGGGGGGTTGCTGTTGTGTTTTATTCACACCTCGGTGATGCCTGGTGATGGTGATGTCTATTTATTTTCAGTGATTGTTAATGCAGACTCCTGAAAACACATACACATGGACTTTGTGAATGAAGTCAGCCTGTGAGTCGATTCCCGAAAATGGAGGAATCGATTCTCCAAACGCTGCGGAATCGACTCCAAAATCTATTTTTACGTACATTGTTTACACACAGGGGCGGCACGGTGGCTTAGTGGTTAGCACGTTCTCCTCTCAGCGCTAGGGATTCCCGGTTCGAATCCCCATCTGGGTGGAGTTTCCATGTTCTCCCTGTGTCCGCGTGGGTTTCCTCCGGGTTCGCTGGTTTCCTCCCACAGTCCAAAAACATGGATCAAGTCAATTGAATACTCAAAAATTGCCCCATATAGAGTGTGTTTGTGTGAGTGAGTGTGTGCCCAGCGATGGATTGGCGCCCTGTCCTGGGTGTATCTGCCCAGCGCCTGAGACGTTCTCCCCTGGATGGGCATGGGGAACCCCACCGTGACCCTAATAGAGGATAAAGCAGGAGATAATGAATGAATGAATGAATGTTTACACACAGAGGAATCTACCCTCCACATTAAACCCATCAGTGCAGTGAAACACACACACACACACACACACACCGATTCACACTCAATCAATTCTTCACAACCAATCCCAAACTCATCCCGACAACTCTGGCAAACTTTGGCAAACATACACATGGATTGTGAATGAAGTCAGGCTGTGAGTCGATTCCCTAAAAGGGAATCGATTCTCCCAATGTATCAGTCGATGCTGGGGAATTGACTCCACAATCTATTTTTTCCTACATTGTTTACACACAGAGGAATCTGCCCTACACATTAAACCCATCAGTGCAGTGAAACACACACACACACACACCGATTCACACTCATCCTTTATTCACAACCAATCCCAAACTCATCCCGACAACTCTGGCAAACTTTCAGCTTTTCTGCACATTGGTTACACTTTCCACTTCTTTTGCTTTTTGGTTCAAGCACTTGGAATAGTGATATCAAATAATGAAGGGGGATTGCTTTTGTGTTTTATTCACACCTCGGTGATGCCTGGTGATGGTGATGTCTATTTATTTTCAGTGATTGTTAATGCAGACTCCTGAAAACACATACACATGGACTTTGTGAATGAAGTCAGCCTGTGAGTCGATTCCCGAAAATGGAGGAATCGATTCTCCAAACGCTGCGGAATCGACTCCAAAATCTATTTTTACCTACATTGTTTACACACAGAGGAATCTACCCTCCACATTAAACCCATCAGTGCAGTGAAACACACACACACACACACACCCATTCACACTCAATCATTTATTCACAACCAATCCCAAATTCATCCCGACAACTCTGGCAAACTTTCAGCTTTTCTGCACATTGGTTACACTTTCCACTTTTTTTTTTTTTTTTTTTTTTTTTTGGTTCAAGTATTTGGAATAGTGATATCAAATAATGATTGGGGGGTTGTTGTGTTTTGCCTATTTATTTTTCAGTGACTTAATGCAGACTCATGAAAACACATACACATGGACTTGTGAATGAAGTCAGGCTGTGAGTCGATTCCCGAAAAGGGAATCGATTCTCCCAATGTATCATGCTGGGGAATCAACTCCAAAATCTATACGAGTGTGTGATCTATTTTTACCTACACACAGAGGTTTACACACACAGTTTACACACAGAGGAATCTGCCCTTCACATTAAAAACATCAGTGCAGTGAAACACACACACACACACACCGATTCACACTCATTCTTTATTCACAACCAATCCCAAACTAATCCCGACAACTCTGGCAAACTTTCAGCTTTTCTGCACATTGAAGTAGTGATATCAAATAATAAAGTGGTGTGTTTTATTCACACCTTGGTGTTAACATTTTTCAGTGATTGCTAATGCAAACTCATGAAAACACATACACATGGACTTGTTAATAAAGTCAGGCTGTGAGTCGATTCCGGAAAAGGGAATCGATTCTCCCATTGTATCAGTCGATGCTGGGAAATCGACTCCAAAATCTATTTTACCTACATTTTTTTACAAACTGAGGAATCTGCCCTCCACATTAAACCCATCAGTGCAGTGAAACAAACACACACACACACACACACACACTCACACTCATCATTTACTCATAACCAATCCCAAACTCATCCTGACAACTCTGGCTAACTTTCAGCTTTTCTGGACATTGATTACACTATCCACTTTTTCTTTAAAATCGCTGTTTTCTGGTTCAAACACTTGGAATAGTGATATCAAATAAAAGTGGGATTTTCAGAGCCTGACTATGTACTATATCCCAAAATGCAAACAATGATGCACAAACACTTTTCACATTGAAATTTATGGTGCACATCATTTATTTTGACCACACAGGTGCACCATTTATGTACATCTCTCTCTCTCTCTCTCTCTCTCTCTCTCTCTCTCTCTCTCTCTCTCTCTCTCTCTCTCTCTCTGTCTACATATATATTAAACTAGAAAATAAAAATAAATTTAAAACACATACTTTAACTTTTTAATACGTTCAGATTCCATTGTTATAAAATTGTCTATGTGAGTAGACAGTATGACTTTCAAATAAGACATTTCTAAATACAAATTCGATTGCAATATTAGAATTGGTGGCAAAATTGCTGCCACAAAATGATAAGCTGTGTGTGTGTTTGTGTGTGTGTGTGTGTGTGTGTGTGTGTGTGTGTGTGTGTGTGTGTGGAGCGCCCCCTGGTGGTTTGGCGGCCACCTGCTCTCACATCCTGAATGGCATGTGTATGCTTCAGCACAAACCACGCTTGAACGTTGTTGTTTGTTTGTTTCTTGTTTTTAAATTTCTATTTGGTATGCATGTGACTCCATTCCTGCTCTTAAAGCGACTGGATTAGTTGTTTAAAGTGATTGCTGTGTTTGCATATTCTGCAGGTTTGGTCTTGTGCATGGCAGGTTCCTCTCAGTGGTTTCTCACAGTTCAGATCCAGTTGTATGCAAATGATTCCCAGCAGCACAGCAGCTTCATCAGGAAGTAGCAACGTAGATAACACAGAATTGCAGCTGGTTTTATCTTCATACCAGTAAATTAATTACAGTTGCTTGACATCGGAATGTGAACAACATAATATTAGCTTAGTGCATAATAATAAATTACCTCCCGAGTAACATAATACATTAAAGAGAACAACTGTTATTTTATTCTGAACCTGGACTAGATACAGCTCTTTCTGCAAATTTGGACATCGTAACATTGTACGTTTGCTTTTCATGATGTTAATCAAATCAAGAATGTCGATTAATTTTCAGCTTGTTATTCTTTAAAAAATATGTGAATTTCCCCATTGTGGGACAAATAAAGGTTTAAAGATTTATCTTATTTTGCTTACACTGAACAACCTTGCGTATGGTTATGGCATGGTGACTTAGTGGTAAGCACATTTGCCTTACAGCTCTGGGGATCCAGGTTTAAATCCCAATCTGGGTGGAGTTTTCATGGGCTCCCTGTGTTCTCAAATTTTCTTCCTATACTTTGGTTCCTCCCACAGTCCAAAAATGTGGATTCAAGGTTAATTGACTGCTCTAAATTGCGCCTATATAGTGTGTCTGCGTGAGTGATTGTGTTCCCAGTAATTGGCACACAGTCCTGCGTATCTGCCCAATTGTAGTATAGGATTAAGCGGAAAATAGTGGATGGATGAACAACCACAGACAGCCAACAGGTAAGTAACGTCAAAGATGTCAAAGAGTTGCAGCCTTTATTTTCACTAAAAAGTCATTTATAAATGTTACAGAGCGTTGTGAAGGCAATCCGGATGAACAATCCTAAGGTGCTAACAAGAAAATCTACACCTGACATGGGCATATCAAACTTAGAATCAGTGTGGTGCATGTGAAAAACTTCAGCAATTTCAGTTTTACAATTTATCAGATTTACAGCAGCTGACTTTTACATGAATGTCGTGAAGTCTAGGGCTTGTGTTTAAGGAACCAGCCTTGCAAACTGAATGTGTAGTGCAATAACAATCATAAGATCTTCTTCCTACCAGTCCTAATGTAGCTGAGGTTCTTCTATTTCACTAGTTATGACTATACCCTAAAGCAAGAGGAATGCAAAAATGCATGGTGATTTAAATGTTATATGCGTAACACACAATAAACTATGTAAAATAAAAACAGAATCGTAAATCATTAAGTGTTTAACAGTCACCACAAAATCATGTCACTTATGCCACATTAACAGAGCTGTAAGTAGAAGCACATGTCTTATTGATTGACTATTATCTGAGCCAGTTGAGCCCACACCCCAATGGAGAGCATTAAATGTGTAAAATGAGTTGATCCTTAAATTATGGTAATGGTGAGACCCTGATATGGCATTATTAAAGTTGCAGTACAAATAATTTTTGTAAGCATTAGTTTAAACAGACAAACAGTTGCGCAAAACAACAGTTTCTCTCTGCATTTCTTTCTTTTTTTTTTTTAGATGGCAGGCCTTTTCCCATACCTACCCCCCATAGTTTTCTGGCCCAACCTTTAAGTCTGAAAACTGAGACTGGGCCATGATTGGTCAGGGTATGAGCTCATTGACTTACGATTGGCTGCTGGTGGGTTTGTAGTATTTGCATTCTGAAGAGAGGCCGAGTCTATTGATGTGGTGCAAATGGAGGGAGGGAGCCAGGGAAAGGAAAAGGGAGGGATTGAGGAAAAGAATAGAGGGGAAGATTCTCTTATTGCCTGTATGCGAGTGTGACAGCTCGTGTGAAATGGTCTTTGCAACTTGGGGTTTGTGGGAAAGCAAACAAAGATGGACATCTCTCCTGGCCTTCAGTGTCTTTGAGCAGAGCTGAACTGGACGATCAAGATGACCGAGAGCTAAAGTGCGCAGTGGAGCAAGCATATATGACAATGGACCTTTTTTAGCAGCTTTGGTCACAAAAGGAGGCTTGTGGAGTCGGAATACTGACGGGAGAAGTATTATGGCTTTTGATACTTGCTTTGGAGGAAGAGGTAAGAGTCTATGCACAAGGGCAATGCTTATTTTTTTGTATAATGATACAAACCCAAGATCCCATACCATACACTATTGCCACTGGACACATGGATGGTACACATTTTATAATTGCTTGATCATAACTGTCAAGAGAAGCCTGTAGATTTAAGCAGGTGGATATCGTGCCTTCAGTATTTATATCCAGTTTGTAAAAGAATAGCAGAATCATACTCATTTCATATGTGTACTTTAAATATATATATATATATTTTGTGAATCACTTAAATCAGCCGACGAAGCTGTTTGTCGCAGTAAAATGTTAATGTACAACTTGATTCAGTTTACAGTGTCTTCTCCTTCATTGGTAATAACATTGTTTAACCTCTCAAATAGCTTAGAGCAGTTCAGAACAAGTTATCTGTATGTAGTATAAACATTTGTCTGTTTCGAGTATTATACAGAAACAAGATATCTTGTTTAAAATTCAAGATCTGTTTTTATGTTTTAAGAAAGACAGATAAAAAATTACTACATCCCTGAAGTAAATTAAATGACCTATGTTTCATGTTCACGTGTCAGATTTAAAAACTCGGTGATATGTCATATGGTTATTGTTTATAGAAAACAAACATGTAGATTATTATTTCGTGAAATACAAAAACAAAACATAAATTGTAAATTTACACTATGAAATGAGCTAAATGGCTTATACATAAAATCTAGGGTCCATTAGCAGCTCTTTACATATAGTATAATAAAACAATACCGTTAATCTAACACCATGTCTAAGCAACAGACATATATATATACATATACTATATAAATACTGAATTAGACTTCATGTGCTGGACTTGTTTATAAATTGTTAACACACGTATTCTGCAACACTGTTTTAAACAAAAATATTTTATAAATAAAAAACAGGAATTAGTGATTTGCTAATTATTCTTTATTTGCTAAGATTTATTTCAACTAGCGAGCACAAAGAAAAGCTTGCTAATGTTCTCACAGGTCAACTTCCTTGTATTTTGTAAATATATAAACATAATATATAAAATTGTTGATTTCAACGCACTTCACAAACATCACAAAATAAAAAATTTCACAAAACTGGTAACAAGTGAGGGTATTATGATTATTGCGTTCATCAGGTGCCTTCATCAAAGGCTGTCCAAAACATGCAGCCCCCCAGTTCCAAACTTAATAAAACTTTAAAATATGTTTTAGAAGGTTAAGAAAAAAACTTTTTTAAGATGGCAGAGAATTTAATTACATTATGTACATAATGCTGTGTAAAATATGAAATCCAAAGAAATCTCAGTCAGCAGAAGGAAACCATTGTTGATTATTGGCAGCACCTGGATGCAGAACTTTTTTGCTAGTGTGATAAATACAGCCATAGGGGATTAAGAGTACTTTGGAATATCAGTCACATTTACATGAAGCAACGCCCCCTAAAACTAACTGTAATTTAGGAAAATAGTAATATATTCTATCAAAAAACTTTTTAGCATGGGCTGAAAATCTGTGAAAATAAGTGCCTGGGTCAAATGAGTCTGTGTATTTCATAGTTTTAGAAGAAAATGACTTTGCCAAAATGAAAGAAACCTTCCACACCATTATTAGCAACAGGTGGAAAAGCCAAAATCTGTCATGGTATGAGATTCAATATTGTACACTACATTGGGAAGGTACAATTTAAAGCAGAGATGTATTTTAGGGTTTGCATAGAGATATTATTTCCAAAAGCACTGTTTTGGAAAGTTTATAGCTATTTAAACTAAACAATTCTAGGCCGTATTCTTTACCTTCAAGAGGATGGCTTCATAGAGGAAAGAAAATTGCAACAATGAACTGTTATAGAATTAACTGTTAAGAATTATAGTGGTAGAAAAATTCCACTTGCAATTTTAAACCTCCAGTTTCAAAATGATTAAAAAGTATACTTAATTGTTAATTGTAAAGATGGTGTAAAATAATAGCATGTTTGAAGTAGGAAGGAAGTATACAAGTCATTTCTTTATAACCACTGGCATCTCCTTAAAAATACTGTACACTTAAGAAGCAGAACTGGAAAGGACAACTATTCAAAAATAGGTCACTTCCACAACCGCAGAGTTAAACAGTTTAAGAGTTTAGCAAGCACCCAGAAGTTTAATATGATTCATTTTTTGGCAAAACCGAGTTGGAAAAATCTGGTCATAAACATAAATATTTCTTCTGTTTGTAAAGTTCACAAATCCCCTAAAGAAAGGCATGATGTTATCGTTGAGAAAGACTTCAGCTGTTCTGTCACTGCATGAAATCTGGAATTACACAGGATGTTTGTTTGAGATTAGGGACAAGAAGAAATTAGCTAAACTCATGGGGCAAATTTAAACTGCATCACTTTGGAAGCACTGAAAATACTCATGCTGTTAAGAAAGATATTAGTTCTCAAACTATACATAAGGTTCAAGTTTTTTATACTTATTGTTACTTATTGTTCATTGCATTAGTTCCACTTATTGTAAACATGGGCTTTGTAGTTCTACAAGTCCATGTTGTTGTCCAGCTGTTTGTGGACTACAGAAAATACTTTGTCTACTTTACTCTGTTCTCTAATAGTCAGAACCCCAATAGCACCACTACAGATCAGGTATTATTTGGTTGGTACATAATTCCTATCCCAGCAGTGTCACTGAGGTGTTTAAATGAAACTAGAGCAGCACAGCTACACTTAAACCCTTTCACCGCATCAGTGTCACTGCAAACAATACACAACCCAAATTATACCTGTTCTGTGATCATCCTGACAAATTGAGAACAGAGAACCAACAGGGGACTAAGTAAATAGACAATGGTGGTCCAAACTTTTGACTGATACTGTATGTAGATATACTTTTATAAAGGACTGCAAAGTGGTCCTGCTGGCATCTGATGCAGATAACAAATGGTGGACGTTCATAACCTGCCGACCTGATTTTAAAGAACTTCAAAATCCGTTTTACAAGCCTGTGAAAGTTAATATCTGTTTAATAAAGTAATAGACTCATCTATGTAAGTAAAAAAATATATATAAATAGCATCTAGCTAAATTTATGAGAACTAATCAATTGTATGAAATAAAATGTCCTTAATTATGAATTATTGATTTCAATTCTATTAAAAAAGAAAAAAATATATATTTACATGATTCCAAACTTTAGAATACCGATGTTTGTATTTCAGACTAAGATTATATTAGTTCATTTTACAAATTCAGCTACTAAATGGGACATCATTTATATTTATTTATTACTTTTAAGCTGCTTACACCAGAATAGAGGCACTTGTCTAAAAAGAGGCAGGTTTTGAAAAAAAAAAAAAGCCCTGTTTTCAGCTTGGTTGCTGTTGTGAAATGCTGCAACTCGGCCAATAATAAGCAAAACAACTAAATAAAAAACAGACTTCTCTTTTTCATTCAACAGTATTAGTCATACTAGAAGAAATATTTTAATATACTGTGGTTTTAAGTACATAGTAGATATTATCACATCACATTTCAACTCTGTAATTGTATAAATAGTAGATTACTTTGAAATGGTTAAAAAAACGTTTGGCCAGTCTCACAAAGCAGGAAAAAGGACAAGAGTATAAAAGACTGAGAGAAAGGAGTGTTCATTGAAAACCAGTGTGTGTCGCGGTACAGATGTTTCACTCATTGTGTCTGTGGCCAAGGCGATCCCTGGGTTATTTATGTCATGCTGAGGCTGCGTCTCTATGACGATGGCCGGTTGAAACACTCTGACTCTTGTTACGGCCTTTGCCTCTCACAGCTGACACGTGACTCTTTGCAGAAACTGCTGCTCCCTCTCCATTTTCTGTGAACCATGAATTGTAATTGTAGAGTTGGACTGGACATATTTCAGTGGTTCCTAAAGAAGCTAAAAACAAACACATTAAAGAACAAAACTAGCACTTCATAATAGCTGAGTGGACAAACACATTATTTAGACCAAGTTTTTCCGGTTTTTAATCTCCGTTTATGCTTGTGCCTTTACCTTTCTTTTATCTCGTGTAATCAAATAACATTAATTTGTTGTTTAGAATATGCTTGGTTAAAGGTCAAATTTCAGTTTTTTATTTCAAAATTAAACTGGCCTGCTCTAAAGGCTTCTCTTATCACATGTTTTGACAGTTTGTTACATATTCCAAAGTATTGGTATAGCTTCATGTCTAACTCTACTGGCCATTTTATTTTAACTTTTGCCATATTTATATTTATTTGCCATATTTGTATTTATTTATACATATTTATAACTATATTAGGGTCGCGGTGAGGTTCCCCATGCCTATCCAGTGGAGAACGTTTCGGGCGCTGGGCAGATAGACCCAGGACAGGGCGCCAATCCATCGCTGGGCACACACTCACTCACACATACACACTCTATATGGGGCAATTTTGAGAATTCAATTGACTTGATCCATGTTTTTGGGCTGTGGGAGGAAACCGGAGAACCCGGAGGAAACCCACGCAGACACAGGGAGAACATGGAAACTCCACCCAGATGGGGATTTGAACCGGGAATCCCTAGTGCTGAGAGGTGAACGTGCTAACCACTAAGCCACCGTGCCGCCTATTTATAACTTGCTGACAAAAAATTTGTTTCTACAAAGATTCGTTTATGTGAAAATTTTGTGTTCAACATTCAGACCAATAGTGATCAAATCTATGTAATCCATATATATTTTTTAAAGAAGTCTGGTTCCTAAAGATGGTTGAATGTTTTATTGAGAAACAGAGGAACACAACTGTACAAAATCTGCTAGATAAAAAATAATTTAAGCCCTGAAACTAGGCGGATCCTCCAAAGCAGGAGTTCAGGCACTGTTCATTCCACTGGGCTGAGCAAGCTTGTTTTGAGTCATTCTTTATGCCTTGCCCAGTACATGTGGGAGGACCTAGTCGCATAAAAGGCAAGCCTGGATTCGCCGAACAGTATTGAGGAATTTAACAGACTAACACTGTACAACCACTGTTGGATGGAGGGAGGGTCACTCTCATGTTGCCTCCTCTGGCTATATGCATTCCACTTTCTCTAATGTGCCTTTTACTGTAAAGCATACAAAAATCTGGGGAAATCATCCTTTTCAGTGTATGGAAGCTTTACTTTCTTGGGTTCCATAAGGTCATACGATGTATAAGCTGTTTCATAAGCAACTGGTAATATGTGATGTTGCAATAATCTTGGATGTGGCTCTATAATCAAACAATGTGTCAGCGTGTTAATAATATGACACTCCTCTTACTTACAGCAAGGCAGATGTAACTACAGGCTGAACCTATGGCAACCACAGAGTCCCTAATCCCACATCTTACAGGTGAATACAGACATTTTAAAACTTTATTTTGTTATCCAGGTTTGTTTTGTGGGATTTGGCTGGTACATGTTGCTGCATGGCTAAAGCTTTTGTGCATTTCGCTCAAGCAGTAAAGTGTGACCGTCTTAATCTCCATAAAGCTAGAGAAAGTGTTAGAGCCCAATGTTGTTCTAAGGCCAGCTAACCATATGCTGTAGCAGAGGGATCCCACACCATATGCCACCTGTGCTGGACAGACAGTCAGATGGCAGTGATGGAAACGGCTTGTGTGACCCAGTCCCACAAATATTTGGTTTTACCAAAATTCAGCTTGACAGCTTCCAAGCGGTTAACTTATTTTTGCTGGAGAGAAGCAAGTGAGGACAACAGAAAAGGTAATTCCCTAAATATTACACAGCTTGTTTGGTTGATCCACTTATCTCGACTCACAGGGCATGTGGCTTTTTTGTAGCTGTTAAATCATAAACATGTCCCTGCCTTGTCAATGTTTAGCTGTTTTTTTTCCTAATATGACGTTGTTTGTTTCCTCGTCATACTGGTCAGGTGGTGGATGTATGTTATTTGTCGGCCACTAGGTAATAATCATTGTCGGCTTTGAGTCAGGTATTGTGGCACTTGCTATTGAAGAAGCCTACAGTTACTGTGACATGGAATGTCTGCAGCTATTTGTCAGTAGTTATTAAAAATCTGCCATTTAAAGCTACATCTAAGCAAGGTGACTGTTTAATGACCCTGTTGTTATATTTGAGGGTTTGTTACTAAGTATTTGGTTCTGATGTTTTTGTGTTTCCATTGATGGAGCAAGGATTAAGATTTGCTAGAAATACTGAAAATTGTTAAATCCTATACATTTTTGAAAGTAGCTTTAAAAACATTCTTAAGTTTTTGTCTTTTAAAAACTCAAAAAGAATACAAATACAACTTGCCATTTAGTTGGCATTAAAAATACTTAGATACAATAAAATATTTGGGAAAGGAAGTAATATTACCCAAGACTTTTTGTAATCATTTATCAAATAAGAAAATATATCATACATACATTTAGACTTACCAATCACTAGGCTCATTAAACTAATCTCTAATACTAAGAATTGTGTACTGATTTTGTAGCATAGTCATTTGAATTTGGGTGACTAAATTTGTCTATTTAAATTAGTCTGACTATTTAGTTTATTGGGCGGCACGGTGGCTTAGTGGTTAGCACGTTCGCCTCTTAGCACTAGGGATTCCCGGTTCGAATCCCCATCTGGGTGGAGTTTCCATGTTCTCCCCGTGTCCGCGTGGGTTTCCTCCAGGTTCTCCGGTTTCCTCCCACAGTCCAAAAACATGGATCAAGTCAATTGAATTCTCCAAATTGCCCCATACAGAGTGTGTCTGTGTGACTGAGTGTGTGCCCAGCGATGGATTGGTGCCCTGTCCTGGGTCTATCTGCCCGGTGCCCGAGACATTCTCCCCTGGATGGACATGGGGAACCCTACCACGACCCTAATAGAGGATAAAGCGGAAGATAATGAATGAGTATTTAGTTTATCATGCCCTCACTCAGTTAGAGTGTAACCATAGAATGTAGTTTCTTAAAAAGAAAATCTAGATCAGCAGACTCAAAAATACAATCCCACCCATCTGGCATCAACAATCATGCCAAAATACATTCATTATCTTTCGTTTAATAGGGTCATGGGGGGGTTCCCCATTTCCATTCAGGTGAGAGCATTTTAGTCGCTGGACAGATACACCCAGAACAGAGCGCCGATCTGTTGCTGGGCACACACACACACACACACACAAACACAAACACACACAATATGGGGCAATTTAGAGCATTCTGTTTAACTTCAGTCCATGTTTTTGGACTGTTAAAGGAAACTGGAGAACCCGGAGGAAACCCATGCCAAAGTTGATCATTGATAAGAACATTATATTAATATATTAATATTAACAGCATTACATAGCTCTTTTGGTCTACCTCTGATGACCTCAGGCTCATCTTGGTAGCCGTATTGCAGAAAACACATAATAATATATGACTTCCACTTACCATAATACATTTTTGGTTTTATTTCTTAATGCAGACGTGGACTGTATTAAGTTTTTGATTTCCAAAGTATCTTTGTGCCCATGTCATTTACTGTGTCATGATGCTTAATAAAACAGTACCTTTTAAGGACTCAATGATCATACGCATTCCAAAGCAGTGTCTGCCTGTAGTCTTTATGTACCAAGATTTCCTCTGACTTGGTAATGTTCTTGATGTTATTAACTGCAAATGGAGAAATACAGATATTATTTGTAGTTTAACACTTTGCAGCATTTGCTTTAAAAGGACTGAAATTTCTCTCCTGAGAAGATTGGCACAAAGTAATAAACTCATCTTAGCTTGCAAAAACTAAGGTCTGCAAGGCACATAGGATGCTAATTGCTATCTTACTATTTTTATGACATTTTTGACAAATTTTCAGCAATAAAAATATTTTTTTAGTTTGTGTGTGTGTGTATCTGTGTGTTAAAAGTTTCAAAGAAATATGTCATCTTGAGGTAGTACAACCATTAGGGTTACTCAATGCAACAGGGAAGAATGTTTTGGACAGGGCGCCAATCTATCGCTGGGCACACACACACTATATAGGGGCAATTTAGAGCAGCCAATTTACAAAAACAGGGAGAACAGGAAGTACATGGAAAATCCACCCAGATTGGGATTAGAACCTGTATCCTCAGAGCTTAGAGGTGAACATGATAACCACTAAGCCACTGTGCCATACACAACTATAAATGCTTCTTTAAATTATGCAGCAACTTAACTTAAGCCAGTCTACACTAATTATTGAACTCATTGTGTGGCAAACATACTTATCTGCCTTTATCTGTTTCTGGTCAGAGTCAATGCCTTCCGGAGTGGTTCAGGCACCCCAGCAGGAGGAAGAAGAGGAAGATGAGGATGAGGAGGTGGGAGAGAAGTTTCAGTTTGATGAAAGTGAAGAAGAGTGCAATGCACCAGTAAACTGTGACAAAATTAAGGAGGATCCTGAAGCTGGCCTTCAGAAACCTCACACAGATGAATTCACAGATTCAAAAGCACTTTACAGTCAACCGGAGAAGCATGTGTCTAGCAATCACCAGCAAATAAATGAAGGGGCCTCTGCAGGTCAGGAGTGCCACACTACATCTCTCCATTCAATAATTCCAAGTCCAGGTGATTGTTTAGATTATTAAACTATAATGAAAAGTTTAAGATGATCTTTAATATATAGTAATCATAACATGTTTCATTTATAGCATTGGTAGCCAGACAGTCTCCTGACGGGTAAGTGTTTTGCTTATAACTGACTGTATAACACCCATTTACCTCTTATGTTTATGTCTATTATAATGGAAACCATAGATCATGTTCTAAAATGTGTGGAGTCTAAAGATTAGCATAATGGCTTTAAATAAAAGGATCCTCAACATCAGCTGTTTGTCATATAATTCTCAGAGGAAGCCAAAAATAAAAGCTACTCAGAGGCGCATAATGGTTTATTATTGACTTTTAGTGTCCCAGTTGTATTTGTACAGTCAACAGCCAGTATTTAAATAATTTCTGAGTATAACAAGTTTCAAGTCAATATATGGTGTACAGATCAGACTGTGTGATATATACTGTGTGATCAGAGGTTAGAAGTGATGATCTAGATGACCAGAGGTGCTCACACATTTTTTGTTTAGCAAACCTACTTTTACAATGTCTAAGTCAAAACTAAAAAATGTAAAGTTTTAACTTTTCACTGCATGAGCCCTTATGACACACCACAGCTCAATACATTTATGGTTACATACCTTACTTTCAAATATGATGGTGAAAATAAAGTTTTTTTTTTTCCTTGGTCCAGCACTTCATCTTATTTTTATAACTCATTTTTTCTGTTTATACAGTATAAGTTAAAGGGTTTAATTCCTAACTTCTTAAGTTTCACAGCAGCATGTGGATTTTAATGCAAATACATTGGGAGACCTCATTCTGGCCGCCTGTCAGTCTGTCACAGAACATCAAAGAACAATGACATGATAATAATAATAATAATATTCACAGAGAGCTTTCTTATCTCCCTTCTTCATCCTCATACCCAGCCAAATATTAATAGAACACATGGCATGTGAGTCAGTTGCCGCCCTTATTTTCTGCTCTTTGTCTTTGTTTATAAACCGATGTCTTATGCACCGCTGCCACCAAATGCTTATAAATGCTTTTCATTTTTAAGTAATTAAATTAAAACAATGTTTCTTCCTGATGTTGAGGATTAAAATATTTAAGAGCAGCTTTGAAAAGTTATACCTTCTGTATTTTTAGAATAGTAATTTAAATAGTAAAGTAAAAACATTGCATTTTTATTCATTCATTCATTATCTCCCTATTCATTATTTTATTCATTCAATATTCATTATCATTATCTCTTTATCCTCTATTAGGGTCGCGGTGGGGTTCCCCATGCCCATCCAGGGGAGAACGCCTCGGGCGCTGGGCAGATAGACCCAGGACAGGGCGCGAATCCATCGCTGGGCACACACTCACTCACACAGACACATACACACATATGGGGCAATTTGGAGAATTCAATTGACTTGATCCATGTTTTTGGACTGTGGGAGGAAACCAGAGAACCCGGAGGAAACCCACGCAGACACGGGGAGAACATGGAAACTCCACCCAGATGGGGATTCGAACCGGGAATCCCTAGCGCTGAGAGGCGAACGTGCTAACCACTAAGGCACCGTGCCGCCTATTATTATTATTATTATTATTATTATTATTATTATATCTTCCACACTATGTCTGTAATGCTGAGACATTTTGCATTTTTAAGAAAAAATAACTTTTTCAGAAGAACTGGATAAAATAAATAAATTAAATGACAAATTAATTTAGACACGAAACCCGATTGGATGATGATCAGGTTTGATAATACTACAGTGTAACTACTGACTTGTGTTGTTCTCTCACTTGCAAGTCACTTTGGATATAAGCATCTGCTAAATGACTAAATGTAATGTAAATGTTTTATATTGTTTTATTGTTATATATTTTAGGAGCTCTGTAGCTGCTGAGCCTAAAGTCACTGATGAAGCCAATATTGCATGGAAGACGAACACACAAATACATGAAGGTATTGCCAATTCCCTTTATAAATCTGTAAATGCATTAATTATGTGAAGGGAAAGACCGCTTTTACTTTATTTCAGATTTTTTAGAGCTTTCTCTGTGATCTTTAGGTTTATGTTCAAGAATTGAATGCTACTATACACCTGTCAAAAAGAAAGGTCTGTAGCTCTTTGGATAGTATGGGTTCTTCTTGGCATGATAAAATGTAATTGACAAATTTAATCTAAACGATCATTTATCTGAACTAATTGGGGAAAGATCCGATTAGATCTGCAGTGCAGTGATTAAGTGGAATTGATCAAGCATTTTTTAATTAATCAGCTCTATTGCCCAAAAGACTTGCTTTGCTGCTAATTGTGTAATCAAAAGTAAATCATGTATGATTGTTGATTAAAGGACTTAATTGTTGTCTTTTTCCTCTGAACTGTCAATTTCTTCACACTGGAACATTGGCGCTGACGAATCATTGTGCCTTCAGATCAACATCAGTGATCTGTTCTGTCTTTTGAATTTTGATTTGGACTTTAATCAGTATACACATCAATAAATCCAGCTTAAAATATAAATGTTACTGCCTTTTTAATAAAAGGTAAAGGTAGGCCTAGTGCACACTTCATAACCTTTCCAAAACCTATGCAGTGTCCTTCAGAGGACTGATTCGTCACTTCACTTGATTGGTTAGGCAGGTCTCACATCTCAGAGGAAAGAAATGAGATCTTCTTTTTGATTAGTTTCTGTATAGTTTTATATAGACAACAATGAGATCAAATGGAATGATCAAGGAGAATTAGACAGGAATCCCCTGCTGCTCAAATGTCTCCAGAGATATAGACACATCTCATACATACACACACAATAGTTTTATTAGAGGTCTAATTAAAGTCTCACACTGTGCAGAATTCCAAAGTAATTAACATGTCTATCAATGGCAGGTGTCTCAATATTAACTCAACCATTTCTCATTCACAACCTAAAAGCCGTTTTAGTCCTGATACTATGAATTATTTCTTAATTGCTGAACATCTTATACAGGGGTATAATGAGTGGTTAAGTTGTTGGAGTCAATCTGAGTTTGGGGTTCAAATCCTAAGACTGCCAAAGTTACCCTTGAGCAAGGCCCTCAACCTTCATTGCTCAAAGGGGTGCTGTAGCATGGTTGAATCTGAACTCTGACCCCAACCATCGAGATAGTACACCTTTAATATGAACTTACATTTTATTTGTATAAACTGCAATTCTGTAGGATTATGCCTCATCCCTATCTTATACTATTTCTCTTGAGCAATTTTAGGCGAAACATCTGTAACATTAAGTCCCCTGAGAAAGCAAAGATTAACATTTTGAGCAAGAAATTGTCCTCTGGGATGAAGCCGTTTTGAAATTTAATAATTTTTTGTGGATACGAAATCCCTGATTAAATAGGACACAGTGATCTAAATACCGTGTAAACATGACACAATGTAATGTCACTTAACTGTAAATATAAGAAAGGGGACAGGATTACATGAAGCAGACATTCAAAGCAGTTTAAAATGTGAATATGTCAAAAACACGATCATGTGGAAGAGCAATGTTACTGTGCAACACATGCTTAAAAGGATGTCTTACTTTGTACAGTTCTTACTAATTAGATCAAAATAATGACAATTGAGGAGAAAAATGCGTTATTTAATAATACAGTGTGGTTATTAGCATTATGTTTAGTAGCATTTGGTAATAGCAGTACCTCTTTTTGTGCACATGGCTTTTGGAATCAGTTTGTGGGTACACTGATTATAGAAGTGATCTAAACCCAGTGCATGCAGCCTTGGTGGTCAGTTTTTTGATTTGGTTTATTTTCTTTACTTGCTTGGAAGCCATCATTGTCAGCCATGTAATGTGCACTAGGCAAAAACTTTGGCTTTAATGACAAGACAAGATGTTGGTAAGACAGTACCTTGTCTCGCAACTGCAAAATAAACACTAAATAATTTTCTATATCGTCTTTTCCTAGCATAAAGTAGTGTTTTAAGTGTGTGTATGTGTGTGTTCAGCTCGTTCACAGGAATGGTTCAGTGTGATGTCAGAACTCACACTGCGACTAAACAAAGGTACATTCCTACGACAACTAGGACAGATCCCCTCCTAAATTATTTGTCTGTGTTTGTATTATAGTCTTTAGACTTGTTGTGGTGCTTGTGTCTCCAAAAGCCTTTCACGGCCTTCTGCCGAAGAACCAGACGATACCTATAGTGTGTTGTCAAGGATGGTAGAAAATAGTATGTAAACTGTTTGAAAACATTGAGATGCTCATGTCAGTACAATACAGTAAAAAGGAAGAGGATGTAATGGTGGAAAAGGATGTAATATTGTGGCTTACTTAATATTTTTGGTTTATATCTGTAAATAAGTAGGGTTGAAACCTATAACTTGAAACCTATGCCACAATATTGGCAGATGTGCTGCAGGTTTCCAGGAACTTTTATTCTGCAGTTGAAAACCCAAAAGGGGAAACATTCCAGACTCGATAGTACCATCAGCCTGGCTGGGCAATCTATGGGCACATTTGGCTGTTGGGTGGGAAGCCAGATTTATCAGAGTCCTGCAGCAGCAACCATTACTGGCATGAGTTTGTGATAGGGAATAGAAGTTAAAGTCTGCTGCAAACCAAAAGTAAAAAGTGCTCAGTAATAAAGTAAAATGAGCTAAGTCTGAAACTAAAGCCACATTAAACCAGGAGGTAATTATTATATTGTTTTATGTTTTATATCTAATCTAAATGTATTAACAATTTAAACAAACTTATTTACATACTGGGCTGAATTTAATTATTTTCTATATATTGAAATCCCTAGACACAATTTAAAATCTTGAAGGCTTTTTATACCTGCAAGGTGATGACTTGTTTAGAATGCCATAATATCACAAGTAGGTGTAATATATAATGAGTCCCTGTTATTTAGTGTATGTCTAAAAAAATGGCCAAAGCTATAGAAACCCGAAATAAACTTGCTATAGAAACCATTACGTTCTTTTTTAGATGTTTTGATGCTTTAAAAGTCTATTATTTAGGAGTTTTTTGTGCGAGACCCCAATTAAAAAGGCTCCACGCAGGCCATTGCTCAGCAAACCATGTCCACTGGATCAAATTTTTTCATAAATCACACAGAAGCAGGACCCCCCACAGGTTTAAGGATAAAACTATAGTTTAATTTTTTATTTATTGTCAGATGTGGTTACAACCATTTATTTATATACTAAATTAAAATGCACTAATTATGTTTTATAATAAGTTCTTGTTTCAAAAATAAAGATGTTCTTGGCATTTGCCTTTTTTTCTTCTTCAGTTTCTTCTGCACTAGTCGTTTGGATATGTGTTTAAGTGAATGTTGTTTTATAATGTAGTACAGTTTGTAAAGACTAAAATGTAGATTTCATAGAAATGGTTAAATTAGCTTTTGAAACCGGTGAAGCTCTTACCCCTGAGTACCTCTCTGTACTTTTCAGATCAATTCTGTTACATTGGTGGTTGCCAGTGTGTTTGTGTGTTGTGCGATTGATCGATACGCTGGTTGGTTTAATGAATACCTTAGCCAGTTTAATGGCTACTGCTTTTAACTTCAAAATCAATAAATATGTAAACGGTTAAGACCTGCCATGTTTTATTTGTCAGCTACTTTGTTTTCATTCTGTAATGTCAAAAAGATGCCTATTGTTTCCTATTTCTGATTTCAAATCCAAGCTAAACACGAACAAAGGGAAAAATATATTCAGCACACATTAATTAATTTGAAATGCACCTTTCTTTAGGAAAGCTTGTTACTGAAACGCAGGAGAACTTGACCTCGTCTTCCTCAGAGGTGAATCCTGACACTGAAGTGATTTATGATGACGTTCCCTGTGAAAACACATTCTCTGTTGATGCAGGTGAGTCACCTTCAAGCAGAAATTGACAGAGGTGCTTCTAATCTTGATATCTGTTCTGTCAGTATTTATCAAACCACAAGCAGCTGTAGATAATAAGAGTCCCATTATAAGCTATATACAGTGTGCTTAAAATTTGTGAACCCTTTAGAATTTTTCTATATTTCTGCATAAACTTGAATTCATCAGATTTTCAAACAGGTCATAAAAGTAGACAAACTAGAGTTGGTATATTATTTGTCTAGGAATATAATCCAGTATTACATATCTGTAACTACCAAAAGTATGTGAACCTTTGCTTTCAGTCCCTTGTGCATATTGTACTAATTGTCTAAATTGACTATATTTCCTCTTTTTATCTAACTGTTGATTGGTGCAGTCTACACTGTTTATTATTACTTTTGTAATATTCTTCCTGTCTGATGCTCAAAAATCTTCAAAAGTCTTTCTTGTGGATTGTTACAGTTCCACAAGTGTGTGATGAATATTTTGCTAAATTGATTAAAATCCAACATTCCATCAGTTATCTTCATCTTAATCCTATACTAGGGCCGCAGGGGGGTTCCCCATGCCAAACTGACATTCAGCTTCTGGGCAGAAACACTCAAGAGGGCACCAATCCTTCACTGGGCATACACACAGACACTATATAGAGGCAATTTAGACAAGGAACAATTTGGAGCAGCAGTTTACCTTGAATCCATGTTTTTGGACTGTGGGAGGAAAACTCACATGGACATGAGGAGAACATGGAATCTCCACCCAGATTGGGATTAGAACCTGAGAAGTAGACATGCTAACCACTAAACCACGGTGCCGCCCAGCTATATATTGTAGAACCTAACTAGTCTACAGATCCTGATTGGGACATGATGCCTCTTCTGCAGCTTTACTGTTGCTTTTGTATCACGATTTTCTTAATTCTATATAATTATAAAAGCACATTTAAAAAAAAATCTTGTGAGCCATTGAGTTAAAATGTAAATATTGGCCATAAATACAGATGGTATGTTTGAATGTAAAGGAATTAGTGCCTGACATTTATTGAAGGTTTGACAATACACAAGTGTAAAAAATTGTTTAGTATCCACATACTATGAAAAAATAATCTTTATAAATGTAACTTTTTTTGAAATAGCAGTTCCATGTTCGTGTTATGTGTGTAGGTGATGATATGATCTATGAGGATGTGCAGAAACCTGGTGAATCAGCTGGGATACTGGATAATGGCTGGAGCTCTAGTGAATTTGAGAGTTATGATGAGCAGTCGGACACCGAGACCAAGCAGCCGACCCGCAGCAAGGTGGGTGCCAGCTGTGTTTTGATTAATGGCTGAGTCACGCGGTGGCTCTCGTCCATGATTTCAAGGCATGCTGCAGTGTGAGGGATTTCAGCTGCTGAATCAATTTTTATTCAGTTTATTCCTGTATGCATGGACTCCTGTTGTGCTTTATCTGTGTCATGCTTATTAGTTCTGAGTTCTGTCACAAGGTGGCAATATATGCCTGCTGTCCAACCGATAAATTCCCATCTACATGGATCTTACATTGTGATACTTAAGGTTGCACAACAGAAAAGACTCTTATGTTTGACAGTTGTGGCCTGCACTGAAGCATTGGGGTGTGGAGGAAGGTTAATTCGCTGCACAAGTGGATTTTTTTTCCACTCAGCAATCTCTTTCACTTCTCTTTCCTTCCTGGGCTTTCCCCTGTTCCTCTCCTGCTCTCGATATTTTTAGTTTCTCCTCTGTGCCCCTCTCTCTTAGCACTATCAATGTCTATTAGTATTATTTTTACAGGTGCTTTATGTCATGCATGATCACAGCTGAAACAGGTACAGAAACCTTTCACTAACCCGATCAGTGAACCAATTTATTTCTCTTCATAGTTAATTTTAAATGTTTGCATGTTTTTAAAAGTCCTTCTACAGCTTGTGTGCTTGTAATTTGGATGTTACTAGTGTGGAAACCACTAATATAGAATTTGATTTTGTAAAAAATATAATAAGACATGAGCTTGCCTTCCTGTCATGATTGTCTTTCTTGTTCTGTTTGATTGTCTATGAGCAATGTGCACTGTGCCGTACTTGCTTTCAACCAGATTGTCTTTCTGTTTTCACATCCCTGTCTATTTGCTTGCCTCTACACAATTTCACTTCAACCACCATTTCTGTTGGCTCTGGCTATGTGGATATGATGGTAACTGTAGATTGCACCTGATGTGCGGCGCCTAAAGGAACACTGTGTCCGGACCAAACGTGAACTGGCTATGCGCTTAGGAACTCCCGACGTCAGCCAGATCAAACAAGCCTATGACGTCAAGGTATAATTTCATTGAAACAGTGCAAATCCATCCATTGCCAATTTGCAGTAAACAGAATTAGACCTAAGTGAAAGTTGAAAGTGTTAAGCATGTTCCACTATTTCTGAAGGTTTCCTTTTTTAGCTTCTTTCCAACTGAAAATGAAACTGTCCAAATATCCCCAAGCTTATAGCAGCTCACTCATGAGGGACCTTCAGGCAGTGACTATGCCCTTGCTGCTGTACACACTGTTCTGTACAAGATCAGCATAGCTTTTATTTCTTTTCTGCAATTCCTTTCAGCTACAGATATCAATTCAGCACTTATCATTTTTCCCACAGGTTCATCAGCTCATGAAAGCTGCCCGGAACGGCACTAAAGATGGACTGGAAAAGACTAAAATAGCCATGATGCGTAAAGTCTCCTTCCTGAATAAAAAAGAAAATGCAGGTTTGAGGTTTTTTTTTTATTTTTTATTTTGGTGAGGAAGGCTTTTTACTTAGTTTTAGAGCAGTGAAGTTCAGAGTCCATTTTGCAGAAGTGTGCAGTATGAGGATACTGACAATGTGGTTATATGTCATGCTAAAAGTTGTGCTATTTATTATTTTATTTTGCTTACAATTCCATATAGTTATATGTTCAGCATCAGCAAGACTAAACATTTTTTTTTTATGCGAACTGACTACTTGTATCAACTGTGAGTTGATGACAATGACTTGATGCTCTGTCAGTCAGTCAGTCACAACAGTGCATGTAGTTGATTATTAGAATTAAACTCTAGATTTAATACACTGTGATTACTGTCTATTATTATGCAATGATCCAGATGACACAGAAGATGATTCGGGTTATCTGGATGTGGCAGTTTCTGATGTGAAGCATCCGCCTGCTCAACTTTCTCCCATGCCAGATGGTCTCAGCAGCCAACAGGTTTGTTTGTGTGTGTGTCTGTGGGTGTGTTAGGTTAATATAGTTAACAGAAACAGTAATACTAGCAGCGAAAAAATATCAAGTGCAGTCATGGTGGCTCAGTGGGTAGAGCTATGGTTTACATTCCCAGTTAGGCTGCTCCTTTCTGTGTGGAGTTTATATGTTTGGTTTTTTTTGTTACACATTTTTCCAAGCACACTATGGTCCTGCTATAGTCAAGAGAATTGCATTTAATGTGAAATGGAGATATTTAATTACCCTTATATGTCATTGTTTATGTGGTTGTACTGCAATAAACTGTAAACCCGGGTGTTTTTCTTTTATGGACTTCTCAACCAGAGAGCAATACGGTACAGTACACGTTGGAAGCCATTAAATTCCAAAAAAAAGGAAGATGATGGTTAAAATAAAGTTGTGTAAAATAAAACTCTTCTCACTCATTACCTGTAAAGAAAACTGTAAAGTTAAAAAAGACTGGTCATTTCTGTGTGAAGTTTGTATGTATTTCTTGTCCCACATTATTTTTTTCCCCCAACAGAGTTGTGTAAATCAAAACTTTCCTCTCCCATTACATGAAAAGTACTAAAACCAGTCAATTGGTCAAAGAAAAAAAAATCTAAACAAAAAAATTAACAAATAATAAAAAACTAATATCTCTTTGGTATGCATTTGTATGTATGTATGCATGTATGTATGTATATGTGTGTGTCTTTGTGTGTGTGTGCATTCATGTGCATGTGCAGATTAATTTTTCAATTATAATCTTTATAGACTGTAAGACGTCACATTCTTGGCTCCATCATCCAGAGTGAGATAAGCTATTTGGATTCCCTTAAAAGGATTTTACAGGTAGGTGGGTGCTTCATATAGAAATATAATTATCCAACGCTGTCACATCTTATTTGTCCTGACAGTACATACAAGTAAACTACCAATACACCATAACTATACACGTAAAGGATTGTTTCTCAGGATTACCAGCAACCGTTGCTAGATGCTGAACCACGGATTCTAAGTCCCAAGAAGATCCAGCCCATTTTCTATCGGGTCAAAGAGATTCTGCAGTGTCATGCCATGTTCCAGATTGCCCTTGCCTCTCGGGTGGCTGACTGGGACCGAACAGAAACCATTGGAGACTTGTTCGTGGCCTCAGTAAGTGTCTGAATTTAACCCAGAACAAAGTTAAAGCCATTATAAATTCATGTCCAAGTTCTCAGATCGGACAGGTAGGTTTTAATCTCTTTAATTCTAGTCCTTCTGCTTTCATGTACTTGTTTGAAAAGATGAATCGAGAGGAAGGGATTGTCAGAGCAGAAGTACTGCCATCTGGGGGTTTTAATAGACTTTTTATAATTCTATAGCTGATATATCCTGTTTCAGTGACAGCACTATCTTCCTCAAAATAACATAAATAGCCAGTACATGTGCAGTATGTTATTTTTAGATATTTCCCAGGAGGACATATGAGGTTGCTTACTTGTGCTGCTTATTGACTGGCAGATTGCACATTTGGGAAGTATTTTAATTCTGTATGACTCTCTAGTTGTTGTAACCTTGATAAAAAGCTTTGGACTAGCATTTTGTTTTTGCTATTCGGTGCAATTTTAGGTTTACAAACCTTGAAATTCTGTGCTCAGCAGTTCCATTTACACACTGTTCATTTCCTTTTGCATGTCCACTCATTGACCTGCAGCTGTGCTTCTTTTTTTAGATCTGTGTTGTATGTTTTAACAGTAAAATAGCCTTTGTAATTTGGTTTAAGATCCAATTTATGAAACTACAGTGCTGATTTGAATGACTGCATGACATTTCAATATTTCTTTCAATAAAACGCAATATGTTTTAAAATCCTATCTTGCAATATCTTGCAATATGTTTTAAAATCCTTCTAAATGGGGTCTTTACCTTGGCCTACTGAGTCGCCTTATAACCACATTCACAAAGCAAACAAAAGCTAAAAACCCAACAGCATTAAGGGAGAATGCAAAAACATTACCAAAAATGCATTTTACAAATGATACTTTACAAAAAGAGTGCAGTAACTGAAATGAAATCATTTCCTCCAAGCACCATGCACTGTCAAATCCTCCATTAACCAACAATAGGAAATTGGTTGCTCTCCATCCAAAATTGCTTACCAACATTGGCCTCAACATGCCCCAGGCCCCCTCTGGAGCTTTGGTGGTGTTTATCTGAAGACTGCATTTTATCAAATCTCTAATAAACCAACAAGGGGAATTTGAGCATCCAATTTCCCAAATGCCTCACCAGTGCAGGTATAGCTACTTTTCAACCCGGAACCCCATCAGTGTCATTGTAATCCATGTCCAGAGGCTTCCTGTCAAACTTAAATGCAGCATTTTTTTATGTTTTTCACTTTAATTAAAGCAGCACATTTGAAATGCAGCATTTTACAAATTGTGCACTCAAAATAATATATCTTGTTCTTCCTCAACATTTTCTAAATAGCTATGATTTTGGAAACGATTTTAAAACACTTTGTTGTAATTTTCAGTTAGTTGTCCTTTTATACAGTATAGAGACTGATGATAAATGAGGCCAGGCTCGAACTGTCATCACAAATGTGTTTGATGGACTGTGCAGCCAGTCAAGTTCTTTATTCATTCATTCATTCATTATCTCCTGCTTTATCCTCTATTAGGGCCGCGGTGGGGTTCCCCATGCCCATCCAGGGAAGAACATCTCAGGCGCTGGGCAGATAGACCCAGGACAGGGTGCCAATCCATCGCTGGGCACACACTCACTCACACAGACACACTCTATATGGGGCAATTTTGAGAATACAATTGACTTGATCCATGTTTTTGGACTGTGGGAGGAAACCGGAGAACCCGGAGGAAACAGACACGGGGAGAACATGGAAACTCCACCCAGATGGGGATTCGAACCGAGAATACCTAGCGCTGAGAGGCGAACGTGCTAACCACTAAGCCACCGTGCCGCCTCAAGTTCTTTATATTGAACTAAACTAGCTATACCTTTATGAACCTTACGTTTGTGCACCGAAGTACACTCCTGCAGGAACATAAAAGGATTTTGATTCCACGAAACTGGAAGTTCCTGATTCACACTTGTGGCAATTATACTAAAAGAAATAACATTTCTTTATTATTTTTATACCTGTACTATTATATTATTTTTATTAATATGAATTAATATGCATTTGGTTTTGTTAACCCTCATCTCTTACTCTTTCCAGTTTTCAAAGTCAATGGTCCTTGACATTTACAGTGATTATGTCAACAACTTCACAAATGCAATGGCTCTTATTAAAAAAGCCTGCATGTCGAAGCCAGTGTTCCTGGAATTTCTAAAGGTAGGTATTTTCTGCTTTTTCAAGGGCTTTACAATTCAAAGTTAAAGAACATGTTGGTCGCATTCTTCAGCTGTATTTTGTTGAAATAGAAATTGAGACAGCGGATTTCTGACCCGCTATCCGCTTTTTTTTTATCTAAGAAGAGGCAAGCTGCCAGCACAGACAGAATCACACTTTATGGCTTGATGGTAAAGCCAATCCAACGTTTTCCTCAATTCATACTTCTCCTGCAGGTCAGTGCTTGTACACACTTATGCACACAATGTTCTCCACACTTCTCACTTCAAAATACACTCACTGAGTGTTTTTACAGGCTTATAGTGTGGATAGGAGATGGCAAAATATTTATGCCTATTATCTTGACAGCTGTTTAGTTGTGTGAGATTATCACTATGCTTTATAATCCTCTTACTCTTCCATCCATATAGAGCAGGACATTATCTAATGATCTTTCTGCTATACACTTTAATCTGCCATGACTGTTGCTACGGCATTACACGAGTGTCTCTCATATTTAGCATAGCTAGTTTTCCTAAGGCCTTTCATCAGGACATTTAACTGCTAATTGTCTGAAAAATATCATGTAATGATAACTATTAATGAACCGACTATCACACCTTTAAATATAACATTCTTAATTATTAAAATTAAAAATGTTCCTTTGACTACTGTTTGCTTTATTAATGATTTCTAATTACAACTGTAGCTTCACATAATTATAAGCCTTACTGTGAGAAATGCAGATGTGCTGATTTGCACTCACTTGAATTAGAATGTGTTTACTCCTGCAGAATAAACTCCTTTTGGCAAGAATTAGCAGTATGAAATCAGTGTATAAATTGTGTGTCAATCTTAATGGTTAAAAATAAAGGTCTTTAGCTGTTAATCTTATTTAAGTAGAGGTGTGAATATATTTGTCCAGGACATGCTGAAGAACACTCCGGCAGGGCACCGCGACAGGCTGCCGCTGCAGCTGGCTCTGACTGAGCTGGAGACATTAGCAGAGAAGCTGAATGAGCAGAAGCGTCTAGCAGAGCAGCTCTCTGAGATCCAGCAGCTGGCACGCAGCAACAGTGATCGTGCCCTCAGCAAGGTCATACATCAAAACACACTCATATTTCTTTGCACTTCAAAGTGTTTACTCAGAACAGCACAATGTGCATCAGAACTGTCACTCTAGTTAACAGGCAAAAGGAAATTTTTTTTTGTTTATTTCCCGTGTCTTTAACAGTCTGTAATCTTTACGGAAGCTGTATAATTTTTTTTCTTAAAAGGTATTAAAAGAAAATTTGGTATGTTCTAGGCTGATAAAGTGAAATGTATTTATTTTTATGAAAGGAAATTTGTGAATTATGTCTTTTAAAGCACATTTTCACCTCTTAAACATCAAAAAACAAAGATTCAAACAGGCTTATTATCATTTTAGCAGGTTAGTATTCAGGTTCAAATCCCGATCTGGGTGAAGTTTTCATGCTCTCCCCATGTCGGCATAGGTTTTCTCCGGGTTCTCCATTTTTCATTTCCCCACAGTCAAAAAACCACCCCAATATTACCCTATTATAGTGTTTGTGTATCTGTAGGAGTGTGTTCTCAATGATGAACTGGCACCCTGTCCCAGTTGTATCTGCCAAGTGCCCAAAACATTTTTCCCTGGATGGGCATGGGGAACCCTCCATGACCCTGGTGGAGGATTAAGCAGAAGCTAATTACATGAGAGATTTAGTTACTTTAAAGGTCTGTAAATTAGTATACTTTTCAAATACACAAGGTTTAATTATATTTGTATTTATAGGGATAAAAACCGTGAACCAAGCTCCTCAGCAGACAAGAAAGGCAAGAAATAGCTTGAGGCTTAAAGAGTTCATTATATGTAAAATTTTCTATCACAAGTTGGTTTTTCAGTTCCATACATTAGCATGCACAACAGTAAATTGCCTAGCCAAGTGAAATAAATAATTTGGTTTTATTCATTTAGGAAAGCTAATCTTTTCTTGGATGATTTAAACTCATGATGTGAACTCTATATCCAGTCCCATTTAATAGGCTCATGATGTAAAGTCAGTTGTTAGTGTAAGCTGTCATGAATAATGAAAATGCAACAATTTATATAAAAGAACAGCATTTTGTTGCAACATCAATTAAATTTAACTTAATTTATTGATAATATAATAAGAGGGTAAAATGATTAACAATTAATTGAAAAAAGTGTATATATATATTTATGTAATATAATATTTGTTGATACTTTGTTAGTTTGATACTTTTCCATCGTTCCCTAAACTCTAATGATCAGGACTCTCATAACACCAACACAGAGCAAGTGTAAGTGTCTTTGTTTTAAACAACTTCTTTTAATTTGTTACATCCATCCATCCATTATCTTCCGCTTCATCCTCTACTAGGGTCGTAGGGGGGGGTTGCCCATGCCCATCCAGGGGAGAACGTTTCGGGCACTGGGCAGATACACCCAGGACAGTGCGCCAATCTATAGCTGGGTACACACTCACACACACACACACACACACACACACAAACACTCTATATGGGGTAATTTGGAGAATTCAATTGATGTTAATCCATGTTTTTGGACTGTGGGAGGAAACCGCTGAACCCGGATGAAACCCACGCGGACACAGGGAGAATGTGGAAACTCCACCCAGATTGGGATTCGAACCAGGAATCCCTAGTGCTGAGTGGCAAACGTGCTAACCACTAAGCCACCGTGTCGCCTATTTGTTACATATAAGCAAATTTAAAAATTAATACAACACACTCAAAAGTTAAGACAAAGGCATGTTGAGACAAATACCAATGGTTTATTTTCTTTTTCTAGTAATTATATTTTTCAGTTGATTGGGATTTACTGATCGTTGCAATTTTGCAAGTCAAATTTTTTTTGTATAATTGTCCAAAATGCACAAGCTGTATAGACCTGCCAGTTGGACTGAGTAAAGCACTTGAATGTACTAAGAATTATTTTTGTCCAAAATTTGTATATACAAATGATCCACTATGGAATGTTTTTGCGCCTTTTTGGGTAACTGAATGGTGGCACATGGAATCCAATCCAAAATAAATGTGAACCTAGACTCATCTAACCACAGAACAAATTTAAACTTTAAACTTTATCTCTAATGAAGAAAGAAAAAGAGCTGAATGAGTTATGTGAATAGATGTTTATTGTTTTAGGAACATCAATAATGCAGAAAATATGGCCACACTTCTCTTATATACTTCTTACTCACAGATATGAATACAGGTTTCCTCACATTTAAAATTTACTATCACAATTACATTCACTTAAAAACTTTAAATGTGCAGTTATGGAATCATCATAATATATATCATAAAACTGTCAGATTGGATATATTAAGTGATTTATTTTCATTTTGTCTGGCATGTTTACAGCAGCTGCATTCAGATCAGAAGCAGTTGATTCTGTGTGAAACTCTGATTGAAACAGTGTACGGCGAGAAGGGGCAAGTTCTAAAGTCCAAGGAACGCAAGGTCTTCCTGCTCAATGACATGCTTGTCTGCGCTAACATCAATGTCAAGTAAGACACGTTGGAAACTGTCAATAATTTATGTTAACATTTTGACAAGCGGTATAGAAAATAATACATTACAGAGAAACATATTCTTTGTGCCTTACGGTGTTATGTTTTGCATCTTCTATATGCCCACTATCTTTTATTTAATAATCTAGATTCATTGAACGAGGAATTGATAGCATCATTGTTGAAACAAGGTAACAACCCCCAAACCTTGCATCTTGAAGTCATCTTTACATTAATGACCTTCATCATATTGTAAAGTGTTTTTTTTTTTTTGCAATTTTATGGCAGTTTTCAGTACTTCAGTACCAGTTTTCTATGAACTGGGCAAATTTGATCTCTTTGAGATTTATGCATGTAGCTAAATGATGGCAAACTTCATTTTTATGATTTTTTTTCTATGCTTTGATAAATCAAATCTCAAGGAGTTTATTCTTATACATTTCTTTTAACTTTGCATTCCATCACCTTTAGAATGTTCAGAACATTGAAAAAGTTTGGAATAAATTGGTAGCTAAGTTATATCTTTATAAATACCTTTTCATTTATTGGGATCCTGGCTGACATTCAGCAGCCCTCTAGCATAACAATACTAAGTGTTTATTATACTTCTTGATAAAATTACATAAAAGAGCACACCTTAATATAAAGACTTTTTAGAGCTTTAAGAGTGCAGGGCATTCACTTCAACTCTAGGCTCAGTCTTACCTGCATGGCAGTATTTCATTTTAAATCTATTACTGCTTCATGTGATTCATATAATAAAATTTCACGAAGTCTGTGGAATCAAAGCACATAGAAAAATTCTCAAATTCTGTTCTGTTATCAAATAACTTTAAACCTTTGTTGGTAAAAAATACCTCATTCTTTATATTAGATCATAGAGCTTAGTACCAGTTATACTTACATTAATTAATTACTTACATTTGAATAACCCTGGCACAATATCCAAGTTGTCTGTTAGATTAAAGTTTTTTAGTATTTTTTGGATATTTTAGACTTGCTGACTTACTTCCATTTTGGCATGTATTATCGAATCATAACTGGTCAGCAGAACGTTGTCACATTTCATACATTTATTCTTTAATTTTCTCTTATAATTTGAAAAGAATGGCCTCTGTCTCATCTCATTATACCCAGATAAAATGTGGATGTCTTTGCATTAGATGTTCCTGCATTTGTTCTCACTTTCTTTTTTTAAAATAAGCTGAAAAATGTTTAAACATGTTTAAACATTTCAATCATTAAGTTTTGCTTTAATTTAAATGCCAACTTCATGTATGCTTATTTGAAGCAACATCCTCACATATGGCTCCCTCAGTCACCAAACATCATGCAGCAACATTTTAATTACTTTTTTTGTCTCTGTAAATCAATTTAATTTTAGCTCATTAATTTATTAATCCAACTGGATTGTGTCCAATTCTCAAAACTGCTCTTCATTTCTTTGTGTTTTGTGTTTTTACTGCTCCTTGCAAACCAGATCAAAATGATTCTCTTCACAGACCATTCAAAGGGTAAAGTTAGCATATGAAAGCTGGGAAATTACTAAAATGTGCAGAAGTTTATGCAATGCTGCCTTAAAGCAAATTTAAATAAGATAACGATCGTTTGATTCCGTTCCACAAATTGAAAATGTGGACTTGTTATTTTTCGACTCAAATATTTAAGCAATTATGAACCTTTTTTTTTTTTTTTTAAACATAAGCCTCACTAGACACATTTTTTGGTCATTTTAACAGACTTTAACAGTCAAACTAAATATGTTTTTACCACTGATTTGTATTTATATTCCATGTCCAGTTCAACTGATGCAGTTAAGTGTCTCACAATGTCAACCAGTGTTGAAGGACTTAAAAGCACTTGGTGATGATTTTCTGATTGTGGGACTGCCTTGATAAAAGCACTCGCCATGTTTATCACTTTCTAGCCCCTACTTGGCTTGTGATGACCTTTTCTGCAAACAGTGTAAATGTTAATTTACGCTTAATTGATCCCTTCTTGGTGTCTTTTTATTTTATTTTTTTTGGAAAAAGAAACATTATTTAACTAACTGAGAGAAGAAAAATAAAACAAATCAACTTCCACATCACAGAAATATGAGTTTCCCCTGTGCACAACAGCACTAATCACTTTTGGTCACCAATTTACAAATTAGTAATGTTTTGACCAATGGATACTTATTATTTCCAAATTTAAATTTCATTATTATCTGAATAACAATTATTCTTATGTAATCTCCATTGGTCAAAAGATTTTTTTTTGCTCTATTCTAATTATAATTTTCTTTTATCTAAAGGGGACTTCCAGAAATCAGCAGCTTGGTCCCTACTGGCCCAAAGTATATGGTAAAGTGGACTGCCCCCCTGCAGAATGTTCAGGTGGTCGAAGTTGGTCAGGAGACCGCACAGAACAAGGATAACATTTGCCAGCCAAGTGGGTTGAAACGTCTCAGCACTGCCAACATACAAGGTCAGAACCAGTTTTATGAAATACATTTAAATAGTGTGAACTAATTAATGAGCAGCAGTTTACAAAATGAAATTCAGTTCTGTGGAGACTCATTAGTATAAATAAGCAAGATATTTACTTGTCTGAGGATGCAGGGTTTCAATTCCCCAATTTTGTAGTTTTTAATTAAAAACATACAACATAAAGAAATTACAAGGTGCTGCTAATATGGTTCTCCAAAAGTTCGTATTTAAAAGGTCCTCATTAAGAGACTTTCAAACAAAGCAACAAACTATGTATACAAACCAATAGTAGCCTTGAAAGGAAATCAATATGTTCAGAACACATTGCACTCCACTGTTTGCACATTTCATTAGTTTCTATAGAGCATTTGCTAAATGTACATTTCTTTAGCATTATTCTGTCTGTACATGCTGTCCACTACTTTCACCAGGCTTAGGAGAAATTTAATTATCACCCTATACAGAATATAATTAATATCACCCTATACAGAATACATCTTTTTTAAATATCAAGGCTTATATATTTTTTTACTTAGTATATTCTTCAGTGTCTGCTGTTAAATCTGTTCTAAAGTTTTTCTGTAGAATCATATTTGTTCGTAACCCAAGCTGCCTTTTATTGTTGCCCATTCCTTATTACACTTACAGTATAAAAACTGTAAGACATAAAAAATATCATTGCTGCATTGTACATGTTTTTTTTCCACTTCATTCACAGATGAGCCCTTTATTTTAGGGAAAGCAATTACAGATTTCATGGTATGTCAGATCATCTGTGATGGGTGGTTAATACCAGGTTGTTACTCTGCTTTTTCCTTAAAAGCACTGGGATTGACTCCAACTGCAGCCCTAATCAGGACGAGCAGAGAGTGTTAAAATGTTAGATGTTCACTTTATTCAAATAAGGTTAAATGAATACAGCAATGTCATCCAGTACGTAAAACAAACTAAATTCTCACTTCAAAATAATATCAAAACAGGAACCTACCTTTTTTGTTTAGTGCATTGAAGCCAATTGTATGTCAAAATTTTTTAAAGTGTAAGGCTTTTTGTGTGAATGCACTTCTTTATGTAACCCTTTCTAGTCAATCTCAAATAATTCATTTAATTACACACTAATCTGAGCCATGCATACTATAAACCAGTAAACACATTACCAATGCTTCCCAATGTTGTATTTACAGTATTATTATGAGTATAAGATCTCAAAATTATTTTATGCTTTAGGTAAGCTGATTCTCGGGCCACCAAAACTATATCAGGAACTGCAGGAGCTACAGCACGACCTCTCAGTTGTGGAGGAGGTTACACTCCTAGTAGGCACTCTCCAGGGGTCCTATCAGGTAAAGCACTACACTGACAGATTCAATTGCGCAGCTTTGAAAAATACTTCCCTGTTCATGTATTCATGTATACTTTGCTCAGCCACATGCTGCTTTAGTGCTTCTTTGTATTCACAGTTTAATGAAGTGATGTGTTACCAACCGCATTCCTCACTGATTGCTGTCTCTTCCACTTTGTCTCTGTGTGATTGTGTGTATGCACAGAATCTTAACACTACAGTGGGGCAGGACTGGTGCTTAGCTCTGCAGAGGCTCATCCGCATCAAAGAGGATGAGATTCAATGCGCCAACAAGTGCCGCCTCCGGCTCATGGTGCCCGGCAAACCTGACAAGTGAGTAGGGACGTTGTTGGTAAATTGGCTTCTTCTTGCAGTAATCATCTTGCTATACAGTTTAAAGACATATTTAGCTTACTTTCTGGATATGTTCTGCTGCTGTTGTTCATGTTTCCTGCTCAGACAGCCAGATTCACTAAGCTGAGCTTTGCTTTTCAAACAGTACTTTGGTGGTAATGGGGGGGGGGGTGCTATTGTAGAATTCCTTTGTTTTACTGGATGATAAGCTTTTGCACACCTGTCTCATCTCATGAACACAGACTGTTAATCAATCCTATCATGAACAGCATGTATGTCAGTTTATACCAATCAATCTGCACTTTTCCTTCACATTGTGTTAAATCAAATGCCTCATGGAATTTGCTGTTTCTGTTTCTGCACATGGCAGGTCTGGGCGCCCAGTAAGTTTCACTGTGGTTTTCAGCACTCCCAGTCCTATCAGTAAAATCTCTTGGGTGAATCGTTTGCATCTCGCTAAAATTGCCCAAAGTAAGTAATTTAAGAGACAACAGAAGGAAATTACTTTAAAAACCCTCATCATTCTTCCGATTGGATTCACTTTTTTTCATTTAAAGTTCTGGTAAAAGCATAGCACCACTTTCTCGTGGTCTTGTTATATGCTTAGGGGAGGAAAACTTACCTGGCTGGGTATGTGCAGAGGATGATGAGAAGACGAAGCCTCCATTCTGGTGCCCATTGCTGGCATGCCGCGTGCCCGTGTTCTCTTCAAAAACCCAGGATTTGAAGGTCAGTCATAGCATGATGCTTATAATTTTCTTTCATTTCTTTCCCAGTGGCACAGTGTGAATCTTTTGCTATCATTGTGAAAGCAATATGTGTTTTTCCTTTATATGGAAAAATCTGCCAGGCGAATGACACCTATGTGAGTGAAACAAGTTTAGACTGGGAAAGTTTGTTGCTTGGAAAATGTTTTAAAAATATTGCATTTTCTAATTTTGTCCATCTCAATTCTATAAATATTTTCAATAAATGTGCCATAAGCTTGTGCTTTTTTACGTGATGTGTACTGCATAGTAAAAACAAATGAGACATACAGGGTGCTGTAAATGATATGAGACAATTTAGAGTAGAATTGGGACACAAGTGGACTCTCTTTCAGAAAACCTGGGAGTCCAAGATTAAATCCTTCATAGGTCTCAAATTCCTTCTGCCATCTTCTATGTACATTTGCAATTAGAAACAGGGTCTTCTGAAACCCTATGTGTGGTTCTTTGGAGGTTTCCATCACCAGATTTAAAGATAAGAATTTAGATTAAATTGTGCATGTAAGTGCAATTGGGGCAGAAAATATGGCATTGTTACTTTTCAACAAGTGACAGTTATTTGCATTGAGGTAGAATTGGTATGCCATGGCAGTCTTTTGTGTGTAGCAGCCTGTAATTTGCAGCTTATTTCACCTCGGTCAAACTCACTCAAATCTTGATACCCAGGCCTGGCAGCTCAGCAGGGAGAATTAAAGCATGCAACCAGCACAAAGATTAAATAGAATACAAACAAAGAAGATGACGAGGTGGGGGGATGTGGGGTTAGTAACTGAGAGGGAAAATCAAACTCCACAAACAAGAAGACTAAATAGCAAGCTTCGTCATTAGACTTGTACACACAGGCACAATGTGAAGGGCGGAATTGATGGTGTATGCAATCCTTGGTTGTCAGACTGAGACAAGAACAATTGAACTTGATGAAATGATTGCCAAATGAAATGACTGCAAAACATTTTGGAGTGTATCAGAAAGGAAAAGCTTAACCCTTTTGTGTGACATGATAGAAGAAAATAAGTGGCTTCACTGGGCATGGCAGGTACATGTTTATCCAAGCAGAGGTAAAAATTCAAGGAAAAATGATCTGAAAGGTCAACAAGACCCTCTGAATATGCCTTGACCTCTACTCTCACCTACCTAAAAAAACAATCATGATGAAACCTGTTGTAAAAGTAGGCAGTTTAAAGAAACGAAATGGTGCAAGTGCTGAATGTTTCTCATTGACAGGTAATTCAGTCTAGGAACACTTTTTGAGATAACTGGGGTTCGCTCAAAACTTTATCTAATTATAAACAAAAAAAGCCTGTCAACATAGACAAAGCTGGGTAACCTTAGCACTTCATCACATTTGGACAGAAGGTGATCAAACATTAAAGCCCTACTGTGATGCTCAAAACTTTGTAAGCCCTAGGTAGTTATCCATTTTTTTTGTCTGTATAGGGCCCAGAACATTAAAACTGCAGGTTTTCACATTTATTACAGGGACCCAGTTTAAGAAATGAGATGAAAATGTGATATTTAGTATTTTTCTCATTAAAAAGGTTTAATACAACATATCTGTGAGAAGCAAAAATATGAAGCCTTTTTGTATTTGCTGTGATTGCCCTTTTACTGGAACAACTTTTATTATTTATATTAACCAGAGCCTCACCCATATTCTGAGGCCATATTCAGATTTTCAATCAGAAAACATTACAACCTGAACACTTAGCACTGAAAACATTCTTTTTCAGAAATACAGTGTTGCACAACAGAGGCACAGTGGCTTAGTAGTTAGCACATTTGCTGGACTTTCAGGTTTTCATTCCAATCTGGATTAAGTTTCCATGTTCTCTCCGTGTTCGTGTCAGTTTTCTCTGGGTTCTCCAGGTTTCAGCCCACAGTTCAAGAACTATAAACCACAGACAAGGTAAATTGGCTTCTCTAAATTGCCCCCATATAGTGTATGTGTGTGTCCTTCTGTGTGAGTGAGTGTGTGCCCAGTGACGGATTTAATCTGCTCAGCAACCAAAAATGTTCTCCCTTGGATGGGCAAGGGGACCACACACACACACACACACACACACACACACACACACACACACACACACACACACACACAGAACCTAGTCCGTATAGATTTTTAGTCTAGTATTTTTAGGATTAAGCTTAAGATAATGAGATAGATGAAGCTTACACAAATATTCATGGACCCAGTGTTAGTTTATTTATATGTATTATCTAAGTAAAAATAAAATGTTCTGTATATGGAACAATTCTCTGCTTTTTATAATGCACACAATTGGCATGAGCTTCCATGTTCTCCCCATGTCCATGTGGGCCTCCTCTGGGTTCTCCAGTTTCCTTCCACTGTCCAAAAGCATGGACTCAAGGCAAATTGGATGTTCAAAATTGCCTCTATATATATAGTGTGTCCAGCTCCCGAAACAATCTCTCCTGGATTGACATTGGGAACCCCCGCGACCCTAATATAGGATTAAGTGGAAGATAATTGATGTGGTTTTACCATGTTATTATGTGGTCTATATACAATAAACAATGTAAAATAAACTTAATGTAACCAAAAATAAAGTTCTCAGATTGTCATTTATTTAAGAATATAGTGTGTACAAACATTCAAGCACTATACTTCACTTAAAATAATTGCCACAATCTAATAACTACCCATAAATAATCCTCCCTGAGGTTTTCACTGAATAGAAAAGCAGTCTTGGCCCTAATCTTGAGTTCTCGATAAAAAGGCCCCTACTGAGCCCAACAACAGCTCAATGCAAGTGTGCACTAGCAATGTAATAACATGCCTGATGGTCAAGAAAATGGTGCACTTTCTTTCCTTTAGTGGCGACCACTAAAACATTATGTCCCTAACTGCTGTCTGAACACAGTATGGCTGTTGACATTGTTTACTGTCTATAAAGCACAGTTCTGTTTGTGTGGAGGTTTCAAAGCCCTGAACTGAAAGATATTTTACTTCTGACACAAGCTTGCGACTGAGTCGGGTTATTATGGAGGATTGAAAATTTGTCACTCAACTTGCAGCTTAGTGTAAACCTTCTCTGTCTCCATATATTTTTATGAAATTACGCCTTTGAATATTTATAACAATAAGCTTTTTAAACCATTGCAAACACAATATACTCACTATTGTGTGATTTATTTTTTTCTCTAGTAGAATAGAGCATAATGTTGTAAGTCTGTTTTCTCTCCACAGCTCCACATGGCCATTCACAATCCAGTCCAATGTGCTCTGCTCGGATTTTCCGCTGCTAGCACTGCCCTGCCACAGGGCTACCTTTGGGTGAGCATGTGTTCATCATACTTTTAAATGTTCATTGTCATAAATTCACAGGCTGCAACCTTTGCTGATTACACTCAGTTGATTACAGTTCAAAACTCCTAAAAGGTTTTTCTGCAAAACACTTTATATGCTAATCAAAATTGTAATACCAGGACAGTAACAGTGTGTACAACTGCAATTAAAGACAACTTTAAATAAAACTTGACTATTTTTTATTGTCATCTCACTTCGTGCTGTTTAAAATGCATCATTATAAAGGGTTTGAATAAATTACAAACTTAATCCAATAATGTTTTTAACAAACTCTACTTTAAGAAAAGTTGGGACACTTTAAAAATACAATAAAAACTTAAATTTGTTAATTTATGTAAACCTTTTTTTAACAAACAAGGATTTTTGTGACCAGTTAAATATAACAAATTAAATACACATTAGTGGCTGCAGCACACTCCAAAAAATGGGACAAACATTTGTTTACCACAGTTTTTTTGGCATCTGTTTCTCCCAAAAACAATGGTAAATGTCTAATTAAAATGCAACTTTTTCTAGAGAGACAAATATTTCCAAAGTACTCCCAAGCTCATGCAGCTATGTTCATAAGAGTAGCATGGCAGTTTAAATGGCAAATAAGTGCAGAAATGTCAAACAGAGTATCTACTGATTTTTTCTGACTCCCTAAATCTTGTTGTAATATGCTGGATGGAAAAAGAGCTTAATTGTTTGAAGTCTTGTGCTGAGAAACTAATAACATTTGGCACAATGTGGTAAACCATAATCTGTCCTTCCTTGCAAAGACTTAGATTGTTTGTTTATATCATTGATTTTCTACTCAGTATTAATGATCTCATTATCAGTAACTAATAATGTTATCTGAATGCTGAACTTTTTAGATGTTTCTGTCATATTTTGTTTCAATACATACTTTTTTAGGACATCAAATTTCACATTATTTAATTATTATTATTTAATAATTACATTACGTATTCTTAATCGTTTCATCAGCTTGATTAAGGTACAAGTAAGTTACAAATTTAATTTTTAGAAAGTCTCTAAGTTTACATGAATATGGGGTTTGTATATCAAACATGTTCTTTACTTAATTGTAGTAAAGTGATTGACTTTTTCAATGGTTATAAAATGTAATACAGTTTTTGTTTTTATGATATTTCAGCTTTAAACTTCTAGCTCATGTTTTCTTTCAGGACATTTAGGCATTGATTTACCAGTAAAAAAATGTAACATCTCTTAAACTGTTCAGACATCTTTGGTCAAATGGCATTTTTCTCCTGTTTAAACTAAAGAAAAACATGATGTCTCAGACAATTTTTGCATCGAATGCTGCACTTTTTTGTCTCTACTACTGTATGGTGATGGGTATTTGAAGATCCAGTTCTTTAGATGTGAACTGCTGTAATAGCTTTCTGCTCAGAAATATTTGACCAGTGAGACGAAACATCTTCGACAGCACAATCCTGCAGATTATGTATTGGCTACTCAGTAACAGGGTGCAATCGTAGCTCTGTTAGCTAACCCTGCTTTTGCAGGTTGTTGCTCTCAAATGCAAATTGTGTATTGGTTTATCTTTCTAAAAGATTCTGCTGTTTAATGATAATAACACTGATATGGCACGGGTGCACGCATCAACGAGTGCCCCAAAATAGAGGTTAAATAATTTAAGAAAGCTTTTTGTAATGATCCTTATGGTCCTTTAAATCGTGTTTCATCGAAAATAAATGAGTAAATGAATCCTGTGTGTGTAAGGCAGATCAGCCACAACATTAAAACCAGTCAGTGGTTTAAATGTTTTTGTTAATCAGTGTGTATCAAAACTACAAGTAATCTGTGATGAATCCTGTGTGAAAAATTCTAATATAGAAATTATAGAGGCCTTTAAATCTAGGTGTCCTCACCTTGAACATGAAGATTTTTATGATGACTTAAAATGTGTTCTGCAGGAAATATTTGCCCTAACATTATAATGATATAATAACTGTTATAAATAATATATTATCTAATATAAACGTTAATTACAAACACTTTTTTGAAAAGGGGAAAATAATTTAATCTGACTTTTGTGGCCAAACTAAGCCTTATTCAAGGGTACTCTGTAAATTATTCATTTCTGTGCAGCAGTTTTTGTGATTTTTTTTTCTTTCATCCTCCTCTTTGATAAAATCTTTGATTGTTACTAGAGCTGAAAAGTTTTAAAAGTTTTCTTTCTCTCTTTCACTTATATATATATTTATTACTTTGACCTGAACAGGTGGCTAGTGGTGGAGATGACACCTGCGGGCATGTGGAGATCTTTTCCATGAACAGACCCACTCCACGCTCAGTCAAGAGCTTTTCTCTGGTCTCTCCTGCACTGAGTCTCGAGTATGTGTCAGAACCTAGCACAGTGGAAGGTGAGGGACAAGGGGCAGAAGGACCCGCTAGGATTGGAAACACCATCTGTGTAGGGTTGCAGAATGGCAAGTGAGTCCAGCTCTTATCCATCTGGTTATTTTGCATATTAAATTACCTTGTTTATTAAGCATTAGGGTGTAAATTTGAACTTCAGCATATGCACATACGGTGTGGTTATGTGCTTACAGCATCCTAGTTTATGGCAGTGTGGATACTGCGGCCCAGTGTCTCCTGACCTTTCAGAATCCTGATGGTTGTCCTGTCCTGTGTCTAACACACACAGCTAACTTTCTGTTTGCTGGACTGACTAATGGCAAAGTTGCAGTTTATAGCAGAAAACTTGGGGGTAAGTTCTTTGATTCTTGCCAAAGAAGACACTAAACATAACACTGGACATTAGTGGAAATAAATTAAAAGCAAATAGTGTTCAAATAAAAGTAGGGCTACAGATATCTTCAATTATTCATTAAGTGTATGGACAGGGTACAAAGAAAAGCATGCAGTACTTGTTGAGTGGATAAGTACTGGATTTTACACCAAAAGATTATGGTCCAAGCTCTAGCACTGACAGTCCATTAATAATGGGTCATAAAGCGAGGTCATGGTCATTAACCCTGGCAGGGCATCTGCTGAATGCTGTAAGTATACTGTAGTATTATGATGTATATATATATGTATATGTGTGTGTGTGTGTGTGTATATGTTTGTGCATGTGCACTGAGACTTTAATTTTTTTAAGATATTTAATGCTTATCATGTATTTAGAACCTTTCGGAATGGTGTTATTGTAATGTGACATCTGTGGCTATCATTTTTTTAAATCTCTGGCCATAAAGATCACAGCAGCATATTGCTGCACTTTGCTATGTTAATTAGGCTCAGATTCACACGTGATTCAATCCACCTGCTGATGCATCTGAAACCAATTATTGTGACAATGTGTGCCATATGTTGCATTTTTTTTGTTAAGGGGCACGCTTCCCTCACTCATATTTTGTAAGTGCATGGTTAATGTTTAAAGTCCTGTGCTTGCCATGTTTTCACCGCCTTCTTTTATGAGGGTTCAACAATGCCATTTGCTCCCCACTGGCTTGACCAGTGCAGCTCATGCCGTGCTCACTTTGAGCATTTGGGGAGAATAAGGCCTTTTTTCCAGTGCCTCGCCGCAGTGTCAGAGCTGGATCCATATGAATCCTTTTCACCTTTTATTTCTTTTAATTGAAAAAAAATTGAGTATACTTTCTGAGGTAAAATCTCTGTGCATGCATGGTAGTAAGAGTAGCATGACATTTAAGCTAGTGTTATGGGGTCACATGCTTATCTTAGGTGTCATTTAACACTATGTAGGGTCTGAACCCGCTTTGTGGTATTTTATATTGTTTTTATGTTTATTTAAAAAAAAACTTTATAAATGATATTCTTTGTTTCTTGTGATTTTCAGTCTTAAGTTGTTGGTTCGTGGGCGGCACGGTGGCATAGTGGTTAGCATTTTCGCCTCTCAGCTCTAGGGATTCCCGGTTCGAATCCCCATCTGGGTGGAGTTTCCATGTTCTCCCCGTGTCCGCGTGGGTTTCCTCTGGGTTCTTCAGTTTCCTCCCACAGTCCAAAATCATGGATCAAGTCAATTGAGTTCTCCAAATTGCCCCCTATAGAGTGTGTTTGTGTGGGTGAGTGTGTGCCCAGCGATAGATTGGCGCCCTGTCCTGGGTGTATCTGCCCAGCGCCTGAGACGTTCTCCCCTGGATAGGCATGGGGAACCCCACCGCGACCCTAATAGAGGATAAAGCGGAAGATAATGAATGAAAAAAGTTGTTGGTTCTGGCATGCCCGCATTACACACCGTACCATATCCCATGACATTTATGACCTGTGTTAATTTGTGATAAAGGTTTTGCTTAAGTCATGTTCATTTTCATTTAACAGTCAATCAATATAAAAACCAGTGGTGGCTTAGTGGTTAGCACATCCAACTCTCAGCGTTTGGGATCCAGGTTTGAATCTCGATCTGGCTGGAGTTTTTATGTTTTCCCCATGTCTATGTGGGTATTCTCCACTTTCTCTGGTTTCCTCCCACTGTCCAAAAACATGGATTCAAGCTAAGTTGGCTACTCTAAATTGCCCCTATACAGTGCATGCGTGCATGTGAGGGTGAGTGCGTATCTGTCCAGCGCCGGAAACGTTCTCCCCTGGCTGGGCATGGTTAACCCCCCCCCCCATTATAGGATTAAGTGGAAGATAATGAGATGAGATAATTCTATTCATCTCCTTCTATACATCTAGACCCACTTAGTGATACCTAGTAGTATTAGCGTAATGTCTGAGTTTGTCTTCTGTGAATGATATTATATGATGAATAAAAATGACTTATTTTTTTCTAAATATTAGTAAAAAAAAACTATTTTTCTCTTCTTTAGAAGCTTTGTGGGATCCAGACTCCAACAGACTAGTGGTGATTGGATACGCTCCTGTACATAAACTCCTCAATATAGATGAATGTGTGTGGGCCAGCTGTGCAAACGAGGTTGCTGTCATTGACGGTTGTAATCTCAGCACCCAGGTAAAAACATCCCTTTAATGAGCCATGCCTTCTTTTTTCGACTTAAATCAACTCGTAGGCAGTAAAAACACGTGAAACGGGACTTTTTCCATATTCTGTGCTCTGAAACTCTTGTTCAAAGAGCTTCACCTTTCCACAGCAGTTCCTAGAGACCTTGTTGACAGGCGTAAACAGCGAGGCAAGTCGCCTGCCTCTAAAGATTAAAAGCTTTTGCTTTCCTCTGCAGTAACTCGGTTGAATCACATTTTAAAGTACAGATTATAGTTTTTGTGCAATATGTTGAGATGCTGCTTTCCTCCTGTGAGCCACATTATAATAGCACATCCTAAGCAGTAGATAAAAGGTATCCTCTTGTAGAAGTCACACTGCATGTTTGCATGCAAGTCTTTGATCACTCCAGACAGCTGAGCCATCCCCAGTATTTGCCGCAAGCAGCTCCCTCCTCCCTCCACCCTGACTGTTAATCGCAGGAATATATTTGGATCCAGCAGCTGGAATACAGATGAAGATGAGAATCTCTCTGGGTGTGTCACTCAAGGATTTAAATAATGAAGTAGGCGTTCTATTTTTAGATGTTTAATTCAGTCTTTTAAGTATGTGGGGATCAAAAACATTATGCAATGACAAACACCATGCTGTAATTATTTATCCATATTTTTTTTTGTTTTGTCAAATATTTTCTCTTGAGACATAATTACCACTTTTTAGATGAGAATTTTTTTTGTATGTTAGTGTTAAGATGTTGCTTAGATTTTCATGCATTCCGGAATCTGCAATTATGTTTAACATTTGGAACATCATTATAGTAATTAAATTATTTTCTACATGTTAAAATAATCAGCCAAAATGCATGTCAGTTTGGAACTGTGGATTGTTTATTAATGCATCAATGATGTGATTATTGCAGCCACGATATTACAAATTTATGCATTGCTCGTACAACTTGAAGGTGTAAAATATGCACCATTTTTTCCCTTTTATCATCATTCTGTTGTAGTAAACTCTATTTTCCAGTTTGTTATTGGCTTGGTACATACCACATTTAATTATATAATAAGAATAATTTTTACATATATGTGACAATATGTGATAAATGTGCTCTGTGATTTAAATAACACAGTGCCATTTTAAAACAATGTCTGTATCGTTGTATAAAAATCCATTATAATTTTTGTGGATTCCTTTTATGATGAAGAATGGATTAAGTTCACTTCATATTTTACACTCATGTAACACAACCCCGAAGCATGATCAATCCAAGCCTATGCTTAACAGCTAGAAACGTTTTCAGTTAAAATTTAGAATTCCTATTATCAAATACTTCTTATTACTAACCAAGTATCAAACTCCAGGACCTGGTTCTTAGGATCAGGATTAAACATTTGTGAGAAAAAAAGGCTATAAAGACTAAACTATAATAGGGATTAACGAAAGGTAAAAAATTAGCTTGGTGACTGTGTGTGTTTTAAATCATATGCTCATTTTATTTGTATGCAAAGTCAAGCTAAGAAACTGATGTGCTCAGCTGAAATAATTGTCATTCAGAAATGATTTACAGTTTCATTTCTATGGTGACCGAGGCCTCTTTCTGATGTATTTCTTTGCACTTATCTGCATGTTTTCATCCTTTTTCACTTTCAAAAGCGCATCCTTTTTGTCATGTCTTCAATTTTTATTCTTTTCTTCTGCTTTAAATTATTTTTTTCTTAATATAAATTGTTGGCATTTACAGAACTTTGAAGCTCACCCTGACCCCACAGTGAGTGTAACACACATGGTCCGTGCTGGTGGAGGGGTATGGATGGCATTTTCAGAGGGTTCCACACTTCGGCTTTTTCATACTGAGACTCTGGAACCCTTGCAAGAGATCAACATCTCAACACGCTCTGCTTATTTAAGTCCAGGCAAGTTTTGTGTAATAAAACAATTTAATATTTATTTCTATTGGCTCCCTGTAGCTGCCCGCATTTACAACAGGCATGACTCTAATTTACAGGACAATCTCCTGATCTGCCCCTCTTACCTTTACTCTATATATCTAAAATACACTCTGACTCATTCACTGCACTCTAGTGGCGAATGTCGCCTGGTGATTCAAGCTCACAGAGGTGTTAATCCTCACTCCATATTGTTCACCCTCGCTAAATACACAACTGCAACTCCATAAGGCTGAGAAACATAGCATTATTAAGAAGCAACTCTTCAACAAGCACTTGCTGTATAAAGCAAAAATAAATAAATAAAAGTAAATCTAGACATTGAAGACATTAGATAATGCTAAGATTAATAATACCACAGTATAACTGTTTTTTTCCTTAACTTCTGATGTGTTGTTCTCTCATTTGTAAGTTGCTTTTGGATTAAAGGGTCTGCTAAATGAATTAATGTAATGTAACTTCTTAGTTAACAATTCATCTATATAAAACCTTGCTGTAGGTTTCTAAGCAGATCCAAGTTGATCCTACTTTGGATTCCACATCTATTTGTTTAGTGTATAAAGTGGCTAGAAAACTAGAAAGACTGCAATATTGCAAACTATTTCATTATTATTAATTTTGTACAGTTCACATTTAAACCTGTTTCATACATAATAGAGACTTAATGCCTTTATCAGCTTCTGGGATATTATTTATAAATAATTGATTAAGGATAAACCATAAAAACATGGTTTTATGTCAGAGCCTTGGCTTGGCCAATCCTTAAAGCATTTCTATCATTGCCAAAAGTATCAAGTTTCTTTAAAGGGACTTTATTATGAAAAAAATGTATAACACCCATGGTTTTACTCTTACAGGTCAGAAAACACTTTGTGTCACCAGCCTTCTTATTTGTCAGGGTCTGCTTTGGGTGGGCACAGCCCAGGGAATCATAGTAACCTTGCCAGTACCTAAACTGGAGGGAATCCCAAAAATAACAGGTATGTTTTCACAGGATACTACAGTTTAATTAGGTGCTAGTGCAATCTGACCCTCATCTTTCCTGACTCAGGTAAAGCAATGACCTCACTCAATTCTCACAATGGCTCGGTGGACTTCCTGGTTGCCACTTCAAGCACTTTGTCTCCAGAGCTGCTAAAACGAGACTCTTTAGTGGATGGAACAGACTCTAGCAGTGGAGAGGACAGAAGCCAATCATCTCAGGAGTCTCTACAACAACAGCATGGAGAAAGCTCACCAAAGAGGGAGATGAAATCTAAAGGGGTGCTTTTACAGTATCATCTACGCTCCACATCTCAGCTGCCTGGCAAACTTCTCACTGCTCAATCTGATGAAGGCTGCCTGTCAGAAGAGTCTTTGGAACACACGCTAGAGGATGGCTCAATCTACGAGCTAAGTGATGACCCAGAGGTTTGGGTCAGGGGTCCAGGACCTAATTCCAAGGATGGAGCACGAAGAGAAAAGCCAATATCAGTAGCTGTTATATCAGGAGGAAGAGGTTTCCGCAGGCTTTCTATGGCTGGTTCCAGTTCTACTTCTTCTACGATCAATGAGTCAACACTTATGTTTTGGCAGCTTCCACTCACAGTTTAATTAATAGAGGTTTGCTCTTAAATCTTTGTCTCTTGTCTGCAAAAGAGATCTGGAGGACAGGGACAATATACTGTATGTCTATGTATGTCTGGCTCAAAGGAATACTTAAGCAGTTTCAAATTTTATTACCACATTTTTAGTGTATGAGCAAGTAACAAGGTTTTTTAGTGTCCATACACAATCAGACCTTCCTAACTATGCTGACAACATACTACCACAGATAAGTAAACAGTTCTCCACTTCCCTTTTAAGTAAACAGTACTATTAAAAAGGCTAAAATATATGTATGTTTTGAGATTAGAGTTAATATTGGGCATCAGTGTGTTTGACAAAACCTTTTTATTTTAACTCAGTGTTTAAGTGCACCACTTTGATTCAGTCAGTTTTAAGCTTTGGTCAGTATTTAATTATGTTATAATGATTAATTCTATATGTCTCTGTGAATTTTATGGCATATCATTTAAACAAATGACATACTATTTCACTCAAAACACTGTATGTTCAAACTTTGGCTAAAACCATTTCATTTTAAAAATAACACTGTTGCAACCGAACAAATATGGTTAAATTCAGTGCTTAGGTCTTTAAATAGTGAAAGCAACTGTTCAATATAAGAAGGACAAGTATACATGTAATAAATTACATGAGATAAAAGGAAACATTACCATTAAGGCTGTAGTAAGTGTTTAACTAAGTTACATTGAAATCAATACTAATACAAATATATAGGTGTTGATGTATTGCATGTTGTCCGCCTAAAATCACATCGCAGTTCACTTCAAGATGAATCACTGTAGAACTGTGCAGCACTGCACAACTAGGCATGTTTCAAAATGTTCTTCAGGGATTTGTGTGCAATAACACATATTACAAAGATCCCAATCCTCGTCCTTGAAACATTTAAATATTTCAGTAAAGATCCTTCCATATCAGTCTGTGCTGAACACCATAGACTCCTTTTTTATTGAGGGGCAAACCACCAGCTACAGCCTATGTTGTGTGCTAATCTCATAATGTGCTGCATTCACAAAAGACTTTGGACTGGACATTGGTTTTGGTTCTTATTACTGGTGAAAAATTTGTAAAAGCCTCAGAGCATCAGTGAATATCTGTGTCAGTGATGTCACTGTAAGAAGAGACATTGTCTGGGTAGTAACTGACTGCCTCGCAGCTTTACTTAGACTTCTATTTTAAGTGAGATTCAAGTAAACAGGTTTTCTGTTTTTGTTTTTTTGCTGTACAAAAAAAATGACAGAATTATTGTTTAGTAAAATCACAGAAGTGTTTGGTGGTTGAAAACTCTGGAGTATTCCTGCAAATGTTATTCTAAAAAAACCTTTGTTTTTTTGTTTTTTAATGAACATCGTACCTTTCTTCAATGTCAGATGTGAGAACCATCAGCCATTGGTAATATAGCTTAGGGAAAAAAAACAAGCATATTTCAAAATGTCAAAATGATTACGTTCAATTATTATGTCCAAGCCCCATGAAGTTGTTCTTTAAGATGGAACTCAGAAAACCGTCCATGTAATAATAGAGAAAGAGAGGTGGAGAGAGAGAGAGAGAGAGTGCTTGACCGGATGAAACACTTTTATCTGTTTTTTAATTGCGAAGCACAGACTCTGTAGCTAATCAAGCATAACATATAGCATATTCTTGTCAAATTGGAATGCATTTAGTCTTTTCTTGTAATACAAAAGAAAAACAAAATAATCCTGTTGCTTAAGCATTCCAAATACTCAGATCATTTTTCGAAAAACTGTCACTTGAATTACATTTTTGAGCTTTATGAATGTTCTGAATTTCAAACCTTGTACTAACATTTTGTAACCATGAGCTCCTTTAGGCTACTGTCTGTGAAAACTAAAGTAATGAAATTGCACAATGGAACATGAGATAGTCGGCTATTTCAGCTTTTAGTTTCTATAGTGCTTTTTCAGCTTTTAGTTTCTAAAAGTTATAAAGAAATGTTCAGGGAAACTGTGCCGACTATGGATGGGATGCCACCAGGAGCTTTGGTATTATCGCATATGTGCATGAAAGAATGGACTTCATAAAATACCTCCAAGTTCTGACTTCTACAAATAGGAAATTATTTAAGTCTATAAATTTACCTGGACTACATACAGAGACACAGAATGAAGATTTTAGTATGATTCGAGGGTCATTCTGACCTAAATATTACAGATAGATTGTTGACAGACCTTAGTATAAGAAATAGCTGGATTTAGAGGTATTGCACGGTGACTGTGATTACTGTCAAAAAATGTGTAACCAAGGACCATACAGAAGATCCAAATATTAGCACATACTTATAATGTTTAATTCTTTTAATGTACATTGCAATTTGCTGAAAATATTGTGTTTAATGTGATTGCTACAGAGTTTGTGTTTATTACTTCTCAGTTAATAAATAGAAAAACATCAGCCACATCCTTAAGGAACATAGATAACATGAGTTATGTTAGTATTGTCAGACAAATGACAAATATGTGTTTGACATGGCACTGAATCTGTCAATTCTCTTCAGTCTTTCTGTTTCAGATCTATATTCAATTTGTCTAAAATGTGAATGGTAGCGAAACAAAAGAAAATTGTTTAGTTTAGGTACTTAATCATAATGGTACTTATTTTACACTGTGTCACTTTGCTTATGAATGAATAAATCGTTTATGTGCAGAAATGTATTAATTTGGTGTTATTTTTTTAGCAGAACTCTTTTAAAGATAAACTTCAACATTTATATTTTCCCATCATCCCAGCATCCTCACAACATTTTTTGTTTCATTTCGAGCATTGTTGTTGCCTTGAAACATGCTTGTTTGCTGCTTTACTCCCAAAGCTGTTTACACCATTCCCATTTTCGTTCTCTTATCTCTATAGGCAGCCCTCTCATTAAACATATCAGCAGATGCTGTATGAAGCAACTCACACAACATAACCTATGCACGCAATGACTCAAAGTCAACGTGACAAGGAAACCAAATCATACTGTATGCCTCAGAGATAGTGTGTCAAACCTGATCGTGGCTGTTCCAACACGGCTGTCTGCCAGACAGGATGTCTCCTGAAATTACAGCTATGTAATAAGTAATGACATTTGGATTTGGATTCAGCTGGAAAGGTTATTATGTGAAAAGCTTTCTGTGATATTTTGGAGTTGGTCTGGGAAAAATGTGATATTGTCAGGCACTGATGTACAGAAATGTAATGTTCCAACGTATAGTGTAGTTCTAGTATAACAGTTTGATGGAGTTCCACTGAACCAAACTTATCAAACCTCGTCTTTAGGAATCTTGATTGGTGAATATGATAACAAGTCCATTTTCCATTTCCTTCGCTTACCATATAGATGGACTTTGTAGTTTTACAATTACACACTGTAGTGCATCTGGTTCCTTTTTTTTGGTTAGTCCCTTGATGTTCTCTGTTCTCCATTGGTCTGTACCATCACAGAACCTGTATAATCTGGGTGGTGGATTGTTTGTCAGTTCTGCAGTGACACTGATGGGGTGAGAGGGGGGGGGGGTTAGTGCAGCAGTGCTACTATAGTTTCATTTAAACACCTCAGTGACACTGCTGAGATAGAAATAGTGCACCATCCAAATAAAACCTGCTCTCTGGTGCTACTTTTGAGGTTCTGACCATTAGATAACATTATACAATATTAGAGATGGACTATAGTTGTAGAACATTGTATAACTACAAGGTTCATCTACAGTACGTGGAACTGATAACATGGACAATAAGTGGAGCAAAAAGGAGGCGTGTCCAAACTTGACTGGCCGTGTACAATTTAATTTCAAATTATTAGCCCCAAGATGCAAATCTGTGTGAGAATGTTTTTGTGTGCTTGGCTGCCCTGCTGTAGACTGTTCCACCTTTGAGTGCTAGGATAGGCTCCAACGTCGACTATGACCTCAAATGGGGTAAGCATCTCTAAAAAATTTAAAGTAACAGGATTGGTTAAGTATTAGATTTATTAGATTTTTTTTTAAGATTTATAAGATTAAATGTATTAGATTTTTAGTTATAAACTTACACAAGTAAAACAAATTACCTTGAACCTCTTCACTTAATATCAACAGTACTTCCTGAAAACAAATGGATGTATTCTAAGGATTCCTACAATTGTACTGCAGGATGACACGCAGAAAAGGACTCAAGGATAAAGCTGTGAAAGGACACAAGCAAAAGGAAGGATGAACAAAAGTTTAGAGGTTTTGACAGGCGCTATACAGACTTTAATTAACAGAAAAGTCGATGACACCAACAACAGCAGCTTAAATTCATATGTTAGGCATTGTGATCTTATAAAGGATTCTGAGAAGTGCAAGTTTTATTTGTTAAAAATTTGGTAGATTTTAAAGTTCCATGGCCAGGTTAAAAATATTGTGCTGGATACCAAGCTGTATGTTTAGGAGAGAAATAAACTGTACCTGATATAATGGGAAAATCAAAACAATCTTTTTGGAAGTATACAAAAAATGGATGCAACACTTCACTGCTCAGCAAAAATAAATAAATACAAATACAAACAACGCAACATACTGTAATGTTGCATTAACACATGTTTACCCCCTGCTTTTCTGTATTTTTTATTCATTAGATTGCCAATGACATTTCGTTTTGTACCTTTGCCTAAATGGATGAAATTTAAATGGTTATTAAGAGTAATGTGATTTTTAATAGGCATTATGAGCATTACATTTTCAGCTTCATATACCATTTTACCATGTAAAAAAGCATTATAGAGTTTTTGATGGATATAAAAATATAAAATATGTTTTTTTACAAAATAAATAAATAATCTTCTACACAAAAATGGTGATTGTGTTAGGAAAGGTTAGGAAAATTAGGCATTCAATCTACTTTCCATGTGGAAGTTTTCATGCTCTCCCAATGTCTGTGTGTGTTTCCTCCCAGAGATCCAGCGATTGACGTCCTGTCCGGGGTGTATCTGCCCAGCGCCTGAAACATTCTCTCATGGAGGGGCACTGGGCCCCTTGCGACCCTAGTAGAGGATTAAGAAAAAAAATAATGGATGGATGCTAAATTGAGGTATGTGTATGTGTGTACAAGGTAGTTATATATAACACTCGCCCCTTTTGTGATGATATTTCCTCCAAATGGTGTAAATGTTAATTTTCATGTAATTGGTTGCTTCTTTGTTTTTCTTTGTTTTAAACAAAACAAAAACACCTTCCACATCACATGTACATCACAAGTTTCTCTTGCACACAATAGCGATAATCTCTCATGGCCACCAATCTCTGTTGTTGGTGCTCAACCAGATGAAGGTGCTAAGACATCTAACCTGTCCCAAAGAGTTTGTCCCACACACACACACACACACACACACAAACACACACACAGACTTTCGTCCTTATTTATAAGATTGTGGGAAACTTGTTTACATACTCAAACTGTGGAGACATCATGTGATTGACCCCACAATGTAAATCACTGGTTAATGTTAGTGGGTATTAGTATTCATGGGTAAGATTTGTGTAAGTCTCCTTAAAAAAAATAATAAAGTCTGGGATAGTATCCAACACTCTCTACTGCACTGTTAAATATATGCTAATTAGAAAATCCATGAATCAATGAATTGCAAAGATTCAAAATTCCAAAATATGTGGTCTGGATTGCAAACCCACAAATCTACAGTGTACACATTATTTGATTATTCTTCACAGTGCGTTAAGTCTTTAAAACTTGATTTGCTGTAGATTTAGGACTATTAACGCAGATGTTTTTCTCTTTCAGAAGATTGTGGTCCTAGAGAGAAGTGCAGCACATCGGTACAAATGTTGCGTCCTCAGGAAGACTGTCTTTTATTAAAATGATTACTTATATAACGCCATAAGAAACTCCAGGGACAGATTAACTAGTGTCAGGAAAGCGCCGTTAATGTGTTTACGTTCACACTTCATCAAATCATCTGTTTTAGCTCCAGGCTGCATGTTTTTGGATTGATTGCACATCTTGCACGAGTCGGTTCTATTGAACGATTCATTTTTCTAAAGTTAACAGACGAATCGATTCATAATTCCGGATTCCGGATTCCGTTTTTTTCTTTACAACATTCTGCAACGAAGTAAATTTTTCTTTATTTAACATGCTTTATTCATGATTTATTTTATTAAAACGTTACAATAAAAACAGGCAAAAAAATCAATTTAGTAATTCAGGATGTAACATAACATGTTTAACACGATTATTTTTTAATTATATAAGAAAACAACAATAATGCATCAAAAAAGCAAATAATAGAGCACATATGTACCTACAACAGCTTTAATGTAGGATTAAGAGCACTGACGGCATTCCTCGTGTGTTCCTTAATCTTTAATGTGTCTCTAGAACTTTATAGCAGACCTCCAGTAAATATCTCATTTGCAAACCTTTAACTTAAACACAAAGGGTGTATGAGATATATTCAGCTTCAGTAAGGGATGCTGGAGCCTAGTGCTCACATGGTACAGGGCAGCACATCACAAGGAAGACACAGATACACAGAGAAATAATTAAACCTTTCACCTGACTCACATGTTTTGGGGATGTGGTAGAAAACAATAGTTCATGAAGGAAACTATACACAGTCATATTAGAACACACAATTTCCAAACATAAGTAAAATGGCTTGTTGGATCTTTTGATTTTGAAAAGGCAGAAACAAACAATCGACACAAGATGGCTTCTCTACAATGATTCCAACTTAGAACTTAGATGATGTCAGAGAACAGTGCTACACACAGCATCACTATACTAATAAGTACATACCACTTATGGCCAAATACAAAAAGACACATTACACCTCCATGAGATTTTATGACAACTAGTTGTAAGTGAAATCCTTGCCTTGCTGCTAAAACTGAGCCACACTTTTTGGATGTAAATATCTTGTCTTATCATTTCTTGTCTTATAAGATTGGGAATGTCTGTGGGATCCCCCCCCCCCCCCCCAGTTCTTCCAGATAAGCACAGGTGTGTCAGCCACTGATCTCTCATCTCAAAGGTGTTCGATAAAGGTTCTTTGTGAGCCAGGCAAGTTTTTTCACACCTAACTTTACCAACTTTGTTTTGATGAATCTTGCTTTCTTCACTGTTTCACATTCATGATGAACAGGGAAAAAAAACATTACACAAACTGTTTCCACCAAGTTAAAAACAATACAATATATAGTAACTTAATATTCTTATTTTGTATTGAAAAGACCTTTACATATTAACTGGATCATTTATATTCACAGACATTTTCCTAGCTGCTGTGAGCCTTAAGTGCCTGTTCCATATTGAAGGTCTGAAACATTTTTCACTTATGAAGCCTATCTACAGTTAACAAATGGTTATTAATCTTTTACTTTGTGAATTGAAATAATGCTATGGCTGAATTTTACTCATATTATTTTCAATATCAATATTATTATTATTATTATTATTATTATTATTATTATTATTAATCATAATTGTATTCATATTTTTTACAATTTTATTTTTTGTTTATGTTTGCACACAACAGAATTGAAGCATGCTCCGCATTCACCTTGAACCTTATCTAACACTACCTTAGCAACTTGCATTCCTTTTTTCTGCCACTAAAGCAATATATATGATTTAAGTTCACTTCCACTAAAGCCATTTCCATAAGCATGCTATTCCTTACTGGCAAATGTTACAAAAAATATGTGTTTTTGTAATGCTTGTACCCCACATTTCTTTTTTAAAATGTATCAAATTGCACTCATATATGTTTTTGTTACATACAATGTTAAAACATATATATGTATATAAATTTATATATATAGGTTGGTATGGTGGCTTAGTGGTTAACATGTTTAACCTGGGGAGCCAGGTTTAAATATTGATCTGGGTGGAGTTGTCATGTTCTCCCTGTGTCCCTGTTGGGTTCTCCAGTTTCCTCCCACAGTCCAAAATTTTATGTAAATTCATTACTCTGTCCAGTGCCAGCTGGACATATACACCCAGGACAGGGCGCCAATCTATCGCTGGGCACACACTCACACAAACACACTCTATATGGGGTAATTTGGAGAACTCAATTGACCTTGATCCATGTTTTTGGACTGTGGGAGGAAACCCACACAGATACGGGGAGAACATGGAAACTCCACCCAGATTGGGATTCGAACCAGGAATCCCTAGTGCTGAGAGGCGAACGTGCCACCGTGCCGCCCAAACCCATAATCCTTACACATAGCTAACAAACCAAAAATTCCTTTAAAATATATATAACCAAGGCTTAGTGGTTAGCACGTTCGCCTCTCAGCGCTAGGGATTCCCGGTTCGAATCCCAATCTGAGTGGAGTTTCCATGTTCTCCCCGTGTCTGCGTGGGTTTTCTCCAGGTTCTCTGGTTTTCTCCCACAGTCCAAAAACATGGATCAAGTCAATTGAATTCTCAAAATTGCCCCATATAGAGTGTGTCTGTGTGAGTGAGTGTGTGCCCAGCGATGGATTGGCGCCCTGTCCTGGGTGTCCAGCGCCCGAAACGTTCTCCCCTGGATGGGCATGGGGAACCCCACCGCGACCCTAATAGAGGATAAAGCGGGAGATAATGAATGAATGAATGAATATATAACCAACTCTTTATATTTTTGCGTAACAGTGGCTGAATGATGTCGGGTAAAGTATATTTAAAACAACAAACTAATGAATTCAAAATCAAGATAAATGCGTGATATGAAAAGTTAACCATGTAATCTTAAATAGAAGCTTTGTTGTTAGACTGTTAAAGAAGCAGAAACACTCTTTTACTGGGTTGAAAATAATGAAATAAGGGGTGCGGAGAAAATGAATGAATCAGAACTTCAGGAATTGGATTCAGTCGAACGGCTCGAAAGAACCGATTCGTTGGTGCGATTCGAAATGCCTATCTGTGGAATTCAGATAAAGCCGTTTCTGCGCTAATCCCCGCCCGGTGCGACCGCCAGCGCTCCTCCTGCCTCCCGTCCTCTGACACGGATCCACACACAACGGGCAAATATTCCGCCACAACTCCTAGATAATGGATCATTTCGACGACTTGGGTAATATAATTACTTTGCAACGTGGGCACATGTACCACCCAAGAAGCGCTGAATCAAACGGAGAGGCGACGCTAACTGTCTAATTGAATCCAACTGGAAAGATGAAGCTTTCGCTCACTTTGCTGCTGCTTCTGTTCTGTGTGATGGACTCAGTGAGGGGTAAGTTTGTTTTCATCAATAACTTACTATGCAAACTCCATGCCAGCCAAGTTCGAGATGCTCAACTTTAAAACGCGTACGTTTTATAAGCGTTATGAAGCTGCACCTCTTAAAGCCTGAAAGCGCACTTTGTTTATTGCGGCAAATCAAACAAACAAAATCTGTTCTTCAACGCTTGGATCGCCCAAATAAAATATCTCCCTATGTGATTTGAAACAACACATCTCTGAAAAACTCAACATCCTGTTTGTCTAAATTTATTTAATCGTTATGGAAATGGTGATATGATTTTAAAGTCATCTCTTTTAGAATGCATTTGTCAGGATCTGTCTGAGGTGAGAGTACAGGTGTGGTGGATGTGTTCAAAGGTTTTAGAATACATTTTGGACACCAAGTGTTTATTTCACGTGTATCAGCGAAAAGATTTTTCCCCTTAAATGCCTTATTTGTATGACTGCTGTGTGAACGGGCAAGTACAAGTCAATATTGTCGATATGGTATTTACAATAATAAATAAATGTGGTTTATTCTGATGCATTTTGATCCTAGTTAGATTTTTGAGGTGTAGAAATATCATTGTAAAATAATATTGACTATATCATAAATAAAAGAGAAAGCATTGGGCATTTAACTAAAATGTGTAATTATACATCTAATATTAGGGCATCAGGTCAGTATAACATGCTGGATGAATGATGATTAATTATTGTTTAATAAATGAAGTGTAATAGCTTTACCCTTATCTAAAATGCAATGTGAAATATAAACCAAAACAGGACATTTCAGGCCTTTTTAAAAATTATCTTCTGGCTGTTCTTCATCTAATGGCTGTTGGACATAATTATAATGCTGCATTTATTTTTCGTGTTGTCTTCACTGTGTATGTGCACTGAGTGAGCATGGCTGTTTTTTACAACCCCTTTTCAAAAGCTATGATTACATAGTAATTACACTGCTCTGTGACAGCTCCTCAGAAGGCCTTACTATTGCAGTTATTCAGTAATGCTTACTAGTACTGAACGGATTTGTCCTTCAGCTGTTTTAAAAGACTGAAGGTTAAACATTCACACAACACAAGAAGTTTATTAGCAACAACAGACTTTCAAAATGAACTCTTAATTAGCTTAGACATTTGAAGTTGCAAGTGTAATATAATTTCATGCAGTCAAATATTATTTTCATCTCCCATTGGCTTGATTGTAACTGAATTTGTTGTTGCATTAAAAGTGCTTGTAAATAATTAAACACTAATTAATGTCAAGGCTTGTTTACAACACAAACTTTTTCCCAAATAATTAATTGCAGCAAGAATATGGCAAACCAGTGTAACACTCAGGTGAAAATTGTAGTTGGTTAAAGTAAAAATCAATCAAGCTCAGTGTTTGTATTTATGTGAGTCTTATGATGGCTACATATACTTTGTCATAGCTGGTTGTTGTACCTTTGTTATTGTTGTCTGGATTCCTGAAACCTGAACATCTGACTTCCCTTGAGATCTAAATTGATAGAATTTTAGGTTAAAAGGAAATAGACGTTAAGAAACACTTTAGTTTCCAAAACAAACGTTTTTATATGAAGGTTTTGTGCTGTATTGATAAAAGTAAGCAGAGTGACACACAAGAGTATGCCACACACTGCAATTGTACTAATGATCCACATTTGGCTGCTTCTTTAAATAGTACACACATCAGTGTTAACGATAAATGAAGAGAAAACTCAGAGATGCCACCTTGGAGACAGACTTTAAAAAAAGCTGCGGAAAATTAGCAAATAAAATAAAAAATGTAAATATGCAAGCATATAGATAATGGCTAATATGCACTTTTGGAAAAGGCCTGTAATTAAAACTAGGGCAATAAATCACCACAGATTAGTGCCACTGCTTAAATAAATAACACTGCTTCATATGAAAATAGTGTTCTTTTCACCAAAAAGTGACATTATGAAGTTATTGAAATGTATTCTTAACTGATTCAGTCATGTAAATAGTACATGTAAAAGTTATTTGTAGATCTTCTATATCTAATATCTAATGTATAATTTATTGAATTAAATTTTTAAATATGATTTTATTGACTGGGACAGTGTGGATTTATGTACTAAGTTAGAGGTTCTGATTGCTTCCATTAAATATCAGCAGGATTACCAGACTTTCTACCCTAGGTCTTTTGGTTGCATTTGGGGCAGCAAACCACTTGGTTGATAGAAGAAAAGCTTATGGATTAGGGAAGGGAAAAAAACCTGAAAATATAATCCATGCACAGACGTCACAGAGGATGAACCAATACTGGGGAAGTGGGGGATTTATAGGCCACTGAATTTGTGACAGATTGTTTTGCTTCCCACATAGATATCTCTTTACCACATGGGGACTGTTTGAATGTTTATGCACTCTCACTTTGAGAAGAATTGTATGTTGCAAATGATTTAATTATATTTGCTTTCAATGTGTTAGATCCATTTTCTGTTCACTTAAGCAGGCAGTTTAGAATTTTGCTTCAATTAGGTCAGTTTCCATCAATCATCTACATGATATTCAAACAGGGGGTGGTATGTATAGTGAATACTTCAGATGGATACCATCAAATTAGATCTTTGTTGTGTTTGACCAACAGATATTTAAAACTGGAAAGATGATTTGTTTGTAAAGCATGCTTAATTAAATACAAAATAATTAAATCCATTTATTTCTGTATGCTGTAAGTATTTTCAAGGAATTCATATGACCTTGTTACTGCACTTATGTAATTATACTAAGCTGCACTGTATGGTTTACTGCATGTTACCAGTTTAATGGAAAACATAAAAAGATTCCCAAAACCTTCACTAAATAATCACTTTAAGTCATGAAAAATGCACATCTGCACATCTGTAGCCATTACCAGCATCTTGTTTCCAAACCCCCACTGGTGTGAGTGAAAGGTTATGTAACGGATTGTAGCTATTATTTGTACATTGTTGAAAATGTTGATGCATCACCCAATGTTGCATCACCCAAATAATATGTGGTGGTGCTTTCTTATATATATATATATATATATATATATATATATATATATATATATATATATATATATATATATATATATATATATATATATATATATATATATATATAAAGCTCTTTCTTGTAAATATCAGACATGCCTAGTACAATGGCCACATCATATACCTAAGATGTACAAAGTATACACTCATCCTGGTTATTGAATTCATTTGAGTTCCCTTTGTTCCCATTGTTGGCAGTTGTATGCTTTCAGTTAATGGCCACAGTTTGTGGAAGGTCCCTTTCAGTTTGCACATGACTACACAAAATGTGATTCAGAATGTCATGATTTGGCAAGTTTACTGTGGAGAATAGACCCCAACTGACAATATCATTAAATAATTTTAAAGTAAATTGAAATAAAAATTGCAAGCCAAACCTTGTCATCCAACATTAGTGGCCAAAAATGCTCTTTTTGTGTAAATGTCCACATACACTATACTTGCCATGGTGCAAATGTGTCCAGTAAACCTATATAGTCCGGATGATCACACACACACACACACACACACACACACACACACACACACACACATATATATATATATATGTATGTGTGTGTATGTGTGTGTGTGTGTGTGTGTGTGTGTGTGTGTCTTGAACAAAGCAAGTAATTCTGTATTTCTGTCTCATAAGGCATGCATGGGAATATTCGTGCACAAATGATTGCTGTAGTTGCAGTCTTTCATTTAGGCGAGCAAAAGCTTCCCCGTTTGATCTCAGTCATCAGTATATTGATGATTAGTATCAGGTGGTGCTCCTAGGATATAAATCCTCGGCCAAATAGAATTTTTGGTATTCAGTGTTCATACAGCACTTATCATCATGATGTACTGGTCACAGTTACTCACATTTTTACAATGAATTACAAGCACACAGGGCTCAGTTTCCGTATAACGCCATACGTTTGAAGTCCTTTCAACTGAGATAGAGAGTGGTGCTTAGTCTGTTGTTTATCACTAGTCATTATGCAGTGAAGCTTTCGGAAAACTTTAAACAAATGACCCACTTTAGTGCTGTAATAGTGCAAAAGATATAGCCTGCATGTACGTGCCAGATTTCATACACTTCATTCAACCTGTCAACACAGTTCTGCCAAATAAACTGTTTAATAAAATTAATTGTTATTGTAACTGAATCCCAATTACTCAATATAATGTTTATTTAAAAGACTAAAGCTGTTGTATTAATTAGCAGTTTCCGTGTGTATTTGCACTGTTATGTCTTTGTATGTTCAAGGCCAGTTCTGGAACATTTTCCTTGGTGGCTATAAGTCATATGGCGTTACCATAAACATAACCTAAGTATGATGTTTATAGCAGAGTTATCAGCCACTTGTCATGTGTTTCCCTTGCCAGCATTTAGTCTGACATTTTCCATGTTGTAGTCCATATCCTCCACTGTATTCTGGATCTGGTTGTTTTGATCCACTAAATGCACATTCTGTCACATATATGTTTGTTTTCTAGTCTTTCAAATGATAAATTTTCTCAGCCAAAATCATCAGGATTAGAACCAATAGTCTCCAAATGAGGGGCAGAAGTGTCTTTTTCTTAATTTTCTTTGAAGATAGAACAATGGAATAAAAAGATAATAATTTAAAAAGGATTGCTGTTTTAGCCTAACGATCCTGAAATAACAATGTCCATTTTGTATTTAATATATTCTGTTGTACAATAAAATGCCTTAAAAAAAGTAATCGAAAAGCTACCAGGTTCTTAAAATAATAATAAAAAGCATTATCATAAAAGCATAATAAAGAATAAAGTAAATAATATACATATTTATTGTTTTATTGTTTTATTTTGTAATATTTTAATTTATTTTTATGCCCAACTGAGCACATATATAAATGTCAAAGATAAGTAAATTTTATAGCTTCTACTAGAAAAATTTTGGTATACTTTGTTATTTACTAAGGATGCGAGTTAATCTGTGGCTCCACTTAAAAGAAGCTTAAATTGTAGTGACACTGCTAATTTATACCTTAATGACATAATCTAACTGATGATAAGGCATTTAGGATATAATGAAATTCCTGGTGTGTTATGATACTTAAAATTAACTTTGCTAAAAATAGCAACAGCAAAGCACAGTGTGTATATTCTTTATGAACTATATGTTAATGTTTATGAAATTACTTCAAAGTTTTTGGTCCATTAATTCTTTTCCATCTTCATTAAAGAGTATCATTAATCGAGATGGCAAAGAATTAATTTGTAATATAGATTTGTTATTGCATGTATGGTAAATTCTGCGACATTCCCAGATCTGATATGTAATGTAACTTTAAATTAAGAGGATGCAAACAGGCACAGGTACTTTTTTTTTTTTTTTTTTTCACAAGGGCATCTGACCAATTTCACTTTTCAGGGAAAGTGGGAGTACTACACACAGCTTTATAAACTTAGTCTTTTTCTTTGGAGATTACTCAATAGACAGTTTTTCCAAAATATATCTATTTAAGTTATTTTTGTTTTGTGTTTATAATGTAACAGAATTCTAGCACATTTAACAATTTTAGAGAAATGTGCTTCAGTATTCCAGTCTAAATCAAGCGCAGAGTAACCACAAAGTGTTAATAAAAGATAAGAACAATTTATAAACTGCTGGGTAGCATGGATGATTAGTTCCAATTGGGGTAAATATTAAAATGTGTGATTTGACTTGACCTTTTGAGATATTATTGTCATTGATAAGTTTCGGAAGCAAGTCACATCCTAACAGTATAAAATATCTATTATGTAAGATTATTGAGCACCAGATGCAGCACTTGTGTAATTATTATACACTGTTTGCACATGAAAAAATGATTAGTTTAACAGACAGACTCCATCTGCTGATCTGCTGAAAGCACATAACATATTAATGAAATCATTAAGAAGAGATATTACCTTGACCTGTTTTTAGCATCTGTATTATCCAGCTCGCTCAATTGGTTTTATGAACATAATACGATTTTCAGGTTAATGGCACGTATGAAAGTTGCAACAATGCTAATCAACGGCTACAGTTTCAGTGGATGATCTCTCTCTTGCAGGGTATTTAACAGTCAGCATCGACCCTTTACCACCTGTGGTCATGGGAGATACTGTGACTTTGAAATGCAATTTTAGGACAGACGGAAACCTGAGAGAAATAGTGTGGTTTCGGGTGAGTATCATCAAACCTTACATTTCTGTCTGTCATTTATATTATTTTAATTTTTTTTTGTTTCTTGTATATGAGCTGTTGAACTGAACTGAGAGCCTAAAATATGAAAATTGTATTCTTGTATTCAGGATTAAAAGTTCACGGCTCAGTGGCTTTAAGACAAGCCTTTTCCAATTTTATATATTTTTGGGAGGCATGCCGGGTTGCAGCATTGATCAGTTTCTTTGTTTAGTATTCAATTAAAATGCTGTATCCAAACAATTACATACTGTGATTTAGCTTTTAGTAAAACACAGCAACATCTGTTTAATATACTGCATTGTGTGTTTAATTATATTAAAGTCCATCCATCCATTATCCTTCACTTAATCCTATACCAGAGTCATGGGGGGTTCTCCATGCTCTTCTAGGGGCGACGATTTTCAGGCAGATACACCCAGGACAGGCTGCCAATCCAGTGCTGGGCACACACTTACTCATACCCCCCCCCCCCCCACACACACACACACACACACTACAAAGGGGCATTTTTTAGAACAGCCAATTTAACAGCCTCAAATCCAGGACTTTGGATTGTGGGATGAAATATGAAATCTGAGAACCTGAAGGAAAACCCATGTGTCACAGTGAGAACAAGGGAACACCCAGATCAGGATTCGAACCTGAATTTCCTGCACTGAGAGGTGAATGTGCTGACCCCTAAGTCACAGTTCCACCAATTATATTCAAATTATTTATATTAAAATAAATAATTATTTAATTGATAAAAACTGTTACCTATTTAAAATGCAAAACCAAACATCTGTGATGGCATGGGGATGCATAAGTAGCCATGACATAAGTAATATGCATTTGTGTGAAAGTACCATTGATGCAGAGATTTCCAGTCATATTTAGGAGATATATATGCTGCTTTTAAGCTTTACTGTCCATTACAGCAAGAGAATACCAGGTCTAATTTTGCACAAATTACAAAAGAGTGGAAAAGTACTCTTCTGGCTTGCCTGCAGTTGAGGTATATCACCTGTTGGGAATGTATGACATGAAGAAGAGAATCAAACAACAGGATCACAGTCTGTTAAGTGACTAGATCATAGTCTGCATAGTGAAAAAAATGGGGAAAAAAACTAAGACAACAACAACTGTAACAATTAGTTTCTTTAACTCCCTGATGATTAATCATAAATAAAAGATAAAAATGTGAGTCAGTGCCGATTCTTTCCTTTTTCCCAGTGTCTCCATTGTGTAACAGGCTTTAATTTATAGATAGAATTATCATTAAACATTGACAATCTGTAACAGGTGCCTAGGGCACCTGTCACCTGTTTTGTGTTTAGTCTCGTTCTGTTCCGTTAATTAACGTTCAGTGGGTATTTAGTTAGTTAATTAACGTCGTCTTGTGATTGGTTTGTCTTGTGCACGTGGTCGGGTGTTTTTTTGTATTTATGTCCATTGTTTCTCGTTCTCGGTGCTGGTCGTGTGTTTGATGTCACTAGTCATTTGTACCTCTTGTTTTGTGGTGTTACTGCACCTTTAATAAACCCGTTCTTCTGCTACCTGCGTGCCTGGCTCCGTTCAGCGCGTGTAAACACGGCGGCTCTGCGCTTCCTATGTGCAACCGCTTTATTCCCGAGGTAGGCTACCGTGACACAATCATTTTGATACATTACATTTAGCAGAGGCTTTTATCCAAAGCAACTTACAAATGAGAGAACAACACTAGTCATTAGTTAAGGAGTTACACTGTAAAATTATCAATCTGCTCATTGTCTAGATTGTTTGTTTAAAATGCTTAATGTGTCAGCCTTAAGGACAGAGTTGGGAAGATCATATCACTATTTAGCAGCGTGAAACAATAAGGAGTGAGATTTAGCACTACAGTGCGGTCCAAACACAGGGACAAAATTCAACACTAGAGCACAGTGAATAAGTCAGCGTGCCTCTTAAAAAGAGGAGAAGGAAAGAGGGTGCAGATCTAAAGATTATTCTGTAGGTCAGAGTCAGTGCCTGAGTCAGTACTGAATGTGGGCAGCTACAAGAAGCCAATGGGAAGAGATGATTAGTGGAGTGACATAAGCTTGCTTGGGTTGGTTGAACTCGAGCTGCAGAGTTTTGAGTGTATATATATATATATATATATATATATATATATATATATATATATATATATATAGTCTCAATCTCTCCTGGCTCGACCACTGTAATGCATTACTTGCCAGTCTCCTAGCGTGCTTGGTTTCCTTGCATGTTTTTTTTAAAGGAAGAAGAGATAGTTAGGCATGGCAGTCCTTCCAACCTAGCCCTTCTTTTTTTGATTATGAAAAAAAATTTGCTCTTTTTATTTTATTTTATTTTATTGTTTTTTTTTTTATTACATGAGGCCTGCAGGTTTGTAATTTGTCTGAGCATTGCACAATCTGACCTTGAAGTACATTTGCAGGACATCTTAAATGTTATTCATTTGTGAATAATTTTGCTCACTGTGAAATATTGGGTTTTAAATTGTTTGGAAATGACCTTCCCTGGTCACATTTTCAGACTGATGGGCAACAACAATTGCTTCTCTAAGATCACTGCTGATATCTTTTCTAGTTGGGACTGTGTGGACACAGACCTGAATGCTTCAGACCAGAAAACTACTAAAAACTCACATTTGCTGATGATACTAATCCCCCACTTATTTTATATGGATGCAGTTACTGTGCACTTATATTCTGCATTAATTTGGGTAAATGAAGTATTATTTTAATTAGACTAAAGTACCATATCCCATACAGGGAACAAACACATTTTATTGTGTGGGTACTATTTATTAAACCAAATATATTGGGGAAAATGAACTATAAAAAGTGCTCTTTACTAGAATGATGATGTATTTTTTTTTTATGTTTTACTTTATAAAAAGTTAAAAACTGAAATAATAAGGTTTTACAGACAAATGTCAAGTTTAATTTGTGACATGTAGACGGCGTGATTACTGACTTTGACATCAAATAGAATTACAGTGAAATGTGAAGCAGCTACTCTGAAGACTGTGCTGAAGGTAGAATAAGAGATAATAAAAAAGGCAAAATTAAAGTCAAATATATATTTTTAAACAAATGTGCGAGCACAAAAATGTTGTAAGCAAAACTATAGGGATAGGTTGGAGATAATATTAAATAAGAGATGATAGAAATAATGCAATTGAAAGTTAAATTGACCATGTGTGCTGTGAAGCATGACTAAATCAGGTGTTAATTCAATCAGCTGTTAGTTAAGGATGCAATGATTTTGTCCATAATTTTTTTTGTTCTGTCTGGATTCACATCAGATTTGACTTTTGAGTACAAAAGTGATAATCATGTAAATACCAAAGGATTTGTAATTACGACAGTGTTCTGGGAGAAGTGGTTCTTTTTCTGAGCATGTCCAGGTGTGCCACTGTTTTAGCCATGACTGTAGATCCTCTAACAGATGGCATGGTCATAAAGCATTAATCTCTGCCTTTATTAAGTCAGGCTGGAATTACATTAAGAGACAAGTGAGACCGCTGAAATTTGCATACAAATCATGCTTTCAAATAATATAGTTTGTGGTTCTGTTGGTAAATATTGATTCAATTTACTTTCTTCTGGTTACATTTTTCATAAAGGGTTTTAAAGCATTCTTACATTAAAGTGCCTTAAACTTCTGCACAGTAAATATATTATACAGATCCAATCTGGTAAATTGTCCACAGGTGTAGTGTGCACAGCACACCTGCATTTGTATTGAATTAGTCCTTGTTGTTTTTCCAATTGATTTTTTTTGTAAGGCAAGTGAATGTTGTATATATTTCAGCAACATAAAACTTTAAAGACCCTCCTCTCATAGTATTTTCATTCTGCCTTTTCCCATGTTGCCCTGTGTTTGTGAATAACACATTAATGTTATATAGGTCACGGAAGGTGGGAGTTCCAAGCAGAAAATCTTTACTTATGATGCTATGTTCAACACCAATTTTTCTCACATGGAAGATTTCCGCAGAAGAGAAGACCTTGTTTACCAGTCAACTGTTAGGTCAGAATTCTTTTTATTTGAAATATTTGAACCTTTCTGTACTTTTACAATTTACCTTAGTTAAATTAAGTTCATTTTGTCTGCTGTAACTAGACTCCCTGAGGTACAGATGGATGACAATGGACCATATGAATGCCACGTGGGCATCTATGACAAGGCATCCAGAGAGAAGGTGGTCTTAGCATCAGGAAGCATAATGCTTACTGTTATGTGTAGGTTCCAGGCCTGCTTCAATTGACCTCTATTACATGTAGTATTACCTTTGTTTGATTTTAATATGATAACCGAGCTGGAAAATGTGTTTTCTAATTGGTTTGCTCTGTAAAGTTGAATTCTTCCTTCTAACATGCTGAACATAATTTATATCTAAGTCCAATCTGCATGCTGTTTGGTCCCGGAGACAGAGCACAGTTTTCTGAAGCATAATGCAAAAGAAAGTGCCTGTCCTAAATCAGCGGTAGCTCCAAAAGTAGTTCTTTCCTTTTTTATTATGCTTTTCAGCTGTCTTTTAGCCTTTGGGTCTCAAGGGAATTTGCAGGGTGTTAAACCAACTCCACTTACTTGCATTAATTAAATGTAAAAAAAGTGTCTGAGAGGAATCATGTTGTGACATGTACAGTGGGATATGCGTTTAAAAAAATTAATGACTTTTTAAAATGAAAATTGGAAAGCTTTGAGGGGTTGTACGGATTATATTAGTGTGGTTTAAGTAATTTGACTATAAAAATATAAAGATGTTTATTAACAGATACTCTTTGACTTCAAGTCTGTAATTAAGTGGGTGATAGTATAAACCAAGGCGTTTGGCTTCAGTGACCTTAGGAAAGTCGCAGATTTGGATACTCATTCTGTCCTTTCAAAACATTCTGAAACATTATGAAATACAGCTGACATTTTCTCCCTTTCAGCACCTCCTAAATCCATCTCTGTAATTGCGGCTAACCAACCAGCACGATTCAATCGCTATGAGGCTCAAAACTTCACACTTATATGCACTGTAACTGGAGGAAAACCAGCTCCTGTGGTAAGTCACTAAATTAATATTAAATGAAAATTCATTAAATGGTAGTAGACCACCTCAAGGTCATTTTCCACTGTTCACAAAATCTAAGTGACTAGACACGTCCTTGTTGCTTACACTCATTGACCTTTTTATTAGTTCCACATATTGGTACAGCATATAGATGTGATTTGTAGATCTCTTATTAGAGACTAAAGTTCTTTCTCTTCATGCTCTTGTATTTTTATGGTTAGGACCACCCCAGATCAGGTACTTCTTAGGTGGTGAACCATCCACAGGTGAAGTGGTAGTGTGCTACTATGTGTTTTTTTCGGTATTAGTGAAACAAACAAAGCAGTGCTGCTGGAGTTTTTAACTACTACTACAGTTACTATCACTTTATTAATGTAAGATCAGAGACAGTAGCTCATCTGTTGTTGCATATATTGTGTTTGTCATTCTCTAATCCTTAAGCAGTGCTTACAATACACGGCTAGACATTCTTGGTTGGTGAAATATATTTAGCAATGATACTGGGGAGGATGCAGCTGAACGGTTTCATTTTCACACTTCACCACCACATCAGCATCACTGCAGTGCTGACAATCATCCACCACCCTAGTAGTATCTGATATTTGGCAAAATATAGAGGACTAAAGGACAGGAATGCAGCAATAACAGATAAACTACACTGTGTAATTTGTAGAACTATAAAGGTTATCGATATGCTAAATTAGTAAAATAGAGGTGTCTTTAATTAACTGGCCAATGAGTCTATATGGCTTTGTGATTAGGCATGATGACATGCGAGAACAGAAAACAAACAAAAAGGAGAATTATGCATGAGACATTACAATTTAGAAAAGCAAATTGAGGATTAAGTCTTTTCTGCCTAAAAGACTATTATAATGCTCGTCACACCTGTGGTGTGTTTGAAGAAATTTGAAAGTGAACTTCCTTAAATCCCAATAGCATCTATAATTCTGAATACAATATTAATGTACAGAATAATTGATACAGATAATTTAGAAATGAAAACCTGACAGAGGGCAGTGAATATTTTTATTCCTGTTTGACTGTCCTAGTTATTATTAAAACGGTGCATATGACATTGTTCCAAAAAGGATTCATAATAGATTCTGAATGGTAATTTAAATAGGCTTTTAAAGTATTCAGCTGAAAATTGTATTACAAAGTTGATATGGATCATTGGGATGAAAACAAAATGACTTTTTTAAACATAAAAAAAATGTTAGAAACAGCAAACGTAGGAATTATAAAACTAGTTTTGTTACAGAGTAATTGAATAATATGGTTATTTCTAGATAGTATAATGAATTTCTTCCGAAAAAGGCCAAATCCAATTGTGTATTCTGTATTAAAGAATCAGTGATAGATGGTGATGTTCACATTGGGAGGGAGGTAAATTATTTGTTAATGGCAATCAGCTACCAACAATACAATAAGATCTCCATCATTCATTATTCAAAAGATTTTTCATTGGGTGTTAAACGCTTGAGATCATTAATGAATTTTTGAAATGTCTGCTGCTTGTTTTCTACTTGTTTTTAAAAATTAAATATTCCTAAAATATAATATTTGCAGCAGGTTACATTTTTAACAACAAAATCTTTTTATTGGTTAGTATTTAAAATACATACAAACATTTAAATTTAGCATTAATTCAGTAGCATACAAAAATATTTTTGCTTGGTTTTTTCCACATTCAGAGTGATGTAAAGGTAGTGCAGGAATATTCACTAAGCCTTGACATTAACTTACAGTATGTATGCAGCCTTGGTATGAATTAGAATGCTGATTATGAAACAGACTGGCTTGTCAATGTCATACTCCAGAAATAACTAAATGAGAAGAAATGTTTTTTTTTTTCATTTAACAAGGTTGAATGGCTTCTCATCAGGTGTTTGTAGCTAATTATTTATATTTATACATATATTTATAACACATACAGGATAGGTAGATCGATAGATCAATCTTTTAGGGCTAAAAATTAATCACAAAATGTACAAAAATGATACTATTACTAAAATTGTAAACCTAGGAATTTAAGACTAGAAGAATTTTAGGCAAAAACGTTCTCTGAATAAAATGTAATTATTATTTTAACAAACACATTTACACACATCTTTATAACAAACACATCTACACCCTACACCTATATACAATAAATACCTGTGTGCATACCATCTTCGTTTTTTAATGGCCTCAACCTTGTTGTCTTTAGGTCTATTTTAAGAGAGATGGTGAGCTGATTGAGTTGCTGCCATTATCCCAGTCATCTGAGGTGGCCAGGAGTAGAGGTCTGCACTCAGCCAAACGCAGCAGGCCACTGATTAGCCGAGAGCTGGATGACACCAAGCTGCAAAAGTCACTCTCTCACCTGAAGCCAGACATTGAGCCGGTGCATATGGACAGGGCTCGTCATCGGCACAGCTTAACTCCAGAACCTTCTGTTGATGAGAGAGTGAGTCCCACCACTGAGGTCATTCCTGAGACTGTGGTGAGCAGAGAGTTTCCACGCTGGGTGCTCAGCTCCAGCCCACTCTACTACTATAATCACACCCAGAGTGAGCTCAGTGATGGCACCATGGAGGTGCAGGCCATGCTCACCTGGCACCTGAACCCACAGCTTGACAATGAAGCATTATTTAGTTGTGAGGTCAAGCATCCAGCGCTCTCTATGCCCATGCAGGCAGAAGTCACACTTTGTGAGTGTCACTGTCATATTTTTTAAACTACAATCTGCAAGGTTTTTTATGTGGAATTTATAACTAGTTTTCCCAAAATAAGTGATTTACTTAAACTTTAGCATTGTTATACTTTGATTAATTAAATGAGTTTAATGATTTTTTTAAATACACTTTATAATCAAAAACATGTTTGCACAATCTTTTCTCTTAAGGATTTGGGTTGGAATTCTTAATGCCTGTGAATGATAATTTCACTGATACATACTACATTTTAGAAAATGACTAGTTTCTATTTTGGTTGCAATTAGGAACAATTTGCTACAATAAAAATTTCACACTCCAAATCTTGTTAAAAAACTGTTGAAGCCACAAATGGGAAGCAACTACATTTTATTGCTTTTAGACTGGGATGTCAAAAATCCTAAAGTGTGCCTTATGCAAATGTTTTGACTCCGATGAACACATCCTATTTACATGTGTATATTTAAATATAACTAATATATAAAAAAAACAATTCTGATGTACTTTGCTCAATTAAACTTAGTGAAAAGTTAAAACACATGATTTAATTTGGCATTACAGTTAACAAGAACGGGCGGCACGGTGGCTTAGTGGTTAGCACGTTTGCCTCTCAGCACTAGGGATTCCCGGTTCGAAGGTGGAGTTTCCATGTTCTCCCCGTGCCTGCGTGGGTTTCCTCCGGGTTCTCCGGTTTCTTCCCACAGTCCAAAAACATGGAACAAGTCAATTGAGTTCTCCAAATTGCCCCATATAGAGTGTGTCTGCGTGCGTGTCTGTGTGAGTGAGTGTGTGTCCAGCGATCTGCCCAGAACTGAAACGTACTCCCCTGGATGGACATGGGGAACCCCACCGCGACCCTAATAGAGGATAAAGTGGAAGATAATGAATGAATGAATGAATGAATGAATTAACAAGAACCACTCTGTCCTCTGTAAAGTATGTGTTTACATATGTAGGTATGATTGTCCACATATTTTTTCTGTTCATTTGTAAAGTCTGAACTCCTAGTGTAGCTACTTATTAAGTTTAAATCTGTTACAACTTTGATTTTGATTTTTTTTTTTATAAATAACTGGAAATAACTGTAGTTCAGTATCACTACATAATATAATTTTATATTGTCTTTGTTTTACAGCTATAACCAACCCCCTTATTGTGTAAATTAATTTTATCTTATTAATTTCTCTTTACAAAATTTAGAAAATTAGGCTTTTTTTGAAGAATGAATGCTTTTTAGCATCAGAATATTCAACTGTGATGCAGAACTGTTTATTTGTGAGATAACTGTGAGATAATTGTGAAAATACACGCATGAAATAGTGGTAATGAAAGATCATATACACTGTATATATAAAAATGAAGTTAGTAAACTATGAGGCTGCATTGCAATAATTAGTTGTGTAGAGCCTAATATAAATGAAGGTGAGTTACAAGCAATAACGTGTTTATTTCTTTATGTCTTTTCAAGCTGCTCCAAAAGGACCCAAGCTCTCCATCACTCCCAGCAGGGTAAAAGTGGGAGATACTGTGCGCATCACTGTTGATGGTTTCCAAGTAGAAACAAAGGGGGTAAGGGTATAAAAGATAACCTGCACTGACATACGTACACAGTTCTAATTAAAATACAGTACAATAAAGACAATTATTTGAAAGTCGATAAAATGTTTATGCCCCTCCCAGTAAAAATTCAGACTCCAGTACTGTAAATGTTTACATTTGATTTGTAAATGTCTACTACATTCGAGGATAATCAGAGTTGCAATTAACTCACAAGATGTTTGTGTTCCCCCCACCCCTTGTATCTAGTTGCTTAACCTGAAAATCAATTCTGAGAAAAAAAAATGGAAGGTGGTTCTCAGTCATTAAGGAAGAGTGAGAACAAGCACAGATTTAAGCAGCCACAGTGATGAATAAATCTACATCTGATTCATGAAACCCTTGTTTTGCTTTGACACAGCCAGTATTTCATAAATAATGCTTGTGAAAACAAATGGTCACACACATGCACCTTACTTACAATAGCATTTGCAATTGGCATACCCCCATTCACCCTCACGTGGATTCTTAAAAAATGATTCAGTTTTCAGTAGTGAGTAAGTAAAATGAAAGTATTCATAATGCCATGGCCATTCCAAAACAAAAAGTGCAGAGGAATGATGAAATACACATTTTATTGCATGCTTGGTTCGGAATTTGCCAAAAATAAAAATGAAGCCTCGAAAATAGAACTTAAGGACAGAGAATGTAATATATGAGCAGAGACACTTGCAGAACTATTAATTTTTAAAAATATGAAACTAAATATTACATAAATTCACAGATTTTACAGGTTATCAGTTTTTTTGGTAAGCCATGCTTGCATGCTTAATCCTTATGCTTGTTTATACTAATGAAGTTCAGATCATTTTTTGGATCTGTGGAGATTTATTTTTTAGAAAAAGCAAGAAGATAATAGAAAGGAATTACATACCACTAGGACAAAGGTATCATCCAAACAGAAATAATCCCTAATTAAATAACAACATATTAATCCTTATGTTTCTAGTTATCTCTAAATGTGAGCTTGAATATGCATGACTTCAAAATGTAACCCTATCCTGCAAATGAAGATAATTTACAGATAGCTTCAGGATCCACAAAATCATCATACAGTTAACATTTTACCTTAGTTTATTTTAATAATAATACTAACACAAGGAATAACCAGGCCACTGTGCTATTAGTGCACTCCTAGTGCCTGTCCCAAGCCTGTAAAAATAGGGATGGCTGAATTAGGAAGGGCATTCATTGTAAAAACTGTGCCAGATCAAATAATCAAAAATCTGATTTTTATACCAAATCATAAAGTTTTGTGAAGAAGGATTGACCCATGAGAGTGGCAGGAAGACAAGAAAAACCTCAAAAGAGATTGGAGACTGTAAGTTGGTGGCAGGGAAGAGTTTGATTAGACAGCGTCAGATGATGGTTTGTATAATGTTTTTAGTAGTAAAGAAGAGGTGTGACGATAAATAGACGGCTGTGGTGTAAAATTTAGAAAAGAAATGTGAAAAGTGTGAGGATAGCAGAAAGTTATATAGTTTCAATAGGTTGAAGTGAATAAATTAATAAAGAATGTGGTAGAGAGGTGAAGAAGAGAGTGCAAGCAAGGTGGTGTTGCAGATGCAGTCTGTGATAGACGAGTTTCTGCCAGAGTGAAGGGAACAGGAGTGACACCTGCAATGTTGTAATTTGGCAGAGATGAAGATGTGATTATCATTGGAATTGGCGAGGATGAAGAAGATTAGGGAGGTAAGATTGAGGTAGTCTGAGCAAAGAAGGGATGAGGGTTATTTTAGCAAAGGGATGCTAATGATGAAACCGCCAGACAGGAGCTTGAGAGGAATGAGGTTTATGGATGTGGAGAGAAGAACATGCAGGTGGTTGGGGTGACTGAGGAGGATTCTCAGGACAGGGTGAGATGGAGAATAAAGAAAACAGCCGCAACAAAAAGAAGTTCTATATACTTTGTTCATTCATAACATTTGTGCATACTATAGATAATGAGTTTGAACATATAAAACAAAAATGAAGCTAATTAATTATAAAAGTGTTGAAACTGTTATACGACCTATTTTATTAATTTCTCTGACTACATGCAACTTTGATGAATAAAGGCCACTGTGTCTCCCTAGAATCACTCCTTTCAGATTCAATTTAGCAACCAAAAAACTGTGTGCTGCAGAATTTATTCATTTATACATTTTCAAAAACTGCTTAACCCAATTTTAGTTGCTGGAAGTGTTGAAGCCTTTTCCAGTGTTCAAAGGATGAAAGGTGTGGAAATACCCTATACAAACCCCATATAGGTCGTCAGAGATCAAACTCACATACACACCAATGGGCAATTTAGTATCTCCAATTGACTTTCTAGTATTTCTTGGACCGTGAAAGGAAGCCAGAGCTCTCATATGAAATCCATACAAAACTGGAGAGAACATACAAAATTCATGCCGGAAGGAAACTGTGTGCCCTGCCCATAAATCAAACCTACAACCTTCATGCTGAAGGATGAGTGTGTTGCCTGCTGTTGAATTTTATTAGTATAAAACCTGTGCAAAAAAGACACAACACATGTTGTAAGTCAGTACTAATTAAAACTATGGGACAATGTCAGTGTTTTCTGTTTACTGATATTTACTGCTGTCTTATGTTTCCCTCGATCAGATTGCTTCCCTTACCTTGTGAGAGCTGGAATAGGCTTCAGCTTTCTTTATGACCCTAAAAATAATAAGTGGACTACAAAACACCTGAATAATAATAAATGATATAATTTCTGTATAGTGCACTTTATTAGTCAGCTTAAAATGAATGTAGTGTTAGTCTTTTGCTATGTAGTGCATTTTTATCTGATTTGCTGTATTTTTTAAAGATTTAATAGTTAATAAGTCAAACACTTTGCTGTTGATTCAGTTTTTCAGAGGAATGTGTTAAAAGCGTGCCTGACTGTGTAGTGCTTATATGGTTATGTGTGATACAGAATGAGGTGTTCCCAGAGCCTTTGTTCACATGGACACGTGTTGGTGGGTTGCTGCTTGATGGCAGTGCTGAGAGAGAGGGAAATGTTTTGGTTTTGGAGAGAGTGCCTGCAGAACTCAATGGTTCCATGTACCGATGCACTGCTGAAAATCCACTTGGCTCCACCAACACACATACGCGCCTTATAGTGTTCGGTCAGTATTACATTCTTTTTCCTTTTCTTGTCATGTGAAACCACTTATACTGCACACATTGTCATTCCTCAGCCATTGCTTTTCCTCTTTTCATTGCCCTTTTTTTTTACACAGACACATTCCTGCTGTTTTTTCTCTTTTTGAAAACAAATGAACACACACACACACATTGTACTTGTTTATTGTTATACGTGTGTTCTTATTATACAAACATAAACATATCTCTATTTTTATATTCAAAATGTAGTATAATTGGCTGCACTGAGTGTGGATCATTATATTTAATGATTGTAATCCCACATACAAACATTTACTTTGCTCCTGTGGTTTACATACTGTACTCTTTGCAATTACTGGCACTGCTGATAAAGATGAATTAATAATAATTATATGGAGTTTACCTTTTGATGAGTTAGCTTAGTTATGTTTATTAAAACATTTTCTTTTAGATCATAATTCATGACTTTCTGTCATTGAGTGCGTATAAAAGACATACAGCTTGAACTGAAACAAGAAACTGCGCAATTCACACAAGACAAGCGAGCTGAAATTCAGCACACTTTTTCAAGTCAGAGAATGGCTATACAAGTATTGAACTATTGATATAGTGGTTTATATTATTATTATTATTATTATTATTATTATTATTATTATTATTATTATTATTATTATTATTACTACTATTTATATTTATATAGTGGTGGTATCATGGTGCAATAAGTTTTGGTGCATTGTTCTTGTAGAGGTCATACTTTATAATACAGTATGCTCAAGATCTATACTCAGATAAGTTACTAAGTGTACCTTTGACACACCATCCAACATCTATTTCAAACTCTCCTTATGTGCAGTCAAGCCAGATTATTAAGTTAGCAGTTTAGGAGTGAGACAGGCTGTAAAGCGAGAAAGGCTATAATATACTTTGCCAGTCAGAAGCCTGCTATTATGCAAGTGCTTTTAAACTATTGCCCCAAACTATATGGTAAAATGAGTACATTGGCCCACTTGCAACGGTAGACTGACTATTTAGCGGTGTACTGGTTTGTGGAAAAAATACAGTAGGTATAAATATTTAAGAAGACTTCCAGAATGGCATACTGGTGGGTAGTGGCTGATCAAATGTTTGTGCTGAACCACCTGGACCATTATCTCAGGGCTAGTTTTTGGTCCGAATTCAGCCCTGAAGGATAAAACATTCCCTATGGATTACTTATAAAAAGTTATAGATAAAAAGTCTGCAGAAATGTTTGGGTCTGTAATGGTGTGGGGCAGTTTTCCAACACCCCAGGTTGCATTGTAAGTCACCTAACATTATAAACTGTATAAAATTTTAGGACATTTCAAATCTAAATTTGTTAGAATCTGACAAGTGTTATCGCTGACTTCAAAAGAACAATAATCAAAGCATGTTCAAATCAACAGAGCAATAATTTACTAAACAAATAATCAAGCTGCTGCCGTTGCCTTTTCAGTCCTCTGAGGTAAACCTTAAAAAAAACTTGTGTAGTGAGTAAAGAGAAGGGAGCACAACTGAGGATCCTAGACAATCTGAAAGAATTGTGTAAAAAGGAATGGTCTCGAATTCCCTGCTCTGTATTCTGTAACTTAATAAGATGTTATCGGAGAAGACTAAGTGCTGTTTTATTGGCAAAGGAAAGTTGTGCAAATTATTAAATGCAGGGATTATACTGGTTAGTGCCAGTTATTGTGGGTTTGTATGGTTTTGTTAATTATTTTTTAATGACGGATTTTTTTTCTCAGAATAACATTAGGTTAAGATTTTTTTTTTTCCTGGGGACATTTAAGCTTATTCACCAATATGCAAATTACAAAGAATTATTTTTAGACATCTTCAGCTGGGGTGCCAATAATTGCAAATGGGACTGTATACATACATATGTTTCTTTACGTACTATGCATTTTATCAGCTTCACTTGAGGTGCACAATGTACATTTGTAATTACAGACGGTTGTTTATCTATTTGTCTGCCTACTTTGTTCGCCACCATGAATATGTGTTGGACTGTCAAGAACAAGTCCATCAGACACAGACGGACTGCTGGAGTTTTTAAACACATCAGCATCACTGAACTGAGGAACACTCCAGCACCCAAAGACATCCAGCCATCAGCATTCATGTTGGGGAGATACCTCAAGCACAGGGTCCTAGTCTATCACTGGGCACACACTCACTCGAACAGACACACTATTTATAGGGGTGATTTATAGCAACTGATTTACCTTGAATCCATATTTTTGGACTGTGGAAAAGGAACTCAGGGAAAATCTGTGCAGACAACATGGAGACTCATGAAAACACAGTATTATTACTGTGTTTTTGCTACTCGCTGCTAAATTTCCTCTGTGATAAAAGTATCCTCTCTATCTACTTGTTCATCCATCCATCTCTCCATCTATCTATTAATACATCCATCCATCTCTCCATCTATCTATTAATACATCCATCCATCTCTCCATCTATCTATTAATACATCCAGATCAGTATTCAAACCTGATTCGGCAGTAGTAAGAGCACATGCTAACCACCAATCCACCCTGCAAGGCTGTGAGGGGTTATTTAAACCTTAGCAGCACTGCTGTGTCTGATCCACTCATAACAGCAATGCACACACATATTACCAAGTCAGTGAAAAGCAGCCTATATAAAGGCTACAGTTCAAATGCAAGGAGCAGTCAGTTCTCTAGAAGATGGTAAACACACACACACACACACACACACACACACACTCTCTCTCTCTCACAAAGAGATGCATGCCTTTTGTTCCGTGTGCTTTATTGTAATTGGTCAGTGTTTTATTCAAACACACAGAGGGGTGCCATGTTTACTGTTTGCTTGTTATTTCTATTGATTCTGGCTATTGTTTAGTTAGTAATGAGCACACACAAACCTCACAATGGTCATACAGTTATAAACACACACTGACAAGGTAAGCCTTCTATGTCTGTGTTTGGTGCTCTAGTAGTAATTTATCGTTGATTGTGGTTTGTTTGGTGAAAGAAGGTGATAAAGTTTTAGTGAAGAATGAGTATTTCTCTCTGATGGTTTGTTTTCGTATGCCTGCACTGGGATACTTAAAATATGTTCCACAGCAACTAGTTAGAATCCATAACTCACAAACTTTATGTTTAGACATTAATACATTCAGTGTGTAGGCATCAGACTAAAATAATTCCTAAATTTCATCAGCATCTTGCTTTTGCTCTGTTTGTGTTTTATATCTTTCTGTTATTATGATTTATTTGGTTATTATAATGTTTCTCAGTATTAAAATAATAATTATTATTTTATGTGTAGCCTGTTCTATATGTAAAAGAATTTTCAAACAGAACTTTGCCCTACATTTTCCGTTTGAACAGAAAATCCAAGGATTAAAAAGGAGACACTGCACTTTAATGGTAAGTAAATACACATATGACTATAGTGAATTCAAAACCTTCATATATGGTTTAACTGAATTTAGATAAATGTAAGAAATCTAGTATTTGTTAAGTTCAGTCTGAACGTGCTTATAAATATTTCTCTCTACTTCAGTAGCTGATGCAGCTGGATTGCATTTTGGACCTACTCTCCCTCTGCTGCTGCTGTCACTGATCCTGGAGTTTACATGAACACTGAATCTGTATCTGTCCTCTGACTGACATCTCCCACTCTCCAGTCACCAACAAACACTCAGTGTCTCAGCTAAGCATTGTACCAAGTCGAGCACTTTTTTTTGCAAGGAGCACCGTTGCATACCATGTCTGACCTGTAGATGGTAGTAGAGACTTGCAGTCTGATGTGCAGCCTCATTGCTGGACAGTTCTGACTTGAAGACTGGCTGTGGTCCTGTCCATTAAGCAAACTCAACAGAGTGCTTAAAGGCTAGAATGTACAGTTGTAAGTGGTTATGAATGTGGTTGTAGCATAAGCCTTTAAAGACTTAAGAGCTGAATTGTGATGTCATTACTCTTTATGTAAAATTTTCATGTCAGCATTTTATATTGTATTTCCTTGTAAAGGTCTCGATTGTGGTTTATTATTTAAAGATAAAAAATATATAAAAAATACATTCTCAACCATGACCCACAAGTACTAAGAAGTTTAAGTAACACCGGAATTTTGTCTTTGCCAGTCTTTTATTTCACATCTACATTTTGAGCAGTCATTTCTCTGTTAAACTTTGGAGAACATTTATCTGTGGCTTTGTATGGACAGCAAGGATAAACTCACATTTGTAGTTCTGGGTCGACATTTTAACATGAATTGTAAAAAACATATCTGAAATATGTTAGAACATCATACAAAAGTTAAATCATCAGATGCCCAACACATTTCCAATTTAATAGAGACTAAGTGAAATATTTTTTTTCCTGGAAATGAAATAGAAATGAGATTTATAAACACTGAATTTTAGTCAAAATGTACAGATTGTTACAGTGAAGCTAGGAATAGAAATCAGGCCTGAATTAAATTGAGGCATTATTTTTATTCAGATTGGTTCATATGGGTTGTTCTGCGTTCGCACACAAGTGTTAAATTCTTCTCATGCATTTTTACTTTCTTAGTGTGTGAGGGTTATTGGTTCCAAAATACAATTTAAAATTATTAATATCTGTTAAAAAAGAAAAATAGGATTTCAGGTTAACCCACAAATTATAAAGTGGGTTAAAGAAATACAAATAACTGACAAGAAGGTGGAACATTTTAAGACTGTAATAACGTTAAGATGAATAGAAGAGTTTGCAGAAGGAGAGCAATGACTAAACCTAGTCTTTTACATGTTTTATTGACTAAGTTCTCCTCAGTGACTGTAGGCCAGCATATGGTTTATACATTAAAACAAAAGTGAAACAGCGCTGATTTGTAAAAGAATAGACCAATGTTTTAAAGCCAGATCAAGGGGAAATGGGGGAAAAAACCCTTATTTATGAAAGCTAATATAATAGGTTTAACAAAAACTAAATAAAATTCATATATGAGGTTAAGGAATTACTTGGAAATTGACAAATTGTTTGAAAATAAAAGGCTTCTTCCAGGGTCACATAAAAAGGTTTAGTTTCATCTGGAAAGAATGAAGTTGAGGTTCTTTGTAAATTCTAAATGTAGGTGCTAGAAAGGGCTTTGTTTTCAGATTGATGTCCCAGTATTGGGTGTTATAGGATTGTCAGGCATCTATAACCTGAAAGAGGACTTCTGTTCAATGACATTTAGCAGTGAAGCATCGTCAGACGCGTTTTCTAGCCCCTTGATTTGGAGGAGTGGAGCTCAGGATAGGAGGGAAAGTCACGCTGACCTATGAAAGTATGAGGCAGGCGCCTGGAATAAACTGAGCATCAGCCAAGTGCGCGCCGATGCTGAGCTCTGAGGCGGTACACAGAGCACCGTCCCACTCCGCCGCCGCGCCGCTGCTCTCCAGACCTTTATTATTCGGCTCGTCGGGCTGAAGCGCGGAGGCTGTGCTTGTGCTTTCGGGTTGCTTCTCGCTGACGGCGGGACTCCGGCTCTGCTGCAGTTGGATTTTTGCTTTTAACAGATTTCCCAGATTTCCCAGATTTCGGGCTGAACGGCAGACTCAATGAAAGCGCTTCACTGACAGCCGACGCTCCAGACGCGCACCCACGTTCGAGCTGTGGTCGATCGGGAACTCGGGGTTGTGGAAAGCTCGGAGTGATGGATCTGAAGTTGCTGTGCTGCGCGCTGCTGTTCCCCATCCAGCTCCTGCTCTGCGTCCTGAGAGCCGCGCTGCGCTCACTGATGCCGCACAAGCGCAAGGAGCTCAGCGCCGACGTGGTGCTCATCACCGGAGGAGGCAGAGGGATCGGGCGGCACCTGGCCAAAGAGTTTGCAAAGCAAGGAGCCAAAAAGGTACAAAACGACCTCCAGATGCGGTGTATGTAACACATTTGCACTAACTCTACACCCTCCACCGGACATCTGCAATATAATGTAACTTTGCACAGTCCTTCCATCCATCCATTATGTTACGTTTTATCCTCTATTAGGGTCGCGGAAGGGGGGGGGGGGGGTTCCCCATGCCCATCCAGGGGAGAACGTTTCGGGCGCTGGGCAGATACATCCAGGACAGGGCGCCAATCCATCACTGGACACACTCACACAAACACACTCTATATGGGGCAATTTGAAGAATTCAATTGACCTTGATCCATGTTTTTGGACTGTGGGAGGAAACCGGAGAACCCGGAGGAAACCCACGCGGACACGGGAGAACTTGAAACTCCACCCAGAACCAGGAATCCCTAGCTCAGAGAGGCGAATGTGCCACTTTGCACAATGTAAATAATTTTTTCTTCCTCACAAGATTATGTACATAGAGTGTGTGTTTTTTTTTTTTATTTATATTTTATTATTATTATATTTACTTTTTCTTATTCATCCAGGGTGGATGGCAAAGTAAGAATTTCATTGCACAAGGCAACATGTTTCTATATGTGCATATAACAATGAAGCTTTGAATCTTGAAAATTGATGGAAGGTATGGCGGGATAGGTGGCATGGTGGCTTAGTGGTTAGCCCGACCACGTCTCAGCACTAGGGATTCCCGGTTTGAATCCCCATCTGGGTGGAGTTTCCATGTTCTCTCCGTGTCCGCGTGGGTTTCCTCCGGGTTCTCCGGTTTCCTCCCAGTCCAAAAACATAGATCCAGGTATATTGAATTCTCCAAAATTGCCCCATATAGAGTGTGTTTGTGTGAGTGAGTGTGTGCCCAGCGATAGATTGGACACCCTGTCCTGGGTGTATCTGCCCAGCGTCCGAAACGTTCTCCCCTGGATGGGCATGGGAACCCCACTGCGACCCTATAGAGGATAAAGCGGAAGATAATGGATGGAAGAATGGGTATGGCAGGATATGAAGTATTTGCACTTGGGCATCTCTGGGTCATTCTAATCAGAAGAGGAATTTGCAGCAGGGAGACTCCAGAATTTCAAAATCACATCTGAAATACTGCATCTGTATAGTCGCTGCAAAAGCCAAGAATATAAGTGTCTCAGTGTTTCGGCCGAGCCATTCACCCAAATCTAAAAGTAGCAACAGCTATGAGTGGATGCTTTTTAAAGAATGTCAGACAGCGACTTCATTAATGACCGATTTTGCTGGTTTTGTCTGTGTGCCACAAAAAATAAGAGCATCGTTTCCCATCGGGATGATGCTCATGATGGCGTGGGTCTTTGCTGATGTGGGCAATCAAGCTTCCTCAAGGAGCCAAAACTTCTCTTGCAACAGTTTACTTTGCTGGTAGCTTAAATTTCAAAGTGTAATATTGAGCAAGAATAAAATAGTATAATCGAACAGTTTAAAGAAATTAGTCAACCAGAAACCTGATATTTTATAATAATAATAATAATGATTCCAGTTTTCAGGAAGGCTAGGCTGTAACAGAACCATAGATGGGAATAAATCGAATTTGTTGGATGAACAGATACAGTACAGATCTTTTTTGTTTCTAATGCACTGCAAACAATCCCTTTAAAGCAGTTTTGCTTCTCTAAGATGTACCATGATGATGCCTCAATAACAAAAGTATTAGTACAATCCAAACAACCGAGATGACTTTAACTTCCAGACACAATGGACCTGTTTAAGTGTGAAAACAATGAGAACAGCATGACATGCCCAGATATGTGCCTGAGTGTGTAAATTGTCATACTGTTGATATCATATTGTCACATCGCAAGCCATAAGATAAATCGGAACCGTTTCCTCCTCCAACAGACAGAGATCAGGCCTGAAATAGACTCTAATCAGTGCCAGTCTTATTTGAATACATCTTTATTTGAACTCATGCCACAGTTCTTATCACAGTCGTCTGGCACAACCCTGTCTGTGTTGTTAGATTAGGGAATGTAAGGGAAATATGATCTTACAGCAATCTCAGAAATGGATGCTTGCCATTCGGGTGGTACCCTCAAAGGGACTTGCTTTGCACCTTTAGTATGCAGCTATTTTGTGGGAAGAGGAATGTAAAGTATTTTTTAAGCTGAAACAGGAAGGTACACTGTGTTCGTCCTCCACTGTAAAAAAAATGACCCTCTGACTAATTGATAAAAAAGTGCTAGGAACAGAATGTGTTGCTGTGAAGGTAACAGTCTAGCAACAAAGGGAAGCTTGAGATTACTGCCTTCATTCCTGGGAGTGAAGAGCTGTCACCTCATGGCATGGCACCTCTGATGCTGTTGGTGCAGGTAACAGGGTCTCCAACTACAAACGCAAAAAAACTTTCCAAAATAAAGTGTTCACTCTAAATATGAGGCATAATACTGAGCTACCATGGAGTGGTGTTAGTTTATGTGTCTAGACAGCAGAATTTGGACTCGACTGAATGCAGATTTGCTTGTGTTTCACTCGCCTCCTCAGATTCTCCTCTGCGGGCACACAAACACAGGTGTTTCCTAAGCCTTTCTGCCTTTACAAATGCCCCACAATGGAGTGCTGACAGGCAAGACTGACTGTTTTGTTCAGCTTAAATGATCTGTGACTTTTTAACCTTTCCTTCATACTTGCTAATGCTCAATAGGCAAAAACACTAAGCGTGCAACAAGGTTCCACACTTTATGCTCACAGTTTGTCAGCAGCATAGTCCGAAACTGACCTAGAGAACAATTGTGTGGGACTTCAAAGAAAAAAGTACCGAAACGGAAAGAATAGAGGATCTAATATCTTTTAAGCATGACATGACTGAGTGACTGGATAAACTCTTCTACCTCTGGCACGTATGCATGTGAGGGAAGGTGCATAGGTGAGGAGTGCATACTCATGAGCGTAGGTGTGGTGTGTGTGTGGGTGAGAGAGTGAGAGAGAATGGATCACATGTAGGTGGTGTGTTAGGCGAAACGCACCTTACAGATTAGTTCATGCAACCAAGTTCACAGGCGGGTCAGCCAGCTTTAGTGGAGTAAGGCTGATGATGTCATCAGTGTTATTGTGCAGGCTGCACTGGCAGAGCGGGAGTCAGTCTGAAAGCCTGTGTAACAGAGTCCAGTGAGTGGGTGAGTGGAGGCCAAGTTGATCAGGCCTAAGTCAGGATAGCAATGTCACTTATCTGCTGACCAGCAACAGATTAACGAACTAAAAGTCGTTATTTAGGAGGAAACGTTCAGACTAAATTTTCCAACAGTACAATTAATGGACAGAAAATGGAACCCTTGTATGTTTGAGATGTATAACAACATTCTTTATGAAAATCTTTAATATTAGACCTGGAAAACACACACAACACACACACACACACACACACACACACACACACACACACACACACATATATATATGTGTGTGTGTGTGTATATATATATATATATATATATATATATATATATATATATATATATATATATATATATATATATATAGGCATAGATTTACAGACTCTCTAATGTTTAACAACATCTTTATTTAAAATAAACAATCTTTGAATAGTGTTTAAAATAAGTAACAGTCATTAGATGAGAAATGCACAGGACAGGACAATGTCTAATTCCTATAAGGAAGTTAGTATGTAAATGACAGCTCGTTGAGGTAAAGGTGATGGACTCTATGCCCTCGGTCTGACCCCAGAAACACCACTCCAGAGGCCCTAATGTTTGAAGTTTAACAGATAACAGGTTGCCCTCTGTGTGTGCTGATTGCAACACAGATTGGGCACGAGTCAGGCTTGTCGTTTAGGCCGTAACAGCACACACCTGTTGCCTGCTTATCTGAGTACTCTCTCTTTCTCGCTAAGATAGTAAGAGAAAAAAAAATCATCAGGTGCCTGGATTGTATAATGCCCTCAGGCTTGTGTGTTTGTGCATGAGTGAGAGAGATGAAGATGGACGGGCTGAGAGATCAGGACTTATTCTTCTGTTACCTCTCTTTGACCTCCTCCCTGAATGACACAACTAATAGGCGGTGAGTTGAACAGCCCCCGCAGGCCGACCCCGTCCACTATCACTCTCACTGGCTCTTCTGCAGAAAGATATGGGAATACATCATTGCCTTTTCTTCGAGGGAACTTCACCTCTTTGTGTTGTGATGGTTAGCGGTCATCATCGCAATTGTTGTCTGCTCTGCTGTGTGTTGATGTTCCAGGTTAATTGCACTGCTTCTGCATGAAAGACTTTTCTGAATGTCCTGTGCTGATTCGGATTCCATTTTACTTCAGGTGATTCTTTGGGGCCGGACAGAAAAATGTCTGCGCGAGACGAGTGAGGAAATCGCCAACATGGGGACGGAATGCCACTACTTTGTGTGTGATGTCGGGAACCGGGAGGAGGTGTACCAACAGGCCAAAGTGGTGAGAGAAAAGGTAATGATGCAAAGCAGACCAAGCTCAACTTAAAGATAATTAATTAAACCATTAATCGTTAAATAAATAATAACAATATATAGCTTTTTCAAGCCATCTAATTAAATGTTCTCCAGCCTAAAATTTAAACTGAGCTACTGACAAGACTACAGAGTCTAATAAAAGCCAAGAGTCACTAAAAGCCATAGACTAATTTGCTCTTGTTCATATCATCACTGCAAACCAAGAGAACAAATATCCAGAACCTGAAAAGAATAAATCAAATAGAAATCTAATAAGATTTGGGTCAATATGGAGTGTGGTAACTTAAAATAGTTATTAAGCACAAACAGCCTAAGATTTACTGACAATCTAGATGGATCTAATTAAATACTTTTCCTATTGTAATTGGATGAACACAACTCATTTTTCTTTACTTCAGCTTATTCTATAAACTCTATTTCAACCAAAACTATGAAATAAAAGCTAATAGTCTCTTTCAACAAAAACTAACTTGGCTTTATGATTGTCAGTCTGTTTGCTTTCAAATCTTCTGCTCCAACTCTTTAATTCTATAAAGGACAGATTGAGTGGCAGGTAATCTGTAAAGTCTATTTGTATATTTTATTCCCCATATGTTTCTAGTTATAATTCAGTTGTGTGAATATGCTGGCTGGTTGTAATGACTCCAATAAGAGTTTTTTTTTCCATCATAACAAATGCAACTATAATTGTTTCCACTCTGATATGTCTTTCACAACCTGTTGTGTACAATAGAATATCATTTTTCATATGCCCTATGGACATATCCAGCCAACACCTGACAATCTACAATTACCCAGATTAAGCAGTATCTTATTGCTCTTGTTATATTTCATACTGTGTGGCAAAAAAAGAAGGAAAATTATTTATTTCACACACATTTTTTTTTGTAATATACTTCTGTATTTTCATTTAATGCTTCAACATAATTTATTTTCTTTATCTTACACATGAAATATAACCTTTAAGATTTTACACAATTGATGATACAACGTGGCTGAGTCACATTTATGAAGCTAATTAAGCTGTACGCTGCAACAGCGCCACCAAATAGTGATTTTCACATGCCCCGTTTAAATAATTCAGTATCTCAAATTTTAAAATATGCGAATGGTTTAGTTCAGCAGAATCTTTTGCTTTCAGTCTGAGAATAAGAACATTCTAATTTTCTCATTAATCACCTTATGACACATCAGACTGTACTGGTCTTCCTGTATACATAACTGTATATACAAACTTGCTACAGCTAAAACTGTAACACGCTACTTCTCATAATTTTGCATCAGAATTAATCATCTAATGATGTCATATATATAATCAGAGGAACCAAACAAGAACCAAACTTCTTTTTTTTTTTTAAACAATTTTGTACTTTTATAGATATTTAATGCAGGATTTTACTAATTATTGAAAAGGTTAACAATTCTGTACTGGCACTTTGGGTGCCAGTACAGAAAAAAAATAGACGAGTAAATCAAAAGTGGTTTAAGGTAATGTTTCAGAAGATGTCATTAGAACTGTACATTTTAAATTTAACAATAGGGAGGCTAGACCAGGTACTTGAGAGGGAACAAAACATTTCGGGAGCTACTTCAATAATAACAGAGAAAACTTCATGAATATAACTGTAAAATGATTCATGTTTTGGATTGAAGTTGTCCTAAGGATGTTAATCAAACCCAGACTGAATGTTTCTTTTGCTTTTATAGGTCGGGGATGTTACCATTCTGGTGAATAATGCAGCGGTTGTTCATGGCAAAAGTCTGATGAACAGTAATGATGATGCACTTCTGAAAACACAGCATATCAACACACTCGGACAGTTTTGGGTAAGTTTTTTTTTTAACAGTCCCACAAAACTATCCCTCTGTAACCTTATGCTGAACTCAAAATTGCACGTGGGGTTCTTTGTGAATTTCAAAACATCCTTACTTGGATAAACACTTTTTCAATCACTTGGCTCACTATTTATTCGTCTCATTATTAATCAATCTCATAGCCAAAAGAGGAAAAGTCTGCTTGAAAAATGGCATTCCTTAAATAAAACTATCAGATTCTTTTAAATGGAAGTCCGGAAACAACAAACCCAGTCATAATTGGCTGCTCAACAAAGAATGTCCCAGGGCTACATTTGCAATAAAAAATGAGGTACAGTCTGTATTGAAAGAATGTTCAGAGAAAACCAGATCGAGTATTTTGCTTCTACATTGGACATGTTGCTCAGAACCAATTTATTGGCAAGGATAATTAAAAACGAAGCACACATGTTTTAGATATTTGTAAAGTATATATTGCTGAAGGTGGTAGTTAATTTGTTAAGCTCCTAACCTAAAACACATGAAGCCATTAAGAGAGGAGCCTTTGATATGATGGGGCATCGCAAGCCCAGTGACCAGATGTAATAATAGAAGCTCGCCATCTATTAATACCGTGACTCGAGATCAAATGCTGAATGTGGGCCAAAATTTAAACATCTGCTAAATGAATCAAGTCTGTAAGCTGGCTGCATGAATTTCTCTTTTGGGAGTCTGCAGCTTTTCTATGGTTCTCTTTACTTTCCATTATTGAAAATTCCACAAGCTAGCAGGGAGAACAGCCACAAGAAGCAGAACAATGCAATATGAGTCTTGTCTCTTCTTCCCACAGACCACAAAGGCTTTCTTGCCTCGCATGCTGGAGTTGCGCCATGGCCACGTAGTGTGTATCAACTCCATCCTCTCACTCTCTTCCATTCCTGGGGCAATCGACTACTGCACATCCAAAGCCTCAGCCTATGCTTTCATGGAGAGCCTAACTCTGGGTCTGCTGGATTGTCCAGGAGTGGAGTGTACTACCATATTGCCCTTCCACACAGACACAGAGATGTTTCAGGGCATGCGAGTCAGGTATGATACCATCATCAAAACTGTTACTGGTGTACATGCAAATATGCCAGTAAACTTGATTACATACAAGGAATATCAAAATCTGTACATTGGACTGTATATATTCATGAACATACTGTTTGCTTCTGTTCTAGGTTCCCTCAACTCTTTCCTCCACTGAATCCTGAGATGGTGGCTCAGCGAACCGTAGATGCAGTTAGGACTAACACTGCATTTGTCGTTCTGCCATGGACTATGCATTTTCTTGTTACTTTAAAAAGGTAAGCTATTAATAAATACTCAGCCATTACCATGAGCCATTCATTTACACATTAAGAATTTTGCTGAAATGATATATAGATTACCTTTAAGTCTGTAATACCACAATGATTGTTTGAGAAATGAGGCTGCAGTCTGATCAAGACATTGCTTGTTTCTCCAGCCTTCTGCCACAGGATGCCCTGCAAGAAATTCACAAGTTTGCAGGAAGTTACACCTGCATGAACACATTTAAAGGACGAACTTAAAGGAGCAGCAGCAGAGGATGGTGACAAGTAAAAAAAGAAATAAACTTAAGCTTAAACTCAATGTAACGCGAGGCAAGCACTATGTCCCTGGAAGAACAAAAGAACTGTAGCTTCCGGATCAGAGGGATTGGTGCATCACGGTGGCTTTGTCCGGCATAACTTTGTAAAATGGTGTAACATGGATCCATCATTTATAGTCACTTGTGCTGGTGTTAGACAGTATGATATATGTTTGTTGATGAAAGTGCTTTATGAACCTGTGGACAATTCCAGAGAACAGACTGGTCACTCAGTACACAAAGATGTCCTGGAAATATTTTGCAAGCATTCTATGAGGATGCTGAATCCTCACACAGGAGCCATGGGTTGAAAACAAAGTGTTGTAGCTTATAATGAATGTTATTTTCTAACTTAATGCAGGTTGTTCCGACCAACTTGTGTGTAAATCCAGTGTACATATCTCCACATTAATGTCAACACTGAATAAACAGTATTTGATATTATAACGGTGCAGACATAACTGATGTTCCTCATGTTTGAAGGACAGGGAAATGTACATCCCTGGCAGTGAGCTTGATTATTTTTCAGCCAAACTCACAGGCATTTCATGGTCAGCATTCCTCCACTGCAGGTCATCCAAACATGAGCTCATGGTGTTCAAGGTAGGGTTGTCAAAACACAGGCTGTCCTTAACATGAAAAGCACACAGCAGAGGGCCGGCCACTGGATGGCAAACGGATACATTTCAGTGGGTTTACCCAAATAATTATAACCCAAGTTCATAATTTAAAGATCTATCAAATGAGCTTTCATAACCTACTGTTATTATTGTATACACGTAGAACACTACTTACAAAAATACACCCACTGGTGTTGGCTGGATGAATAAAAAATGATTAGCTCTATTATGTCCTGGTGCACCGATGGCAGTCCACTGATGGCAGTATTGGATGTACAATAGATTATACAACTGTTCTATTTCTGCAGTTCGTTTATCAAACACAATACATGTAAATTTCAACAAATTAGACTGTATTCAGGGTTTTCGAAGCATACTGACAGCCGCCGCTAAAAGAAAACCAGCCCAGATGGTTACATTTTTACCAGGAAATGTTAAAATTCATAAACAATAAACAGAAAGTTGCATCAGTGAATCTATGTTCTCTCAAGTGGCTCATTGTAATCGACTGCTAGTCCACTGTGCAGAATGTTTGCCTTATAAAGCCCTGCAACATTGAACTGAAACTCATAGTTGAAGACTGTAACTATTCTTTCACAAAGTGAATGAAAATTTAGGAAAATAAAATATATTGAAACATTGAAACTGGCTTTGTAATAGCTTTTCTAATATCCAGATACAGTATATCTCTTTCAATATATTCTCAAATATCACATAGAATTCTGTGGAAGTTGATGACATCGAAATGTCTCTGATCAAAAAGGAAAAGAGATCTTAGAATGTACATCCATCCATCTATTAACTTTCGCTTAATCCTTTACTAGAGTTGTCGGAGGAGGGGGGCTCCCCATGCCCATCCATTATCTTCCGCTTTATCCTCTATTAGGGTTGCTAGGGGTTCCCCATGCCCATCCAGGGGAGAACGTTTCGGGCGCTGGGCAGATACACCCAGGACAGGGTGCCAATCTATCGCTGGGCACACACTCACACACACATACACACTCTATATGGGGGAATTTGGAGAACTCAATTGACCTTGATCCATGTTTTTGGACTGTGGGAGGAAACCAGAGAACCCAGAGGAAACCCATGATTCGAACCGGGAATCCCTAGCGCTGAGAGGCGAAGCCACCCCCCCCATGCCCATCCAGGGTAAAATGTTTGAGCCGCTGGGCAAATAGACGCAGGATCGGGTTTTTAACCTCTTGCTGGGCACACGCTCGATCACACACACACACACACTATATTGAGGCAATTTAAAGCAGCCAATTAATTAATCCATGTTTTTGGACTATGGGAAAACCCAGCAGTCATGCAAAATTCCATTCAGATTGTGATTTGCACCTAAATCCCCAGCATTGCGAGTCTGACATGCTAACCCCTGAGCCTTCTTGCTGCAACAGAATAATATTAACATTTTGTCATTTAGCAGATGCTTTTATCTGAAGCGACTTACAATGTGAGCACAGGGTTGACCACAGCATCCCTGGAACAATTAGGGTTAAGGATCTTGCTCAAGGACCCACACTGGTAACTTGTTCAAATCCCAGTGGACCTGTGGTTTGAACCCACAACCTTCTGATCGATAGCCTAACACCCTAAGCACCAGAATGTACAGAAATAGAATAATTAACATAAAAAGTGTCTAAACACAAAAACAAAAGTTGACTTAATGTGAACTCAAGTGCTTACACTTACATATAATTGACAGCTGTTTGCAAATGTGTACACTGGGAGAACTGCATTAAAAAAGAAGAAAAAAAATCAATATATATTTTTTCATTAAATGTAAATCTGCTTAGCTGTATGTTTGAAGGTTATTTAAAGGTTTTCCATGTTTTACCCTTGAGAATAATATAAATTATTTTTCTTGGGCTTTTCGGTTCCCCTCCCTCTAGGTCTGCGTTTAAATTATGGTTCTGTTCATTTTTCCATGTTTGTTTCTACCTCATGCCTTAAATGTTTTTAGTTAAAATCTTAAAATCAGTGTAGACTGATTTAAACGCTTGGGCATAGGCTTTTAAAATATCACAATGATATTGTAATCAAGTGTTTTGAGTAGGTGTGTTGTATATAACTACACTGTTATATAATCTTACTCATTTGTCACTATACATCCAGGAATTGTGTTTAAAATTAATGCCTTTAGAATGCATACATGTTTTATTATTAAATTTAAACTGCTTATTAACTGAAGTTATGTAAATCCTAGTTATAAGGATAGCAGTGATATTACTACTGAATGCTGAAGCTTGTTCCAGTACATACTATACATAAGACCATTTGCCAGTACCATATCAGGACAAGCAAACAAATACATACAAAAACACTTTTCATACCTAGGGGCAATTAAGTATTTTTATTTAAAGTGATCTATTTTGCCTACAGTGCTTACACACAGAACTTTTCCAGATTTAACCAATCCATGCAGTGAAACACACACATACACACACAGAGTGAAGTGAGCACACATGCCCAGAACAGTGAGCAGCCTTGTGCACGGTGCCCAGGGAGCAATTGGGGTTAGGCCTTGTCCAAGGGCATTTCAGCTGTAGTACTTGGTGGGACTGGGAATTGAAATGAGCTGATTCCTTAACCACAAGCCTACAACTGCCCCTTGTATTGAGTGACTTATATGTTAAATAAATAGCAAAGGGCTTTGTACTTTGTTCATAGAACCAGATTTAATTTTGTGACCCTAGGAAATGCAAACTACTCAAAGCCTAAAATAAATGCCAAATTACGCTTAATGTCACTGAACTGAACTCAAGTTATGCAAACTGTCTTCCTACAAAATTATCTTCAGTTACTTGTTTGACATTATACCAACCCAGAATCCCTGCATCTGCAGACAAAGAAAAAAAAGGGCTCTTTTTCTTTGTGTTTGCTAAATCAATTTGCTTAATGTTAAGTCATACAGAGTGACTGACTCATGTAAAAACCCAGCACTGCCAACTGCACAGAGGCTTTCTACTGACTAAGTTCAAATTAAATTACCAGTAGCATACACAAAGAAGAGTATTTTCCCACCAAGGCTGCTATATTTCCACATGTCTTGTGGTTGCCAGATAAATCAATAAGCCTATGAATTACTTAAACATTAGATTCAGTTTAGAGCTCTTCACAGACTTTAAAAGCTATCTGTGATTTAACTGACTTTTACCAGTTTAAAAATGCCGTGAACCAATAAACTTTCAATACCGTAAGTTCTTATTTATTGCCTCATTTCATAGTGCAATTATTTCTTTCAAAAAGTTTCTCAAGATAAAAATAAAAGTAAAAATGTCAAAGTCACTTCCTTTCTCTGTGCATTACAGACGTTTGTGATTAGGTTCCATCCATTCATTCATTCATCCATTATTTTCCGCTTTATCCTCTACTAGGGTCGCGGGGGGTTCCCCATACCCATCCAGGGGAGAACGTTTCAGGCGCTGGGCAGATACACCCAGGACAGGGCGCCAATCTATTGCTGGGCACACATACACACAAACACACTCTATATGGGGCAATTTAAAGAATTCGATAGACCTTGATCCATGTTTTTGGACTGTGGGAAGAAACCGGAGAACCTGGAAGAAACCAACGAAGACAAGGGGAGAACATGGAAACTCCACCCAGATTGAGATTTGAACTGGGAATCCCTAGAGCTGAGAGGAGAACGTGCTGACCACTAAGCCACCGTGCTGCTGTGATTAGGTTATGAGGTTAAAAAAAAAAAAAAAAACATCTAAATCTGCATTGACTATATGCAGAAAATATGACAAAAAATATATATTTGAAGTTAAAGTGATCCGTTTTGCCTACTGTGCTGTTACACAGAGAAATTTGTTCTTCACATTTAACACATCCGTGCAGTGAAACACACACATATACACACAGTGGTGAAGTGAGTACCTATGCATAGAGCGGTGGGCAGCCCTGTACATGGTGCCTGAGGAGCAATTGGGGTTAGGTGCCTTGTCCAAGGGCACTTCAGCCATAGTACTTGGTGGGACTGGGAATCAAACTGGGGACCTTCAGGTCTCTAGGCTGGTTCCTTAACAACAACCCTACAAGTAAACAAAAGAGGATTAAAGCAGTTTAAAGAGGATGGGATAGATTTCTACATTTGTTAGAGTTAGTGTTGTACTATTCCCTGGACAATGTAACAATAGTTAAAAGTTCCCTAAAAGAAATCAAAAATGGTAAATTCTTTAAATGAAATAAAATTTAATTTTAAGTCTGGCAGTATTTACAGCTTTGCTATGACTGACAGTTAGCTTAGAGTTTAAATTCTGCTTTTATCTGTATCTGGTTTATCTATACACATGCTGAACTACCCATCAACTTTCAGAGGCTTATCAGAAGAGAAGAAAGATGGAGAATTCTAATTAATTTAAGCCTCATTACTCTGTTTGAATATGCGGTTTGTTAAAGCAGCTCTAGACCAGGTTTAAATTAGTGATATGCTAACATGAGCTGATTAGCCAAAACAAAACCACCATATGTTACATGTTGATTTTACATCTAGTGATTTAGCTGTGATTAAACTACACACTGTCCTTCACTAAGCTTAAAATAACAATAACAAAAGAATTGTTTCAGATATTGTTTGAGCCCAGGTCCTGCTCATCTGCCAATCTTTCACCTTTCCATTGTATAATGTAATAATCTCTGTATTCCGCTTTGGATAGGGGAGTCTGCTAATTGCTGCAAATGTGTCAAAAATTAAAATTACAAGCAGAAATAAGACCACCAAGGTCTATGAATTCAAATAAATTCGCCAGCTCCAGATTTGAGTGGACAGAGCTGTATACATATGTACAGTTGCATTTGTGTATAAGGTTTTATGATGATGAAATATGTGTATGAGCCCAGTTTTAACTGATACATTTTATATTTCTACACAAATGATCCACATTTTGTACTTTATTTTGTCCAATAAGATCAAAATGTAATTTTAGTAAGAAATTATTTTTTATTTAAACCATTTCTCCTCAATGGATGAGTCACCTTGTTGATAGTTGAAATGTAACCTTGAAATCCACCTAATTTAACCTTTTGATACATCATAAAGCATAAATTCTACAGTTCTGACACTAAATTTCAGCTTGCAGTTTAATGCAATTTTAAATCTTGGACATTCACATGGCCACTGTTGCCAGTGGAAGTTTCTGGAGTGGGATCATGACATGAAGCTGTGTCATGGGTTGCACGTGTGTTGGAGAAGTCAGCTCAGATCTCAGGGGGCGAGTTCAGAGCAAGGTTAGCCAAATAGGAGATTAATGTGAGGAGGCTGTTGGATGGACAGTTCACCCTGTGATGAACTCTGTCAAGGGAGTAGAAATGCTTCAGCAGAGCCAGCACAGGTGGAAAAGATGGATCACATTGGCTGTGCAGAGACACTTCAGTGCCGTGTCATACCTCATTGCCTTGTTACAGCACATGACCTGAATTCTGCCAAGAAATAGATATAAGCAATATGCAAAAAAGCTATGGACCATACTTATTTAGTTTCATTAATATTTTCTTTGGTTCTTGTGAGATGGGTTATTTTGTATTATATAAACATTTTGTAATTATACATATTTTGGTGAGATTTTCAAGCCTTGAGAAAGAAGATGCTTTAAAAAATAGGGGACATGAATAGGTTTATTTCCTAATCGCTTTTACTAAAAAGAGTTACAGGGAGTGCTAAAGTCTTTTCCAGAGTAACTGCAAGAAATGGGAGGATACAGTCTGTACCACCAGTCCGCTGCAGCACATGCATGTCTTTGGACTCTGGGTGGAAACTGGAATTTCTGGTGAAAACCACTACAGGCACAAGAAGGTCACGTAAACTCTATATGAAAAAGCCCCTGGCCACCTGCCTAGGAATCATGCCGCCATGAACAGATTTAATTGTTCAATAAACTTCATAGAGAATGTGCAGTTCAGACCAGACCAAACCAGACCAAATCTAGACTTAGCATTAGGAGAGAACCTTTTTTCTTTAAAAAAAAAAAAATGAAAGAATGCAATATAAAGCATCCAATTCACCTTGAATCTATGTTTTTGGACTGTAGGACAAAACCGGAGAACCCAGAGCGTTCACGAATATAACATAGAAACTCCACCCATATTGGGATCCCTGGAGCAGAGAGTCAGACGTGATAACCACCACTCCACTCTTTTGTGGAAAGGACCAGGACTTCTTTTCTTCAAAAGAATTTTCCATAATAGTCCATGCACAGAGTATTTATTAAATTTGCTTTATTATTTTGTCATTAGGGGTTAAATATGCCTTTTTAGAAATTGCAGAGCAGATATGGAAATTATTTTTTCTTGGATTTTAGTTTGACCTCCAATTTTCCTTTTCATTAATTTTACTCATGGAAATTATGAAGTGAACTGACTACTTGAAAATGCTTTGCTTTAATAAAATGTTGCCGTTTTAGGCCACTGCTTAGAGAAGACTTTGACTGTTAATTGTTGAAACAAAATTAAATGAGTCAGCACTTTTCAAAAGCTTTGAAAGTTGCATTAGCTGGCTTTTCTAAATGATGATAATAAAAAAGCAATAACCCAAAATTTATATGACAGCTTAAACATTTGCATAGTATTCATTTCCTTTTTGTTATTCTAAAATTATCCACAATAGAAGTCACTCACTCATCTTAATTAAAATGTTGCATGAAAAGTTTTATCGTAATGCTAATCTTTTAATGACAGAAGAAATCTTACTATCTGCCTAAACATTTGAAAAGGGACATGGAAATAGAAAGGTCTGAAAATGCTGCAAACAATAGGAGACAATAAACACATCAGTGAATGTTATCTTTTTAAGAAGAACAAGGCGAATTCATATTAATCTCATTAAAGATACATATGCTTGGTTTCCAAATTTATTCAAACAAGCATGATGGTGACGACAAACACGTGTCTAATAAAATATTTAGTGAATAGAAGCCCCAAAAATTATGCTATGAAGTTTCTATTCTCTTTAACTGATTTCACTAGCACTAAAATTCTCTATATTCATTCATTCATTATCTCCCGCTTTTATCCTCTATTAGGGTCGCGGTGGGGTTCCCCATGCCCATCCAGGGGAGAACGTCTTGGGCGCTGGGCAGATAGACCCAGGACAGGGTGCCAATCCATCGCTGAAATTCTCTATATTTTCACATAAATTGAAATCAGATTTCAATAAGTTATAAAAGTGAAGAAAACTAAATGAAACTACATAAAATCTACATAAAAACAAAAAAATTGCAATCAATGGGATGATAATCAGATGGAAGATGTTTTTTTTTTTTTTAATAACAGGGATCTACCAGGGAAGGTTTAGAACAGGCTTGTGGAAGTGTATCATGTCACAAAGGAGATTTCTAATGATCCTTATAAGGCTGGAAAAATAAATTCTCTAAAGAGTTTGGACTTCTCCAAATTACAGTAAGACAGTTTATGCAAATCAAGGAAATTTAGAATCATTAGAGCATTTTTCCAAGAGTGTGGTCAACCAACAAATTTATACTAAGAGCACAGTGTCTTAATAAACATGAGGTTACAAAGGAACCAAGGTAACATTGTAAGCAACTAATGGTCTAATGATCTGCCATCTGTCTTTCTTATGGGTGATGTTAAAAGTCTAGCACCAGGACAATGTTGACCAACAGCGGTGTGCAGGGCAACATTACAAGAAAAAAGCCACTGCTGTGTAAAACAAGGTCTCATTTCATTTCATTGATTTGATTATTATATATCAATTTAATGAAAAAATACTGTTTTAAACTGTGAATTATTTTAATACACCTAATTTCCAAACAACTTAAATAAACAGATAAAATAGAATAAATAATTGTCATTTGCATAACAATAACACATTCACTTTGTCTTTTATTGCTGAGATATATTGGTAAGATACTTGCGATGCCCTCCTATCAGAATAGAAAAAGCATGAAATTGGTGATAATAGGAACGATTGGCTGACCTTTTCATAACCTACTGTAAATAAATGTTTCACTATCTAGCTTTTTTTCAAATAGATTCTTCATTTACTTAAATGTATTATTCTAAACATACACTGAATTAATTTTAATTGTGCTGTGCCTCATGTGCTGGTGATGACAGATTAGCTTCTCACCTCGACTGGCATTGTGTACATCCATCATTAGGCAATACACAAGCAGGAAAAAACAGTCTGTGGTGTTCCTCGGTTAGGGGGAGACCCAGCGGCCACCATTACTGTCACTTAACAAGAAGAATGAGAGCTCAATGAAGTGCATCAGTTTATAGACTGCAAAATCACATGTGAAGAGCTTTTTTTAAAAAAAAAAATTATAGATGACGAAACTTAAAGTTTATATAATGAACTAAAATGTAAACATTATTTAATCCTAACTTACAGTTCAGTTTGTTTTTGTAGAATTCGATCTATTCTGCATAAAAATGTGTGGAATCTACTCATTAAATCAGTGCTGTCTCATTTTCTTCTTTATGATATATTATATATTTTCAATAAATGACAGATCCGACTGCAGAAGGCCAGTCGCAGACTATGTTTGCAAAGCCACAATGTTGTAACTCATGCAGAATGAGGCATTGTCTTGTTAAATAGACTTAGAGATGTCATCTTAAAAGCAGCATACATCTCAAGAACCAGTATCAGTATCTGCACATAAAGAGAGGCCATCCATGTTATTTTTTTTTTCTAAAACAAGGTGACTTTTCTGACCACAGATTAACTTTCCAATATTAATATCTGATTTTTTTTTAACAATCTTTTTTTTGTAACCCAGTTTCAGATTGCATTTTGGAGGCATGATAGCTTTTTAAACAGAACCACCTGATGTTTTAAAGGCACACATTCAACAGTACTTTGTACCATTTTGACTTAATGCACCTGAATATCCCTTGACTCTTTAAATTTTTATAATTTATTATGATCTGTGGATGGTGAAAGACCCAGATTCTTTGCAATCACGAATATTGTCTTTGAACTGAAGTTTGGCACAAGGTATTGAACAGTGATTTATCTAAGCTTGCAAAGACCAAGGTTTTAGTTGATTTTCTTTTGTATACTCATATCCTGGTGGCCTCAAACTGCTATTATAATTTACTATATATTTTTAAACCTTTCAAATCTATAATCTTTTAGGTCTTCACCCCTGTCCCAACTTTTCTGTTACAAACACCAATTTCCACATTTGTTTATATTTAACAACTAATTAAGATTGATTTATTCTTTTTCTGTTATAGATTTCAGCTTTTATCGACATTTTTAAAAGGTGCCCCATCATTTTGGAAATATGGTTTATGTAATTCACATGTACAGTAGACATTCACATTAACTCACCTATTGAATCTATCCATCCATCCATCATCTTCCGCTTCATCCCCTATTAGGGTCGCGGGGGGGTTCCTCATGTCCATCCAGGGGAGAACGTCTCGGGCGCTGGGAAGATACACCCAGGACAGGGCGCCAATCTATCACTGGGCACACACTCACTCACACAGGCAAAATTTGGAGAACTCAATTGACTTGATCCATGTTTTTGGACTGTGGGAGGAAACCGGAGAACCCAGAGGAAACCCATGGAAACATGGAAACTCCACCCAGATTGGGATTCGAACCAGGAATTCCTAGTGCTGAGAGGCAAACGTGCTAACCACTAAGCCACCGTGCCGCCCCTATTAAATCTAACCAGTTTATTTTCTCAAAATATCTGCTGCTACTTCAATTTGAAGATTAAAATCTTTAACTCTTTACCCAGAGATCAATAACCTAATCTCCACTTCTAGTAAAGTTTGTGATTGTTTTTGTGAAGATGCAACTGCAGGCTGAAATGTAATTACTTCTCTGGTCTGAACTGAGACAAGTCTATTACAGTTGTCAGTAATCTCTTACTCTCAGTGGATCTGGGTTTGCTCAATATCCTCATCCTCCTTGACCTCACAGCAACTTCAATACTGTAAACAAGGCTACATTTCTTTCCAGATTCATTCACTGACATCATTGGTTTAACCCTGGTCTGCTTCCAGTCCTACTTTACAAACAAGCAACAGTTTGTCTCAGCAGAAAAACATTAATGTTTTAATTAAAGAGTGCCACAAGGGTCTGTCACTACCAGACTCAATTATTTTCATCCTAAATATCCTGCCTCTATAAGACTCACTATATTGTTAGGGATTAGTAGCACTATTAAAGTAATTGTGGATAATCCATCCATCCATCCATCCATTATCTTCCGCTTTATCCTCTATTAGGGTCGTGGGGGGGGGGGGGGGGGTGCCCATCCAGGGGAGAACGTTTCGCGCGCTGGGCAGATACACCCAGGACAGGATGCCAATCTATCACTGGGCATACACTCGCTTACACAAACACACTCTATATGGGGTAATTTAGAGAACTCAATTGACCTTGATCCATGTTTTTGGATTGTGGGAGGAAACCGGAGAACCCAGAGGAAACCCACATGGACACGGGGAGAACATGGAAACTCCACCCAGATTGGGATTCGAACCGGGAATCCCACCGTGCCGCCCAATTGTGGATAATAACTATTAAATATTTAGTTTTCAAATATTTTGACCTCACTGTTGATGTAAATACCACTTGAATTCTTTTGATTCAGGTAATAAAAAAAACATTGAAATCTATATTTCATTCCTTCGTTCAGGCCTAAAATAAATGCTAACATTGTCTGAATAATGTAAGAAATTGTCACAGTACCTCTAATGCCAAAACATTGAGGAGCATGGCCAAGAATTGAAGAAGTCTTCCTGCTAAATGGCTCAAGTAGCTTCAGTACATACAGAAAAGCAGCTACACAAATACACACACATACACAGACACACACACACTACGAATAACATTGCGATTTAAATACAAATGTTTTTGTTTTATGTACAAAGCTCTCAGATCCTCTCAATCAGGATTTTTCTAAATTCATCTCTAGGTGCCAGGTCATCACTGACACTACTCTAAATTATAAAATGCAATCCCTCATTTTCAATCTTTTCGAGACTCTACCACACTGTTGTTCTCTAAAAGCTTATAACACTCTTTTGCATCTGTGGTTTCTCTAATTTAGGATTTTGTTGACTTTTTGTTGGATTCGCTGGTGTTTGCCTGTGACTTTGGTTGTGTGAAAGATGCTATATATAAATTAAACTTATTATTCTTACTACAAACCAACTGTCCCAAAAATCTACCATTTTACCCCTAACTTACCCAAGCCACTTTCCTCTCCCCATCAATGTACCTTCTAACTCACTCACACAATGCAATCACCTAACACGACGCCCCCCACCCCCACCCACATATGTCTAAAAGAAAACAAAAAATGCAATAAAAAAGCACATGAAATCTAAACAACGAAATAATTTACAAAACACAACTTTTATTGTTTTAGAATTCACACAGTTAAAGAAAATAAAATGCAACCTTTGTGTTATACATTTCGGGCAGTTGTAGTTACTTGGTACTGCATTTACATTACTTTGCCTATTTATCATTACAAATACAATCATCAGACCAAACTTGGGTTTTGTGAAACAAAAATAATGTGCCTAATATTCAAAAAAAAAAAAAAAACTTAAAATGGATAAATCTATAAGAGGTAACATATTAGTTTTGTACATTTACAGGGAAAATAACACATTATTTTTAATCTCAATGCGTTTGATGCTTTAAATCGTATCGAATAGACTTTATGTCTTTAGTTATTTGGAGACTTGCTGAGGGGCAATAAGATGCATACAAATTATCAAGCTTAAATGTGAGACAAATCATTTTAATAGCAGTGGCATGGTATAAGTCATAAAATTAAATGAAAAGTTACACATCTATATATTTGGACATTTAAACCTTATACAATGAGTGGCAGATAAAACTGAAGCCTCTATTCTTTGTGGAACAGTGATGAGAGAGATAAGTGTCAGGAACACAATAGTATCAGTTACAACAAAAGGCACCAAATCCTGCATGTAATCAAGGCAGAGTAGCAAAATAGACAACAATTCATCTTAAGAAATGCCAAAATAAATTATGATGGTGATGCCATATTTTGTAAGTGCAAAATATAGATCAATATTAATCATTGGTTTCCAAATTCAATTCCATATAGTGTTTTAAATTAGCAATAATAAAACAACAGAAATAAATTAAAATAACTTCATATTCTATGTTTCATGCCAGTACCAGTGTGCAGACAGTGAGATGTACATTTTCCTGTGTGTGTGTGTGTGTGTGTGTGTGTGTGTGTGTGCTCTGAATGAGCAAAAGGGCAGCAGCAGTCCTTTTAATATCAGTGCAATTTATTTATCCACCACAACACATATAGAAAACTATTTAAAGGCAGTTTTGTACAATTATCTTTATCCACAAATATTTCTCTAAAGCCTCAGTATTATGTACAATATATGGCAATAGTGTCATACTTGCTTTCTATTTGCCCTATTCACATATACATAGTATTTATATGCATATATTGTAGCAACAAACACCACGCTAAACAACTGTAAAAATATTCATCTATTAGATTCAATAAAACCTTGCATATTTATAATCGCATGTGTGTGCTTGATGTCAGATTATAGAATTAAATCACAGAAACTGAAACTGCAGACATATAATCATGAGTATAGTGAGAAAGCCTGGTTTGTGTTACTATTTAAACTTGGTAGGAGCAGCTTGAAAACAAAATCGGAACTCGTCATTCCCTTTCACAATGACTTGGAATCTCTTGCTGGGATGTGACGAGAACTACGGTGAGCAAGTTAAAGACTGCTATGTCATGAAGGACTAAATAGAAAATTAAAGTCAGATTTCGTAGTCATGGTTAAAAACGCTGCCGATGTCATAAATGAAAAGCAACTTATTTTAATGAGGTTTTTCTTCCACCTTTTTGATGCAGCTTCATTAGCTGTGCAGAGAACACGGCACACACTTTGTTCCTCACTTGTTCAAAGTGCAGTGGTCATTAAACTTACTTCATAAACGTCAGTGAAATTCAACGGTCTTCATTATGTGCATCAGACACAATACTCTGTGAGTCTGAGTAGAGGTTGCATCTGCTGGATATGATGCAGCATTCTTTCTTTGGACTGGACTTCGATCAGCTATTAAAATGAGTTGACTGATGTTCTTTTTCAACTCTTGTTTTTCATGATTATTTTGATTTATTTTTCTGTATAACCAGCTGCCAAACAGGATTGATGTTATTAATATGCCATTTGGAGTCTAGCTTATAATTGGAGAGTAGGTTGTAGAATACTGAACACACAGCAGCTTTAACTGTATCTTGCATTTTTGCATCATCTGTTTTCTGCAGAATTTCCAGAGCATATACATCCTCCCATGTTAATGATGTCCAGCTGATCTATTTGGATTGTTAAGGGATGGACTACAAAACAGGATGCATCGCTTTATTCTGCTATTTTTCACCCGGCTCTCTTTGATTCCTTGAGAAAATCCTCATAGACTTGGACTTATGCTTTTATTTTGGGGGAAAAAATCTTTATGTATTTGAGATGAAGCATAAGCCAGACTGAATTGATGTAATAATAATTAGTCTTAGCTGTAAAACTAGTTCAAGAAAAAAGCCTTTCATAGAAAAAAAAACAACATCTACCAGTTGTGGTTTAATGTAGTTAAGAGTTCAAAAGTAAGCTGTCCTCATTCTCACTTGGGGGTAACATGAGCTGCTGATCGTAGTAGAGGCTCTTGGCATAGTTGATTTCTTGAGAAATCTTGACAGCTAGGCTTTCATTCTTCACATGAACCTAGGGGGAAATGAATAGTCATAGCCTTAAAGCTTGATGCCACGTTTTATATAACCGGGGAACCGAATCGCATTTCCTTACCATCGGCTTTTGATGTGATGGGCCTGGAATGGCCACCCCACTACTGCTGCTTTCAGCTTTCTTGGTGAGTTGGACATACACTTTCCCATGGTCCTTTGAGACTAGACAGTGGTATAGATCATCATATTTAACCTCCAGGAAAATGGCCTCCCGATCTACACACTCCCCAGGTTTAAGGAAGTAGACAACTTTTGAGGAGATGAGCACACAGTAGGTATCGATGGGCTCCACAGCAATAAAGCTACAAAAAAAAAGAAAAAGAAAAAGCAATAAACCACTATAGGGGTCTAAATCACAGATATTTCTGAATAGCAAAATGGCTTGAAATTTGGCTTCGTTCATACCTGATCATCCAAAACGCAATGAAATCTGATGACTCTGTGGTCTGGACCATACATGGCCATATTTATTTAGAAGTGTGAACATGAGTCTATCTACAGCCACAATGAAGCATCACCTTCTGAAGGTGAAAGTGTGAATTTACTGGCTGTCTAGTGAGATGGTGGTGATGCATGTCCCAGGTGTTCACAATTTCACTTTTTAAATGGATATAGACGAGTGCAGCATATTCTATCTATTCTATTCAGCGTATTATATATATATATATATATATATATATATATATATATATATATATATATATATATATATATATATATATATATATATATATAAAACTGTATGCATCTAATAACATACTATATAAATTGTATATCTTACTTATGTATATGTCAATATGTATATACAAATCTTTGCTCACTTTATGTAAATAACATTAAATACATTTCATTGGCTTTGTACTCTGTACTCTGCACAATGTCAAAAATTCAATCTAATCTAAAACAAAGACTAGTTTGGATTTTGCAACTAAGCATGATTTCTGTGTTTGTTTGCACATGAAAAAGTGATATGTGAACACAAGTATTCCCTTAAGATGGACCTGAAGATGCATTTGAGGGCCAGGTGTGAACGTACAAACCTGTCTGTCCTAAATACTGTCCTATTTTAGTAGAAAGTGTGAATGGGGAATGTACTGCTGTGAATGCTTTTTCCTGATTTCCTTTTCCTTTTCCATTGTGTTCAATTTGATGTCATTTTACATGACTATTGGTTCTATGTCATTATAAGGAAACCTGAATTTTAGCCTACAATAAAATTATAGCCTTCTTTTTCCACTTTTTTTTAAAATAAATATGCTTAATTGTAATCAGTTAATTTACCCAAATTTAGATCAAAACGTTTTCCTGCAACAAGTTAAAAATGAATATGTCATGCATTGTATATGTTGCAGGAGAGAGTAATGAACTGTGTGGCACCTCAGAGGGGAGAGAGGTCAGCTGGACCACAGGAGGGGGGCACGGGGGCTGATTCGAATGGATTAGCCATAGAAGAGACAAACACCTTTTCAGGATTAAAGTTGAGGCAATATATAAAAGAATCTGAAGTAGCTGCTTGGTTTACAGTATATGGCAGCTTTTGCAGTTTTTGAATATAGTTGAATATATTTTTACATATGAACAAACGATAATGACCAGAAAGTCAAGTATGGGCATTTCTCAGCGTTGCCCTATACACATGTAGCAAAGAAAGGAGATCACAAACACACCCTCCCTTATTTCAGAGGGGTGGCAGAGGTGCAGAACAGAGTTCAGTACAAAAAACTCTGCATTCTGATCTGTTGATGGTATTTCAGTAATTAGCACGTCTTTTGTCAATCCTTAAATATGCCATCATTGACTAAAGTTCTCAAAGCATTGTTGCTTAATCATAATCCACCTCCCTTTGCCAGATTATAAACAGCTTTACATTTTTAATTTAACAGACTGAACTCTATGGAGCGAGTAGGAAAATGTTTTCTGTTGACTTAAACAAAACGATCTATTTGGATTGACATTGCATGTGTAAATGAGGCTGTACTAATTAAGTTTTTAACATTGTGCCAATGTTTGAAAATGAATTGCAATCCACTCTGCATATGCATTTGAAATATTTGTGTTAGTCATAAATCATCCTCTATTTACAGAATTAATGGACTTGAATATTGCTGATGGTACTTACTTTACAATATACTTTACTATAATACTTATTAATACTTAATATAACTTAAGTACTTATAATACATTACAATTTTTGCATTGTTCTGACAGATCTGATATCTTAATTGTCTTCATTTTATACAATTGTATATTTTTTTTATTATCAATGATTGATGATTACACAGCTGATAGTGTTTGCATCACACTGCCACTTGTATTCCAAAAGAATCAGCATTTACATTTGGTCATTTAACAGAAGATTTTATCCAAAGCAATTTAAAATGACCCGACTTGATGGTTTGTATCACCCTGAAGCGAGGGGTTAAAGGCCTTGCTCAAGGACACACATTTATATCTTCATTGGACCTTGGATTTAAACCCACAACGTTCAACCTAACCCTACCTGAATTTTATCCTGAATAAAATTCAAAACTATTAAAAAAGCGGTGTTCAAACCTCACTACACCACTGCTTTTCTTTTTTTAACTGTAAATACAGATGGATTGTTTTATTTGAAATGCTAAGTACTCTTCTAACTTCTAACCCTCTGTAATGCTGTAATGTGAGAATTTCCATTCAAATCATTGGATGAACCGCTTAATCAATCTGCTATCTTGTTTTGTGAATAGATGTTTTTGGAATAATGTATTAAGAAACTGAGCTGAAGACTTACTATTCATTGTGAATATTGTCTGTGAGCTGAAAGAGCTGCTCCTGTCCATCAGCCTGGGAGGAGGAGAAACGAGGCAGCAGGCCCTGAGGGCCCTTACAGCAACGTGGTTTCCTCACCCTCTGCACACTCAGCCTGCCATACACACACATATGCACTGTTACTGCCCACACAAAGGCACTTATTCAAAAGCTGACAATAGGTGCTAGGCAAAAAAAAGTAAAAGTATATGAAAAGAAACTACAGACAGCAACTAGATACTGTTCTTATTGGTACCAAAGTGAAAAATGTAAAGGGAATGTGGGTTTCTTTAACCAGCAAAACCTGTTACCTGTATTCTTTTTGTTGTTTATGCTATTCTGAAAAAAATAACGTATTTTAAAATGTTCATTTACTAAAATTTTACCCATGTAGTGCTCATAAATGGCAAGTGTTCACAATTAGAAGGGATGGAAAATCATAATGCATTTTTCTTTAGTAACGTGATTTATTTGTGTAAAACAACTCAATGTGCAAACAGGGGTGGGGAGAAGAAGCTGAAACATCACATTTAACAAACAAAGACAAGAAAAAACTTTTGTGACTATGAAACACTGTAGTCGAAACATAGGCACCTCAGAGAACAGCATTTTATGTTTTACACTGGAATTTGCATCATCTTTACTTCTGTTTTCAAGACTTGAACGTTGTATACTTTTGCATAGAGATCCACCATTCTTTTGGCGTTTTATCTTTACATAATATTATTTGAGAATCTGCTCGCTGTAGTTTTGGCATGGCTTTGGCACTGTTCTGGAAAAACCCATACGAGCTTCCTGTTTCATGGGCAAAGCTGAAGAATGTGGTGGAACAGAAAGGCTGGTACAAGTAGCTACAATGTCAGTGCAAAACTCGAGTCTCCTATGTTTGACCCTGCAGCTTGGCTGCCACTGCAGACTGAACTAGAATTCCTACATCTGGCTTGAATCTGGTCCTGCAGTCATTTGATTAAAGCTGATGGTTTCCAGTTGATTCACAAAGACGCCAGTGTACTGTGCTTCTCTGTTCTGTTTAAACTGTGGTCTGCATATCTGCAGCTGCTGCTGTTAATCTACAAGTGAGTTCGGGATGAAAGGCATGAGGGAAATCGCAGAAGATGGCGCACATTGAAGAACTGCTTGGCAAAAGACTCTTTCTAAACTACTCTCACACAAAGACATTGTATTATAGAATACAAAAAAAGCTGCGTCTCAGTCCGTGTACTCAGATCAGTACAAATGACTTAAGACCAAGGCTGGGGCAATGTGTCGACGTCATTGACTTAATCGATTACAAAAATACTTGCATCGACGCGTCGCAAATATGGCTGCACCTACTAAAAGCGCAGGTGGCAGCAGCACAAAAACGCCCACATGCATTTAAAGTGTGGGAGTACTTAACTCAAACACCTCAATGTGGTGCCATGACAGCTTCGCGAAACGGAGATGACTTATTGCAACATTGTACAACCGCCGCCATGCACGAGCACTTAAAGTGCAAACATCCCGGTGCGATTTGTCAATACGGAAGCAAGATGTGAAACAAATCTAAATGCCCTACACAGTTCTCCATTATGTAGCATGTTTGATATAATAAATGTGGATTGCTATTCTGTTTTGTTGAGCTCAACTACTACTACTAAGGAGAACTGTTTCAATTCCTTCCTAAATTAAGCAAAAAGTGGACAGCATATCAATGATTATTAATTTATAAAGGTTCAAAATGTACACTTGGATCTGATGTGCACATGCCAATTCACCCCTGGGAATGTATTGTATGAAGATAGTTAATACATAACCTAATTCAACCAGCACTAATTACCTCAGCTATGTTGGCCTTCTGTTAGATATTAACATTTCCACATGCACTTAAATGTCTCTGTGGCATGGTTTATAATCATAAGCATAAGTCATGAGATCTGGCCCTGGTTATCTAATGAGACTGCTAACCTCTCCCCCTCTAACCTCACCCATTGCTCTAAAGGCACTTGCACACAATGCCTTGCACTCGATTGTGCTGCTGGAACAATAGGGTTCAACTCCAGGTCATGCTCCGGGCTTGGAGTTCAGCCAGTCAACTGTCAATGGGTGCAAACAAACAGCTTCTACTTCTCGCTCACTTATGAAAAAAAAGCACAAGTAGCAAGGCCAGAGGGTGGGGTCTGAGAGAAAAGCAGTAAGTAGTACAGTTCAGGTGTTATTACTGGAGCCTATTTACACCTGGTATTAAGTGATCCAATGACAAAGATTGGACTTGCGGCAAGTACAATATAAAATTAGGTCAGATTCCACTTAAAGAGATGCACTGTGCCATGAATAGTTGCGCTGGGAGGCGGTCTGGGACACATTAAGCCACATTGTATATTTGGTGTGTAATGTGCCTCGATGTTTTTCGAAGCTGAATGTTTTTCGTGACTTCATTGCAAAAACATACAGTTTAGCATGATTCCAAACTTATGTTACTTTTAAAAACAACAATAAATAACTAAAGAGGGAAAAATGGAAAAAAAACATCAGTTACTGAATAAGTAAATAAGTAAATAATTACATATACACAGTTCTATGGTTCACAGTTCACAGTATTTCAGACTTCCACGCAAAAAATACAGAATATGAACCCCCCCATTTGCAGCTTTGAGCAAACTTATTAACTCACTGAGTTAATAATTTTTCACAAGACTTTGAGAAATTTTGCCTATTTACCCAAAATAGCATTTGTATGGTCAATCGGCAATGTTGGAGAGGAGCTGGCTCACAAGTTCATTTTAATCACATATACACAATTCTATGGTTCACATTCCACACGAGTGGCAGCCTTTTCAGTAGCTCTGTCCTACTGTGTGTCCTAAATTTCCCTTTGGGATCAATAAAGTATACTATGTTTTGTATCCATCTATGTATAGTATCCATCTTGCATGTATCCACCCATCTATTCAACATCAACAGAGGACAGATAAAACTACTAATCATAAAAAAACGCATTCATTTGAGATGAAGTGTAATTTTGAAAAATCCATCTAAAATGAATTAATGCTTTGGTGGTTTGGAATATGCAGAAATGCTGTATAACTGTAGATCATTATTTACCAGCATATGTGAACACAACAAAGCACATATGGTTCTCATGGAGAGTGCACTTAGTGTTTTAGCATACAATAACTGCTTTCTTTTAATTTTCCTACACTTTTCTGCTTTATCTGTTTTAAATAAATGTATAAGTATTCATTTGCCAAAAACAAATATATGTTTCATTCTGCATATTGTCATTGTGACGAAAAGGAACTGATAAGTTTTTATTTGTCCATAGACATAGTTACGCAAAATCAATACACTGACTTCTCTTGACTCATAAACTTTAATTTCAATTAATTACATGGGCCAAGTCTAAAGCTATTGCCATCTATTATTTCATAGATGAATAATAACTAGACGGAGCCGACACATTAATCAGGGAGATTGATTAGCCTGATTAGCTCTGCCTGATGATGCGTGCAGCCTTATAAGCTGTGACATCACATGCCGTGGGCAGAGAGAAATCCGTGGGACTTTCGGCGAGCTACACCGTGCCAGCACATTTGATGTTTAAGTGTATATCTAAATGCGATGTGATTGAAGCCTGGTCCTGTTGGGAGAAATTCTGGCTCCATCCCTCATTCGTGCCCCCTCCTCGTTAAAGTGACATTTCACATTCATGACAAACTCATACAGATATTCAATATTCTAAAGCACCTCCACTTTTGGGGACATTGGATTTTTATCCCACCAACTAAATTTAATGCCAGGTACTAGTGATATTTGGCTTTGTTACATGAACCCACCAATAAAACCCTCCGATCAAAGGTTGTGTTTGAAAAGGGCTACTAACTGTTTCAGCACATTTCTGGTCTGGTACCTTGTCTTTGGGGGAACTCTGACAGCATACATACTTTTAGACATGCTGGAATGTGTTACTGTGGAAATCAGTAAACAGATAACGCTACATGATTGTATGGGCATGTACCAGGTTTTGACAACATTCTAAAGGGGAACATGGAATCCTCCCCAAAAAAGTGGCAGTCTGGAAAACCGCATTTATTTGCATATGTAATCTCTTCTCAGGTCTGTGAAGACTTGGGTTAGGGTTAGGGTTAGGTTAGGAACTTGTTCATGGTTCTCAGAACTGTTGGAGAAAAGTGTAATGTTTTACTTAAATGTCTTACTTATGGAGTCATAGAAGGCGAGAATCGCAATTGAATGGTCTAGTTTAAAAAAACAGCCAAATAAATGAATAAAAAAAATTACTGGTATAATGTTCTAAGTGTGTAAATAACTGCTTATTAAAGTTAATCAGATTGAAAAAGTTAAGTACGAATGGTGATCTTTGGCTTTGATGGGTCTGAAAGTGATGGAGGAAAAACAATGGCATTTTTATATGTCCGGGGAAAATACAGAATATGGACCCCACATTTGTAGCTTTGAGCGCTTTCACTGCTCTGAGGAAAGTTTCACAATCCTATTTACACAAAATAGCATTTGTATGGTCAATCGGGGATGTTAGAGAGGAGCTGGCTCACAATCTTACTTGCAGTTCATTCTAATCATGTTCTTCCACACCCAAGTTCTTCAATTCACCCGCCATACCTTCATGGAAATTGCATTGTGCACAGTCCGGACACATTACACAGTAATGCAAGAGCAGAAAAGGCTTTCAACATTGTTGTAAGTACACAGTCCAAATTAAAAGCTTAATTTTAAACAACTATGGCAATGTTATTAAATAAAACTACTGAATCCAGGGATTAACAGATCCTCAATTGCATTTTATTGCATTTTATGCTTTGACTTATGTCACCTCAGAATTTTCCTGGGGTGCAAATGCAAACAAAAAAAAAAACAGTCTCTAAAAGTACATCGGCCACTATGGTGCCCAATGGTTGTACCATTTTAAGTCCAATTTATTAATTTATATATATATATATATATATATATATATATATATATATATATATATATATATATATATATACATACACACACTACACACACTTGTATGATAATTGTATGATAATAAACCAAAATGAAAAACGTGAAAATAACAGATGACGTAGCAGCAAAAGTATTCGCACCTTTTTCACATTTTTTTTTCAAACAAGTGAAGCCACAAATGCAAGTAATCTAGATTTCATAAGCAATACAAGGGTAAAAGAACCAGCATGTGTTTTGACCTTAACTGACAGTGTTGAGCTTGGAGATGGTGCTCATTTGGCCTATGCCTAAGCCCCTGTTGCTGCCCCCGGCACTTCCCTGCTTTGTTTTGGGATTGTAACTGAGCTGGCTTTGGAAGCCTGCCTGGACTGCATAGTGAAGTGATGAGGGGGTGTATATGTGAATGTGTGTGTGTGTGTGTGTGTGGATGGGGGGGTGCGCTGAGAGATGAAGGAGGAAGAGTTCACTAGCAGGGCAAGAGAGCAAAGAGAGCGTGTGGACAGTTGCACTGCTCTTCGCCCGCTTCGGTCTGCTTCTCATTTACTTGTTTATTTCCTGTTTGTGATCAGAGGGGCATGTAGGGGTTGGAATGGAGAAATTCAGCAGGTCCAACATTAATAAACTTTCCCTATGGTTCTCATCTCATTCATGACTTGTTTGTATGGTAGTCACAACATTGAGGTCAGGAATTAAATGAGCTTAAAAAGCTGTTTAATAGGGCGTTTTGCACTGTTTATAACCTTTCTTTGGAAGTTTTGGGGGAAGATGGGAAAGGATGTGGAAACTAAACAAGAACTGAACCTTGTTCTACCTGTGAGTATGTTTTTGATAGAAAGTAATAGCGGTCAAACAGTGTCCACTGTGACCCATGAATCCTGCACATTTTCGGTGTGAACTCTGGCTGAACTCCACAACGCACTGTGGCAGGCACGCTCCGAATGCCTCCCACATAACCCTCCCCTAGCTCCCCACTGCACAGTTCACCAGCAGGTCCCAAACACACACACACACACACACACACACACACACACACACACACACACACACACACACACACACAGAGCTGTGTTGGAGGGCAGGAAACACACTCATTCCTCCTCCACTCGGCGCAAAAAAGCTACAAACACTGCGCAATGAGTTTAATTCCCGCCGACGCCTGGCTCCCTCACATATACATAGGCAAATGCAGAACAAATGGCTTTACATACCAGACACTCTGTGTAATAGGAGCTGCCGCTGGGCCCCCTCATAAAAGCTCAGGTAGGGTAGTATTGGAGCCAGAGGTGGAGGTCACACCCAGAGGGAAAGCTCTTAAACCAGTGAACAGAGGCGATTGAGCATTTTGTGTAGTGGTGTGAATCATTAGGGTAGATTCATTAGAGGGGAAACACAACCAGGCACAAGCTAAACTAATTAAAAGGCAGGTGGGATTTATAGGTACATCTGGTGTTTGAATGCTTATGGCGAGTTCACACAGTCACAAGTGCATGGCAGTATTCGGGAAACTTAATGAAGGGCAGGAATGCTGGGTGTAGAATGTATGAGTGAATGCTATGAATTGCTCTGCACCTAAAGTGTGGAAATAATTAAAAACTAGTTCACCTGTGGTTGCTCAGACTGGCCATGTCCCTCACGGTCTGGGCCGTCTCTGAGGCAAAATCCAATGCCCCCGCTACTGGCTTGGTCACTGTACCAACGAGGCCTTTGCCTAGACCTGAGAAGAAACCACTTACACCGCCCTCTGTCTTCACTCCCTCCACAGTGGACGTGATCACGCTCGTCAGGCCACCGATAATACCTGGATCACACAAAACATCCCAAACATGTTGAGTCTAATGTAACAGATTAAATAATATTTAAAAATAAATTTCAATAAAAATGTACCATGGGCGAGCCCATGAATGCCAGCCACTAGATGTTCACCACTGGTGGCCCCGTGGTAACGGATATACTCCCGTTCAGACTGGTGTCGGTTGTCCATGGTCTTGCCAAGTCCATCAGAAAGGGTACCAGCAAACTGTTACAGCAGACAAATACATAGAAGCTTAAGATGAAATCTATTAACAACAATACAGAATCACAGTTAGGAAATAAAAATGGTATTTCTAGAAAGAGAAATTATTTCCTGAGTTGTGGAGTAAAGCAGGAATACATCACAGTCTAAGAGGCAATTTAGCAAAAATAGACCCTTCAGTCATTACATAATTAAAGCATAATTGGACAGGAGAATAACAAAAATAGTATCGTGATTATATTGATCTATTATAGAGGGTGTGCACGTGGCATCATGTCACTGCAATTACACCCTGTGAGTCTTTTACCCACTGGGCATTTAGCTTAAAAACATTAAAACACACACACAGACACACACACACTTATTTTTAGGCATTGTACTTAAACTTTACATAAACTTCCATTCATTCTTTGAAAACCAAAATCAAAAACACAACTACCCTAAAATTAAACATAACCTTACCCTAACCATAATCTAACCGTAACATAACAATGATTAACATTTATAAGCTAACACACACACACACACATATATATATATATATATATATATATATACACATACACACAAATACATATACACACACACACACACACACTCACACACACTGTGAATGAAAGATGAAAAACTTTGAATTAATGAGTCTAAATGAAAACTCATTTAGACTCATTGAAAAAGACAGTTAGAAAAAGACAGTTAGATTAAGAAGTGAAAACCCTGCTTTATGCCACTTTGTCACATTTATACAGAATCAAAGAAAACTATGAAACTCAAAACTTTGAGACTCAAGATTCACATAGCATGCAAGATTTTTTTTTTAAGTCTCACACCATAAAATCTTATAATGTGACAATACAACATTGTTCCATAAACAAGAAACATCAAGCTCTGTGACTAAAAAGCTAAATAACCCCCCTCCCCCTCTTCTGTTCAAACGGACTGTCTACCAAGAGCTTAAAACGTATTGGGAAAAAAATCTGCTGCTCACAGTGATATAATAAATGAATATTTTTTTGTTTTACACTGGGTTTGCATTTTTTTTATTACATGCAATCATTTTGTCACTTAGTCAGTTTCTGTTGGGTGTATCAGCAGGAAAGTTACATTAATGCATACTCCTCTTTTTCTGCACTTGATTAATTGGAATACAATATCCATCATATCATCAGTTAGTAAGGATTTGAACAGAAACAAAAGAATATATATTTGCTGCAGAAGCATTCAATTTAGAAAAGAATGGCATCTCCCCTCACAGGGACGACTCTACACACAGCTTGTGTAGGTTTGTGTTTGGTTCAGTGTTAACATCCATGTGCGATGATGTGCCCAATGACCCCTGTTTAACAAAAGAGGGGGTGGTTTGTTTGGTATGTCTTAAAACTGTTCACGCTAGCTTTCAGCTGTCATGTTTGGAAGGTTATTATGTTGCCTTAAATCTCATATATTATTCAGTATTGCAGATAAAATCTTATTCAGATGCAGTTTGTTTTAAGCAATACACATTCAAAAGTTCCTAAATCATAAGACCCATTATTTTCCTGTAGAAAAATAATAGGTATGAGCAGTAAATATATATAAAAACATAACCAAAATAATAAGATTTCAACAACATTTTTAAATCAGCTCTGATAATATTAATGATGTTAATGAGAAAATGGACAGGGACAGGGAAATGCGTCACACGCTGAAAGTTCAAAATCTGTATTGTTTTATTGGAACAATAATTGCACGTATTATTCAGCAGTGGTCATGTAAGTGTCTACATTCATCTTATTTAAACATCCAGCCAAAGAGACTTCAAATATAAGGTCCTCTGTGCAGTTTGCCTTGACAAATCTATGCCATTCAAAAGGTGACATTATGTCCAATTCATGTCTCAATAAATCTTCATTCTATTCAAGAACTTGTCTGTTAAAGTAACAAGCAGTTGTGATGCCCACGTTGGCCCTTTCAGCCTGTTAAAAGCCTCCTGCAGGGTCCCTAAGGAGTGGACTGTCTGCTTTGGCCACCATCAATGACTTATTGCGACTCTCAGTGTGAAGTGATTGATAACTCATTTGTCTTAGTCAAAGGTCCCTTTTTTACACACCAACCAAAAAATGGATTTGTTGGATTTAATTTTATCCCACATAGACATCGTTGAGATATCAAGCCAAAAACTTAAAAAATTGTAGATACAAGTAGAAATACAGCTGCACAATGCAGACTAGTCATGTGTTGAATTGCATTTTCATTTATTTACAAAGAGTAATGACATCAAGTAACCCATGACTGTGAAAACATTTACAAAATTTCATGCTCTGCACCAGTGGAGTGCTTCTCATCGCGCTATCCATTCCGATGTTGAGCTATGATGATGGTGATTTTTCACAGTGCCTCATTCAGCTGTCAAATATATCAGGCAGTAATTTGTCTAGCGGGGTGGCTTCCCACCCTCTCGGAACAGTCGATCTGACTTTACCCGGAGGGCCCCCCCCCAATCCCCAGCAGGTGCCTCCTGGAAGTGGGTTTGTGTTACAGGCTGAGAGAGCTCCCTACTGGAGCCTGAGCACTGGGTAAACACAGGCGCATTCTGCTGAGTTCCGGCAGGAGCCAAGCATGAACTTGGAATGACCTCTCCAAGCAAAGTCCCTGGTGAGTTCATCTGAAGGCCAGCTTCAATTTTCTCCTCCTACTCCTCTGTCTTTTTTTAAGCTGTGCTGTGAAACTAAACCAATACACTTACCAGATCTGAATCTGGGGGGAGGGCGAGGAAGAGGAGAATGCTTTCAAGTTTATGGGCCCCCCCCCCCATCTCCCTGCTCAAACCATTAGATCGTTTAGTTGGACAACAGGAGCTGTGGTCAGATTCGACAGATTAAAATGATATTTCTCTCACAAATACAAACCAAAAAGGAATCCAGGAACACTGACTTGTCTCAAGGGAGAAAACTGAAAGTAAAGTGAAACCGATAAGCTACACCTATCTAACACAATGAAAGAATATATTCTATCGCTCTATTAAGTGCTTACGTAAATATGGCATTTGTCTGCCAACCATTATAAAACAAATACCTCCCCTCATCATCACCACCAATTTTTTTCTGTTCAGCATGCCATTTAACATGCCATCACTAGCCCACTCAATATTATCTCTGTATTAAAAAGTACAAAATCATCATTTAATCATGGTAGCGTTGACTAATTTTCACTTTGGACATAATGGGTTACCAGACAAGACCTAAATAAATAATAACAAAGAAATACAAAAAACAGAAACAAGTAGAGAAAAATCAAATACAAGTAAAATGATATTAGAAAACCACGAAAGCTACATGGACTTATTCAGTGCAAACCAAAAACTAATCAAATTGCTTAGATTACCACCAATTCCATTACAGAATAAATTAGGTATAAAAGAAATAAAAACACTACTTGAACCAGTATTTTAAGATAGTACAGATCTTAAGGCTGGCTTTATTAAAATGATCCATCCATCATCTTCCGCTTTATCTTCTACTAGGGTCGCGGTGGGGTTCCCCATGCCCATCAAGGGGAGAATGTTTCGGGCGCTGGGCAGATATACCCAGGACAGGGCGCCAATCTATCGCTGGGCACACTCACTCACACAAACACACTCTATATGGGGCAATTTGGAGAATTCAATTGACCTGGATCCATGTTTTTGGACTGTGGGAGGAAACTGGAGAACCTGGAGGAAACCCACGCGGAAACGGGGAGAACATGGAAACTCCACCCAGATTGGGATTCGAACCGGGAATCCCTAGTGCCGAGAGGCGAATGTGCTAACCACTAAGCCACCGTGCCACCCATTAAAAAGATCTTTAGGCCTTATTAATTAACTCAGTCACTAACAGGCAGCATGATGGTGAGGTGAAACTTCTGAGCTTGTAGGATATTAAAAGCCTTGTGGCTTCACATTTAAATCACGTTTGCTTCTGTGTCTTCTTAATTACTATGTGTGTATTTGTATAACGTAACATGATAATGCTTTTAAATATTAGTGAGTGTGCATACTACTTTTTCTAACCACTCTTAGTAAGAGTTACCACTGTAGTTGTTAGTCATTATGCGCATATTTGCCACTCTACTTTGAAGCTCAATGACACAAATAAATCACCTCCATCACATTCTATGGTAAATTAATATGTTTCAACCCAATACGTGGTTCTGTGTACTTTTCTCTTGAACCTCACTAGATGATCTGAATTACAAGGTCAGTTAAGTGTTGGAATTCTAATATTGATAAATGAAAGCTACTGCTGCTTTCATTTAGAGGTGAGAAGTGCATGTTGCATTGACTTTTATTTAGCAGTATTCATATTATATTTTTTGAACAACCTCGTAATATACAGGAGCAAACTGAATTAATCTTTGCCATTGTAAACAGGCGTCAGTGACAATTATGACTCTACTTCAGAGGTCTATGTATGGCTTTACAAAAATAAAAACATTTTTGATCCGAAAATTAGCAAAATAAACATTTGTTATTTTTCTTTATATTTTTGCACCATTTAAGAGAAGATAGTAACTCTTAATAAGATCTGAAGTTGCACTCACGTTTGCGTATTCAGGGCAGATAACTGACCCTCTGCTAAACTGTATGATTTGTCCACTTCTGCATTTCTCCCTAGATAAGGACGTCTTCCTAATGGGCTTAATGTAAATGCAATTTTAAAGGTGATTGAACAGATTAGATTTCAGAGTTCAAACTGAATACAGCCCCAGGAGCTCCTAGCATGGGTTTGCATTCAAACTTGATTCAAATTCAACGTCTGAATAAATCATTACCAGCACACAGTTCAAGAGAAGATAATCTGAATCATATCAGGTACAGTTTGTCAGCTTATTAGGTGGCTCTATAAAGAAACTTATTGAAAAATGAGTCAAATTCCAGCTGGATTGTTAAGCAGTAGTATGTTACTACTACTACGTAGTATGGTTTGGGAGGGATCTTGTTCAGTGTTTGGAGATAAGTGACAGTTTGTTGTACAGTGCCACAATACAATTCACAGAAATAAAAAAGAGAGCATAAAATGATGTAGTATAGTATTTAAAAAAAAAAATTAAACACTTAATAAATACAACTGTTTATAACCAAATAAATAATACAAATAAAATAATAATAAAATTTTGTAATAAATACAAATCAAGTATATTTTACAAAAGATCAACTGCAGGATCAATTAAAAATTATAGTATAATTGATAATAAAATTGTTATATAATAATACATTTAACTGTAGTGCTGATTTCCTACTTTTAGTTATAAGCTTCTTTAAAAAAAAAAAAAGTGCAGCCTCACGGCTGGACAGCAATGGACTGCTAACAGCTTCTCCATGGGTAGTCCCCCTACTGAGAAATCCAATTACTGACTAACTCATGTAAATTTGAAGCTTTTCCATTATGAGATTACTGAAGTGTACATAAACCCCAGAGACCAGATTATTATATTGGGCTATACAAACAGAGCAGCACTAACTGATTAACTACAGGCAAATACTCACTTTAAATGCAAAGCAATTTTTAGATTAGATTAGATAAGATTATAAGGTGGATATTTAGTCTAGTAAAAGATGCTGAGAAACATGCAAATTGAGGGGGTGGGATGTGTACTAAAGCAGAAAGTAAAATGAGATATATTGTTAGGCTGGGATATTATTTGGTTTTATATGTCAGTAAATGTATGGTATTGTTGTAACTTGGTCCTTATCATTATCCTTAATAAATAAATTACATTTATTGGTACCTGAACCTGAATTGAACCAGAATCTAAGCATCTGCAACTGGTCAATTTTATCTCTCCACACAAATATTAGTGGAAGTTTAACAGGGCTGCAAACTAAATGCTGTTCCTTATTTGTTTTTTTATTGGTTGTAGAGTTGTTCTCCAAGTAGTTTTGGACTACTGACTAGAAAATGTTCAGATAAAATGCTACTCTTGTTGAATAAAAACGATAAATATATAGATAGCAAATACTTGATTTATTTATACTGGAGGAAGTTTACCAACCAGTAGCAGCAAAACACAGTAATACTCCAATAAAAAAGAAAAAAAGTATAAATGCAATTAAGCCTATTTGGATGTATGGCAGTGCAGTAATTAAGAATGAATAAATAATGTATAATGTGCAAATATATGAGTATATTTATATGTGTGTGTTTGTGTGTATATATATATATATATATATATATATATATATATATATATATATATATATATATATATATATATATATATTACACACATACACAAACACACATAAAAATGTATATAGTGTATGTATGTGTGTATATATATATATATATATATATATATATATATATATATATATATATATATATATATATATATATATATATATATATATATATATACATACATACACATACATGCATATACATGTACATATATTTTGGACTGTGGGAGTAAACCCACGTGGATACGGCGAGAACATGGAAACTCCACCCAGATTAGGATTCAAACTGGGAATCCCTAGTGCTGAGAGGCAAACGTGCTAACCACTAAGCCACCATGCATACCATATACATACATACACACACACTTAAGCCATAACATATATTACGTTGAACATTATTCTTAACATATGTATTTGACAAATCCTGACTCCTACTATGTGACTGTAGAATAGAGAGTTATTTATACTTTACATACAGATATAACGTGTTTAATAAATAGAGTTCATTCAACTCAAGACCATATGCAATTAGAATGGTCAGTATTTAGCATTTAGTAGCAGTGAGTAAAGTAGTTTGGCATCAACTGAGCAGATTATTGTTTCATATATACAGCTACTAAAATTTTGAAAAGTAAATCCATGGTGGTTACAGCCTTAATTTAAAAAAATAAAACCTTGGCTGGTATCAGTCTCTTGGTACATTAAATTACAGACTATTTGGATGAATTATCAAACACTTATAAAATGCTGTTAAGAACATTTCCCACTTGATGACATGGCATGGGTTTTTATGAGGCTGGCAATACATTTTATTTGCTCTTTGTTCTTAAATACATGTGTATGGAGAGTAATGTTGTACTGTTTAGAGTTAATAAAGTTTACCAGAGGTAACAAGGATCAATAGGGAACTTTTCTCAGTGCATATGAAGCACAATCCAAATTGATTGTGCGTGTCTATAGACCACACCCTTTTCTTTAATGATTTTATCAAAATGACATCTATTCCAAATTCCAGAGAGCATATGGATCATTACATGTTTCATCACATGATCAGGTTAAGAGAGTGAATCAGTCAAGGTTGTTAAACACAAATAATGTGATGGTGATCGGTGATAACACACTGAGGAATTTGTCCTCCACGTTTAACCCATCTGTGCAGTGAAACACACACATACACACACTGTGTCTTATATATGGCCTTATATATGGCACCCGAGGAGCAATAGGGGTCAGGTGCCCTTTCCAAAGGCACTTCAGCCATAGTACTTGGTGGGACTGGGAATCAAAATGGGGAGCTTTAGATCACAGGGCTGGCTCCTTTACCACAAACCTACGACTGCCCAAAATCTCTCAGGGGAAAATGTAAACGCAGTCCCCCACAAAACTAGGAATTTTGCAGGCGAGATTCCCACATTTGGGATATTCGCAAAGATCAACTGGTCAAGCGCAATGGCCAAGTCTTACTTTGGGTGAACCATCTTAATTATCATGCTATCACCCCTGTCAGTTAGGTATCGGGCAGAACAAAATTAATCTCTGCCTTAGAAATGGTGATAAAGCACATTTTGCTTTACTGTGCTTTACACAAAGAGGAATTTGCAATCCACACACAACCCATCCGAGCAGTGAAACACACACATATACACACACTGAGTGAAGTGAGCACACATCCTCGAAACGGTGGGAAGCCATGTATACGATGTGCGAGAAGCAATTGGGTGTAGGTGCCATGCCCAAGCGCACTTCAGCCATGGAACCAGGGACCTTTAGGTCGCGAGGTTGGTTCCCTTAACCACAAGCCTACACTGCCCCAGTGTGACCTGGTGTTCAAGTCTATAAAATAATGGCTCTGAATCATCTGTTTTCTGCATGAGGCAGGAGATAAAAAGGTCTAAGAGACGAAATTTTAAGAAAGAGTACCTGGTTACAGGACAGTACAGTTTAGTACCAGGTGCAGATACAGTGCTCAAATGCCTCATCGCATGCCTTTCAATGAATGCAGGATATGGACAAAATATGCAAAAAGGTGGTATGACATCCCACTCCATTTTAATTAAATGGCAATCAAAACATCCAGAGTACATATGATTTAAAGGCTTGTTAATCAAGATGCTCCAATGCATAGTGCATGTTCAAACTTATCTGAGTGTAGTTCAGAGGGAAAGGAAATTGACTTTTGTGCAAGTTACTGCAAATCTTATACAGTAAACTCATTAGTCCATGTCTTTATGTGGCTAGATGTGTAAACATGGATGCAGTAAAGGAAAAACGGTCTTGCTCAATCAGCTACCACAGCTTTCTACGATGTTTTTGTCTCCAGCAGTATTACCAGGCGTTTTAAACATGTAACTTGAATAGCTCTATTCAAAAAGTAATGAAAAAGTAATGATTAAAAGAGACAATATAGCTTTTATATTTGAAAAAAGTGTTAACCTTCACATTTTCAACTTTAATGCTGTTCAGTTGCTTTTAATCCATTATCTTCCGTTTTATCCTCTATTAGGGTCGCGGGGGGGGGGGGGCGCTTCGGGTGCTTGGCAGACATGACAGGGCGCCAATCTATTGCTTGGCACACACTCACACAGACACACTCTATATGGGGCAATTTGGAGAATACAACTGACCTTGATCTATGTTTTTGGACTGTGGGAGGAAACCGGAGAACCCGGAGGAAACCCACACGGACACGGGGAGAACATGGAAACTCCACCCAGATTGGGATTCGAACCGGGAATCCCCAGCGTTGAGAGGCGAACGTACTAACTACTAAGCCACCGTGCCGTCCTGCTTTTAACTCACTAAATATAGTTAATTAAATGTCCACACAAACCTGGCTGGACTAGTGGCTGATTATTCTTAGAAAAGTGTCTTTAAAAATTCACAGTTCAAAATAAATAAAGTTTCCACTTGAGCAGCGAGTAAACAAACCCCAAAGAAAAATGTTCAACTGCTCAGCTTTTAAAATGCCTCAAACTTTTGTTAAACACAGTGAGCTGAAATCGGCTGTTTTTCCTTTTTGTTTTGGTGTGAATTTTACTTACTTGAAATGAACTTTTGAAAAATACAAATGACCAAAGCTTTGATAATACGCAAACTACACCAGGGTTTAAAATAAAAGTTAGGAAGTTATATATGAGACACTACACTGTACCTTAGCAGCTGAATTGGATACGCCGTGGGTTACGTTGCGAATCAGGCCACCAACATTTCCATACTTGATAAGTTCGGACACCCCTTCAGAGACATCATTTAACAAGCCCATAGGGTTGCCCAGGAAATCTACTGAGCCCAGTATCTGAGCTGCCTGACTCAACAATTCCTACACATTGAGAAAAAGCAGGGGTAAAATTGCCATCAAAAATATTTATAATAAAATACTTTGTACAACAATACTGCAGAGTATTGGAGTAAAAGGTTTTCCATACCTCCCTGAAGTGCTTGAGTATGTCATTGATGATGATTTCTTGGGTTTCATATGGATGCACACGAGTAAAGGGATACATATTAATGACCGCATGCTCAAACCTGATGAGTGGAATCCCCAATGTTCCCTTCAGAGTCTGCACAGAACACAAAAAGAGACTTAATACACTTTAATATTAGGCATTTTATATATACAGTATATGAAGTGCATAGGAGACTTCTGGTTTTTAGTTTTTGCATTTGGTCATTTTGCTGATGCGTTGTGATGCATTTACAGCAACTAAAAAGTATCCCAATTTGACAGCTGGGATCAGTCATGGTACTACACCTCTGAAGCAATGAGGGTTAAGGGCATGAATCAGGGGTCCACATTAGCCGCTTTTGTGGACAGAAGGTTTGAACCCCAAAAATTTGGATGATGGCCAAACATTAAGCTACCACAAGAAAGGATTCCTCTAGATACAGCTAAATGAATGTGGCCAAATGATGATGGTGATGATGAGGACATCTCATCTCACCTTCTGCCTAATCTTCTACTAGGGTCGCAGGGAGGTTACCCCATGCTCATCGAGGGGAGAATGTTTAGGGAGCTGTGCAGATACACCCAGGACAGTGTGCCAATCCATTGTTGGGCACACACTCCCTCACTCACACTATATAGTGGAAATTAAGATAAGACAATTAACCTTGAAACCATGTTTTTGGACTGTATGAGGAAACCAGACATGCTAATTACTACGACAGCATTTCACCCCATGAAGATGAAAGTGTATTATTGATTAGGACTGGTTCATTCTATGTTTCCTCTTTTTGGGGTTTGGCAGCAAGGTATCAGCAAGGAGTGACTTGCAAATCATTTTGGCTGTAGTGTTCCATCCATCCATCCATTATCTTCTGCTTTATCCTCTACTAGGTTCGCGAGGGGTTCCCCATGCCTATCCAGGGGAGAACGTCTCAGGCGCTGGGTAGATACACCCAGGACAGGGCACCAATCTGTCGCTGGGCACACACTCACTCACAGACACACTCTATATGGGGCAATTTGGGGAACTCAATTGACTTGATCCATGTTTTTGGACTGTGGGAGGAAACCGGAGAACCCGGAGGAAACCCACGCGGACACGGCGAGAACATGGAAACTCCACCCAGATTGGGATTTGAACCGGGAATCCCTAGTGCTGAGAGGAGAACGTGCAAACCAGGCTGTAGTGTTGTTTTTGTAAAACAAGTAAAACATATTACATTTTTGAGAACTACAGAATGGTAATCTGACTAAAAGGGACAATAAAAGAAGAAAAGGAATGTAAGCATCATACACTGGCAGTATGGGTAAAATGGCATCAGCAACACATCTCTCTGAACTCCTACAAAAGGCAAAGTGCAGAGGTTACCTTTAGGTCTGGAGGTAGCTTGTGAGAGGTAAGAACACTCAGTTTGACCTGGGGCAGACTGATCTTCAAGTTCTCAAAGTAATACCGCTTTCGGGATCCTGTGTCCTCACTGGCCTTCTCATACGGGTTCTCGTCCACCTTCTCAACCTCTGTAACACACCCCCGTTCCACTGTCGTACACAACTGTGTAAAGCGCTAAAGCATTATAAAACTGTATAATAAAAATGCAGAGCACACTTTACATACCAGCTTCTGTTTTCCCATAGCCAAAGAAAGCCACCAGCTTAAGCAAGAGTTTCTCTTCAATGATGACAGTGAAGCGTTGAGCGGTGACCATGAGGTGCTGAATACACAAAGAACAATTTCAACAAAATTTTAATTTTAACAAACAATCAGCATTTCAGCTACAAGCACACTGCACAGTTCCAACAAGTTCATGCAATTTAATTAAAGAAATGCAAAGCATATACAAAATATTCAGAGCTAGTTGAAGCAGAATGACATATTGGTTACATAGTTTATGCCACTATTTAGAACATTTTGTAAAACACACTAAAAGCAATAATCTGTCATTTGGTTATTATTCACATGAGATGATTGCAAAAAATAAATATTTAAAAATGTTTATAACAAAGAGTATTAAGATTATTTTTACAAACTGAACAAAGAGTAATGCACGCAATGCAACACAAAAAGTTGAGATGGGGCAAAATAAGAGCAAAAAGGCAGTAAATATTAATGTGTAAAACATTCTACAATAAAAGCAAGATGTAGTGGTATCACGATAAAATTTAGGAACTTTGAATAAACCTTAGCACGTGCAAGGTCAAAAACCAATGGTGTGCATGTTTGACCCTCGAACACTTATACAGTACTGCTATAAATATAACCTCATGGAATCCTTCATTGTGTACCACAGTTCACGGCTACATTATCTTAATTATAAGAACAGAAGCATTAATGACATGCAAAACTTCTCTGGGCCAGAGCTCTATTGTACAAACCACAGTGGCAACATTTTAATCCCTAAAATTATAATCGATACATTTTACGCTGTAATCTCCAAAAGGTGCAAAAGCCAACAGCTGTCAAGGTATGAGGTATAATAGTTAGCCAGAACAAGGTTTAATTGCATGTGTGACAGTACCATGGATGGGGAAGTGTATATTAATACTTAAAACACAGGCTGCAGTCATGTAGATTGAAAACATTATATGGTTAATTTGGTACAGAAATTTGTTATGCCTCATTCTGTAAATGCATAAAATATTAGGATTTTTTATCTCAGTTTTCAAATATTTTAAAATTGTAAATTAAGGCCAAATTGATCAATGCATTTATTTAATTCGCCAATCACATGGAAGCAGTGCAATGGATAGCATGATGTTTGAGGTCATCTGACTATGATTATTCCTTCCAGGCAAGCTGGTTTGAACATTTATGTAATTACTGACCTGGCATTTTTACACAAAGCAGGTTCAAGAGTTTACTCAGAATGGTATAATATAAAACAAACACCCTGCAAGAACAGAAACCCCCTGTTGATGGGAGAGGTCAACAAAGAATTGTCAGACTGGTGCAAATTGAGAGGAAGGCTACTGTAACTCAGATGAAAACACTGTAGAAGTACAGAGAAGAGAAAATCTCAAAATAAACAAGACACCAAGCCTTGTGGTTGTTCTGACTGTAAATAAAGGGCCACCTGACAATACTGACATGATTATACACAACAGAGCCATGAAACAATGATTATAAGTAAACCGTAAACACAAAGAACCGGCTTTACTTTAAAAAGATGTGTAAGCATGAGTCTGCTGGGCACTTTCACAGCATTGATTTGCAGGGCAGGATCCCCTATAGTCTCATCAGGGCTTGGAGTCACACACAGCATTACAGGATTGGTAGTACCAAGGAGCTGGTTATCCACCTAAAAAAGACAAATAGAAAGACAGATAGAGGACACAGTGGAGAAATATGTGAAAGTACATAAAAGTGAGCAATGCTTTATTTTTCACTAGACGATTAAAAGCATAATACGAATGCTGTTAATGTTCCCCTGTTTTATCGACTCTACCTGCATGTTCTTTACACTCAGCTCCATCACTTGGCTAGCTGCTGTGTGAGTATAGTGTAGGTTGATGCCTGACAAAGTAACAAACACCAGTTCTTCAGGCACTTTGTTGACCAAAGACAGGCCTATTCCTTCATCCAAATTAATCAGGACCTGCAGAGGACAAGGTAAGTTGTTGTAAGAATAAGAATTTTATTTGCATTCATGCCACAGAGATCTTTATAATACGGGAAATTATGGTCCTTAAATCTGATTGGCTGAGTTGTTTGTCCAGCTGTGACATTATTGACAATAACACACACCTCTGACTGCTTCACACTCGTATCAATGCGTGATAAACTATGTTCCGTAATTTGGCCACTGGATGGCAGTATTTGTTAGAGAAAACCTGTCAATCAGCGATCAGCGTTCACTTCAAAAACTGGACTAGATTACATTGCAGAAGCCCAGCTTATTAACGTTTATGCTTTTAATAAACACATTTATGAACCTGACCTTAAGTTTTCAATATAGTGTGTTTGTAACTGTTTAATAAAAGCAATATGGCACTTGAGGTTATGCATTATTGTGAATAAATCCCGGAAAAGAGATGTAACTGTACTAGGTATTAGGCGTCGTGCCTGATAACACCTCTTTCCTGTGATTTAATTCACAATAATGCACACCCTCTTTTTACACACACTGAGAACTTTATTAGAAACATTAGCCTGGCACCGGATCAGACATCTGCTGTTTTAGGTCCTGTCGACATCATAACCGAGAGATATAAAAAACATTTAACTTTTTGCTTTTAAAAAGTTTCAGGTCCACACAACAATGTTAAGCTGATCATTTTCTACATGGCTCCATAAAAATGCAGCAGACAAAAAAAACACTATATGCCGAAAAACAAAGGTTACACTACTGACTTCGTACAGTATATATACGAATACCATATACATTAATAGACCAGATCATAATATTTGAATGCCAGTTTTTGCTGCAATAGGCCACTGAAGGTTAGCACGTTCGCCACTTGGCGCTTGGGATTCCCGGTTCGAATCCCAATCTGGGTGGAGTTTCCATGTTCTCCCCGTGTCCGCTGGTTTCCTCGCAAAGTCCAAAAACATGCATCAAGTCAATTGAATTCTCTAAATTGCCCCATATAGAGTGTGTTTGTGTGAGTGAGTGTGTGCCCAGCGATAGTTTGGCGACCTGTCCTGGGTGTATCTACCCAGTGCCCGAAACCATCTCATGGGGGAACCCCCCCCCCAGCGACCCTAATAGAGGATAAAGCGGAAGATAATGGATGGATGGATGGATGGATGGATAGTCGGGTTAATGTGTTATGTCAGAGTGAGCATTTAGCAATCAGGATGTTCAATGGCTGAAATAAAATGGGTTTATAATAAATGTTCTGTGATAAAAAAATATCTCGAACCCAAAAGTGTTGTTCTGTGTACATGTTTATCGCTGAAATCTTCAAATTGCAAGGAAATTAAGTAGTAATATAAATTGTAAAAAAAAATTACTAATATTATCAACACTGTGGAACGTTTTTTGATGATCACACAAAGTTTCCTGGAGAATTTTAAGTTGGCTGCTCAATGTTTGGCTCACATAAACATGCACTTACAAATTTGCATTGATGTTGCTACCACACAGGCAGATGCTGAATCAGCAGTAGACTATGGTTACATCAGAGCAATGTGTCTGAAATACATTTAATTTCTGAGAAAAATAAAAATCAGACCAGAACCTTCATTCTTACTTGAGAGAGTAGGTTCACCAAATAACAGGTTTTAAACAGGAGCAAAATGACACTGACACAAGGAACACGTGCAATCATGCAGAAATGACTTTGCCTGCATTACTCATCACTAGCAGATATTAGGTGTAATAATACCAATAATGACCAGGTCGGTTTTTCCTCTTTCCCTCAGTCAGCTGTTTAATCAGGGTATTAGTCCCTCGGCTATCAAACTCCTAACCTTCTGACTTCAAGGCTGATTTAAAATTATAGCAATCTAGATGTGATCCTCTTACATCAGAATCACTTGCATTGTGTTTTAATACATTTTCTATTAAAATATTTGTTGAAATATCTATGTGCATGTGCAGACATTTATGAAGTGGTGTACCTCAAGTTCATCCTCTGTAGCATTCTGCTGAGTGTTCTCCTTGCTCTGGCTTTCCTCAGTACCAAGAGAGGTTCTGTTCAAGCGTCTGTGATTCCAATCACTTATCTGGGGGAAAAATTATGTATATATATATATATATATATATATATATATATATATATATTACGTGTGTGCGTGTGTGTGTGAAATAACACATTATTTACTATATTAGACATTCGGGTACAATTTCAAAATGAACACTTATGCACACGAACAACTCAATAATGTAACATTTCAAGCACGTACCTGCAGTACACGTGTAGGTCCATCAGGTAGAACCTGCACAGAAAGCACTCCTGAACCAGGCCTCATCTTCTGATTAATGAACTGCTGCTCTGGAGCCTGACCAAACTGTCCCGAGTCAGGCCCCAGTACTACTTCTGTACCGTCATACAGACCGGAGACTCCACCTCTCACCTGAAGACGTTTCACACAACAGACACATCAATAATAATGTCTCATCTATAAAAACTATACAGCAGACATGAACGTCATAAAATTAAAAGACATTGACCTGCACTACTAGTTTGGGTAAATCGCAGGTCAGCATTTGAGAGGTGAAGTGCCATGTCTGGGTTGTACTGCGGCGAGGATCTGGTCGCTTCAGCATCAATGGCTCATAACTGCAGGGTCATATAAAGAGAGAAAGAAAATAAGGAATGACCGACTACTATTACATAAATTTTTTATGAAGCAGCAAAATTGTATGTGAAAAAAATACAATTGTAATAGTGATGTATGGTCGGGGCAGAAACCAAGGGAAAAAAAAAAAAAAAAAAAAAACGTGTAGCTGAAGGCTAAATACCAAACATTTTTTTTTTACAATGTTTTATTAATTTTGTTATTTTCACCACTGTGCAAATTGGATAGGTTAATTATAATAAAAAATAAAATGAATAAAGAAGACTGCATCTAATAAATATTTATTAAACACTAAATATTTGAACATCTCAGCAGCTAAACCAACAAATCACACTATAACTTCAACACATTTGTTATGTATATTTACATACTATATTTTTTGAAGGTGGCAAACTAAATATTTTGTTTTACTGACTGATTTACATTTTAGTTCTACTTTTTTTTTAGAAAAAGATGGTTCACAAATGACTATTTTTGCCATATTTAACTGATCTTTATTGAGTATTTAAGCTGACATGTCAACGCTTGACTTACTATTAAATTCTACAAGGTCATATACAGATGCAGTACTGCAAAGGTAATGTTAAAAAACATATAGTCTTTATCAGGTACAATTCCATCCATCTATTATCTTCCGCTTTATCCTCTACTAGGGTCGTGGGGGGGGGGGGGGGGTTCCCCATGCCCATCCAGTGGAGAACGACTCGGGCGCTGGGCAGATACACCCAGGACAGGGCGCCAATCTATCGCTGGGCACACACTCACGCACACAAACACACTCTATATGGGTCAATTTGGAGAATTCAATTGACTTGATCCATGTTTTTGGACTGTGGGAGGAAACCAGAGAACCCGGAGGAAACCCACACAGACACGGGGAGAACATGGAAACTTCACCCAGATTGGGATTCGAACCGGGAATCCCTAGTGCTGAGAAGTGAACGTGCTAACCACTAAGCCACCGTGCTGCCCCAGGTACAATTCCTTTATTAAAAATAAACATAAAAAAGGATCGACATCCATGTCGGTTGAAAAAAAACAAAACAAAGTGACCTGTTGTCTGTGACTGCAGCAAGTCCAGCGATGTCCAAGACCATACATGATTCGAGCGGTCGAGGCTGGGAAGGTTTATTCTGAGGTGGAGAAGATCCCTCGTGACAAAGCATTCCCTTTCCTGTCATTCTCCAAAGCTGGGAACGCTTTCCCGGTTCCTGCGAAAGACAAAACCAGGACTATTGGTATATTGCGCTGCTGGGAAATCTTACTGAGAAATAAATCAGAGACAAGTCATCACCTTTTTTTTCAAGATGACTCTCTGTGTCTTGGTTTCAACATCAAGCACAAGTTCAGCACAGCTGGCATCACGCTTCATTACTCCTGGCCTTTTATTCGCATCTCTGAGATTATAACAAAGTCTTCAATCACACCATATTAACACTTTAAGAGCAAACAAGGCACACTCATTTTTTTTACATTTCTACACTACTAGTTCATTTATCATGTTCATTCATCCCTTAAGCAAATGTGTTACTGCACTAAATTTGCTGGCCATCACCAATATTATTTTTATAGAGCAGATTATATATATATATATATAGAGCAGATATATATATATATATATATATATATATATATATATATATATATATATATACGGGTATATCACTAATTGTGTGGTCCTGATCATGTGTGTGGTCTTTTCATACACTACATGGAGAAAAATAGTCATCAGATTTCATAACCTCTTATCACTGAATTCAGGTTGTAACAGCCGTTTGGGTGCTACGTGATGCGCATGAGGAGAGGGAAACCTGTTATCGAGAGATACATGGTGAGGATCTCGAGAGTAATCCTGACTGTTCTAAACTATTGTGTTATCCAGATGTGTGATAAGAGGATGTGTGGGTGCCCCTTTATTAAGAAATGCTGTCTCTTCTACTCCGCACTGGTTGTCCACGGTGTGTTTGCCTTCGGAAGACCAGGCAAGTCAATAACTACCATTAGCCCTCCCACTGTGAGCTTCACCCACATCAACCATCCATTACAGTGTTGTGTTCAATCCCATTGTGATAGGTGTATAAAGTTGACCATCGAGTAATGCATTTTGGAGAATTTTATGCTTTTAGATTGTTGAAAACAGTTTGGTGACCCTACTTCCCCATCTGTTTTTCAGTTAATTTATTAATTATCGGCTTTTGTTGAACATGAAACTTCTGGAGCCTATCCCATTGTACATAAAACAAAAGGTAGGAAAACACACTACCATCGATTGCATCTCAAACACAAAGAAATAGCATCACTCAAACTTACACTTGCATCTATTTTGTACAGCCAATTTAACGACTAGCAGTTTTAGACTACAGAAGGAAACCTTAGGGATGGGGAGAACATGCACAATCCAAAGAAAAAGGACCCAGATGGTCCTATTTGAGAACCCAATCTAGAACCTTCCTTACAGCCAATGTGATAATGCAAACAAACAAAACTATCTGGAATTGTAGGTGTACGTATGCTTTTAAAATGGCTGTTTATGAAACACAGATAGCAGTGATATTGCAGTGTGTGGCGCTCATATGTTTGTGGGTTTCTTAATTACAAACATACACTGGCCAACACTTCAAACACAGAATTTGCAGGTAAAACTGCAGGTAATTTCATTCCATGTACATTTTGTGCTTTAGCACTTAATTAGTATCAGAACCTGACCGCAGAATACTTTGTGCTGAATTACTGGGTTTATAGATGCGTGACTGGGCAAATAAACAGATGTTTTCGATAAAGTTGCTGGTGGGTGTAAGTGACTAGCCAAGATTTATTAGGCAGAAAAGACGTGAAGGCAGGATGACTTACTGAGAGAACGTGTAAGTGGCCGCAATGTAGATAAAGTTCTCATAATAAAGCTTGTTGTACTCTTTAAAGCAGTTCATGTCAGCAGTGACCTCAGATGAGCCGGCTCCTTTCACGGTAAGAGTGAGGTAGGGAGATAGAGTGGGTTCATCACAAGCATAATCCATTGCTGACCCAGCCTTCACCTCAGTGTGCAGTTTGATATCTGGCACGTCGTATTGCCAGAACTGGATAGGTACCTGAGGAAAAGACAATGTATCCTTTTGTAAGCTTATTTTATTGTAAGTTTATACACATATACATACACGTGAATATACAAAAATAATAATACAATGCATTAACAAAATGACTGCAATTATAAGAGAATATTTCCAGTAGTCACAAGTTATGTAGAAGCCAGAAATAAAAACTTACCCTTAGCAGATATAGTCAGAACCAGTTAAAAGTTTTGCACACACCGCCTTTTTGCTCTATTTATTATCTATGTCATCAGTTCCACTTTCTTTAAAGATAGACTTTGCAGTTCTACAATTCCAGATGGTAGTCCATCTGTCTGTTTCTAAAACAATTTAGTACTTATTCTACAAATTAGACACATGTTTTATGTTTCTGTGATCCAACGCAATACTTGCATTAGAATTTCAAACCAACATAATAAATATTATAAATGGTTTATATACTTTATATACTTATTGAGCAGTTTTTCAAAAACACTATGCTATGACACTATAGCTGTACAGTTTTTATATGTGTTTTTGGGGTTCTTTTCCACGTACCACAACTGTACAGACAGATTACCAGTATCTTCTATCAAAATGGTTCAATTAAAGCAGATCAGCCACTTTCAACTGCCTTCAAAACTGCAGCCCACTGTATGGTTTTCCTTATTGCATCTTTTTGAATAAATGCTGTTGTTTATGAAAATCTAAGGAGATCAATAGTTACTCAAGTCAACTGGTCTGATGCAAAGTTATGCCATGGTCAAATTTAGAGATTTCTTTTCTTATTCAGTGCTTTATAAGTTATATGCCCAAAAAAGCCCAATATTTGACTTATAAGCCAGAATGTTAAAAATACCAACAAAATTGAGTATTTTGATAAATAACTCGTCAGTCGTACCAAAAAGCAGCTGTAAAATGACGCTCATTAGATTGGTAAATAAGTGATTACAGCAAGGGTAGTCATAAATGATAAATAATAGGAAAACAAAATCAGACAATACTTATTTTATGATTATTCAGTTAACAGCCTATAGTTTGTTCTGTCATTTCTAAATGAATGCTTATACCACCCCCCTCGTACCCATTCAAATTTTAAACAGTAACCTGATTTTCTATTATGGTTCACGATAAAGTGCATTACCTCAGAAACATTGTCTATGCGAAATGGAGGGGGCAGCTGGTCAGTGTCACTGAAGCAGATTTGATAGGTTGCTCCTTTAACTGTGATTTCAGCACGAAGAAAGAAACACTTTCCCAGAGTGTCCCTGTGAATCACAAGATCAATAATAATACATTAAAGATATGAATATGTTTATTAACTTTACTTATTCATTTATTTATATTTTTTTTTTATTTACTCAATTTATCCTTCTGTTATTTAACCTATGGACCTGTGCAAGATAAAAATAACAGATGCTACAACTACTATAATCTCTTAAAAACCGAAGTTACAACAACTAATATAATCCCTAATAAACAACAGATGCTGCAACTACAATATACCTTCACAATAATAGCAAGAAATCTGTGCTCCTGCGAGAGTTCTGCTCATAACATTTTCTCATCAGTTCATGCTTTTATTCTTATAGATTTCCTACTAGGTTATAAACACTTAATATTTTCATACTGCTCAGTGATCAACATGTAATTTTTATTTTGTTTTAATAAAGCACTACCTCATATTGACATGAAAAGATTTGGGTTTGTTGACTTCAAACCCGCCAGACCACGTGCAGTTGGGTACGTCCATAAGTCGAACACACAGCAATTGGTCGTAGTCATTCCTTGGCCAGTGGAAAACCACGCTGGAGCCCGAGGGTGTAGAGATGTAACCCTCTGGATTTACTGTTCCCTAAGATCAGAAGTAAGACAAGATATTCTGATTATTAATAAAAAATTATATTCACATTATTTTATAATTATAAATAAACTTATGAGCAAAAGAGACCAGACACATAATTGTAAAAATATTAGGTTTCTATGGTCCTTCTAAAAACTGATTGTTAAAAACTAGTAAAAAATATAAATTCTTGAAACCTGTGCCACCATTTTTCCAGATGTTAAACACAAGCACACACACACAGAAACCCACACTCACAAGAAAACAAACACACACACACACACACACACACACACACACACACACACACACACACACACACACACACACACACACACACACACACACACACACACACACACACACACACACAGGACAATGACACAGCCACACTGCCAGACAGACAGACAAAAACAGCCATTAACACAAGGTGTCCTAAAGCATGCTTTCACACCAGGGTCTTACCTTTCCCTTAACAAATTCTCTTTGAGAGAAGGCCAACTTGTGAGAAGACTGATTGTCCAGCAGATAGCGAGGTGCAAAATTCACAATGTGGGTGTCTCGGTAACGCCCCTTGCCCTTCCTGACATTTATACCTTAAAGTGAATGAAACAGAAATAGCAGAAAACATTCACTTTAAGACTTATTTTAAGATGATGTAACTTTTTGCGTTTTGAATGGGATTACATACCAATAGTAATTATACACAACATGTTCTGGTGTAGGTTTGTACTTTTTTAATATTATAAGCATGTCAGTGCTCACTCTGACACAGATGTTTAACCTCATATGACCACAATGCAGCCATTTTGCAATTGCATTATTTTGCGATTAAATTGACAATAAGTTGATTTTCTTTAGTTTTTTCTCCTTTAAATATTACGATTTTTTTTACTACGTAACACAAAAATGAACAAGACAAAACTTGCATGCAAAAAAAGGTTAAAAAATATAAAAAGGAAAAAAAATCCTTTCACCATGCACATTTTTAAATGCAATGGCTCTTTAACAGACATTAGAAGATATGAAACTCAGTCACGAACTAAAACAGAGCCTACAGCTTTGACTTACCAATATTATAGATGAGTCCAGGTCTGTTTCCCGGCTGAATTACTTTAACTGCACGCACACCACTTCCTCCATCCAGTGAGAAACCCTGACACCAGCCTGGAACACCATCGCGGTGGATACCTTTTCCAATGCGCATAGTGCACCTAAACATGTACACATGAAGTTAAAGCAACAAGCACACAGCAAGAATAAGTACTTACTTTAACTTTACTACTCAGATATAGGTTCATTTCATCAAATAAATAAAAATGTACATTTTCAATTTCATCATTTTACTGGCACTTGTAGAAGCATTAAGAAACATCAACTGTTATTATTATTATTTTTTTTTTTACAAGAAAAAAATTTCTTTGAACTTTTTTTGTTAAGTTTAAGGTCATTCTTTTTTCAGAATCAATTCCTTTTTTTTCGTTTTAGATAGTATTTTTCTGATAAAATATTTTGTCCATAATTGGCTTAGGGGGTGCATTATCAAATCAAAAGACTGACAGCAGGAAAAAAGACTAGAGACCTTGATTAAACTTACTGCTTTTAAAACCGCAGTGCACTGTGGGAATTAGCACTTTCTCTACACCATGTTTACGAGACTGGCTGTAAAGCTCTTCTGTTTTATTTTAGAAGGCTGTTTTGAGCATCAGTAAACTACTTGTGCAGTGAAACATCAATGGTTGTATGATGTTTTCCACACCTGCACAAAGGCAGCATCAGTATTCATTTAAAACATCCACAGCTCCATGAAAACAACCCACTAGCACCAACATAAGATATATTACAAAAAGAACATTTCAAGATTATATAAAATGTTAGAATTAGGGTCATTTATGTAACATAGGGACGAAAAACACTTTATTGGGTTGACAATTAACTTGAAATAAAGTATATACTTAGCTATTTTGGCTTTTTTTGCTGTTAATCTTTATACCCTGTGTTTATATCCTTTCAAAATGCTTAACAAATAGTGCTTTTTTTCAGCTGTCAATCATTAACCCCAGCTCTTATTAAAATGAAAAACACACCCCATAAGCCAAATTGGAAAATAGTTGACTTAAAAACAATATACATGCAAAATGCATACATGCAAACAACACTACATACTTTATAATAAAAAGATAATTAAGACATTGAATATTGAAGAAGAAATATATAATAAAATTAAAAATATAAATATATAAATGAATTAATTAAATCAAAATTATATATATATCTTCCAAACTCTGTCCGTAAGGCAGAATCACTAAGCAGTTTTAAGAAACTACTGAAGATGTATCTCTTTAACAAATACCTGTTGTAAACAAAATACAAAAATAAAAATAAAGGGGGGGGGGGGGCACAGCAAACAAACACACACACACAAACATATATATATATATATATATATATATATATATATATATATATATATATATATATATATATATATATATATATATATTTGAAATTATTTTCTGCTGAAAAAATGAAGTAAAAATGATGTAAAAAATGAAGCATATTTAATTACAGGGTTGGTTGTTCTTTGTCTGTGAAGCAGAAGAGAAGTGGGCTAAGACTACGAGCCATCTCATGCTCCTCAAACTGCCCGGCAGCATCGGTTTTTCCATTGTCCTGTCGGAAGATCAGTGGCAGCCCTACAAATCACAACAAAGAACTCAATTGTATATACATGGCATTTCACTCTCAGCAAGTACAATTTGGGAATTCTTTAGTAGTACCAGTCTTGTTAATAAGCCAATATGGGGCAGAGATGAGTATCTTAAGCGCCCCCTGCGCTCGGAGAATAATACGGATGGTGAGACACAGCAGTCGTTTGTTCGTGTCGTACAATCGCATGCGCACCACATAGTTCTGAGTACCAGAAGGAATCAACAGCTCCTTACACACTGGGAAGTTCTCCAGAAGCACACCTGAAACAGATAGGATAAAGATATCAATCACTGCTCAGGCACACATGAAGAGCAGCTCCACCCCTTCCCCTGAACAAGTCCTCACTCACACAGGGAAGAACCCTTAGCTAAATTATTTATTTATCACTCATTCAACTTCCACTTAATCTTATGCTAGATTCGTGGGGGGTTCTCCATGCCCATCCAGAGGAGAGCATTTCGGGCGCTGGGCAGGACACCCAGGACAGGGTGCCAATCTATCGCTGGGCACACACTCTTCAGACAAACACACAAACACACACTATATGGGGCAATCTAGAGCATTCAATTTACCTTTTTTTTTTACCTAGGAAACCAGGAACTCAGAGGAAACCCATGAGGACACAGGGTGAACACAAAAACTCCACCTAGATTGGGATTTGAACCTGGAACCCCAGCACTGAGAGGCAAATGTGCTAACCATAGTCAGTTTCCATGTCATTTGACATATTTACTCTTCAGGATCCTGTGGAGGTTTATATACTCTTCACAACCAACAAGCGATGTCTTAAATTGTCTCACCACCTCTACATGGTTGGAGCAGCAACACCAATGATTGGTGGTCAAAATTGGTTAGCTTTATTGTGCGCAAGGGGAAATTCTGTTCCTTTTGTTTTCCCAGGGCAGTCATGGACTTGTCGTTAAGGAACCGGCCTTGTGACCTGAAGGTCCCCGGTTCGGTTCCCGATCCCACCAAGCACCATGGCTGAAGTGCCCTTGAGCAAGGCACCTAACCCCAATTGCTCCCCGGGCGCGTGTTTAAGGCTGCCCACCGCTCTGGGAACGTGTGCTCACTTCACCAGTGTGTGTATATGTGTGTGTTTCACTGCACGGATGTGTTAAATGTGGAGGACAAATTCCTCTGTGTGTATGCAAATAAGTCACTAAAAAAAGTATGATATTTGTGACATGTAAGATGTTTTGTTTGATGCGACAAATTACACGTAAATTAAGGTTTAGACTGGAAATGGGAGGAATTGTCATCACAAGCATGGGCAAAGCAGGACCGAGAAGGAGCTAGTAATTAAATAAAATGCTCTGTAAGTATTTATTATAGTATTGATATAACAATACTGCTCTGAACATACCCAACTCAATATTCTGTGAAGTATCTGCAGCATTAAGCACTGTATCTTTTCCAGGCTTCATGGTTCCTTTGATTGAAGTGCCTTTAATGTAGTAATTGAGGTCGCAGGGCAGCAGGTTGGTCAGCACTAATGAAGGCAGTAGATAAATTGTGTGTCCTGGTTGCCGGTAGATCTGATGAGCGTTTTCAGCTACCATTTTTGCAGGCTGCTGGTCAGGATAGTTTTCTTTCTTGATAACCACACAAAACCTAAAACAAAACCAAAAACACGAATGTTGTTAAAATGACAATGCTGTGTAAATGCAAGCCCACTATCTTGGGACACCGTAGTGAGTGGTGCCACTAGCTTGACTAAACACTACTGGCACTATCTTATGTTTGAGAGTCTGGATTGGGGATTCATCACTGTAAGCAAGACCTCTGCTGCAGATTAAGGTGATGCCACTAGATTTGGGCCATACAGATCCAAAAGAAACAGATGACAGATAGGTTGGTTAAATAGAGGTGTCTAGCCCACAGAAACTGACTAAACACGAAAACAACTATATCCATTAGAAATCAATTAAATGACTGGAGAATCCTGGGAAGAACATTTTGGGTGCTGGGCAGATACACCCAGGACAAAGTGGCAATCAAATACTGGGCACACACTCACTTATGGGCACCAACACACAAACACACACACACACACACACACACACACACACACACACACACACAAACACACACAAACACACACAAACACACACAAACACACACACACACACACACACACACAAACACACACAGACAATTTAGATAAAGGGAATATAGTTCAACCAATTCACCTTCCATGTTTTTGGAAAGTGGTAGGAAACAGGAGAACCAGGAGAAAACCCATGCAGATACAGGGCGAACATAGAAACTCCACCCAGATTAGTATTCGAACCTGGATTCCCAGCACTGAGAGGTAAATGTGCTAACCACTCTCCACTGTGCTGCCCACGAAATTTTTTTTTTTTTTTTAAAGAATTAAATCTATGTTGTACCGGTTTGTGCTGTGCTGTCTGAGCAGTTAGTGTTGGAGTTACTGTATTACAGCGATCTCTACATTATCGTGTCAGGACCATTTTGCATGTGTCTCTAAAGAGGGTCATCTCTTGAAGTAATGGTAAATGCATGTACACAAACATATATAATAGGTTACCTTTAACACCTTTTCTTCTCTGTTTTTGGTTACCTGAAGCTGCGCTTGTTTTGGTCATCATAGTCAGCTGACTGGCACTCCCGCTTGCTACTGCTGACTTCACCAAGACGTTCCACGCTGGTCCAGTGAATAGGTACCTTGCAAAAGAACAGCCCCAGTCCTTTAGGACGAGCCTGCAGCCTCCATGACGTTAAGTGCAGAGGGATAGCCAGAGCTTCTCCAGGCAGGATCGGGGGTAGCACAACGGGTTCTGTCGGATCGAGTAAATAAAGCTTACATCAAAACATGATGGGGGGGGGGGGTTCCCCATGCCCATCCAGGGGAGAATGTTTTGGGGGTTGGGCAGATACACCCAGGACAGAGCACCAACCTATTGCTGGGCACACACTCACTCACACAAACGCACATACATACACACACACACACTGTAGAAATCCCGGGTTTCAGGGTTGAACAATTTGTCACAAAAAATTGGGACCAGAGATCTTTATTGAGCACATTTTCTAACAAGCTGGTGCCGGAATCGACACAGAATCAAGGCACCATGAACAAATCCACCCGCTCTTAAGCATAGTCCATTCCTTTACCTCCCTGTCACAATGACATTTTAAAATTCATTATTTGGATCACATTAAATTTGACGTTTTTTATTAGCTTTACAGAAACATGTATTTAGCTTTTATTTATGGTGCATCCTTCTCTATACTGAATTAATAAAGGAAGCGTTTTTTTGACAGGTGAAAGTTTCTGAAATGTGCTGAAGGAAGAACATTCACTTTTATTCAACTTTTATTCACGATACATTAAAAGAACCTCTTTTTATCTCCTGAATGGATTTGCTTCATCACATCATTTAAAGTATTCTCTTCCTTTCATAGGAATAGAAACCACTTTAGTGTTAAATGTATATTTATAGCGGTGAAAGCTTTTAGAAACAAGAAACCTCAGGGGTGAGAATGTTAAAACGTACTCTTGCAAGCAAAGATCAAAGATCTGAATAAAACTCTTCATGCATATTTAATAACTTACAATATAATTATCATCTCCTCTAGCTGCAGCTCAAAGCAAAGCTCTTCTAAGATGTGATGACACTCAGTCCTGGCTTCTGCAAATTTAACATTTCTTTTTGAAAAGGTTACAGGGAAAGTTTATTTTCATTTATTTTTTCATTCATTCGTTTTTTGAGCCAATTATCTGCATTGGATGCTGGAACCAGTTATGTGAAAGACCCTGTAGAGGTTGTGGTTCATCGCATGAAAGAAACATGAACATTAATAGATATTTACCCTTTGAGTCAATTTAAAATATCTAGATTACTTTACTTGGCAAGGTGGCTTAGTGGTTAACCCGTCCGCCTCTCAGCGCTAGGGATTTCCAGTTCGAATCCCAATCTGGGTGGAGTTTCCATGTTCTCCCCGTGTCCGCGTGGGTTTCCTTCGGGTTCTCCAGTTTCCTCCCACAGTCCAAAAACATGGATCAAGTCAAATGAATTCTCCAAATTGCCCCATATAAAGTGTGTGCCCAGCAATAGATTGGCGCCCTGTACTGGGTGTATCTGCCCAGCGCCCGAGACGTTCTCCCCTGGATGGGCATGGAGAACACCCCCCATGACCCTAATGGAGGATAAAGTGGAAGATAATGGATGGATAGATTACTTTACTTTAATGTTTCTATTCCACAAGAAAAGATTTGCATGTTCCTCCAAAGTTTTACGGTTGACACAATGGAAGTCAAACCCAGGACCCATTTGATGACAATGTTACAAATTTTGTCTCGTGCCACCCTTCTGAATTTAGTTCTGGCCACTTCCAAAGTTTGCATAGCTCCTGACATGCGCTTTCTGGGTTTTTGCACCGTTGCTATTTCAACAACACAGGCGTTGGCAGGGTGTAAGATAGTAATGAGCATCGAGACACATCTTGCGCAGGATGTAAGCTGAGGCCGTTTAGCTTACCGTCCAGCTACTAAGTGTGTCTCATTAATAAGTGAGACTGATATACAGGACACCAAGTGTAGAAACACAGAGGTGTCTTTAAGGTTGCCAGGTAGTGTACAAAGGCTTAAAAGACAACAGTATTAGGATATGTTACATTACATTACATTACATTTGTTCATTTAGCAGACGCTTACAAGGTGAGCACAGTGTTAATCACAACATCCAATGAGGGTTAAGGGCCTTGCTCAAGGACCCACATTGGTAACTTCAGTGGACCTGGGATATGTGATAAACATTATTAGGAAGTGCCCTTATATCAATGCAGGCATATATTTGTGTGCATTGTCACATGTATGACTTTTTAATGTCCAAACCTACATGATAAATTAGTATTTTAATGTGTGGAAAGTAGAGTGTTTTGTGTCAGAATTGTGCAATTGTTCTTTTTATTACCTATTTTATATAATTCAGGTGCAGAGAACAACAAAGACTTACTGTCTGGAGCGGAGGGGCTGTCGAGTCGTATCTCCATTGGCACTTTTAAGCGATTTTTTACCGTTAGCGCTGACTGCACGGTGATGACCTTGCGGGCACTACCCTCCATAGTTATGGAGAAAACCACTCTAACAGGAGGCAAGGCTGAAAACTGCACAGAAGGTGTGATAAGTTTGTTTTAAATCCATGTTAGCATAAACATCAATCAATATAAACTAAAATTCATTCATTCATTCATTATCTCCCACTTTATCCTCTATTAGGGTCGCGGTGGGGTTCCCCATGCCCATCCAGGGAAGAACGTCTCGGGCGCTGGGCAGATAGACCTAGGACAGGGTGCCAATCCATCGCTGGGCACGCACTCACTCACACAGACACACTCTATATGGGGCAATTTGGAGAATTCAATTGACTTGATCCATGTTTTTGGACTGTGGGAGAAAACCGGAGAACCAGGAGGAAACCCACGCAGACACGGGGAGAACATGGAAACTCCACCCAGATGGGGATTCGAATCGGGAATCCCTGGTACTGAGAGGCAAACGTGCTAACCACTAAGCCACCGGGCCAACTAAAATTCAAATAAAATAAAAAAAAAACAGACTTACATATACATGGGGATGTATAATGTTGGTTCTGCTGATTGGGCTGCCAACCTGCATGACACACAACATGCTTTCAGCAATACATCAATTTGTCATATAAAACGCCAAAGACGAAAAATAATTATTTCACAAATACTTAATGTTTAATGCAGAGCACATCATTCTGCAGTCAATGAGTTACATTCTAAAGCATGGCATAAACACTCACCGTGTTGGAGGGGTTGTTGCGATCAGGCGCAGCATAACGAAAGAAAACTCCAACCTTATCCACCGAGACGGGCTTCACCTGCTCCCAACCTCCAACCCGCACAAGCAGCTGGTGCAGCTTTAACTCATGGGTGTGTCTAGCAAACAACACATGGACTTTTAATGAATGCAATTTACATTATCCATCCATCATCTTCCGCTTTATCCTCTATTAGGGTCGCGGTGGGGTTCCCCATACCCATCCAGGGGAGAACGTTTCGGGCGCTGGGCAGATACACCCAGGACAGTCTATCGCTGGGACACACACTCACTCACACAAACACACTCTATATGGGGCAATATGGGAATAACTCAATTGACTTGATCCATGTTTTTGGAATGTGGGAGGAAACTGGAGAACCCAGAGGAAACCCACGCAGACACGGGGAGAACATGGAAACTCCACCCAGATGGGGATTCGAACCGGGAATCCCTAGTGCTGATAGGAGAACGTGCCACCCTAAGCCACCGTGCCACCCTTATTTACATTATATAAACACAAATCAATTTGAACACACACACACTTTCAGTTACCCTTCCACCTACTGTCTATTCACTTACCACACAGACACACTTTTTCAATTACAGTTAATTTAGTAATAGTTTACAGTTAGTTAGTTTTCAATTACATATTAACTACATGTAGTTAATGTTTCTCTACATACTTTGTTAGTCCCATTTAAAGAGACTGTCGATAAGGCCACCACAGATGGCTAACGGAAAAGAATTTCACTGCTGGCTGTACCGTGTATAACTACGCATGTGACCAATAAACCTGATTTGATTTTGATTTGATTTTGATTAAGTTCTGAATATGAAGAAAAGTATGTGACACACCAGACTGGTAGAAAACTTCACTAGAATACAGTACAATACTTTATTTTCACTCATATCAAAACCTAATTTTCCTCTGTATTGATAATGTGTGAATTATCATGTTCATTTCAAGCCAAAGGTGGAGATCATCCTCAGTTCTTATGAACACAAGTTATCTCAATGTTTTATTACTAACATCACCCAGGCCTCAAATCACACATAGAAAATATTTGCCAATTTCTGAGAAACAGATTGGACAACTGGATGATACAAAAACTGATACGGATGAAGCAATAGCAGCCCGAGTCCGGCCTCATTTAGCAAGAACCCACACAGTTGCACCTGAGGTCTGCCTAACCATCTGCCATGATGTCTGACCGGTGGAGATAACAAGCAAGGAACTATAGAATCTTTTGGAAGTTCTTTAAACACTTGTCTAAGAGCTCACTGAGTCATAAGTAATTTATTATAATAAAGCAATAAGGCACAAGAGGACGTGCATTATTATAAATAAATCCCAAGTGAGAGTTTGTTATTAGACTTGACACAATGTGCCGTTAACCCTCTTTACTATGATTTATTCACAGTAACGCACAACCTCAAGTGCCTTTTTGCATTTATAAAACAGTTACAAACACATCCATCCATTATCTTCCGCTTTATCCTCTATTAGGGTCGCGGGGGGTGGGGGTTCCTCATGCCCATCCAGGGGAGAACGTTTCGGGTGCTGGGCAGATACATCCAGGACAGGGTTCCAATCTATCGCAGGGCACACACTTACTCACACAGAGTGAGTGGGGCAATTTTGAGAACTCAATTGGCTTGATCCATGTCTTTGGACTGTGGGAGTAAACCAGAGAACCCGGAGGAAACCCACACGGACACGGGGAGAACATGGAAACTCCACCCAGATGGGGATTCAAATCGGGAATCCCCAGCACCGAGAGGTGAACGTGCTGACCACTAAGCCACCGTGCCACCCTCAGTTACAAACACAATATAACAAAAAGAAACAAGGTATGATACATAAGTGTGTTCACTGGACGAAAAATCTCAGTTAAACTGGTCTTCCAAAATATAATCTAATACGTTTTTTTTTTTTTTTTTTTAAGTGAACAGGAATTACAGAACATAGTCTATACAAAACTGTCTAAATTAATCTGTAATTTATGATTTAAGATAATATATTGTATGTCATGTGTTTATACAAATGTGAAGTGGTCAGAGGTGTGCGTTATTGTCAATAATGTCACGGCTGGACAAACGGCTCAGCCAATCAGATTTGAGGACCGGACCTACCCGTTATATTATAATAACACACTTTGAGTTTAACATTCTAAAATTGCCCTTGGCAAAGATACTGACAAAACAGTTTTGAGGTCCAATTCACAACATGACGTGGCTGCCATAATGTTCTGAAACATATACATAATGCTTAACCACCCACAAACAGCAAGCATCAACCCCACAAAAGACAAAAAGAAGATTACATTCTTTTCAAACAGAATTTTGAATCACATTGAAAATTAAGTTGAAAAGAGAGTAGACTTTACTCCAAACTCTAATCCGGGTGGTTGTACAACAATCCTAAATGTATTAACGTCATATAATTCTGTTTAATTTACAAAACGGACGCAGTGCAGTGATGTGTTTCCACCTGTGTCTGAGTTTCTCACGGGCCTCGAACTCGAATGGAATCTCTTCTCCTGGCAACACTTCTCTCCATTGACTAATGTTAAGTGTGTCGTCTGTCCCGGGTCCATGCATATCAGATATGGAATCAGCACTACTACTGTGGGACAGCGCCACCCTGTGGAAAGAAGAACATCAGGCTCAATTCATCCTTGAAGCTTTTTATACACAAAGACTTTATACATGACTGAGATCATAATGGTAACCTGGTTGGGGTGGTGGTGAGGGTGGCAAACCACATAGTGCAGCCAGTATGGTTACGCAGGGCATAAGGAATGAAGGGTTGCCTTCTTTTAGACAGCTTTACATCTGCTAAAATCAAACAGGAAATTAATTAGCTAAATACTGGACAGGAGTTAGTACACTTTTAATACAAAGCATGTACAAACACTGCCTGGTCAAAAATGTACAGTATGGACTTTTCTGTTTCAGAATGGCTTCAGTTGATCACCTCAAATCTCTGTAGTGTTATTTGGTAATAAAATGAACTAAGCAACCTGATGTACAAAAGAAATATACAGTAGTATATCCCATTTTTTTCCATCCATCCATTATCTTCCGCTTTATCCTATATTAGGGTCGTGGGAGGCTTCCCCATGCCCATCCAGGGAGAATATCGCTGGGCAGATACACCCGGGACAGGGTGCCAATCTATCGCTGGGCACACACTCACCCACACAGACACACTCTATATGGGGCAATTTGGAGAATTCAATTGACTTGATCCATGTTTTTGGACTGTGGGAGGAAACCGGAGAACCCGGAGGAAACCCACATAGACACGGGGAGAACATGGAAACTCTACACATATTGGGATTCGAACCGAGAATCCCCAGTGCTGAGAGGTGAACATGCTAACCACTAAGCCACCGCACCCATTTTTGTCTTTAAAGACATTTCAAGAATAATATTATTGCATCAGGCCCAAACTTTTGAAAGTTGGCTTTTGAAAATCTGTCAATAATCAATAGAAAACCTTGAGAAACAATGAATAACTTTCTAGATGCTAATAAAACATTATCATATGATTTATATGCTTTTGAAAACACTGCAGAACGCATGCCACATTTGAAGCTATCGTGATTGAACAAAATGTTACTGTGCAACTTTATTTTGTTTTGTTTTCGACCAGGCAATGTGTAATAGAAACCAAATGAACCAATGAAAATCCAAAGAATCTGTTCAAGAAAAGAACCAACACAGGCATAATTCTGGAATATGAATCTTATGAAATCACCTCTTGTGTTTCATATTGCAAAATGGACAGTCAAAATTCATACTCATGATGAAACCCAATGGTCTTTAACAAAGCAAAGCAGATGCAGCGGGTGACGGGGTGAGCGAAGGAAAAAAGCAAAGGCTGATTACTGAAAACAAGCCATGACATCGGACATCGGCTCCAGAGGACAATCAAACAGGGATAAAATCTACGACACCAGACGATGATTTTTGACTTGATTAACTTTCCGCTGCTCAGTCAATAAACTGTACCTTGGGCATGAATCTGCTGCTCAAGGCAAGTCAAGCTGGCAGTGCTCCTAGTTCTAAGGTATGCAAGAGGAAGACCTGATAGTAGAGAAAAATGGTTAGGACAGAGGAACAAGGCAGACACATGCAAGGAGGATGAAAAAGTTCAGAAAAAAAGGATGTGAGTCGGAAAGTTATTATTCACCATATTCATTACTGTTTCGTTAGTAGAAAGTCGTTTATTACTAATGCAGAGCATACGTTCAAAGATCCTCTCGCTTCAACTTTTAGATCTTTGTCACAGATTGATTTTACAAATACTGCTGACACATTTACAGAGAGAAACTATTGAACAATAGAACTGAAACAAAAGCAGCTGCTTTCAACTACAGCAGCGTGTGTGGGCTGTAAAAAAAAAAAAAAAAAAAAAAAAAAAACTCTGCAGATTGTCCCATTTTAAGGCAACAGTGCTGGTCATGCTTCTGATTCAATTGTAAGGAAACATACCGGCTGCTTCATTGTGACTTTGGATGGGGTTGCATTTAAAAGATGAGAGAGCAGGATAGAAGCATTCTTTTTAAATAATTTTATTCTGCAGTACTTATATCTCATCTATGCAGACGGTGCACTATACTGACAAACGTATTGAGACATAACTTAATATATGTATCACATGTGTATAAAATCCTTGACATTTGTACAATAACGACTTGCGATTTGTGCAATAATGTGGTTCTAATTTTGGAAGAACAATTTGGGGCTGTTTCTTTCCTGTTTCAGAATGACTTTGTCCCAGTGCACAAAGCAAGGTCTATAAAGACAGGGTTGAGTGAGGGCCGACACAGAGCCCTAACCTTAACCCCACTACACATCTTTGGGAAGAACTAGAACAGAGATTGTGTGCCAAGCTCTCTTGTTGAGCATTAATGCGTAACCCTCCAATAGCTTTTATGGATAAGCAGGCAATATATTAATATTCCTTAAGGATGTGTAAATACCCGTTCTCGTTTCTAATAACTTCGCTCCCTGCCCATTTTACCGTGCTTTGGCAGATCCATATATTCCATAAATACTTTGTAATAAAACTTTACAAGTGACATTAGCTTGTCGAAATTGTTTTCACCACCACAACATGTATTAATCTCTAATGTGTAGCAAGCTGTTTCTGATTTAACAAAAGCCTCAGATGCTGTTTATAGTAAAGACATTAGGGTGGTACACCACCAGTGGTTTCTTGATGTGAGAAGCACCACAGAATTTGTTAACAGTAAATGTTATCATCTGTGTTTTAGGCAGTCCGTATAAATGCAAACCTAGTCCAATCCAGTTTTCATATGGAAAAAACAATAGATTTAAAAGCGGTTTTCAAATGTTCAAATTGATGAAGAGTAAAATAGTTAATATTGAAGTCATAGGGACTGCACGGTGGCTTAGTGGTTAGCACGTTCGCCTCTCAGCACTAGGGATTCCCGGTTCGAATCCCAATCTTGGTGGAGTTTCCATATTCTCCCGTGGGTTTCCTCCGGGTTCTCCGGTTTCCTCCTACAGTCCAAAAACATGGATCACGGTCAATTGAATTATCCAAATTGCCCCATATAGAGTGTGTTTGTGCGAGTGAGTGTGTGCCCAGCCATAGATTGGCACCCTGTCCTGGGTGCAAACGTTCTCTCCTGGATGGGCATGGGGAACCCCCCTCGACCCTTGTAGAGGATAAAGCGGAAGATAACGGATGGATGGATGAAGTCATAGGAGACATGCTACTACTAATCTGTATATAATAAGTACTGAAATGTAACCGGAAAGAGTTACGGCATGACAACATTTCAGAGTCTGGTTCCAAAAAGCAACAAGGACAAAGTGATTTTCCTTGTTAAAACCTTTAGAGGTTAAATCTATAAATAGTGTAAAAACATTTAAACAGCACAGATGTAGAGCAAATTCATTAATTCATCCATTATCTTCCACTTTATCCTCTACTAGAGTCATGCCCATCCAGGGGAGAACGTTTTGGGCGCTGGGCAGATACACCCAGGACATGGCGCCAATCTATCACTAGGTACAATCACTCACACAGACACACACAAATACACAATATATGGGGCAATTTAAAGCATTCAATTTACCTTGAATATGTTTTTTGGACTGTGGGAGGAAACCGGAGAACCTGAAGTAAACCCACATGGACACAGGGAGAACTTGAAAACTCCACCCAGAGTAGGATTCAAACCAGGATCCCCAGAACTGAGAGGCGAACATGCTAACCACTAAGCCCCCTGTATGGCAAATTAATAAAAGGTTTTTTATTTTTCAAACTAGTCATTTTTATGTTGTCATATGCATTAGTACTTGCATTATATCCAAAGGTCCTCTCAATGCTGTTCAACGAGGGACACTGCCATTGAGTGTTACAACCATCAAAATGCGTCTGTCTAACTGCTCCACCACACGGGAAGGGTTTCCAAGCAATCACATTAATAACCAAGAAAAAGCCTCAATAATGCTCATTCACAGTCACTTGCTTAGACTACTGGCTCTTTAAACAGGCATAAGAAGACTTTTACAATGAAAAATTGTGGCTACCCAGCAATGCAGTTCCTAAAAAGGGCAGTGGTTGTGACTTGCACACAAGTCACGGTTGGGCGCGGTAGCTCAGTGGTTAGGGCGTTGGGCTATCAATCTGAAGGTTGGGGGTTCAAATCCCAGGTTCACTGAAGTTACCAGTGTGGGTCCTTGAGCAAGACCCTTAACCCTCATTGCTCCAGGGATGTTGTAATTAACCCTGTGCTCACCTTGTAAGTCACTTTGGATAAAAGCGGCTGCTAACTGACCAAACGCAAATGCAAATGCGAATGCAAGTCTCTTGTAGTGCATTAGCATTACCAACAAATAACATTAGGCTCCTGATGAGTTCCAACCTAACTAAATGGCATGACAATAAGTACAAGAATACAGATCACCACTGTTGATGCTGCCCAGCCGCTCATGGAGGATGAGTCCCCCACTGAGTCTTGGTCCTTCCAAGGTTTCTTCTTTAAAATAACAACGTAACGGAGTTTTTTCTTGCCACTGTCGCTTCGGCTTGCTCTTTGGGGGTTTAAAGGCTTTTCATTCTGTAAAGCTGCTTTTTAACAATGCACTGTTGTAAAAAGCGCTCTATAAATAAATTACTTGAACTTGAATTACTAGAATATGAGTTACATCTTCTGGACCTAAAATCTTCAAGCAACACTGTGACAGATGCAGCGCCCCTAACTGAGGACTGATCAGAGGGTCAAGAAATTGGTCTGAAATTATGTGAAAAAACAAACAGACTCATGTAAGGGTGAAAGTTTGGCTGTTCTACAAAACTAGAACCTTCCAGAGTGGAATGAACAAAACGGAATATTAGGAGGAGTGCGCAGAGCTCAAATGCCATAATAAATTAATTTATTTATCAGTAACAACACGGCTCGAAACGAATTTTAAGCCTTTGTAATACCAATGGCGCCATTGTGTTCTCATGTCTCGGAATCCGGGGTGTAACTTTTATTCTCAGTATGATAAAGTGTACGAAATATTTTCCAGGCTTGGATACTTGTCAGGACTGAACGCATGCCTGGCTACTTACTCTGGCCAAAGCTGGGGGGGTCTACAGAAGAGCCCATCCAAGACACAGAGGTGGAGGCCTGTGGCGACTGCTCGTCTTCCTTGCAGTAGTCTGCTAACCATGAAGTCTTGGTGGTGCTGTACTGCTCTGTTTTACAATGACAGGTCCACAGCAAGGTGAGAAAAACAGCACACAACTTATAAATATAAAGGCAAACAGCCAGTGAGGACTGGGCTGATGTATGAATGTCTATACCCAGTAGAACCGAGGTGATGTTCATGTCAAGTCTCTGCTTGGCTTGTACTTCCAGTCTCAGTCGAGAAGGATGGAGCCGGCCTGCCGCCTGCTGCTGCCAGTTCAGGACACATGGCCAGGGCTCGATAAATGGTTCCCAGCCTGACAGAGTAAACACTATGGGTTCACCACCGCACCTCTTATTCAAATATTGAATTAAATCCAAGGTCATGCAAAAAGCAGAATTCTCTAAATGTTAAAAAGGAGTTAAAACTGAAGCTTGGGGCTTGATGAGACTAAGAACGGAAGACTAGGTTAATGTATTATTTGGCAAAGACACCATCCATCCATCCATCCATCCATTATCTTCCGCTTTATCGTCTATTAGGGTCGCGCAGGGGGGGGGGGGGGGGTTCCCCATGCCTATCTAGGGTCGTGTGTGTGTGTGTGTGGGGGCACTGGGCAGATACACCCAGGGCAGGGCGCCAATCTATCGCTGGGCACACACTCACTCACACAAACACACTCTAAATGAGGCAATTTGGATAATTCAATTGACCTTGATCCTGCAATCATCATACTAACAAATATTACAGCAGATTCTCTTAATGATCAATTTAATCACTGTAATTAGCTCCAATAACACCAGACACGCCTTAATTAAATGACTAAAAATGAGAACCATGGCTTATAATGTAACTTTACGTCCTTTAAGCTTTTAAACTACAAATGCTGAACAATTCTGAACACTTGCTTACCTGATAGCTCTCGGTTGTAATAATCCCCTGACAGAGTGAAACTAGCGTTTCCTTCCTGCGTAGATCCAATCCTTTGCAACACCGACAGGCCTGTCATGGCAAAAACGAAAACACCAGCATTAAAAGAACTCCCATTCCACCAGATATTTGCAGGCCAAACATGACAATAACAGCAGTCCACTCACGTGAGAAGGTGAGCTCAGCCAGAGGGACATCACAGTCCAGACAGTCATCAATAAAACAAATGCAGACGCTTTCAGCCTTGACCTCCACTCCAGACAGAGGGTAGGCTGAATGAGAGCCTGAATCAGAATCAGCCGTGCTCCTGCCAGACGTGCTCTCTGCATTCTCCAGAAGCCATGTGGCAGCTTGGTCTAACTGACCTGTAATGACAAACACCTCTACTAGTTCATTTCTGCTGCCTCATAACAATTATGTTTCTACAGATAACACATGTGGAGTCCAGTTATTCAGCATGTGATATTTTACCTCTGCAGGAAATTAGAGCTCGTCTACAGTCTTCTTTTCTGAAGCCCAAGTTCTGAAGTCGCATTAGCTGACCCTCTGCAATGACAGATATGTTCAAGTGTTAAACACATTTCAGAGAATATAACAAAACGTCTAATGGTGTGGGCGGCACAGTGGCTTAGTGGTTAGCACTCTTATTCCCGGTTCGAATGCCCATCTGGGTGAAGTTTCCATGTTCTCCCCATGTCTGCGTGGGTTTCCTCCGAGTTTTCCAGTTTCCTCCCACAGTCCAAAAAACATGTATCAAGTAAAGTGAATTCTCCAAATTGCCCCATATAGAGTGTGTGTGTGCCCAGCTATAGATTGGCGCCTTGTCCTGGGTGTTTCTGCCCAGTGCCCGAGACGTTCTCCCCTGGATGGGCATGGGGAACCCCCCCGCAACCCTAATAGAGGATGAAGCGGAAGATAATGGATGCATGGATGGTCTAATGGTGTTTCGTTATTTAGAGTTTTAATTCGCAGAAAATGTCCGCTCGACAGAAGTACACTGTCTTGACTATCCAATCAGAGGCGTGAATACACTCACATAGTATATTCCTCCTAGAGGACATTAGTGTCACCAACTCAAAATCTGATTGGTTGAAGCAGTTTAATCGACACTTATTGTATGCTACCGGGCCACAGAACTGATATTGAAGCCCCCGGCAGATTATTTGACTCTGACAACAAATTATGTTAAAATGGGATTGGTTAAATGTTTAAATAAATTACACATATGGAAGCAGCACAATCAGGAAAACGCTATGACAGGAAGTGGACAGACCATTTAAAATGATTTAATAAGTATTTAAGGACAAAATATGAATAACATCAGTCTGTGATTCAGATATTTTTTAGAAAAAGACTAAGGAACAGAGTGAAATGATGCAATTCAAACAAAAAGGATAACAGAAAGGTCAACATGACAGACTTTCTTTAACAGTTAAGCCGCCAATCTTGCTGAAACATCTTTATCCTAAAAACTTGTAAATGCTGACATTTCCATATTACATTCTTCAGTCAAAAAAGGTACCGTTTTCAACCTTTAAGTCTGAAAATAAGAACCAGGGAGTTTAATCCCATTTATGCATCTATTCATTCACCATCTATTCCAGGACAAAAAAGTCAAGATTAATCAGGGTGAAAAAGTGGTCCGGCAAGCATGAGAATTACACAGTCACTGCCTCGTCATTCTGGACAGAAATGAATGTGACTTTGCAAAAGCTGGTCAAACCAATTAAATTACATGAGGTTATTTAGTAAAGCTTTCATTTACAGCGATTTCCAAGTATGATGGTCAAAACGCAGGGTGGGCCATGATACCGTACCCCTGGAGCAATAAGGATTAGGAACCTTGCTTAAGGAGCCATACTGGTATCTTCAGAGCAGCTGGGGCTTGAACTCACAACCTTCAGATTGACGCCTTATTCACCAACTATTCAGCTACCATACCACAATATTATCAACATGAGACAGTAGTTAAGCAAACAAATTGTCAGATTGATTTGTTGTCGATGCAGAGACCAAAAATAGTTGAATGGTCTTCATATTTAAAGTTTTAATGTTGAAAAACTATTCTTAAGCGGGCGGCACGGTGGCTTAGTGGTTAGCACGTTCGCCTCTCAGCGCTTGGGATTCTTGGTTCGAATCCCAATCTGGGTGGAGTTTCCATGTTCTCCCCGTGTCCGTGTGGGTTTCCTCCGGGTTCTCCAGTTTTCTCCCACAGTCCAAAAACATGGATCAAGGTCAATTGAATAATCCAAATTGCCCCATATAGAGTGTGTCTGTGTGAGGGAGTTTGTGCTCAGTGATAGATTGGTGCCCTGTCCTGGGTGTATCTGCCCAGCGCCTGAAAAGTTCTCCCCTGGATGGGCATGGGGAACCCCCCCCCCCGCGACCTTAATATAGGATAAAGCGGAAGATGGATAAAGCGGATGGATGGATGGATGGAACTATTCTTAAGCATTAAAATCATACCCAGCAGAGCTTCTGTTCGAAGTCTGAAGCTGTCTTTTGGTTTGGTGGATTTATCTGGGCTGGCGGGAGCGTCGGAGGTTAAATCAGGGTCAGTCGCATTAGGGGTGCCTGTGGGAATGGATTTGGCAATAGCCAAGAAGAGCTGAACGTCATTATAGGACAGCCGGATATCTAAAGCAGGAAACTGGATCTGCAAAGAAAGAAAAAAAAAATCAGATCGGACTTTAGAATGCGAGAAGTATCTAAAACAGAATGTCTGAAGAATCAAAGTATCAAATCTCTGCATGAAATCAAACCTCCAGCAGGGGAGGAAAGTCTGCTACACTGAAAGCATCCAGCAATCCAGAGCTACTCTGGTAAGTGGGACTACCACACAGTTCCACTTGTACATTCACAGGATCGATGATGGACAGAGCCGTCTCCTGTTCACTACCCAGGCAGCAGGAAAAAACCTTTGAAGAAGTAAATTGGGAAATTAAAAAGTATACAGGGAAAACTAATCAGCACTGCTGTCAGAAATGTGCCCGGAAAGAGCGTGCTGGTTATTCAGGCAACTTCAATATTAACTTAGAAATTAAACAAGCATTTGAATTCCCAGAAAAATATGATGGATGATGTCCCAGTCACTCTGAAACCATCTCTGTATTTGCACATCCGAGAACACTGTTGCATTCCCCATATGCTGCAGGTATAGACTGCTGATATCTGGCCAGCATGCTAGGCAATGGCATGTTTTACTGTTTGTGGAGAAAAATGACAGCTTTGTGCCACATATCTGCCCTTCACAGTATTTTGCACAGCTTTGTCAATGTTTTCACATGTCATTAAGGTAACTGAAAAACACACCCATGGGTTTATTACTGCTTAGCTCCAGTGGACGGTGCCAGTTGACTACAGAAGTTGATGTTAGAGTTGTTGCTCCAATGTAGAGTAAATACATTTTTGCACTTCTTACATGTCATACTAAACTGATACAAACGTGTGAGCACATGACGCGTAAACATTTTACTGCTGCTATATACCGTCTGGCCAAAAAAAACAAAAAAAACACAAAAAAAAAAAGGTGTCTGGACTGCGTGTTCTGATCCAGAGGAGCTTTTGTTGGTTGTATTGTGGCTCAGAAACATTATATGGCATAAACATAAAGTTCCTAAATGTAAAGACCTAAATGTGTCAGAGGGCAGCACGGTGGCTTAGTGGTTAGCACATTCGCCTCTCAGCGCTAGGGATTCCCGGTTCGAATCCCCATCTGGGTGGAGTTTCCATGTTCTCCCCGTGTCTGTGTGGGTTTCCTCCGGGTTCTCAGGTTTACTCCCACAGTCCAAAAAACATGGATGAGGGTCAATTGAATTCTCCAAAATTACCCCATATAGTTTGTGTGTGTGTGAGTGTGTGCCCAGTGATAGATTAGTACCCTGTCCTGGGTCTGCCCAGCGCCTGAAACGTTCTCCCCTGGATGGGCATGGGGAACCCCACCGCGACCCTAGTAGAGGATAAAGCGGAAGATAATGGATGGATGGATGGATTATTTTACCACTACAAAATGGTACTGCAGTTCTGGTATCACTAGTACTGCAGTTCTGATGACTCCTCCCCTTTTTTACTTATTTGATAAAAGCGTATGCAAAAGGACGAAATAGAAAGGTAGTTTCAGCAGTCTTTTGGTTTAAACATTTCCCATTAACCTTTAACATTAACAAATTTTCTTTCAGGGAACTGATGCACAATTTTTATAGTTTGACTTGATGGCATCATTTTAGTTAAAATCTGAGAGGCTGTGTTGCATATCTAGAGGCTGTTTTGCATAGAAATCTGCAAATTAGAATCAAACAATGTCTGACACCAACAATCGCGCAACAGTTACAATTACTGAGGTTAGATTTATTTAAAAATCACTGACAGCTGATGTGAATGACTGGCTAATCAAAACACTATGATTTTACATAAACTGCCCGATGAAAGTATACATCTAAAGATCTAAATCTTGACAAGGATATATATTTGTTCACACATAAATGCAGAGTGCTCACAGTTTCATACCTCAATTCCAGCCAGACTGCCTGAAAACGGTCGATCTATAAGACGAGGCTTATAGGTGAGAACAGTGGTGCCCTTCAGAATGATGGCATTGGTGTCCAAACATGACGAGTCTTCCACAACCACAAACTCAGTCCCTGGTCAGAAAAAAAAAACCAAACATTTTAAACAGTCCTGAAGTTACACAATACAACAAATGACAAAAACACGGACACATTTAGACATTTTTGTCTGACGCATGAACTTTTATTAATCTTCTAAAACAAAGTCAACATGAAGTGTTTACCTGTGGCATTGAGCTTGACTTCCAGATATTTGTCCTGGGTAACAGGAACCGTTGAGCGTTTTGTAACCACCCCACTCTTAACAGTTTTGGGCATGACAGCACCCGTGCCCCCTGGTTCACTGCTTCCGCTAGGCCATCGCTGGCGGGCCTGTTCTGTTCCTGTTTCGGTTGGCATACGAAGAAAATCCCGGACCAGCTGCAGCCAGTCAAAGATCAGGAACACTCGCAGGTTGTTCAGCACCACAGTGAAGCATGAAGACTCCCGGGTAGATCTAAAAGCAACAAGGAAATGCAATGTGAATCACTATATTTATGAATTTCTGGGGGAAAAACTTTTTTTTAATTTATTTTTAAGCTTTTGGTCATAAAAAACTATTCAATGAACATTTAACTTAATTTCATATTGCAGTATTGCACATGCAGTTCTTTGATTTTCTTTAAATACTTAAAACTGGATTAACTGCAGACTGAGAAAACTAAAATCAATAAACTAAAACATCCATCCATTATCTCCGTTTTATCCTCTATTAGGGTCGAGGGGGGTGGTTCCCCATGCCCATCCAGGGGAGAATATTTCGGGCGCTGGGCAGATACACCCAGGCCAGAGCACCAATCCATCACTGGGCACAATCACTCACACAGACACACTCTATATGGGGCAATTTGGAGAATTCAATTGACCTTGATCCATGTTTTTGGACTGTGGGAGGAAACTGGAGAACCCGGAGGAAACCCACGCGGACACGGGGAGAACATGGAAACTCTACCCAGATTGGGATTAGAACCGGGAATCCCTAACGCTGAGAGGTGAACATGCTAACCACTAAGCCACCGTGCCGCCTATAAACTAAAACTTAAAAAAGCTAATTAAAAAGGCAGCAAGTATCAACCCTAAAATGTTAGAAAAACGAGAAAATGTTACATTTATAAATGTAAATATTAAGTACAAAATAGAAAATGTAGATGTAAAGTTAAACTAATATATATATATATATATATATATATATATATATATATATATATATATATATATATATATATATATATATATATATTTACACACATATATGGATATAGCAGAATATAAAATATTTTTAAAAAATGTTAGTTTGAGTTTAATATAAAATATTTGCACCTTTTCTTTATATTATTGTTGCTTACAAGAATATTAATTAAGTAAGTTGATTTTACAATTTCTCTTTACCTGCAGAATTACTGCAGCAACAAGCAAATGACATCTCAGGAGCACATTATTTCATTTTATAACCAACAATTCAAAGCGTAAAATTTTGCCATTTCAAATTTTGCCCTTTTTATGTCAGGCTGCCAATCATTAAGCAGAATGCAATATCTAATATGCATCCTAATCCACCATTAATTTCCAAATACCTGTAATGCAGCTCTAACTGCAGGGAGGCCCGATTGCTACCGGTCTTGGAAGGCTGTAAAATGCAGTTGAATACATTGTGCTTTCCTTTAGCAACCTTGCTGGAGTCGCTGTGACGTGTGTCATAGGCCAGAAGTGAATGAGACACCAGGTTCACAGACTTGGATCCATCAGAGAAACTCTCAAACAGCAACTTGGATTTCATAAAGTCAAACCTATCAGGCAAAAAAAAAGTAGAGCATACTTATTCTATGCCGCAATCCAGAGGACACAATCTGAAAAATAAGAAATAAATGTATGAGTTAAGGGGTGACAGATGGAATACCTTGCCAACGACTGCTTATGTCCAGAGGATTTGGGGCCATCCAGTAACTCCAGACTGACGTTCATCATGTCAACTAAGAAAGAGAGGCTTGTATATACGTCACCACTCAGCACCGTCTGTCAGTGACGCACACAGAAAAAAAGAAGGCATTAGGTCCGTGAAATGGGTCTCCTGATATAGTGACTCATGACTGTGAACAAACATCCTTTCAGCAGCTCACCTCACATCACAATTTCCATATTCTGCAAAGTTTATGTACTATACAAATCATTTTTAAATGCTGGTAATGAAATAGTGTTCTTGCCAAAATGTTACCACAACCAGCAGTCAGAAGGAAAATATGAAGAAATGTCATGTCTCAGATGATCTCAGATGTCCGCTGGTAATTAAGTACTAATAGTGCATTATAAATGAACTCTTATCAAACTTCACTTCATGTACTCAATAAATATTTAATGCTTAAACAACATCTATTTTAAACCTTACATGTTCTATATCTTAATTAAAACTAAACTGATCTTGGGTCAGAGCTCTTTTAGCACAAACAGATGGACTACAGTCTGTAATTGTAGAACTATAAAGTCCATCTTTGTCATAAGCGTACTGATAAAATCGACAAGAAGTTTAGCAAACATATGTGTGTCCTGCTGTATATGCGGTTACATGTAAGACACATTAAAGAATTAAGACACTTGCCCATGTTTTTCTGGTGCAGATACTAAATGCATAAAAATCATCATGGTGTAAAGCAACTTTGAGATTATATATTATTGTAAGAAAATTCAGTTTTAACATGTTAAGATTAGACCATATAATGACCAGTAACTTTGTCCGTAAGCAAAGCTAAATAGCAAACAGTAAGGGGGGGGGAGTGGGGGGGGGGGTGCAGGATGAAATAACGGTCAGGTTTGATCATTCTACAATGTAGCTGGTTTTACTACTACTACTGACGCGTGTTGTTCTCATTTGTAAGTCGCTTTGGATAAAAGCATCTGCTGAATGACTAACTGTAAATGTAAATGTGAATGTAAATGATTACATAAGTGCTGGGATCCTGTAGATTATAGGGTCTTAAAAACTCCTCCACAGGTTCTCCCAGGTTGTGCTCCAGCAGACCACGTATCAGCTGGTACCTCTCCAAGTCCAAGGAACAATGCACAGAGGATAGACTACCATGGATGGACATGTCTATAGGTTTGTGGACTAGTACAGTCAAAAGTTTGGACAAGTTTTTTTCTCTAGTTATATTGTATCAGTTCCACTTTTTGTACTAAATTCAGACTGTAGTCATTGTTTGTGGACTACAAAGTTCAGTTTAAGTTTATTTATAGACCACTTTTTACACAGAATTGTCAAAAGCAGCTTTAAAAAGAGCCTTTAAACCCCAAAGAGCAAGCCGAAGCGACAGTGGCAAGAAAAAACTCCCTTTTTAGTTGTTATTTAAGGAATAAACCTTGGGAGGACCAAGACTCAGTGGGGGACTCATCCTCCTTGAGCGGCCAGGCGACAGTACAGTACAGACAGACAGTACAGTACACACTGTGTACGTCCCCTTTACTCTGTTCTAATGGTCAGGAACCTAATAGTAGGACCACAGAGCAGGTATTATTGGGTTGGTGCATTATTGCTACCCCAGCAGTGTCACTGAGGTGTTTAAATAAAACTACAGCAGCACTGCTGCACTGAAACCCCCTCACTTCATCCAAGTCAGCTGACAACAAACAACACACCACTCAAATTATACCTGTTCTGTAATGGTCCTGACTAATAAAGAACAGAGGACCAACACAAAAGAGAACAGATGTACTACAGTCTGTAACTGAAAAACTACAAAGTCCATCTATATGATCATTGGGAACAAGAAGGCAGTGTGTCCAAACTTTTGACTGCTACTGTTTATTTAGCTAAACACGGATATAAACAGTCAATTATTTTAAATGACAAATCTACAAAACAAATCTATAAAAAGATAAAGCCACAAGGCAGTGTTATAGTTATTGTGCACTTACTTATCTAGGTTGCGCTCGACTTTAAGTTTCAGATGACAACGCTCTTTCAGAAGGCTGCCTCCTTTCCTGCGCACTGAGTAGGATGGAAACAGTAGATCGGTGTCCAGGTGCTTTGCTCCACTATCCCATGGCTCATAGGGAAGCCGTTCAGCAGCAAATAAATCCATCTCTTGCAGGTCCACAGCAATGCAGTCCAGAAGACACACGTGGTCCTCTATCAAAACAATGGCAAAAGTAAACTGGAATATTATACAAAAACCATGCACACATCACAACCCAGTGGTTGCATCATCACTAACCTGGGCTTGAAATTCCATCTGCATCAGTAGGCATAGTAGACAGAGGTAGGACTAGACTTAGGCCTGATGCTGTGGAGTTGGGGACAGTTATGCCTCCTGCTGGCACAATTTTACTTGCCTTTCCATTAAAAGGCTGAACATTCTTCATACGATCCTATAACAAGAAAAAAAAAACAGAAAACTAAATCAGTGTATTTTAACTATGTACTTGGCTTCAGTAAAATATACTTTAAAACCAAGCAGATGAGACAAAAGGTATGTTTGTAAAATTAGAAACATTCAAACAGCAAGATGATATCAAACAAAGAGACCCTACTCCAGGATTATAATTGCTGTTAACTATACACATATCCTACAATCAAAATGTGTAAACAAAGTGCAGCAATAATGATAAAAGTGATGATCTTACATAATCAGATTCTCACTGAACCAACTACTAAATCAACTGGGACATAAATTAAACATTATTCTAAATTCCCTTAAACTTTATGCAATTGCAAAATGATTAATGATAATCTAAAACAATGTGTAGTTTTATATTATCTTCATACATGCCAAAAAATCACCATAATTAAATTAAGATTTCTGTTTCTCTTGGATACTGTAAAAATATACTGTTAATATTAAAGAAATAAAAATCATCAGATGAGATGTATGGGCATGATTCGAAGTGGAGTGCCGCTACACCTCTTTCCCGTGATTTTTAAACTTCACAGGCACAATGCCTAATAATAGACTGTTGGTGGGTCATACAGTAAAAACCTTCAGGGCTCAACTTTCCAAATTTGTATTCCAAAAATAATGTGTTAAACTGCATAGTCAATGTAGGTGGCAGTCTTTTTGCTGACAAGGTTTAGATGCTATATTACCTTTTAGTGGATTTAGTGCTGAAACTGCACATTTGATAAAAGCAGAATGAACTCATGGAAATTTCATTTTTAATAAAGTATAACCCTGGACTCACCGACACCATGAAATATACAAAAAAGTGTTCTCACACATCATTTCCAGACTCACAGAATAAGAAATAGGTATTTTGGAGGTTTGCAATTTCACACATGCAGCACATTTTAGGTTTGTATGCTAAAAAGTCGCAATTAAAATGCAGTGATTTCCTATTTTGGTTATAGAGGAGTTACTGATAATCTCTTAAATACGACCATTTCAGTGTTGGCCTGCAGCAGATAAATTTTTCGACACCTTAAAGGTTTTGCTCCTCACAGTGTCCTGTGTCAGCTTTGGATGTTTCCTGCTGTTTCGTTCCAGCTGCATCATCCTAAATGTTAGAAACATGTTCACGCCCAAGCTGTGAACTCGATCAGCTGTTCTATACACACGGTCTTAATCAAACACATAGCCAACTTTTTTGCAAGGGTTTAGTCCAATTTATATGGATGTTTCTGTTCACATAAAAAAGTCCACTGGCTAAAACCCAGAACAGCTCAGAGCTGTGGTACATGTGTGAAAGAGGCTAAAGAGTCTGAGTCCTCCTGAAGGTGAACCAGATAGATGCATTAATCACATCACACCATGCTCAGAAAAACCGTTTAGGAAGGATCAAGGAAGGATCAAGTCAAGATAGAAAATGTACAGAAAATGACATTAGTCCTGTCACAGTAACCAAATTATTTTTATCAGTTATTCAGTATTTTATATATATTTATCCAGTACTGAAATAATAACTGAATGCAGTAAAAAGGCAGTGAACAAAATAGAAAAAAAACATTGAATCCAGTGTGTGTTTATGGTAGTGGAACAATCTGTAATAAGAGCAGTAAACTAAATTATTATAAAGTCTGCGTGGATGTATGGAGATGTATGTAACAGTCCTTCAGCAGTCAGCTACAGGACTAACCTAAATAAAATACTTGTTTTTACTTATTTATGATAAGTAATATGATCATACTGCATTTTTTGGGAGGGAGGTGGGGCATTATTTGTTTTTTTTTTGCTAATTTATTTAAATTGTATTGACTTTTAATTTTTCTTTTACTACAAGGGGATTCATTCCATGGGGAGGCACGGTGGCTTAGTGGTTAGCACGTTCTCCTCTCAGCGCTAGGGATTCCTGGTTCGAATCCCAATCTGGGTGGAGTTTCCATGTTCTCCCCGTGTCCGCATGGGTTTCCTCTGGGTTCTCCGGTTTCCTCCCATAGTCCAAAAACATGGATCAAGTCAATTGAATTCTCCAAATTGCCCCATATAGGGTGTGTTTGTGTGTGTGTGCCCAGTGATAGATTGGCACCGTGTCCTGGGTGTATCTGCCCAGCGCCCAAGACGTTCTCCCCTGGATGGGCATGGGGAACCCACCACGACCCTAATATAGGATAAAGCGGAAGACAATGGATGGATGGATTAGTACCATGCTTTAGTTTTGGTTCATATTAAATAGCAGCATTATTTGGTTGGTGCATTATTCCTATCCCGGCAGTGTGACTGAGGTGTTTAAATGAAACTACACTAAACCCCCTCATCACATCAGTGTCACTACAGAAATGACAAACAATACAAAACCCAAATGATAGCGGTTCTGTGATGCTCCTGACCAGGAGAGAACAGAGAACCAACAGGGGATGGACCACAGTTGGTAACTGTAAAACTACAAAGTCCATTTATATGGTAAGTGAAGGAAATAGAAAATGAAACAATAATGGGGGGTGTCCAAACTTTTGACTGGTAATTTTTTTGAGAAGATAAACCCACATCCTCATCAAGAGTACCTCAATTGTAGCATGGATCAAGAAACCAAACCTGATAATACTGGTTGAAGCAACAACACCATGTAGAGAAATTAAAGAATGGGCACAGCAAGAGGCCTCTGCATGATGTCCTTTAACAAGATGTGGTTTAGGGCCACCCTGAAGGTAGCTATAGCCCTTAAAAAGAGTGATCAGTAGGTAGCTTGGCCAGGGAACAAGCAACGGCTTCATATGCCAACATAATTACTTCTAGTAACCAGTGGGAAAGCTGCAGTTAAAAGCAGTGAACCCTGTTCAATTCAGAGAACCACAGAGGAGCCGATTCGTTCCATGAAGCAGCGCTGTATTTTTTAGATAAGGCATCAAAGCACGCACAACACAAAGCTGTTCACAAATGGGATCAGACTGGAGTGCTTAGTTATAAGGCCTAACAATAATCCCCAGAATCGAAGACATGTGCATCCATTAGACCCCACCGAAGACACCTGGGGTAAATGGAATGTATTCAGAGGTCCTGGACACACTCAGTCAAAGAGACTGAGTGTGACAAAAAGGGTGTCTGAACCATGGTCTATCTGAAAAGCCCACTGTTTAAAGATCTGTACACAGCTGCACCTCTATAATCCACTGTGTCTTGTACCTTGGTAGGAAATTTACATGACCACAAAGATCAATTGGTGGTTCTCACAACAGGGTTATTGATGTGCCTGCGCTCATTAGAAGGAAAACAGGGATCCACATCCAACAGAAATGTTCACAAGACAACACAAAACTCATAGACTATATGCATGGAGAACAGCACGGTGGCTTATTGTTTAGTACATTCGTCTCTCAGCGCATCTCCCAGTTTCCTTTCACAATCCAAAAACATGGATTCAGTGTCAATTGGCTGCTCTAAACTGCACCTAAGGCGGCATGGTGCCTTAGTGGTTAGCACGTTCGTCTCTCAGCACTAGGGATTCCCGGTTCAAATTCCAATCTGGGTGGAGTTTCCATGTTCTCCCCGTGTCCGCGTGGGTTTCCTCTAGGTTCTCCGGTTTCCTCCCACAGTCCAAAAAAAACATGGATCAAGGTCAATTGTATTTTCCAAAATGCCCCATATAGAGTGTGTGTGTGAGTGTGTGCCCAGCGATAGATTGGCGCCCTGAACTGGGTGTATCTGCCCAGTGCCCGAAATGTTCTCCCCTGTATGGGCATGGGGAACCCCCCGTGACCCTAGTAGAGGTTAAAGCGGAAGATAATGGATGGATAAATTGCACCATCTAAATTGCCCCATATAGTGTGTGTGTCTGTGTGAGTGAGTGTGCCCTGCAATGCATTAGTGCCTTGTCTTGGGTATATCTGCCCAGCGCCCGAAACGTTTTTCCCTGGATTGACATGAGAAACCGCCCTGCGATCCTAGTATAGGATTAAGCAGCAGATAGTGAGATAAGATGAGATATGCATTGTCTCTATATTCTATATAACCTTTAAAAAGAAAATTCTTTAACCATACAAGCTGGCCTTGCTCAAGCAAGTTTTCAAAGCTGTTTGCTGACAGGCACACCCTGCCCAGCCTGTGCCATGACTGCCTGACCTCATGTGGCGAGTTTAGTAATTGTTCTTAGACTGCCAGTAACCGCACTTACTGGCATAAGCTTTTTTCTCCAGCACCCATCTGCTTTGCCTAAAATCTTTTCAATTCCACTCAGACTTTAACCAAATATCAATCAGTGTATGAAGATTTTGTCACGTCTTTTGCTTTAAGACTAAATATAATTAAACTAACTAAACAGCGCTCACAGAGTGCTTTTACTATACAGGAGTAAAACGTAACGTAATATTTAAAATCTTTCATGGATTATCTAAAAACTTCTGAATATACATTTTTTTCTATCGACTTAATCTAATGTTCAAAGGAAAACTGTGACAGACGTAAATATTAAATTATTGCTATTAAAAGAGAAAAGCAAGTCTTCAGAGACCAGTACCTTATAGTGGGACGGATCCTTGTATGACTTTGCATGCAAAATCAAATTCTTCAAAAACAAGTGTTACATTAGTGTTGCACACATGTTTGGTTTTGATTACAGACAATACTAAGAAGGCCAGTATGCAAAAAAACTATTATCGTAATTAGTATACACATGTAATCACACAGTTCTGTTAGAAGAACAACCTAATATCCCCCTCGTGATCATGCAGGAGGTAATGGCATGACATCTATGAAGCGTTTTCAACAATGCTTTTTTTCATGTGAAGCCTGCAATACTAAAAAAAAAAAAAAAAATTAAATAATAAAAAATAAAAAATTTCAGAAATCTAAATATCTATCAACAAACACATCTTCGGATTGAATGCAGCACAGGAAAATGCTCCTTAGAAGCAGCCCATTAATATAAAAAAGCTGTCTATAAGCTGTGTATAAGGTGATATGACTCACCAGAGAGGGGAAAAAGGTATGAGCCATGGTTAGTTTCTCTACCTTGTCTTTGAGAGAAAATGTGCCATGGGCGCCGGCGGGCAGGAAGCTGTTGCTCACTTTGAGTTGACCCAGGTTGGCCACTATGAGACGATTAGAGTGGGAGCTCTCTGGGATCAGGAGAACAGGTGCTCCTGCCTCAATGTCTAAGAGTATTCGAGAGGCTCGCTGGGGACGTTCCCGTACCTGCAAGAACATAGGACGGAATTTGTTTACATTTATTTTAACCACCTTGTCATTTTTATATATATGTATTAGGGGTATATGTATTATTCGACGATTCAATTCGGAGAACTGTAGTCGACTATGAACCTCATAGTCGAATGTACCATTTTGACCACATGGTGCCCATGGCTGCTGCTAAGCATTAGTTTTTACATGAAATGTCTTTGTTTTCTTTATATATATAGCCTTTTGTCAAATAAAATCATCCTAATTTCTGTTAATATTTTTTTTTTTAAAAAGTCCAGATCCCATTTACGGACCTCTAGAAAAACAAGTAAAATATTTTAAAAATCTTCTTTAAAAACCATGCTTATAGCGCCATGTTGTGGTGAAATTTTAACTGATTCACTATCAGTTGACTATAGGGAAAATCTGACGAATCAGATTCGACTATGAAAATCCTTAGTTGAAGACACCCCTAATATGTATATTTATTTACTTTACACAAACATAATATTTGAGTGATGTGTGTGTGTGTGTGAGTTTGTGTGTTCACATTAAGCCTAAAACTATCAATTTTAATTAATAGGTCTTAAGAGTCTTAAAAGAAAGTCCTTAGTATTCTAGGAAAATATGGCTGTCTACGAAGAATAAGAAACTTACTGATAAATATTATTCTGAGAAGAAAAGAAAGACCTTTAAGCAGGTCCAGTGTTTAACATCTAATGTGTAAAGATTTAAATAAAAGACCTAAAGTGGTATGAGTGTATCCAGGCACCACAAATAAAAATTTCTATTACTTTTAATACGGTGGCTTAGTGGTTAGCATGTTCTCCTCTCAGCGCTAGGGATTCCCGGTTCGAATCCCAATCTGGGTGGAGTTTCCATGTTTTCCCCGTGTCCATGTGGGTTTCCTCTGGGTTTTCTGGTTTCCTCCCACAGTCCAAAGTCAATTGAATCCTCCAAATTGCCCCATATAGAGTGTCACTGTGTGTGTCTGTGTGCCCAGCGTTAGGGATGGGGTATCTGCCCAGTGCCTGAAACGTTCTCCCCTGGATGGGTATGGGGAACCCCCCCATGACCCTAGTAGAGGATAAAGCAGAAGATAATGGATGGATGGACTTTTAATAACTACAGTCAACAAAAAGGTACCTGATTACAAAAATAGATGGACAGCAATCTCCAAAGCAGTAAATGTTTACCACCATAACTGTGATGTAATTTTCCGGTTGTATCTTACGCTTTTGCAGAATTTGCAGAAAATACTATATTCTAAAATAAATTAAATAAAGTATTCTGTCATTTCTTTAGAAGTCTGCATTTTAAGAATGTTGGCCTCTATATTCAAACTAAACATTGAATAGACTTGGGTTGTTTTGAGCTCTGAGAAGAATTCAGAACCGAACAGAGCCAAAGTTAAAAAATTTCTTTGAGATTATTGTTGTTAAAATTAAAATAATAAAAGGTGTGTGTAAAGTCTACTGTAATTTTTTTAAAAAGCACAAAACAATTATTTTATTGAATACAGAACCTTATCGGATACAATTAACGATGTTCAGAAGCAATTTTAAAGTAGCTTTTAGTAGTTTAAAAATAGTAAATATTAACAAAATTTTAAGTAAAAATACATAACAGATAAATACCCTAATAATACACCAATATACAGTGGGGTGCGAAAGTTTGGACAGCCTTGTTAATTTTCCTGATTTACCTTTATAATTCATTGGTTGTTTGGATAAAAAAAAAAATCAGTGAAATATATCATAAAGGGGACAAACACAGAGATATTTGAGAAGTGAAATGAAATTTATATGATTTACAGAAAGTGTGCAATAATTGGTTAAACAAAATTAGGCAGGTGCATTAATTTGGGCACCAAAAAAAAAACCTTAACTCAATATTTAGTAGATCCTCCTTTTGCAGAAATAACAGCCTGTAAACGCTTCCTATAGCTTCTAATGAGAGTCTGGATTGTGGCTGAAGATATTTTAGACCATTCTTCTTTACAAAACATCTCTGGCTCATTCAGGTTTGATGGTTTCCGAGCTTGGACAGCTCTCTTTATGACACCATAGATTTTCAATAAAAAACTTGAACTGTGCCTGTGGTCTTCCATTTTCTCACAATGTTTCTTGAAGATTTCTTTTTTGAGGCTGAAAGCTGAAATCTCTGAGATAGCTTTCTGTATCCATCCCCTTGACCATGACGGTGAACAATCTTTGTTTTCAGGTCATTTGAAAGTTGTTTTGAGACTCCCATGCTGCGACTCTTCAGACAAGGTGCAAAGAGGAAAAGGAACTTACAATTGCCCTTAAATACCCTTTCACATAATTGGAGTCACCTGTGTATAGAGGTCAAGGGTCACTGAACTTACCAAACCAAATTTGAGTTTCAATAATTATTTCTAAAAGTTTTGAAATCAATAAAATGATAACACTGCCCAAATTTATGCACCTGCCTAATTTTGTTTGACCAATTACTGCACACTTTCTGTAAATCAAGTAAGCTTCATTTCACTTCTCAAATATCACTGTGTTTGTCCCCTATATGATATATTAAAATGATTTATAAAGGTAAATCAGGAAAATTAACAAGGCTGCCCAAATTTTCGCACCCCACTGTACCTATATAATACTGCACTTAAAAATATCATGACACTACTCTGTATTACTTTTACCTCCTGCCTGGTTAAAACTAAATTCGGTCAGTAAAATATCTCATGATTTAGTAAATTTGACTGTGAATACAAATACAATAAATGTTACAAACTGCAATAATTAGTAGAATATAACAACTAAATTATAGAAAGCTTAAATGAGAATGGTCATGTCATTTATACAGTGAAATGAAAAACAATATTTAAAATAATTACTCCTTTAAACAAATGTTAATAGCCTCTCAGCATTAGGGATTCCCGTTTAGAATCCCCATCTGGGTGGAGTTTCCATGTTCTCCCCGTGTCCACGTGGGTTTCCCGGGTTCTCCGGTTTCCTCCCACAGTCCAAAAATATGGATCAAGTCAATTGATTTCTCCAAATTGCCCCCTATAAGAGTGTGTTTGTGTGAGTGAGTGTGTTCCCAGCGATAGATTGGCGCCCTGTCCTGGGTGTATCTGCCCAGCGCCCGAGACGTTCTCCCCTGGATGGGCATGGGGAACCCCACCGCGACCCTAATAGAGGATAAAGCGGAAGATAATGAATGAATGAATAGATTGCACTGAAATATACTGTGACTGAGATGCTATTGATCTCTCTGGATAATAAAGAATCAAGAAGAGTCCACTCACAGCCTGGCCCTCTACTGCTGCTCTCTGTCGGCCCAGAACATCTTGCAGCTGGGTGAAATGCTGGATGAACGCCACCACCTCAGTTTGGAAGCGTTGGGTGTGTACATACTGCACTGATGCCATCTTCAGAAAGAGCTTTATATCACATTCGCGAGCCAAATTCGGATCAGGCATTCCATATCTACAAAGCGAACATAATAAAGCCATGATGTGGAGTGCAAACTGATGTGTCATATTCACTGCCTGGCCAAAACGAAAAAAAGTTTGAATTCTTTATTTGGTCAGATTAAGACTCTTTAACTTTATAAGGTATTAAAATGATGTCAGTCTGAATACCTGAATACACTAATACACCAGGTTTTCCCACCAAATACTTTTTCTTCTCTAATAGCATATCAAATAGCAAGAATTTTGTGATGCTGAATAACGTTGTCAATACAATAATCTCATTTCATTATCTTCCACTTAATCCTATACTAGAGGGAATTTCCCATGCCCATCTAGGAGAGAATGTTTTGGGTGCCAATCCATTGTCCAGCACACACTCACTTACACACACTATAGAATAAATATGGATAAGGGCAATTTAGAGCAGCCAATTCACCTTGAATCCATATTTTTAGACTGTGGAAGAAAACTCATGTGGACAAGGGAGAATGTAGAAACTCCCATGCTAATTACTAAACCACCATCCGCCCTAAACTTAGTCAAAATTAGTGTGTGCAGCTTTTTTTGGACCAGGTGTTGCAGAAGTAAGTCATTTTACTTTAATAGGTTGAAAATGAGTGCTTCTCCACCCCGCGTTGTGAAGCGTTCCCTGTATAGATCTCCATGTGGAGTCAAGTCACTTAATGACAGACTGCCGAGGCTTCCATGAACAGAAAGATCTCCATCTAAAATATCAAAATATAGCATGCACATATTAACAACACTGTCCTGTTGAATATCAATACCGAGTGGCAACCATGACAACCTATCAACTTACTTACCAATCATTTCTATGTGTGTCAGCAATTTTGAGACATTTGCTTTTGCTAGCTCGTTAGTCTTCTTATTCAATACTAGTGATAGAGAATGAACCTGTGGAAATGAAATATCCCATTTACAATTCTGAAGTTTACCATTATACACAAACACATGACATTAAGTAGGGTTCTACCTTTAGATCAAGCTTAGTGTTGATGTTTTCTTCCAGGTCTTCCTCATTCATCTCGTACGATAAGTCTGCTGAATTAGAAGCACCTGTGTTGTAAAGAGATTGTTCGGATTTGGACTGGGGTGAGGTACTTGGTACTTTCACACCATGGTTGTTGGCTGTGGAGCCAATGCCGAAAAAATCCAGAATAACAACCCAGGTTTGCAAAGTGATGAGAACATCTAAACAGTTGAAGTCTACGTCTATACTCCGACTAATCCCACCATAGCGCGTCTCAAACTCAGGATGCCGTTTGTCAACTAGAAGCACATTGATATGGACTAATGAGTCATCTAAGTCTGACAGAGGACAAGGAGGTGGCGAAGTCCGCAAAGGTGATGGTGGAGGAGTGCTGGGGCATTCTGGGCCCTTTGTACTTTTTCTGCTGGATGCAGGAGTGTTAGAGTGTCTCTGATAAAACTGAAAGACATTCTGGGCCTCCTCTATTTGAGCAGGCAGTGAACGCGGCATTTCTGGACACAATACGTTGGATGCAGAAGGACATGACTGGGAAAGATACTCCTTGGAGCTGAAGGAAGATGGTTTGGGGGCTCCTTTGGACACCATGAGGTGTTTGTGCTTTGATTCAGGATTTTGTTCTAGAAGGTCTTCCATGAGCAAAGAACGCAGGGCCAGCTGGACTGATAGACAGTGTGGATGGTCCTTAGTAAAGTCTCCTTCCAGGTCTTGGAAGCGAAGACTGACCAGGTCCTGGGATCCTTGACTGAGATCTGCACTCAGCTGAACCTGGAGCTCGGACACTTTGAAAGTTGCTTTGAGCTGGGTAAAAGTGGCAGACTGGACAGAAGAGCTGTGGTTCTGGAGGGGAAGTGGAGTTGAGAGAGAAGACGACATAGAAGAGCAAGACAAGCTGGTGTGAGGGGTGTCCCGGGGAAACAACCCACCCTGTAGATCAGAAAAGCGATGTGGTTTGGTGGAGGATGGTGTTGGGGGTGGAGGAGTTGGTGGCTGACTGGTTACTTTTTGCTCTTCAATTAACGACAGATTATCCAGAGTTTGAAGGACTTGTTCATATACAGGTTTGCAGAGAAACACCTAGAGTCAAATATGTAAAACAATTAAAAACTGAAAGTCATATATAAATAATAATTATAAAGATATATAATATAGGTAATAATTAACAGTTCATTGGAAGTCCGTCTGCCTTACCCGAACAGCATTTACAAATTTTCCCTCCACTCGGAGTAATGCTGAACTTTTATATGTTTCATCTGTAGGATGAAAGAAAATCTGCGTGTTTTCAATGATGGGAAGCTTCTCAACTGTAAACTGGATGGTGGTGTCTTTAAGAATATGGAAAGCTAAAGGAGAAGGAACGCATGGCCAGAAAAAAGACAGTTATAATGCTGGCATCGTACAGTTCCCTCCATAACTATTAAAACCCCTGGTGAAGATAATTAAAATGTTATCTTTTGATGAATCAAATTACTTTAGAAATGTATTAATGGGAAAACAAATTCAACCCTAATTGAAGTAGACTTATCCTGCGAACCCTTAATTGAAGTAGACTTATTCTGCAGCCAAACGTTTGGCTATTGACTTTGGTTTACAGCATTAAATCTTAGATATGCAGGTAACCTAGATTATATGTCATTATTTTTTAACAGCAAAATCTTAAATTAATCAATTTAATAAAGTCATTTTGAAGATGCTTTTATCCGTGGCGTTCACCACTGCAAAATGGTGGAACGATCTTCTCAACTCTGTCCGTAAGACTAGGCAGTTTTAAAAGTGACTAGGCAGTTTTAAGAAACTAGAGACGCATCTTTTTAACAAATACCTGTTGTAGAAAAAAAAAATGGGGGGAGGCGCAGCATCACATAATGATCATGTTTGATAATTATACAGTGTAGTTGGTTTTCTTCATAAATACTGACTTGTGATGTTCTCATTTGTAAATCGCTTTGGATAAAAGCGTCTGCTAAATGACTATATGTAAATGTAATATACAGCACCCCTGGAGCATATACAGGGTCAGCCATATACAGCACCCCAGAGCATTAAGGGCTCAAGAGCCCAAGTTGGTAAATGTGGTGGACTTTCAGACTGCTAACACTCTAACCACTGAGCTACAACGCCCTACACAACATAAAAAATATCAGAACATAGTTTTAAGTTATAATAAGTACCTTTTCCACGATTTAGATGCTCAAAGAAGTCATGGCGTGTAAACTGTGGTTCATCCAGGTTGACAAATGTGTTATGATTTGGAGACTGACCGGAATTTGTACTTTTCCTGGAGACAAGGTGACTTGTGTTGACAGAATACAGTCTAATATCCTTAACCTCAACCTGCAATTTCTCCCCCTCAGAGTCTTGTCCGGCAATACAATTTTGAATAGTGATGCTTCCCAGGTGGCCAACAAGAAGTTCAGAGTGACCAGGTTTCCGCGGAATGGATACAACAGGTGATTCTATGCTGACGTTCAAAGTAAGTTTGACCAGAAAAGAGTCCAGGCTTGATTCTTCTTTAGTAAAATCAGTTTCATCTTCATACACATCCGTTGACCAATTGCTTTGACTCTGTGACCTGAATCGCCTGGATGGGGTTTCGAACAGCGACACCATACCGCTGTATTCAGCTGTTTTGTTAACCAGAACAGATGACACCTTTGTGGCCGCGTTCTTGAGTATGGACCGAAAGTTGTCCTCAACCTCATTGGCTGAAAGCGTGAGCTCTTTTAAGAACTTGGCTGAGTGGTTATAGTGTAATGATGCCATGTGAAGTTGAAGTGAGCATTCACCTTGGGATTTTTCCAAAAGGTGGAAATTTAAGGCCTCAGAGAGAGTCGATTCAGAATTAGAGAAAAAGCTGACATCTTTGGTTGAAGTACTGTCTTCTACATTTCCAATACTAACCACAAATTGACTTTTTCCACCTTCCTGAGTCAAGTCTACAAGTTGAATGCAGCCAAGGGAGCCATTGACATCAAGTCGACCCCCCATCGAAACATTGACTTTTGTGCCATTTATACTGGCCGTGGCGATTTTCATGCCTTTCTTTCCTCTCAAAGTGGATCCTGTGCAAACCGTTCGCAAAAAGAGGAGATTCAACCTATGGATCTCTACTGTAAACTCCTTACTCTGATCATAAGTGGACTGATAGCTTTCCTGTTGATCCAGTCCATTGGGCAGTGGTACAGGTTGCTGTGCTGAGGGAGTCCATGCACATTCTTCTTTGGGAAAAGACTGTTGAAGGAATCGGAGCAGCTTTACAATGGTTTCAGGATTGAGAATAAGATCCAGATTGTTAACCTGCATGGAGGCCACTTGTAGGGAGCGATCCAGGTTCATAGATGGGCAATCTGAGCTGATGAACTGGTATTCCAGTTGAATAAGAGCTTCTTGATCTTTAAGACATGAACTTATTGGAGACATTCTCTCAAAAAACCCACCCAAGTTGGAAGGCTCAGGAGACTTCCCATCCTGAGACACAGGCGATGTAGGCTGGCTCTCTCTTAGACTACCAGTGGGCATGTCAAAACTAAGGTTCTTGTGGGATGCGACCAGCAGGTCGAAATCTGAGCCATAGGTCTGCAAAGTATCCACAAGTAGAAGACCGTGGACTGTAAGGGAGACCTCTGCATCATATGGCCGTTTAACAAAATTGCCATTCGTACCAAAAACTTTGAGAACAGATATGTACTGGCCCTCACTTTCGATGCCAAGCTGCATGTAATTGATGTTGAACTCTGCAAGGAGAAGTCTGGATTCAACAAGTACTTCTCGTGTATGCTGCTCAAGAGTCATTACGCTTTTGGTCAGAGATTTGTCAGACTCCTGAAGCTTTGATTGGCTGTCCTCTCTTTCGAACATTTTCTCATGACGCAGGGGGAAAAGGTCAGGTGACTTGATGCTGTCTCCCTTAATGCCCTTGCCATCATCTGTATCTGCTCCTAGTCTTGCCAGACAGCTTCTTAGTGCAATCAACTTCTCCAGATTGATGTGCACTTTAAGATCTGGTAGGGTACCAGAGAGAACAGCCCCAGGAAGCTGTGGGTCTGAGGTATAACGCAGCCGCTGTTCCAACTGTAAGAGTACATTGAATTTCTCCACTACATGGGTGGGTCCCACATCACTCTCCTGCAAATGCTTCCAGTTGTCTTTGTAGCGACCAACCATGATTTGCAGGTCTTGAAATGATAAGGAATACTTCTCATACAGAGTCTTACTAAAAGACTGGGCTCCCTCTGTTGATTTAAAGCCAGAAAGGTCAGAAGTCTTCACTTGTCCTTTAAACCCGGTCTCTGGTTCTGGTGGGGGAGAGTTAGAAGGTGTTGCAAGTGGGGTCTGGTATTCCTCATCACTCAGATCCTCTTTTTCTGACTGACATTCTCTAGACTTTGCTTTCGAATCATCTGAAACACAATAAAAAGAAAAGAATAGTTCAAACTAGCTTTCAAAAAGCAACTATAAGGGTTAACATGAAAGTAAACTCTGAAAAAAGGAGATAAATTATTTAGTTACCTTGTGAATTGGTAAGGAGAATGTGACCAAGATCAACAACCACAAGCATGGGGTTTTCAGACTGAAAGTCATCAGGGAAAATAACTTGAGGAGCACATATATCTAATTTCATTGTCCAGCGCTTGATATTTTCCTGCACCACAAAGAAATACACAAAGGATTAGCAAATAAATTCAAACGTGACAGAAAGCAAAAAAAAAAAAAAAAAAAAACTCAAATAATCTGATTCCAAGTCAAAAATCAATTCCATTCAAGTTTATTTATTTGTTTATATAGTACTTTTTTATAATAGCACATTGTTTTATAGTAGCTTTACAGTGTTCTTAGACTGAATCTCCGAAGATTTAGGTGGCGAGACAGTGCCAAGAAAAACTCCCTGATATTTGTTTTGCTTTAAAAGGAAGAAACCTTGTGAGGACCAAAGTTTAGAGGGGGACTAATCCCCCCTCTAAGAATGTAAACAAGTGTAGGACACTAAGTCACATATAGTTTATACATTACAGTGTCCATTCAAAACATAATAAAATAAAAAACAACCACAGATCTTTATCTCTTAATGGATTTTCCTTTCACATTTGCAGCACACAACAGGAGGAGAATGTCGGTGTCAGACACATTCTCACTTACTAGAAATATTCAGTTTGGTACAGCTGAGGAGAAGTCACCTGGAAAGTATATTTTGTAAATTGGACATCCATGTCTTTTACATTTGTCTGCCCTAACCACCAGGAATTGATTAGGCTTGTCATCTTTTGAATTATAGTATAGTTGTATTAACCTATGTTAAAATAAATAGTCTCAGTGATGTCTAGATACGTTCTTAAACACAGTGCATTAAGGGCGTTTTTGATCTCCTTGACTTTCACTGGTCAGTGAAAGAGATTATAAAATAAATAAAGTAGAAACAACCACAAGGTAACGAAATGTTTTAAAGCCTATGTGTGCAGTTGAAAAGACACATGGAAACATCAGATTATATTATTGGGTTTATATTAATTACATGATAACAAACACACATTCATCCAAAGGCCAATTCAACTATTCTTTAACTGAAATAAATCGACTAGCTTAAACTTCAAAAATCAAAAATGTTTGACAACTTTGAACCCCAGATCCATCCATCCATCCATTATCTTCTTCTTTATCCTATATTAGGGTCGCGGGGGGGGTTCCCCATGCCCATCCAGGTTTCAGGCACTGGGCAGATACACCCAGGACAGGGTGCCAATCTATCACTGGGCACACACTCACTCATACAGACACACTCTCTATGGGGCAATTTGGAGAACTCAATTGACTTGATCCATGTTTTTGGACTTTGGGAGGAAACCGGAGATCCCAGAGGAAACCCACGTGGACACGGGGAGAACATGGAAACTCCACCCAGATTGGGATTCAAACCGGGAATCCCTAGCGCTGAGAGGTGAACGTGCTAACCACTAAGCCACCGTGCCGCCCGAACCCCAAATCAAAATCTAAAATAAATATGATATTGGAAACAAATGTAAACTTACTATAAACTCTCCAACCAGAAGTTGGTCTATGGACTGCCTGATTTCCGTTTTAGTCTGCATTTTCAGTTTGTTGTATTGTCTCCTCACTGCCTCAGCCACTCTTAACTCTAACTCAGATTGATATCCAAACCCTAAAAGCCATAAACACAGTGGATATATAAGAACATAATTCCACTAAGTCACCATTATAATGAATAAAAAACAATACATTACCTGATGTGTGAACTCTTCCTTTATAGAAAAAGTCAGCGACCTTTTTAATCGCTTGAGGATTATAGATGATATTAAGCGGACTTGTATTAACCTCCAGTCTCCTCTCAAATTTGCTTGTTATTGGATTACGTTCATAAATCATTTCAAAGACAGGAGAACCTGAAGTCTCTGTACCACTAGCTGGAATATTATAACAAGACAGCATTAACAAACATAATTCTCATATACAAAATACAAATTGAAAAACATCACTAGGGTCTTAACAAGTCCATCCATCCATCTTCTGCTTTAACCTCTATTTACATTTAAATTTACATTTGGTCATTTAGCAGACATTTTTATCCAAAGCGACTTACAAGGTGAGCACAGGGTTAATCACAACATCCCTGGAGCAATGAGGGTTAAGGGTCTTGCTCAAGGACCCACACTGATAACTTCAGTGGACCTGGGATTTGAACCACCAACCTTCAGATTGACAGCCCAACACCCTAACCACTTAGCTACCATGCCCCTACCTACTTGTCTCTATTAGGGTCGGGCGCTGGGCAGATACACCCAGGACATGGCGCCGATCTATCACTGGGCACACACTCACACAAACACACTCTATTTGGGGTAATTTTGAAGAACTCAATTGACATTGATCCATGTTTTTGAACTGTGGGTGGAAACCCACGCGGACACGGTGAGAACATGGAAACTCCACCCAGAATGGGATTAGAACCGGGAATCCCTAGTGCTGAGAGGCGAACGTGCTAACCACTAAGCCACCGTGCCGCCGTGGTCTTAAAAAGTAAAAATACCAAAATTTTATTAAGGGTAGAACCTGGGGAGTATTTCATTAAAGCCCACAAACTAATTCCTCCTGCACTCACCAATGCTGCTTTTCTCTGTAGTACTACTTTGTCCAAATGATTGATTGATGCTGACAGCAATCTTGTCCTAGAAGTGGAGAAATGGATTTGAACGAAATTAAGAAATATATCCTGAAGCAACAAAACATTACTGGCAAATAAATAATAAAAAACATACTAGAACATTAATACAATTTCATATTTACTGGTTTTGGTGAGACTAGGACAGGAAAGATTGATCCCTGGGTTGTGAGGTCTCTAAGAAACAGTCCTCCAAGCTTCACAGACAACAGAGATGATTCTGAACGAGGCAATGACTCGAGACAAATGTTAACACCTGGAGACCAACAAAACCATTACAAGTGTGACAAAGCTAAAACTTAGTCCAGTTTTCATTCTACAGGACTGAAAAGACAGCAAACCTGAAAACTCCAGTTGAATGACTCCACTGTCAGTTGATAGACGGTTTTGTTTGTCTTCCTGTAAAAGAGTGATGGCTGCCTTTTGTAGGAAGAAATCCAGCCGTGCAAACAGATGATCTTTTCGAGTAAATGTATTCAGTGTTTGTGAATCTTCCAAAGGGTCGAAAAGGTCATCGGTTTCAGCTGTGGATGGCGGGAGTGGTTAATCATACAATGTTCTTTATTTATTATAGCAAAATTATTAATACATGCTACAACTAAACCGATACCATCATTCAGGTACAAATGTATGCACCATCAAAACCCACCTAGAATATCCCACTGACTACTTCCTGGCATGAGGTCATCTGCCACTGGTTGACCATCGGGTCCCTTCACTGCACCACCATACCATCCACCCCATCCGGGAAACCACGACTGCAGATACTGGATCATACCAGAACTGCCACTCTTTGGAATAGAACTAGCTGGTGAAGATGCCCCTTGTTCTGACAAAGGCTCTCTTATACTCTGAGAAGAAAAATGAAAGTCATGAAAACCATTGATGATCATGTGTTTCGTTTTTAATGAGCTTTTCTGAAGAAATTAAAAGGACAGGATCAACAGGGAATTGAAATAGAAAAAAATACACTATATGAATAAAAGGGACCGACTTAATTTAATATATTTTTTTATCCTTATCTCTATTTCTCTCTCTCTCTCCCTCTCTATCTCTCTCTTTATTCGTCTCATCTTTTATCCTCTCTCTCCCCATCCCATCTCTCTCAGGCGCTGGGCAGATACACCCAGGACAGGGCACCAACCCATCGCTCTCTCTCACTCTCTCATCACACTCTATATGGGGCAATTTGGAGAACTCAATTGACTTGATCCATGGTTTTGGACTAGGAAACCGGAGAACCCGGAGGAAACCCACGCGGATATAGAACATGGAAACTCCACCCAGATGGGGATTCGAACCGGGAATCCCTAGCGCTGATTAACCATAAGCCAGTGTGTCCCAGTTATCATTGGCGTTTTGTATCCTCAGCGTCCAAAACGTTTTCCCCTCGCAGGCATGGGGACCCCCCCCCCCCGTGATGCCCTAGTAGGGGATAAAGCGGATCTCAGGCGCTGGGCAGATACATATAGGACCGGGCACCAATATCGCTATATATATATATATATATATTGCTTCAATGTAATTTAGCAAGCAGTCAACCAAGCACACCGCAGGTTGATTTAGAGCAAGTCAGAGTGGTTTGCTACATTGACGACAGGATTCATGGGTGTGTTTTGTGCGTCACAAGCAAAAAAACAATCAGCAAGTCACTTGCCATTCCTTTAAGAGCCAGGTGCTGTCTGACTGGATTTCTATTTCAATGGCACAGTTAAACAAAAAAAAACTGATTGATGGAAGTACCTCATTTAAAATTATTCTAGTTTTATTTAGTCAGCCATGATACAGAACAACTGGAGCAATGAGGCTTAAGGGACTTGCTAAAGGACTTTGGTGGAATTTAAACATTAGTAAACACAATCCTAATCTTTTTAAAATCTAAAGATGACTGTATAAAGCAGTGCAATTGTCTTAACATTAACACAAGCAGAGATTAAACTTGAAGCAAATATAAATGATGATGTGCAAGGTTGTTGAAACAATGCCTCAGAGAATGCATGCTGTATTAAAAGCTTAAGACGTTCCAAATAATTAATATTATTCTTTTTATTTTTAAGCAAGCAGTGTGTTGGTAATAATCTTAAAAAATGAAAAGAATGAAAAGCATTAAGAAAATTTGGGTATATGTTAAAGCACATATTTTACTCAAACTCTAAAAACATTGAATTTAACTGCAATCACATAAACTTGCCTCTGCGATTTCCTCCTGCTTCCTAAAGGAGTCATGCACAATATCCCTGAGACTCTGCAACTCCTCCAACGTCTGTTCATCTTCAATCCTCTCAAAATCACTCTGTTCAGGTGAGACAGGCACCAGACTTACACCAGACTTCACCGACATGTGTAAATTTCACAGATTCAGGTTACATCTGTACTAACCTCCTCTTGTTCATTTAGAGAAACTCCTCTTAGTCTTTGTGCATAGATTTTTGTGTAGATTTGAGCATCATGAGCTCGCCGAAGAGCAAAGTCCCAGTTGTTCCGTCTCCTCTTCTCTCTGATCTGCTCCAGGTTAGCACTGATAGCAAAGATCCACCACTGCCGAGAGCTACAGCACACAGAAAGCCAATTTCATTACTGAATGGAATCAAAGTACATTCTAAACTCATCTGCATTCTGTTATTGACTGTTTTAGTCTTACTTTCCTGAAACAGGAACTCTGGGCCGCCACTTGCGGAAAAACATTTCCCTCTCTCTCCTGTCAAGCTCTTTTAGAAAAGCCATTATCTGCTGATACTGGACCTGTGTGTTGAAATAAATATCAGATATTATAGTTATGTAAAGATAATTGGAAAATTATTGGGATAATTGGGGAGGCGGGCGGCACGGTGGCTTAGTGGTTAGCATGTTCGACTCTCAGCGCTAGGGATTCCCGGTTCGAATCCCAATCTTGGTGGAGTTTCCATGTTCTCACCGTGTCCGCGTGGGTTTCCTCCGGGTTCTCCGGTTTCCTCCCACAGTCCAAAAACATGGATCAAGTCAATTGAGTTCTCCAAATTGCCCCATGTAGAGTGTGTGTGTGTGTGTGTGACCAGAGATAGATTGGCACCCTGTCCTGGGTGTGTCTGCCCAATGCCCGAAACGTTCTCTCCTGGATGGGCATGGGGAACCCCCCTGTGACCCTAGTTCATAGTAAAGTATTAAGCTAAACCTAATGAGATGAGATGAAGATACATAAGATATTTCATTACGCATTACCTGTGAAAGGTGCAGAGAAAGTGGCTGCAGCTGCACCTGACCCTCGATGCGTGGGTTTTGGCGGGTACGCAGAGGCTCTTTAGAGGCATTTCTCTTCAGACTCACAGATGCACACACAGGCTCAAATATATACTGGTGCTCTCGACTCTGCATAAATGCTGTCATGCTTTCCTATGACAAAAACAAAAAAAGTAATGGAAATAATCCAGATGACACAAACATAACTGTACATAACAGAATGGTACAGCCTTTTAATCAATCAAGAAATTTTAATCATATAATAAAGCATAGCTGACAAACAAAATAGATATTAAAATATGGACATTTTTATAGTGTTCAATAAACACAGAGCGTCATTTTTCACAACCCTAATATAATACAAATTATGTAAGTCTAATAATTTAGAAAATGATCATTTTAAGGTAGGACACATACAGCAGGACATTAAAATAGCAATTCTGAGTAGAACGTTTGCATTTCAGAAAAGTTGAGAGAACAACAACTTAGTTTGTTAGTATTTAAGTCATACGTCAACAGCCAGACCAAAAATAATAATCAGTACAGAAAAGTATTTTGGGCTGTAAATTACTGGTGCCACTACCCTTGCAGTACCTGTAATTCTGCTGGGGGCAGATTCCCAAGCATTGTGCTCTGTGTGTCCCAGTACACACTGAACTCATCAATCTCCAGCTGCTTCTGCCGGATAAGCTTCTGCACCTGTGAGAAGATTGAACTACTTTTAGTCATAGTGCCTTTACTACCTGCATCCTCAATAACATCCTCTGTTCTGCTTACCGATTCATTAATGGGATTCTGTGCTGATACATTTTTAATACAAACTCCGAAGGCAAATGGCTTTTCTGGATTAGAGAACTCATCCTCAAACCTTAAATGCACGCCTTGAATATTCAGCTGCCGAAATGACATTAAAAAATAGGTTAGCAATTTAAATGGAAATAAACAAGAAAACTAAAACAAAAAACAAACAAGGAATCACCTCAATATTCTCCACAATTCTGGTGACGACAGAGGCAGTGACAGAATACCAATATGACTCACCCCTCCCACCTTCACTCTGCAAGTCAAACATATGCTATTATGTTTCTTGCTATTTTAAAGACCAGAAATAGGTGGTTTGACATTTAATGCAAGAATTCAAGTTATTTATAAAACACTTCCCAACCCTACCTTCCATTTATCTTCAAAAGCTTTAAGCAGCTGTTGCTTTTGTTCTCGCTCGGCCTCTTTTTCGCGCGCCTCGTCGTATTCCTGAGGGCATGCCGGGCCAATAATTAGATTCAAATGGGACATGGAAATGACCCATGGGTCACTGTGAGGCCGATAGAAAGGGATCTGGAGCACGATCTTCCCAATGAAGCCTATTTTAAAACAAGACAAAAATAAATGTTCATGATGTTTAAACAAAGTGGGGTAAAATGTAACATTTAGAAGCGATAGTGTCGATTTGTTTAAGAACAAGACACTGAAACATCTTGGCATTTTCTAGTTCATCACATTGCAAAAATCCTGCGCTCAGTGAAATGCTATTACAGAAACACACTGCATGCTTCACCTAAAGGTAGTGATAGAGTGATGTCTTACCTGCTTTGACTTCAAATGGCAGATCAAACTCTCTGAGAGCATCTTTCCTTAAAGGAAGATTCTCAAGTTCCACTGCCCCTAAAACCGACAAACGAGTCATTCAACAACTGACCCTTAACAAAAATGAGCAATAGCATTTCAGATAGAAAGTAAAACTTCATACCTTTCAGTAGAGCCACAGAGAGCTGATCTGTGTTCAGATTGCTGACATATTTGCCCAGATAGGTGTTAAGTACCCAGGCAACAAGTCCTTCTAACATGATGAGAGCCAATAACTGTAAAGAAGCCTTGATTGACAATTAAGAGCGTCTTTACATTCAGTGCTCATCCCAGGTATCTGAAATCTATTAAACAATAGGCAAACTTTGAGTCACAGTGAAACACATACAAAATAACATTTGATTTAAATAAACTCAATTACATAAAACAAGCTGTAGTTTGTTAAACTGACAGATTATTGAATCCATTATACAGTGCCAGTCAAAAGTTGACACACCTCCTTTTTGCTCCACTAATTGTACATGTTATCAATTGCCCTTAGCATTAAGATGGACTTTGTAGTTCTAAAATTAAAAGACTGTAGTCCATCTGTTTGTGGACAGCACACTGTTGAAATGAGAATAATGCAAAAACCAATAATAGCTGCTCTGTGATGGTACTATTGAGGTCCTGACCATTAGAGAATAGTTAGTATGTTATTAGGTTTTTTTTGTCCACAGTGTTAGCCTCCTTTTGGGTGGAGTTTCCATGTTCTCCCCGTGTCCGCGTGGGTTTCCTCCGGGTTCTCCGGTTTCCTCCCACAGTCCAAAAACATGGATCAAGTCAATTGAGTTCTCCAAATTGCCCCATATAGAGTGTGCGTGTCTGTGTGAGTGTGTGCCCAGCGATAGATTGGCGCCCTGTCCTGGGTGTATCTGCCCAGTGCCCAAAACGTTCTCCCCTGGATGGGCATGGTGAACCCCGCCCCCCCCACACACACACACAACCCTAATATAGGATAAAGCTGAAGATAAGGAATGGATGGATAAACAGAACCCTGATCCTCACAAGGTGTATTCTTTTAAAAACTAAACAAATACCACAGTTTTTCTTCCCTGCAGGTTTCAATAAAATTATTATATAATATTTGAGACAATGCAGTATGAAAAATGCTGCTGAAAGTGCTGTAAAATCAATAACATTAAGTAAAACATTAAGTACTTACAAATAAATGTCAAAAAAAAAAATCACAAACCTCTAACCAACTTTGTTTTAATGTATGCAAAATTGATATCAATGGATTGAAACATGCATGCAGGTTCTCCTAATATAAAGTACAAGATTAATCAAACCCACTAAACTATGAAAGCCCATGTCCACCAGTAAAAAGTAAAAAGGCAAATGTGCCCCAGCATTCTTTTTTTAGATTTCAGAACCTTAACACTATTGTTACTCTATAACTCTTCACTCCTGACAATTCTACATTCGTGACGTCATATCACGCCCACTGCGCATGCGCTTATACACACACACACACACACACACACACACACAGCTCACCGTAAATGACACGCTTTCTGTTTCTCTTAACGTTCTCAATTCTGTTGCTATATCGACTTTATAATAATGCCACATTTGCGCATCATTTTAATGCTTTACTGTTTATGATGGTCTTCACTCCATGGTCTTCATTAATTATTGAAACATTTAAACAGTGCGTCGCGTTGTCTGTAAATCACAGCATTCCTAAAGCAGAGCGTTGAAACAATGTCGTGCTATCGAATAATTCAACAAACACGAAATGTAATTCATTATCCCCCGCTTTATACTCTATTAGGGTCGCGGTGGGGTTCCCCATGCCCATCCAGGGGAGAACGTCTCGGGCGCCGGGCAGATACACCCAGGACAGGGCGCAAATCCATCGCTGGGCACACACTCACTCACACAGACATACTCTATATGGGGCAATTTTGAGAATTCAATTCACTTGATTCATGTTTTTGGACTGTGAGAGGAAACCGGAGAACCCGGAGGAAACCCTCGCAGACACGGGGAGAACATGGAAACTCCACCCAGATTGGGATTCAAACCGGGAATCCCTAGCGCTGAGAGGCGAACGTGCTAACCACTAAGCCACCGTGCCGCCCGAAATGTAATTAATCAATCTAAACAACCTTGATCAGGATGTTCATCTCTTGATGTTGAGACTGCATATCAGTGTATTACGGTAACCGCTCTGCTTCAGCACTCAGTTTAGGGTCAGTTTAGGGTTTAGGGTCTCACCCGTTTTTTGTCAAACAAACGGAATTTGTTCCGTATTTCGATAAATGTCCAATAAACATGTCTGTTATGCAACATAAACACTAAACCTAACAATAATGATTAAAAGTTCCCCGGCTCCTCTTTTCCAAAACCAGGTGGAACACAGAATTCTGTGACCTTAGAGGGCGCTATTGTCTATTTATCCATCCATTTTCTTCCGCTTAATCCTATACTAGGGTCTTGTGGGGGCAAAGGGTCGTGGGGGGTTCCTCATGCCCATCCAGGAGAGGACTTTTAGGGCTCTGAGCGGATACAGACAGGACAGGGCGCCAAGCTATCACTGGGTGCGCACACACACACTCTACTGTATATGGGGCAATTTGGAACATTCAATTTACCTTGAATCCATGTTTTTTGATTGTGGGAGAAAACCAGAGAACCCAGAGGAAACCCATGCAGACACAGGGAGAACACGGAAACTCAATCCTAATTGGGATTTGAACCTGGATCCCCAGCAACGAGAGTGTTGTTGTCAAGTGTTGGTATTTAATGGTTACTGATTAATTTAAACATTCTAAACATGAATATTTTGTGATAAATATAAATTGCTACTGTAAAACATTAATATGCCAATTAAATATGAAACACATGGCATTCTTGAAAATTCAAAAATGGACTTACTTGTGTCCTAATATTTTACTATATGTGCATCACATTGTTTGTGGTTTTGTAGAAATAGTAAATTTACAAGAAGAAACAAAATAACACTGAAATATGAGCCTAAGTATTTTTGTTGTTTTTTATTTATTTAAATAAACCAACAAGGGCCTAACCTAACAAAAACAAAAAAAAAAAAAAAAATAAAAACTAAATCTACTACAGTCTAATTGTAAAACAAAGTCTATTTAGATGGTAAGTGGAGAAATTAGACAATGGAGCAAGAAGGTGTGTCCAAATTTTTGGTACTGTATATGATATGTTGAACTAATTAAATAGATCATAGGAACAAAGTGATCATAGGAACAAAGAGGTGTACCTTGTAAAATGTCTGATGGGTGTTTATGAGGAGAGTGGGGGGGTAGAACAAGAAAAGAAAAAAGATTAAACTGAGACAAAATTGGGTCATTCAACTGGAGAATAAACCCAAACTCACATCCCCACGTCCCCAAACTTAAATCCGAATAGTTAAAGAAGGTTGAAATAAGTAAGTCAAAGCTTGGATCTCAAACCCCAGTGAGATGTTGTGGTGGGATTTTAAGTAGCCCACTGACCTAAAACATCAATAGATGGAAGCATTACTTAAAAATGGCTAAAATTTCTCTTAAATGATGAAAGTCACTGAAATTCCTTCAGAAAAACAAAAGTGATGGTTTGACACGATACTAAAATATGTAAGTATTTAATCCCACGTGGCTTTTTAGAAAATAACACAATGTTCTAACATCTATCTTTTCTTTTACAGCGCAGGCTTATTTATTTGGTCAAAGAAGTTGCTAAGGACAGCCAACTTGCTCAGAACATTTTAGTAAAATAAATAAATAAATAAAACTCTTATTAAAAATATATGTTGTTAAATAATATTACTAAAAGCAGGTAAATTTCGATCAGTATGGATAAAAAAAAATGAATGTACTGAAGATCTCATGAATAGCCACCTACCCTTTCCTGAATATGTTTCACAGTTAAGAGTAATTAAATACACTGGTGTCATAAATATGTGAGATGGCTCTGGCAATGTGGCACTTTTCAGTCATGGGTTTTGTGACAAACCAAAGGAAGTTGGTCACATTTTACGGCACATATGGATTGTTCGCATGATTGAACCACAAATCAAAAGAAAATGTTAAGTTCAGTATCACATGTGGTCAGAGTGTTTAGTGTATACAGTTTACAGACATGGCTGCAGTAACCCACTGATGAGTGACAAGGTGTATGATCTACTATATAAATGACTATGAGCTACATTAACAGCTCACACTCGCAAATTTCAGGTTAAAAAACAAACGCACAATATGAATCTTAATTAGTCTTGTAATGTCATTCGAGTCCTTAGGCTAAAACAATTCATACTAAATTCACCAAGATGTGCAATTACCATTACATGAGCAAAACCCGCAATTACTTATAATACCTAAAACTATTCCACAGACGATCGACAAAGTTAAAAATGTGGGAATTTACAGGCCATGTAAGCACCTCTAACTTGTTGTCATGCTTCTCAAACCATCCCCGAACCATTTTTCCTCTGTGGCAGAGCATATAATTTTGTTAAAAGAGGCCACAGCCATCAGGGAATACAGTTTCATAAAAGGGTCATAATATAACAACGCTTAGGTAGGTGGTATGTGTCAAAATAACATCCACTAGTGTGGCAGGCACACACACACACACACATACACATACACATACACATACACATACACATACACATACACATACACACACACACACACACACACACACACACACACACACACACACACAGAGAGGAATTGTCAATCAACATGAAATAAACTTTGATTTTAGCCTAAACATCTTCTTTAACACTGAAGTTGTAAGGTGGCATACAGATGATTGTAGTTAACATTGCATTAAGAAGGACAATTTTATTTTAAACACTCCCTACTCAATATAATTAACTAAAAATGTTAAACACTTACAGTGGTCTTGATGAGATCCAATAATGCACCTGTGTGTTATCTTTAGGTGCTTCTACATAGTGATAGATTTTGCATTATTCATAATAATTCAGTGTTCTATATTAAATGGAATAATCACAGACAGAAACAGTGCTTTATAATAGTTATACATTATAATAGTATGAACAGACAGACAGAGCTCTAAGGAAAAGTGGAAATATTTTACACCATACCATCTTTCAAAATGCAAATCATCTAATTTTGCTTGGAAATGTCTATGCTGCCTGCAGAGGTCTGACCATAATCTAACCATAAGTTCAGTAAACTTCAGTGTCAAAATATCCAAAGAACTCATTATATAACAGAACGAACGACTGCAGGAAGTATGCATACACTGTATGGACAGAAGTATTGAGACATACCTCAGAATCACTGGATTCGGGTTTCATCCAGTCTTAATGTCACAGGTGTATAAACCAAGCACCTAGTCATGTATTTGGGACAACAGTATGCTTCCAACATTGGAAACCATTTGAGAAAGGCTATTTAATGTTCCAGCATGACTGTGTCTTATTGCACAAAAGAAAGATTCATAACGGCTTTGTTAGGTCAGTCTATTAACTGTAGAATAACTGGACTGGCACATGTTACAAAAAAACTATAAAAATGAAAACATTCTCTATACATTTCTAATGCTATATAGTATATTTTTTTTAATAATGTCTAATGCTATAACATAATTTGAAAGCATTTTGGTTTCAACACTGAATACATCAAATAAATTTGACATTCTGTGAGTGCTGCTGTTCAAAATCTTGTCTTTTAATCACAATTTATTGCATTGTACATCGTCAGGATATCAAACATCACTATTACACTTACTGTGTTTTACCATTAATCACGTCATGAAATCCTGTAAATTTGCCTGAGGGACTGAATCTGTATTCTGGCTAAGCCAATTAAATTGCATGTGACAGTTTGACTATGGATGGGTGACACATGCAGGACAGCAATGATGGATATAGAAGCTCTTTTAAGGCAGCATGGTTTAATGAAGCCATTTATTTCTCAGATTTCTGTCTTATCTTTGTTATGCTTTTATTATTTAAAGGCAAAGGTTACTGTGTTTATCTGCAAAATAATTTCGAAGATAATGATTCTGATAAACTCACAAACACAGAGACAGAGTGAAGAGGTTACTGAAGATAGGGGTGAATCACAGTCATCTGAAAATCACATTTAATTTTTCCATTTCACTGCTTGTATTTAAGTTAACTTGTGTTCTCTCTCTCTCTCTCTCTCTCTCTCTCTCTCTCTCTCTCTCTCTCTCGCTCCCTCTCCTCTCTTTCTTCATTTACATCCTTGCTTGCTTGATTATTGCTGGGGTCTCTCTCTCTCACGCTCGCTCTGTCCCTCAGGTCAGATTTTTCCACTCTCTCTCTTTCTCACTGACTGAGCTGTAGGGATGAAGCCTTCTTTGAACTGTGTTAAAAAAACAGCAAATAACATCCAACTTATACAATGAATTACTATGTCACATTTACTAGCTGTGGAAAACATAATGCACAAATCAGGGCGGCACGGTGGCTTAGTGGTTAGCATGTTCTCCTCTCAGCACTAGGGATTCCTGGTTCGAATCCCAATTTGGGTGGAATTTCCATGTTCTCCCCATGTCCGCGTGGGTTTCCTCCGGTTCTCCAGTTTCCTCCCACAGTCCAAAAACATGGATCAAGTCTATTGAATTCTCCAAATTGACCCATATAGAGTGTGTCTGTGTGAGTGAGTGTGTGCCCAGCGATGGATTGGCGCCCTGTCCAGCGCCTGGGACGTTCTCCCCTGGATGGACATGGGGAACCCCACCGCGGAGGATAAAGCTGGAGATAATGGATAATGGATGGGTAATGCACAAATCACCAGTCGACCACAAAGAAGACACACTGCCAATCATATACACATAAATCGTCATACCTGACTATTTAGTATTTCTAATTTAGTACCTCCATGTCATTGGACTGTGGAGAAGAAATCAAGGCACCCAAATCATGCACTGCTCAGTGTGCCATCACACTGCCCCATAGTGAGTCATTCTTCCTTCACTCCAAGCAGACATCAAAACTTTAAATATGCAAACACCACCAAAAAAATCCATGCCTAAGATTTAGCCACAGCGTTACCCAATAACTTATTGGTACTAATCACAAAAAAATAGTTTAGTCAAAAAAAAAAAAAAAGCAGTTCTTGATATTTATAAGCAAAAGTAAACGTCTGAGTTGGGTATTAAAATACAACACGTAATATTTATATCAATGTCAGCATTCTAGCACCATGACCTTCCTTACTTTTACATTTATTAACTATTTTGTAATCCGACAAGGTGTCATATTTCAAGCTGTAAGAAGATATAAAAGCAAACCAAACATGTACACCTATTCTAATAATAAGCAGCTTTATAAAAACATTGCTACACTAAGAAATATGTAAGCATTGGTCTAAGATCATCATAATACCCTGTCTACAGTTCTACTAGGATACTTCAGAAGGTTTGAGCCTTCATCACTATGCATCCACAAGTCCTGTGGATACAACATATAAAGTTGCAATCAGAAATATTCAACCCCCTCACCTCCAAAGACATAGAGATGTGGATGAAAGACAATGGCAATAAATGACAAAAACCCTCATTAAACAACAAACAGTATTTATGAACACATATTTGAGTTATTTTGACAACAGTCGTTGACTTAACTTGGTTCAAATGTTCAAATGAAAAATGTAACTCTTTGTACACATGTGCACTATTATTCAACCCCCTGCTGTAATACATTGTGGAGCATCCTTTAGCTATTATAACTGCCAACAAACGTTTTTGGTAAGTACTAACAAGCTTCTTACACCTCTCAATTGGAATCTTGGCCCATTCTTCACGTGCAAAAGCCTCTAGTTCAGTTTCAAATTGCACTAAAGCATCAAATAACAGGAGGGAAACACTTATCATATTTACTTACCATCTAATGAGGCCAGCATGAATAAGAGTCATGGATGCTGCTGTTGTTGTTGATGATGATGATGATGATGATGTTAATGTGTATTCCACACGTGGGAAGGTTACGTTTAAACTCATGTAGGTTCTTGAAATAACGAAAATAACGTAAGTGCAGGATCGACTGCCCTTGCAACACAGGACAGTCTGTCTGTCTAACACTCTGATCTGTTGTTTTCACATTTTGAACCAGACACAGAGAGAGAGAGAGAGAGAGAGAGGGGGGCTGTTAGGAGTAAAGCAGCAGCAGGGGATGTAAACTTGGTGAAACCCTCGTGTCCTGATGAACCTGATGATGACTTGACAGTTAGCCTGTTAGCTCGTCACCATGTTCGTCCAGGCAGTAACTTCTTCAGGAAACCATTTTAAACTATTTCAAGCGCCGCAGTAAGGTCCTGTTCCCGCAGACACACCGAGTCCGTGTTTCGGGATGATCAGGTTTTCTTAAAGTCCATTAGCGACCGTTACCTTCCCTCTGTGTGTTTATCACGTACTTCCATGTCCTGCTTTCAGTTTTCTCTAGCTACAGACTTCCAACGCCACATCCGGTCACGTGCACAAACAAACCGAATCGCCTCGTGTGCTTTTACTCACTGTGGACGTCTCGCGGCGCGGAGATCCGAACCGATTTTCAACCGATTTACAACCTTCATGTCCTCATAACGCGGCACGGTGGCTTAGTGGTTAGCACGTTCGCCTCTCAGCGCTAAGGATTCCCGGTTCGAATCCCCATCTGGGTGGAGTTTCCATGTTCTCCCCGTGTCTGCGTGGGTTTTCTCCGGGTTCTCCGGTTTCTTCCCACAGTCCAAAAACATGGATCAAGTCAATTGAATTCTCAAAATTGCCCCAGGGTGGCACGGTGGCTTAGTGGTTAGCACGTTCGCCTCTCAGCGCTAGGGATTCCCGGTTCGAATCCCCATCTTGGTGGAGTTTCCATGTTCTCCCCGTGTCTGCGTGGGTTTCCTCCGGGTTCTCCAGTTTCCTTCCACAGTCCAAAAACATGGATCAAGTCAATTGAATTCTCAAAATTTCCCCATATAGAGTGTGTCTGTGTGAGTGAGTGTGTGCCCAGCGATGGATTGGCGCCCCGTCCTGGGTGTATCTGCCCAGCGCCCGAGATGTTCTCCCCTGGATGGGCATGGGGAACCCCCCCCGCTACCCTAATAGAGGATAAAGCGGGAGATAATGAATGAATGAATGTCCTCATAACGCGGCACGGTGGCTTAGTGGTTAGCACGTTCGCCTCTCAGCGCTAGGGATTCCCGGTTCGAATCCCCATCTGGGTGGAGTTTCCATGTTCTCCCCGTGTCTGCGTGAGTTTCCTCCGGGTTCTCCGGTTTCTTCCCACAGTCCAAAAACATGGATCAAGTCAATTGAATTCTCAAAATTGCCCCATATAGAGTGTGTCTATGTGAGTGAGTGTGTTCCCAGTGATGGATTGGCGCCCTGTCCTGGGTGTATCTGCCCAGCGCCCGAGACGTTATCCCCTGGATGGGCATGGGGAACCCCACTGCGACCCTAAAAGAGGATAAAGCGGGAGATAATGAATGAATGAATGTCCTAATAACGGAGCTTAGTGATTAGCACGTTTGCCTCTCAGCGCTAGGGATTCCCGGTTCGAATCCCCATCTGGGTGGAGTTTCCATGTTCTCCCCGTGTCCGCGTGGGTTTTCTCCGGGTTCTCCGGTTTCCTCACACAGTCCAAAAACATGGATCAATGTCAAGTGAATTCTCCAAATTGCCCCATATAGAGTGTGTCTGTGTGAGTGAGTGTGTGTGCTTGGCGATAGATTGGCGCCCTGTCCTGGGTGTATCTGCCCAACGTCCGAAACGCTCTCGCCTGGATGGGCATGGGAACCCCCCCCCCTGACCCTAATAGAAGATAACGCTGAAGATAATGGATGGATGTCATCACAACGGGGCGGTTCGGTGGCTTGGTGGTTAGCACATTCGCCTCTTTAGGGATTCCCGGTTCAAAATCCCAATCTGGGTGGAGTTTTCCACCACGCATACATGTTCTCCCCGTGTATGTGTAGACTTCCTTCTTTTGAACATTTAGGCCAGAAGTGTCAAACTCTATTGCCCCAGGGGCCAAAACTAAATGCATGCATTAGGATAAACGTTTATTAAACACACTGAAAGTAAATTAAAAAAAATAATTAAAAGGATGAGTCCCCCACTGAGCCCGATCCTCCCAACATTTCCTTCTTAAAATAACAACATAACAGGGACTGTTTTTTTTCTTGCCACTGTCACTTCAGCTTGCTTTCTTTGGGGGTTTAAAAGTTTACAACACTGTAAAGCTGCTTTGTGACAATGTACTATTCTAAAAAGTGCTATATAAAAAAATTACTTACTTGAACTTTTTTGAACTGTTTTCTGAACAGAAATAGGAAAAGTTTATAAATACTTTGCTCTCTATAAAAATATTGCTTGTCAAAATTATATAACTTACAATTATGAATATGCTGCAAAAAAAAAAAAAAAAAAAAACATTAACATATAAAATAAAAATGATGCCTTTCCCCAAAAGTAAAACAAAACATTCAGTTTTCTTTGCTCTTGAGCCATTTTTGAAAAATAAACTTAAAGTTTTATATTTCTTTAAATATTTCTGCTCTCTGTAAAAATGTTCCTGTTAAAATCATACAAATGTAAAATATGAGCATGGTCCAAAAAACATATTGCCGGGCAAAGTGCATTGCATTTATTTTGAATTCAGTTATTTGTTCAGCCATACTCTATCTAATTCTTTTTGTTACATAAACATTCAGCCATGTTCCAGATCTCATTAAAGACCTGCAATGCTGTTCACCACTGCTAGTTCCATATAGTTAATCTGTGCAGATTTGTTAGTTGAATCAAATGAATGAATCAAATGAATTTTATATGGTTTATATGGTTATGGTCACATTTTCAATTATCATATAAGCTAAAGGTTTTAAAAGCATAGCTGCTATAGAGCTTCAAGATTCTCTTAGCAATGGCAATAATCCATCTGAGTCATTTTATTGTGGCTTCTGTACCATGATTGAAACTCTTTCGTTATTGACACGGCTCCTAGATTTCTGCGTTTTTTTTCCTGCCATTTAAATTTTTTTTTAAACAATCCTTTATTTTACTCAACAGTTCCCATTATTTGCCTTGTCATCGTAAGCATTACAACAGGAAACAACTATAATAATGTAGTGATGAAGTTAAGCCGGAGGCAAGAATGTTGCCCATGACGACGTTTTAAAAAAACTGTTTTGCTAGAAAGCAGTGAAATATCACAGTAGGCCTATAATTGGCAACTGGAGATGTTCTACACTATTCTGAACAGTGAACTCTCATGCACTCACACTTTATTTCACACTACTGTATTGCCTTTCTACCGAGTATTTTGGGGAAAATGAGGAATATTTGCAGAGGGATTGCATCTTTTTTCATGATCAGTCGAGTTATGCTAATGAAGAAACAATGTCAGGGTGCTTCAATATTTGTACTAGTTATACATAGCAAACTTTATCTAACTGTAGTTTCACTTTGTGATGAATTATTTTTAACCTGTATGAGTTTTCATTCATTTTGTTTATGTGTTTGTTTTCTACAAGTATGGAAGTTTCCAGAGTAATAAAATTGATAATTTACAAATGTAGTTCCAACATTGGACACACTGTGGCGCTTTGCACAAAGAAAAAACCTAATGTGATTATACTTTAAAAAGGTCACCAAAATTAGTGTCAGGACTGGAATACCATGCTTGCAATGCCCCTAACTGATTAAACTGCATTTAAAATGTTGTCCAACTTTTCAGCATTATGTGATTAATATGCATTACAAATTAATATGGACAATAATTTCATTATATTCTCTTTGTATTAACCATGTTTCAAAGGTGATGTTGATTTTGACCTTCAAATATTTATAATGAACTGTGACATAATATACACTTTACACTTTAACATGTGCTCCAAATTTTTAGCCTAGATAACTAAACTCATGTTCAGCGTGGTTAAAAAATGCACAGCGAGAAGCTGCAGCACTGTAATCTTGTGTCTATATCAGACCTTCCTGTGGACTTGATGTTCCACAATCCCCTATACAATTAAAATAGACCTCGGGTGTTGGTCTGGTTGTAGTGAATCTTGGGAGTACATTTGGAGTTTCAGTAATCCTAACAGATGTGTGGCTCCACACCCTTCTGGATTGTCACGTGGCTTCATATAATCCACAGCATGGCATAAGCAGCATAGAGAGCCATCTGTTCCTCTCACCGTCTTACAGACCTCCACTTCTGGAAGGAAAAGTGCACTCTCATTCTCTTTTTATCACCATAGCCATATGTTTATTTATAAGACAATAGCTGTGTGTTTCTACTTAATGCATTTCAATTACTCATATATTTTGGACTAAAACATAACCCATGTATAGATGAGGTTGTTTAAAATAAAGCCCCCCCACTATGTGCATGATAATTAAGCAGGTTTGAATTTTAGAGGGATAATTTTATTTTTGAACAACTGTGCTTTCTGTCAATACCATCCATCCATCCATCCATTATCTTCTGCTGTATCCTCTATTAGGGTCGCACCCAAGACAGGGCGCCAATCTATCACTGGGCACACACTCACTCACACAGACTTGCACACAAACACACTCTATATGGGACAATTTGGAGAACTCAATTGACTTTTTCCATGTTTTTGGACTGTGGGAGGAAAACGAAGAACCCGGAGGAAACCCACGAGGACACAGGGAGAACACGGAAACTCCACCCAGATGTTGATTCGAACTGGGAATCCCTAGTGCTGAGAGGAGAACATGCTAACCACTAAGCTACCGTGCTGCCCTTCTGTCAATACTTTAAAGAAACTTCTTCAAGGAACACAGTGGGTTTGGGAGTTGATTATGAGCCTGTTGTCAACCTGAAAAGGTACAACTATTTTATCTTTAATAATACCAGACCATAGTGATACCCACCTCCACCTTGATGGTGTCTGAGTCGAAGTAATCTGTCAAGAATCCAATCTCATCAGTCCATAAAACCTTTGAATTTGTCTTTAGATTTTTCTTGACTCACTTTCTCAAGTCTCAAATTGTGTGTCTTGTTCAGCGGTGGTCAGGTTTCAGCTTTCCCTACCTTGGCTGTGTACTTTCCAGCATGTCGTGTAAGTTGCAGTTTTAGAATATGACAGGACTGAAGACAATGGGTTCCTGGTGACATTTTTTGCAGTTAATTTGTGTCTTTTCTCTTTACTTGTTTCTTGCAACCCTGGTGACTATTTGCAAAAATCACAGCACAATATTTTAGCAATTTCATGACTGATGAAATATATTTAATTCTAATAAGCATTTCCGTTTATACAGCTTGAAGTTGAATAATATGTACTGTATATAAATGATTATATGGGGGCGGCACGGTGTCTTAATGGTTAGCACATTCACCTCTCTGAGAATACAGGTTCGAATCCCAATCTGGGTGGAGGTTCATGGCATGGCTACGTGGGTTTCTTTTATGTTCTTAAGTACAAAAACATGAATTCAAGATAAATTGGCTGCTCTAAATTGTCCCATCTCAATTGCCACTACATAGTGTGTGCCCAGCAAAATATTAGTGCCCTGTCCTAGGTGTTTCTGCCCAGTACCTAAGATGTTCTTCCATGGATGGGCATGGCATTTTATTGTCAAAATATTTACTTGCTTAATTGTTGTGCACACAGTGTATATTGTGATATTGGTTGACAAAAAATACTATAATGAAAAAGGTAAAAAGAAAACAATCTTGATTTATGGTCTGTGCCCAGCAAAAGAACATTTATATTGTCTTCACTCTGAGAACATAAACACTATGCGACCAAATGTATATGAACACTCCTTCTAATTATTAGTCTTGGTTGCATTTCTGTCATTGTTATGTGATGCATAAAATCAAGGCTCCAACTATGCAATCTTAGTAAACAAACACAGCAGAATGGGTTGTGCTAAAGAGCTAAGTGACTTTCAGCCAAGACCATCACAGGATTCCTACAATCAATGAACCTAACCACACAACAAGAAGTCAGCCACAAATATATAAACAGATTACCTAAGATTACCTAATCACTGATCAATAATAAGTGCTAATGTGTGCTGCAAAGAAAACTTACTTTGGAAGTATCATCAGCAAAGAAGCTGTTTTGACTTAAGGTTCTGTAAGGCTTAACTCATAATTAATGTTTAAATTATTCTACGTTTAAAGTAATAAACTGAGATTTATGTGATAATCGTCAAAAGAATTTAGTTAAGGTAACTGCCCATTATGTTGCATTTGGGATAAAATTGACCAACCACCGCAGACCAGGTCTTATGTCCATCTCTGACACCTGTGCATGTAAAACAGGGGACACATGAAATAAAACACCACAAAACAGTGAAATATCAAGCTTTTAAAAGAACTAAAATTCAACCAGTCAACAAATTAAACATTTAGATAAATAGTATGAGATTTTTCTTATGTTTGTAAACTTGTAGATTGAACTTACACATTGCCAAATAATAATTAACTGCTCACCAAAAAGTCACCAAAAAGTGTATTAGGTTAACATTTATATATTTTTATGATTGTATAACACAAGGACATTACATAATTGAACTTCCATGCTAATTTAGCAAAAATAAAGTAGCTGTTATAACATTAAAAGATAGGCAAAATATAACTTATCATTCTTGATTATGAAATCATGTCTGAGTGTTAAGTGTGTTTGTTCGACATAAATAACATTTAGGCATGTTGACTTTAGAGGAAATTGGCCGTTTATTTGATGACCTACCTTTCCTTCAACATTCCAAGGTCTGATTTAAGTAAGATGTATCTGTGGTGTACCAAAGACAAGACATTTAGATAAATTACCATTAGTGTAAGTCCTGTAGTTCTTGTGTAAGTAACAGGAGAGGCCCGAGAAAGCAAGGTCACAGTGCTGGTATAATCAAAGATCTCAATTACACTTTAAGAATCTGAGCTCATGTTCATTCTAATCCTCGACAGTCTCTGATTCAGCTGATAATTTTGTGTTTATAGTATTTAAAAATATACTTGTGTATAATTGTGTGTTTATAGTAACCATAGACAACAAGAAGTTATTTCTGGTCCCCCTGTGGATATGCACACAAATAAGTCTTTAGACTTATCTTAACATTTAAGCCCATTACACACTTCTTCAGGCATCATCTGAAATCAAGGAACAAGTATTAGCTGTATCAAAACGTATACTGACATTTGGAGTTACTTGGGAGCCAAATGTCAAGAACAATCTTAGTACAAGCTTGGAGATTCTTTTTTTAAATTACAGGTACTGTTTGATGTTAGGTGTCAGTAAGATATTGCATTGACTTATTTTTCCACAAAAACAGAAAGTATGACATTTTGCTGCATGTATTTATCTTTTGGGTGCATGTCAATAAAAACACGTTTGATTCTGTTTCCAGCTTCATTTATAAAGTTTTCCTTATTTGTTATTAGCTTTTAATCATCACTAATTCCTATCTTGAAAAAAGAGTAACGCCAGAACTCACAGTACATTACAATTTCACATTTAGTACCAATTTCATCCGTAGGAGGATTTTAAAGGAAAATCGAGCATTGTGGACATTTAAGTTGCCCTTTCAGAGTTTTTACCAATAGCATTAGCATAGGTGTAATTAATGTAGTTAATGTAATTAATGTAAAGTATTATTGGCAATATTTCCATCATCTATTTAAAAATAATAATAATTCATTGACGATGATTTGTATATACACAATATACTACAACATGATTTAAGATAAGATAAGATAAACCTTTATTTGTCCCACAATGGGGAAATTCACAATTCACTTAAAACTGAGTTAGTGTTGGTGTTTATAAAAATAAAAACAGAAAGAATAAAAAATAAAAATAAAACTCAATTCGTATATTTTTTTTCCCCCTAAGATATGTATTTTTTATAACCCCACCAGCCTGTCAACGTGAGAGTCATGACAATGCAAACCTCGTGCCTTGGTGACGGCATCCTGTCTCAGTTGGCCCATAACCAGGTAACCATGGTGACAGCAAGAATTCTACCAATAAGAAAAAACATATCCATATATATCTATATGTATTCCCTCCCACTACCATCCTTTAAGGATGAGAGGGCAAAAACAAATAGTAAACAACAACAATAATAATAATAATAATATTAATAATAATAACAAAGAATAATGCTAGTGCAGCATTTGTAAATAAGCATTACCCAGACCTGGCACTGTCTGAAGCTGTGTGTGTAGTTTGTCTGCTTCATCATGCCCTTGAGGCTGGAAGTGTGTTCTGTCAGGTTGCGTTGCAGCACACAAATCATTGCTGTGCAGTCTGGGTCACCCTTCATCTATGCAGACACTCTGTACATGTGCCTGATTTTACCTGGAGTAATGATTTGTTCTTCACATATTCAAAATAATTATTTCAGACATGATGATCTGTTTAGTCTGTCAGATTGTCATATGGTAAACCAGCAGATTGTACAGGTTTTGGAGCATCTTTGTGTTCTGCTGTATGTGCAACACAAGGAAATGGGACGGTTAGAATGACATAAACAAATGAAACACATGACATAGAGAATCACTTTAATTTTACCCAATGTCAAGCAAGCCAATGGGAAAGATGCAAGCTATTTTCTCCCTCTCTCTGAGTTCTTTTGGATGTGAAATGCTCAGCCAGATTGTTGTTGCTACAGTACACGAGCAGTAAGAGTATTCCACCCACACACTGGAGTTGTACACCTCAGAGTTTGTTGTTTTTTGCTTAGAAAATATCTTCTTGTTGGTGGATAATTGCCGCATTTGAAATATAGGCTCTGAGGCATAGATACCGAATACAAGATAAAGAAAACTAAACAGCTGAGTCATGTTGTCCTGTGTTTCATTTTTCATATATTTTTTTTCTTAATTTAGAAAACAAGTAATATAATATGCTCAGTATTTTTTACACACAATAGCATTTTATAACAATATTTCACATATATGGCATGAGTAAAATATATACCCAATACACCCAAAATTATTTTTTGTTGGCCATGTTTCAAACGCGTGTATAAGCATAAAGCATAAACTATCCACATAGATGAAAAATGGCAGTTAAATGTGTTAAACTTCATGGCTCAAAGAATTTTACAGTGGCACCTTTACATGTCAGTATAATATATTTCTGCCGTACAGAAGCTTTGATAATATTATAGTGTAGCTGTTTTATCCTTAACTACTGACTTGTATTGTTCTCTCATTTGTAAGTGGCTTTGGATGAACACGCATGTTAAATGACTAAATGCAATGTAAATATTCCATTTGCACCTACACCTCACTGAAGGTGATGTTTCATGCTATCCCCTGACATACATGCCATGAAAGTCCCAGCATTGTATTCATGTTGCAAACAAATAGAAGTGACAATTTGTTTGGTTAATTGCCTGCTGCAGGTGTAAGTAATTTTGTTAAAGGTAATCTGGTTAACTGCATGTGATTTATTTTTCTTACCTGTGTAAACAGCAAAAAACACTGAAACTCTTTTTCATGCAATATTGTATCCCAATATTGTATAAGTTTCCATCTGTATCTGCTGCAATACTGAATCTTTACAGTCAGCCAAATGTGCAAAAAACATAAATTTTACATAAATTATATCAGTCTTGTATTATTATATTTTATATTATGATTGAATATTTAATAAAAATAATGATGTGTGATTTTAAATTAATAAAATGAATAATAATAAGTTATAAGACGGCACGGTGACTTAGTGGTTAGCACATTCACCTCCCAGCGTTAGGGATTCCCGGTTCGAATCCCCATCTGGGTGGAATTTCCATGTTCTCCCCGTGTCCACCTGGGTTTCCTCCGGGTTCTCCGGTTTCCTCCCACAGTCCAAAAACATGGATCAAGTCAATTGAGTTATCCAAATTGCCCCATATAGAGTGTGTATGTGTGAGTGAGTGTGTGCCCAGCGATAGATTGGCGCCCTGTCCTGGGTGTATCCGCCCAGCGCCCGAAACGTTCTCCCCTGGATGGACAGGGGACCCTAATAGAGGATAAAGGATAAAGCGGGAGATAATGAATGAATGAAAGTCATAAGACTGCTGATTATGTGACATCTGTAACAGTCCTGTGACGTATCCAGAGTATTTCCCTTTACCGTTCACACCATAAAAACATGCACAGTGCCCTGGGACCCTAATCAAGATAAGCAAAAGCAAACAGGTTACTATAACATTTGCCTTCCAAAGGACTGTCAACCTTATTCTGTTTAGAAAAATAGGTTGGAGATAATAAAATAAACAAAAATAAATTCAGGAATTAGTTGTACATACAGGTAGTTTCAGAAACACATTATATTTAAATTAAAACACCAAATGCCAAAGCTGGATTTAAAAAGAGAATTTGACTTAAGCAGTTAATCTTACAGCAGATTAGTTCACATGTATCAATAGTGGGAACATGCATATGGTACACCCTGCTGATGTAGTAAGAATTTATTTACATTTTATTATCCATATACCCACCTAGATTTTCCATGAATTATTAATTTCACACTATGAATAATCGGGGATTAAGGGGTGTGTCATGAATATATTAGATCAAGAATCTTTGACTGGGAGTGGTTATAGCATTGTTTGACCTTTTACATTGCAAGGCATTTCATAGTAATATTTCCTTCATAAAAATAATTCCTTTGTTCAACTTTTTATAAATCATTATAAATCAGTCTTTGTCTGTTTTTGACAATTAAACTTTTCCAAACACTGGAACACCAGATGTGAAATTCAGCATGGAAACTGCATGTGTAAATAACTTTGTCATTTTTCTGAAATCAAAACATGAAGAAACAATAAAAGCAACAATTGTTTGCTTTTGAGTTCCGATTGAATTCCAAACCGCCTCTTTCAGTAACCGTTTTTGAGACTAGACTTTTTAATCAAGCATTTACATATAGACTCAAGTGTGCAATGTGTAATGCCAAGTTTCGACTTGCAGAGCAAACATTTTTTTTGAAGTGTTGAATTAGGCTGGCAGTCTGACAAATGAATCTGTGTTTTGCTGGATACTACAGTAATTTGCTACTATATTGCCAAATGCAGAATGATGGAAAAGAATAAAGGCCTGTGGCTGATTCTAATATTCATTCATTATGAAATGCTTTATCCTCATCAGGGTCACTGGGTGCTGGGGTCTATTCCAGAGCCCATCACAAAGTGGGCACATGAACACATTTAGATTTTGGCATGTTTAGTTTACTTCACACATACTTCTAATCAGTGAAATGAAAATAAAGGTCCAGAGGAATTACACACAGACTTGTGGAGAACATAAAGCATTTACACATAGGACTAAGCTTCCTTTCTGGAAATAAAACCTAGTAATTTAAGGCTATGACTGACAGCAATCTCCACTGGTCTGGCACTATTTTTGTCATCATTTGATCTTTTTTAGGTTGGTGGAGAAAATGCTTTACAAAAACAGCCTAAAGTAAAGAACTTAGAGCAATCAAAATAAAACAGACAGTAAGTTCATGCCCAAAGTAAATTATGAGCATCTTTATTTGGGTTTTGATGAGTTTTATATCAGCATTTCCAATTCTGACTTCAGTTAACAGGTTAAAATACCACCTTACCCCCAACTACACCTTCATAACTGTTTATGACCCCACTGTTTCCTCGTTGGTTAAACAGACTGCATTTTTTTTTACTGATGACAGATGACATAAAGGCATGCTTTTGAAGATTTGAATTGGATTTCAAAAGATCATACCAGATTCTGACAGTTATGCTACAAGTTTGACAGAATTAAGAGTTTTTTTCTCTAAATAAACACCACTGTAACATCACTAGCAATGCCCATCTGTTATACAGCATATAGAAGATAAACATCACATACTGAATTTACATCAAAGGCTCAAAGGCTTATTTTGTATATTTATGCCATAAGTCCCTCCTAAAACATTAACAAAATAGCTGTATTACCAACTTTGTGGTAACAACTCTTTTGCGTTCTTTAGCACAAACTATGTCCTGAATATTCTCTGATGTGGAAGAACTTGACTGGTGAGCACAGAGCCATAACCCATCCACTTTTGATATAAACTGTTAACTCTGACCATGAAGTCAGTCTCATCATCTGAAATCAATGCACCTCTCTTCTGTTTGAATGGAAGTAAATACACATAGGCATGTTTCAAAATTTACTCTTAAGCATTTTAACAAGATTGAGGGTTATTATAGTAGCACATGAAGGACTAACTCTAAATTACTGTCTGGGTTAACATGACTTGTACATGTTTTAAGAAGCTTATATAGATGTGTGGTTTAGAAGTCAGTATATTTTAAGTGATATATATTTTTTTGTTTTGTTTTATAGAGTATAAAAGGTAAATCGCAGTCATCTTGTTTGCCTAAATGACTAGTCTGAGAAGCTGTATTTAGTAATGAGTTTACAAATTGTCATTACACTCAATTTTGAATATAAAAATCATGTTCTATGTTTGTTAATATGTAGCTTTTAATAGTTGTTTACTGTTGTCCTTAAATGTATAATTGAGCGATGGAATCGCTCAAGAACTTCAATGCCCTTGTACACCAGCAACTAAGCGAATAGAAAATAAAGTCCTTGAATATAATCTGTTAAGGTTAATTTACTTACTTTTTATAGGGAGCTAAAGCTTAATGTATTAATGTATACTCACAGATTTAAAAACACGAAGTTTTTTTTTTTCCCCACGAGACAATGTTTCACTCATGAATTTACAGATGAAACAACAGCCAGTGTCTTACAGAACTAGATATTTTTAGATTTAGATACATTATCATAATGGTAATTCACTGTTTGAAATAAAGTTTAAGATATAGAATGAACCACAATGTGATTTCAGTCTCTCTCTCTCCCTCTCTTTTCTTTTCTATTGATTCTACTCTCATTGCTCATTTTATCAGTTACACTTCTATATATGCACTTTGTAGGTTTACAGTTAGAAACAGTTTTTATAGATACATTGTAGTCTTGTTTACTCTGTTATCCAATTCAGGATCCCTATAGGACCACAGAGCAGATATTGTTTGGGGGAAAGATGATTTTCAGCAGTGTGGTCACAATAGTTAAAAGTGGATCAGACACATAGGTACTGCTATATATATAATCACAGTGTTTACTCACTGTGCACTATATTATACACATCTACCTTATTGCTTTAACGTTCCAGATGTAAAATCAAGAATATTATTGCACTACTGCACAATTTTTTGTTCTTACAGAGCAAGGTAGTCAATTTGCACCTGCTTTAATCACCATACAAATAATTCTTGATCACTACAGAACAGAGCAAAGGGACTAGCAAAGTATGCAGAGAAACAGATGGGCTCCAGTCTGTAATTGTAATTGTGTGCATTTGTGAATCTATATGCTAAGTAGAGCTGAAAAAATGATCAATGTGTGTAGAAACAATGAGCTGTATACTTCTACTGAATACATTAGACTTTCCTTCCCTAGCTTTCTTATTCCAAATTTTTGTTGTTTGAACTTGTTTGTATAAAATGCTGTCTTTAAAGTTTTAAGGATGGAAGTTAAATTACGCTTTATCCTTATACCAGGAGAGCAATGTTAGACAACATTTTGTGAAAGTGACAAGTGGTACATAATAAGATACACATGCTTGTATGACAATTCATGAGACACTGGAATGGAATGGCTGTCAAATATAGAAAAATTGGATGGTCTCTTTTTTTATTATTATATAAGAAAAAAAAGAAGTCACCACCTTCTTGATCTGGTGTCTATTTTATACACTTACCATATAGATGGACAATGTTGTTTTACAATTACAGACTGTAGTATCTGTTGTTTCTCTGTTCTCTATTGGTCAGGACCATCACAGAACAGGTATCATTTGGGTGGTGGATTGTTTATTGTAAGTTCTTCAGTGACACTGATGTGGTGTGTGGTTTTAATGTAGTTTCATTTCTCCACCTTAGTAACACTGCTAGGATAGGACCAAATTATGCCTGCTCTGGAGTGGTACTATTGGGGTCGTGACCATTAAAAAACAGAGTAAAGGGGACTAACACAGTATGTATGTACTGTGGAACACAAACAGATGGACTACAGTCTGGAAGTGTAGAAGTCCATCTTTATGGTAAGTGGAAATGATGACATGAGCAAAACGAGGCGTGTCCAAACTTTTGTCTGGTACATTGTGTGTGTGTGTGTGTGTGTGTGTGTGTGTGTGTGTGGGTGGGTGGGTGTATGTGTGTGTTGCTTATTAGTTATTGTACTCATAATTGCAATAATATAGGAAAATAAAATTTCATTGTCTGTTAAATACTTTGGCCTGATGACTGATTTTTACTGACCAATTGGCAATAATACAACAGTGTATATGGGAGAAGGCATGATATCTAAGTAGATGTAATAAATGTACATATCTGTTAATAAATAAACTTGTTTTCTGAGCTTAACCCACTAATTTCACTAAATATAATAAAATACATTTTTTTTATGAAATTCTTTGGTGACCTGAGTAAATATGATTCATGATACAGCCTACTTTATGGCTTACTGGGATTATGTGCAATATATAATCTTTCTTAAAGTGCTAATTTACAAACCTTACTAGTGATATGCAATTCCACGACAACAACAATATTTTCATTACCATTTCCACTCACAGTATGCTGTAACTGATTCTGCTAAATGGTTATGCTCAGTACTAACAGCCTGAATAAAGGATACTGGAACACACTTAATTAGTGTTGTTGGAACAGGTTACATTTTAAGGCTTGGTTCAGCAGTTTCTATTCAAGTATAAAAGAGCTCCAACGTTTTGCATCATTCAAAGTCATAGAGGTATCAGGTGGTGCCTCCACTCTGACCCTATAGTCAGTGTAGTATAATATGCAGACTTCTATGATAAAAACATCAGTTCAGTTTCTAAAGCTCAGCACTCAGTCTTCCCCATCCTCTTCATCTGTTCTCTTGGATTTGAGTCGCTGGAAACAGTGGATGGTGGAGGCCAGGAAAAAGCTGGCAATAATGGCAGCCACAGATATACAGATCCCAGAGAAAATAACTATTATATAGTCTTTAAGTGAAAGCATACCCCGGCATTCCCGGAAACTATCCTCAGAAAGCATGCTTAGAGGAACTTGCTGCCCATCCACTGGGAGTGAACACTCCATTCCCTCCAAACCTGCAGGGAAAAAACAGAATGGTTAATGGCAAGCCCAAAATTAAAGCCCCAAATCTCAAAATACACAAACATGAACAGCATTTCTCATCGCAAGAATATAAAATTTGGATTCAAACCTGGATCTTCAGTGCTTAGAGGAAGACATGCTAACCGCTACGGCACTGTGCCACTCATGGCGGCGTTTGTTCGTGTGATTAACAGAAGTGGTTTGAGTAATGATTTTTCATATTTATAGTAAATTTAAAAAAAGTGAATTTTGGGGGTAATTAATGACATACAACAATCTGCTGAATGTAAATCTGTTTATCCTATTCAAATTTACAAATGCATGTTGGCATATGCAAATGATGATCTGTATATCCATAACATCCTGTATGTGCAGACAACAGACAATTTGCAATCTTTATATATAGCACATAATAACAGTATTGCAATCTTTGTGCCAATTAGAGATGAAGGCTTATCCTGAACCAAATGTAGCACCATAAGAAATGTGAAATTTACAATATTGCTTTCTTCACTAGTCAGACTAGCAGATAAAAATACATAGATGTTCAAAGTATTAAACCAAAAGTAGTATAATATTTTTAACATTATTTTAACAATATTTTTAATTTACAAACTTTAGGTAGAGGCTGGCAGAGGTGATCACAGGTCAAGTTGGAAACTCTGAACGAACTCTTTCTCCTACACATTTCATGCACGCACACGCACACACACACACACACGTATGTACATACTGTATGTACATGATTTCAACAGAGTTAATAAACACATTTACTATAAACGCTTGTATATATTCAAATGACAATAAATTCTTTATCTGGAGAGTAACAATTAGATAAAGGAACACTGTGCATTATAAGGAAGGTCATACAATGTACTATAACACTGTGGGCTAATTTGCAGTGAAGTATTGAATGGCATTTTATTGCTAGTCATTAAATGTCTGTAAACCTGCCATCATAAAACCTGCAATGAATTCAAATAAATCCTGAAACAATAAGTTATGGCTGACAGGCACAACACCTGCTGATTCTATAAGATAATTACATTTGTCAGTATATTAAATCACTTTACACACTTTATTATTCTAGCAATTTTTGACATAATAAAATCATTTCATCCCTGAAGGAATTAATCAAGGTGAAATTATTCATCACAAAATATAAAAAAAAAAAAAACACATTCTGTATTTGTATTCAATATTAACAGATTCATATAAAAGTTTAAAACCACTTCACTTAAGTAAAAATTAAAGCTTTTAAGTAAAATATATACTTTCAGGTTGGTTGAAATGATCAATGGTTCTGATTTAGAGAAAACAACAACCCCCCTTTTTTTCTGTCTCCTTGTACATAAATTCCAGTGAGTCAGGTAGTGATGTTCCCAAACTTATAGTGACATGACAAAATTTTTATTTTTGTTTGAGTTTGACACTTTTTTTTGTACATGTTTTAATAATTAAGTTATTTTAAAAATAGACAATTGCAATTGCAGAAAAAGCTTACATGACATTTTGGGGTTTTTGTTGTAATTCAGATGCCGGTATGTGTTTGCACACCAGCGCATTGTTTCTAAATACACTTAACTGCACCCAAACTGAGTTTATAATATGATTATAATATGATTTCTTATGAGGATTCATATTTTACCTAAAACATTGTTTAGATGGCAATACCCATCCACTCCATGCATCGTGATTGTTAATTGTAATACTATGACTGGAATGATGTCTTATGACTATGACTGGAATGATGCACATTCTCCTCTCAGCACTAGGGATTTCTGGTTCAAATCCCAATCTGGGTGGAGTTTCCATGTTCTCCCCATGTCCGTGTGGGTTTCCTCTGGGTTCTCCGGTTTCCTCCCACAGTCCAAAAAACATGGATCAAGTCAATTGAATTCTCTAAATTGCCCCATATAAAGTGTGTCTGTGTGAGTGAATGTGTGCCCAGCGATAGAGTGGCACCCTGTACTGGGTGTATCTGCCCAGCGCCCAAGACGTTCTCCCCTGGATGGGCATGGGAACCCCTCGCGACCCTAATAGAGGATAAAGCGGAAGATAATGGATGGATTTTGTAAGTGGGCTCATAATAAATATGGAGGGGGCAGGGTGGGAGTAAAAAAAAAAAAAACATGATTCACCACAGGGTTTACACAAACTACTTTTATATGCTATTTGTTTTGTATTCTATTCTGCAGAATGAAAAAACAGTGCTGAGTGCACACTGCAGTACAGAGCACAGAGAAGAAGGAAAGAAACAGTAAAAAGCATTCAGTTAGTTACCTATCTTAAGGACATCTACGCCTGGTGAAGGACAGAGCTGCCAACTGAGGCAGTCATGTGAATATGCAGAGTCAAGCTTTGATTTTTATAGCACTCCATAATTACTCAGACTCTGAGAGATCGGCACAGCATTAAATCCTTGATATGAAACATTCGTGCTCTATCACAAATCATATTAAACTCTATAACAGATAACACCCAATTAGTATATTACTCATTACTATTTGATAGCTAGTTTAAATTTATGTTCCCCCAACACATCTAAGGGAGCAAGACTTTTACAAATTTACCAATTAGTCATTGAAATAATCAATGCATTATACAAAAGAAATTGAATTTGTCTTTTGCTTGATTATAATGAAAATTGCAGTTAATGCAGCCTATTGTAGAAAAAAAAACTTATATAAAATACATATAAAGGTGTTCTCAAGAGTCTTAAACAGCACCATAAAGCAGAGAGCTCCTCACACAGCTATAAGCTATAAACTACTGCTTTAGAGTAATAAAAGAGTTTATTCCTATATTTAGCATCTTGAATCAGTCAGGCTGACAGAAGCTCTTTAGTTTATACAAACTTACATACAAAATATACACACCGTCATTTAAATGCCAGGTTTTTGTGATGGTTTTATATTTATTTTCACCTTTAATGAGGCCAAAAATCAAACATTTTAAGAGGGGAAAAATGAATACATGTGTTGCACATCCTTTCATACTTGGGGATGTGATTATAATCATATTCAAACTCCTGTTAAATAATATAACCCTGCCATCAATCAGCATGGCTATAATTAATCGAGTATGAAGTTCATAGTTGGATTATAATGACATTGATTAGTTGCAATGTCATGGTCCACAAAGAGGTTACAATGCATCACACAGACCTGAAAGTTATCAGTCAGAAGATATGTGCAACAACATTTCCTAAGCATTAGATTTACTTAGATATACTATTGAGCACAGTAAGTATCGTCATGCACGTGTATAAAATATAACAACAGTAACATCAAATTTAGCTCTCTCTCAAAAATTAATTAATGAATAAGGAGAAAATGTGTTGAGGAGGTGCTGCAGGGGCTGTAAGAATGTCCTACATGACAACAATCTTATAATATTGCAATGTACATGTATTAATACTTATTACAAAGAAAAAACACAATTTTACATTGAGTTGACAATAGAATATGAAAAAATGTGGTATGAGACATATCACAAAAAACACAATTCTTACTAAAAATAAAGGAGGTGGTATCAGCACGCTTTGGGCCCATTTTTGTTTAGCTGGAATTTAGGTTTAAGTAAATGCAGATGGAATTAAGAACAATTCAAAATATCACTTAGTTCTGAAACAAAACCTTCAGGCAGAAAATGGCAAAAGGGGATTATTGCTAAAGATTAAAGCTATTTCAAACTTCAGCATGATAATGACCTAAAATATCCCTTTATATTAACAAAAGTAAGGCTTTACAATAAAAAGTTTTCAGCTGTGAAACGGCCTAGTCTGAGCCCAGACCTGAAACCCCAAAACAATTTGTAGAGTGATATTAAGAAGAAGTGCACAGCCCTCGCAATCTGACAGTTTGGAGCACTTTTTACAAGGAGGTAAAAATGGTGGCATCGAAAAGAATAACGTATTCAAGAAGAAGTATCCAAAAGGACTAAATATCATAAAATAAAAGGCAGATTATTAAAGTAAGGATGTTGATAATTATGAAATCACATTATTGTAAGTTTATTTCTTAAGTTTATCAAAAAAAACTGATATTTTAATAGGATTTAATAGAACTACTTAAGATTCACACCTGTAATAAGAGTTTTATGATTAAAAAAGGGTGTGGTAGCTCAGTGGTTAGGGTGTTGGACTATCAATCTGAAGGTTGTAGGTTTAAATCACAGGTCCATTCAGGTTACCAGTGTGGGTCCTTGAGCAAGACCCTTAACCCTCATTGCTCCAGGGTTGCTGTGACCAACCCTGTGCTCGCTTTGTAAGACGCTTTGGATAAAAGCGTCTGCTAACTGACAAAATGTAATGTAATGTAAATGTAAAGGCAGGTAAATATGCACGGTGGATTTAAAACAGGACCTGAAATGTGATATTGTAAAATTAACATGTTGCATTTTATGTATTTCGATAGATTCCTACTATTATCTTCTACTAGGGTCGTGGGGGGTTCCCCATACCCATCGAGAGGAAAACGTTTCGGGTGCTGGGAAGATACACTGAGGACAGGGCGCCAATCATTCACTTGGCACACTTACACAGGCACAGACACACTCTTTGTGGGGCAATTTAGAGCATTCAATTTATCTTGTTATTGGATTCATTAATCCATGTTTTTGGACTGTGGGAGAAAACCAGAGAACCCAGAGGAAACCCACAGGGACACAGGGACCCAAAGAGAGAACATGAAAACTCCACCAACATTGGGATTTGAATCTACGCTCCCCAACGCTGGAGATGGACATGCTATCCAACACACCACTGTACTGCCCCCGATTCATTATCCATTATTAAGGCTTTTAAATGAACTGCTTTATTGCACCCTCACGTTCTCTGTCCCTACCCATTTTTAACTTTATGCAATATCACTAAGCATCAGTTACTCTGATAATACTCATTACATAACTGTTATATGTGGGAGAGGATTCCCTCTGGACTGCAGGCTTGTTCAGCCTTTCTCTTCATTCTCTTGTCATTTGTTATATTTTCTAGGTTGACCTTCGTGGAATAACAGATGTCCAGACATAGATTTAAAATGGAACATCTCATATATAATGGTCACATTGCTTGAAATCTCTCCAGGAAGTCATATAAATGTCCAAATGGATGATAAAGACAAATTAATCTCAGTGAGGATTTAAAGTGCTGGCATCAGGATGAGGCAACAGGAGAAATGAGAGGACATGTTTAAACAAAATGTAAAGGCTAAATCCACAAAATCTGCACCTGAATTTCCTAAAAAATTCCTAAACAAGCATAATGGAAAAAGCAGACCTTTAAATTAAAAATAAGCATTGCTGCCCTAAACTATTCAGTTATTTATTTTCTTGGCTGTTTATCCCATTCAGGGTGGCATGGAATCAAAACCTATTGCTAATTCACTATTATTCTTCATACTTATAATACATTATTTATAATAAAGACATCTAGGATCACATTTATTTAGTGTTACTAACAATTTAGTGGCAGTTCTTAGGAAACAAAATGGTAAAAGCTACAATATTTAAGATAAATAGTTCTTAAAGACTGTTTACCCCTTGCACTATGGAATGCCTGAAAGTGTGAGCTAAATCAAAGTTAATACAATTTTTAAGATTTAAAATCATAATTTCATTCTAATTTGAGTAAAAAGTGTAATATTAATATTTACATTTCAGAGGTAATAACTATTTAAACCCCTCCTTCTGATCTGAAGACTAATAAGCATTTATGGTATGCTCAAAAGTTCAGGGAGGGGTTTAAATAGCTATTACCTCTGAAATGTAAATATTAATATTACACTTTTTACTCAAATTAGAATGAAATTATGATTTTAAATCTTAAAAATTGTATTAACTTTGATTTAGCACACACTTTCAGGCATTCCATAGTGCAAGGGGTTTGTAGTTTCGCAGACACTTGTAACTTAGGGCAAAATTAATAATCTTTGATCTTTGATTTATAAAATAATATAAATTTATAATAGGGCGGCATGGTGGCTTAGTGGTTAACACGTTCACCTCTCAGGGCTGGGGATTCCCGGTTCGAATCCCAAGTTTTCATGGTCTCCCCGTGCCCGCATGGGTTTTCTCCTGGTTCTCCGGTTTCCTCCCACAGTCCAAAAACATGGATCTAGGTCAATTGAATTCTCCAAATTGCCCCATATAGAGTGTGTTTGTGTGAGTGAGTGTGTGCCCAATAATAGATTGGCGCCCTGTCCTGGGTGTATCTGCCTAGCGCCCGAAACTTTCTCCCCTGGATGGGCATGGGGAACCCCCCCGGCGACCCTAATAGAGGATAAAGCGGAAGATGATGGATGGATGGATAAATTTATATTTTTTTATTATTATTTATTTTAATGTGGAACAATGGTTGTATAAAATTACCCTTTTGATAATTTAATTTAATTAATAAAGTAAGTAGAAACAGGCAGTTAATAAGGTAGTAAATTCAGATCACTTTTACAGTGCAAGGGGGCTTTCAGATCATGCTGGCAGTGTATTATGCAGTCAATAAAGGTGAACACAAGTCTGCTCATTTTTCAACTAATTAATATTTTATATGCACATGAGCAACTTCGGTCAGCCCGGTCCACATACCAACAGATTATGCAGTTCATTCATTTATCAGTTGACCCAGATCCAGTCCCTAAGTACTGTTCTATCAATCAAAATTTTATAAAAATAGATTAACATATAAACATGTAATATATATGTGTATATATATATATATATATACACAGAATATTAGTGCTGTATTACTAAATCTTATGGCATGTAACAGGAGAAGCTGCTATAATAAAACAATATGTTCTTATTTAAATATTCCTAATGATTTTGTTGTTCAAATGTGTTTTGAGAAAAATGCCTTGGGCCAAAAATCATTCAGCAAGCTGCGGGACTGTGTCTAGGGTAAAATTAATGAACCAGAACAAGAGTGCAAAAGTGTGAGTTTGTCAACTTATGAGTTTCCAGCCAAAGGCATTCTCATTGTATTTATTTCTGATTATTTCGGGCAAAACAGTTTACACAGACAATATATTTTTTAATATTTAACTCTAAATATATGGCATAAACACGTATTTACATTCGAATTCAGTACATTTGAAATGACCATCCCTTAGACCTAAACTGACAAAAAAAATCAAAAACAACATGTAAGAACATTCTGATTCCCAAAGGATATATTTTACTGCAGGTGATCACTTAATTCCTTTTAATGAGAATCCAAAATCAACTTAATTTATATTTCCCTATTCCAGTTTTCTGAATTAAAAAGAATAAAAATAAATTAATAAATTAAACTTGTTAGCTTTAGTACAGTATATTATTGGTTATATTATTGCATCAAAATTCTCATTTACACTTTTTTTTTTTTCCTTTTTTACATTTACAGTGTTAAAATAATCCGACAGATCTTTCAAAATGTGATGTGTGACTTTACAAGAACCTGACAATGCAAACCCTTGTACCGACTTCATCGGCTATATTTCTGCAAGATCATTTTCAAATAAAACATACTTCAGTACAAGGGATCTAATGGCCTACTTTACTCATTGTCCCAGTTTACTAGAAGGCTCCATATTTAATGTGTATTACATAACATTGCTATGTGACAAAACAGCAAGGCTTTGTGTCTTTAGATTAAAGAATTGAATGGGTTCTGTATTTGTTTGTTGAGCAGCTGAGAAAAAAATAGTATCAATATAAACATGCACCCCAAACCACCCTCCACCCTCAAACTAAAGTACCACCTTTTGTGTAAAACTATTTTAGGACACTGGTACAGTGCAGTGGTGCTTGAAAGTTTGTGAATGCTTCAGAATTTTACTAAATCTCAAAATGAACATGTTTGAAGTTACCACTGCTTTAGCAGTCATAAGACCTATTGATTAAACTTCAGTGACACAGGACAGAAAACTCACATATTAAAAAGTTGAACAACAATTGAACAGTGGCATGAAAAGTCATTGTGCAAACAAATTGTATGTATTGACTTTTTTTTTTAGCCAAAGTCCATACCAACAGTGAATGTGCATACATACTTATTACTAAGTTGTTCCTTTTTCTCCCACAGCAAATACTTATGCTGGATTTTGCAAACCTCTGTAGTATTAAGAAAAAGTGTGTGTATTTTGAACACAGTCATTTGCAAACATCAGTTAACATCATCAACCATGGCAGTTAGTGTGGGTGAGTCATTCCCAACCAGAAGGGGTTTTCCACAATCAACAGATTCAGTACCTCTGCCTCTTTTGTGGAGTTTATATGTCCTCCCTTTCTGCCTCATCTTATTAGTATTACAGCTGTGTGTCATATACTTCACCTTTATATTCCAAGGTACATAAATCTTAATCATACAAAATCTAGATGACATCATTGCTTTTTTATTTGTGTTTGAATCATGTGAATTAATTAAATATTATGTTTATACAGTGTCTGCATCTTTTGGCCATTTGTAGTGTATATAACTGCATGTGGATATGCCTCTAATTACACCCTAAATTTATAATATATACTTTTCTTAGCACCAGTGACAGGTATTATAGATGGTACACTATGTTATTACTTTTAAAAAAAGAATATTCCTTTTATTTAGCGGCAACAGAAACCAGTTTCTGCTCTGGAATGACTATGCATACAGTAATGCCTGCACAGAGCCCTTACTGCAACTCCTCATTAAGCTCTGACTTCACAAATGCATTTTTTATTAAATTGGCATAAATTTCTGCAAACAAATTTAAATCCTTTAAAAAGCATATTAATAGTTTGGGGGTTATGGGGCATATGCGCATGTGCAACAAAATCTAATCTAATCACTTTTTAGGTGTTCACTTGCTTACTGTTTTTGTGAAATATCAATTATTGTTAATATTTTTTAGAACTACCTGTAACTATTATGATAAGATAAAATTTCTACACAGATTCATGTGTTAGCTATGGTATGGTGTTAGATTCACTATAGAATGGACAAAAATAATTGAGACACCAAGGTATTATACCTACAATGTTGTCATGGTATCCTATTTTATTGGCCTCTCATTTGGAGTTTCAACAGCTTTCAATCATCTGTTAAAGTGTTCTGTAAGATATTGGAGCACATCTGCATATGTGCACATTAATCCACAAAAACAATAGTCGACACTATTGTAGTATAGTAGTGTAAGAAGACAGACTCGCAATCTCCATTCTAGTTTATTCCAATGGTGTTTGAATGGGTTAAGATTAGGGATTTGTACGAATCAATTAAGTTCTTCCACATAAAACTCAACACAACCTTGCATTTTTAGAGCTTTTTAGTCCTACTAGAACAGAAAATTGATTTTCCATAACTGTTCTCACAATTAGAAGAATAGAGTTGTCCAAAAAGCATGGCTTTATTTAATACACCTATGGAAATAGGACTGAAAACAATCCATGTACAAGAGTATTTTTAAACTATAGTTAAAGTATTTATAACTCATAACAAATAACCTCATGAATAACCTGAACACAGTTAATAAATAGTTTATTTTTATCACTGAACTATAAAAAATGGATGATTTATTTCAGAAAGAATTGTATTAACATGAGGTTGGTAATTGCTTGTTAATAAATTTTAGCTTAACCCATTACATCTTATGGTACACATAGGGTATTTTAATTTGTGAAATGTGAAATGTAATCTCTTTCAACCAACTTATTTGTATATTACCAAATTACAAGGATGCATTACATTTTCAACCTTATTCCCATATCTTACAAATATACAGATATCAGCTAATTACATAATGAAACATTTTGTTTAATATTCCTTTAATTTTGTTTCTTTGATCAATGATTCAACTTCTAGTAATTTTGACATGGGTGTGGTATTGTGGACGGTGGTAATATCAAAAACATTATTTCAAAAACACCTGCCGAAATGCTTATTGTACATGAAAAATAAACAGTCTAAGATTTTTTTTTTTTTTTACGAAATATGTTTAGAATAATGTGATTATTAATTGTCAATAATAAGCATCATGACACATCACCACCCAAATTCACCCAATCTAACTGAAGACTGTAGCTACTGTCATTGAATACACTCCAGAGAAAAAGATAGAAAACATAAAAATGCAAAATATGAAGTTTGAAAATGCTTCTAAAACCAAATCATTGGTCAATAAATGTAAGTATTTAACTTGAAACTAAATGTTTACTTTGTTGTCTAAGGTCTAATATTCTTTCTGTCATAAAATATAATTCTAGTATTTTAAAGTTTTATACTTGATAGTGTCAAAATTATAGTGGCAGTTTTGACAACGTTGTAAAATGTATGCCATCTAGTATTAACAATTAGCGAGAAGTAAACATATTGCCTCATATTAAAAATAATGCCTTATGCCATATAAATGTCATTTATACATCCCTGTGCATCAAGCTTTAGAATAAAAAATCTAAATATATAAAGAGGGGTTACTCCAGTTACAGCTATTCAATTCCTCTAATTGTATGAACCTGATTGTTGGATCTAGCTACTCTAGATTTTATGTATTCACCACACTGCACGTAAATGTCTCAGATATGCACTATGGAAACAGGAGAATAAGAAGGGTAGTGAAGGTCACTCTTCTGTTGTACACAACATCATGTTTATGGTCATCCCCATGAAACAGGTGGACCTTACACTTATTCCTGATACTGCCTGACCTCATGTTGTGTAACTGCTGATTTGTCATCTAACAAACTAGAAAATCAATGGTTTCACTCTTCAAATCATTTGCAGAAAATATTTAGCCCCAAGTGAAACATAATCGCTCAAATTGAATAAGACACGCAAAGTGTAAGAGCACTTGCCGCACAATATTTGTCCCATAAATTTTCCACATGGAGGAAAATTCAGCATGTTGTAATTGCCTACGGTGACCGTCTCTTTGTCATGCTTATACATTATTAAGGGGTTTCCTAGACACATTGATATAGGTCATGTCACAAGTGTTGTCTGTTAAGGGTTTACATGAAAGACACTGACAACATAAAGTTTTACAGCGGCCAGGACTGAGGCATGATTTTAATATCCTTCCATTACTGTTAGATTGTGATAAAAAAATAGCTGGAAACACTATTCATGTAATATCAAAACTGCACATGGTTAATTCGAAAACAAGTGCTTCTTAAATTACTAATATTATTTTTCTGAAGACAACTATAACATTTTTGGTACACAGATCCTAGCACACACAAATACTCAATTACTACAGATATTTGATAAAGTACCTTACCAGTTGAGAGCTTACGACGGTTTTCAGTCAGCCAGATAAACAATTTGGCAAAATGACAGTTGCAAACCCAGGGGTTTCCCTCCAGACGTAATACTCTCAATGAAGGCAACTCACTGAGTACCCTGACGTCCAAGCCAGACAGGCCATTTTTTTCCATTTCCAGCTCTCGTAAGGAGGTAAGGCCTGAGAAAGCACCCTCACCCACCATGCTCAGATAGGGGTTGTTGCCCAAACGAAGTTTAATCAAGCTGCGGGATTCCCCAAATGTTCCAGAGGTGAGTTCTGTAAGGTTGTTGCTACCCAGGTCCAAGTATACAAGCCTGGATGAGGTGGTAAGCGTCCCCGGCTCCAGCTTGCTGAGGGAGTTGTTGTGCAGGTCCAGATATACTAAATCACTGTAAAGAACTAAGAAATCAGAGGGGATCCAAGGTATCCAGTTATTTGAAAGTAGTAGCCTTCGAGTGTCCAGAGGGATGGAGTCTGGCAAACGGGTCAGCCCTCGACCAGTGCAGTCCACGGTGTGATGGTCAGGACACAGACAGCTGGATGGACAGTTTTGACCCCAAGTCATTAAGGCAGAGGAGAGCAAGGCGAGGAAAGGCTGAAGCAAGTGAACACATGAGAACATTGTCGAGGGGTTAGAGGTGGAAGGGTGAATGGGGGGATTAAGGGGAAAAGGACAGGGGAGACAGGAAAGGGTCAGGGGGAAGATGATGAGGAGAAGGGAGGGGGAAGCATGAGGAAAAGAAAGACGTCAGGGTTCTTGCGAAGGCATCTTTCCGTGCTGGTTAGATGACAATATAAATAAAGCTCCAGTTTTAAAGAGCAAACAAAGACAGTGTAAGCTGTTGTCCAAGAGATCATATAGCAGGCAGTGTGGGTCGAGTGGCAGCCTGCTGGCTCTGAGCAAGGAGGAGGAGAAGAGGCGGTGAGAGAGAGCGTGAGCAAGCGGCAGAGTGAGAGAGCGCGATAGAGAGACACGCTGGGGATTAGACAAGAGGTAAATAGAAACGAGCAAACCACAGACTGGGAGAGCCAGGAGCGTGAAAGGGGGTTGGGCAGGACAGAGTAAGTGACAAAAGGGGAGGTGTGTGCTGCTGGGTTTGACCCACAGTCAGACTGATGGATGTACGGAACGTGTACTGGACCACCATTTTGATCCAAACAGTTATATCGTTCACATAAAATAACATTTCACACACCGATTAGTGACTTAACAGCCGCTTATCTGATCTTGATTGGTTATAGCTGATTCCCTGAGCTCACAGACGGTAACGAGTCTCTTCCATCCTCACCATGCAACGATTCATTCAGCATATGAATACATATTCCAGCTCTATTGCCATGGTGATAAGCACTAACCCAGAGCTGTCTGCATACAGATTACTGTCCTAAAAGTGTGAGGTAGCGGGCAAAAACAGTATCAGCTGGATTTGGAAAGATCAACTTTATTTGTTCATCAGATTTCAGACTTAAGAGTGAACAGAGTATCTAGCTCATATCCATAAGGTTTACCTGCCATAGTTTATGTTATGATATTTAAGAAAAGGTAGGCTTTATTGAGTACACTTCATATTACCTAATGTGAGCTTTGTTAGGTTATTATTATTAATTTGTTTATTCATTATGTTACTGCATCTCATTATCTTAATCCTATACTAGGGACTATAGGTTTTCACATGCCCAAACATGGAAAAACGTTTTGGGTACTGGGCAGATACACTCAGGGGACACACACACACACACACACACACACACACACACACACACCATATGTAGGGGCCATTTAAAGCAGCAAATTACCTTGAATCTATAGTTTTGGACTGTGGGAGGAAACTTGAGTACCTGGAGAGAACATTTGAAAAACAAAAAAAAATTAAATAAAAAAAATAATAAAATAATATATATATATATATATATATATATATATATATATATATATATATATATATATATATATATATATATATATATATATATATATATATATACATACATACACACACACACACATACACACACACATAATACATACATCCACAAAACATATACTTATAATTCCAGAGAAAAACAGATGACATAATGTAACTATTTTTGTTTCCTGTAAACCAGTAGAAGTACTAGTGATGTGAAAAAAGGTAGGCAATAAAGGCATGAAACTTTCTCTGCTTCTCCACACACAGTTGCTATGGAGAGCTTCTTTGAAAAGTAATACTGCAGACCATCAAAAACTGGTCAATACTAGACAGCAAAGCAAAATCATTTAGATATAAAAGTGCTTTCTAGGTTTGCTTTGTTGCTAACAGTACTGTTGACATGTACTTAATATGAAATTAATGAGCTGTAATGAGCTAGCAGGTGAGTGCTTTAAGCGTACAATATAAAAACTGTATTAAAAGCAAGCCAGTCATATGCTACACTGGATCAGTGTACTGTGTTGTTATTGTATTAGGTCCTAAAATCTAAAAATATATTTAATGTCATGTACAATTTTATTGACATTCTTCAAATAAATCTTTTTACTGAGAATACAAAACGGTGTTCTTTGAGAAAAAAAAATCTGCAGTAAAAGCATAATGGACAACATACTGTGCAAAATACAAAACAAGTATAAATCTAAGCACTGTCTAAACAGTTCAATGCAATAAATATAGAAGACAGTAAACACAAGGGCTCTCATTTACCTGTGCAGTACATGACACTGAGGGAAAAAATATTATACAATCTGATTGTGATAGCACAGATGCTCCCTGCTATCTTTTTCTAGATGGGAGGAGGACAGATCATTTGCGAAAGGGAACGACAGAGTCATTTTAAAACTGATGGGTTTGTGGTTGCAGTATTTTCTGTCCTCTGTGAGAAAGAGAGGTGGAATATTTTCAGCAGTTGGAGGAAACAGTGGTGCAGCAAATCAGGGTGCCCTTAATGATCAGGATGGGGATAGAAAGTGAACCATTCTTCAGCATCTACTACATGTTGACACCGCTGTGCTTTCTTCGATATAGAGATGGCATCAAGAATACAAGTAAGGTTACCCACAGTGCACACATCTTTAAGAAAAAGGCTCTTAAAGATTGTCTCAGTCAAGCTGTTGATGTGGATTGGGACCAACACATTGTCTGAAGTCAACAGCTATCTTGTTTTCCCCACAATAACAGTCAGATTGCTAACTGTGCATCAGTTCACAAGCAGTTCGAGGTTTTATCTGTATGCCAATGTGTCATTCTTGCTGTTATGATCCATCACAGTTGCATTATCAGCAAACTTGATGAGATTCAAGCCATGTTTGTAACAAAGCATGCACAAAGACTGTTTTCTGAACTGACTGCTGGCTCCTTATCAGGAAGTCTAATAGAAGCTGGCTCCTCTATCCAGTTATAGAGGGAGATGTACAGATCCAGTAGACCTAACTTAATAATAAGATGTTAAGAATGACATTGATGACCCTTATTTTCATCTTTTTTTCCCAAAGTGCAACAGGACTAGGTGAAAAGTAGTGGAAATCATGTTTGTTGATTTGGGTGGTGCATGGGTTTTTAAAATGCGTTACTGTTTAAGAATTTTACAATGATCAATGTAAGTGCAAGTAATCAAGGCTAAATCCTGGTGCTGGTTTTGAACAATGATAAATGAGTTGAATTCGCTTCTCAAACTGAGTACCATTCAGGAAGACTGTCTTTTTCACATTTGTATTTTATGTGTTTCAATCCATACATACAATTATATAGTTTTTCCGGAAATGCTTGCCCGTGCTGTTTTAAGGTCTATCTTGAAGAATTCTAAAATAAATAATACAAATAGAGTCTTTCTTTTGTGAAACAGTTGGGTTGTACTCCTTGATGAAGTGAACCATGCAATCTTCTAAAGTACTCCCACACCCACATGGCTATATTTAGCACAGCAACTTTACTCTCTCACATAATATATAACATACATATATAGTTGTTGTTTTCAGTTGTTGAACTTCAATCTCTGAATCTTTTAAAAAATATTTTTTAACTATAGAATATATATATATATATATATATATATATATATATATATATATATATATATATATACACACACACACACACACACATATACACACATATATACACACACACACACACACACATATATATATATATATATATATATATATATATATATATATATATATATATATATATATATATATATATATATATATATATATATATATATATATATATATATATATATATATATACACATATATATCCATAGATATATCCTCTATATAGATCTATAGAGAGCATCTGTATGGTAACGTGCACAAGATAACACTGACAATCAGCATGGATATAAGTTGGCAGTAAAACACTAACATTTTATTCAAAATCTGTATAGAATATAATTTTGTTGTTGTCTTATACAAAAATTAAATCTGGCTTTATCTTTTGCATGGCGGCACGGTGGCTTAGTGGTTAGCACGTTCGCCTCTCAGTGCTAGGGATTCCCGGTTCGAATCCCCATCTGGGTGGAGTTTCCATGTTCTCCCCGTGTCTGCATGGGTTTCCTCCGGGTTCTCCGGTTTCCTTCCACAGTCCAAAAACATGGATCAAGTTAATTGAGTTCTCTAAATTGCCCCATATAGAGTGTGTTTGAGTGTGTGAGTGTGTACCCAGCGATGAATTGGCGCCCTGTCCTGGATGTATCTGCCCAGTGCCCGGGACGTTCTCCTCTGGATGGGCATGGGGAACCCCACCGCGACCCTAATAGAGGATAAAACGGGAGATAATGAATGAATGAATTTATCTTTTGCACTTGTCATATTTTAGGATCCACTAAACCAAAACAGCCAACTACCAACGATATTTTCACCCTGTATATTTAACTTGCCCTTATTAAGAAAATCAATGAAATATGGAGTTCAACCAGGGGTGCCCAAACTTTGTCAGTAAAACAGTGTTTTCTGTCAATCGCATCTTGATGAAACACTAAACATTTTCTTTGTTGTATTCACAAAAACCTTATTGTGTGCCACAAAATGCCTGGAATGTCTTTGTGGTGTTCACCAGAAGAGGAAATGACATTTCATTAATGCATGAGTGTTAAGTACAGGATATCCTATCAGCGGGGGATTCTGCACTGTGAGAAAAGCCACATTGACCTCCCATATGCTCTTAAAGTTCATCATCTGAATAAATGATGAATGCCAGCTGCAGAGTGCTGTTGAAAACAGTGGGCATTACAGTAGGCAGCTGATCCAAAGGATGGGTCAAAGTGGAAAATACCAACCACCTCCATGCTACTAAACAACCTAAGAATAGTGAAGATGTAAGATTGCTGTGGCAGGTGCAAGTGGGCCATGCAGTATGCATTTAAAGCCAAGCACACACCAGTCGGGATAGATATCAGAGTTAATGCAGCCCAGATTCAGAGTTGGATAAATATTCGAAATGTGAGATGGGCTCCATTTATGCAATGGGCCATGTGTGTAGGAGTTGACAGGGAGCAGAGTATTTTAAAAATACACCTGTCAGGAAAAGCACTGAAACAAATGTTTTAGGTTTATTTCAAGTGCAGTTTAATACATGCAGCTTCTCTGGATTTCCACTTTCTAGCTATTTTAAGATAAGATAAGATTAGTTAAGATAAGCCTTTATTGTCCCACTATGGGGACATTCACTTAGTCACAGCAGCAAAGGTTACAGTAAGTGAGAAATAAAAATATATAGCAGCTTTGTACAAATCAAGGTATGTTAAGTAATAATTATTTAATTAAGGTATGTTAAGTAATAAGTCCAACTTCTTTATGATGGCAAATTACTGTCTAACTATCTAACTACGGGTTTAGTTTAATTTTCAATGGCATTATTTAAACAATTTATACAAAAGAAAACACAATGCCAAAAAGCATCAATTATGGCATTAATAAACAGATCAGGAAGTAAACAATGTGTTAAAAATTCATTCATTCATTCATTCATTCATTCATTTTCTTCCACTATCGTCTACTAGGGTCAAAGGGGGTTCCCCATGCCCATCCAGTGGAGAACGTTTCGGGTGCTGGGCAGATACACCCAGAACAGGGTGCCTATCGATTACTGGGCACACACTCAAACAGTTACACACACAAACATACTTTATTTGGGGCAATGTGAAGTTATCAATTGGCCTTGAATCCATGTTTTGGGACTGTGGGAGGAAACGGGAGAACCCGGAGGAAACCCACGTGGACAGGAAAAGAACATGGAAATTCCGCTGAGAGGCCAACATGCTAACTATGCCACCCATGTTAATTAACTGTAAAATTAATGTAAAATAAATAAATAATAATAATAGGCGGTAAAGTGGCTTAGTGGTTAGCACGTTCTTTTCTCAGCGCTAGGGATTCCCTGTTCGAATCCCAATCTGGGTGGAGTTTTCATGTTCTCCCCGTGTCTGCGTGGGTTTTCTCCGGGTTCTCCGGTTTCCTCCCACAGTCCAAAAACATGTATCAAGGTCAATTGAGTTCTCCAAAATTGCCCCATATAGAGTTTGTGAGTGAGTGTGTGCCCAGCGATAGATTGGCACCCTGTCCTGGGTGTATCTGCCCATTGTCCGAAGCGTTCTGCCCTGGATGGGCATGGGGAACCCCCCCGCGACCCTAGTAGAGGATAAAGCGGAACATAATGGATGGATCATAATAATAATAATAATAATAGCCTGAAAATTTTGTGGGTAATGTTTACATATTTAGCCCTCACTGCCCCTCATTCTCTCTCTTTCTCTCTCTCTCTAGCTTTCTGTTTCAAACACACATACATACAAACACACACCCTCTCTCTTGCTGTCTTGCTTTCTCTTGTACACACACCCTCTCCCCATCTTTCTCCTTTTTCTCACCCACCGTTTCTTTTTCTCCCTCACACACATTAAACATTGCTATTTTCCATTCACTATTATTACTGGGCTATGATTAGTCAACTATTCAAATACCGTCCAACTGTGTTCAGTGGTCGAAAGGGGAGGGGATGATAAACTGTAAATAGCAACAAATTTCCACAAGTGAGCCAAATTGGTAGGTGTTAAATGGCCAACATGTGTATAACATATTATCTAATAGTTAACTGCAGGTAATATTAATCTGAGATCATGTTCTCATTTAGCTATAGCTGTTTTTATCCACTCTGTAAGTTGTAGGATATTTCTGTTTTACTGTTAAGCTTAGTAGTGCCATCTTCAGGCAAAGCCCGACACGTTTAATAATATAGCATTGTAAAATATAACAACGAGAAACCACTTTAGCAATTCAAGTGCAATAAAAAATTATTTCTGCATATTAAATAAAATATTTTTAAACTGTAGTCAGCGGTGAAAGAGTAAGTCACTTAAGTGGATCCCCAACAAATAGGTTTTACTGATAAATTTGCATAATTTTGCTTAAAATATAGAGCCGTTTTAATGCCATCCACTTGTGAGTGCTTGACTGTTTGATCCTGTCAGATCTACCTCTCAGCTCAGTAACCAAGCTACTAGATATGATTTTATAGCCATATGTGATGGACTGAGAAATAAAAGCTGAAATAAAAATAAGGTTTGGTGGTCTGGTTTTCCATCAAAGCAGCATCTTTAAACAAACTGCCTGTCCTTCACATCCCGTTCTGCATCTCTCTCTCTCATCTCGTCTACTGACGTCAGAAGGAGGGTGTTACAAAAGGACAAGTTTGTGCAGGCAGCAGTGATTAGGCAGGCTGATGCTTTTGCTGTTGTGGGGTCACACTTTGATGGCTTTCAAGTATGTGCAGACTCACTTTCTGAAAATACCCACCAAATGTGTTGGAGCAGATTACGGGGTGCGAGCAGCACAGCAAGTGTGTGATTGCTGGGGAGTTAAAATAGGAGGCAAAGCAAGTACATCTGCAGGGAACAGATCAGAGCAAATGTAATTAATCCTAATGGCAGAGACCTTGCTGAAGGCGTCTGCTTAAAATCATGATGACATGGCATCACCCCTACACAATGGACTATACTATACTACAACATGCATGTCATCTGTCAATATACTGTTTACCAATAATTATGTGTATTCATATATTAATACAGAATTAATGCTGTGTACATTTATGATCTATAGAATTTTTTTTTTGTCACTGTGATGTATGCATTCTCAGATGTTTAGTAATCTAACCAGTGTCCTATCAGCAGCAATCTGTTTGTGGTGAGAAAATAATTAAGGGCCAGAGGATAACCAACATGTGGATGAAATGAAACTGCTTACAGGGGTTCTAATCATAATCTGTAAGCACAACGTGATGTACATACATTGTGCTTTGTACTTAGTATGAAATGTTTTAAGCAAATGTTAAAATAATATTTAAAAGAAACAAAATATGGAATAAAATTGCATTATTAGGTGTTTTTTTTATTTAAGATTCAAAAAGGCTCTTAAACTAATTTTGGTCTCACAACTTACTGTAGGTGTAAAAGGTTTAAATATATGTGTATATGTATAACTAGTACAACTAAATGCTGTGTTTTGCTGTTTATAGTCAATTACCACCCAAACATCAGTCACACTATTACCTTTATCATGAACTTGATTAAATAAAACTTAAAAACACATGCAAGTCCATACAGTACCAGTCAAATGTCAGGACACACCTCCGTTTTCACTTCAATTTAGTATTAATAGTTCTACAATTCCACTGAAGTTAATCTGTTTGTGTTCTACAGTACATACTGTGTACGTCCCCTTCTGTTCTAATGGTCAGAACCTCAATAGTAGCATCACAGAGCAGAAATTATTTGGTTGGTATATTATTCCTACCCCAGCAGTGTCACTGAGGTGTTTAAATGAAACTCCAGCAGCACTGGAGCACTGAAACCCCTGACCACATCAGTGTCTCTGCAGAACTGACAATAAACAATCCACTACCCAAATTATACCTGTACTGTCCTGATCAATAGAGAACAGAGATCCAACAGGGAACTAACAAAACAATGAAAACAGATGTACTACACTCTGTAACTATAAAATTACATCTAAAAGTCCATCTAAATGGTAAATGAAGAAATTAGACAATGGAGCAAGAAGGGAGTGAAATTCTTTTGACTGATAATGTTTAGTGAGTGCATCCACAAGGCAGAGTATTACATAATTGATCATTAACAAAATCATAAAGGGAAAACAATACAGTATAGTATAATAAAACACAGTATAAATTACTTTTAATATAATGTTTATAAGTTTGTATTCTTTTTAATATCATAAATACGTTTTCAGCATTTAAGGCTGCAGTTTCAGTCTGTTCCATTCGCATGATTCCTGCTCATGGGAAGTGTAAAAGTAGGCAACAATTTAAAATATTCCCTGGAGTGATCAGTAATAGCTGCACGTTACTAAGAATGAATGTCTAATATTTAGGGCATTCCCTGGGTGTGCCATCAGGCTCAAGACTATTTAACAGAATCCAACAACATTTTGTGTTCTACAGCTCCCCCTGGTGGTGATGAACGATGTATGGCAGCTATTTAACCCTCATCAAATGCTGTAAAACTAAAACATTCTAACCAGCATATTTGTGTTTGTTTTTTTAGCATTCTCCAGAACACAGATCATGTTCAGTTGTACAAAGCTTGTTGAGATGTGTAATGAGTATTTTGCATTGCAATCATGGACATAAACAATTTATTTACAATAAATAAAACAAATATATTTTTATTTTTTAAAAACAACTTATATTTTTACTTAACTTATTAGGTTAAACTAAAAAGATCTTTTATTTAATTTTATAACTTGTTGTTTTGATATGCATAAAGCAGTTCTAATAAGCTTTTGCTGTATATATTGCAAACTGAATAACTGAATTTGCTCATAAATGTCCAGCAATATCTAAATTATTATTAATTATTAAAAGTATTTTTTGTAGTTAGAACAAGCTTTGTTACACTGTATTCTATAGTTATTTTAAACTAATCACAAACTTTGATCCATCCATTACCTTCCACTTAATCCTGTACTAGGGTGACGAGGGGGGGAGGATGTTTAGGGTTCTGGGCAGATACACCCAGGACAGTGCGCCAATCTATCACTGGGCACACACTCACACATACACACACAAACACACTCTATATGGGTTAATTTGGAGAATTCAATTGACCTTGATCCATGTTTTTGGACTGTGGGAGGAAACCGGAGAAGGGACCAGAGGAAATCCACACGGACACGGGGAGAACATGGAAACTCCATCCAGATTGGGATTCAAACCGGGAATCCCTAGCGCTGAGAGGCGAACGTGCTAACCAAGCCGCCCAATCACAAACTTGAAATGAAATTGTTTGCATAAAGGGCAATGGAGTTATTAAACAGTAAATCCTCAGATGTCTTTGGGTTATATTACTTCTAGTGGGAAACAAGAATCTCAAATTGGCTTAAAATCCCTTGTTTATAATGCTGCAGTCATTCTGTCCTGATTTGTTCCGTGCAAAATGATACTGGGTCGCGGTGAACTCAGACTGTGCTGGTGCAGAAGCACTGTTCTCTTGTTTGTTATCTGTGTTTCTGATCATTTATTCAATTACATGGCAAAAATGTAATCTGAAAATGTGCACACAAAAAATAAATTTTAAAATGCATATATTTTTTTTATTTAAAAGTTGAATTAAATCACAATGTAGTTATCAACTGCAGTCCTAAACTGTAATATAAATCTTTGAGAGTTGTGACATGGTTGTCTATTAAAAATTTTCATAAGTTTTTATGAAAAGTATATTCAGCTAAACATTGCTGTAGGGTCCTGGATGTATATTCAGGTTGTCATTTGCCTTTTTTTTATCTGTGTGCATCAGGCATTATATTTTAGGCAATGAGAAAAAAAACAATGGATATTTTAGGTTGATCAAATTTCTGCCTTATATGTTTTACGGTTATAAATATTTCTATGCATTAGGATTTTCAATAACTATAGTAATACCAACGTCTATAGAAATATGAATGATTGATTTATCAACATGTTTTAGGAAGGTTGGTTTACTTTCATTTGGTTTAATTCAATAAACTTTAGCTAGCTGTAAAGGATGTTTCCCTATTTCCATATTTAAAATAGTCTGTTTGTAATGTTCCATCCTTTGTCAATACTAGTATAATCTGTATGATTTTCTTTTCCTGCTTCACAGAAACCAGCCATAATCAAAACGGACTTGTCACTTCAGACGATTTGCGTTTCTTTTAATACAAGATTGCAGATTTTTCCAAACAGGGCAGAAATGTGAACCAAGAGTACAAAGAGACATGCCTGAGAGATGTACAGACCCTTAATTACAGTCTTACAATAATATTCGCAACAATTGAAAAGCATACGTCTCTAAGATTAACCTTCAGCAAACATGGAAAATGTGACAACGTGAGTGAGAAATATCCAAAAATGGAAGACTAGATTACTAAAGCGCATTAGGATAAAGGGAGACACATGATTTTCACAGTGAAAACAAGTTGTACAAGCAGTAAATCACAGAACACAATGCAGCCATACATGTGGATAGAATTTTGTCTCATCACAGCTGAAATGTGTACTTATGAATGTAAGATTATATTATTAATGTCTAGTTACTTGGGATTAAACCTTTAACATTTAGTTTGTTAGTGCTAAATTGTTAACCTGTGTAAACTGGGTCTGGGTCTGAAATGACATTGCATTATGTCATAAACCTTAACCTCCTATAAAATGTCTAACAAATCAAACAAGAATAAAAAATAATTGTGTGGGGCAACATGGGTGTCTCTAGGTTTGATTGCCGAATCAGTCTTGGATCTTTGTGAACTCTGGTTTCTACCCAGAGTTAAAAACTTTAGTCTATGAACTTACAATACTAAATTGTTCTAGGGTGTGAAGTGTGTTTGTGTATATGTCCTGTGATAGAGTGGCAACCTTTTAAGGGTTTTTGCCAATATTTTGCCCTGTAAGAACTGGGAAAATCTTCAGAATTGCATTTAAATCTTACTGTGAAAAATTTAACTAAAAGATAAATAAATGATCATTTTAAAAGGCTGCAAAAAATTCTAATACGTTCTGCTCTGTTGTTGCCATTAGACATCAATATACTGTAAATTAATAAAATGGGAATCCCCTTTGCAAAATGAATGTGGCATGTAAACATATGACACGTGCTGCTTGCAAAATCACGTACTGCATACAACATTATAAAATCAGATGAAAATAGTATGTCCGAATATGCAGTAGGCAACAAGTAGTAACCATTTTAAAGTACGCAACACACTGTTCTGTCCAGTGATTTAAGAGGAGCTGAATCACATGTTCAAAAATATGTCAGAAAGTTGACCATTTACAAATGTAAGTGAGCTTAAACAAAAAAAAATATATGAATAAAAATAAAAAATTTCTTCAAAAGCATTTGCTATTAAAAAAAAAAGAAAACAGTACAGAAAATCTTTCATTGAAGCCAGATTGGCTAATGATCAGGTTTGATTATACTATATTGTAGCTGTTTCCTAATTACTGACTGACTGACTGTTGTTCTCTTATTTGTATATGCCTTTGTAGAAGGGTCTACTAAATGACTAAATATAATGTAAAATGAAATGAATAGTGAAATGATGGTGTGACCTTCCAAAAGGGTATTTGTAACACGGCAGACACATCATGTTCAAGGTTACCATACTCATTAGATCAAAACTATTATCTACAGCTTAGTAGGTGATTTTTTATATCCACCTAATGTTGTGGAATGAATCAGACAACATTATGTCTCTATAGGCTGAAAAGAGATACAAAAAGCAAACATTTGATTAAAAACAGCTCAGACTCTTGGTACATCATCCCCACATGGAAGCATGGCAGTGGCAGCATTATATAATAGGAATTTGTTAAACTTTCAGTTACTGAACATCTGATTATGTTTGAAGATTGCATGGTGTCCAATACCAGACAATACATCTTTGATGTAACATTAAAAATGTAACATTCAATATAGACACCATGAGTAAGGAGTTTCTTATAAACTGCACAAAGATGTATCTTTTACCTTTATCCGTGTGACCAAACTGTCTTAAAGGAGACTGATTATGCTTTTGCACATTAGGCTAACAGATTTGTTGAAATGTTGCTTAAACAATTTAATTAAAGAAATTAAATTGTGTGCCCATTGTGTGCCCAGTGATGGATGGCGCCTTGTCCTGGGTATATCTGCCCAGCGCCTGAAACATTCTCCCATGGATGGGCATAGGGAACCCCACCATGACCCTAATAGAGGATAAATCCATCCATCATCTTCCGCTTTATCCTTTATTAGGGTCGCGGGGGGGGTTCCCCAGGCCCATCCAGGGGAGAATGTTTCGGGCGCTGGGCAGATACACTCAGGACAGGGCGCCAATCTATCGCTGGGCACACACTCACGCACACAGACACATACACACTCTATATGGGGCAATTTGGAGAACTCAATTGACTTGATCCATGTTTTTGGACTGTGGGAGGAAACCGGAGAACCCGGAGGAAACAGATGGGGATTCAAACCGGGAATCCCTAGTGCTGAGAGGCGAACGTGCTAACCACTAAGCCACCGTGCCGCCCGTAGAGGATAAAGCGGAATACAATGATTGGATGGATGAATGATAATAAGGTTACACTGTAATATGCAGATTATTTATTAACAAGCTTGTAAACTGTTGTGCTTGTTGTCTAGGGAATCTAATGAGCTAACTCAATAACCTTGAGTCTTACTTTTAAACTTGCCTTTTGTAACAGCTATGTAATCTAATCACTGAATTTTGGCCTGCATCGGTTTCTCTTTTGACCACAGAACCTTAGGAAACATATGAACTCATTCTTAGAAGTTTGTGCTGTCCTGTTTGTGCTTAGCTATTAGCTTCAACATAACGCTATCAGCTCCATAGGTAGGTGTCCTACGTAAAAAACTTGGATAGGGCTGGTTAAATTTGAAAAAGTGTTGCCTGTGATGTACCTGGTGAAATTTTTAAGTTTGTTGAAGTATTTTATTTAGGTAAAAAAAAAAAAAAAACGATGCATTGTCAGATTTTGTGGGTCAGTAGGCACTGGGGTTACATAACTGTGACCACAAACACTGGAAAAGTGAAATGTTCATAATGGGTCCCCTTTAAGCAAGTTATGATCACGCATGATACATCTGGCAATAATAACTAATTGTAGAATTAGTCTTGGCCCAATTGAAATGCCAGTACCAGATTAGTTAGAACACTTAAAATTATTGAGCAAACAGACCAAGCTTGCCAAGTATTCATCTAAAATATGAATAAAAATATGAATTATTTTAGGGCCCGTTTTTAGATTATAGATGGATTTATCAAAAAACTGACACGCTAGAGAAGTGAGTTTCACATCTTAGTATAATCCTGTGTACCTGTTGCAAAAATAAATCATCTAAGGCTTAATGATTAATTTCAAAGGGACTATTGCTTGCACAACATGTACATGGAAGGTGCACATCAATTTCGGGAAGGGAGTATAGTCTTTCAAATACAAGCCAGTCATTATTTTTTTGCAAATAAGTAACCAGAATGAAGTAGAAGTAACCTTTATCATTGTCTTGGTAAACAAAAGGTATGGAGGCGATCAATAACTGACACAGAGAAAACCCTACAGATTCTGACAGTACAACAAAATCAAGAAAGCTGGAAGCAAGAGATGAATCAGGTTTAAATGAAAATTTCGGGAAGCAAGAGAAAACTTGTTTCTGAATGAATATGACTACACCGTTCTGACTGTATACAAAGATCAAATTTGCACCGCTATGCATCTTAACTGCACTATGCTAAGTGTATAATGTACATATTGATATAAAAAAACTACACATTTTATACTTCAAAACATAGGTTTATGAAAAGTGTGAAATGCTCTCATTATGACTCCTTTTTCAGTCCATTTGCACTGGGTTTTTCTAGTCAGTAAAACTAATTCCCCAGGGTGAAATATCGCACACACACTAGACACTTGGTAATAAAAAAATGACTTAAAATGCTAAATGTAATGTGATAACATGAACCTAAACAGCAAACTGCTTTAACAAAGTCAGTTTGAGCCTGTGAGTGGTCCAGTGATCTACAATAGAATGCGACATCCAAACGCAGACCGCCATTTACCCTAAAAAATGTGAGGTCTCTTTTGCTTGACATACCATTCATGTTTGTCCCTATTTTTACACCTAATCTCAACCTGCATATACACAAATGTATGCATACTTGAGCTTTAATTTTTCTAAAATTAAAAATAATACCTAATAATAACCAGGGCGTCAAGTTCAACACGACTGGCATGCAATCTCTATGTGCAAACTCAGGCTGCAGAGTGGATTACAATGAGCTCATCCACTTTCAATATGGCAATGCCTGAGAAACTCATACACATATCAGGGTATGCCTTTTTTCCTAAATAAAAGCTTTTCACATCAGTTGTGATAAGTTTTATGAATTTAAACATACAAACTTTGCATGAGCAAATTACAGTTCAGTACCTGACTGTGACAGGAAAACTATATGTTTGATAATTTTTTAATGGTTGAGGATAAAATAATGCTAGGTATCTTATTTTGGAATTAATCCTGAATAAAATTGCTCAGATGGCATGAAACATCAGGCTTTTAACGTCTTTAAATACTACAGGAATGAACTGCGGGAGCATCTATGAGCAATAACAATGCACAACAATGCTGTGCTGATGACCGACTTGTAAAGCAAATCAGCTATTTATACAATTTTAAACCCACACTGACAATGTATGGATGCACGTTTTCTTATCAGATTCCATAGTTTTCATACATGGTACTTTTGAAGGCTAAACTTAAACTAAAAGCTAAATTAAAATAATGGTGTCTGTTGAAAGTACTCTTTTGTAAGTGCCTTCGATATGTGTGAATGATGTGAAAGCATGTGTTACATCAAGCTATATAAGTCATGAGAATGAGAATGTGTTAAAATGTACAAAATAAATAAATATACACCAAAACTATGAATAAAAAAATACAATATTCATCATGAAGAGAAATGTTTCAATGTTTTCTCTAAAGTGAGATGACACGTGGATCTTTTCTTTATACAACATGAAAACAATAGAAGGTTAAAAGGCTCATTTTTGCCTCCAGGCCAAAGTTCCTTATCAGTCTCCATTTCAAATCAAAATTGGTCTGTTTTTTAATACTTGCCATGGTTAATAACAGACCAGAAAAGCAACAGAGCAGAGTCTGATTTTACTTATTGCCCTTTTAAAGGGTAGCCTTTAAGTCTATTTACTCTGATCCTCATGTTTATGACTAAAGGAAACAACAGTAATGGTGATCATCAAAGTGTTTGAATTACTGTATAATTAGCTCAAGCTATCATGTTGTTCTATAACGTTCACCACTGCCCTTAACTCGATGGTACAAGACAGTGTAAAAAATCCAACTGAACCAATACATCAGCAGAGGACTCCGGTCTGCTGCATGCTGGTGGTGGGGGAGTATTTGTTGAGTGAGGTTCTCTTGTTAGATATTTTCATTGGACAGACAACAGTTGATGCCAGGTGGGTGTTGGAGAAGCGACTCCTCAGTGCCTTCACCCATGACAGTCAGACTTCCACAGACTGGATCTGGTTCATCTGAGCTCGCATCATCTGTACACTGTTAAGAATCTTCTTTTGGTGACCTGCCAGAGTTACACCTGTTCTTAGAATATCACTGTGGACATATGGAAGAAAGAGTAAGGTCAATATGCAAATAACTATACAGTACAAAGCTTTACAGAAAAAAAAATAAGAAAGCAATAACAAAAAAAGGAAGCAGAAAATTAGGACTTTGCCTTAAAAATCTTATTATGAGATATAAACAAGATATTATTGCACATATTTCCAAGGCATATTTCCAAACATCTGACACCTTAATATATTTATTCATTCAAACTGTAAAGCTAAACAAACTGGATCATTTGAATCTATGAAGAATTACATACAAAATAATTACCTTGATTAAAATAATAAATAAATAAATGCTGCACAACATATGAAGATTATCTAAAACTACATACTGATCTGGGGTATTGTTAATGCTATCCTAATGGTGAGATTTTTAATTCCAATTATCTGAAAGGGTCAATTTAAAAATAAAAAAGGCTTTTATAGAAGCCTCTAGGTAAGTTGAATGAAGCATAAAAAAAATAAGACAAAATGTAAACTTGCCATCTACTGAGGCATAATTGACTGTTTCTATAGAATAATATAAATATCATTACTAGAGTAACATTCTGATGTGGAAGCCCAGTGGCATTAACATTTTCCTTTTTTATTGTAACAAAATAATACATTTATCTAAAAGAATATTAATAAAGACATGTCCAAGAAGTTTTGGTGCCATCCACTGGAGGTCTTGAAATTGTCCAATAAACCGACTAAAACTTCCATCCATCCATTATCTTTCGCTTTTTCCTCTATTAGGGTCGGGGGGGTTCCCCATGCCCATCTAGGGCAGAGAACGTCTCAGGCGCTGGGCAGATACACCCAGGACAGGGCGCCAATCTATCGCTGGGCACTCACTCACACAGACACACTCTATATGGGGAAATTTGGAGAATTCAATTAACCTTGATCCATGTTTTTGAACTATGGGAGGAAACCGGAGAAACCGGAGGAAACCCACGTGGACAACATGGAAACTCCACCCAGATTGGGATTCGAACCTGGAATCCCTAGCGCTGAGAGGCGTACGTGCTAACCACTAAGCCACCGTGCCGCCCTCCGACTAAAACTTAAAACAAAGAAATCGGAGACTCCATATAGTCTTAAAAATTAAAATGTAAATAAAAAAATGTAAAAGTCAAAAATATATTTTTTTCTAGTTTAACTTTTTGAAGTTTTAATAGGACTTTTTCTAGGTCATTCTACTTAACAGCATTTACTCTTTTTTTTTTTTCAAATGATACAATCAATTTCCGACATTACTAAGAACAAAGGAATACTATGAATCAAAAGCCACCATTTGAAGATAAAGTTAAAAGTTCAGAATTGAAAACATACTCTAGAGTCATTTGAGATACTGCATCAAATGTGCTGAAGCCTTCACTGGCAAACATTTCCTTGTACTGGCCCATCTTGATAGCATCCAGCCACTCATCCACATTGTTAAAGCTGGAGAAGTCTGGTGTACTGCGGTCCAGCAGAGGTAGATGCACACTAAAGCAATTTTAAAGAGACAAATTAAATCATCATGCAAACTACAATTTGAATAAATCATATATAGTATCTTCATTTACTATAATGAAGGCAAAAGAGGTAACTAGGAAAAGCATGAAAACACAAAGAAATCTAATTACTACTATAATTTCCCTTTCTCATTTACTCATTTCTATCCAATCCCCAATTAACTGATTTCTGATCTCTGAACATGTTTTAGGATTTAGCTCTACCATTAATGATGACTAAACTTGAGTATGACGCACAAAAGTACAATGACTATAATTACATCTGTGTCATGTGTATCATGGTTATTTATTCATTTTGATTTCATTCGTCAGGGTCCATGCACATTCATCAACATTTCAATTTACATTTTAATGTAAATGTGGTAGCATTAGCTAAATAGTTAATTTTTATCTGTGGTCCTTGGGCAGGTTATGACACACAAAATACACCAATCATAAACATAACACTTATAACACAACATATAATCAAAACATAAAGAGACCAAGATGTGTTTAACTATGGTTACAGGTTTGGTTTATTTAAGCCACGAGTAAATGTTTAAAGATTTTGTAAATTATACTTTCACGAATAGTAAAAGGTATACTGTTCCAAAACTGGTGTGGCTAAATGAAAAAAACATCTGCCCAAATTTACTACGTCTATATTGCACGACACAGTCTCCATTGGTGGTTGCTCTGTTTGTTCTGCCTCTGTTGTTCTTCTGTTGTATGATTTATGTATGGCTTACAGTTGTCTTGCTTGAACATGAATTTTGATTTATTTTAATTACTAAGCAGTGTGTTCGTACATGTCTAATATAATGCTTATATTACTGATGCAAGAGCTGCAATAATTACCCTGCTATAAATTCAGAGATTTCACATAATCTGTTGTGCTTGCTACAGCATCCTAATAAATCATTTCACGCTGATCAGCCCCGACACAGAAAAATGGTCAGTGCATAAAGGAAGTGGTCGAATGACAAAACACAAAATATGAGCCTTTTTACAGAAAGAGAACACAGCCATTTCCCAGGCAAAATAAACACTATAGCATCGATCTAAAAAAACACTGGATGGCAGACAATTAAGTGTCCAAAGTGGGACACCAGGAATCTGAGAAATACAAATGACACCCAGATCAGAATTCGAACCTGGATCCCCAGTGCTGAGAGGTTGATTATGCTAACCAATACGCCATGCACCACCCTGACTCCATACTCAATTACACTTAATTAATTAGACAATTAAAAACCCTGATGCCATGAAGTATTTTGTGAGGTTATCACAGTGCAATAATCTTACTCTGAAGAGAGTGGAGTGGTGACCTTCAGGCTGTTGGGGTTACGGATCATTTTGTCCAGAGTGTTAACAATCTGCCCAAATTTAGGCCGATTGTTTCTGTCTTTCTGCCAGCAGTCCAGCATTAGTTGGTGTAAAGCATTGGGACAGTCCATAGGAGGAGGTAACCTATAATCTTGCTCTATAGCATTGATTACCTAAAGCAAATATCACAGTGAGAAGAATTATAATGCATACAGTATAAAATATTTAAAACAAGAGCAATACAGTAAAAATACTAGAGACTTCATACTAAACCATGCAGAGTGTGTAAAATAATTGTCCACTAGAGGTCACTAAAGTGTTAAGACAAAATCAAAGCAAAATGGAGATGCATCCATAACAGTCAATATAACTGAAAAACAGTGAAATGCCTTACATCCTGATTGCTCATATCCCAATATGGTCTCTCCCCATAGGACATGACTTCCCACATGACGATGCCATAACTCCAGGCATCACTCGAGGAAGTGAACTTTCTGTACTGGATGGCCTCAGGTGCTGTCCACCGAATGGGAATCTTACCTCCCTGTGAATAATTGAAAGTAAGAATTGATTATTAGATAATAGTTATATTCTGGTATAGTCAGGAAAACAAAACCTGGAGTATTAGATATTAAATTATTATGAACTTTTCATGTACAATCTTCTGCTATGAGCAGCGAAATAATTACTGCAGTGTAGATTAATAGATTTTATATAATAGGTTATACTCTGCCGAGGAACGCTCCATAAGCACGTGGGTTCAGATATTATTTGGGGGGAAAATAATTTTGAGAACAACAATGACATAAAACCACACCAGTAATGAAGGACATGTGCATCAACAAAATATGCTTGAAAGGACTTTGAGCTATAATCCACATGCAAGCAAAGTCTGGTCTGTCACTGCCGGTCCGATATGGTTTCTAATAGAAAATACAAAATTCAAACAGTACAATGTACCATATACACCCCCCATCCCCAGTAATATTTTATTCTAATGACAGTTCCCTGGATATTTGGTTGATAAACCAACAGGAAGTATATGCTTATGACAGATTCTGCTATTGCTTCTAATGAAAAACTTAATATATATATATATATATATATATATATATATATATATATATATATATATATATATATATATATATATGTATATATATATATATATATATATATATATATATATATATATATATATATATATATATATAATACATAGTGTGTGTGTGTGTGTGTGTGTGTGTGTGTGTGTGTGTGTGTGTGTGTGTGTGTTCCCTACACAAATCCACTCTTTCTTCGATTACTATGACATCTGTAATACTGTACTTACTCTTTGGGTCCCTGCAGAGGTTTATACTGTATACTCTTTACAACCACAAAGAGGCGGCTCAACATTTGTCTCACCACCTCCATGTGGTTCAAGTTAACAACAGCAGTGATTGGTGGCCAAGAGTGGTTAGTACTATTGTGCGCAGGGGAAACGTATATTTAGGTGATGTGAAAGTTGTTTTGTTTGGTAGTTTTTTTTTCAGTTACCCCAAAAGCGACCAACTACACATAAATTAACATTTACACCATTTGCAGGAACACTAAGTACAAGGGCCTAGTATATTACGATGATTAACTATATTGAAATAACACACCAATTCTGATGGTTATTATTCATTTTAAATTGAGATATCAAAAGCAAATGAAAGATTCCAAAGACAGATTTCAAAAGCAGATAAAAGACTTCAGAAGCAGAAAAGATTTAAAGAAGCAAAAGGAAGATTACAGCAGAAGAAAAAGGATTTCAGAATAAAGATTTCAAAAGCTGAAATATTTTTTTTTTTTAAAAAGAGAGTTTAAAATAAGCACAAGTAAACATTCAGAGGCAGAAAAGACAAAAGAGAAAGCACTTTCCAGAAGGGAAATTTGTAAATCTGCGGTTTAATATTTTTTAAATCCAGTAATATTAATACACAGGTAAAGCAAACACATTACAAAAAATGTAATCTAAACAGTTCATCTCTGTCCAAAACCACTAAACACTGACTAGAATTTTGAATATCCGTGAGCAACACTTACTAAGGCGCTGGTGTAGGTGGGGTCTGAGGTATCATCCTCCAGGAAGCGGGAAAGGCCAAAGTCAGACACTTTGCACACTAGATTGCTGTTGACCAAGATGTTGCGTGCAGCAAGGTCTCGGTGCACATAATTCATGTCACAAAGATATTTCATACCCGAAGCAATGCCACGCAGCATGCCAACCAGTTGAATCACTGTAAACTGCCCATCATTTTGCTGAAAAGAAAGCAAATTACAAAACATTACAAAGCTAAGGAAATAAAACAATAAAAAAAATGTTATTAAAAACATTATATCTAAAAAGCTTTTTTTGGTTAACTACTTATAAAAGCTGAATTTGGGATAAACTTCTCATTGGCTTTTATATATGCTTATAAAGCCCAGAAGCTTGAACAATTAATGTCCCCTCTTCCAGCTGTGTCTTGTTTCAACTGCATCTGGGTCCAGTCAACAGGGACGCCAGACATTTGTCTAACAAAGGACTCCTGCACTGTAGGGGGGCTGGAAAATTTAGCTGCATTATATTATCTATAGCTTAGTGTGAAGCGAAGTAGAAATTCAGCAGCTTGTCATGTTTAAGTAGTCTTACAAGGTTACAAAGACTTAGCACATTGGGACAAAAATTAGTAAATGAAACAAACTGTGTCATATATGAGACCCACCCTGAGAAAGGAATCCAATGATCCATTTTCCATGAACTCTGTAATTATCATAACTGGACTGCTCTTAGTCACGACTCCCTCCAAGTGTATGATGTTGGGGTGATCAAACTGGCCCATGATGCTGGCTTCGCTCAGAAAGTCCCGTCTTTGCTTCTCAGTGTAGCCTGACTTTAAAGTTTTAATGGCTACCAAAATCTCTCTTTTCCCAGGTTGGCGCAAGTTGCCACTACACACCTCTCCAAACTCACCTACAAGAGAATAAATGCTTTAAAATATATAACACAGAGGTGATAATAGGTCTGCTCTTAATTAGATAATAATCATCCAATTAAAAGTTGAGAAAAAAATATTACACTTGTTCATTATTTATTGAGGAAAATGATTTAATATATAAACAAAAAGAAAGCAGTCAATATAAATGTTAAATTAGAGTCCAATGTTACAAAACCATCTTTGAAGTGGTTGGACTTTACATTCTGACAGATTTTGTGAATATCGAGCAAATTGTTACATGCCCAAGAATTTTCTGATCAACAAATATTACACAAAGAGCAGCACCTGCAATAGTCATCAAGGTCACTTCCATTCAGCTTAAGGAGAAACGACATTCCAAGATAAGTACCCAATTCAGTCTGAAACATGGCAATGGTAATATAACAGTTTGGGCCTGATTTACTGCATCTAGGCCAAGGACATCTTAGAAAATCAGTAAATTCCAAATAATACAAGCCAAACCTGAAGACAAAATGTCAAAACATCTGTTTGTGAACTGAATCTTAAGAGCATGTGAGTCATGAAGCAAGACACTGACCTTAGAATCACAAATTGTTTTATTAAAGAAAGGTTAAAGAATAAAGTTAATGATGTGGAAAGACTCCGACAAAGTCCTGACCTTAACCCAGTAGAAATGTAGTAAAAGCACCTGTAATGAATTTATGAAGCGACACAGCAACATCTCACTTTTATATTCGAAAAAAATGGCTAAAATTACTTCAAGCTGATGTGCAAGACTGATTAACAATTAATCAAGACATTACAAACGTTTATCTAATCTTACTGTTTAACTGGATTTATTTTATTTTAAACACAATTTTTAGCATTTCGCCCACAATTCAGGCTGATGAAAGTAATAATATAATAATAGTAATTAATGCATTTTTAGTACAAATTAGGCTCTCTAATTGAAGTGACGCTATGGTGCTAATAAATAGCACAAACTTTTTTATATTGGTGACAGTATGCACTCGTTTATGACCACAATTTACATTTCTGATTTGCAATTAAATGTTTCTTTAACAGAGTAGTGAGTCCTGTGCACATTCCATAGACATTTAATTCCCTGCTTACGTACACTTTCACTCACTAAGGTGGATTTTGGAATTTATTGAAATATTTTTATAAACCTCTTTGCATTCATAGCTCAGTGCTAATTCAACCAAACAAACCACTAATTAAAGAATCTACATACAATATTTATTATTGTAATGTTTATTAAACCAATTCATTTTTGAGTACTAATGTTGGTGCCATTTTTATACATATAAAAATTACAAGACTTCTATTAAATTAAAGCCAACATTCAATTAAAAGTTTACAAACACATGTACCTGCTCCAATTACTTGTTCAATCTTCACACAGGACATATCTATTTCCTTTGCAAACTCTCTTACAGCCTCATTGGGGTCTTCATAAGTAAAAGGATCAATGTAGATCTTCATTCCTGGTGACACTTCAATATGAAAAATTAACAAAATACCATGGTACCTTGTAATATAATACAGTCAATTTAAAAAAAGATAGTGTTAATGTTTGTATTTTGTTTAGTGCATGATGAATACTATCAATATTATTTAACAATATTAACAACAAAACAAAAAACAATAAAATTAACTTACAATATTAACTAATTAACAAAATTAACTAACAATATTAAGTTTTAGCAATAAAGTACTGATAACATTTTTCAAGTCAGTAAAGCCATGAGCAGTTTTTGAAGCTTATAAGGTATATACTGAGTTTATTTACACCGTTATACACTGGCACTGGCTATTTTAACAGATAAAATATGAAATAGACAAGAAAACATATCCCAAGTCATGGGCAGACTAGGTGTAAACATAACCTGATATTGCACGAAGACTATGGACCTGCCAACTGGATATTTACTACCCTTAGTTTTAATCACAATTTGTCATCTATTGTCCAATTAGAAGTCCACAAAGCTGTAGAGCAATACAACTTGTTTCAGATAACCACGGTTGTCATGTTGGTACCTGTCTATTTTTTAGGCATTTGGGTTAATATCTGGTTGGTCAACTAAAACCCAATATCGATAATTCTGAACAAAAAATGTTTCATAAATATGAAATTTAATGGGATTATATAGGGATAGGCTACTCACTGTGGCCACTTGTGTAGTGCTGAAGCTTGTCTGTAAACTCAGAATCAGTTCTGTCACTTCCTCTCCTAAGGAAAATATGAACACATGAACAACCAAACAAAAAGAAGAAAACATGCAGGATCATGTGAGGTGATGTGAATTTTTTATGACTTTGAGAAGTCCTTAAGAAGAATACATGATGACTTACCGACTGCAGACAATGACAAGCACAACAACAGAGATGAGAAAAACAACGCCTGCAGCAGCGGATCCAATGATGAGAGGCAATTTCTCCTTCAGGCTAGAATCATACTCCTCTAAACACACATACACACACACACAGACACACACACACACACACACACACACACACACACACGAATACGAAACAATTACCTACCTGGAAAGCAAACTCTAAAAAGTCAACACATTGCAGTACAAAAGGCCAACGTGGATAAGGTCGGCCTAAAGTTAAATCTGCTTAATGATCATTTATCTCCAGTCATCTGAGTGTTGGCAGTTAATCTTATTGCAAGGCACTCGATAAAATATTTTTATTAATGCTGTCAAGAGCTTTTCAAGTGCCAACTGGCACATCTTTCATTTCTGTGAGGTTACGAGGACTCTGTAAAGCAAATCGGAGAAAGCAAAGTTTGCCAGCAGGGGGTGCGACAGGTCACTTTTGGAAAAGCAGAAGCATGCTGGGATGAAAACTCTGACATCTCTTTTTGGCTTTGCTCTTGGCACAGAAGTGTATTGGCACACTCTCCAACTAAAAGAAAAGCAATTGTGGTACCCGGCAGAAATATAAAATAGAGATTTAATCTTGCATTATCAGTGCGTTCAGGAAAACCTTTGTGCTGTGATACAAAGACAAACGGGAATCAGTGCAATAAGGACAGTGTGGCACCTTTGTGACGGTCGTACCTTGTGATAGCAATTACAGAAAATCATACCACAATTAATTAAACTCTTACGAACTGTAAAAATATACAATGTAAAGTTTTTTTTTATAAAAAATAAGAACTGCAAAAAATATTTTTAAATGTTTATGGGTTATATCATAATTTTACACTTTGCAATCTGGAGGACTTGGTTACAATAGGTCACTGACTTGTACAGCTGTTTTCCAAAGTTTATTTGTTGACATTTATAACAGGGTCTCCATGTTAAAGGACCTAATGACTTTTCACACAGACCATGTTTATGTAAACCAAAGCACACTGTGAAATAAAGCATCACCATATTTGTTCCTGGTTCTTCGAGGTTTTGGAACATGATTTAACAATTATTCCAGCACACAATGCAATGAAATATGCAGTTAGAGAATATTTAATAAAACAAAAATAGTCAATTCATTGTGTTGCACTTTCGTGTGTTTGTGTGAAATAGGCTTTGAAACCAACTAGAACATCTTAATTCAATTGACAGTTACAGTCTAGACAGGCTTGGTTATTACTCTGGGCTGTTTCACATCTATGTAGGTCATCGGTTTGAAGAATACCCAAAATTATGGGATGCATTACGAGTTCCTATTTATGTTCATGATAAATAGACTTTCTGAATATAAAGTTTTTTATTCAAGCCCAATTTTTATACAAAAACCATACCTTCACTCATAGTTTGGAAGTACATTTTCCCACTGAAGCGTCCAAATCCTGCCACTGTCCGTGCTCGCACCTGAAACACATAGATGGTCCCTGGCTTTAGGCTTCGGATTACGACAGTATTGGTCTGGCTCCTTAGTACAGAAGAGTTTTGCTCAGCCATGGCCTGGAAGAGATCAAATTAATATTTAAAGAGACGCAAAGAACAGATATTGCAACATATGCACTACAACATAGATCCTTATACAAAATCAATACAACAACTACTTGAGTGTTGGATACACAACAATGTAAGTAAAGGTGTGACTGACTGTACCTTCTCATAATACTGCACTTCATAGTCTAAAATGACTCCGTTGGGCTGGTCCGGCTGAGACCATGACAGCGTGATGCTGTCTGTGGTTCTGCTGACCTGATGCATGATAGACACCACTGATGGAGCTATACAGGTAAAGGCAAAAAGAAAATATTAAGATCAAAATATCTACAAGAGAAAATAAAAAAAACTTTGTTTGTTTGAAGTTATTAAAATGGACAGTAATGAAATTGTAATATCGTTGTAAGTGAGCTGGGTCTAAGTTGAAGGCTTTGTCCAAATCAAACAAAGAATTAAATTGCAATGCTTTCAATAAATGATCCATGGACAAATTTTAGCTTAAATGGGTTGTGATATAAGTTTCAAGTGGTTATGCGCCATCAATTGCTTCCATTGCACCAAACACGTAGTTGTATGCTATAACAGAATAACAGAACCACCTTCAATCATCTAAAATGATCTTATAAATAATGCAATTTGTGTTCTATCAGAAAACAATTACACTGATCTGAAAGCCCAGGAGGCATAGCAACTACCCACCAATATTATTTGAATTTACAGAATAAAATATTTATAGCTTCTAGAACTCTACAACTTTTCTACAATTAGAAAAAAATTGTATAAAGTTCACCCGAGAACATTTTCAGAACATTGCATCAAATCATTACCCAACACAGCTCTGTCTGGGAAATTAAAAATGGACATACTTATTACATTATTTACAACATCCATCCATTCATTATCTTCCGCTTCATCCTCTAATAGAGTCGCGGGGGGTGGAGGGGCAGATACACCCAGGACATGGCGCCAATCCATCACTGGGCACACACTCACTCACTCATACAAACACACTCTATATGGGGCAATTTTGAGAATTCAATTGACTTGATCCATGTTTTTGGACTGTGGAAGGAAACCAGAGAACCCGGAGGAAACCCACGCGGACAACATGGAAACTCCACCCAGATTGGGATTCGAACCAGGAATCCCGAAGGCGAATGTGCTAACCACTAAGCCAAGCTTAATTACAACAGTCATGCTATAATCCTCTTTATATATATAAGACTCTTACAAATGAGCAGAAGTTTTGATTTGTTGAAAGCTAGTTTCAAATCCCTGCTTATAATCTTCTTTTAGTTCATTAGGACACACCCTCTAATCATTAATAATAATACAATGTATAATATCAGGTACTTAGCCATGCCTTTTAGTCAACTGTTTACTTCCAACTTTGTGGAAACAGATTGGGGAAGGCCCTTTCCCATGCCTGTGCCCTAGTGGAACAATTTAAAGTCTGTAAAGGCATATTTACTTAAGTCTGGGGTGGAAGGACCTGACTGGCTCACACAAAGCCCTTGCATTAGCCCCATCAAACACCTTTGAGATTAGAATAAGATTGCAAAACAGCCCCTTTTATCCAGCATCAGCATCAGACCTCACAAATACGCTTTAAGATGAAGGGACTGAAATCTCCACTGACACCCCAAAAGCCTTTCCAGAAACATGGAATTTATTTTAGCATTGGAAGGAGGGGAGCGATTTAGAATGGATGTAATAAAAATGGGCGGCACGGTGACTTAGTGGTTGGCACGTTCGCCTCTGAGCGCTAGGATTTTAGGTTCACATCACGATTTGGGTGGAGTTTCTATGTTCTGCCTGTGTCTGCTTGGTTCTCCGGTTTTCTCTCACAGTCCAAAAATATGTATTCAAGGTAAACTGGCTGCTCTGAATAGCCCCATATAGTGTGCATTATTTGTGTGTGATGTCCTGGGCGTATCTGCCCAGCGTATATAACCCATGACATATATAACCCACGGCAATCCTAGTATATGATTAAGCGGAAAACAATAGATTGATGCATGTAATAAAAACTTGTGTAGGTGTAATGTATGCCTGTAATGTAATGCACTTTTGTTCTTATAGTGTACGAGTTAATGTATGCAACATTTGCTTCTCAGAGATCACAGCTTGTGCTGTTTCTTCTTGGCATGATGTGGGACACATTCGGAAAACTGAAAACAAGTTGTGTTCTAAAAGTGGTCACACTTGTGGATGATTAATATTGTGCATTGATTAGTAAAACTTGGCTGCTGATTACTCTTTCAGGCTCTGTACACATCTTCCACACAACTGCAAATGAATGAAAACACTGTAGAACCACAAAAAAACTGCAATTTTTATACTAAGCCTTTCTTTTCCTTCACTTTACTTTGGTAGACATCTCATTGAAAAACATCTCATTTAACAAAAAAGTGTACTTAATAGTGCATGTAATGAAAACACCTCCAATGATTAAAGCAGTTCTAGCGTCTGCTACAAGAGTATAAAAGTGATGTGACGCAAGTGCTGTAATTTCTAAAACTGCTATAAAGCCAATTCTTAAATTGGATTAAAAACCCTTTTAGACTTGTTTTCTACTTGGATTCTGGATGTTGATTCATATTTATAGAAGGAAATGAAGTGAAGATCAGTAAGCAGATATGGAGTTGCCACCCAAACCATGATAAGCATGCAATGGTGTTGGGACCAGACCAAGGCTAGGTAGGAGTAGCAGTTCTAGATGTTTCACCTACAAATTGTACCAAATTTCAAAATTTTTTGGGAACATTTCTCAACCTGAACTTCTTCAAAAATATTGCAGATGCTGTGAGGTTTGCACCCCTACAATAATTCAAAAGGGTAAAAATTCTGTGCGTCCTGTTTCAACCATTTGACACATAATGTCACCTCCCAATCCCATGCAGCACAACTCTTATGGCATATCTTGTGACAACAGACCAAACAGAAAATAAAGGAAATTTTAAATTGCTAGAATGGTTAGGTGGAAACCAACTACATTCTCCATTCTGTGTTTTCATCTGGACAAATTGACCGGCACAACAGATGCCAACAGATTTTTTAATTCGTATCCACCATTTTCTCCTTTTTAACTTTTAGTTCAGACACCCTGCACTTGATCAGGGACATCATGTGGTGTTTTAGGAATTCAGGTGAATCTTCTGAACTCCATAACAGAACACCGGTACTACAAAAAAACCTACAATGCCAGCAAGTCATAATTCCTTAATTCCTGGTCCTTTAAAAGGCTGATCACACCCTCGTGTCACATGCATCTATGTGTTAAGTAAAAGGTGAAAGATGAAATAGAGAATGACTGTAGAACTAAGAAGGTGCGCCTAATTATATTAACAGTGATTAAAACAATTTTGTTTTAAACAAATACAAATCACATTGGCCTCCCAATAATGCTTATAAAATAGCCCTAACGAGCCAATTAATGTCTTAGACCTTAGAAAATGTCATACATGAGCTTCAATATGTTGATATGTACAAACATATCTTTGTACTTATATAATGAGGGTGTGGTGGCTCAGTGGTTAGGCTGTTGGACTATCAAGCTGAAGGTTGTGGGTTCAAATCCCAGGTCCACTGAAGTTACCAATATGGGTCCTTGAGCCCTCATTGCTCCAGGGCTGCTGTGATCAACTCTGTGCTTGCTTTGTAAGTTGCTTTGCATAAAAGCGTCTGCTAACTGACCAAATGTATAATGTTAAAAGAATGTTTTATATTTAATTTTATGCTTAGTGTAAATTGGTTCATATTTTACTCAATTAACTATTAACTGTAACAAAAAATGTCTATGATACAAATACATGTTCAACCATAAATTAACTTCAGTCTGAATCAATTGTACCTCCAGCAAAAAGCAAAGGAGAGGAAGAAAGAGAAAATATGTTGAGAAACGGCATTTCTAAGGTTTGGGTAATGACATGATTTTCTGTTACCCAAGATATTACAAAATGTAATGCATGTTTTACTGCATAGTTACTATTAATCAAGCAATTTAATATATAAAACACAAAATACAAATATTTTTTAAAAATTCCCCTTGACATTGTACATTATGTAACCAGTAAAATGGAAATTAAAAAAAAAAAAATTTTCGTTTGTTAATATTAATATTTGTTAGCTTTAAAATATGCATAGAGTCATAGTATTCATGCCGAGTAATGAGGACTCTCAGCTAACAAATAAGAACAGGGTTTGTCAAATGATCCAAAGTATCTAATTTTCCTGATGCAATATTTTCACCTCCACTCATGCACAGGTCATTACGATCAATTAGTCAACAAAGGCATGAGATGACAGCCAAAGCAAATATTAAAAGCATGCTATGATGATCATAATGTAGGTTTGATGGAAAATAAAATACTACAATATGGATAAGGTAAAAACTTTAAAGCAGACCGAACTGCGCTCCAGGTTTTTGAAATGATGTGTAGTATAATAGCTAGACAAGGGACACAACCAAAGATTGCAGCCAAAATAGAGAACCAGTTTTCCAAGAATCGTTCTGCCCTGCCAATTCCGTGATTCATTTTCCACCCTACAAAGTGCTGTAAGCATTACTCCATCACTCAGCTCCTCACTGAGCCTTCAATTTATAAAAAACACAAACTCTGTTTTCAACCAAAATCATGCGCCCTTGAGGGTTTCTAGTTGACAACTCAAGGAACCAATTATGATATTTTTGGTGTGTAATGAATAGGGGAATCTATGTACCTGCCAAAAAGCCTTCCACTATGGAATATGACAAAGTGATATCCAAGTTAATCAACTTAGCACACACAAGCACACACACTCCAACATTCCCACACACACTGACAGACACACACTGACACACACACACACTACACTGAACTAAAAGATTTAGTAATATATGGGATTTGTTTAAAATACAGAAAACCAAAGGCTTAAATACATTAACTATGGCAAAACAAAAACTAAAGCTTAGAATTTGTGTGTATGATTTGCATCATAAATATTTATAAAAATATTGCTGCTTTGTTTATTGTTTACTCTTCAAATGAATGTTTGAAGCCAAGCCATTTGATGGCAATGGGAGCAGTTCTGTATTGTGCATAAATACAGTAAATAAAGTAAAAGATAGAATGTTTATACGGACTAGTCAGTGCTAAAATAGTTATGTTATTACAGAGGCTGCTAACATGATGATAAAATTATAGTAAACAAATTATATGATTGTAAACTATAAATTTAAATAGAAATGCTAGAAAGTGTTTATTTTCTAATATAAATTTTATATTAATTATATATAAACAAAGGTCATGTTTGGAAATGTTTTGATCCAGAGGTTTTCTCCAATAGTCTAAAAACATGGATTTAAACTGGCTGCTTTTAAATTGTCACTATATAAATTTCCCCTTTATAGTGTGAGTGTCTGTGCGAGTGAAATGTGTGCCAGGTGATGGATTGGCACCCTGTCCTGGGTATATCCACCATACGCCAGAAACGCCACCCTCCCCAAATACCCTAGTATAGGATTGAGCGGAAGACCATGAAATGAGGTGAGAATCATGTAATCATGCAGATTATTTAACAGTGTGCCAAAACAAAGATTCATTCCATAGATCTATACAACTTTACACTTTCTTATGGTATGAAGGTCAGTATTTCTGGCTGGCTCTGACTTTGGCCATAACTCTATTTGCCCAAGCAGTGGTTGGCGAGACTTGGCAACGTGACAAACAAGAAAAATGTTGTTACACTGATTGGCAGGTGAACCCCTGCCTAACCACCTTCACTTTGATAGAGAATAAAAGGGCCTCTGAAAGTTGTGTGGTACCATTTTTGCTGGATTGTTGTTAGAAGTGCAATTCCCAGATCTTACTGATGAACACTATTCTGGTTGTCAGTTAGGCAGTTTGTATCTAGATGACCAGCGGCTCCAAAAGTCACACTACAAGTCCATTTTGTATTCTGCTCGTTCCTTGTTAAGAAGAGTCTGTATGGTTCATTTCCAAAGGTTCTGGTTCAAAAGTCGTTATCTCGCTACTCAGGAGCATCATAGTGAGTAATTGATCAGAGTAGCTGAATTAGGATCAGAGCATCATCAGGACCAGGCATTTCTGTAAACTGTCCTCCATGAAATGCAGGAAATAAAGCAATTCCATTTCATACTATAATAAGCTGCCATGGTACAAACAGTCAGAGCATTATCAGCTGCAGACTGTGAAACAGGCTTTACTAAAGTGTGAACAATTCCCCCCAGAGGCCCTGCCCTCAGCAAACACCTTGCTAAACAACTTGGTAAATTGCTCATATGACTGTATCTCCTCCTGTGTTGTTCTCAGAAAGCTGTGGCTCAGTGATTTTCCAAAAAGCAGGGATATAACAAAACAATCTTTGAGGATATCTGAGACACACTTAGTAACAAAAGGTAAATACTGTAACAAACACAATAGCTAATTTTGCTATTGATCTCTTTGTAGATCATTTAAAGATCTTGGCATCAAGTCCACTCACGTTGCATGAAATCACAGATGGAGTTGACGCATCTGCAGCCAGGCACTGATTTCATGTTTGGACCAGAAAATCAGCTGTTTGCTGCTGATGGGTTTGAATGAATTCTAGACTGGCTGCTTCCATTTATAAAATGGAATCCTTGCAGGATCCGTAATGTGGTGGCAGAATATTCGGTGATGATGATTTGCACAACTGACAAGGTAAGGTGCTGTTTCAGTTTATGGTGAGTAAAACAAAGAAAAGCAACCAGAACAAAGTATAAGAGGGCCAACAGGAAAAAAGCAACCAGAAAGAAAATCTAAAAATAAACATAATACATACAAATAGTGGTCAAGCTAAGGAAAAAAAGAAAAGTGAATTTATATGTAGCTAAACTGATGAGCAGACAGTTCACTACAGTAGGTGCAAGTACTCAGGCGAGGCAGAACATTGGGTTCCATTCCTGAGGGTTTGGTTTGCTGGCTCATTAACTCATTGTATCAAGCCACACAATAAGAACTGAAGAGATGATTTGCCAAATCCAAATACTGATTTGTTAATGAAGTTAGCTGGCTGGTGGAAATGCAGACCCAAATTATCACACGGCATACACTTTCCAGTGCTTTTTCTCTTTGTGTGCCTCAGCTGAGATTCTGTTTACCATCCTCCTCACTAAGGGATGCCCCCTTCTTATCTTCCTGCACAGACACTCAGACAATTAACAAAGACAAGCCATAGGTGTATTCCAATATTTCACCTGCTTCCCTGGCTTTGCTTATTATTTACAAATCAGTGCTTGTTCATAACCCTTCCATCACATTCTTCCTCTGCCAGATTTAGGTTGATATTTTGACCTGAAGCCAACATTCTTTTTGTGGAAAAAAGGAAGCTGTTCCCAGTTGGCAATCTGCTAAGAGATGAAAGACCTGGGCAAACATGATCGGATCATACTTACAACACTTACTTGGGCAGAGATTTACAATCACAGCCCCATCCACTGGTTTATTTTTGGTGTATCTCCCTTTAATAAATGTGGCCAAATTGCTTGGGACCACCAAATTTGTTTTCAAAAATCATCTGCCAGCCAACAAACTCCTGCTCGTTTTGGGTTTGGCACTTACTGCACAAAAATCACTTTGCCATACTTCCTATGTAAGACCATATAAAAAGCCCAGAACCTTTCTTCCCACACAGTCCCTTCTTCTCAGTCTGTCAACAGTTACACCAACATGGTACTTTTTGGCAAGGTGGGCACAGCTTATGTAAATCCAGCTCAGCATTTTACAGTGTTAGCAGTGTTAATTATTTTATCAAAATCTTAGAGACATATACATCTATCATTTAAGAAATGTAAAACAGGCAGTGATATAATCATACGGTTCTTTTAGAACTCTAGACCTTAAAATATTAAAAGCATAAACCTGTTGCCTCGAAAATGTGCAGCACACATGAGCATTTTCTGTTGCATTAAACACAAGTACATTAATAAAGTATTGTTTTATTTGTTTACTGTAAAACTGTAAAGTTATATCTGGAAACAGAACTATGGCTGCAGCTCAAACCTTTATGTATTACTGCACTATTAAACATAGTAAGCCACAAATCAACCACCATCTCCAGAGGTACAACACGCTGTTACCATTACTCTTTTTGTTTTTGCCCTCCAGAATGCACCACAGGTGCACTCCTCATCTCAGACTGAGCAGTAGTTTCTAATCCAGAGCCATAAATCTTTTGAAGCAGACAAGAGCCCTTTCTCTCAGAAGGTGTGCAATGTTGCATCACAATACAAAATCTGTACATTGTATAAAATTTTCTGGTTTTTGTTTAGTCAAATATTTTTTCATTCATTCATTCATTCATTATTTTCCGCTTTATCCTACATTAGGGTCGCGGGGGGGGGTTCCCCATGCCCATCCAGGGGAGAACGCCCCGGGCTCTGGGCAGATACACCCAGGACAGGGCGCCAATCTATCGCTGGGCACACACACTCACTTAAACAGGCACACTCTATATGGGGCAATTTGGGGGACTCAATTGACTTGATCCATGTTTTTGGACTGTGGGAGGAAACCGGAGAACCCGGAGGAAACCCACGCGGACACGGGCAGAACATGGAAACTCCACCCAGATGGGGATTCGAACCGGGAATCCTGAGCGCTGAGAGGTGAACGTGCTAACCACATTTTTTTTTTTTTTTTTTTTTTAACTTGTAGCACTGTAAAACATTTCTTAGTAATTGTCAAGGTTTCAAAACCTTGTTTTTTTATAGTTTTATAAATACAGGCACTTATGTGGCAAAGGTATAATGACAATATAGAATAACAAAGCATATAAACATATCAATAAGATATAGTGTCATAGCATGTAGTGTTCTGTAATATGACTAGATGACATTTTTTGATTGTTCAATGAAACCATTATCCTGGTACTTAGTAATCAATGTTCACTATAAAGACCTAACTCTAATTCAAGATTATGTCGCAGAACACCAGTTTATTAACTATAATGTTTTCAATAAACATTTATGACTTATTATTTTATTATATTGTGTTTGTAATAGTTTATAAAAACAATAATATACTTGAGAATTGTGAATAACCCCTCTTTAAGTCGTGCCTAATAAAAGCTATTTCCTGATTTATTCTGAATAATGCACATCCTTGAGTGGATGTCACCTTTAATAAGAATTACCAAGTTACATGTTACCATAGTAACATTACTATACATTATAAGATTGTAATTTACAAAAAGAAGTTATGTATTTATTCATTGTGCAGAGTGTGGTCTCTTACCAGCTTGGTTGGTAGTGATGTTGACTGAGGCAAACTGGGGAGAGTATGGATTTTGGTCCGAAACACCATTTACTGCCTGGATCTCGAATGTGTATTGTGTGTGGGCGAGTAGCTCACTTATGTGCACTCGCGGCTCGATGAGACCAAGTTGACGTGGCACGAACTGAACATTGTCTCCACAACGTGTGCAGGCACCTCGGCCTGAGCCACAGCTTTTGCAGATGATGTTGTACACAAGGTCATTGCGGCCTCCGCTGTCACGTGGGGGAATCCAATCGAGTCGCAGTGATGTCTCATTTACACTGGAGATCACCCTTTGAGGTGCGGAGGGTACAGCTGCAGGGAAAGCACAGCTACAATGCAATCTCAATTTCAATGAAAAAGGGAATCATACACAGAGAAAGAAGGGCACACAGGTCATATGCCCTATACATACACATCATGTTTAACTGGGTCAAACTATCTATTTTTGTTTTGCTCCCTTTATTGACATATTTTTTACTTGTCCTCAGCAGCTGTAATTTCCTAACATGCTAGTTAAAAGGTGTTGTGAAAATTCAGATGTTTCCCCAGTTTATATCCCCTCTATAGCCTCAATTTAAATTCACCGCTATATCTTTATGTAAACTAAATGTAAAATAATCCACCTGAGGCTGTGCTGTTGTATAAAATATTAGTATGACTAAAGAAAGCCTTATGCCTGTGAGCAATCTGATGTCTCATATCATTTTATACCTGTGATATATCTAAAATATACATAATACTGCAAAATTTGTTTTATTTGAAATATATATGGGTAAGCCAGGCTATAACTGTTCTTATACACTGAACACGGGGTCTTATTCTTTCTTATTAATTCAATCCGTTTTGCTCAATCTATTATAAAAAAACATGTGACGCGATGAAAAGAGCATTGTATTTATTATAATGCAAAGCAAAGCTCAGAGGAATGTATGCCTAAAGCCTTCCAGTGGCCTAAAGCAGAATGCTACTCTCATTCACAAATGCCCGTCCTTCAAATAGGCGCAGGGAATTATGCAAATCAGATAGGCCTTGTTATTTCTCTGCTCCTTTTCACTAACACCAAAGAGTGACATGTTCATTCAGGGTATGCCACATCTAAAAACTACAGCTTGGAGAAGGTGCAACTTTATCTCAGTGTGAAACAGCAAAACTCTGCATGCTTATGCAAATGCAATATGAATCACATGAGGATTCTGATTTTTACAACCATAGATGAGGCTTCTTTTGATACGACTGAGGACATAAATTATCATACTTGTGCATGGCATCTGAACAGGGTCTGAATCGGTGCGGTAATAGCCATTCCGGCAGACACAGGTGGTGGCTCCCTCGTTAGTGGTGCGGCTGTTCATAGGGCACTGCAGACATTGCTGATCTCCCTGGGACGGTTTGAAGAATCCCGAAGAGCATCCTATGGAAAATAGAACATCAAGTAAAAGAAAATTAAAAACCTCTCAAAGACTAAAAAGAAATCTATGCTATTATAAATAGAATGGAAATGCCAGTAAATATTTAAAAACTTCAAGTACACTATCTTTGGTACTTTATTCAAGGACACCAAGCATTCCAAATGTATTTATGGCCTGCGATAACCAAAAGCTAAACTAGCTGCTTTGATGGCCAACTTTTTATCACTTCATAATTTATATTAGAATCAGAATCATGCTTTATTATTAAGTATGCTCACACATACAGGGAATTTTTCTTTGGTTGAAGTAGTTCTTAGTGCACAGAAACGCACACACACACACACACACACGTAAACTTGTACACACAGTATATACAGTTAAAATGAGAGTGAAAAAGTCATAAAGTGTAGAGTTGTTTTAAGTGTCAATAACAGAATTGTAAAGGATAAAGATTTGAGAAATATAGGAAACATGGACAATAAGAAAGAAAAAAAAAAACAAGAAAAATAATACAAACCTATTTTTAAAGTTAGAACAATGTGTAAAATGCAATCAAAACAATAATCATATTCATTAATAGTCTTTATCAAAGTGACGACAGCCGTAGGAATGTGTATCAAGAACAAGCCTTGAGATCTGAAGGTCGTGGTTCGATTCCTAGTACTAAGGCTGAAGTGCCCTTGGGCAAGGCACCTAAACTCAATTGCCCTTGGGCGCTTTATACAAAACTTCTCACCACTCTGGCCACAGGTGCTCACTTTACTCGGTGTGTGTATATGTGCGTTTCAATGCACAGATAAGTTAAACGTGGAGGACAAATTCCTCTGTAAACACAGTAATAAAATTAGATCACTTAAAAAGTATTTTAAAAAAAATCTAATTTAATTGTCATGGTTGAACTCTGGAAATCAGATTTTGACATTTAACAAAGCTTTATGGAATCTGTTTGTTAGTTTAAACACTTACTCATGAGTCAAGTGTCACAAGTACATAGTTAAGTGTGGAATGTATTGTTACTCATCATGTTGACCATGCTGAATCAGAATCAGATCTACTTGCTTATTGTAGCTTTTGATCAGTTTGAAGAGCCTAATTCACTCCATTAATTGGTGTGTTTTGGGTGTAACAAGCAAAAAAAAAAAAAAAAAAAAAAAAAAAAAAGAACACTCAAAGTCACTCTTGCCATTTCTATAAAGAGTGAGACTGACTTTGGCTTATTGCTATTTCAACGTCCCAGCTACCTGGATTCATTGCACTGGCCGATGAGGGAGTGCATTTTACTGTGAATTAAGAATACACAGTATAGTGTAGACTATGTAAATGTACTTACTCTGCAAATGCAGTAATATTTACTAGCGTTTACTGGCTATATAGCGTTCAGTGGCATTGAGCACATACCTTGTTGACAAGTTAACAGTCAAGATAGTAACAAATGACTGTTGACATCTGCCCAGGTCATTTCAGTCAGTGATGCATCTGTGTTTTCCATTGCCAAGAGAGCAATATGCCAGAAATTTACAATTAAATTTAGACCTATTTTTAAGACAACCATGTGGTGGTACTGACCTTTACAAATTAGGTAACAAATTATGTAGAAAACATGGACTTTAGTCTATAATTGTGAAACTACAATAGGCATCTAAAACAGGGCCACCTATGCGGCCAGTGAATGTATTACAACTGAAATGCTTTAGAAATTCAACAGTGATTATGCTCATTTATCTTTCTTTTCCCTCTAAACTCCACAAGTTACATTCATATGCTTTTATAATTAAGAAACAGGAAACAGATTACCCTGTCACCTTTGAAAATTAGTTTCCCCGGTGTATTCCAACTGCAATGGAGCAATACATCTAATTAATTAGATTAATGTGAGTTTGTTTTCAAATGATGTGGGGGAAAAAAGGGCATAAATCGAGATTAGTGCTTCCTTTGCTGTCACTCAGACACTAGCAGTGCATACAGTTCTCAGTAGTTACTGCCTCAACATCTTAGCTTTGGGATGGTTTTCTGTAAACCTTGCACAATTTTTTTTTATTGTTATAAATGTTTAAAATTAGATTGTTGAAATGAGAAATGCTCGTCCTGTTCTGACCCAAAAAACCTAAACCACAATGAACTGTTTTTTTTCTGTAGCTTATTTTGAAAATTATGCATATTTAATTAAAATATATTTATGTTAATTGACTTAAATATCAAGATAAGTTAGAGGATTAGCTCCTGATTTAACAGAAAAAGATGGACATTGATCAGATGTGCACTTTTAGTGAAAGATAACATCATTGCAACACAAATGTCTCAGAAGTCAAGTAATAAAAGAAGTTCAAAATTTGTAAACAAAACCAAAACAGTTAAACCCCATCTCACTTGTGGCTTTAGCTTCTGTCAGGCCATTGTTACAAATTTTCACTGAGTATTAAAAATGAACAATGTTACATAACAGGGCGGCACAGTGGCTTAGCGGTTAGCATGTTCCCCTCTCAGCACTAGGGATTCCCGGTCCGAATCCCCATCTGGGTGGAGTTTCCATGTTCTCCCCGTGTCCGCGTGGATTTCCTCCGGGTTCTCCGGTTTCCTCCCACAGTCCAAAAACATGGATTAAGTCAATTAAATTCTCCAAAATGCCCCATATAGATTGTGTTTGAGTGAGTGAGTGTGTGCGCAGCGATAGATTGGCGCCCTGTCCTGGGTGTATCTGCCCAGCACCTGAAACCTTCTCCCCTGGATGGGCATGGGGTACCCCCCAGCGACCCTAAAAGAGGATAAAGCGGAAGATAATGGATGGATGGAATGTTACATAACCCATAACAAATAAATTACTGATTCATATTAGGGTGTTTGTTTAATGACAAAGTTTAAATATTAAAGTAGAAATAATAAATATTTTTTTAAATACAAGTTTCTAACGACTTTCTAGATATGATTGTTTACTCTATTACTGCTCAGAGTTGGACTTGGTCTGTTCATTTTTTGTTGACACACCATAAAAAAAGGCAGCCTCATAAATATCCTGCCAATATAAATTAGGAAATTCCACATTTATTTATAAAGCAATTTCTTTTTACTGAACATTCACCTTTTTTTATTACTGCAGAGAGGCTTTGAAACAAAACTGTGCAAGTCCCTCACTCCTAATCAGTAGTAACTGAGTCGTGACATTAACCAGAACAGGCGAGAATGAACTGTAGTGATGGTAAAACATGAGTGGAGACTGATTTCCAACTGCAAAATTGCAACTTGACAGGTAATGAAGTGTTCATTGGATTTCCACATGTACCTCCCAGCTGGTAAGTGAAGTATATTGTCCTTGAATCTGCTCATTACAAATCAATCAACAGCTGCCAAGCACCCCCTCCACATCCCCACCTCCAGGCACAAATAGTATTGGTATACGGTCTTGTGTGAAATAGAGTGCTAATGAGCTGAGTCTGTCTGAAAGCTAGAAATGAGAAAGGGCAATCCAAAATGTTTTACACTTTCTGTAGGTGTGCAGCAGACTGCTTCCCAGAAAACATGTCAAGCATAAGTGAGCACAATGATGTTCATTCTGTTAGACTAATGTCTCATGGTGGGTTTGACAGAACCACATTAGTCTTGGTCGGATCTCAAGTCTGATCGATAACCCAGTTGGTTTCCAGCTAAGGAAAATATTAAAACTAGCTATTATGGCAAAGCAGCTTAAAAACACCCCAGAACAACATGTAAATAAAGGTTCTGAAAGTTGAAGGGTGAGCAGTGAAATGTTAATAGACAAGAATGGAGTTAAAAAGTATTGAATCCACAGAGAGCAACAAATCGAAAAACAAGAAGAGCAATATCCTGCCAATTTAGAAACCATGCACTACGTTACACAACCAGATTATTAAAGGAACAGATGGTAAAGGCTTTACAAAATAAGGGTGGTTGAGGTCAGACTTATTGCATCTCTGGTCATGATATGAATAAAAAGAAAAATATTACAAAGTAAATACTTTAATCTTATTTTCTGCATGTTTGGGTAATGTATTTTTATTTTATTTCTAAAACAGTGATGACATATTTACACAATTTCCAACAGAAAAAATGTAGGATGCTAGAAGACAGCAGATGCTTAAAATCTAGTACATAACTACAAGAAAATTGGGTTTGAAATTCATACTGCACTCTCTGGCCTAGCAGCCTACGTCATGTGCACAACTGGATATGTTTAAATGAGAATTGTTCCTAAAGCCCAATGTGATGCCCTCACCTAACAGTTCTTGGTGCCCTTTTGAGACAAGGGAATGTGGGAGGCTGTAGTGTTGCTCCTCCCTGCATGGTCTATGACTACCTACAGATTCTTGCCATTAGCTGGTACAAAAAGTAAGCAATGCTGCAAAGCTGTTTGACAGCATTAAAAGAATGATCGTGCATAGAAACAGAAAAAAATATTTACTGGAAGGCAAAATCCAGTATAGTTAAAATGTAAGCTAGTCAGGAATGTTTGCTTTAAGGATTCTTGACCTTTTTATTTTAAACCTCGCCACAAAAAATGCTGCATTATGGGATAGCAAATTACACCCTCTTTCAATAGTTATTATATTACTTATTATTACAAACTTAAAACAATTGTTTGATTTGGATTTAATGCAAACATTTTTTTTCTGTACAGTAAGTGTATTTTTCTAGCTGGATAATCTGCAATGAATATTTCAGAAATTTTCTGAGAACTTTCATTAACACTCCAATGTACACCTTTATTATCTAACTGACTGTTGCATTTTATTTCTGGTTTTGTGTTACAGATCAGTGCTCAGTAAAGTCAGTACCTTGAATTCTTCCATTACCATTTTTCACTGTTTTTTTGCCTCCTTCAGAAGGAAGATGAGTGTGTAATGCCGCTTGACATTTGAGGCAGCTGCAGAAATATTAATATCCATTAGAGGCGGTCTACTTCACTCTAATGTGAAATACGAAAGAGCTCAATCCAGGTTTCTACAACCATCCTGCCTTTCAATATATCAGTAAAGTGAATATGATGATTATCAACTTATATGCACTATACCAGTGGCTCATTAACCACTGAGACAGACAGACAGACAGACAGACAGACAGAGACAGAGAGAGAGAGAGAGAGAGAGAGAGAGAGAGAGAGAGTGGCGGCACGGTGGCTTAGTGGTTAGCATGTTCTCCTCTCAGCACAAGGGATTCCCAGTTCAAATCCCAATCTGGGTGGAGTTTCCATGTTCTCCCCGTGTCTGTGTGGGTTTTCTCCGGGATCTCCGGTTTCCTCCCACAGTCCAAAAACATGGATCAAGCCAATTGAATTCTCCAAATTGCCCCATGTAGAGTGTGTCTGTGTGAGTGAGTGTGTGCCCAGCGATAGATTGGCACCCTGTCCTGGGTCTATCTGCCCAGTGCCCGAGACTTTCTCCCCTGGATGGGTATGGGGAACCCCCCCGTGACCCTAATAGAGGATAAAGCAGAAGATAATATATATATATATATATATATATATATATATATATATATATATATATAGTCAGTTCTGCAGTGCAGTGACATTGATGTGGTGCACAATATAGAATAGTGTAAACAATAGTGTTTTCTCATCACTAAGAACTGCAATGCCCAGGATGCAACACAGACTACAACAAAGCCAGGCAATGACTAAAACCCATCCACTATGCTCACACTCACTGGAGCTTTTTATAAGTTTCATCTAAGACTCATTATTATTCATTAATCACTCACTCTTTACAAACTCTGTGGCAGCCTTGGAGCAGATCTCATTCTGAGTAATCTCTATTGGTTTTGACCACCGATTTTATGGTTCTTTAATCTGTTTTTCAATTATGTTGCTGTGTAAATCAAATTATAATATATTGATACATTGTGAATAAAATGACATGGAGAGCTATTAAAATTTTAAATGCATCATGACAATTAAATAACCCTATTATCAAGAAGCCTACGGAATCTTTTGTTCATTGTAAACTGCAAACAAAGAGCACAAAAGTAAAGGCAGATTAACTCACTAAAGATAAAGATAAGATAATTCTAAATTATCTACATTCCAATATTACACATTATATATATATATATATATATATATATATATATATATATATATATATATATATATATATATATATATATATATATATATACACTAAAAATAATTTGGAAAAAAAAAATAAAAAATTTATACCACCGTAATATTTAGGAAAAATACGACCCTTGGGCTTTGAGGTGCCTGCGTCAGGATCATTCATAGACCTGCTTCCTAACTGGCCAAACATTTAGCAAAAATAATGTAGATAAATGAAGCCTGTTATAAACCAGAAAAAATAACGTTGCGTTGGTCAGTGTGGTGCGAGGGGGTGACTGGGTGGGATCTGTGATTAGGAAGCAAGAACAGGAGGGCAGATCAGGTGAATGAAAACACCTGCCACCCCTTAATGTTTTTAATTAGCTCTCATTCTGCGTGCAGTGAGAGAGGTGAAAAGAACCCTGAAAGCAGGAAGGAAGAGTGAGACGGGCCTTCTGGACTGCATCTAACCCTGAACTTTGATTCCAAATTAAATGTGGCAAATTAAGCCTTATTTAAGTTTATCCTCACCTGTTTTCTGAACTCACACTCTGGGCAATCTGCTATAGTCTCATAAATAAAGAAATAACCACTTGGGTGTTGCAAATCCATGTTTTAATCAAAGGAAAAACTAATTATCTTCAAGTGGCCAAACACAAATCCATGCTAAGTGAATGTCTAGAGGAGCTTTGCAAAATCGGCAAAGCAAGTTTTAATCAAAAGTTCAAGAAGAGCAAACCTTTACCTGGAAAAAAAAACAACAACTATTTATTAGGTGTTTAATTAAAATAAAATGAATCTGCAGCCATAGCAGAGACTCTCTGATAATAAACTCAAGAAATAACAATCTGTTTTTTTTGGATGTTTAAATATGGTTGTAAATAAGCATGCAAAGTCGTGAGGAATGGAGAATCAAGCCTCAACCATGACTCGAGATGTTGTCTCACAAACGCATGAGTTTCTATTGCACAAAATTTCTATTGTAAATAGTGCTATATAAATGGTTGAGTGAGTGAGCCAAATGTAAAGTATTGAGATTCACTATTAAAATAGTAATGAATCCCTCATCTATATTTTAGTATTTATAGTTCTTCCTGCATTTATTTTAGGAAGCAGATAACAGTATGCAATTTTAAAATGATCCAGAAGACATATTAAAAAAATACTTTTGAAAACCAGTGGTCAGAAAACCATGATATTTTAATCCATGCAAATGATCACTAAGTAATAAAACCTGAAAATTATTATAGATAACTTTGAATTACAGCAGATGGCACTATAGCAAAAGGCAAAAATCCAATCTTTATCCAACAGGCATTACATTCAATGATGTACATCAGTCAAAATGACCATAAAAAGGGCTGAAACATAAAAGTGTGCTGCTTATTGCAAATCAATACATTCATTTTCGTGACTCCACTGTGTACTCTACATAACTCAAGCCGCAAATCTATTATAACTGCAACAGCGCTTTCTTCTCTGCTTACTAGCCAACACTATGCCACTAATCTTGCTCCACAACATTAGTTCCCTGCTGTATGAAGTCCAACCCTGAATATATGAATGTTAATGAGTAGAGGGCCACAAACCACAGATAGAAAGAGTACGATTGCATTCAGCATGCAGGGACCAGACGGTGAAACTGAAGTCCCACAAGAATGAATAGTACAGACAGCCTGTTACAGACATCACATGATCACTCTGTTCCCAGTGCCACAGAACCAAACTGTCACTCAGCACAGAGAAGGGAGAGATAATCACAAAAGAAAACACAAAATACTGCCAATTCTCAGAACCATACAAAAAAGAACCTATAATTCCAAAAGAGAAAACCAAATAACCACAAAAGCTAGCACATGACTGCAAGTGACATAAAAGCATTTTAATTCTGGAATTTGAAGCATTGAATATTTTTGTTCGATTTTATTAGATTCATTACTCATCAGTTGAACAGTCACTTTATATGCACTGTTTCTTTGGTAATGACTCTCATTGAGTACAATGGTATTAATATTCTGTGTGGTGACCTATACACTATTTTTTTTTAACAACCAGGATAAATCACATATTGCATATAGAAGTTTAGGGTAAAAAACTAGGACTGTCACTATGGAATATTTAGATAATGAGGTAATATATTTAATTTAAAGATCAAGTAATGATAGGGCGGCACAGTGGCTTGTTAGCACGTTCACCTTTCAGCACTAGGGATTCCCGGTTCGAATCCCAATCTGGGTGGAGTTTCCATGTTCTCCCCGTGTCCGCGTGGGTTTCCTCCGGGCTCTCCGGTTTCCTTCCACAGTCCAAAAACATGGATCAAGGTCAATTGAATTCTCCAAAAATTGCCCCATGTAGAGTGTGTTTATCTGTGTGAGTGAGTGTGTGCCCAGCGATGGATTGGCGCCCTGTCCTGGGTATATCTGCCCAGCGCCCGAGACGTTCTCCCCTGAATGGGCATGGGGAACCCTACCATGACCCTAATAGAGGATAAAGCCGAAAATAATGGCTGGATGGAAGTAATGATAAAGAAGAAATGTCTCAGTGGTGCCCATGCTGCCATTTTTTTGTTAATTTCAAGCTCACATTGGACTACAACCTAGTTCTGAGTTGTGCATGTCCCTTAAATGGACTTAAAACACATTAATTATGGTGTGGTAGCTCAGTGGTATGAGCTTTGAGCCATCATGTAGCTTCATTTTGTAGTTTTAAATCCCAGGTTCACTGGTGTTACCAATGTGGGTCCTTGAACAAGACACTTAACACTCTTGGCTAACCCTGTGTTCTGACCATGGTGTACTTGTATACTTGTAAGGTATTTTGGATAAAAGCGACTGATGAATGATGTAAAGTAATCATGATTTAATTCTTTTTTTGTGTGACTTAATATAAAGCTTCATTAGGTCACTCAGTGAAGCTCTATGATTAGGCGCTATGCACTAAAGGATTCTCAAGAAAGTAATTGAAGAAAAGTTTATATAACATAATAAAGTTGAATAATAAATAATAAATAAAATTAATTTTTTTAAATTTCCATCATAATAAAAATGATGGAAATTAGACATTGATAATAATGTGGCGTTACATGGTGTACACATACTTTTGGGCGGCACGCAGAGGTTCTGGGGAGCACCATGTTTAGGCGCCAAATACAGTTTGGCAGGTTGTCCCGCCAATGGGAATGGTTCCCGTGGGTTTTCCCAGCATCCCTTGCAGTTGGGGATATGAGGGGGAGCGAAGGCTGCATTCGGAAAAAATGCCTCAAATGCCTCAAAATGCATCAAAAAAAAAAAAAAAAGGGGGGGGGGGGCGCAGCTTCGAATAACAATCAGGTTTGATGAACTTACAGTATAGTTGGTTTTCTCCATGGCTTCTGACTTGTGGTGTTCTCATTTGTAAGTCGCTTTGGATAAAAGCGTCTGCTAAATGACTAAATGTAAATGTAAATGTATTCGGGAGAAGAAGTAGGGAGAAGGAGTGTATTTGTGACTTTGGTGTTAATAAATGTTCACATCTGCTAAAATGGCTACCCGACTCATGGTCTATTCTTCGTCATCGCCACAATAAGCATGTATAAGTAAATATAAATATATATATATATATATATATATATATATATATATATATATATATATATATATATATATATATATATACATACACAGGTAAACAAATCAGGGTTGTGATAGGATTTTGCCATAAGTAAGTTGCCATAACGACTTTTGATCTGTCCATTTTATGAAACTTGCGGCTGGGGGTAAAAATGTAGAGCACCATATTTCAAACGAATATCTTATTTAAATTTTGTTTTATTTTAAAAATAGCTTTGCAAGTTATACCGACCGCTAAAGTCAATAAAGCACATAAGTGATCTTAATAGCATCAGAAAAAAATTACCAAGTCTAAAACTAAACTTTCTGTAGGTTAATTAAGTTTGAATAGTAAATTGTGATGTAAGCTTATGTGTATGTATACAATTTAAAAAGTAAAAACCTCAGTCTGTGTAGCATACTGACGTGTTGTATATAGACTCATCCTTTTTCAGCGACTGCTCCACTGTAATGCTGCACCACTGAGGCCATCATCATTCTTTCATCACCCGTCAGTCTAATTAATCCTAGATGACTTCCGAAGGACTTTGACCAGATTTTCATCACCCAGAAAGTCTCACGGATTACTTGCTGATTCTTCAGGGAAGCACAGGATTATCCTGGGGAAAACTGAGACAAAATCCTGCCCCTTAAATGGCCAGAGAGACGGACTGCCAGCAGGGGCAACGAGGCCAAACCAGGAAACAGTTGACAGACTAATATGCACGGCAGCATTCCAAAAGTCAGGAATCTGAGTACAGGGTTTAAGAATTCTGCAGAGAGACTACTGTGTGACATTAAAGCTGTTTATTCGACATGCTCCAAAACAAAACTCAAATGTGTCATAACATGATTAATAAATAGTGAGCACATATGACTTGTAGAGATCAGTTTCTCACTTCATCTCTTTTGATTAAATGTAATTTTTCATTAATTGACTAATAACCAGTCTATTGGTCTATACTTAATCTGTGAAACACTGGATCTGCAATTAAAGTAAGAAGTTAATCAATGTATGAGTATATTTAATTGTCAAATAAAATATTTTAAAATGGGTACACAGCCAGGGCACCAGTAAAAAACTTTAACGTTGTCATGAAGGACCAAGTCTGGATCTGCTTCTTAATATCTAAACTTCTGTATGTACACAATGGCTTGTTACCATGCTGTACTGGCCAATGCCACTGCTTTGAACTTATCCTCGTGACAATTTTTATATCTATCAAGTTTTATATTTATCACTATCAAATTGTAGTGACCACCATCTTATGCTGCCCATAATGCCAATACTTTAAAAAAACACCTCTCCCACACTCACTAACACTAATCCTGATATCTGACTTAAACAAAATTATAGGAACACACCCCCTAATTTCTTTCAGTACCATGGTCACTGTAAGCTGACAACTTTGTGGGAACAGGGTGGTTTGGGGAAGGTCCTATCCTTCTCCACCATGTCTGTTCCACAGGGCACAAACCAATAAATGCATGGTTGGGTGAGATTGGTGTGGAATACATGATCTGACCTACAATCAATCTCACCTTTATGATGAACTAAAAACTAACCCTTGAGTGTGGTCTATTTGTTTCGGTACATACTTTTTTTTAACCCTTTACATTGTCCTCTAATATGCAGGGCCACCACAGAGTAGGTATTATTTGGTCGGTGGATGATTTTAAGCACTTAAACTAAAACTCAGTTATTGTTGTACAGTTTGTTTTAGTCATCCTCTAATCAGGACTCACAGAATGTAGTAGGCTGAAGATTTTTGGTTGGTGTCCAGCAAATGTGTCCAGCAGCCAAATGATGCCCATTCTCATTCCAGCAGTGTCAATGAGGTGTTCAAACAACTCCAGCAGCACAGCTGTATCTGATCCAAACATGTGGAGCATTGTACAGCATCCAATCATAGTACAGCACACACTAACAAACACCACATCACTGTCACTGTTTAAGGAACTTGGAATATTTTGAGAACTGATGGTTCTTCATTTTAAGATTTGGCACAAGATTTTGTGACAGATGGATTTCTAATACACATCAAGATTTTTTTCCCTTTAGCCTTAAATTTCAGTTTGTATTAGAAAAACACCTGCCTCAAAAACTTGATGGGTCAAAGTTTAAAATTAATAACCATCAGTTCACATATTTTAATCTAACAATCCCTACTGTTTTTTTCATTGCTGTAAAAACGAGCATCAATAAGAAAGTTTGATGAACTGACATTTAGCTGGAGAAAAAAAAAAGAAAAACAGGTGTTCACTTTATGAGCAAACAACCCATCTACTATTTTCTTGATTTCTTATACCCCTTATAAGAGTTTTTTTGCCTTAATTAACTTATATCTCAGGGAATGACTTAAAGATAAGATAGACCTTTATTTGTCCCACAATGGGGAAATTAACAAAGGACTAATCATAAAGTGAACTGAATGAATGGTTTGGTTTGATTTGAACTTAGCTTAAAGATATAACTTCAGGCCTTTAATGAATAAGAAGGCTGCTTAACTGTTGGTAAATCTAAAAAAAAAAAAAAAAAAAAAACAGGGTCTGGGAAAAGTCTAGGCAGTGAAGCCAGATTGACAAATGATCATGATAAATAATGTAGCTTATATATACACTTGTATACAATGTATAAAAGAGTTTTTTTGCTCTGCTCTGTCCGAAACATGTAGGTCAGGTGAACTGGAGATACTAAAATGGCCCCAAGTGTGAGTTTGTGAATTGATGTGTCTGTCTGCATCGTGATAGCCTAGCGATCTCTCAGGGGTGCTTTCCTGCTTTTTGTCTAATAAGTGTCTGAATAGGATCAGCCCACGTGTGTGTAAGAGAAAAAGAAAGAAAACAGTTATCCGCTCCCATCTTCTTCCTTTTTTTGTATTTCAATAGATAATTGTACATGTGTTTTGTACCGACAGATTTTACAGACTCACCTTTTTCATTCCTATTATAATTATAATCTGGTTTTAAATTAGTCCAGTGGGATCCTAGAAAGTAGGCCACATGCCCGAATCCATTCAGATTGCTTATATTTCTTTATATATTTTTTTTACAGATGCTGAAATGAATATATTTAATAGTAAATGTAATGTAAGGCAGAAACACAATAATTATTAAGGCAGGATGAAAGTCACTATATTAAACAGTTTCTGATATTTTAAAAAATTCAAATTCATAAACATAATATACTCAATGTCTAGCACTCATTCATTATGACACATTGAATTTTCTGGCAAAGATCCTTTTGTTAGGAATAATGATAAATGGCTTTTACTCTTTTACGTTCAAGTAGGACCAAGCCTTACTCAGATTTTACCGCAGTTATGGTCAATTTCACATTATTTTGGCCCACACTACATACTGAATAATAAATATAGAACTGTCATGTATTCCCTGACAAAATGGCAGTGTGAGGGTTGAGAAAAATATTTTATAACCTTTTTTTCCACTATTTTCACTGACCACCAGAAAGTATATGCTTTAAGTCTCTCATGTGAAAGTGAAGTTCATTTTTGTTCCAGTTATATCATCAAGAGTTAGATTCTAAATAAGCCTGCTTAAAGTCTTTACATACAAATTTGATTTAATTTAATATTGCACATCATCCAGCTAATCCAATACTAGGGTCAGGGAGTATGTTTCGAGCCCTGGGCAGATACAACAAGGTACAAATCCTTTGCTGGGCACACAGTCACTTACACAGATGAACACTATATGGGGCAATTTATATACGAGCAATTAAGAGCAGCCAATTCACCGTGAATAACATGTTAGTAAACTGTGGAAGGAAATTCGAGAACCCATGGAAAACCCAGAAGGACACAGTGAGAACATGGAAAATCCACCCAATTGGGACCCAAGTCCTCAGCCCTGAGAGGTGAACATGCTAAGCACTACACCACCTTGCTGCCCTATGATATATCACTGTTTGACACAGTAATACTTCTTATTAAGGTGAATACAGAATTAAATGTGATTTATTTACATGACAAAAACTGAATAGGATGAACAAATAGTAATTCCATGTTTTCTTTATATTTTCAATATACTCTACCTGTATGTTTCTAATACACACATGATTTCTTGTGGTTATATTATATTTGATTTAAATCAGAGTGAAATCGCATGCACATAGAACATGATTTTGTTAAAATCTAACCCTGACAAAGATTGCTATATAAAAGTATTTGATGGTGTTTATACTCATTATTATATAAGTGAAGGAAAAACATGAACATTTGTTTTAATGCCACATTATGAAAAAGGTACAAATAAGTCAAAATAACTGTATATTAAGAAACAAGATGACTAAAATTCGGGCCACACAGTACACTTCCCACCCACAGCAAATCTGGAACACAGGTACGTCCAAACAATGGAGCTCTGCTAATTAGGTTCGCTGGTAAAGGAAATTTTGATATATTTTTTTCTTTAGTTAGTGTGCATGCTAGGGTACTTCCAGCTAGCAGCCAATATGAAGATAAAAGGCTGAGATGATAATCCTGCCATTGTGTTTGTTGTATGAAAGGCTTAAATAAAAGCTTAGAGGGGATTAATACATGAGTAAGACTTGATTTAATGTAGCCATAACAACCTACAATGTTATGCTTATAAACATACAGCGGCCAAAGATTAACTTCTGGCATTGTGACTTGTTATATGCCTTGTTTGGTTTACTATCCACCCAGTAAAGTTCATTTTTATAGATTCATAACAATGCATATGCTCATCACTAAAAGATACTTAATAAAAGTGTCAAAACCAGTTCGGTGTTATTTATTCCTCCATTGTGTACGCTGTTAATATTTCATTAGACCCTGGTGCCTCAGATTCATCTCACCAGGGAGCAGTTTTCTGCTGACTGCCCTCATTGTACCGTGACTGACAATTTTAACGTATTCATTTCATTTGGAATTGTAAATATTAATGGTGTCAGATCCATCTGCTAACTTCTACCTGAGACAAAAGCTTTGCCATTAACCCGACAAGCTCTTTTATGAGACACTGTGACATGCAGTCCAGAGCTGGCTGTGTGGTGTCAACATTACACATGCATGATGCTCAGCGCTCCATTGTACGCCTGACAACGAAATCCGAAAGCGTCAGTCATGGCCTGTGCTACTGGGGAGAGAACTGGCATGGAGTGAATGGTTGCAGTAGATAATAAGGCACTGACAAAGCAGCTGGTCCTTCAGCATTATGAGGAGGGACAGCGTGGAGGGATTCGGGCAGCAATCAGCGCTGCTCAGTGGGAGCACGGTGATGTGGACACATAGGTGCAGCAATACAAAAGTATGAACTGTATATGATGTGATGGTCAAAGAGAAATCGATGTCCTGCTAGGCCTTTTAACATTTTGCCGAGAAGGTCAAATTAGTCCTGAAGGTGGGACATGTGTCAGAATGTGATACCTTTTGGTTTAAGTATGAGACTCACTATACTTAGCACTGTGCAAAATGGGGTGAAAGGCTACAAAACAACCAGTTTCTTATCACTTTATCACTTTCATCTTTTTAATTCATGTCTTGACCATATAAACAAGAGATCCTCATGTGCTAATTCAGTATCTCCAATTTATCCTTCAGCATGTCTTTAAAAGTGGGAGAAAATCAAAGTTCTCTTTGCACACAGGCAAAGAGAGGACATGCAGACTTGAAAGGACCCTTTGTTTGCTCTGACAAATCAAACCCGAGACCTTCTTGCTGTGAGGCAGGAAATTCATAATACAATTTTAATAATTTGTGACCTATTTTATTACCCATTCCAACCTAATCATTTAATATTATTGTGACCCGAGCACAGTGGCACTGGGGGAGAAAAAGCTGAGCTGATGATGTTGTTCATTCAAAGTAATTAGCACAGAAGACGAGGCTCCGTCTGATGAATGTGTGCAGTCTTTATAAGCCGTCATATCACAGAGAGAGGTCTAGAAAGACAGACGTGGGATGTTTGGCGAAAACATCAACCAACACATGTGTTTTAATGTATTTTAAAAACCGTGTTAATTAATCCTGTCTCCAGTCCTCATTCCTTTAGCCCTGTTACAATTATACTGTAATTTTACTTAAGATTTAACGTATGTCTGATGGACATTAAACCTACTACTTAAGACTGTTCAGATCCTATTCAGGCCGATGTGATGCTTTTTCACTCTCCCTCCCAGGCTTCTTTTCTCCAGACGTCACTCAGCTAAATCTTTACTAGAGATCTCTCTAAAAACAAGTCTCTCCTCACTGCACTGTGCATCCCCCCACTCTGTGGTAGACTTTTATTCCATCTGTGCCATTGGTAAGATATGGGAAGTCCTCATCAGCCCATCTTGATGCCCATGACCACCCTGTACTTCATCACCAGGAGTCTCGCCTTTTGAAGGTGGCAAATATCACATTTGTTTCCTTGTGTCAGTATTAAGTCCTACTGCTTGTGTGATTTTAGTTGATTATTTGTTCCCGGCTGTCCTGCACATGTCCTGTTATTCTGTTTATATATTTTGTATGTTTCCTGTTTAAGTGCAGCATATTCTGTCAGATTTAGTTTTTTTTGCTGTTTAGTTGCACATCCCATTAATTCTTTTTGTTTTGTAAATAAATGTGGTAATCATGAGTTTTGGCACATCCTGCTGAGAATATTTATCTAAAAGTTTTTAGCCATTAATCAGTGAAGAAATGTTGATGCTTCATATGCTTAACTACTCAACACCAAACCATAGTGCTGTTTTAACTTGTTTGGGTGACAGTACAATGCTGTGTTATGTCAAAAATCACACATTTTACACTGTATTATATAATTACTGTGATGTATTAACTCTTTCTGCTTTTCCTATCTGTTTTTGTGGGTATCATCAAGTTCTTTGAGGCATCATCAGCTCTTCATCTAGAACATTGCCAGAGCACCATGACAATGACTATTACTAGCCAGAACCTGGATTTCTGTTGGACTAGTGGCATTGCAGTCCTGTCTTATTTAGTTTTTCAAAATTTTTGAAAATGATCACTAAACAATCTGTACATGACTGTCCTACACTGCTGATGCTGCCTGGCTACCCAAAGAGGTCCCCCCTTTAACAAGTGGCAAAAATAATTTGAATATCTGTAGATGTAACTTCATTAGTGTTAATTTATTTGAATGCTTTTTTTACTTTTAAGGTTTGTTTATTTATCTATTTAACTTTCTTGTAACTTTTAGTATTTTTTTATATTATTTCATCATTTATTTCAATAATATTTATACACGGCTTAGAATACACGGCTGTATTTATATAATCATACTGCTTTACTGAAGTGAACAGATATTTGTACTCAAAAAAATTCTCAATTATTAGCCGCAGGACATTCATTTATCTTATCCTGACCTTCTATACAGGACTACAGTCAGTCATGTATACTGCGAGTGTAACTGTGTGGGAGGTTTCAAAAGCTTTAGGTCATTTTAAGCCCCATTTACACCTTCAACTAGGTCAATCAGCCATACCTGTGTATGATGGAGGTATAAGGTCAAATACAGTAGAGATTATGTATGCCTTATGCATACAAAAGATGTTTTTGCAATTACCATTTAATCAGTCTGTAGAGAAAAATCTGATATAGACATGTTAAGGTTATTTATTTAGTAATATTTATTAATTATGCCTTTCCTGAAAACTATAGCATGCATGCTTATCCTTCATTCCTAGCGTTATGTCACTAATTAAAAAATAATAATTTTGTACATTTTAAGCAAATAAATAAAAAAGTGTATAAATAAAAAAATATGATGAATTTTGTCAGGGTCAAGGATAAGTCAGGAAAAAGTATGGGGATGCCGATAGGGAGGATGGGGGAGGGGTGTTTTTAAAAGCTTGCTTAAATAACATATATGATAACATATAGGCAAATGCAAATAACATAAAGATAACATATTATATCATTTGATAACATAAAGGCAAATGATAAAACCCCACAGTATCCAAAATCAATTTGTTCATATATCTAATAAAGGATCATTATTACATACTTTATAGTGTAAATTATTTAATTAGAAAAATTCTACCCAACAAATCACTTTTGCTGATACCATTTTTAAAAAACAGCATTTATTAATAAAGGCTAAACATTACAATAGTATTGAGAAGGTTTCCCCGATAATCTCCAATCATCTGACTGTCTACAGACTAAAGACTGATGGACATGACATGGACGCTAGGAAAGCCTTTGATCAATAAGTGTCTCATCAATGACAAGACACCTGCTTCTCATCAAGAAGAGGAATGCTTGAACAGAGTAGCACTCAGCACTGATTAATCCTTCAGAAACCATTTCAAGCCTTTTACCCTCTTTAGACATATTTTATTCAATGTTAAGCTATTGGAAATATTTTACTTTGTATATACATAATTCAGCATCTCTGTTCTGTTAAATAAGTAATCATTAAATAAGTGATTTACCATTTATAACTATTCATAGATACAAACTCACAATACAACTTGAATTACAAAATAAAGTCAGTAGAAATCAATGTACAGTGCAGTACAGATTAATTTCCTTAATATCTATAAAAATAATACTGGCGTACATATAAGCAAACTTATGAGAAAACACATTCAGGATAAAAACTCAAAACAATTTGCTTTAAAAAACCAAACCAAAACAAAAAAATGAAGAGAGTTATGTGTTCATCTTGGAAAAAGTATAACTTCACTGAATTTATAAATATTTTTTGAAAACATGCCTTATGAAGCTAGTTATTTAATAAAAATATTTGTTCTCCAAACATTTCTAAACAGCCCATAAAAACAATGCATCACTTCTCACAGAACATGTTCCCAGTGCATAAATGCATTGTTATTGATGTTTTTTTGCATTAAAGTAACTAAAAAAAGAAAAAATAATAATTAATGGAGTTAATTATTCCACAATGAACTCTCTAAATGGATTGGACAAAAGCATTGAAACCCTCAACATATTTGGTGGTTAAGTTTCTTTAGCCACTTTTGAAACAATTCTTCATTAAAGTCTAGATCGTTTCTTTCCACATGATCTGTAGCCATTCAGTCTTTTCGACTCCTCATAGTTTTTCCATGCTCAGTGTGCTACACAAACGGTCAACCTTTCTCCATTAAAACTGAACAAATGTGATTTTTAAACTGTCAACACATTACCTTCCACAATCACAAGTTGCAGAAGCATCACAGGGCTAAAACGATTATCCACAAATTCTAAAAAATGACAATGATTTTTTTCAGTGTTAAATCTTACTAGTGTTATGTTTTTCTGTTGTGTTGTTGCAATGCAAACACCAGAATTAAACAAGTAAATACCAACGATTTTATAATTGCAACACTTTTCTGGTTTTTGGCCATGGCTGTATGTTTTGCAAGGGATTGCATAAGAGTTTTGAAAGAACTATCAGCAACTTTACACTATTCTTAACTATTAAGACAAATAGTTCTTAAAGTAGGGCGGCATGGTGGCTTAGTTTGCCTCTCAGCACTAGGGATTCCCGGTTCGAATCCCCATCTGGGTGGAGTTTCCATGTTCTCCCCATGTCTGCGTGGGTTTCCTCCGGGTTCTCCGGTTTCCTCCCACAGTCCAAAAACATGGATCAAGTCAATCAAGTCAAAGTTCTCCAAATTGACACATATAGAGTGTGTATGAGTGCGTGTCTGTGTGAGTGAGTGTGTGCCCAGCGATAGATTGGCACCTTGTCCTGGGTGTATCTGCCCAGCGCCCAAAACGCTCTCCCCTGGATGGGCATGGGGAACCCCACCACGACCCTAATAGAGGATAAAGCAGAAGATAATGAATGAATGAATGAGTTCTTTCAATTGAAAGGGCAGCATGATGGTATAGTGATTAGCATGTCCACCTCTTAATGCTGCGGATCCAGGTTTACAGGCTTTAGGTAAATTGAAATTATTGCATATTATGTAAGACAAAGGTTTTAAATGTCTAGACAAGTTTAAATTAAAAGTGCAGTATGTCAATTTGTGTTATTAAAGCCTTTGTCATGTTGTTATAATACTTTATGACTGAGATTGTGAACATATGTACATTAAAATAACATAACAGGGAGGTTTTTCTTGCCACGGTCACTTCCTGTCATTTTTGTATGAAGCAAAAAAAAATCCAAAATCTACAAAAATAAGCAAACAAGAGCTGTATTTTTTGCCAAACATTTAACTTTTTCTGATGTCAAATTTGCAGATACATATACAACATGTATTTTGAAATTGCAAGCCTTTACAATAGATGTTCGAGCATTTCTCCTTTCTTTCAGAAACCAGTTAAAAAGGAATTACAGGATCCAAAATTCAATCTTGCCCTTATCATGGGCTTAATGTTTTTTGACACAAAGCAAAGGTCAGCTCAAATGTAGAGCTTTGCTTGAATGCACAGTTAAACAAGTGGAAGGGCCTGATGGCACATACACAGTGCACCCAACAATATATTAAAGTTGTAAAATATAACTACATGTAAATAGTTTTCATTTCAACCTGTGGGCATGTTAACAGTGTGCAAAAAAGACAAGTTTAAAAGCATCTACCTAACATGATGTATTGCATAAAAAGAGCTCAAAGAATAATAAATCTTTAACAGACCATTAAATCATACCAATACTCTAGTCTCAACATATTTGAAAATGAATGTGGAGAATCCTTAATTAGAATTTATTTATGTTGTTTTCGCAACACTGACAAATATAAATCTAGCAATATCATATAATGGAATCCTGGGTAATTGAAAAAGAAAGTAGCTTTTAGTGGTAGGTCATCTGTTCTGTGCTTAAAGCAAGGTGCATTTTAGTGTAAAAGAACTTGTCGGCTTTGCGAAGAGCTCCTTTAGACATATAAATCAGAGTCCCTAATTACCATTAAGTGCATTATTTAGGCTTTTGGTCATTCTGTAGGGTCTACATTTTCAGTTGAAGCGAACTTGGCCTCTCTCTGCCCTAGACGTCCATTTTAACTGTTCCTATTTATTTTTAAATGATTGTGTTCATTGTACTTGATTCTTTACCTTCAGTTGGATTATTTCATTTAATTATTATTTTTGTTTTTATTGTTTTTGCACATTTACATTAGCCTTTTGTCTATTTTGTTGTGATGATGGTTATTGTGATTTTGTGCCTTATACACGTCTATCCTACACTAAATTCTGGTTAGGTCTTTATTTGTGAACATGCTTTTTGAAACATTTTCTCGTTGACTCTGTTCAGGCCTGAATCTTTAAGATCTTGTTGCTCATCACAGTGAGAAAAGTAATTTCCTTCCATAAAGACATATCAATGCAGTGACAAGACCAGCAAGTCAATAAATAATATATGGCAATTTTTATGTGATATTTCAATGTTGCTTTTAAATTTTTAATTATTGTTTGGTTTTAGTGATGACTAACATGATAAAACCATAGTTCTTGAATCAAATCTAAATTTAGATTTACTATATATTACCAAGCAATGAGGTAACATTTGCTTTCACATTGCAGGGAAATTAATGTATGCTTGTACAACCTCAAGGTTGCATTGCTGTAATTGTGGGATGTTTTGAAAACTTCATGTTTTACTGCATGAAGTCTGAATGGTTTAGAATGTAACAGCTGAAATATTGATTTAAAAAAGCATACAAGGTCAGTTTTATCAAACGTGAATTTACATCCTATTGAATATTGGTTCAATTCGATAGTCTTTTTTTAGATATATATACAGAATTCTACATGTAGTATTATTTCAGTTTCAGTTCATGATTCAGACAGTTTGTTTCTTTAAGGCTGAAAAATAATTATTTACTTCCATTAATACACTGAATATCTGCATGTAATTTTTGTAATGTAAACATGTATTCTAGCAAATGAACTTAGTCTGACAGTTCTATATGTAATGTTTGACTTTAATGTTTCAGTTAATGAGCAGTTTTATGAGCAGAAAACAAAGTGTGCTTTTTTTGTTTCTAATGTTCTATTATTCAAATTACCTAAAAATTTTATTAATTAATTTAAGATTTTAAGCTATTTGTGACTTGATAAGTAGCTACCTAATTAAATAAAACAGTTTTGCATTCGTTAAGTGTATTAAGTACATGTTTACAAAGTGTTACATGTGACAAAAGATGTTTTATACACAATGCCTGGCTTGAAAAAGGCCACACACACACACACACACACACAGAGTAATATTCAGTTTCTCACGCATTAAGCTTTGATTACAGATCTCATTCGCTGTGGCATCATTTCCAAAAGCTACTGCAACAAAATTTATTTCTGTCCAGAGATACATAAATTTTTTCCCCAGGATCTGGTATTGATGATGGGAGATTTGAACCATTGCGCAAAGTGTTTTTCAGCACATCCCAACGATTCTCAGTGGGGTTCATCTGACTAATCCATGTGTAAGAATGATGTCTCATGCTTCCCGAACCACTCCTTCACAATTTGACCCTCTGAAACAGATGCACATTTGTTCTATGACCACATAATTTATCGTTCTACATTGTTATTTATCAAATGAGAAACTGCTTACTGCATCAGTTAGAGTTAAATAACTTGATTCCAAGTGAAACAATCACTCTGCAGTCATTATCCGATAGGTGGCTCTTATGTATTTGCTTAGTTAAATCCATGTGGTAATCTGTTTTTAGGCAAGGCAGTGTAGATATAAATATAGATGTAGATTTTATATAAATAAGTATCATCATTCACTGTTTAGTAAGTAATGGAAATAGAAAATATGTCTATAATTTTGCATGTGGAATTGAGGTGTATATTGTGTCTTGTATACAGTCACACATTTAATGGAAGTGCATCTAGTATAGCGGGTATCATTTGTATTCAGCACAAACATAATGACCCCATTCAATAATGCATCTAGTTGCACTAGCACGTAATTTACAAGCCGTGCTGATCACCATAAACACCTTTATCAGTGTCTATTGGAAAACAAGATTCTGCTAGCTAGAGAGTAGTTTGATAAGAACATGACTGAGCAGGTGTAAAGGTTTTCCTAATAAAATGAAATGTTTATTTACACAGCTAATACAAATGAGTTGCTTAAGAATATGATATTTAGAGCATTTTAATGCCATCTACATAACTGAGCTATATAAGCACTCCATCTTTCTTACACAAACAGCTGTACTAGATATTTTATCTGGGTTCTGAGCTTTATTTACAGAATTTAAGGTTACAGGGTGAAGATTAATCTGGTCAGCGCTCTAATTGCAAAGCCAAAAATAAAAATGCTGATCTGTGGCTTGATTGTCAAGACAATCTCAGCCGCCCTCTAAAGTGTCACTTCTTGTCAAGACAGCAAGGTCAAACCAAAAAATATCCTCCATCCTCAGTCAGTTACAGACACATTCAAAGTAAGTAACAATCAGGTTGCCAAATACAGAAGTGTAAGTGTTTAATGACAGCATATCTCTCCATCACTGGAAGTAGATTCTATGTGAAACATTAAAACAGCATTTAATTAAAAGGGGAATGTTTTAATGTTTCACAGTCTGTATTTAGAATTCACTGCTATTTCAAACTAGTAAGCCCTTTAACCTTTTTCCTCCAGAGCATTTTAAATAAATCTTAAAAATGGCTGAGCCCAAACAAAAGGGCTTCTAATCTTGATTTGATTACTTAAATTATAGATGGTACTTACAGAAAAAAATGACCTTGAATAATCATATCCAACTCCAATTCCTCTAAGCATTACTGAATTTAAAAAAGAAAAGTGTGTAAAAAACATGTACATCTAGTGTTTTACAGAAACTCAGAATAGGAGTTTAACAGCATTTCATGTTGCATAGTGCTCAATAAAACTCAATAAATTCAAAATCTTCCACGACCAAAACATGTTTTCCCAACATTTGTCTTATATTCAATGTCGGTTTTATCTAACAAATAAAAACTTGAAGATTGGTATCCAATTATCAAAATCACTTTAATATTTAAAGTCGGAGAAATGGCTGCAATTACACATCTGTTATACCCTTCTCTGGAATATAGCGGGGTGTCCAACATCAAGCATACAAGGCCAACTTGGTGTTATGGGGATGCTTGGGCATTTTCAGAAGCAGTGCTCTGCATTAAAAAGGTGGACTGTTCAAAATGAACATTACCGATCATCCCAAACATCCGGGAGGAGAATAAAAAACTGGGCTCATTTGGCTACCGCAGATTGCAGTGCGAAGTGCTCCATGATGCCAGACGGCTCACAGTCGCTGGGCTGCCAAGCCGCTACCAACTCCCCAAGTGAATATGATGCGTCAGCCCAAACATCAGAATGGTGTTTCAATGCGAGGCTGTATTGATATCATTCACTTATAAGATATTGGATAATATTCCAGATTTTATTATGATTATTATTCTCTGTGTAACTGTGTGAGCAAACATTGTTTCTCTGAGATATTATTATGTGAAAAAGATGACTGCTTATTATGTGCTTTTTATGTGCTTAAGGCCACCATGACAAAGAGGTGGATGTAAGGTTACCTCATTCAATACGACCAATTTAATTAAGTACATGTGTTTTTTGTAAGAGTAATAGTGGTTCATGCTTGCAAACAGCCAGAAAGCTACCTAAAGGCAGCAGACTCATAACAGAGATGCTTAACAGAAATGTGATAAACTTCCAGCAGACAACCCAAAAGCTAAAAGGATTAGAGAGATGAAGTATAAATTCATTACATTTGATCATCAACCACTATCTGTAGTGGAAGATGTCGGATTTTGCAGCTTGCGTGTGCATTCAGAGGCCGGGCTTAACCTGCCATCCAGTAAATACATTTCAGTGGCTGCCATACCTGAACTATACAAACATGTGTCATCACAGATAGTGAAGCATTTACATATTTTGATAATTATGAATATCATAAATTACATTTCTCTTCAGTTTTGTACAAGATAAAAAAAAAAAAAGATTTAAATATTATATTCAAAATCATTACACACATACTGTTAAACACACACATTACACACTGCAGCAATTGTCCTAATAACACTGACTTTAAATCTATCTTAAGGCAAAGTGCTCTATTGTAAAATTTGCTATATAAATAATCTGTACTTTAACATGTGTTTAATGTGCTTAACATAATAAAATGTGTTTTGTTGCCGCGCAGTCTTTTGTTACATTTCCACAGAGGCTGTAGTGGCCTGGGATCCAGACAAAATCATGTTGTAGCATTTTCAGTTCATATTCTTTTTGTAGATGTCTTTTATTGCAGAACGGTCAGACTCAAGGGGCTTTAGAGCCTGAAGACATTTTGTCATTGTGTGTTCTTTGTATAGTTCAGGGCCTTTAGTATTGTGTGGGTTTTTGCTTTAAAGCTATTTCTACTGATTTCTGGCAAGTTGCCATAGCTGCTGACATGCATTTAACTGATTTAGATCCTCTGCAAATACTGGAAGGTGTAAAGAACATCTTTTTTGATGTTGTGGTCATGGGTTTTGTCTGTTGTCTGTTTTTAATGAAATATTTCCACTACTGAGTTTGGTTTGTCAAGCTTCCAGGTTGAGACATCATTGGGGTATCCTTGTATTGATTTAAGTAATATAAATTAAACTGAAATTAATTTAAATTTATATATACACTGTGTATATATATACAGTATATATATATATATATATATATATATATATATATATATATATATATATATATATATATATATATATATATACACACACACACACACACACACATACACACACACACACATACACACGAGCTAGATCTGGTTTGGTTTGGCTTTATAAAGAAATTATTATTTTGGATGTAGACAATCACAAATAGAAAATTTCAAAGCACAGCCAATAAGGAGGTTTTATACTGTACATGTATCAAAACATTTACCATATATGGTTGAACATATTGGGACACCTCTTAATCAATAAATCCAGGGTTTTAATTTCATCCCATTGCCAAAATCAAGCACCAAGTCAGGCATTCTAGGCAGCTGTATACTTTTTTTATAGGAACTATTCCAGCAAGTCTGTACACTAGAGCACCAAGCAAAGTCTATGAAGACATTGTCGGGTGAGTTTAATTTAGAAAAACTTGACTGGTGTATAGAACCCTGATATTGATCCCATCAAATACCTTTGGGATGAACGAGAACAATGAGATTGTGAGCCAGGTCAGCTCTTCCAACATCAGTGTTGCAAATACTCTACCTGTTATATAGGAAACATTTTCATAGACACACTCCATAATCCATTCTGGAAAGTTATAGCTGTGAAGAGGGATTTAGGATGTGATTTCATCAAAGCTAGAACGTGTAGGTGTCCCCTAACTTTTTCTTAATTAAGTGTATATTAAATATATTAATTTAGGAACTATTATCCATTTTAGTATTTGTTTGGCACTGAAATTTGTTGACCTCAAACAAAGATATAAAGGGAGACATGAAGCTCCAAAAGTTCCAATTAAAAAGAAGCAACTTCATCAGCTCTAACAGCAACTGTTAAATAAATTTGTACTCTGCCCTCGTGGGAATGCATCATTGATTTAATGCTGCAACAATATCTATTTGAGTGCATAATGTTCGAACACTTTTACAAGCTAGCTAAAAATATCGTCATTGGCTGCATTCCATCTTCTAAAACAATGTTAATTTATTCATCCACAGTGTTATGGACTAGTTATCAGACAGATTAAGTGTGGTCCTTGAGTAAATTGAATTTTCCTCGAGAAGCATTTCAGTGGGACATTCATTATCCTAGAATCTAAAACACCAAAAGCAGCCATCTAAGATATTAGGTGAATCGAACCATCTCCATACTAGTAGAGGATAATTCCTTTTGCCCTTGGTTTATAAAATAAGAGAATATGCATTTGAATAATGACATGATATTTAACTTAAAATCATAATAATAGCAGGAATGTGACTTAGATCAGAATAATATCTTTAAATAAACTTTTAAGCATAGCACATTATAAGACATGGTTTGAAGTATGAAGTCAGCCTAGCAACACAACCATTTCGATTTTGCATCTCATTTTAAGATCATGTGCATTAACATGAAAATAGAACCTTTGTGTTGTGGTCACAGCCGTTTTGGACAGGACTTTTTATTAGATTTGCGATAATTAATGCGGGACTTACATCCATTTAGCAATAATTGCACATCTAAAAGGATTGGGTTTATTTACATTCAGTCAGGTCAGCATAATTAAATCAGTACTCCAATATTTGGACTTATTTCCTTTTGCAGTTTGGGATTGTTTAAGAATTAGATGCCTAACAAACTTATTTCAGTTCCAGTGTTCACATACTCTTGACCATATACAGTGCCTATAAAAGATAGGCAACAGCAGTGTTTTTTTAATTTGCCTCAATATTTAATATTAAGAGTTTACTGTACCACACATTACATCATGTTAGATTGAACAAATATGATATAGAAGATATAGATCACAAATCATGGCTAATCAAACTACAAATCTTCATATTTTTGTTATCTGTCAAACCCGTGCATTTTTCTTTCTGAGCTATTTAAAATCACATGTAGCTGTATATACTAGAAATTATTTAAAAACAATAAATACAGACACACAAACACTACCCGTTTGGACACACCTTCTCTTTGCTCCACTTATTGTCATATTTAGCAGTTCCAAAGATTGACAAACATCTGTTCATAGACTACAGTACATACTGTGTTAGTCCACTTTGCTGTGTTCTAATGGTCAGGACCCCAATAGTAGCATCACAGAGCAGGTATTATTGGGTTGGTGCATTATTCCTATCCCAGCAGTGTCAGTGAGGTGTTTAAATGAAACTACAGCAGCACTGCAGCACAAACACCACCTCACTGCATTAGTGTCACTGCAGAACTGACAAAAAACAATCCACCACCCAAATGATACCTGTTCTGTGATGGTCCTGACTAATAGAGAACAGAGAACCAACAGGGGATGAACAAAACAAATGAAAACAGATTATAGTCTGTAATTGTAAAACTACAAAGTTCATTTATATGATAAGTGGAGAAAATAAACAATGGAACAAATAGGCAGTGTGACCCAACTTTTGACAAGTTTTGTATAGTATCGGTCTTCAATATTTAATTTTAAACAGCAAAATCCTATTTAGATATTATTTACTTAAAATTTAAAGCAGAACTCTATTAATGTACTCAGCTAGAAGTATTTTTTAATGTACAGTTTATTAGTAAAGGAAATTCATTACCAACCTTCAATTGTAATGTATCAACCGCCATCAGCAGTTACATGTTAATTTTTTTAAGCTTTTAGAAATTTATGTACCAAAGCAAGAAGTGAGTCCCCTGTATCCACGTTTAGTCATGTTCATTTAATTTTTTTAATTATTTTTTTTATTTTATACAATCTGGCAGAAGATTGGCCATTTCCTTTAAAGACTGGCAATTTTCTCCCCTGTAAGAGTTCCTCAGCATGCTGGGTTTAATGATGTCCGGAATGAACGGTGATAGTGAGATTACTCCAGCTGATTACTACTAAAGTAGGTTGTTAAATTTGTTATGCTGAAGCTCATGATCCAATTCTGTGGTAGAGAATGAGCAGAGTTTATTCTCCCCAATGAACTGTATCATTTCATTGAAGAACTGAATTCAACTAATTATTTCCCCCTTTTAGTTTGTTTGACCTTACTGTTTAAAATGCCATTGCGTGCTACAGCAGTCGGACATTCACACAGGTGATGTTAATTATTAATAAAAGGTGTCAAAATACTATATATTTTTCTTTTTCCACATGTCTGCACACCAATTCACCAAGCGAGCTCAATTAAGGAAACGGTAGTTAGCATGCGAGTGAATTGCAGGGAGGGGGATATGAGGCGTGAGGGAGAAAATTAGGGTGAAAATTGTTTTCTCAATTTTATTTTTACAACAAACTATGAAAATTAGAGCAACGTTGAAAGAAACCAGATTAAAAGTTTTTTTATCCAAATAACTGGAATGGATTATCAGCTACTCATGGGCTGAATAGAGATAAAAAAAGAGGCAAATTCGTATATGCTAAATGAAGCAAGAAGCTTTTATTAGGTTCTGCTTTTACATGTTATTTTGTTAGCCATTTAAAAATAATGATTTAGACAATAGGATAATTAAGTCTGATTTATTTTATAAATACAGTATGCAGTAGTTTGCATATTGATGTATTTGTTTTAGTTGGAGGTGGGTCAGTAAACTGGCTAAAGTGATTTGTGTGAAAAACAAAAAGGTATAGTCGGGTGACTTCTGAGTGGCAGCCTGTTCCAGTAGCTTCGGCATTTGTGTACTGCTTTTAGCTTTCTGCTAAATTTCCTCTGGGATCATTAAAGTATTCAATGAAACCCATCCATCTTAAAGAAGTGTGTGAGTTCTGATCTTGACCCTCTCATACACCTCAATCAGAATGGAGACTGACCCTGTTTGTTTGTTCTTAAATATTTGTATTTTAAGGGTAAAAGCACAAGCACCCAGGAAATTTAGTCTGTGTACCATGGATCTAAGTAGTATTATTTACTCCTAACTTATAATAAGATTGATTTGCACCTATAAATAAATACAACAGAAGCTGCATTACACAAACTAAGTCACACATGATTGTACTAATTACTTTAAAAAGCATCTAAAACTATAAAGAGGATGATCGTATCCACTGCTCATAAGACTACCTAATAAAATCTTCTGTTAATGCTGCAAAATAAAACTCTTAAATCTATTTTGTCTGCATGCATTTTTCAGTTAGTCACCACAGGGGGATATATTAGTTAGCTTTAGATTCAAATGGAATCACCAGGGAGAGCCGTGTCTAAGCATCCACACTGCTCCCTCTCCACACTCCAAATTACTCAATTAGTAGTGTCATTAAGTGGTAGCGGCGTGGGGGATTAACACCAGGGGAAATAAAAGAGACAATCTGCCACGTGCTTGCTGAGGATATTGCTGATTTCCATCTATCAACTGCTGCAGATGGAGGGACATTAGTAATTTATATTCTATCAACAGTGCCCAGGAGAAGTCTGCCAAAACCATTTCCTCATCACAGTTCTTCTCACTATGAATGTAATAATATCGGCTGAGAGTGCAGAAGGAAAAAAATGCCATCACACCCCAAATCTTTCTTTAGGTTTGCATAGGATAGAATTTCATTTTACTAGGATTAGTATTGCCTAAGAGGGGGATTGTTGTTCATTGTTCAATAATCCTTGCGGAATGAGAAATATATATGCATAATTTAATACAATGAGATATAATGCTAGTGCATAAATGTATGTTAATGTAGGTACTATGCATATTTACCATTTGGTAGGTCTGGCACAGACTTGATAGGACTAAAATCAGATGGTAATATAGGAATAAAAATTGACATGCGCTATGCCTGGATGTCCTGGCCCTAATCATTCAATAATACAGCATGATTTATTTACTGCTAAGCATTGTGAATAAAACACATCTATATGTGAAGTACTCCACAACAGCTCATGGCACTTTATAATAATATCATAAAGCTATTCAAATACGTTCTTGGATACACTTAGCAAGCACTCTAAAAAGGCAAAACTTGTAAACCTTCTTGTTCATGCATTTATCTAATCAGCCAACACTGATATCATCCAGATACAAGCCGGCTTTTAGTAATGTTTTGCACCAAACCTTAGTACATAGGGAGAACTGAGAATGGTTTAAACTCAGAGGAGATAGAAATGCAGACAAGCACTTTTACGAAAAACTGACCAATAATTTAGATCACAGTAGGATTCCAATGATCTCAAAAAATGTTAAGTTTAAGGACATGCACGACTTAAAATATTTTTTTTTATCACCACGTTTTCATGCAGACAGCCTGCAGGTGCTGGCCACAATTACAGTATTTCAATTTAACAAGTAATTAAAAATTTTAAAGACGTAACATGCATAATAAAAATTAGAATAACAAAAATATTATTTAAAATGATCAAACTACTGTATTTGTTTTAAAGCAAATCTACAATCAGCATAATGTACTTTAAGCACCTTTTCAGTCAAAAGACGCATTGGGAAGTTGTCACAGCTACAGCAGGTATTCAATACATTTGTCAGTTAAGATCTCATTTTAAACATCTAGTTAAATTCATGCTACAAACAACTGTCTATTCCAAAAACTACAGTAAATGGGTCATGTACAGTTAAAGAATAATTCTCCCAATACTGTGGCAGGATGATGTCTTCATATGGACTACATGTACAAATAAGTTGTGATGAAGTTGTTGAATATCCCGATATTGATGTAAAATATTACGGAAAGAGAATGGAAAAAAGAAAAAGAAAACAAAAGAATGTTGATCATGCTTTCTAAAGGCATTAGCTGACTTGCATACCCATACAAACACAGATTTTACAATCTATATTTCTATTTGTTGCATAATACTTTAAACACCTCATCTCAGTTGTAAACAATCATCTCATTTGTAAGTCGCTTTATATAAAAGTGTCTGCTAAATGACTAAATGAAAACACTTACAGAAATTACTACTAAACAGGAGGTTTTTGTTGTTATATTTTTCCAATATGTGTTCTATATGTTTTTTGAATTAACAGAGTATATATTTACAATATAATTTCAAAGACAGATTAAATGAATCTCCTCACCTTTGCATACGGTGCCATTCTCTGCTGCCTCATGTCCCGCTTTGCACATGCAGCGTCCTATAGGAACTAACCACTCGCCATCTCCATTGCAGTAAAGTTTAATAGGAACATCCACTTCCTCGCCATTAGGTATGCATGTACCCCGAGCTGCCACCAACGAAGTGCTTTCAGCCCCGGATAAAGTTTCAGGGAATACCGCTCCATTTCGTACCACTTGGGGACATTTTCTGTAGAAAACCCGCACTGCGATGAGAGACATGCATGCTCCGTAGTCCTGAAATGCCAGGTAAAAGCCATTGCGAGATACAGGCCCGAAGCTGCGCACCTCTGTGTTGATCTTCATCACTCTGCCACCGAGGTCAACCTGGGAAAAGCTCTCATCTGCTGCTATCGTGTCCACTTTGATCCAGGGATTCTCCATCCATGAAGGGTGTGTTTTAGTAGCAGTGTCTAAATCAGACTCAAAGTAGTACAGGTTGAAGGTTTCTTTGCATGAACCAGGGACATTGGGAATGCTGCTGCAGTCACGCACAGAGAACTTGATCTCCACATGGATGCGCTGTGCACCTCGTCGCCGGATGTACTTGGTGCGCACCCAATTGTTCTGATTGGAATCAAACACATTACACACCTGATAGGTGCGGATCGTGTTCATGTTTTCATCATAGCCACTGACTTCCTCCCACTGAGGACAAAGCAGAGACAAGAATATAAAATAAGCTCATCATGATTCCACCGATGTAATAACAACAACACCCAGACTGCATGTAGAACAGCGTTATTATATTTTATCAGGCTTCATTTAAATAATCAGTCTATGGGCTAGGGCACAAATCACTGGAGATGTATGCATTAAAGCAGTATGTGTGAATAAGCTAAAAGAAGAAGGCATCATATGTTTAAATATCCTAAATCATGGAACCAGCATTGGTCAACGTGATGCTTACCCCTAATGATGGGTAGATCATCCAGCCCAGCTCTGCTGTCGCTGTTGTGGAGTCCATCAGTACATCTAAAACACATGGAAAAGGAAGGAGTCAGTAAACTGCACACCAGACTTTAATGTAGTTGCAGTAATGAGATTTTTTTTTATCACATTCAGGCATTCATAAGGCTGTTAACTTAGCTCAGGCCTCTTGACAATAATTGCAATCCAAAATAAATAGCCTTGCAGCATGCCAAATCAGCAATGACTCACACTGTGCCATGCAATAACAAAGACTAAATTAATCAAACCAGAATGTCGCTTTTATCTTTTACTATTAATAAAAGAACGCAGGACAAGCTCATTATCAGATTTAAGCCATCTTAGACCTTAAGCGATGGGTCACATTGTTTATTGAAGTTGGAGATTTACAAATAACATTCATAAGTGTCTAGAATACCAACATTAATGAGTATCATAACTTAAGAAGTAATATTAATCAGCCAGACAATCTTAGAAAGTGGAATATGTTTGCTGAGTTTGAATACATTAAGTGTGCAACAATAAAATGTCATTTGTTTTTGCAAGCTATGCCGCTATGTAATTTACAGCAAATTAGGTATGAATTATTTTTTATTAAAATTGTAGTTAAGCAACTTTAAAGAATGCAAAAAAACATTAATTAATATCAAATAAATATCAGGTATTATTATTATTATTAGTAGTAGTAGTAGTATTATTAATTACTAATTGCTTTTTATTTCTTTATTAATGCAAGAGTCACACGTCAACAAAAATGTCTTATGTATGAAAAATTATGTAACCAAAAAAATAATTGTGTCTAAATTACATTCACAAAAATATTTTGAATAATTTTTAGCTTCATTATTTAGTCAGATATAAAATTGTCTTCCCATCATATTATCTTTTGATAACGGACAGGGCGACGATCAATCACTAAGCACACACTCACTCACACACACAGACACTTAATAGGGGCAATTTAGAACAGTCAATTTACCTTTGTACACAGGGAGAACATGGAAGTTGCACCCAGATTCTAACCAGATTCTAACATTCTAACCACAATGCCACTTTGCTGCCTGATAGAAAATTGTACTATTGGCTTCTGACTTGTGGTGTTCTCATTTGTAAGTCGCTTTGGATAAAAGCGTCTGCTAAATGACTAAATGTAAATGTAATGTAAATGTACTATTTAGGTTGTTACAATTTTTGAAGTTTTTACAACCATTTACAATGTAAAGCCATGAATTACTTCAACTGTACAAGATCCAAACATTTTATTCTCATAAGTAAAAGTGAATATGCTGTACGGTGACATGGTGGCGTAGTGGTTAGCACGTCAGCCTCTCAGCACTGAGGATCCAAGATTTGGCTGTTCTAAATTGTCCCTATACAGTTTGTGTGTGTGTGTGTGTGTGTGTGAGTGAGTGTGTGCCTAGTGATTGGCACCGTGTCCTGGGTGTATCTGCCTGGCACCTAAAACATTCTCCCCTGGATGGGCATGAGATGAGATGAATATGTTATGCAGTATATTACAATATGATTTTAACTAAATGGTGTAAAATGTATTTCTATTTATTACTTCACATTTACATCAAGTCTTTTAGCAGACACTTTTATCTTATCCTATATAAATGTATTACTTTATATATATATAATATCATAGAAGGTGCATAAAAATGCCAAGAGAGCTGGCTCCAAATTACAAAAAATACTCTACTGCTGAGATGTTACAGCACAGGGGCCTCCTTTTCCTCCACAAGTTGGACAAATGGAATTGCATAGTCTCTAAACACATTTAGTTATTCATCCCATTTACACCCACCTAATATAGCATGCTTGCAGAGTCAGTAGAAACTCTGCAGCATTATTCAAGGGGTGGTTTACAGAGAGGGAGGTAGAAAATACAGTTTATTATATTGCTATAAATCTGTCAAACCAAAGAACATTTTACAAGACAGACCCTAAATAACAGAAGGGAAATATAACAAGCATCCCAAAAGATTCAGCACTCAGGAACTGAGCCAGCAGTTCTTGATGAACAGACTGACCATCCATTTGTTATGGCCTCAGTTCAGACAGGCGTTTGTGAGTCTGAAGTGGACTGGCCAGCAAAATGAGGCTGTCAAAGAAATGAACTGGGCCATGTGCCTGCAGCTTTGATTCACTCGATCACTGCTTACTTGTCCATACCGGTGACCTTTTTTAATATTTCGACTGATCCCATGCACAAGGACAGAGTGACTTTAGAGCACACCCATATTGGCAGAAAGAAACAAACCTCTGCATTTTTAATTCAGACTCAGAGAAGGGAATGAAGGCTCTGAAATGGAAGTCAGAAGCCTCTTTGACAAAATCCTGGGACTGCTATTAAACACTGGCTCACTACAGCGCCTCATTTATATTTCACCAGCTTTTGCAGCTTAGGGACTGCCTTGGCAGTTCAGCTCAGACACACCATCATTCCTAGGTGGTTAGCTATCTTAATATGCCAGGAGTTAATGTGCCTGTATCATGCAACCACCAAAATGACTTTCTTATTATTTTAAAGATTCCTAAATCTAGATAAATTCATTTGGTCTCTGTTGGTTTTTGCACAACAAATAATTGTGTATATATAAATGTTATCAAATTACCAATATCGAGTGTAATTAGGAAAAGCCGCCATGTACCCATAACCAGCCCTCAGTAACAAGTCAACAAAAGGCCTATTAAACTTGCGGATGGAATTTCAATAACTGTTATTCGCATTAATTTCCATCCATCCATTATCTTCCGCTTTATCCTCTATTAGGGTTGCGGGGTGGTTCTGCATGCCCATCCAGGGGAGAACGTTTCGGGTGCTGGGCAGATACACCCAGAACAGGGCGCCAAGCTATCGCTGGTCACACACTCAATATGGGCAATTTGGAGAACTCAATTGACTTGATCCATGTTTTTGGATTGTGGAAGGAAACCGGCGAACCTGGAGGAAATCCACGCAGACACGGGGAGAACATGGAAACTCCACCCAGATTTGTATTCTAACCGGGAATCCCTAGCGCTGAGAGGCAAATCTGCTAACCACTAAGCCACCGTGTCGTAATTTCATTTTGTAAATTGATTTATTAGAATTAAACCTTCTCTCTCTCTCTCTCTCTCTCTCACATACATACACAGACACTAAAGAGAATACTTATACTTCTTCGAAATAAGGCTTAACCTGCTTTTTAAAATTAAAACATACTAAAAAAACACTTATTCAAGCATTCTGGACTACAGCATTAAAGTAACAAACAAACAAAAACAGGTTCTAAAAAAATGTGGTTGGAAAATTGCTCTGTCCACTGATTTAGGGCAGTCTTGGCTTGTGGTTAAGGAACCAGCCTTGTGACCCACCAAGTACTATGGCCGAAGCACTCTTGGGCGAGGTACCTAACCCTAATTGCTCCCTGGGTAACATGTACAGGGCTACCCCCCACTCCAGGCACATGTGCTCACTTTACTCAGTGTATGTATATACTGTATATGTGTGTGTTTCATTGCACAGATTGGTTAAAAGTGGAGGAAATATTCCTCTGTGTGTGAGCACTGTAGGCAAAATAAATCACCATTACTTCAGTCTTTATAGGTCCCTCTATAGGCAGACAAGCTAACCTATTTAAGAGTGGTTAGTTGGAAATGGTGAAGTTTCCATGTTTTCCCCGTGTCTACGTGGGTTTCTTCCAGGTTCTCTGTTTTCCTCCCACATTCCAAAAACATGGATCAAGGTCAATTTAATTCTCCAAATTGCCCCATATAGAGCGTGTTTGTGTGTGTGTCTGTGTGATTGAGTGTGTGCCCAGTGATAGATTGGCACCCTTTACTGGGTGTATCAACACAGCGCCCGAAACATTCTCCCCTGGATGGGAATGATGGGCATGGGGACTCCCCGCCCACCCCCCACGACCCTAGTACAGGATAAAGTGGAAGATAATGGATGGATGGATGGATTGTTGGAGATGTCATCTTAGTTTTCTAACGGATTTAAAACAGGTTGTGACTTTGCCTCTTAAGGACATTCTATCTTTAACCAGCTCATTTTATTATCATCAGTAATTTATATTTCTCCAACACTGGAAGGTTTCACAAAAACAGTAATGTTCCACAAAAGCATAAATTCTTAGAAAAAGCTTGAATCCAGCTGAAGATAGGCAGGAGGTTCACCTTTCAGCACAACAACAATGCTAAACACACAAATAATCACTGACTTAGGAAGAAGAAAGTGATGTCTTTGGTGAGTAAGACTAACATCATCCCAAAAACATCCTAGATGACCTAGAATGGAAATTTGAAACCAGATGCTTTCATTCAACATCACTGACTACGTTACATTTACATTTGGTCATTTAGCAGACACTTTTATCCAAAGCAACTTATAAGGTGAGCACAGGGTTAATCGTAACATCCCTGGATCAATGAGGGTTAAGGGCCTTGGTAAGGACCCACATTGTTAACTTCAGTGGACCTGGGATTTGAACCCCCAAACTTCAGATTGATAGTCCATGCCCTAACCACTGAGCTACCATGCCCACAATGCCTGATCTCAAATGAGGACCTCTTCTGGACCAATGGGCAAAAAAAATCCTAATTCCCACAGGCATAGTCCAAAATACAGTAAATAGTTTTCCTTGAAGAGTGGAAGCTATAATAGCTACAAATAGGGAAGACTCACTTAGAATGAGATGTCATAAAAGCTCTAGGTGTCCCGATACGTTTGCCCATATGGCACATGTATAATATATTATATTATAGGCTGTATATATAAAATATGAACTAAAATTCTTTGAAGTTGATGTTTAATTCATGCTGTCTAACATGATTTATTTAAAATGGGTGATAATAGTTAGGGGACTTTGAAATATCTTTAGACTGCTTGAGCTAACATGCTCTCAATAGCAATGATTTATGAGTATGTAGCACCTGCTTGATGCATGCCGAGGGAGAACCATAGTGGCCTGAATTCTCTCATATGTTAACTGATATATCAAAATATTTTATTTATTTAACAGGTAATTACGTTTGAGGTTAAAAAAACATGCTAGTTACTGAAAAATATGAAACTTGTTTTACATCCAAGCAAAAGCCCAGGTTTTTGTTTCTAAATTTCCTACATTTTCATATAAAAATGACTATTTCGAAGATTTTTGACAGCTTGCTTACACAGCATAGATCAATTAATGAAGCAAATCTACAAAAATGTCGGACTGAAATTTGTTTCTTGGCACGCTGACCTAAAATTCAGTGACTCGTTTCCCCTGGGATTAATCTAATGTGGCGTACAGAGCGTGGCTCAGCCTGTGAGGATTATATGTGCTGGACTTGCGCTCTCGTTGCCCTACTTTTCATTAAAATATCCATGGTGTGAGAGACTTGGAGAGAGGGAATGAGGGTGGTACACTGCAGGAATGATTGGACAGATGGAGTGGGGGTTTCGGTTCCACGTGGAGAGAAATGCATCGACTTTCCCTCATGTGCAGGTTTTGTCACTGCAATATTTGAAAAAGCCATGACAACATTTAAAATTGATTTCCAGAGTAGAGTACTTTATTTAGTCTTCATTCACTAATGCAAAATGGTGATGGAATAGAATATCAAATACTTAAAAAAGTATGGAACATTTAGCGATAGCCATTAATGACAGCTGGCAGTAAATGAACCCTGATCAGTTGTTTAGGAGTTATTTAGTTAATTAAAGTTACATGTATATTTTTTAGAATCAGCGTGACTCTTGCCATTATTTTTAAGAGCCAGGTGTGGTCTGAGTTTGGCGAAAAGCTATTTCATTAGTGCAGCTACTTAGATGAACGCTGGCTCATGAGGTATTTTATTTTCTGTAAATTGAGAATACATGGTATAAACTATGTATATGCATTCTCTCTTTGAATGCAATGATTTTTAACAGTGTTCAGTAGTGCTGGGCACCCGCCTGTGTTGACAATTAACTGCCAAGTCAGCAATGAACATCTGACTAAGAAGTTTCAATTCCAGTTTTTATTGTAGTTTAAAGGGTTTTTATTTGTAGCATTCAGCATTATAACCTGGTTACTAGACCTGCAGATGCACAGAACGTAGAACAGATGACTTTCCAGTCAGCATCTCACTTGATGCTCCCACTGACCTAGTGTTGTGCAGATAAGACACTCTCTTTCATCCATTAGCCGAGTCTTACATACTTATTACCTAAGTAGTTCTACCTTTCCTTTACTAAGCCACATTTGATCGCAGCTCGGCTACCTTGCTGGATTCAGGTTGTTATTCCGCCCTGAAACCAGGCCTTATCCCTTCTAGGTGAATCTGTGAAGTGACAATTTCTGAACTGGTATGGAGTTTTAACGCACAAAGTAGAATCATGAGATGGGGTTGTAGGCTTTTTAAAACCACAACGCTGATCTGCAATGAAGAGTCAAGGGTCTAGAGAAACCAGAACAGTAACACTAAACACAAAAAAACACCTGCTCTATCATGACTTCATCCACAGCCAACAATCTGTCAATTTAATTTCACAAAGTCACCAGCACACTACACTTCCTTACCGCTCTTTTTCAGTTTAGTACAAACTGAGCCAGCAATGCACCTAAAAACCCTACACTATGTGAAACCAAGTGGGAAACCTACATCATGCATACCCAGCCCACCACTGCCCATTCAAATTTAAGGAGGTGGAAGCCATTTAGGGAGACAGGTAATTGTAGGCAAGAGAAATGTCGATCTCCACCCTCAAAAAACAGCATAAGACGTTGCTCTATGGTGCATCAGCATCGGACAGAAAGGAAAGGTCTGAACAAAACAAAGGGTTGTGTTAACCACCAGAGGACCTGTCCTAGACTCTTTATCTGTCCTTCGTCCTCCCACCCCTCAAGTGAGCAGGAACATGGCGGTACTCCAGCATTCCTCAACGTTATGATTCAGACTGGACTTTTCTGAGAAAGTCTACCAAAGCAATGCACCCCCACACATGCTTGACATCCTAGCATGTTCATAGTAGACAGGATTTGCCAGAACCATATATAGCTTTTATTTATAGGGTACAGCACTATTGAATGACTGGTAGAACTGTAGACACCTACAGCAGACAACTTTTTAGTCAGCATCTCACAAACTTAAGCATTCTGCAGCTGAGGTTCTCCCTGTTCTGTTGTTTTAGCCTTCTTGTTCCTACCTCCCAGCACAGAGAATTAATACAAACAAGCCACATGAGAGCTCTATTACCTCCTCTGCTCCACTACACTGCATAGACTACTTTTATTTTTAAAGAATTCAAAGGATAAATTTAAGCCAGGGATTACAAACCTTCAGAGAATTTATATTACTTTACTGGAGAGTATTACAAATAATTTTGATTTTGACTGCTTAAAGTACATTTTTAAAAGGTTCTCAAATGGAACAGAAAACCAAATATGTTTAATAAATGTCTATACAAAATGGAATTTTTAAAAATGTAAAGTTTCATGTTGTCTGAGCTGAGCCATGCTTCCCTGATGTAGTTCAGAACAGCTCTTCCAGTTCATGTAATTTTTTATCTCCCACCTTAGATTCATTCGCACTCCTACACTCCTCTGTGTCTTTGACTGCAGTAAAATTAGTTGTAACCTGTTGAGATCATTCATGACTCGCAATGTGTTCACACTCGTGGGTTTATCTATTGCAAGACCCCCTCATCTACCCCCTACAGAACATTCTCTTGAGATCAGCTTTTTGTCCGTTTTCCCAAGAGCGCTGATGAAAAGGCTCATTGCAACTGAAACATGCTGAATAATTCATGTGGAGATAATTAATTCACAGCCAGCTTTGATCAAACATGACACATGCTAGAAAATCCCTCACAAATTTCAGCACTCGCCATTCCACGGTACCCAAAATAATAGAGGGAAATCTTGGGCCTATCATTTAATATGCATTGCTAAATTCTTTTATTAAGAAATGTCTTAACACAAGGAACAAAATACACTACAAGTACACACAGTTCTAACACGTGCACAATTAGCTGTTAAAGCAGGACATCTTTCTTCCTTAAAATAGAGACCTGAAGACCTATAGTAGTGTATTACTGGAACACACACCTGCAAAATAGCCATAATAGTTTTCTATTGAAAAATTGGGTCAGGCCAGGATTGAGTAGAATCAATGTGTGAGATTCTATTCAGAGGCCAGTTTTGTCATTGCATGTGCTACATCTGCTCCTCTGTGGTCCTGTGTCGACCCACGTGAACTGTGGCGCACATCCTGATTTAGAAAAGGGACAGTGGGCATTGATCCTTTGTGCTCCAGTTCTGTCACTCAGCTGTGGGCGGGATGCTACAACATTAACTTATCTGCCATGACTCATACAGTGCGGCTAAATACACAAACGTGGGAATCTGTTCACATGAAGCACAAGCACATCAAGACCTTAAGAAGGAAAATAACAAAACGGACTCAGGATGAAGTCTTTATATCTTATCTATTTAAAAATAAATAAATAAAAAAGTGTGATGGACAACAGTACTGTACTGAGACACAAAACTACAGCTACAGGAGTTTTTTTGACACCCCATTCCAAATTGAAATATCTTTCCAGCTACTAATAGTGGTTATTAGTGGTTTCTACACGATTTTGGAGCGTGTGGGTGGAAACGACTCTTCATTCAGAAGAGCATTCTGAGATCAGAATGAGATTGAGATTTCCAGAACACCCCCAAAGGTATTTAGTGGAGTTTGGGGCCAATCAATTCTTTTTCACCAAACGAAACCCCAACACGACTTTATGAACCTTGCCATGTGCAAGGGGGCTGGGACAGAATATAACCTGCCTTAATCTTTTCCCAGATCTGTTCCCAAACCTGTCACCGATAATAAAATAAAAGACACAGAGGCTTAAAACTCACTTATAAAGAAAAGAGCAAGACCAAGAGGCAGTTGCCCAGAATGTAACCAGGATGGATGGATGGAAACATCCATCCATCCATTATGTTCTGCTTTATCTATCTGACTAGGGTCACGGGGGGGTTCCCCATGCCCATCCAGGGGACAACGTTTCGGGCACTGGGCAGATACACCCAGGACAGGGCGCCAATCTATCACAGGGCACACACTCACTCACACAGACACACTCTATATGGGGCAATTTGGAGAATTCAATTTACCTTGATCCATGTTTTTGAACTGTGGGTGGAAACCGGAGAACATGCAGGAAACCCACCCGACTCGGGGAGAACATGGAATACCCACCCAGATTGGTATTTGAATCAGGAATCCCTAGCGCTGAGAGGAGAACATGCTAACCACTAAGCCACCGTGTTGCCCCAGGAAGAAACATAGTTAAGATAAAAGAATCAACTGTGGCATAGCAACTGAAATTAGGATTGGACAATATCAAAAAAAAGTTTCATTTTCTTTTGCATGAGTAGATGTTAATATGTAAAGATATTATAAGGTGATATATTCGTTTACATGTTATTCTCTCCCGGGTGGCACAGTGGTGTACTGGTTAGCACTTCTACATCTCAGGACTGGAAATCCAGGTTCGACTCCCAATATGGATGAGTATTCATGTTCTCCCTGTGTCCATGTGGGCTTTTCTCCAGTTTCCTTTCACTGTCCAAAAACATGGATTCAAACTGATTTGGCTGCTCTAAATTACCCCAGGTAAATTGTTTCTATATAGTGTGTGTCTGTCCAGCGATAGACTGGTGCCCTGTCCTGGATCCCCCTGCCCAGGGCCCAAAATATTCTACCCTTTTATTTATGGGAATTGTAAATTGCTACCTCACTCAGAATTTGGCAAATATTCTATAGAATGTCATACAACTATTTATATATATTAAAATAAAAATATTAATTTTGACCCACCTTTATAATGTATTGATGAGAAACATGCACAATAGTAAAAACACAATGCACATTGTTTAAATCTTTTTAAAGTATATATTTATGCAGCTTTTAAATTAACAAATTAAACACACTTAGTTGTGGTCATCTTATTCTTTAATGCAAAAAACTCATTAAAGCTCTACTGTACCGTATACTGCCAGGGAGTTGGTAATGAGAGTTAATTAGCCACTTAAAATCGACATTTTCAACAGTGCTTACTGGCTTTATGCCTTTTGGAAAATAACAGCCTTTTGCCTTTGTGGTTTTGCGGCGTCACTGTTATTTTTTGTTATAATGCATGAAACTGGAGAAAGCAGACACTATGGTGCAGTGTTGTTGCATGGGCATCACACTGATTGTTTTAGGGGCATTACAGGGGACCTGTAAAGTCTTATTTTGTACATGCTCTAAACGATTGCAAATTTCTCTTCAGGTAGTAAAAAGACCTGCGGGATCACACGTCTTTGTTGGAACACGTTTTCAGACTAAATATCTCCAGACTATTGATTTTCTCTGACACTTCTTTTTAGCAGTCTTCTTGCCTTTGAGATTTGGGTTGTGTCAGTTGTAACACCGTTTATCTGACTTCCACACATCCATGCTGTATTTTAGTGCGTCAACATACCCTGACACATTAACTCTATCCACCCATTTGATTGTTTTTTCAAAGAGCTAATCTCATGATGATTTGCCTTTTGTGCTATTTCTAAACAAAAATTAAATGCATTGTTTAATGTTTAAGAGCAGCACGGTGGCTTAGTGGTTAGCACGTTCGCCTCTCAGCGCTAGGGATTCCCAGTTCGAATCCCAATAATGGCAACAAGTTAACACTAATCATTAAAAAGTGTAAGAATTATTCACCACAGGTAGTTTTAATTATAAAATGTGATAAGTAGGATTTTACATAGTGTAATTAAAACTCTTATTTTGTCTTTTTTTTTTCAAGGCCACTTTACTAGTGGGGGGCATTCATTAGACAAAAAGTAGGAAAATACCCTGGCAAATTTGCCTCTCTATTTAGATTTTAATGCCTGCAATTCTCATAGTTCCTTTTTAACTATATTAAGGACATTTTCTTGAATTAGAATAAATTCGTAATAAATATAATGTTAAAATAGTACTGAATTATAAAAACAAACTAAGCATTGAAACAAAGATCAAAATTACTGCTTCCCTAATCATAAGAATACTTTCTCATTACACTAGGCAGTTCCATCCTAAAGTTTATGAAGTGCAGATCAAAATGTATTGCTGTATTTAATGACTAAAAGTTGCACTGATGTTACTAAGACATAAAGATAAAAATTCAACATTAAAACATTGTTGATTGTTGTTTAGTACCCATTAGTGGAACAGGATACAGCTAAACATGAAAATATTCCAAACTAGAAAACCACTTGTACTATTGGCAATGCACACACTTTACGAAGTTGTAATAGTTAATAAGTCTCCAAAATAAACACTGTGATCAAAATAAATGATGCAAAATGCTTTTTTAAAAATCCAAAGAGATATCTAAGGTTTTGCATCATGTTAGATCTGTATACTATTCATAGTTCTTGTTAGTAATAGTCTGAAAATTGCTCATATTAAAACCATATTAACACTTTGTGTCTTCAAATATTGTCCTCCAGCAGCTAAAGGCACTTTCATGCTGTTGGCTTGTACTATGAAAATTTAAAGAACTGACACCCACCAGGAAAAGGCTTTATAAAAATAGGAAAGCTTTTTCCAGATAGCAATTTCCTCAGAACAGAAGTCGAATTAAGATTCTCAAAATGAAGGCTACCTTTGCAAGTCACTAATTGTTTAATACTGATATTACTCTCGGATTGGATTTGGCTATCTGGATGATTCACATGAGCAAGTGACCTGAATATGTCTTTATAGTGAACACAGCTGTCCTCTGAAACAGTACACATGTGCACACTGATACATTTTCACATGAGGCAATTGTGTAACTAAAAACAAACCAAGTCATACTTGTGGCCAAACTAGCTGCATAAAAATGCTCTTAGCTCACAGATGCAGCTCACTTAGCCAAAAAACTTTTTTTTTTTTTTAAATATTATTCAGTAGCTATGATCTGCCGCATAAAAAGTGCGAAGCCATGCCCATAAAATAAAAATCACAAATTTCTGATCTCAATCAGTTTGCAAAACACAAGTTACATCTGAATCTGATTAAGGACCACATATAAAGCTAACCCCAATCAATGAAAAGGTCAGTATGTTTTGGTATGTTCACATAGCCACTAAACTATTTGTATTGTGGGGAAATTTAAGTCACTTTAACATTGACAGTTTTAACATATTTTTTAAGACATGCCAACCCAAACTGATCTGGTCTAATCAGGGACTTTTTTGTGCATGAACCTAGTAATTTATATTACATTTGAGGTCATGCAGGCGTACCCATTAGTGCAACAGGATACAGATAATCATGAAAATATTCCAAACTAGGAAATCACTTGTAATATCGGCAATGCACACACTTTGCAAAGTTGTAATCGTTAATAATAAGTGTCCAACATAAACACTGTATGAAGTTTACTTTGGTAACTCAGGAGATGGTTGCACTGATGCATCACAGATTAATGTATATATATATATATATATATATATATATATATATATATCTATATATATATATATATATATATATATATATATAAACACACACACACACACACACACACACACACGTCTCTGTGATATGACTGCGCAGCAAACAGCAACAATTACTAAACTCATTCATTCATTATTTTCCGCTTTATCCTATATTAGGGTCGCGGTGGGGTTCCCCATGCCCATCCAGGGGAGAACGTCTCGGGCGCTGGGCAGATACACCCAGGACAGGGCACCAATCTATCGCTGGGCACACATTCACTCACACAGACATGCACACATACACACTCTATATGGGGCAATTTGGAGATCTCAATTTACTTGATCCATGTTTTTGGACTGTGGGAGGAAACCGGAGAACCCGGAGGAAACCCACGCAGACATGGGGAGAACATGGAAACTCCACCCAGATGGGGATTCGAACCGGGAATCCCTAGTTCTGAGAGGCGAACGTGCTAACCACTAAGCCACCGTGCCGCGCAATTACTAAACTCATTTTAAAAATAAAAAAAAGACATTTTTACATCCAGTGTTTTTGATACTTGTAAAAGACTAGTAATCAACTTTTCTGGTAATAGTAAAAGGTTCATAACGTGAACTACTGAATCTATATGGCTGAGAGTTTATCTTTGATAAAGCTAATAATGCTAAAGCATTTTTTGTGTTTGATTATAGAAAATATTTCAACATTAAAAGATTTTTCATTATTTTGGAGAAGATATACACTCACATTAGAGTAATAGTTTATAGATTAATCGACTAATCGAAAAGAAAAAAATAGTTAGATTAATCGATAGAATATTGATCGTTAGGCACAGCCCTAAAGTCAACCTAAACAAAATCAACAGGTACTGATGCTCTGGCAATTGAATCAGCTGCTTACTACTTTGAGGGTGAATTATTCTACGAGCTTCTGTTATAGCCAGCAGCATAAGAAATATTACTCTGACAGAGCAAAAAAAATGATCATATTAAAACACCAGTAAATTCTGAAGGCATCAATCCATCTATAAAAAGCTGAAGATGAAATCCTACCAGCTTCCATAACAGGATATATTTTATAAACACACCATAAAACTAAATAAAGTCCTAGTTAATTATTAAGAAAATGTATCCAATATAACACAACTGTGAGTTTCTTACACACCATTACACGTCATAATCTTGGAATGATCATTTATGGTCAGCTGCTTCTGTGGAGGTATAATGGCCTATAAAATGATGAAAGATTTTTCGGGATGGTTTTGTAACATATTCTAGTCTGATCAGCGCCCCTTCTTCTGAAGTCATCAGGAACCTTGTTTGTTCGTGACACATTACATGTGCACATTCGTGTTGTAACAAGTGGGCAGTGATATGTTTTATATATATTTAATCAAAATAATTAAGGTAATCTAAAAGGAATTATTAAATTCATGAAGTTTTACCTTGTCTAGTTTTTTTAAATAAAGCACAAAAAGTTGTGTTCAGTCTGACAGTCTTATGAAAAACTGGTGCACAGCCAATTTTAACAAACAAAATATTAACGAGGCTTATCTGAACTATTGAGGCACAGACCATTATGCTAAATTATAATTATAATTTAATAATTATTAAATGGCATGGATAAGTAAAGGTTTCAGTAAGTTAGTACATATTTTCGAAACACTGAGTTTGTGTACACTGGAATGTTATGTGTACTGACCAGCTGCTCAGCTTGCTCTGGTTTCAAGCTTTTCCAGGCTGAGTGCTGCTGTTGCAACGTCTACAGCAATAATAAATTGTGTTTATCTTGGTAAACTGTGTTGAAAAACATTCACAAAACGTTCAGGCTCCATGGTGGTTGTTCTGACATTCAAAATTATTACCATGTTTGCTGTTAGTATTCACCAAGCAAAGCCTGAAAGCTTACATTTTTAAGATTGAATATTAAAGCTTTATATTTCTATGTAATGCCACCACTGTTAATAATGTTATTTTTCAGAATTCAAATGATTAGAATATCCAACGACCCAAAAAATATTGTCACATTACACTAATTAATTTGATTGCCTCTTGTCCACAGGCTTTGCCAAATTGGGCCCTCATGCTGCAGAGTTGAGACGTATGGAGCTAACAAGTCCATGCCGAGCGGTAGGTTTCTCCGAGATGAAACTCATGCATCAAACTTTGACGCGTTCATTTGGTTTGTAAGCTGTTGAGCTTTGCTATAAGTGTTTTTGAGCACAATTACAGCAAAATTACATATGCGTTATTGTAAATGTTGAAAATATAACATTTTTATTAGAATTAACCAACATTTACATTTAGCAGACGCTTTAATCCAAAGCGACTTACAAGGTGAGCACATCATCCCTGGAGCAATGAGGGTTAAGGGTCTTGCTCAAGGACCCACATTGGTTACTTCAGTGGACCTGGGATTTGAACCCACAACCTTCAGATTGATAGCCCAACGCCCTAACCACTGAACTACCACGTCCACCTACAAAACCTACAAATTGTAGGTCAACATTTGATATCTTATATTGAGTAACTGTTCAGCCATCTAGGAAACAGTGTTTAAGTCACTACTTGGCCAATTCATGCTGCATCGTAAATTTTGATGTATCTGACTCGTGTCCTACTTCAGAGGGTGTTCATGTGGTACTTCGTCATGGAAAACTCATTCATTTGAAAGCGCGGTTAGATCAGGACGCTAGACGCTACGACTTTTCTGTGATTAAAACGTGCAATCGTGTCTCCCTGTGTGTGTAGTAAAAGGAAGTCAGGAGTAGATTGGAGAAAAAAGAGAAAGCTTCAAAATTTGCTACATACATGTGGGTTGTGTAGTGGTTAATACCATAAAGCCCAGTATTAGTGTGCTTATGTTTATTATTCTCCTCCTTGGATCACCACCTTACCGTGGTGGAGGAGTTTGCGTGCTTGAATGATCCTAGGAGCTATGTTGTCTGGGGCAAAAAGCCCCTGGCAGGGTCACCCAAGGCAAATTGGTCCTAGGTGACAGGCCAGACAAAGAGTGGTCCAATAAAAACCCCTATGAAAAGAAACACCAGGAATACGTGTACCCTGCCCGATATAGGGTTATCGGGGCCCCACCCTGGAGCCAGGCCCGGGGATGGGGTTCGTCAGCGAGCGTCTGGCGGTCGGGCACTTTCCCGTGGTGCCCGGCCGGGCCCAGCCCGAAAGAGTTACATGGGTTCCCCCTCAAATGGGCTCACCACCTGTGGGGGGGTTAGTAATAGGGGTTCGGTGCAGTGTGGATCGGGCGGTGGCCGGAGGCGTGGGCCTGGGCGTCGCGATCCTCGGGTGCTGAAATTGGCTTTCGGAACTTGGAACGTCACTTCACTGGCAGGGAAGGAGCCTGAGCTGGTGCGGGAGGTTGAGAGATACCGGCTAGATATAGTCGGGCTCACCTCAACGCACAGCTTGGGTTCTGGGTCCAATCTCCTTGAGAGGGGCTGGACTCTGTTCTTTTCTGGAGTTGCCCATGGTGAGAGGCGTCGGGCAGGTGTGGGCTTTCTCGTGGCCCCCCGGCTTGACGCGTGCATGTTGGGGTTTTCTCCGGTGGACGAGAGGGTAGTTTCCCTACGCCTTCGGGTTGGGGAACGGGTACTGACTGTTGTCTGCGCTTATGTGCCGAACAGCAGTTCAGAGTACCCAGCCTTCTTGGAGTCTGTGGGGGGGTACTGGAAACTCTGTAGTCTTACTGGGGGACTTCAACGCTCACGTGGGCAATGACAGTGAGACCTGGAGAGGTGTGATTGGGAGGAACGGCCTCTCTGATCTGAACCCGAGTGGTGTTCAGTTGTTGGACTTCTGTGCAAATCACGGTTTGTCCATCACGAACACCATGTTCGAGCACAAGGGTGTCCATAAGTGCACATGGCGCCAAGATGCCCTAGGCCGCAGTTCAATGATCGACTTTGTAGTGGTGTCATTGGACTTGCGGCCATGTGTCTTGGACACTCGGGTGAAGAGAGGAGCTGAGCTGTCAACTGATCACCACCTAGTGGTGAGTTGGATCAGATGGCGGGGGAAGATGCCGGTCAGACCAGGCAGACCTAAACGTATAGTGAGGGTTTGCTGGGAACGTCTGGCAGAAGAACCCGTCAGACAGATGTTCAACTCTCACCTCCGTCAGAGCTTCAACCACATTCCGGGGGAGGTGGGGGACATTGAGCCTGAATGGGCCATGTTCCGTTCCTCCATTGTTGAGGCGGCGGACAGGAGCTGTGGTCGAAAGGTAGTCGGTGCCTGTCGTGGCGGTAACCCTCGAACACGGTGGTGGTCACCCCGTGTAAGGGATGCCGTCAAGCTGAAGAAGGAGTCCTATCAGGCATGGTTGGCTTGTGGGACTCCAGAAGCAGCTGACCGGTACCAACAGGCCAAGCGATTTGAGGCTTCGTGCGTCGTGGAGGCAAAAACCCGGGTGTGGGAGGAGTTCGGTGAGACTTTGGAAAGTGACTTTCGGTCAGCTCCTAGAAGATTCTGGCAAACTGTCAGGCGACTCAGGAGGGGAAAGCAGTGTGCCACCAACACAGTATATAGTGGAGGGGGTGCACTGTTGACTTCGACTGGGGACGTCATTAGGCGGTGGAAGGAATACTTCAAGGACCTTCTCAATCCCACCAATATGCCCTCCGGAGAGGAGGCAGAGTCAGAGGACCCAGGGGGAGGCTTGTCCATCACTGTGGCTGAAGTCGCTAAGGTAGTCAGAGGGCTCCTTGGTGGCAGGGCTTCTGGGGTGGATGAGATCCGCCCGGAGTTCCTCAAAGCTCTGGATGTTGTGGGGCAGTCTTGGCTGACGCGCCTTTTCAACATTGCATGGTCATCGGGGGCAGTGCCTCTGGACTGGCAGACGAAGGTGGTGATTCCTCTTTTTAAAAAGGGGGACCGGAGGGTGTGTTCCAATTACAGGGGAATTACACTCCTCAGCCTCCCCGGCAAAGTCTATGCAGGGGTACTGGAGAAGAGAGTCCGACTGATAGTCGAACCTCGGATCCAGGAGGAGCAGTGTGGTTTTCGTCCTGGTCGTGGAACACTGGACCAGCTCTTCACTCTCTCCAGGATCCTCGAGGTTTCATGGGAGTTTGCCCAACCAGTCTACATGTGCTTTGTAGATCTGGAGAAGGCTTTCGACTGTGTCCCTCGGGGTATTCTGTGGGAGGTGCTTCGTGAGTATGGGGTACATGGCTCCTTACTACGGGCCATTCAGTCCCTGTATTTGCGAAGCAGGAGCTTGGTTCGCATGGCCGGCAGTAAGTCGGACTGGTTTCCAGTGAGGGTTGGACTCCGTCAGGGCTGTCCTTTGTCACCGGTTCTGTTCATAATTTACATGGACAGAATTTCTAGGCGCAGCCAGGGGATGGAGGGTGTCCGGTTTGGTGATCTGAGGATCACGTCGCTGCTGTTTGCAGACGATGTGGTCCTGTTAGCATCATCAGGCTGCGAACTTCAGCTCTTACTGGATCGGTTTGCAGCTGAGTGTGAAGCGGCCGGGATGAGAATCAGCACCTCCAAATCTGAGGCCATGGTTCTCAGCCGGAAAAGGGTAGAGAGTCCTCTCTGGGTCAGGAATCAGATCTTGCCTCAAGTGGAGGAGTTTAAGTATCTCGGGGTCTTGTTCACGAGTGATGGTAAGATGGAGCATGAGATTGACAGACGGATCAGCGCGGGGTCAGCAGTGATGCGGACCCTATACTAGTCTGTTGTGGTAAAGAAGGAGCTGAGCCACAAGGCAAGGCTCTCGATTTACCAGTCGATCTACGTTCCAACCCTCACCTATGGTCATGAGCTTTGGGTAATGACCGAAAGAACAAGATCGCGAATACAAGCGGCCGAAATGGGTTTTCTCCGCAGGGTGGCAGGGCTCTCCCTTAGAGATAGGGTGAGAAGCTCAGTCATCCGGGAGAGACTCGGAGTGGAGCCACTACTCCTCCACATCGAAAGGAGCCAGTTGAGGTGGTTCGGGCATCTGGTAAGGATGCCTCCTGGGCGCCTTCCTAGGGAGGTGTACCAGGCAAGTCCGGCTGGAAGGAGACCCCGGGGAAGACCCAGGACACGCTGGAGGGATTATATCTCTCAGCTGGTCTGGGAACGCCTCGGGGTTCCCCCAGTCGAGCTGGTGGAGATGGCTGGGGTGAGGGAGGTCTGGGTCTCCCTACTTCGGTTGCTGCCCCCGCGACCCGAACCCCGGACAAGCGGAAGATAATGGATGGATGGATGGATGTTTATTATTTTGTGTCAGCCTTTAGTGTGGAATAAAATAAAGCCCATTTCAGCTGAGCATCCAGCTTGTTTCCTGGTGTCACTCCAATAATCAATGCAAATTAATATCACAAATGTGCGGCAATGTCAGCTAATCACTTGAATTAACAACCTCTAGTTGACTGTGAGGATCTATGGTCATGAACAACTAATTTTATCAGGCCTACCCAAATTGTTCCATGTCACTACATTAATACAATGCTTATTAATGTAATAATAAATGTAATAATGCTTCAGACTGCGGAGGCTAATTATACAAGTAATCTGTTGCAAATTACTTGTCCAAAACAATTTTTTAAATGTAATGAGATTACATGGGCGGCACGGTGGCTTAGTGGTTAGCACGTTCGCCTCTCAGCGCTAGGGATTCCCGGTTCGAATCCCCATCTGGGTGGAGTTTCCATGTTCTCCCCGTGTTCGCGTGGGTTTCCTCCGGGTTCTCCGGTTTCCTCCCACAGTCCAAAAACATGGATCAAGTTAATTGAGTTCCCTAAATTGCCCCATATAGAGTGTGTTTGAGTGTGTGTGTGTACCCAGCGATGGATTGGCGCCCTGTCCTGGGTCTATCTGCCCAGCGCCCGAAACGTTCTCCCCTGGATGGGCATGGGGAACCCCACCGCGACCCTAATAGAGGATAAAGCGGGAGATAATGAATGAATGAATAATGAGATTATAAATTCACAGTTCATGTCCTTGAATTTTGTGTTATTTTGCAAAGCTCATACAAAATCATTCCATTCAAAGGATTAAAGATGTTCTATTTATATAGCTGCACTGTGGTATGAAGATATATAGTATATATACTGCAGTAATATGGATGGAGCTTTACTATCAAAGCATTTATGTAGAAACTCAGCATATTAAAACTTCAAAGCAATGTATGAATATATGCCAATGTATGCTAAGTCTGTCCTATGCCAACATGTATCTTAATCTCATCAGCATTCTAGTGGATTAGTGAAATGATATTTCGCTGTACCCTTCTCCAATGATGACTGTTGTCATAGTTTATCTTAATGCTCTACATAAAATGAATTGAAGTAAATCAGACCCACTTGACCACTGACCACCCCCCCCCACACACACACACACCTCTCCCCCAACAACGGTGGTAACCACTTCAGTGTTTCTAGGTTTTTAATAAGATTTGTGTCTGTAAGGATTACAACCAATCAAGACCTATTTACGGGTCAAACACTAACAGAAAAAAAAACAATGAGCATACTTAGATTGTAAATTATTCTTTTTTAAGATGATAATTCTGCATGCTAATGTGTGTGTTAGTGTGTAGATCAAAATCTATTGTCTCATATTGATACTATTAATTACAATAGAATATTATTTTTTATTGTAAAGCAATATGGCACTAGGGGTGAGCTGCAATATTCGCTGATTCGACGATTCGATTCGGAGAACCGTAGTCGACTATGAATCTCATAGTCTAATGTACCATTTTGACCACATGGGGGTGCCCATGGCTGCTGCTAAGCATTAGTTTTTACATGACATGTCTTTGTTTTCGTTATATATATAGCCTTTTGTCAAATAAAATCATCCTAAAACTCATTGATCTGAGTGTTTTAGGTTTTTCCTTTGAAGTGGAAAAAAGTCCAGAACGGGGATCCCATTTACAGTGCTCTAGAAAAACAAGTAAAATATAAAAAAAATATATTTTTTAAAAACCACGCTTATAGCGCCATCTTGTGGTGAAATTGTAACTGATTCGACTATCAGTCGACTATAGGGAAAATCTGACGAATCAGATTCGACTATGAAAATCCTTAGTTGAAGACACCCCTATATGGCACAATGAAACACACTAAGATGTAAAAAATTGTTTGATTCATAAATTGGTTTATTGAAAACATTAATAGTAATAAACCGGTTTTCAGCACTGTAATCTAGTCCAGTTATTGTGTGAACATTAAACACTGAGTAACCAGATACCAATTTAGTGCTTATCAGATTTACTTATATTAAATCTGAATTCCTATTTATGGCACATGATTTAAAATAATGTAGATCATGCAAATGTGAAATGGTCACAGGTGTGCATTATTGTCACTAATGTCACAGCTGGACAAATAGCCAATCAGAATTAAGGGCCGGAAATATCCGTTTTATAATATTAATAATAATAATTAAATGTCAAATGCCATACTTCTGTTTCTCATTTCCCTAAATTCTCTAGGCCTTTCTCAAATCCCCAGTAGTTTTAATGATTTTGTTTAGCTAAAGGAACTGTATCCTGCTGAATAACGATTGATTGTATTTGAGCTGCCACTGGGATCATTATGAATAAGAAGTCATTTCAGCTCATAATGCCGACTATAATATTAACAGCAGTATGACACCTGAAATCAAGAACCGAGGCAATGCTTAAATCATTAAAAGAAATATATTTCACAGCAGTATGACACTTGAAATCAAGAACCAAGGCAATGTTTAAATCATTAAAAGAAATACATTTCACTGATTAAAAATAAGAGAATACATAAATAACAAAGAAATATTGTTTAAGTCAGATAAAAATAACTTGGTCAGATTACATAAAAAAAAAATAAAAAAAAACAGATGGTGATTGGTTCCATCAATGCAAATTTAATGAATCAATTTAAACACCTAGGAAAGCACAGTGGTGCAAGTGGTGCCTTAACTGATTTCCAGGTAGAGAGTTTAGGGTCTGTATGGATTTCTTTCTGCCAGTAGGTAAAAAAATAGATAGACTTCTAGATGCAAGTCTGTTTTAATGTCTTTGTGTGACAGCTCTGTGACAGACAGGCAAACTGATCAGAGTGATTCAGTTTGATGAATCTGTTCACAGTAGATTTCAGTGTTACTTGGCACAGCATGCTGGTAAATGTGGGCATGCCGGACCCAAGAACAAAAGAAAAAGAAAACAGAAAAGACACAAATAAATAATGGTTTTAAACGTTTATTTAATATAAACATGACAAATGCAGGGCGGCATGGTGGTTTAGTGGTTAGCACGTTCTCCTCTCAGCACTAGGGATTCCCGGTTCGAATCCCAATTTGGGTGGAGTTTCCATGTTCACCCCGTGTCGTGGGTTTCCTCCGGGTTCTCCGGTTTCCTCCCACAGTCCAAAAACATGGATCAAGGTCAATTGAAATCTCCAAATTGCCCCATATAGAGTGTGTTTGTGTGAGTGAGTGTGTACCCAGCGCCCTGTCCTGGGTGTATCTGTACAGCGCCCGAGACGTTCTCCCCTGGATGGGCATGGGGAACCCCCCCGCAACCCTAGTAGAGAATAAAGCAGAAGATAATGGATGGATGGATAGCCAATGCATTAAAAAAAAAAAAAAATCTCAGGACATATGGACATCCTACATATCTCTTATGTATGTAGTATGATACTTTGAATGCAAACCAAACCATACCTCAGGTGACACGCTGCTCTTACTACAGCACATGTGCAAAGAGGTTTACCTCTGCAAGCATGCGCACCTTATATACACAAAAAACTAAAAGAAACAGAAGATAAAAATAGTGCTTATCGATTTGGAAATAAAACAGCCGCGTGTACCAAGCTGCGACACTAGGGAGTGCCCCATCCACCCTTTCCACTGAAAACTAGCCCTTCTCACAGAGGCTGTTGCTCATCCATTGAAGCAGCGGGGAGCAGGTGTAGCTCTGGACCTCTGGGCTCTTACACGGGCAGCACAGTAGGGGCCTTATAGCATGCCTCCCACTCTGTACAAGCAGCAGGGGGGAAGTAGCACAACTGACAGCACAAAGCTGTGGGTGGAACTCAGGGTAAATACGGCAAGCACTGCAACCGCCGCTTAAGCTGGATGACCAGAACAGTTGAAGAAAAACATAAAAATGCTTAAAGCATGTGGAGAGTAAAGTCTAGAGTCCAGTCAAAACTCAAGAACCTGCAGCTAAAACAAGACAAAAGCAAGAGAGGCGACCGAGACACAAACCATGGACATCTCCTATGTGACATATGCAAATCAGTGTGTTTGTGAATTTTTTTTTTCTTAGAACTTATATTCACTCAAAACTGGGGACATAATTGACTTCAGGGGGAACCACAGGTGGAACAAATTATGATTAAACTAGCACCTGATCATCGCGGCAGTGCGTCGCCACCATGATCGATGTTGCTATAGCAAAGACCCTCCAGCCATAGATCACACTACAGTACACTCACAAACAAGGAATATGCATTTGCATAACCATTTACAGGATGTAATGCCTAACTAAAGCCTGCAGGAATTAACTGCATACACTTTTGACATATTCATAGACACATTTTAGCTTTTATCAGAGTAGGTAAAACAATGTGCTTAAATAAAATATAAAATCTGTTAATACATTTCTTAATTTATTTTCTAAGCCATTTTTCTGATCAAACTCAAAAGAAGTGTTACAGTCTATCAACACTAGTAATGCAAAAAATAAAGGGGCACTTTAGATAGTTTGCAAAAAGTAGACGTGTCCAAACTTATCTGGTTCTGTACTTTATAAGCCAATTTGAAGTTTGTTCACTAACTATATCTTTTTAGTCATAATTGCTATAGTCTTTCGCTGCTTATGAAATGTGAAATATTTAGTGAAAATCATTGTTATTTAGTAAAATAATATATGAATTCTTAGAGTTAATGTCTTATGTTTATTGCTGTGGTCATTTTATTCACTGTATGTCACATACTACATGTTATATACATACACTATGTGGCAAGGCACCCACACATTACATCTACACAAGTGTTTTTGACATTCAATTCTAAATCCATAGGCATTAATATGTTTGTGTGAAGTCCCCCTCTGTGTTTATAATATATTATATTATAATTCCATCCTTTTGGAAAGTCTTTCTACACGATTTTGTCAGTGGGAATGTTTGTGTATTTATTGAGAAGAGCATTTATGAGATGTTGGTAAAGGAGAGGGTTTGGCTCACAATCTCTGTTCTAGTTTATCTCAAAGTATTTGATAAAGTCAGGAATCAGTCAGGTTTTCACACCAACATTAACCAACTATGTATTTGTAAAATTTCCGTGTGCACTGGAACAGTAATTTTGGTAATAAAAAGAGCCTTCCCAAAACTGTTTCTATGAAGCTGGCATGCTAAAGCATTAAGACTTCCAAAATAACTATGTGGCATTATTCCTCCTCCACAAAATTTTACAGCTGGCACAATGGAGTTGGACAGATAACACTCTCCTAGCATTTGCTAAACTGAGGCTTGTTTATCGGACTGCAAGAGAAGAGTAAATCCTTACTTCACAGAACATGTTTCCACTGTTCTAGAGTTTAATGATGGAGTGTGTTACACAACATCCAACACTTAAAGCATGATGATGTATGGCTCAGGTCCGGGATTCAAAAATGTATCCATTAGTGCTGAGAAGTGGACCTGCTAACCACTATGCCACCATGCCCCTATATTGTTGTTGTTTCTAGAAATGATTAATCAACAGTAAAATTTATATTAAAAATAGTAATTAAATAAATAAAGACAATTAAAAATGGGCGGCACCATGGCTTAGTGGTTAGCACGTTCACCTCTCAGCACTAGGGATTCCTGTTCGAATCCCAATCTGGGTGGAGTTTCCAATTTCCGGAATTTCCAGATTTTCCAGTTTCCTCCCACAGTCCAAAAATTTGGATCAAGGTCAAATGAATTCTCCAAATTGCCCCATATAGAGTGTGTCTGTGTAAGAGAGTGTGTGCCCAGCGATGGATTGGCGCCATGTCCTGGGTGTATGAGATGTTCTCCCTTTGATGGGCATGGGGAATCCCCCCGGGACCCTAATTGGGGATAAAGCGGAAGATAATGGATGGATGGATAATTGAAAAATAAACACTTAAATTCATGTTGCAATGAAATGATGTGACACTAAACTAAGCTGCACACTCCTGACTATATACTGTATTTCTCTATAGGAAATCAATGCCAGATATATAAAACACTACTTTTTATACAATAAACTTCAATGCTGCACATTTTGATTCAATTAATATTTAGTTTATGCAGGCACTGAAAAAAAATCATTTATTTCCTGGCGGCACTGAACTTGGTGTCTTAAGTAGGTCATGTAACTTTGGTCATTTGGGACTTATTTTAGGTACAATAATGACTGAACAATTCCCTGTGGTGCATAATGTTTGTAAGACAGAGATATTAATGAAAACTGGCTGGACTACAAATATTCTTGAATTTATGTGGAGCTAAAACATGAGCTTGAGTAAGAAGATGCACCAAATACACAGTAACAGCCAGGTTCTTTTTCACTATAAAGAATAAATAGCAGATTTTGTTTCATGCTTAACAAAAGGACAAGCACTACTATATATATATATATATATATATATATATATATATATATATATATATATATATATATATATATATATATATATTCTGCTTTGATTTCACATATAGCTAAAGGACCTGTTTAAGTGCTCTATATGTTTATGAGAGTGTTCACCTGCGAATGACAGTTACGTATTCTTTTAAAATATAGTTCATGATAACACTATCAGTTTAGTTACATCTTTTGTCGTCAAGTGAATGTCTCTGTTGATGGAAACGGCATGAACACATTAATAGGTATTGGCGTTTCATTAGTGGAACTCAAAAACAAATGTCATGAGCAAACGGACAGGCTGGATGTTCATGCTTGCAGCACATTTTGCTTTGAAGGACAGCAAAGACATCTTCAACCTTAATATGATCAGCACAAGAAGAAGGAAAAAAGCCAGATGCCAGTTTTGTGCCACTGAGATGTGCGTGAGCATCGATGCTGTTCTTCTGCTCTGGGAGTGCAGGCTTATGTGAAAGCAGAAGTCACATGTATGCCAATGTCAAATCAAATTTAAGTTGGATGGCTTTGAATAAAATATGTAGTAGATTTAGGTCTTTGGAAAGTGATTTATATGTTTGGCATGTTCATACAGCTTCAACAAAACAGATCACAGGCAAAAATTTGCCGTGTAAGCGTGAAGGAAGCCTTTTACAATTAATTTGTAACAACAATATGACACAAGAAAATACATAGATTACACATTTTAAACACTTTTTTTTAAACAAATTTTGTATTTTCATCAATACTTACATTTGACCACACACAAAGTATGCCTTTAGTTTAAAACAATGAATGAAATAAAGCAACGTTTACTTCATATATTTATTTCTACACAACAACAATAAAAAAATATATCAACTCAAAAATATTCTGTTGTTGGCTTGACTGAACATCAACTGCACAAACTTATAGCCACCCAATGGAATTTCTATCTGGTTTTTACGCATGCACTTTCAGGTGTTTTATATGTGCAATTTATGTTTTTGATGTTTTCTGTGACTAACTGACCAATAAATAATAAAAAAAAGAATAACAAAAATAAAACAATATGAAAAAAAAAAACTTAGAATTGTAGAAAAGTCAGACCTTAGAAAGTCTGGTCAGAAATGAGAGGGCTGCATACAACCATGCAGACTTCGTCAAGTATTTCCATTATGGAAACCAAGCAGAAGAATTAATGAAGCACAAAGTTTTAATGTGTGATATTTCAAGCAAAGAAGAACAATCTCTAAAATATCCATATCTATTTGCAAATCACATCTGAGCCCCAGTGAATATCAGAGTAGATTGGTAGCTTCGGGCCAAAAGAGCAAATTAACTTTTCATCCCATTTTTAATCACTTTGAGTAGAATTTGATTCTCCTGCTCATTCTCCATGGAACAAAGGCTTCTGGGTCAATGGCATGTTGGGTCAGAATGCACACGCTTTTAACAAAGAAAACAGATTCTCCACATCTTCAGTTTCAAACACTGGGGGCCAAAGGGATTAGATACATTGAGAGATCTAATTTTTTAAACCAGAATTTACTCATGACATTGCTGCTATAGCTTCAGCCAATTTCAACCAAATTAACTTAAATGCAATGTGATTGAATGTAAATGCATTAAGGGAAAAAAAGAAAACTATCAACTGCTCCAAAAAAAAAAAAAAAGCACAGCTTTAACGCATAATCAATGCGTGTCCCAAATTAAAGTTTAAAAAAAGAGAACAAAAAACTAATTTTGTTTAGTTAATAGGACATAACAGCATTTTAAAGAGGTGCTTATTTAGAATGGTCTTCCAGGCAAATATATGCAATGTTGAAAAGACAGTCCAATTTTACTGTCCAATCTCTTTCAAATTGACACATTAAACAAAACTAAGGAAGCAGAGAGATAATTAAGCTGTCAAGGAGTTGGCAAGTCCCTCTTGTATACCTGGCAATTTCTTCACTCTGACCCCTGCCATGCCGACAGACAAAATCCACAATCTGTCTGGCTTGTGCAGCTTGGTATCCCAATCACACATTAACATCACATTTTTTTTCCCAAAAATAATTATCTAAACATGATCTTGTATAATTGCAATAAAAAACAAAAGGAAAACAAAGGAGATAGCAGCAGCGGTGCATTTGATCGGCTTGTTTTTAACGCAGGCCAGACAAGTCTTGTAGAGCCAATGTCTCCTGATGTGGCTAAAATTGGTTATGTTTTCATGCTTATATAAAGGGATGGAATGATGACAGAGAAGCCTGGGGGTAGTGCTAGTTCCTATTACAGCACATCACATATGGAGCCGGCATGTCACATTATCCTACGAGCAATTCCTTTTTTTTATTTTATTTCTTCGAATCTGATTCAGGTGAAACAAACATACCCATATTATTCAGACCGAAGCAGACTAAAAAGGTTAACAACTTAATACTGGTATTCTTTATATTACCATTACCGAGCCATTAAAGCAAAATCCAGTGGAACAAAAAGCAAACCAAAGAGAGTGCTAGAGCTTGTTCCATTCTTAATGAGCAAGGGGCAGAAAGACCCAGGACAGATTGCCAGTCGATCACAGACATACACACCTTGGGGCAATTTTTTCAATGATTAATTTTTCCAATACTCTTATCCCTATCAGGGTCCCTTGGATGTTGGATCTCTGGAAAAAAAAAAGCAAGGAAATACCTCGGACAGGTTCCTCACCTCATCATACGGCGGACACACACATAATAAATCTATTTACTTGCACAGCTACACCGAGGTCAATTTGGTTTAATCAAATGTACCTTCTGGCATGTTTTTGTACTGTGGCAGGAAATTAAAACCATATAGACATTGAGAGAACATGCCAACTCTACATAGGCCTGAGCTACCCTACCTGATAATTAACCCCAAACTTCTGCTGTAAAACGATCGTGCTAAGCACTGTGCCAATGTGATGTCTAATTTTTGAACCATGGGAGAAAACTCCCTGCAGCCATGGGAAGCACATCCTAAATCAACACAGAAAAGATCTTATCTTTCCAGCTCGAATTTAAACCTGGTGTTTCTTGTTCTGAAGAGACATATGTAAACTATTCAAACATGTTTGGTTCTAATGCAATATAATTGTGAATAATTTAATAACTGTGTGTGTGAGGCTGTGTGTGACTGTTTTGAGACCATGGGCACCCCCTATTGACAAAAGAACCTGCACACACTGTGAAAATCAGCTGCTTTGCTGTAACTAATGAGCGAGCAAGGCTTTGATGCAAGGCTTCTTTAAAAATGAGGTGGTTTGTAATTCATAAATAAAAAGATCATACTGCAATTACCATCTCACAACCTGTTGCAGACTTTGTATCAGCAAACAGTACATGGACACTGTGCCAAAAAATTATTTGCTGTCTGAGGTGCAGCACCCCTCAGCAATAGTTTTTTATGCAATTTTTTGGGGGGAGGGAAAGATCTAGGCTGTGTTCATAAGCAAGCTCTGGTTTATGTCTGGGATCATCATTACAATAATACAGCAGAATATCAATTTTAATTTCGACAAAATGTTTTCAAATCAAATCTCAATAGAAAAATCATATGTTACATGTAATTCATTAAAGGTTTTAAAACAGAGTTTAAACTACAACAGATGATGCTTTTATCTGCTGCATTACCTGCATAACGGTTTAAATTTTGGAATATTTAACTAGCTACCAGTAGAAGATGCTATTTATCCATTCATTATCTTCTGCCTAATCTTGTACTAGGGTCGCAGGGGTGTTCCTCATGCCCATCCAGGGGAGAACATTTTGGGCGCTGGGCAGATATACCCAGGTCAGGTCAATCTTTCGCTGCGCACATTCACTCATACAGACACACACACAACAAACACTATATGGGGCAATTTAGAGCATTCAATTTACCTTGAATTCATGTTTTTTGGACTGTGAGAGGAAACCAAAGAACCTGGAGGAAACCTGCATGCCAGCTTACATCAGTATTATGTCAGTGTGTATTAGGTACAATGCTGTAAGCAAGTGTCCTCAATCGAGTGGTTTTATCATATCTCTTAATCTTCAGCTTATTTTTTGTAGGGGGGGTTCCCCATGCCCATTCAGAGAAGAACATTACAGCACTGGGCAGATACATGCAGGACAGGGTGCCAATTCATCGTTGGGCACACACACTTACTCACACAGACACACACTCACTACAATATCTAGGAGCAACAAATGTACCTTGAATCCATGTTTTTGGACTGTGGGAGGAAACTGCAGAACCTAGATAAAACCCACACGGATACAGGGAGAACATGAAAACTCCAAGTTTGAGATTCAAACCTGGATCCCCAGATCTGAGAGACGGACGTGCTAACCACTAAGCCACTGTGCTGCCCAAGTGTTTTTATAAAAAAAACCCAATTGGAAAAAGTGCAAGCAATTTGGATGAGTATAGGACATACCATCCTTTGAAATTTGGTTCTAGTGCAAGATACACAAAGAGAGGAGAAAAAAAAAATATGAAACAAACAAAAACAGAGTGAAATTGTTTTTGACATATCAACTCAATAAAACCTGGTGTGGCAACAATGATCCAGAGTGCAAGACATCCAGTAAAGAACAATGTAAAAACACTCTTCAGTTTCATTATGTTCCAGTACAGTCACATGTAACCAATTACTTGACATCTGAGGTGTGTTATTATTGTGCAGCACATAACACCTGCCACTGTCATGGGCCAGTGTGGCCAGGCTAATGGAAAATTGGAGAATCACTGTAATAACACCAGAGGGGAGGCTCGGTTATGAAAAATAATTAGAGACATATATTCCGCTAGCACCACAAATTATATATTTGTTTTTTTTTTCAAGACCAGCAGCTATAAAAGATAATTCCTTACATTTTTATCATAGTCTTCCTGTATATGTCATTTAAAAAAAGGCAATAAGAAATTTAAAAAAACTATTTTGCCGTGTTTGAAATGTTTATAAGGAAACATTTAAATAACTACAATGACAGACTACTGCAAGAGACCATGGTTCCCGTCTCAGGTGGTACATTTCACTGACTCAATTTTTAACAAATTGATTACTTCTTAATGAATGGCAATAACAAATTATGGATTTTCAAATCAAATATTTAAATTTGTGTTATCAGATATTTTCATATGTAGTTACATCATATGTTTGCAGACTAGGGTTGTGCCTTCTTAGATCTTCTAATATGCTTTACTGTTCCTTTTCTGTGAAAAGAACTAAGACTTCATTGCTTTTTTGGGTTTGTATTTTTTGCCCAGGTATCAAGGCTATAGTAATTTCGTTATTTATACTGATATTCAATAAAATATATTTTTTAGTCTATATCAGCTATTTCTAATGCACATTCATTATATGCATCATACAGCTGGGCAAGTCAGCTATAAATGCCATCACTCTGAAGTGATCAGTGATTACAGATGCCTCATTTAGCAACGAGTGAGAAGTGGAATCTTTCATTTCCTTTCCCTTTTTCAGAATCCTAAAGAGGAGCAAATATACAGGGAAAAGAATTCAAAGAAGATGTGATAATTAATAGTAAGGTGACTTGCAAAAATGGAAAATAACAGTTCCGTTTGGTCTTACATTAAGGTTTTAAACAAGCAATACAGTAGGTGAAGATTTACAAAACCTCGGGAAGCCAATGCTATAGCCCGAATAAATTAAAAGCAAGTGTCAAGTGAACCGAAAAGACACATTTTTAAACAACCAACATCAATGATTCATTCAGTCAGTCAGTCATTCATTCATTTTCCGCTTAATCCTCTACTGGGGTCGCGGTGGAGTTCCCCATGCCCATCCAGGAGAGCACATTTCAGGACAGGGCAATGATCTATCGCTGGGCACACACAAACACAGGGCAAATTAGAGCATTCCATTTACCTTTTTTTTGGACTCCAGAGCAAACCAGAGAACATGGAGGAAATCCACACAGACAATGGTAGAACATGGAAACTCCACCGAGATTGGGATTTGAACCTGGAATCGAACGTGCTGGGATATTTTCTGAGGCCTATGTTTGAAAGGATAACAGCAATATGCTTTTTTTGTAATGCTTAAAGCCCTATTTCTTATCTTCTACAATTCAGGATCAAGTTATAATGTAAAAAACATAAACTTCGAAGTGGTTATACATTTCAGTCCTATGGGGCAATTATTAATGCAAAAGTAAACCAATGTCTTTTGTCACAGACAAGTTTAAAATATTGTTATGCACGTCCAGAGCATGGATAGAATCTTTATGTGCATTGGCTTGTGCTTTTTAACGGTCAACTGCGAAGAAAAGTAATAACTGACCTCGCTGTGTGAAAGCAGGGGCTCACTCAGACTATGTAAGCTGATTACCAATGCGAGATTTTCTTTTTTTAATACACAGGAGCATTTCTATAATGGTTTGTTCCGTGCTGTTATGTTTAACTGGACATGAATGATTTCCCCAGACAATCACCACAAGCCCTAATTTACACCCTGTACAAGGCACGTCCCGATGCTCAGTGCGAACTTACACCCTGTGAATTGTCTTTTTTTACATCTTTTTTTACAATGTAGAATTGTTACCTGCCTTTTGGGTTTTTTGCACTGTGGAAGGCATTATTTTCCCATCCCGCTCTAAATCCACCTGTGCAGAGCATAGTTGATGGCTTGCTCGCTAAAGATCTCTAAAATAGAGCCCTCTGTATTACCATTTTGAATTTGCTAGTTTTTGTATAGTATTTATTTCATTAAGCATTTAATACATACAACTCAATTGTCAATTATGTCAATTACCCAACAGACACAGATACAGTCAGAAAGAGATCAGATGTAAGTGTGCACATTATTTCTCCAATTTACTTATACCAGCATGCTTTTAGATTGTGGAAGGAAAGCTCATGCAGGCAGGGTATGGACATGCAGACTCATCAAAAATAGGATCTCTGTCCATTCCATCAAAGGAATCAAACCCAGGACCTTCTTACATTGAGGGGCTTCTGTACAAAAAAAAACACCATGGGTTTCGTATTATAGCTCATCACTTGATTAGTTTTGACCCAATAAGACAGCGGAACAGTTTACACCTTAAAAGAAAGTAGAAAGCACATACAGGCCATAATAAATCCATAAAGAATAACTGCAGGCCCTTCAAATTCCAAACTTTACACTTCCTCTCTCATCCCACAGGTTTTCTATAGCTGTTAGGAACCTTAAGTACACAAAGCTTTAATTATTTCCTCAGGGAACTATTTCTGTGCTGCATTCAAGGTTTGTTTTGGATCATTGTACTGATCGTGACCCCATTTAAGATTCCTAAATGATGCAGCCAGGTTTTGATTTAATATCTGGCTCTGCTTAAAACATAGTATCATGGACTCCATCAAGTTGTCCAGGGCTTTTGTTAAAAAAAATAAATAAATAAATAAAAAGGCCACACACATCATACATCCACCACCATATTTTATAGTTAGGATGAGGTACTTTTCAGGTGTTTGCTGCCAAAAAGCTATGTTCTAGTCTCATCTGATCATAAAACTCAGTACTATTGAAGGCAGACCAGTAAGGTATGACAGACTACAATGCATTCAGCATGATCCTGGAACCAAACACAGATTTGGAGGCCACAGCTTTAAGGGGAAACTATAGTATTTTTCAATCCTTAGGTGAGATTTATTATTTGGGGTCTAGCCATTATTTAAATCAAAGTGCTGATATATATTCTTTAAAACAGGGAAAATTTAGGTAGGAATCATAAGAAAATCTATTTCCAAAAGTAATATCAAAATATTTAGCAGTACCGAAAAAACAAACATTGCCATAAATTCTGTAAGACTGCTGATTACAAGTAGCATTTTGTAAAAATCTGAAAGTCAAAAAAAAGATAATAATAATTATATTGTAAATTTACCAAGCGCAAAATATCTATCAATAGGTGCATGATGAGAGTTATTTTCAGGTCATTAGGAACCCCCTGAATTATTTCATTCATTCAGGGGGATATTTCTAGGTCATATATTTCATCATTCCACCTGCGGCATGAAGGTAGCACTGTATGTATAATGTCACTCCACTAGATAGGCCCGCCACGTGATGTGTTTGGTGAAAGACTGTTGCTATGGTCACCTAACCACGGCCATGCGCCTAATAACAATGCCACTGATCACCTAAATGTGAACATGGCCCCACCTGCAGCAGATTTAGAGACTGTTCAAGATCAAAGTTTTCAGAATTAAATTAATTTAAAATTAACATATGCCCTCAGATCACTAGTACATTTTCCTTTGTTCTGACAGAAGCCCTTTATTCATCAACAGAATATATATTTCACAGAGTGTCCAATGTATTATATCTCTGTGGATGAACTTTATTGTTTTACACTTGCAGACCGTATCCCATCTGTGACTGTTAATCCTCTGTACTTAATTTTATCTCATGCTTCGAACCACCACAAAGCACGTACTATTTGGGTGATAAATCTCAACCCTGCAGTGACAATGTATGTTGACAGTGTTGTTGTATGTTGCACTGGTATGATTCTATCAGCTTGAGTATACACAGCACTTTATTAACCACATTTACATTATTGCCCCACCATGCAGATGTAACGATGACAGTATCAGACCGATGTCAGAGACAGTATTGTGTTGCTGCACAGTTTGTGTTAGTCATCAGCTAATTCTCCATTAGTGCACAGGATGCTGCTTACAGGTCGCTAGGCATTTTTGGTGAATTATTCTGTTTTACTGAACCAATTATTGTTTTGTATGGGGACTTAATAATTACAGAAAAGAGTGAATAAGACTATATATTAACAAAGAATTTTTAAAGAACTACACTGTTCATGTTTATGGTAAGTGGAAGTGATAAAATGGACAATGTATTTAAAATAATTAGGTTTATCTTATAAAGCATTGGGATTATTTTTGTATGTGTATATACATACACACTACATATATTAAAAATTACAGGTACACTCTTAGCAAGCACTTAGCCATGCTGTATGCTTCTAACTTTGGAGGAAGTTTGGGAAAGTGACTAAGCATGAAGCATGACTGTGAATCAGTGCACAAAGGCATGGTTGAGTGAATTTGGCATTGAACCTGACTGAGCCACACACAGCTTTGACTTCAACCCCATCCAACACCTTTGGGATAAACGTGAATGAAGACTGCCATTCCGATGCCCGAGAACTCTCATCCAACATCAGTGTCTGACCTCATGAACGCGCTTTTTAAAGAATGGGCCAAAGGTCCCACAGTTATTCTAAAAACCCACAACAGTGGGAAACCTAAGCATTAGGATTTAAAAAAAAAAGGCGAAGGTTGTTTGCTGGTCTGTAGCATTGAGGTGCAGGTTAACACAATGTTACAAAGAAAAGAGATCAGCAGTGATCTCACAAAAGCACTTGTGGGGTCTTTTCCAAACAATTTAAAGTCCATAATATTACAGGGAAAAGGATTATTTACAAGTGAAAGACATGGACAGTTTTCCCTGTAGAGGAATCACAAGGAAATTCACGCCAGTATATAAATAAACATCAACAACTAACTCATGCATCCCATAAAATGATCACATTTATGAAAGTAGTTAAAAAAAAACATTGACAGACTAAAGTGTATTGTTTCTAAAAAGAACATCAAAGCATGGCTTATGTTTGCAAAGTTACTTTAGAACAAACCACGTGACTTTCAGATCTGTGTCTTTTGGACAGACAAGAACAAAGAAGAAAAACTAAGCAATATTGTACTTTGTTAAGGGTCTTCGGCAACGTGCAGTTATTAAGTCAACATTGAACCTTCAAATGTAATGATGTCTACCGACCAGCCATCACGCAGCACAATGATCCCGGCATCAAACATAATTTGACAGCATCAAATCATAATATCTGTCTCTATCTTTCTCTCTCTTATATACTGTATATATATATATATATATATATATATATATATATATATATATATATATATATATATATACACACACACACACATATATACATACATACATATATACGATATAAAATATACATATATATACATATATATATAAAACATTTACATACACACATTATTTGTGTATATATATATATATATATATATATATATATATATATATATATATATATATATATATATATATATATATAAATAACACACACACACAAACACATATATACACACTTGTATTGGTGTAAAAATGACTGGGGGAAAAAAAGGTTTTTCCAGTGTGTGTGTAGCTGACCATGTCTGATACCATGTGGGACATTATTGCTGTTTGGTTTAGTCAGCTTTCTACTTTTAGTCATATGATCAGCCAATGACTTTTTATGCATTTTTTTTTATTAGTTTAAAAAAAAAAAAAAAAAAAGGTTTAGGACATTTTATTCATGCCACAATTATCATTCATTCATTATCATTCCCATTATTACACATGGGATGGTAGAAAATAAAGCTGTTACATGTTACGCAATTCCTTATAATGAGCACGAAAACTTCCAAACTAGAGGCAGCCACAATAACGGGATGGATGTTCAGAAGCGATCAGCCGAAAAGCGAGCTGGCAGTTGTTGGATTGCACCTGCAGCACGCTCAACATAATGAGACTACACAAAAGCGCCCTGCGCTCCAAAGCTCCCCAGGTTACGATTATTTCCAGACTGGTTTGTAAAAGAAAAGTGACTAGAGGAGAAAAGGGGAAAAAGGGGAAAACTTCATGCTTAGCTCGAAAAACACACAAACTCAACGATCACACGCGCGCACACTTCATTCCACTCTTTTATTCTAAGAAACGCGCAAACGTCGAGACGCGCGGGTTTCCTACCTTCCACAGCCCGCATGGGTGTTATTATCCATAAGAAATGAATAAGGTGCGAAACTGCCATTAGAGTGGCCATTGGATTGCTATTCATTAAGCATTCGCGCACTGGCCCATCGGTAACACAGTCCCGTCCTCAGGCAGCGGGATGAAAGCCACAGTGTGCGAGCGAGCGAGCGGCGAGTAACAAGCGCGCACACAACTACTGCAAGTTTGGGCGAAACCAACCAAATACAGACGAGGGGGTGAGAGAGGGGCAATAAAGGCAAGAGGTGGCAGGGTGCAGCTACAGTCTGGAAGCAGATTCAGTTGATGAGCAAAGTGTCAGAGACACAATCATATGTAGCATATGGGAAGAGGGCAGATTAACAAGGATGTGCGTTTTGGTCATTTTGGAAACAAGGGGGATGCATCACCCCTTAAACCGACTTTTGCATATAAGCGTGGAGATAAGGAGTGGAAGGGTTCTGAAGATAAGTGATGGTTAAGGTACAGACAAAGAATGAAAACCAGAACAGAGGGTAATAAGTAAAAGTACTGATAACACATCCATTATTATATATCCATTGAGCTATTTACAATCTCTTTTATATATTTTTTTATATATTTTCTTCAATCCATCCGTCCATCCATCCATCCATTATCTTACGCTTTATCCTCTACTAGGGGGGCGGGGGGGGTTCCCCATGCCCATGCCCACCCAAGGGAGTAACGTTTCAGCGTTGGGCAGATGCACACAGACTGGGTGCCAATCTATCACTGGGAGAACATGAAAACTGCACCCAGATTGGGATTCGAATCGAGAATCCCTAGTGTTGAGAGGGCAGTTTAACAAGGGGGTGCGTTTTGGTCATTTTAGAAACAAGGGGGATGCATCACCCCTTAAACCGACTTTTACATATAAGCGTGGAGATAAGGAGTGGAAGGGTTCTGAAGATAAGTGATGGTTAAGGTACAGACAAAGACTGAAAACCAGAACAGAGGGTAATAAGTAAAAGTACAGATAACACATCCATTATTATATATCCATTGAGCTATTTACAATCTCGGCTAATATATTTTCTTCAATCCATCCGTCCATCCATCCATCCATTATCTTACGCTTTATCCTCTACTAGGGTCGGGGGGTTCCCCATGCCCATGCCCATGCCCATCCAGGGAAGAACGTTTCGGGCGCTGGGCAGCTCAGTGGGGCACGGTAGCTCAGTGGTTAGGGCATTGCGCTATCAATCTGAAGGTTGGCGTTTCAAATCCCAGGTCCACTGCAATTACCAATGTGGGTCCTTGAGCAAGGCCCTTAACCCTCATTGCTCCAGGGATGATGTGATTAACCCTGTGTTCACCTTGTAAGTCGCTTTGGATAAAAGCGTCCAATAAATGACCAAATTTAAATTTAAATTTTTTAATTTAAATTTTACACACAGGACAGGGTGCCAATCTATCCCTGGGTACACACTCACTCACACAGACACATTCTATATGGGGCAATTTGGAGAATTCAATTGACCTTGATCCATGTTTTTGGACTGTTGGAGGAAACCCGGAGGAAACCCACGCAGACACGGGGAGAACATGGAAAATGCACCCAGATTGGGATTCGAATCGAGAATCCCTAGTGTTGAGAGGGCAGTTTAACAAGGGGGTGCGTTTTGGTCATTTTGGAAACAAGGGGGATGCATCACCCCTTAAACCGACTTTTGCATATAAGCGTGGAGATAAGGAGTGGAAGGGTTCTGAAGATAAGTGATGGTTAAGGTACAGACAAAGACTGAAAACCAGAACAGAGGGTAATAAGTAAAAGTACAGATAACACATCCATTATTATATATCCATTGAGCTATTTACAATCTCGGCTAATATATTTTCTTCACTCCATCCATCCATCCATCCATCCATTATCTTACGCTTTATCCTCTACTAGGGTCGCGGGGGTGGGGGATTCCCCATGTCCATGCCCATCCAGGGAAGAACGTTTCGGGCGCTGGGCAGATACACACAGGACAGGGTGCCAATCTATCACTGGGTGCACACTCACTCACACAGACACATTCTATATGGGGCAATTTGGAGAATTCAATTGACCTTGATCCATGTTTTTGGACTGTGGGAGGAAACCCGGAGGAAACCCACGCAGACACGGGGAGAACATGGAAACTGCACCCAGGGTTGCAGGAGGGTTCCCAATGCCCATCCAGGGAAGAACACTGGGCACACTCTCTCACACTGGCACACACACCAACACACACTATATGGGGCAATTTAAAGCCTTCAATTTACCTAGAATCCATGTTTGGACTGACGGAGGAAACCGGAGAACCCAGAGGAAAATCCACCCTGATTTGTGTTAGAACCTGGAACCTGGGATTAGAACCTGGAATCCGTTGAGAGGCGAACGTGCAATCCACTAAGCGACCCAGAAGAAGAAAAAAAATATATATCATAATATTTAACAGGTCTCTCAATCATAAAGTGGTTTGGCAGAGTTGCACAAATTGTGTCCGTTGTGTTTTTAGTTCATTCATTTTCCAAGTTTCTTTTTAGAATTAAGTGTTGGAACCCAGATATGTCGTCACGTAATAAAGGGCAGGCAAACATAACATTATATTGCCCAAATATTTACAATATTATCATGGTTTTGGAGTGTGTAGGAAAAATCCCTAAAGCAACCTATGCAGACAGAAAAAGGCTACTATCCATCCAAAAAAAATAAATCCTAATATTTATCTTCTCTTGGTCATTGTGATGAAAATGCACTTAATTTACAGCATGTTTGCAGAATTAAAAAACATAATGTGAAACATGACCGAGGTCAGCAAAATAATTGCAATTGGTCGATTATGTAATAACTGTGACAGACCACCAAGGGTTTTATAACAATATACACTTAAATATATTTATGTAAAATATATATTATATTTTCATATTATATATTATATATATATATATATATATATATATATATATATATATATATATATATATATATATATATATATATATATATATTTGTAAAGGCATAAACAAACTGCAGAGCAGAAAAGGGTAAGTCAACAGTGAGCAAAGCTGAATATTTTAGCAGATTACAGTCATATCATTTACTACAGCATTTTAAACACCTCTATGAACCAGCATCAACATAAACTGCATATAATTTCCTTCATGAAGCTTGAAAAACCACTTGAATCAGAGTACTATGCATGAAGAGGTAAAAGTCTTAAAACCCTTAAGTATAAAAAGACATGTAATATGATTTGGCTGGGATTTTTCTACATCTGGCCAGTTTTGCGTTTGAAGGAAGCCAAAAACTGCCATCTGTTCTGAACTGTGTGGAATCCATCTTGGTGTGACAAGACATTAAAATCATCAGTTTGCCTGGTTAAGTTGCACAGTGGTAGAGAAGTAATAGGCAACAAATATGAAGCAGTTACATTATTTTTGTTTTTTCCATCTTCCAGGATATAAATATACTGGATTGCTGGATTCTTATTTAAAAAATACAGAGTAGCTTAATTAATGCCATTAAGAAGTCAAGGCCTCCCAAGGGATCAGATTTAGGGATCATTACAATGCTAAGAAAGGTCCAAAGGTTCTCCAGCAACTTGATCCGTTCACGTACTAAAGGATTTTTGTCTTTAGCAGGATGTTCCAAAACCAAATGGATGCACCTCAAGTCATTCGAAACATATTTATAAGCATGTGGTTGTCTGACTGGACTTCATATTTATTACAGTAAATTATTTTGTGCTTAAAAAAATGTGTGTTATAAATAAGGGAAGATAGTTGTTTTGAAGAAATTAGGTACACCTCTTCAGTTGTAGGTTTTTCAGTTCCACTGATCATATAGATAGACTTGTATTTCATCTGTTTCTATACATACTTTATTAGTCTACTTTAGTATGTTTTCAGATCATCATGACCCCCACAGTGAAGGGTGCTGGATGATTGTCAGTACTGCAGAGAAATTGATATGGTGGTGGTGTGTTAGTGCTCAGAAGGGACTGAGCCTTTTCGATTGCGGCTCCTAAGATTTGGAATGACCTAGCGCTATATATTAGACAGGCCTCTTCACTGTCCACTTTTAAATCTACTCTTAAACTCATTTTTACTCTCTGGCTTTTAACACACCATGATTTTACATTGGTTTTAATAACCTCTTTAGTGTTTTACTTAATGTATTGTTTTATTTCTTATATATTTTTTTTATAATTTTAAGTTTCAGCACTGTATGTACAGCACTTTGTTGCAGCCGCTGTTGTTTTTAAAGTGCTTTATAAATAAAATTGAGTTGAGTTGAGTTAGTGTGTGTTGTGATGGTACGAGTGGATGAGGACACAGAAGTGTCCAATGCTGGACAGAAAACCCTACATCAATCAAAACACCTAACACCCTAATAACACCCGCTCTGTTGTGGTCCTGATCTTCAAAGTAACTGTAGAACTATAAAATCCATTTATATTAAAAGTGAAGAAAAAATTAGCTGTACCTAATAAAATGGCCGGTGAGTGTAATTCATTGTGCGGGGGTCACACAAAGTCCAAAAGTATACTACCCATAATACAAACAGACAATGTGTTCCACATGCATGCCTAGAAACTGATTACTAACGGACCTGTTGCCCATAAAACTACATATTAGCACTCATACACCAGAGTCCATTTTAAGGTCCTTGTGTAGTCTGAGAAAATTTGGAAAGTTTACTTTATACAACTGTATACAGTGCGGCACGGTGACTTAGTGGTTAGCATGTTCGCCTCTCAGCACTAGTGATTTCCAAATCCTAATCTGGGTGGAGTTTCCATGTTCTCCCTGTGTCCGCGTGGGTTTCCTCCGGGTTCAAATTGCCTCATATAGAGTGTGTTTGTGCGAGTGAGTTTGAGCCCAGCGATGGATTGGCTCCCTGTCCTGGGTGTGTCTGCACAGTGTTCGAAACGTTGTCCCCTGGATGGGCATGGGGAACCCCCACCCACCCACCCACCCACCCGAACCCACCTCCCCGCGACATAGAGGATAAAGCGGAAGATAATGGATGGATGGACAACTGTATAAATTTAAAGTTTAGAAATAATGAACATAAACACTATGCAAATGTAACTTAACTTGTGTCATATGACATTTAATCAACGGGTAAAGAAAACTTCAAGAAAAAATTTTGTGTATGATCCACAACTTTCTTCATCTTTTTGGTAAACAAGGGTAAACACAAATTGACAATTTTATTACTGATAAAGAAGTAGATTTGGTCATCATACAACATAAAGAAACCGATTATAAGCGATTGAATCATTCAGTTTAATTCTTCAATGATTAATGAAAACATCTACAGAGCTCAGTCATTGTGCATGAATTGGTTAAAGCTTACATCAACAGCGCCGCCTGGAGTTTACACGATGTACTATCATATAGTAGGCAAGTAGAAGTTGTGACCAGTGTTTTTTTTTTTTTTTTATCATGTCCTTTATTTCTTGTAAGTGCAAAGACTCATCATGCCAAATCATGCAAGACACTGGCGTGAGAAACAAAACTGGCTGATATTTGTAACTGTGTATATGAGGAGTCTGACTAGACTGCACAGCTTAGTCCATCCTGTTTACTGTGCCAGAACCAGGGGCCAGAAACATTTATTCGGTCTGGTAGAGATAGTTCTCTCTCAGCCTCTGGCCATGTCACAGCATGACAGGTCATGCAAAGAAAAACAATCAAAATTCAAGCCCATGAAATAAATGCAGTATTGTATTCTCCATTAACAGAGTAAATCTGTATGAGAGAATGATGGGGTTGTTGTCATGGTGCAGGTTCAATATGCAAATATTCTAAAACTGATTAAAACAGAGGACCAAATTGAAGTCACAGATTTTTTAAGTTGCAATAGAACACAGACTCTAAATAAACAATTTCATGAACACTTAAATTACCTTAATCTGATGTGAAATGTTTAGAAAATATCAAAAGTAATTAAAAAAGTAGCTCAATGTATACACACACCGTATCACATCAGCACAGAGAGCCATGGGAAAGAGGTGGGACAGATTAAATAGAAAATGAGTGGAGAGCGAGCGAGGCGGGTAAGGGAGGAAATAGAGCAGAAGAATATGGAACTGACATAAAGGAATCTAGGATAATTCAGCCTCAAGATGAACGAGGGCTAAAAAGCAGCAGAATACAGGAACCAGGGGTCGTTCCCATGGAAACCTTTGCCCAGAGAGATCTGCGACCCTCCTGTCTCCTAATGCAAGCCCAGCACAGATTGTAGGTCACATATGCCACCAACCTCCCAATCAGGTCTAATCTGTTTTGACTTGTGGGTCATGAACTAAGCCATGAAACCATGCTTCCTATTACAGCTTGTGTCACTAATGCACATATAAGTACAAATTGAAGTAATTAGATCATGATTGACTATTTTGCATCGCTAAAAAAATTGTAAATTGAAGGAAAGAACCTGAAGAGATGACCAGATTACCAAATCATCTCCAACTTCCTAGAGTGACCTGCAGGTGAGGGTACCCACTGTGTAAGGTGATGCCATTTAGCTTCAGTTTTACCTTTTACTTTGACAGTGTGAGTAGTTGCTTCTGACTCTTCCCACGGTCCAGTCCAACCAGGTTCACACCATTTTCTCCTCCCGACCTTTACCCTTACCCAATCACCTGGTTTGATGGAGCTTTTAACAACAGTCTCCTCAGCACTTGATTCACAATTCCAGGCCATCTTCAATTATAATACGTAAAATCCTGTCAGCACTTCTGTACAGGTTACAGCACAAACCCGAGAAGATGTATCATAGGTTGTGCTTTTAAAAATTATTATTTATGTTAAACAAACACAAAAAAACAACAACATTAAGCTCTATCAATGTAAATCACAAAACATGGTTTAATATACTTGTTTCTTCTGTTAAATGTGAGGCTGATAATCAAGGCCACATTCATAAGTAATACATAAGAACATATGAAAAATTTGGGGCAGTTGTATGCTTTTGGTAAAGGTCCCATCATGTACTATGACAGAAGTGCCCTTAAGCAATGCACTTAACCCCAGTTGCTCTCCGAGCGCCGTGTACGGGGCTGTCCACCACTTCGGGCATGTGTGCTTACCTCACCACTGTGTGTATATGTGTGTGTTTCCCTGCATGGTTGGGTTAAATGGTGAGGACAAATTCCTTTGTGTGTAAGCACAGTAGGCAAAATAGATCACTGTGTAGCATTAGAGTACCATTTGTCTATTTGTATGTATTTAGTTTTTTTTTTTTTTTACAGTATTTAGAAACATGGGGTTTGGTGTATTTTTTGTCATTTGGAACAGGGTGTTGTGGGTGTCACGTTGGTATAGGGTAATGCTTTCATGCTGACCAGTAAACTGGATGTCAACTAACGTCTTGTCCTCAGGAGAGGAGCACCCTCCAGTGTTCAGCCACGTCATGACAATATAGCGTCCCATTAAACTTCTAAAAAGCAGATTAGTTGTTCTTAGCCTTTTGTAAATTAAGATTCAGTTCTAATTGGTGCAGACAAGTGTAAAGAGTAAAGTGTGTTGATGTGACATACTTTACAGTTAAGATGTAAACCAGAAACATCTTGTTTTAGGACTTTATCATTTTATGTATTTATGTATTTTTATTATTACCACCCCTATATTAGCTTCATCTGTTTGACCAATTGTTTATCGTCAATGACAACACATGAATCAATTAAAAAATTACTAACTAATTAACATTTATTTAGTTTTCTATGGATAAATTGCCCATATTTTTACTAAATTTTATACTTCACAAGTAATTTAACGCGATATAGGGGTGTTTATATATATATAGTCTAATCTCTGACAAATTCACATCGGAACTTCTTTCTGACTAAGCTGAAGCACACTTGCAACACTACCTGAGATTCTCAGATTTCTGATATTAACATGCAGTGAGATGTGGCTGGCCTTCTAAAGCCGTTGATCCAAATTGGAAAAATTGACCTTGCACTGAGGGGTTAGCCAGGTTTGCTCTCTCTGACATTTCCAGGCCGTGATAGAGTTTTCTGTTAAGACTGCTATGAAGCCTGTAGAACAAGCAAATATTTCATGAGTAATTTAATATCTGGAGCATGTAGCCTACGTGCCTCTCTGTGAATAACCGATATGGAAGACTGCACAGCACCCCTAGAGTCTTAAAGGCTGTCCAGAGTCAACAGCATAAAGATATGATGACCACATCAGAAAAAAAGGATTACAAAAATACGTGTAATTAAAATTAGCGCCTTCATGTTAGTTAGCACAATGCTAATTAAACTGCTATCCATTTGTATGCATTGTACATCATACATAGACACAAATAAAATATTTTCCTTTTCAGTAATCGTTAAGTTTAATAATTACAAATTTTAAAATCAGCTTAGAACCTTATTAATGTAATTGGGACAAATGAAAAATCCTGTCTGGTAACAGAGGGTAGCAGCTGCCTCAAAAGCAAGCATTGTCCTACATTTGTGTTTTCAAATAAATTGGACGTCAGAGTAACTAAATCAATTCACAAGCAACTTTTTTAACCTAAATATCTTGAGGTCAAAGACAACGTGTTATGTGGGTTTACAGCAGGTACATTACATTAGGTCATTTATTGGACGCTTTTATCCAAAGCGACTTCCAAGCTGAGCACAGGGTTAATCACAACATCCCTGGAGCAATGAGGGTTAAGGGTCTTGCTCAAGGACCCACATTGGTAACTTTAGTGGACCTGGGATTTGAACCGCCAACTTTCTGATTGATAGCCCAACACCCTAACCACTGAGCTACCTAGCCCATGTAGCCTACACTTAACAGCACTTACAAAAGCTACTGTTAATCTTACCTATTTAAATGTTTTAAACTACTGTAATGGGCGGCACGGTGGCTTAGTGGTTAGCACGTTCGCCTCTCAGCACTAGGGATTCCCGGTTCGAATCCCCATCTGGGTGGAGTTTCCATGTTCTCCCCGTGTCTGCGTGGGTTTCCTCTGGGTTCTCCGGTTTCCTCCCACAGTCCAAAAACATGGATCAAGTCAATTGAGTTCTCCAAATTGCCCCATATAGAGTGTATTTGTGTGAGTGTGTGTGTGCCCAGTGATAGATTGGTGCCCTGTCCTGGGTGTATCTGCCCAGCGACCAAAACGTTCTCCCCTGAATGGGCATGGGGAACCCCACCGCGACCCTAATATAGGATAAAGCGGAAGATAATGAATGAATGAAACTACTGTAATGCAAAACTCTTTTGGGAAACAAAATACAGACATATTTTGGATGGTTGGGTTTCAGGACTTCAGCAGTAAAGCTTATTAATGAAAATTTTACTGAGGAATCTGTTGCCATCAAGCACATATTTTACTAAAGCAGTGCAAAGAGCTACATTGTTTTCACTGCCTTAGTAATCTTCACATTTTGACTTCTATGCTTTTAAAATTGTGCACATTTGCTTACCTAATTTAGATGATTTTTTTGTTTAACATACTTTTTAGATCAGATTATACACATTAGTGTATAACAAGTAGTGAGGATTAAGTGGAAGATAATGAATGAATAAATAATACAAACAAAACATATATTTAATTATTTAAAGATTTGCATAATACCTTAGCAAAAAACATATGTATAATAAAATTACAACAAACAAGCAAGAAAAAAGAAGTCATAGCTCAGTGGTTAGGCTGATGGGCCAGCAATATGAAGTTTGGTGGTTCAAATCGCAAGTCTACCAAAGCTGTCAATATGGGCACTTGAGCAAGGCTCTTAACCCTTATTGCTCCAGGATGCTATATGGTAAACTATCAAGTTGGGTAATTTGTAAATGACTTTAGATAAAAGCATCTGCTTAATGACCAAATGTAAATTCAAATGTAAACCTGACATACATCCTGAGTTTCTTGGTATCCCACTTTCAAAAATATCAAATGCAGTAAAGAGAAGAAAAAAAATTGTTTCCAAATATATCTGTTTGTTTAGATATATGTTCAATGTTATAAAAGCCTTATGAAAGGCGTATTTTTGGAAAATGAATTAAAGATGAATCAAAAATATAAAGAATGCTGTTTTGCTTCAGGATGATAGTCCCTGTACTCAATACAATATTCTACTTTGTTTGCCTTGTTTCTGACATTTGAAGGTAGTGATTTACCAATTTCATTGTAGAGAACATTTCTATCTCATATCTTGGGGATAAATAGTCACTGAGTCTAAAAAGTGATCGAATGTGGCCTGTGGATGATTATATTGAGGATAGCAAAGTATCATGAAGATGATTTAGCACTATTTCTTCTTCCCCAATGAAATGTCATTGTGAAGATGGATGGCATTTCCTTGAAAGAGGAATTTCCCAAAGTGTCCAAATATATCAATCCCGAGTCACTAAATATCTTTTTTTAGTATCTTTCAATTTTCTAAAACTTTCAACAGAAGATATTATGAAATTGTTGGAAATCAATCAACTATGGTGTAAAAGTTTTAGCTTTGTAAAAAATCATCTGTATGAACTGTAAAGAAAACGTTTCCAGTCTAACGTGCAGATGGTTCATGAGGTGTAGGATAAGTGCATGTTGTTTATCAAACCTGGCACTTTTATTGCTTGATTGCTTGTACAAGAAATAATGAACAAATTTATATGAAAGAATAAATAACCACTCAGTGGGACTGCGACCTAGTTCAGGATGTGAAAGAGAGAACCAGTTGTCAAGAATGTGTGTGTAAGGATTATAAATGTTTATCTTTGCATGATTAATTGCAGCCTTATTAAATGCCTGTTTAAACAGTTTCCATGCCATAGGCTGCTTCAGCTAAATACAATTCTTCTTGGTAAAATTACACTTAGCAACAACCACATGTTTTTGTGGTAACACTGATTTGACTTCAATTACATTAAGTTAAAGTTAAAAAAAATTATCAATTTAAAAATTTATTCATTCAAATTTATTTTATAAAAATAAATGTATTTATGTATCCCCTTGCGAGGATCAAGGCTCAGTGTGGGACGAAACCTCCTTCTGACTCTTTCATGAAGATTAAGGTCATGTTAAATGGTAAACCACCAATTTTGACTAAACCCGCTAAACCCACTAAAGCCTCCTGCTGGGTCTAGACAAATGGCGTTGATTGGAATTTTGAACAGTTCTAAGCTAAAACAAAAAAAAAAGCTACAAGATAAAAATTGATTAGCTTACCTCTTACTGCTTCTCCCTGCTTTGTTGACATAGGTTACTTTTGTTTTAAGATCTTTAGACGGTTAATTAGAGATCCCATTAGTTGAAACAAGACTTGGAAATTGCATGACATGTGCTCATTGCCATTATAGTTTTGTCTCAGGGTTGATCTGCTAATCAAGTTTCAAAAACCAATCTTTTATAAAGCATTCTTTTATATAATGTCATTCAGATAATTATTACTATTATCACTTTAAAACACCTAAATTAGGGTACTTAGTATTTGTAAATTAAAATACTTTACGGCGGCACGGTGGCTTAGTGGTTAGCACGTTCGCCTCTCAGCACTAGGGATTCCCGGTTCGAATCCCCATCTGGGTGGAGTTTCCATGTTCTCCCCGTGTCCGCGTGGGTTTCCTCCGGGTTCTCCGGTTTCCTCCCACAGTCCAAAAACATGGATCAAGTTAATTGAGTTCTCTAAATTGCCCCATATAGAGTGTGTTTGTGAGTGAGTGTGTACCCAGCGATGGATTGGCGGCCTGTCCTGGGTCTATCTGCCCAGCGCCCGAGACGTTCTCCCCTGGATGGGCATGGGGAACCCCACCGCGACCCTAATAGAGGATAAAGCGGGAGATAATGAATGAATGAAAATACTTTACAGCTGAAAGACAAATGAGCATAAATATATATACAGTTCAGTGGTTTCAGTCCAGGGGAGAACATTTCGGGCACTTGGCAGATACACCCAGGACAGGTTGCCAATCTATCACTGGGCATACACTCACTCTCTCTCTCTCTCTCTCTCACACACACACACACACACACACACACACACACACACACAAACACACTCTACATGGGACAATTTGGAGCATTCAATTTTAATTGATCAATGTTTTTGGACTGTGGGAGGACAACAGAGACCCCGGAGGAAACCCACACGGACAAGGGAGAACATGGAAACTCTATCCAGATTGGGATTCGAACCGGGAATCCCTAGCACTGAGAGGCAAACGTGCTAACCCACTATTAACCCACTTTACCTAATATTCTAAAAATAGTCATTATACAGAATTAATAGTCATTAGATTTAAGTTTTGTTTATCATTTGCACTATGCTAGGACATATGCTTATGCCCAGGAAACTCTCTACACAAGAATATTATAAATATACACAAAAATATACTTAAAATTTTTTATAATTTATGTCATGTGACCTGATGTCTATTTTGTCATTAAATGAGAATAAATTCCTTCAGTTATTTTTGCAATGCAAAGTCAGCCATGCAGAACTTAACAAAGGAGCGAGAACCAGACTGTTTACTGAAGTGTAAGGTGCTATAGCGGGACATCTCCAGATTATGACGTGAAGGTCTGAGATTGGTCAAGGTTCTAAGGAATCAAGTTAGGATTACATGCCTGGCTAACACACACTGACCACAGTTCCACAGTTTGGCCTGGTAGAGTATACTTATTTACTGATGTTTAGATTTCTAGCCAGTTAAATAAATTAGTTAGAGAAGATGAAGTTAAACCTCTGCCACTGATTGTTCTGTGACTTTGAGGTAAGAAAGACTTAAACAAATATTTGAATCGGTAAAATGATGACATGAACAAAGATATGGAGATACTGATTGAAAATATATTGTTTTAAATTCATAACTACTTATTTTTTCCAGTGAAGCCAAACTTTAACATGAAGTTAAAGCTGACTACTCTGGGGATGGGCTTTTTTATGCTACTCTCACTTGTCATGACAGGCTGCTTCATATGGCAGTACAAACTTGCCAAGGCTAAACCAGGTGAATGTCAATCAAACACACTTTCATTATAAATAAGAAATCTACATGCTCATGCAGAGGTGGATATTTTTAACTGAGTCTGTTCAGTCAATATCAAGCATGAAAGTCAGTTTGTCATTTGGCTTTCTAATCTATTTATGCTTAACTGTTCATTTGTGAGGGAAGCCTAGGGATTACCAAGCTTGACACTGTGGTTAACAGATTACTTTGTGCACTAAAGCCTGATTATCACTTGGGAGACGCAGAATAACATTTACAAGACTTATAGAAAAGACCCCACTGCATTTTGTATTCATGCCGTGGGCTCAAAAGTGCAAATTCATTTTAATATCTTATAGCAATACCTTGGAGCATTAAACTTTACTGACTATCCAGGTTACAGATCAGCTAGTTAAGTAGAAAAACATTACCTCCATGACCTCCATGCATCCTTTTAGTCACCTGTGAAGGATGAACTCTAAATGTTATATTACAGAAGTGGAAATGGTTTCACTTGAAAGATGTTTCTCTCTGAAGCTAAAAGTAAAGTAGATGCAACAAAGGAAGAGGAGTTGTGCCCGCGATTCCCAGAGCCCTTGCCTTTGGACCATCCAATACCGGTCCTAATGGAGGCTCTGGAAAAGGTCAGACATTTTTTATGTAAAATCACAACATCAGTAAAATGTCAGTCTGGTTGCCGCCAACAATTAGTCATTAAGATGACCTTTTGCTCTTTTCTGAGAGTTGATGTATGAATCCTTGTATGAATGTATTTCTAACAATGTGTTAAGTAGATGCATTCATTAAAACCTATGGCATAAAATTAAAATGGCATATCATAACCTTAGACAAATTTACTCACTATGCATTTTTATCTGATACCACTGGCATTAATTTTAGTTACTCAATTAAATTCCTGACTTCAATTTTGCATATATCTTCCACCAGAGTTAATATTATCCAAGATGTGTAAATTACCTGAATGGAAATTAGTTTTTATAATTTACTGAAAAGATTTTAGAAAAACTTTAAAGCACATAGCTATCATTTTTAATGGCTTCAATTAAGGTGGATTCACTTTTGAGGACCAGCATTGATATAAGTCTACCAGCAATATCATCCATTGTCATCTATAATGACTCTGTACTGTGGAATGGAAACTTTGGCAAGAAGAATGCAAGTGATCCATTGTCTCCACCACCAAATGAGTACACTGTGTACAGGTAAGAGAATTTTTGTTTGTCCTAATTTCTGTACTGACAGATATTAACATTTTATTTAATATTTTAATACCATTTAAAATATTGAAAACTCATGCCAGAGGCCATGTTTTGTGATGCTGTTATGATATTAACATAACATATTGGGCTGGCAGAAAGTTTCTATATTGTGTAAATATGATCTATTTTTCACATAAGTAATAAAAGTAGATAAAAGAAAGTCAAATCATTGTGGACAGATTTTTCTAATAGTTTTATGAAAGGAGTAATTAAACCTACTGTAAATACTCAATAATTTAAAGTATTTCAGAAATATGCACACAATGCTGATAATTGGTACTGTAATTAATTTTACCAGAATTGCCAGTCTATCTAAGATCTTTCCTGTTCTGATGCTCTACAAGCTGTGGGAGGATGGTAGAGTGGATTCTCTAGATGACCCACTGGAAAAGTATGTTAAGAACTTCACCATAAAGAACCCCTTGGGCAAGAAGGCACACCCAGCATTCATTAACAAAAGGAAAATGCAATTCCACATTCCCTCGGTCACTCTCAGAAGGATGGCCAGTCAACTATCAGGTAAGTGTATGATAAAATCATGAGTGGTCCTAAAGCTTATATAAAAGGGATTGTGTTGGTTATCAAAATAACTGACACCCTAGGGGCAATATCATAACTGACACCCTAGGGGCAATATCCCCCTCCCTCCAAAACACACCCAGACACACCCACACACCCACACACACACACACACACACACTGAACTGAAGTCTGCCAAAAGAATGCCATCAGCATATTCATTCAGAATGCATGTTAATTGCATAAATTTGAAAAACACGAACAATAACAATACTATTGTTACTGATATTGTCCAAGACTAGTTGTCTTATTCGTATTGAAAGTGATTTGATGTTGTTTAGCTTTGAATAATAAATATTCCTGAGACAGGTTTGTCAAGTCAAGTTAAATTTATTTAATATATGGAGCTTTTACAATAGTGCATTGTCTCGAAACAGCTTTACAGCGTTCTGAGTCTAAACCCCCAAAGGCAAGCCAAAGAGACAGTGGCAAGACAAAAAAATTGGTGTCGATGGCTTTTAAGGAAGAAACCTTGGAAGTACCAATGGTCAGTGGAAGAATCATCCTCCTTGAGCGGCCGTGCAGTTTAAAAATGGTCACAAGTTCAAGTTTTTATTATCAGACTATTATCAGAAATTACTGATCCTAAAGTATGATGAATATATTCCTCTACATTCTGTTGATTCCAAAGCACTTATCAACCCCTATTAGATAATGAGTTCAAAAAATAGCTAATAATGTTTATTTAGGACTTTCGATCATGTGATTGTGTCACGAACTTGATGTAAACTATATTCATGTATATTGACAAAAATCCTCTTAGTTTATTATTAAACATAGTTTAAATCAGTAACAAATAGTAATAATCACATTAATTTCATTTTTTAACACACCAGTTAATATACTGGAGTACTATTTATTACAGGATTGCCCAGGCAACTGAGAAGCACCAGTCTGCTTTGGAATGGTCATACTTGGGAAGCTATTGATTTATTACAAGATGACGTTCTTGTGGCAGACCCTGGAACAAAGTAAGATAATGATCATATTTACAGTGGTTATAAACGCCAGTTCCGCATGTACACTGTGCATTTTTCATTTCCTCTGTCACAAAACAGTTCCTAAAAACTTAACTGTCTTGTGAGTTAAGTTAAGAGGAACAAGCTTGTATGAAATCTTTATCTTTACAAGGATTATGAGATCCATCCATCCATCCATTATCTTCCGCTTTATCTTTTACTAGGGATGCGGTTTACTAGAACGTCTCGGGCGCTGGGCAGATACACCCAGGACAGGCCGCCAATCTATCGCTGGGCACACACTCACTCACTCACTCACTCACACAAACACACTCTATATGGGGCAATTTGGAGAACTCAATTGACCTTGATCCATGTTTTTGGACTGTGGGAGGAAACCGGAGAACCCGGAGGAAACCCACGTGGACACGGGGAGAACATGGAAACTCCACACAGATTGGAATTTGAACCGGGAATCCCTAGCGCTGAGAGGCAAGGTGTGCTAAGGATTATGAGATCATCAAAGATAATTAAATTGACCTTTGGCACCTCTGTTTAAAAAAAAAATGGTTAAAATGTAATTTTACAAGATACTTAGAGTTCTCTTATAATGTTGAACTTTAAAAAACTTTTTTAAAAAGCTGTTTAACAACTGTTTTCTATAAAAATGTTTGATCAATTTTGACAAGTCAAATAAGCAATAATATCATAATTCTAAAATTAAAAGTGATAAATGCTAGACAACTTGGTGGCCTAACCAAGGTCTGACCTATAGGAGTAAGTACAAATATAATTGACAAATGTCTTTTTTATAACTTAGTATTTAAAGTAGTAAAAATCTGCCACCCGTGTTACATTATTCCTAATAATTATTATACAAATATATAAATATTAACTTTTTTGGTCATATAGAAGCATCTTATTAGTTATCAGTTAACATATTTATATATTTAAATGATGGATAACTAACATGGCAGGATAAAAAGCAAAATTAAGTAAAAACTTCAAGGGTTCACAGAAACTAATCTTGCTGTAAAAATTAAATATCATACCATACTGTCACAATCACGTAGCAATGTGGGTAGTAAAAGTAAGAGAAGGCGTATGCAGAATAAACTCAGAACAGAAGACTTCTTGTCTGTCAAGTTACTCAGGCAAGGGACAAACAGAGGACTTTAAGAATGTTGCTCCAAAACACAAGTATCATGGCACTAAAAACCCACCGAATTCATCAAATGAACAAAACCAAAAACGACTGCTGAGTAAAGAAAACGAAGCTGCTGGAGGCTGTAAGGTGAAATGCACAGTTCCAGAACCCATAGAATATCAGGCCATTATAGGATGTTGCGGCATAAGTCTAGGAGCCAGTTATGAATGATATGCACAAAGAAAACAACAACTGGAAGATTTAGCAAGAAATAACTAGAGTGGATAGAGAGGAAAGGGTTATAATAAAGTGGTGAGTGGAAGCAGGTGAAGGAATAGAGCTAATTAATTAGGATATCAGAAGAAGGTATTAGTATTCAGAGGAGTCAAACGGATTGTTAAGAGTAAACTGAGAAGGAGCTGGGACACTGAAACAAAGCACTATTAAAGTTTATATTAAGACTAGGGGTCAAACCAAAATACTTTTTAAAATACTATTCATTCTTTACTTTTCTCTAGATGCCATTATAGTAACCTGGCCTTCACACTGCTGGCCCATGTCATGGCAGACAAGGTGACAGGAATTGCTTATGAGAGCTGGCTGTCCAAAAATATTCTTCAACCATTAGGTATGGAGGGCACAGGCTTTGACATCACTGGAGACATTGCAAAAAAAATGGCACTGGGGGTTTACCCAAATGGGCAACCTGCACCACTTTATGACCTTGGATGGTACCGACCCTCAGGACAGATGTACTCCACTGCAGCAGATATGACCAAGCTGATGATGGTTCTTCTAGGAGTGTATAATCGTCGTGTGCTACAAGATGACACAATGAAAATAATGCTGACGCCACTGTTTCGCTGTGACACAAACTATTTTGCAAACCAAACAGGTACACCTTGGGAAGTATATGAACAATTGGAATATGAAATAATTCGTAAAGATGGAGATATAGATGGTTATGCAGGCATGTTCTCTCTTGTGCCACGCCTAAAACTTGGTTTAATCATTTTGATGGCTGGAAACAAACCTACTGGTGTAGACCTAGTGACCAAATCCCTCAGTTACCTCATCCCTGCAATGGAGAGCGCCTTCAGAGGTGCCCGTCCTGTCTTCTTCTCTCCACCAGATCCGGTTCCATATGAGGGGTACTTCACCTACAGCAACATGACCTTCTACGAAATCAAAGCCAATGCAGATGGAGTACTATCAATGCAGCAGTTTGGACCCTATTTGGATGAAACCATCCCTTTAAAGTACAGCATTTGGAGACTGAGTTATTTAGAGGAGAGGATATTTAGGGTAGTGTTTGAGAAGGAGTACCCATGCAAGCTAAGTTTCACAGCCACATCTTTGTCACTTGAGTCTCAGGATAAGCAGCTCTTAAACTTTTACAGCTTTAAAAAGAATGGCCTCTCACCTGGATTTGATGCTCCAGGCTTGAACACTTACAAAGTGATGCGAATACCACACAAACCAATTTTTACCAATTTAGCAGATTAAAGACACATAAAAATGTATGTATGTGGATCTGAAATGCTTAAAATATGTGCCTTGAGACTATAGATGATCTATCCATCCATTGTCTCATTGATCTTATACTAGGGTCGCAGGAGGCAGATATGATCTATTACTGAGCACACACTTACACACACTCATTGGGATTTAAACCTGCATCCCCAGTGATAAGAGGCAAACGTGTTAAGCCACCTTCACAATTATGCAAATACTTAACCTAATCCTTATGTATAATATTGAAATTCTGATTTCAACTGGTCTACCAGTTACCTAAGTTCCTAAGTGTTTGGATCTTTTTGCAGGAAGGTAGTCTAAAATAAAACCAAATATGCAAAGGTTTCACTGACCACAGAATCAAGCCTGTGATTTGTGAACCATAGTAGTCATGAGATCGAGAATCTTACTGATTCACAAATCAATGAACATAGTAATACAAGAAATCTGATTTGGCCAAGCAGTTACACAGGCTCTATTAGCTTTGTCTGAAGAATAGAAAATCAGACCTAAACAGTGACCTCTATTGGCTGATCAGGAAGCAACACTATGGATTGTCCATAATGGAGCATCTGGATAGATCTATTTTAAAATAATAATAATAATAATAATAATAATAATAATAATAATAATAATAGGGCAGCACGGTGGCTTGGTAGTTAGAATGTTCGCCTGTCAGCGCTCAGGATTCCCGGTTCAAATCCCAATCTTGGTGGAGTTTCCTCCAACAATCCAAAAACATGGATCAAGGTCAAATGAATTCTCCAAATTGCCCCAAATAGAGTGTGTTTGTGTGTGTGTGTGTGTGTGTGTGTGTGTGTGTGTGTGTGTGTGTGTGTGTGTGTGTGTCTGTGTGAGTGAGTGCCCAGCGATCGATTGGCACATTTGTTTTCCCTTGGATGGGCAAGGGAACCCCCACCCCACGATGCCAGTAGAGGATTAAGTGGAAGATAATGGATTGATGGATAATAATGATAATGATAAGAAATATTATAAATGAATAAATATTTAAGTCTTAATATTTATCAAAGCACCACTTTGTTCTTTGTATTTAATTCTCATCCTAAAAATCAGGAAGTGCTTATGCCCACTCATTGCTCAGTGAGAAAACAGTAAGAAAATATGAAAAGTCCTTCACAGGACAGATTTATCACCACATTACCACCCAAAATTAGTTACTGAAGAACATGCAAAAGTAATGATCCTGGCCACTTGCTAAGGAATTGAATGCAGGACATTTTTGTTCTAAAAGGCTAAAAATGAGCTGAAGCTGTGTACTTCATCTAATAAAACAGTGACCAAACTTTTAAAAATGTTTTGTTAATGGCTAGTTTAATATGATGAATATGATGTTAATACACATGCTCATTTTCCACTGTTCATGTAATGGTCTATTACCTGTAACTGTATTATTTAGTTTTTAGGATTTTAAATAAAAAAGTGTGTATATATATATATATATATATATATATATATATATATATATATATATATATATATATATATATATATATATATAGCTATATATGTATCACTTCACATCTTTAAACTTTTAAAAATAATAATATTACTTAATGACATTTTGCATTTTGCATTTTGTTTATTTGGTTCTCACTGAACCTTACATGAATAAAATAAAATATTAGAATACATTTCCAGTCTATTGATCCAGTTTATATCAGACCGTTTTTAAAGAGACCATGGGATAATTTCTTTGAATATCTACACTATATAGCACTATATAATTCAGGTACACAGAATGATAATAAAAATAATAATATTCGAGTAGCCAAAGAATGAGTATATGTAAACAGTTTTTAAACTGGAAACTAATTTTCTAATTGAAAAATCTGCTGTGATTCTACCCATGGTGTTTTTCTGTTTCAAACTGTTAACCAGAGTCATAAAACACTATATACAGCACTACATTGGAAGTATTTCTTAAGATCAAGGCTAATATCAGGGAGGAGCCAAATACTCAGCTCATTACCATATTGCATATAGTTATTTAAAGGAAGATAGAGAGGTGAGGGGCATAAACATATTAGACTGTAGCAAACTGATTCTACTTTACAAAAGATGTTTCCTGTGGTCATATTGATTCTTGCCTTTGGCATAACATCAAATGCTGTAATTGTTCATGTAAGTATATTTAAATTATCTTATTCATGTGCCTTCTATCACCACTGCTACTACCAGCAAGGAAAAACAACAAAAACAGTAATTATATATATATATAGCGTTATGGATGTAATAACGAATATACAGTATATGGAAATTAACCTAAGAAAAAACTAAACTATATAATTAAAATAAAGGGATTAAATCCCATTTCATATTATGTGGGTATAATGCTGGTATCGGAGTAAATGTGTTTTCTGTTTATTTTACATACACCTAGGTTGAGTGTACGAAGGACTGAACTAAATTACATTTGTTTTGGAGCATTTACTTGTTTTGCATTCATTTACTTATTTTAAAAACAATCTGTAGGTAATAATGAACATTAATATATATATATATATATATATATATATATATATATATATATATATATATATATATATATATTAATGATATATGCTATTTTTGTTTAAAGTAATACTGTAAAAAACTAGCATCTAGCATCTACTGCTGCTGTTTTAACCACTACTCTTCCAAATCTTCCCATCTTATTGTCTTCAACTTTATTTTGATTTTACTGATGACCTTTTATTTTCAGGAAGGAGAATTTTCTTTCTCTCTTGAATCAGTGAAAAGTCTCTGGATAATTATGGGTAAAGAGGTTGCCGTCAGTCAACCTTATCTCCTTCGTGTGATCAGTGCTAAAAAGCTATGTGAAAACCCTCTTCTTCCAAAAGAATTTCAGTCAATATGTCAGACAAAAAATGCACAGGCTTATTTTTACAGACTTGGTAAGTGCCCATAATAATTATAATGTGATCAAATGTATTAATAACAATAATATTAATAATATTTAATGTTATCAAATTTTTAAATACTTTTTTCTCTATATTCTCTACAGCACGTCTTGCCCAGAGCAGTGATATTTGTGAGATTTGTGCATATGCTGCATGCACTGGTTGTTAAATACTGTTTGGAGGACAGCATGCATTTACACTGGATTTCTAAGATCTGAATCAACTTATTTCCAGTTTTATTTTCAGAGAATGTAACCTATAGTTGCATAAAATACTTCAGGCAATTTAACTGTGGAAAAGTATTACTTCTGCGACTAATAATCATTTAGAATAGAATATGTGTTAGAATACTATTTGTCTAGTTTCAGGAACATTGTGATAAGTTTTATATCTAAATATATTTCATTTATATTATCATGTAACATTTATAATGAAACTCTTGTGTCAAAAAATTTCCTGTGGAAAATTCGTAATGATCTGAATATTTAATTACCAACAGTTTTACAAATGTTGATAATGCAATAAACATTCCAATCAGTGCACTACAATCATTGGTGTCACCATCAACCTGAATAGTTCCTGCTAGAAACGTAGTAAAAGATAACATTTTAATAAGTTTATTTTATATTGAGAATTCAAACATTATATATAAACATAATAATAATAATAATAATAATAATAATAATAATAATAATAATAATAATAATAATAATAATAATAATCATTAAATCCTAAAACATAAGACCAGTATTCTCTTTTTCTTTGTGCAAATTTTGCAAAGAAAACATAAACGTAATGAAAAGATATTTATCTTATCAATAAGGAAATTGAATAGTGAGAGATGAATATTTTTACAATGTACACAATATCAATACTTCCTCTACTACTACTACTACTACTACTACTACTACTACTACTACTAATAATAATAATAATAATAATAATAATAATAATAAATAATAATAATAATAATAATAATAATAAACATAATATAAAGAAGATGATTTTTTAATAATCTTTGGCAGTTAATGACAATTAGATGAATGGAAATTGTCTAAATTGTTCCTTAGTGCTTCAGCATAATCATAATTTTACTGTAGACATTTGGTCTTGCAAATACATAATTAGTATTAATATTACACATTTATGGTAACTAAAAAAAACAAATTACAAAAAAATTTGTAATCACTTCAGTAATTACTTCAATTGAGCCTGTCTAAATTGTAATGCTTCTACAACAAAATTTTATTGGATTTTTGTCGTTTTCATTTAGAAACGTGATGGTTAGATAGATATACTGTATCATAGATGTTTCTTTTTCTAGGTGTATATATATATATTCATTCATTCATTATCTTCCCCTTTATCCTCTATTAGGGTCGCGGTGGGGTTTCCCATGCCCATCCAGGGGAGAACGTCTCGGGCGCTGGGCAGATACACCCAGGACAGGGCGCCAATCCATCGCTGGGCACACACTCACTCACTCATACACACTCTATATGGGGCAATTTGGAGAACTTAATTGACTTGATCCATGTTTTTGGACTGTGGGAGGAAACCGGAGCCACTAAGCCACACACATATATATATATATTATATATATATATATATATATATATATATATATATATATATATATATATATATATATATATATATATATATATATATATATATATATATATATACACACACACACACACACACACACACAATTAAGCTGAAACTTTGCACAATTTTTCATCGTCGATGACAACATATGAATCAATTTTAAAAATACCAATTAATTTTATAATTAATGGTAACTAATTAATTTTCTTTTCTATGGATAAATTGCCCATTTTGTACTCAATTTTATACTTCACAAGCAGAATTAATTTAGGATAAAATAATTTAAGAGCACGGTGGCTTAGTGGTTAGCACGTTCGCCTCTCAGTGCTAGGGATTCCCGGTTCGAATCCCCATCTGGGTGGAGTTTCCATGTTCTCCCCGTGTCTGTGTGGTTTCCTCCGGGTTCTCTGGTTTCCTCCCACATAATATAAAGAAGATGATTTTTTTTTATAACCTTTGGCAGTTAATGACAATTAGATGAATGGAAATTGTCTAAATTGTTCCTTAGTGCTTCAGCATAATCATAATTTTACTGTAGACATTTGGTCTTGCAAATACATAATTAGTATTAATATTACACATTTATGGTAACTAAAAAAAACATTTGTAATCACTTCAGTAATTACTTCAATTGAGCCTGTCTAAATTGTAATGCTTCTACAACAAAATTTTATTGGATTTTTGTCGTTTTGATTTAGAAATGTGATGGTTAGATAGATATATGATAGATGTTTCTTTTTCTAGGTGTATATATATATTCATTCATTCATTATCTTCCCCTTTATCCTCTATTAGGGTCGCGGTGGGGTTTCCCATGCCCATCCAGGGGAGAAACGTCTCGGGCGCTGGGCAGAATACACCCAGGACATGGCGCCAATTAATTTTCATCGCTGGGCACACTACTCACTCATTACACCTCTATATGGGGCAATTTGGAGAACTTATGACCCATTGATCCATGTTTTTGGACTGGGGAGGAAACCGGAGCACTAAGCCACATATTATTATATTATACATATATATATATCAATATATATATATATATGGGGCATATATATATATATAACTATATATATATATATTTATATACACACACACACACACACCACACAATTAAGCTGAAACTTTGCACAATTTTTCATCGTCGATGACAACATATGAATCAATTTTAAAAATACCAATTAATTTAATAATTAATGGTAAAATTAATTTTCTTTTTTATGGATAAATTGCCCATTTTGTACTCAATTTTATACTTCACAAGCAGAATTAATTTAGGATAAAATAATTTAACACGATATAGGGTGTTTTTTTTTTAAATATTTTGCTTGTTAAACTTAGTGACATGATATTTGGTTGCATTCTGGAATGTAATAGTCAACTTCGCACGCAAGATGCCGCTGTCGCTTTACGAAGTGAAGGAACTCTATTCGGACGCCACGTCGCAAACTACCTACTATCGTATCGAATAGTGTGTCAAGCTCCACTTCTTACTTTCTATTGGTCGAGCTTTGAAGCCACTACCTAGTAGGTGAGTGTGGGTTTTGCGAAGCTGCCTAGCCATTCCGATGATGACGTATGCGTTGCCGAAGTTTGCCGAAAATAACCGACGTCGATACGAAGCTTCAGTCCTGTAGGACTGCTGGAGGCGGCCGCATCGCCATGTTGAGCGAAGCCATCCGACACAGCGAAGAACTACTTGCAAAATAGCAGTTGTACCAGCCAGAAATTGTTCATCTGAGAGACGGCAAGGCAAGATCGCCCTGGCAAGCCGAGACGAACTGGATCGTCGGAAACCCCGAACGGGGAGGGGGACGAGCCCCCTACCTTCAGCTATGAAGACGAACCTCAATAAGCGCTAGCAGGCTAAGCTTGCTACTGTATATCAATACGCTAGCTAGATCCTCGCCGGCAGCCAGCCTGTTAAAGGCCTTCCTTGCCGGCTAAGCTACGTTTTATGCGCGTTCTTTTTTTAAACAACTGGCTCGAAATAGCTGGCTTTTCTTGTAAATATTGCCGTTCGTTTGCCTTTTGATTTTCTTTGCGATGAGTGTGCCACCGAAAGCGGTGCCGAAGCCAGTAGTCGCTTCACCCGCCGGACCTGCACCGGGACCCGGCCCGGCTCCCTCCTCTCAGCTGCGCGCATCACTGGCTCCAGTGCCGCTGCCCGGGCCGCCGCTCGGCGCGCAGCCATCTCCCGTCCCTCAGGCCCAGTATCCTTTAAGAATACACATGCTTCTCTCTGTGTGTTTGTGTGTTAAAGCGTATGTGTAGCTTTTAATAATGAGTTTTTACTGCGTTTGTGTTGCTTTCGGTTCTCTAGTCGCTGATCGCGGAGTGTTTGTGTACTTTGCTCGTAATTAAGCTAGACTTATTTGACAGTTCCATCCATCCATTGTCTTCCGCTTTATTCTCTACTAGGGTCGTGTGTGTGTGTGTGTGTGTGTGTGTGTGTGGGGGGGGGGGGGGGGGGGGGGGGGGGGTCATGCCCATCCAGGGGAGAACGTTTCGGGTGCTGGGTAGATACACCCAGGACAGGGTGCCAATCTATGTCTGGGCTTACACTCACTCACTCACACATACACACTCTATATGGGGCAATTTGGAGAATTCAATTGACCTTGAGCCATGTTTTTGGACTGTGGGAGGAAACTAGAGAACCCGGAGGAAACCCAATGTTGACACGGGGAGGACATGGAAACTCCACACAGATTGGGATTCGAAGCAGGAATCCCTAGTGCTAAGAACGTGCTCGTAATTAAGCTACACTTATTTTATTATCCATTAAAATACATTTCGGGCGCTGGGCAGATACACCCAGGACAGGGTGCCAATCTATGGCTTCTCACTCACTCACACAAACATGCTCTATATGGGACAATTTGGAGAATTCAATTGACCTTGAGCCATGTTTTTGGACTTTGGGAGGAAACCGGAGAACCCGGAGGAAACCCACGTGGACCGTGGACGTATTTATTTGATAGTTGACGAACAAAATAAGCAGCGTCTTTTAGTATACAGTGGTTAAGCTGTTTGTCGGTTTTAAACTTGGTTATTCTTGTCGGTGGCTTAGTGGTTAGCACGTTCGCCTCTCAGCACTAGGGATTCCCGGTTCGAATCCCAATCTGGGCGGAGTACCCATGTTCTCCCCGTGTCCGTGTGGGTTTCCTCCGGGTTCTCTATTTCCCCAACAGTCCAAAAAACATGGCTCGAGGTGAATTGAATTCTCCAAATTGCCTCATACAGTGTGTCTGTGTGAGTGTGTGCCCAGCGATAGATTGGCGCCCTGTCCTGGGTGTATCAGCCCAGCGCCCGAAACGTTCTCCCCTGGATGGGCCTAGTAGAGGATAAAGCGGAAGATGATGGATGGATGGGTTATTCTTGTCCTCTGTGTGGAATCAGATCAGTAACCTAGTATACTACATACACACTAACTATAGACCGGACACATTCAGTATGGTAGTATGCTCTTAAAGACCCTTTTTATGGACACTAGGTGTGATTGATCAGGCTTATTAAGCTGGTATTTTGGGGCGTTTCTTGAGGTCGTTGGGTGTTTTTAAAAAAATTTTATTACGAGATCAAAAAGTAATCTAATATACTAAATATATTGGAAATAAAGAAAATGTCAAGACATCTGGTCATCTCTTACAGCCGGTAATTGTCCGCCGGCGGTGGGTGGGTGGATGGATGTAGTCAGACTGCATAGGCTTCTCTAGTTTGACATTGCTTTCTTGTCCACGATTTCTCTCCACGACCACATATAAATTACCCATGCCATAAAAACATCACAGAAATACCCCTGTAGCATTTAAAATGCGATGAAGGACAGTTTGTGGCAGTCAATCTGTGTAGTAACACATTCACTTGTGCACTTTATTTGCTCTTCTCACACTTTCACTTTTTATACTCTTTACATTTGTTATTTGTTACAGTTTGGTAATATATCCTAATATATTTTAGTTATATTTTACTTTATTTTATATATTTTTTATTTATTTATTTAATTTATAGTTTATTTTTTCTTTCCTCTTGTTTTTGCTTAATTTATTCTCATAGTCATTAAAACATTTCATTTCACGTTGCATGTGTATAACTATGTATGTGTCAAATAAACTAAAAGCGCCAGTTGACCAGTTGCTACATCTACATTTACATGTAGATGTCGAAGTAGCTTAGAAGAAGACACCTTAACACTCGGTGTCTGTACCATGGCTACCTTTGATTTAAATAGGTATTTGGCTACTTGTTTTGTTATACAAACAGTTGTGTATTGAAAGGCTGTTACAAATGTTATCATCTTTATATGCAAGTAGAAGTTTCAACTTTAAACATACAAACGTGTAGAATATCTATTCCTCTGTGCGAGGTTGAAAAAGAGTCTGAACTTGTGGATTTTATGTTACTGACAGTTTTTGTTTTATGTTTTTAACTGTATGTACAAGAACGACCGAATAACAAAGTAATGGCCTGCATGTTGACATGCATGTCATCACTGATAGTCCTTTTTATGTAAAGGTTCGAAAGGAGAAAATCAACCAAAAACATTTTGATTAGAATTAAGTGTTTACAGTTCTAGTCATTCACTTCAATATGTTTATAAAACTTTAATAAAAAGACCAGATTTTACAGTAAGTAGAGTTCCCACTGTTGCAATCTTAGATATTAAGGGCTGATATCAGCTCACATTTAATCTCTTCAAGAGATATTGGCTTTTTTGAACTTTTGTAAGGACTTTTGGTTTAGTTTTTTAATAAAACTCTAAGTGAGTCAAGTCCAATGACTTGACGTTTTCACTGCTGCAGAATGCATTCATCTTTGGTTTGCCCTGTTTAAGGAAGCATGTAGCTGAGAACCTGTTCTGTGCTTGTATCTTAATCAACAGATCTTAAAGTTCTTCTGTACAGTTGTGCACACTTTCCCCACTTTTTCCACTTTTCTGAAACTGTTGGAGACTTTTGAAAACCACAAACTACAGATTACTTTAAATGTTGATCGGTTATGATGTCTTCCCCATCTTACTAGGTTTGTCCACTCCATAAACATATCCAGTTATCTTTAATACCGAAGTAAAACAATCTGGAATTATTCAAAGATCTTGATTTAGAAACTTTTTGACTTTTATGTAAAATAAATTTGAAACTGGCTCCATATTTTTTAACATTTCTTTTTTAAATGTAAGTGCATGAGATTTCCCGATACATATCATTGCTTTACTTCTCCATTGTTTCTGGGAAGTTACTACACTATTTTTGTTTTTCCTCATCGACTCACATCACACTGTTATCAAATTCTTTCATCATTGCACATTTACTGTTATCCTTATGAAAATTAATAGAAGTTGAATTAATTTATAATTGTAGGTGTTTATTTACAGGTAATAGAAATAAATAATAATAATGCTCAATTATCAATATTATGGTGAATAATTAAAATGTGGCTTTTCTATTTTTAGGAATTATTTATTAATAATTAATAATAGGATTCATCTAGTTAATAGGATAAATCAGTATCAGCCAATACGTGCTGCTAGAAACACTTCACTTGTCGCAGTAACTGATGTTTGTTTGAACTGATCTTCTGCTTTATTTTCTACTAGGGTCGCGGGGGGATTCCCCATGCCCACCCAGGAGAGAACGTTTCGGGCGCTGGGCAGATACACCCAGGACAGGGTGCCAGTCTATCGCTGGGCACACACTCACTCACACAAACACACTCTATATGGGGAAATTTTGAGAATTCAATTCACTTTGAACCATGTTTTTGGACTGTGGGAGGAACCCGGAGAACCCGGAAGAAACCCCACGCAGACACGGGGAGAACATGGAAACTCCACCCAGATGGGGATTCGAACCGAGAATCCCTAGTGCTGAGAGGAGAACATGCTAACCACTAAGCCACCGTGCCGCCCTAGTTCTATTATGTTTATGTTAATTAGAATATTTGATGGAGAGAAACCAACACATTTAAAGACACTTGCTACTTTTACATTTAGTGCAAGAAAGAGTTCATGTATGCGATGTTAAACAAATATTTGGTAAGTTGTTTGATATCTTGAATGAAGCATGAGTTTGCACATAGACATTAAGGAACTTGTCTAGAAGTGACATGTGGACGATGTAGGTTATCGAGGCCATGTGGTGCACATGATGTAGTCATTAGAAGTCTTACGAAAAGTGGCGTCCGACAGAAAAGAGTCAAAAACAGAACGATGTTTTTAATTTAGCAAACCTTGTTGTTGTGACAGATGCACAGATTGCTAAGGAAAGTGAAAAGGAGAGATGCTGTAAGCTGAAAGTGTGTGTGATTGACATGCTTTTACAAAGGCAAGGACTGAAAGACGAGATGTGTTTAGGTCAGCCATAAACCAGAAGAACTAAAGACAGGGTTGTGCATTTGAAAATCATTTTTGCAAGAGAGTGACTCGTGACTCGGTGATTAATAAGGAACAATTGGCATTAGCAAAGACGCAAGATTTGTTCACAATTTCTGCCACACGTCCTGACCAACGTGTGCGGTTATTTTCGTGTGTGACCAGGGATCCAATGTTACAGAGGATGAGATTTGGTAGGATCAGTTTGAGCCAGTATTGAAATGGCAGTTAATGAAGTGAAGGTCACCTTCTCTAACAAAGCTTTAAAAAAAAAAGCTAAAATCAAACATTTTGTCCACACAGTTACTTATCCATCCATTATCTTCCGCTTTATCCTCTACTAGGGTTGTGGGGGGGGGGTTCCCCATGCCCATCCAGGGGAGAACGTCTCGGGCGCTGGGCAGATACATCCAAGACAGGGCGCCAATCTATCGCTGGCTAGACACACGAACACACTCTATTTGGGGCAATTTGGAGAATTCAAATGACCTTGATACATGTTTTTGGACTGTGGGAGGAAACCGGACAACCCGGAGGAGACCCGGAGGCGCACACAAGGAGAACATGGAAACTCCACCCAGATTGGGATTCGAACCGGGAATCCCTAGTGCTGAGAGGAGAACGTGTTAACCACTAAGCCACGTGCCGCCCTCCTTCTGTATTGTCTGTGAAATACAATACACCTCCACTACTGACTCAGCTAAACTTTCCTGTGAAGTCTTTGAGTCATATGGTGCTTTTGATGTGCCTTATGTACAGGAATAGTTTTTTAAATTCTGAAAAACTTTCATCTTGAGGTTGAACATATTTTAATTTGCTTGAATGTGTGATCTGGCTGTACTTGCATTGATGCTGTTATACACCAGTGCATGTCCTACTGTTTATATAAATTGGCACCTCTTAATTAAACTGCTGTCGTGTTCAGTCGGACGGGGGTGTCTGTCTTCGCAAAAGGTATTGTCAAAGAGACTTGGAAAATACACTTCTAGTTCTTTATGACATCAGGTTTAATTTTCTAATCAAGTTTTGAGATCTTGGCAAACCTTCGAAACCTTTAAAGTGCTTAGACTTCAAATATTTGCACAGGCTACACCAAGGAATTTGGCCAAGGGTCCAGACATTCACGCAAGACCACATAGCCACAATTCACTGATCTTCATGTGGCCACTTAAGGAATTAGATTGCACCTTGTTAAAAATGCAGTTTACTTTAAACCACTGGCTTGAACATAAGTCGCTGTGGATCTAGCTGACGTCCACAAAATAATCCGAACGTGATAGACTGCTCACCTAATAACCTTCAAAATATTACCTCGATAAGAAAGTTCAGGTACTGCCTCATTTTTGAATTCCTAAGTTCTGCTCTTCTTTGCATATGCAAATGAACAGTCTCTCCTATTTCACTTGAGTTTAAATGTAATGGCGATAGGAAAAAAAGTCAATATTGAAGCAGTGTCAGTGACGGAGAAAAAAAATTATCTTACGGTTTTCTTCATTACATTTTATTTCCTTTTGCACTTGTAAATTTGATACAGTGTCCAGTGGCTCATTCGTGGAGGGATAATACATTAAGTTTACAATGTAGCTTTATTGGTTTGGGGTTTCTTTACTGCAGTGTGTACAGTCAGTTGATGTGACTAATTTAGAAAATGCTTGTCACTGATTTTTATCAGAAAGTAGTTGCTGGAAATTGGCTCATCATCCACTGTTCATCAAGGGGCATGTCATCAAAAAAGTTTATATAGTACTTAATACATTAGTGCATATATATATAATAATACATTAGTGCATATATATATTTGTTTACAACAATTCACAACCTTGAGTGTTTTTTTTTTTTTTTTTTTTTGTAGTTCTAGTCCTTAAATCTGATTGGCTAAGTCGTTTGTCCAGCAGTGACATTACTGACCATAAAGTAGACCTTTGACTGTTTCCAATTTGTATCAATGTGTGAATCGTGCCATCATGATTGAATTTTATATAATGGAAATACTGAGTATGTATACGGTGTGTGTTTGTATGTGTGAAAACCCTCTTATTTTATATAGATATTTATAAATGTTGCTCTACATTTACAGACCGCATATGTTTACTTCCCGTTTTTTCTGTTCTCTAATCATCAGGATTACTACAACAGGCTTATCCAATCAGATTTCAGGACCGGAACTACCCGTTTAATAAATTATATTGTATAGTGGTCTATTAAGGGGACTGTTTAAATTAAAATAAATGGTCTACAGAACTAAATTGTGTATCAATATGATGAGTGTAGTTGATGAGTGGGAAAAGAGTGTAGAGATGTTTAGTGTATTTATTTATATATATATATATATATATATATATATATATATATATATATATATATATATATATATATATATATATATATATATATAATGTATTATTTTTTAATGCCAGCTGAATATCTCCAGGACACAATAGGCCTATATTGAGTTCTGTTAGTGTTGTAAGATGATGGCACTGAGGATTCAGCCTCCACTTTGTTCCCTTGACAAAGGCAGTGCTGTTTAGAATGTAAGCATGCGATTCAGGAAATGTGTTTACAAATTCTATTCTACATCTCAAGCTATACAATAGTTTGCATTCTGTTTGCTTTGGGTCTTAAATTTCTTTGAAATTGGGGATGAATTTTAAATAATTTCCAGAGACGAAAACATTTCCCTTTTCATTAGATGAGATTTATTGGCAGTATTAATTAGGAAACAAGTCTCCAATAGGTAACTGGGGAAAAAGTTGACCTTGTGCAATGTTATTTGTTGCCATCCTTTTAGGAAAGGAAGTGGACAGTACCCACCCGCAGCAGCAGCACCTGTTCTGTCAGTTGTGTAACAGTAAGGTCATGTTATATGAATGTTGCCTGAATCACAAAGTGCTATAGTGAAGTAAGAGTTCTTCCACCCTTGTAACAATGCCCTTGTTTATACCGAGCTCAGGCTTTTCAACACTGTTTATAGTGAGATGGTGGTGGCGGCATCCCCATCTTTTGAATGACGTCTGTTATTGAATGGAAAGATCTGGTTCTAAAATCTGATTGGCTGCACTGTTTTCCCAGCTTTTGTGTAAACTGTGAGGTCAGACACCTTCTGTACTAAAATATATATATATTTTTAAATGGATGGGTTTAAAGTCAAGGCTCTATGTGGATCTGTGAAGGTTCAAAACAAAACTCACCTAACCATGTCATTACGGACCTGATTGCATTAGGTCACAGTCATACTGGAACATTAAAGGACCTTCCCAAAATTCTTCTCACAAAATTGGAAGCATGCAGCTAAAATGCATGGCTAGGTGCTAGGTTATACCCCTTTTACTGAATAAAACACCAGATTAAATAAGACTTGTGGCCAAATACTTTGGTCCGTATGATATACCCATGACCATCATTCATATAAATCATTTCTTGCTATAAATTCAGCTGTATGATGTACCAAACCCTATTCTGTTTTGGGTTTGTGAATTTCGATTGGTTTTTAGCATACTTGAAAAGCTTACATTCTTACTTATCTCTTCATCTTATGACACTTGCTGAAGCATTATGTTGCAATCAATCAGAATGACACAATAATGATGGTGATCAATTGATTTAAGTAATTAATTTAACCGTTGGAACTTACCAGAAAGTAATTAAAACATAAACTCTAATGCAAAGTATATCCATCCATCCATTATCTTCCGCTTTATCCTCTATTAGGGTCACGGGGGGTTCCCCATGCCCATCCAGGGGAGAACGTCTCGGGCGCTGGGCAGATACACCCAGGACAGGGCGCCAATCCATCGCTGGGCACATACACACTCACACAGACACACTCTATATGGGGCACTAGAGTTGGAGAACTCAATTGACTTGATCCATGTTTTTGGACTGTGGGAGTAAACCGGAGAACCCTAGGAAACCCACGCGGACACTGGGAAAACATGGAAACTCCACCCAGATTGGGATTCGAACTGAGAATCTCTAGTGCTGAGAGGCGAACGTGCTAACCACTAAGCTACTGTGCCACCCCTAATGCAAAGTAATTATCAGTTTATCCAAAATCACAACCAAAAGAGTCAAATCTGATCAATATACATGGTGCTGAAAAGAAAGACTGCTTAGTCCTCATGAAGCCTGGCCTGTTGTTATGCTGACTGTTAATTGACTGGATTGTGTTGTACTAAATGAATACGAAGAGTAAATTGGGATTAGTGTGGTAAATACATTTAAGAAATGAAACATTGATAAACATTGTTCTCAGTGGCTTTGATGCCAATGAGCCAACTGAGAGCGTGTGTTACTGAGATGGCATCATTTAGAGGCAGTGTTCTCATCATGTAACTTCACATTGACACACTTCCCTATAATATAATTAACACACCCGTAGGAAATGATTTTTTTGCAGCTTCTTTATTTTTTTATTGTAGAGCTGCAATACTTTTTGATTATTATCTTAAGTAATTAATTACTTGTTTGGTCTATATATTTAAAAACGGGAAGGTCATTGGAGTAGTCCACACGTCAAGAGATACTCAGATTAGTGTAAGAAACCAGAGAAGAAGCCAATTAATTATTTATCCAAATTGATTTGACGACTTTGTAAATGAATGATTTAATATGGCTATTTTTAAGTTGCAGGTTTCTTGGTGTGTGGTGTGTTTTTTTTGTTAAACAGCCTAAAACCTGCTGATTCTTTAACAGTCTAGTAAAATATATGCGTTGTGTAAACATTTTGGTCTCACTACTAAATTAGTTTCACTAATGGGAGCATGCATATCTTGACAGCATTATGAAATCTAGTCCACTCAGCACACAAGTTTCTATTTTACCGCTGCTGCTCTTTGGAGCTTTCGACTTTCAACCACATGCTTTCTTATTAAGATAAGAGTGCTGTGGAAAAACGCATGACTTGAAAGAACTAGTATATCTAGAGGCGGTTCTGACTTCTGCTCACTTGCATTGATGAACCTTACTAGCAAAAAATAACAAAAACTGTTTTTATATGCTGAATCTAATGCCCTTTTTTTTTTTGTTGTCTGCTTTTGTCTTGTGTTTTCCACTTTGTTGACGTTTGGCCTTAAATGATTGCTTCTCCAGAGTTTTCCTTAATGCGTTGCACCCCAGGATTCCCAGAGTGCAGGCAACGCTGGACTTTCCCACACAGCCTGGCATCACTGCTGTCTACAGTGTAAGTTTCAGTTTTCTGCATTTTTGTCCTCATGCTTTTCTATCTTTGTATTATCTTTGTTTCATAAACAGTCTTCTGGATGTTTGCTTTTTCTTCACGGTTGTTTCCCCATACCTTTTCACGCTCGGTGCCATTTAAAGGAGACCGTCTTTGCCGGCAGGCATTACATCAATCTGCTTTGCAGAAATTGCATAACGTTCCTGGCTCAGGTAGCAGTTAGCATTATTTTAAAGCGTGCAGCCCTTCAGTCTTTCATTTGTCCACTGGATTGGAGTCAGAGTTGTTAAATAAGAGGCATAATCCCTGGTCAAGCCGCAGAAAGTGGGTCATTCCCCACCTGTGGATGCAGCATGAAAATGTTCATTGTCTTTGTGTAAGAGCCTTTAACCATAAAGCAAAGATGTTTCATTCCTCTTTTATTTTGTATAATTTACAGACAATACAGACTGCTGTTTAAAAGCAAGCACAATATAATATTTATATATGCAAATATAAATCATGCTATTATTTTAGAGTAAGCTTCAAAAAATATCGGATGCTGTTTCCCTGTAGATTCCCTGTAATAACCAGGCTCTGCTTTCAGTGAGTTAGATGCATAGCTTCTGGCACTGCAACCACAGTTTCTGGTCAGGAATCACATCTGCATTACTTTAAATTTGGAGAGCTGACCACAGCTCAGGGCTGCTTTACATTGTCATTGTAGCACATTGTGAAATGGCATTTAACAAGTCTCCCTAATAACCACAAGCAATGTCCTGGGTTCGACTCTTAGGTGGTTAAATGGCTTAAACAATACCTTTACCAACTGAGATTTACAGTGTTTTGCATTCCTCTTATTTTACTGCTGTTTTGTTGCCATTGTTATTATATTGCATACACATGGTCAAAGCTGGCTGACATTTAATACAGCTTAAAAACCACATACTACCTGACTGTCAGTCACTTAATGCTACATTTAAATCTAAATCTAAAGCATTAACACACCAAGCAGATGATTATGTATCAAGCTTTTAATGTGGTCCTCTGTTGACCTATTGTTATATGAAGCACTTTGATCCTGAACAGAGGTTTATTTTAATGTGTAATGTACACACTGTATATGATTGAATACAAATCCAGTAGATTTGGCTTGACTGCAGCATCTGTGGCCCTAGTTTCTGCATTAAGCCCTTCTTCATTGGTGGATTTCTGCCCAATTAAGCATGTTGAACCCATGTGTCAGTGGAGAGATGACCCGATTGGATCGTCAGTGCTGTCAATCAGCACGTGTACAGTATTTCTGGCCTGATTTTCTTCTTTCACAAACAAAATAAATACCAATGTCATTGTGTCTTATCAGATGAATTCTTGAGTTAAAGTAAATTAAAAATTTTATTTTAGTTTATTTATTTATTTTTTATTAATGGGGTTTTCTCCGGTGGACGAGAGGGTAGTGTCACTACGCCTTCGGGTTGGGGAATGGGTACTGACTGTTGTCTGCGCTTATGTACCGAACGGCAGTTTAGAGTACCCAGCCTTCTTGGAGTCTGTGGGGGGGTACTGGAATATGCTCCCCCTGGAGACTCTGTAGTCCTACTGGGGGACTTCAATGCTCACGTGGGCAATGACAGTGAGACCTGGAGAGCTGTGATTGGTAGGAACGGCCCCTCTGATCTGAACTCGAGTGGTGTTCAGTTGTTGGACTTCTGTGCACAAGGGTGTCCAGTGTACATGGCACGAGGATGCCCTAGGCCGCAGTTCAATGATCGACTTTGTAGTTGTGTCATTGGACTTGCGGCCATGTGTCTTGGACACTCGGGTGAAGAGAGGAACTGAGCTGTCAACTGATCACCACCTAGTGGTGAGTTGGATCAGATGGTGGGGGAAGATGCCGGTCAGACCAGGGAGGCCTAAATAGTGAGGCCGTATAGTGAGGGTTTTCTGGGAACGTCTGACAGAAGAACCCGTCAGACCGATGTTCAACTCTCACCTCCGTCAGAGCTTCAACCACATTCCGGGTAAGGTGGGGGACAATGAGCCTGAATGGGCCATGTTCCGTTCCTCCGTTGTTCAGGCGGCGGACAGGAGCTGTGGTCGAAAGGTAGTCAGTGCCTGTCGTGGCGGTAACCCTCAAACACAGTGGTGGTCACCCCATGTAAGGGATGCCGTCAAGCTGAAGAAGGTGTCCTGTCAAGCATGGTTGGCTTGTGGGACTCCAGAAGCAGCTGACCGGTACCGACAGGCCAAGCGAAGGCAAAAACCCGGGTCTGGGAGGAGTTCGGTGAGACCTTGGAAAGTGACTTTCGGTCGGCTCATAGAAGATTCTGGCAAACTGTCAGGCGACTCAGGAGGAGAAAGCAGTGTGCCACCAACACAGTGTATAGTGGAGGGGGTGCACTGATGACTTCGACTGGGGACGTCATTAGGCGGTGGAATAATTCAAGGACCTTCTCAATCCCACCAATATGCCCTCCGGAGAGGAGGCAGAGTCAGAGGACCCGGGAGGAGGCTTGTCCATCACTGTGGCTGAAGTCGCTAAGGTAGTCAGAGGGCTCCTTGGTGGCAGGGCTTCTGGGGTGGATGAGATCCGCCCAGAGTTCCTCAAAGCTCTTGATGTTGTGGGGCAGTCTTGGCTGACGCGCCTTTTCAACATTGCATGGTCATCGGGGGCAGTGCCTCTGGACTGGCAGATGGGGGTGGTGGTGCCTCTTTTTAAAAAGGGGGACTGGAGGGTGTGTTCCAATTACAGGGGAATTACACTCCTCAGCCTCCCCAGCAAAGTCTATGCAGGGGTACTGGAGAAGAGAGTCTGACTTGTAGTCGGACCTCGGATCCAGGAGGAGCAGTGTGTTTTTCGTCCTGGTCGTGGAACACTGGACCAGCTCATTCTCTCCAGGATCCTCGAGGGTTCATGGGAGTTTGCCCAACCAGTCTACATGTGCTTTGTAGATCTGGAGAAGGCTTTCAACTGTGTCCCTTGGGGTATTTTGTGGGAGGTGCTTCGTGAGTATGGGGTACATGGCTCCTTACTACGGGCCATTCAGCCCCTGTATTTGCGAAGCAGGAGCTTGGTTCGCATGGCCGGCAGTAAGTCGGACTTGTTTCCAGTGAGGGTTGGACTCCGTCAGGGCTGTCCTTTGTCACCGGTTCTGTTCATAATTTATATGGACAGAATTTCTAGGCGCAGCCAGGTGATGGAGGGATCTGAGGATCACGTCGCTGCTGTTTGCAGACGATGTGGTCCTGTTATCATCATCAGGCTGCGAACTTCAGCTCTTACTGGATCGGTTTGCAGCTGAGTGTGAAGCGGCCGGAATGAAAATCAGTACCTCCAAATCTGAGGCCATGGTTCTCAGTTGGAAAAGGGTAGAGAGTCCTCTCTGGGTCAGGGATCAGATCTTGCCTCAAGTGGAGGAGTTTAAGTATCTCAGGGTCTTGTTCACGGGTGATGATAAGATGGAGCGTGACAGACGGATCAGCGCGGGGTCAGCAGTAAAGAAGGAGCTGAGCCACAAGGCAAGGCTCTCTATTTACCAGTCAATCTACGTTCCGACCCTCACCTATGGTCATGAGCTTTGGGTAATGACCGAAAGAGCAAGATCGCGGATACAAGCGGCCGAAATGGGTTTTCTCCGCAGGGTGGCTGGGCTCTCCCTTAGAGATAGCGTGAGAAGCTCAGTCATCCGGGAGAGACTCTGAGTAGAGCCGCTACTCCTCCGCACTCCTCTTGAAGGAGCCAGTGGAGGTGGTTCGGGCATCTGGTAAGGATGCCTCCTGGCGCCTTCCTAGGAAGGTGTTCCAGGCAAGTCCAGCTGGAAGGAGACCCCTGGGAAGACCCAGGACACGCTGGAGGGATTATATCTCTCAGCTGGTCTGGGAACGCCTCGGGGTTGCCCCAGTCAAGCTGGTGGAGGTGGCTGGGGCGAGGGAGGTCTGGGTCTCCCTACTTCGGTTGCTGCCCCCGCGACCCGAACCCCGGACAAGCGGAAGATGGATTTATTTATTAATCAGTGCCAATTCCTCTACACTAGTATAGAGTGTTTGTGCTAGTTCATAAGTGGTTGTTTCCATTTGTGCGGTGTGTCCAAATACAGCCTTTTTACCTGAAAATCAGGCATAGATGGGTATCACTACAAATGTTTTTATTGCCACTAATTCTTTTTTTACTTTATAGACCGAATTATAGGCAATAGTAAAAATTTTCAATTAAGCTCCCAAATGATTACCAGATACTGCTGTTCAGGCTCTCTGTACAATTTATGAAATATTTGGTGGATGTTTTTTTTTTTTTGGTTGGGCACAGCTCCATGGTTATCTCAGTGTTGAGATCAATCTGATGGTTATGGGTTTAAACCCAGAGTTCACTAAAGGTTTCCTATGAGCTCTTGAATGTGATATTTCCAGGGGTGCTGTATGTATCATTGACGAGCCTGTGTTCTGACCCCAACCAATGAGTCGCTTTTGATAATGGCGGCTGCTAAATGACCATACGTGATAATTGCATTAATTGTTTGGATATAAACGAACAGGCTCATATCTAGTAGGGGATACAACAGTACTTGTGAATACTTAACAATTTTTTTTTTAAATGAACTCTCTTGAGTCTTGACACCAAGTGGGGGGCAGTTGTGCACTGTGCATCTTATAGCACTACTGATCTGTTTTTTGTGAGATATCACTTGTTTCTTTAAGAGGTACTTAATGTCCCACTTCTGTAACATAGTGTGTGCCAAGTGACTGCTCAGGCACATGGCCTGTTTGCTTGGATTCAAATTTTTGTTACCCAGTCCGCCTTATTGTGGGGTGCATCTAACATTAATGTTTGGGTTTAAGCATTAGATATGGAATGCATTACAGATTATGATTTATCATCCAATGTGTACCATTCAGTACTGCTGACTATGACAAAATAAGAAAAAGTAGCCCTGTTGAATGATGACTGCACCAGTTACAAAAGAGAGAGAATCAAATGGCATTTTAAATACAGAGGTGGCTCAGACATGCTTTGACTTTTCTTAAGAGAAGGTTTATAATGATGGGACTCAACTTGTAATGGGAATGCAAATTAGCCAGGTGTGGAACTGCACAGCCAAATGTACCTAAAAACAGCATTGCTCTCCCAGCAGTTAGCTATGATGTTTGACTCTGCATTGTACCTACAGCCTGTTTTGATTTTTCAACAGTATCTGTGCGACTCTGGCATATTTTTAGTTTGCCTTCACCACGTTACATTTTATATGACCGGACCTAAATAATATATAGTAAGATAATAAATGAATACAATTGATGAATTATGTAATATAGACACAGTTTGTTTCACCCTGAAAATATTAGTTAAAATGAACCTAATTATTTTAATACCTATTTGTGCTCTGATCTCATTTTCAGGTACAGAGACCCCCTGGCCCTTCATACACAGCTCATGAAATCAGTAAGGGACATCCAAACCTTGCGGCTACTCCGCCGGGCCACGCCTCCTCGCCCGGTCTTTCTCAGGTATCAGTTTCCACAGTATCCACTGCGCATCTTTATGGCCACCCTAAAGCCTGGGAGACAGGAGGAGGGGTAAGTGCATCTATGCTGTTTCCTGATACTCTCCCGTGCTCGCTCTTGCCCTTGTTCTCTTTCGTCCTCTCCTTCTCTCTCTCTCTCTCTCTCTCTCTCTCTCTCTCTCTCTCTTTGTCTTTGTCCTTTGTCTTTGTGTGTGTACAGGTGTATATAAGACATAGTGACCTTTTGGCAAAACCTGTTTGCACAAATATTGTGAGGGTGCATTTATTCCAGGGGATTGCAGGCAGAATGTAAATCATTGAGTTTTAAGTAAACTCGGGTTGTATGGTTATAGTTCTGATTAGTTTATGGGTAATGTTATGGTAGCGGTATTTATGGTTTGGCTCTCACGGTTAAGTGTCTACGTACTGAATGGAGTCTGTAAATTCCCCACAGTGCATAAAAACAAATGTATGTGTGACAGGTTTTGTTGTTTAAAAATTCTATCAGCATTTTTAAGAATGTTGGTGTTTGTTTAAATAAATGGCTGTTTTTATTTTTATTGTTAGGTGTTTCTGTTTTCAGTAGCATTTTTTTTCTTCACAATAAATCTATATAAATTTAAGATGTACAGTCCAGCTTTGTGTTAAACATTATCATAATATGCTTGTGTTGTTTATAGTCAACCTAAGTTTTGCTCATTTTTTTTTTATGCTGTTCTTCATACTCATTAAGGCGTGAAGGGAATATACTGATTAACTTTGAAACCTTCTAAAAGTGTTTTTTTTTTTTTTTTTTTTTTTTGACACCCCAGAATGCTGAATTAGTTAGAGTACACGTTTTATTGTGCTTATAGTGATGATTCGGCATTAAAGTAGCATGTTTTAATCCCATAAATGAACCACATGTTTGCTCAGATGTTTCCTGTGTGAGAAAAAGTTGTTTCCTTATGACTAATATTTTTGTGTTTTGATTTTTTTGTTGTGAGGGCGGCACGGTGGTTTCGTGGTTGGCACGTTCGCCTCTCAGCGCTAGGCATTCCAGGTCCAAATCCCAATCTGGTTGGAGTTTCCATGTTCTCCCTGTGTCCCTTTTGGGTTTCCTCCGGGTTCTTCGGTTTCCTCCCACAGTCCAAAAACATGGATCAAGGTCAATTGACTTTTCCAAATTGCCCCATATAGTGTGTGTCTGTGTGAGTGAGTGTGTCCAGCCCCTGAAATGTTCTCCCCGTGGATGGGCATGGGGAACCCATCCCCAGCAAACCTAGTAGAGGATAAAGCGGAATATTTTTTCGTTGTATTTCTCATATTTATTATTGCCAACATTCTCTTTCTGTTTTTAAATTTTTTTTAGCTTAAATCTCTGAAAAGACCGTTGTGCCTACCATTGAGGATATGAATTATTTTTCTAAAACTCCGTTCAAATACAGACTTTGTTTACTCCTGCTCTTTGAACTGACCCCATGTGTCGTCACTTGGCTCACAGTTTGCGTTCAGACTGTCAAATGCCACGTGTAGTTTTTCCCATGGACGTGTGTGTGGATACTGTGTATATGGACACTGGATCTGGCTGTTGCCTGAGCGCAAATACACCCGGCTGATTCTGGCTTCAAAATAGCAAGTCAGTCACAGTGACTCAGCTGTTCTGAAGCCTGTCCTGTGTCTGAGCCCAGCACTTGAATTTCCACTCTACAGGCTGCCTGCAAATGCAGCTATTAATAGCTCCAAAGCCCAAACCTTGGTAACATCCTAGATCACACAGAGAAAGATCAGGTATGTTAGAAGGATGGATGAGCTCTGTTGTTTGGTCACCTGCAGCCTCCGACTTGACTGCCCACGCCCAACTTTTACCTCTTTCCATTGTAATTATTTTCTCTCTCCTGGAGGCAGTGCTTTAGCGATGGCTGATTTGTCAGTGTCAGCAGACCGCAGTGCTCTCAAAGACAGGGAGTGGACACTCTCGCTCTTGCACCCACACTGATGGAAACCTTCTATAGATGAGACTCCGATATTGTCAGCTATTGGCGTTGAGACTCATTGTTTTCATTTTCATTTTCCAACCTTTGCTGATCTATACCCATTCTCTTTCTTTATCTCGGGATGGTGTGATGCTGCAGCCATACACAGCTGGCCAGAATGCTGGCACGACCCCACTGGTCTACTCGCCACCAACGCAACCAATGAACGCCCAGCCTCAGACCCGCCCGGTAAGTCTCTGCTGTTTTGACTCATATCTAGCTTCATTAATGCCCTGTAAAGCCTATGTTATTTAGAGTATCTTGGTTTTAGTCTGATCCTCTTTCTATTAAAGCAGTTTGTTTGTTTGCCGTAATTGTTGTAGTGAAATTGCACCATGCATTGGGCTTCTGTTTGAACATCTTTGCCTGCTCACATCTTGTGGATTTAATAGTGTGTGTTTGTGGGTTTTCATTTCACTTTCTCTTTCTTTCCTCCGCTTCTGCTGTCTGCCACAATTCCTCTCATTCAGTTTACCCCAGGGCCTCGTCCTACCCATCATCAGGTACAGTACTCCCTCATTGTTAAGGAAGAATCTACCAGTATCGAGGTTCAAAAGCATGCATATTGTAAATGTATTACAAATTTGCAACTGAATTAATATTCAGTCATTTTGTAATTTCTAGATTAAAGGCAAACAGGTTTTAATTTTTACCATTAAACAATGACCCTTTAAAGTGTTATTAATGTTGCACATGGTCAGATGTTTGTTGCAGTATTGCTTGTCGGTTTCATTTAGCATCATTAACGTATAAATTGAAACTTTCTGGCAAATGATTAGCAGTGGTTTTCCAATGGTTGTTCGGGTTGTATTGGAATGTGAAAGTTTTGAAGGTGAGTTAAATGAGATTATTACACAGGTTGCCTGGCCACAATAAAAGGTCACTCTAAAATGTAGATATGTTAGGGGGCGTCCCTAACATATCTACATTTTAGAGTGACCTTTTATTGTGGCCAGGCAACCTGTGTAATAAGCATGCTGTCTAATCAGCATCTTGATATGATAAACCTGTGAGGTGGATGTATTATCCCATGATTCCAGCAGTGCCACTGAGGTGTTTAAACTACAGCAGCACTGCCCCCCCCCCACCCGCCCCGCATCAGTGTCACTGCAGAACTGACAATAAACAATCCACCACACAAATTAGACCTGTTCTGTGATGGTCCTGGCCAAAAGAGAACAGAGAACCAACAGGGACTAACAAAGACAACAGATGTATTCTGGTTGTAAAGTCCATCTGTATGGTAAGTCAACTAAATAGACAGCAAGCAAGAAGACAAGTGTGTATATACTGGAGATCAAAAATAGAGAACAATGTATGAACACTATTTTTCAGAAATAATGTATTCTACAATGATGAACATTTAAAGGATTTAAAGTAACAAAATTTTCTGAAGGTTCCAACAGTCACCAATCAGTAGGAAGAGTACAGGCTGTTGCTTTAATTGAATTCAGCACATCTGCATCACTAGACATCACCGTCTCTCACACTGCTCTGCTGTCATTTTGGCACACTCTTCTTCCAGTGACTCTTCTTCTCAGTTCTGTGAGGGTTGTGGGTTTCTTGGTCATAACTTTGGCACCAAGGATTTTCCAGATGGTTTCTAATGGGTTTAGATCAGGACTCTGGGGTGGCCATTTCACTGTTTCAAGGTTTTCAGTTTTAGGGAACGGTTTTAAAGGCGCGGTAGCTCAGTGGTTAGGGTGTTGGGCTATCAGTCTGTAGGTTGGCGGTTCAAATCCCAGGTCCACTGAAGTTACCAGTGTGGGTCCTTGAGCGTGTGGTCCTTTATGTGACAGACACGGGGCATTGTTCTGTATGAAAGTTGCTGGCTGATTGAGTGATGAACACACAAGGATTCAAGGCTTCAAGGATTTTTATTGTCACATCACCTAGTACTGGGGTACTGGTGAGTGAAAAACTTATGAGCAAGTAACCACACCTGTGCAAAAAAGCAATATTTACAAGTAAAGGAAAAATTATACAATAAATTTACAATATAAAAATTAAAATATAAAATATAAGAAAGGTATGAAGCTATAGATACAGTCAGAGTCGGAGAGGGTGTATGTAAGAGTCTGTGGGTGCTGTGAGTAAAGAGCAAGGTGCAGTGTATATGTGAGGTGGCAGTTGTCCGAGTATGGGCAGTACACAGTTCTACTGGCCGTTCCTTAGTTTGGTTGCCTGTGGGAAGAAGCTGTATCTAAACCGGCTGGTTCTGGTCTTTACGCCTCTGAGCCTCTTTCCACTCGGCAACTGTGAGAAAAGGCAGTGGCTAGGGTGAATGGGGTCCTTAATGATGCCACTAGATTTCCTCAGACAGCGGATTTTATATAGGTCCTGAACCCAGGTGATGTACTGCGCTGTTGATGAAGGTTCTAATATACACACTTGAATTCACCATGTAGCTGTATGAGAGGTCCAACTCCTGCTGCTGAAAATGTTCCCTAAACAATCACACTTCCTCCTCCATGTTATTCACTGGCTTCTTTAAACACTTGAGATCCAAATAAATGAAACTTGCTTTCATCACCAAAATGATCTCTGGATTGCCTCTTTTCTGTCCACACAACAAGCTCCTCGGCAAGTTTGGGGAATGTTTTGGGCAGCATGAGTTGAATCTCTCATACAGCTACAAGGCAGATTGAATGCAAGTATGTATCAGAACCTTTTTCAATAACATGTGAACATCCTTGTGTTCATCACTTAATTAGCCAGCAAGTTTCCTGCAGGACAAAATATATCTATGGCCAAAGTAGTTCATAAAGCCTATATCAACTTAATACAAATGCTTAAAGGCCTCGTGTGTCATTGTGCTCAATATAAAAGTTGCCAAAACGCTTGCCTTGGGGGGAAAAAAAGGTTGAGGCTGTCTGGTTGCTTTCCCATATAGCAGTTAACTTGTTTTCTTGTCTGGTGACTTTTCTTATTAGGTTAATTTGGTTATTTCAGGAGGTGGTTTGTAAAAAAAAATCAAGCCTGGAAAATGAAAACTTGTGTAGTATTTGGAATCTTGTGCCTTTTACCACTGTTCTTTGTGTTTGTGTGTATATTAAGTGAGCTCTGATGTAGGGAGGCTTTAATTCACTTTATTTGCCCTACATGCATCAGAGAAATGTTATAGGCTGCCCTTGCTGTCGTCACACTGAGACATTGCAGAGAGCAGGTAGCGTAGCTGACTGGCTGGCGGTGTTTATTCCAAATGGAGGTTAGTGGAGCGCACTCACTGTGGCTCAAATAGTGATGACACACAGTTTCCCCAAGAGGCCACAAAACAAACACCTCTTCATGAAACTGATCTGATTACAGGTCCACTGCATTCTTTTGACATCTCGGATAGCTATTTGTGTGTGTACGCCCATGTCTCTTTTTATTTATGCTAATTGGTGCAGCATCCCATTAGCCTCTCTCTCTTTCCTGCTTCAATTTTCAAGGGAGGATTCAGGCCCATTCAGGTAAACAGCAGTCATAACCTAATGCATGACCTGAAGTCCCCTGTTCTTTATTAAAATTCAGTTATCTTCTCTTATACCAACATATTGCATCCTTGCTCTGCTCTTTCCCCATCCTGGACGACATGACATCATTTTCCTCATTATAGATGTTTCCTTTGGCTAATGTTAAGTCTTATTCTTTTTTATTTTTATTTTTTTTTTTTTTATTTTTTTTTTTTTGAACATGATTACATAAACACTGGGATCAACCATCTCCCTACCTTCAGCTTTATATGTATTTTAAACATCAAGATTAAAAATCCTAAGTTATATTAAGTCATTTACCTCTGAGCTTTTTGAGTTAGCCGGCTTTTAAATGGCAACTATAATAAAGCTCTGCTATTAAAATGCCATGGTTTATGGAGAGAGCTGTTGAAATCTGAGTTTATGCACGCTAGGTGGTTTTCCTACATTGCTGCTCTGTTCTTATTTTAAATTACATTGAACTTTAATCTACTTTGCTGCTGACATTTCAGTGCAGATGATGTAGCATATGACATGCTAGTAGGGAGGGATGCAAAAAAAACGAATCAGAATTAGTACTGAGCACTCAAGCACAACCTTTGATCTCTTAAGTTTTTCTTTTTTCATAAAATTGCATTTTTCATTACTCTTTATGCACTCCAGCAAGTGTTATAAGGTCCAGCATGATAATTAGTTTTAAAAAATGAAAGTTTGAAGCAGCAAATAAAGCATTTAGCATTAGGGCGACCCCTTCATGTCAACAGTACATGACCGGACTAAAGAATAAAAACCTGTAATCAGGAAAGAACTGATTATGCATTCTGTCCTGAAGCTTATGAAGCTATATTTTGTAGTTATTGCAATTGAGAAAATGACATGTTGAATTGTTTATGATATTAAAAGCCTAAATATTGCTTTGTAAACTTTTAGTTTTGTTCTTTCTGGCATGGCTTAATAATAATAATAATAATAATTGCATATTAATAATTTAATAATCATAACAAAATAAAAAAGTAAATTAGTAAAAAAAGTTTTTCGATAGCTTAAGCACTACAATTCAGTGTCATTAACAAAAGGACTTGACAATTAGAAAAGTGATTTGATTGAGCTCAGACGTAAACCCTGCTTATTTATGTAAATAATATAAAATTCAAACTAAAATATTAGTGTGTATATTGGCCATTTGGGGCATAATTTTCTCACATTCAACACAATCATTGTTTGTCTTTCTCATGCAAGTTTGACTTTCGTTTTTTTGTGCATGTTTAATAAGGATGTTTTATACATAGGTGTTTGTAAGTTTGAAAATATACATGTGAACTCAGTTTTTTAATATGTATGTATGTAATATGTAATTACAACTACATTTAATTTGATGTCATTTGTAAGTCGCTTTGGATAAAAGCGTGTGCTAAATGTAAATGTATAAATGTATGTACTGTATGTGAAATTTCTAAGGCGTATTTTGTATTTAAATTCTATAAAAAAGAAAACAATCAAAATTGATCCAGTACTGAGTCAGAAGACAAAAACTGCAGTGACTACAAAATTCTTTACAGTGTACTCCTAAGGGGCAAATGTGCATCAGTGTAAATTGCTTTTTCGTGACTGAAAGGCTCCTAATGTTCGAGGTGTTTAAAAATTGAAAGCAATGTAGATGTTTGTCTTTTTAAATATTTTAATAAACTGTGTTATGTTAGAAAGTACCACACTGTGATTGTTGCTGTAACCACATGGACAGATCTGGCCATGGTGCGGATGCGCTGATGCCAAGCATTGATCCAGTCTTAAGTGTATTTCAGCTTACATCATTGAGTGCTCGGGGCCATCATTATCATCACGCATGGTGCATCATAATGCATGTTGTAGTAAATTGCCCCGAGTTCTTACCAGTGAGCCACTGCAGCATGGCTCAGGCTGCAGAGATGTGTGTGGTGGCAGACTGCATCTGTCCTCCCTGCATGGAGATAAGGGTGCACAGTAAGAAGCCAAGATTTTGTATCTGCGTGAAAAACGAGTGTGCAGTAAGTCTCAGCAGCTCCTGCCCTCCTGACGGGTAGGGATTGTGGTTCGAGCAGCTGGAGTGGGTTGTCTTCCCCGTTGATTCTCAGCATGGTAGATGGTAACCCCTCTTGAGTCAGTTCTGATAGGGTGTGTTATGACTGCAGATAGGCCCATCATTCAAATATCCTACATCTGTGAAGAGGTCCTCTTGACAGCAGCATATTTTTTCCAAGTAATTGATATTAGCTTCCGTATCAGTAAGAACTGATTCGTGGCAGTCTAAATGGTTTTTGTTGTGTGGAATTGGACATCTATTTTACTCAAAAACAAGCTGAAACATGAGCTTATCATGTTCACCATTGTAGAATGATGGCTTAAAGTTTCTAAAAACCTGCCTTTGAACTGACATTTTTCTCTCAAAGTGAACCACAAACTATCAATTGTGGGCAATGTTTCTTAGCCAGTCAATTTTGATGTCATCACTTCTTTCCTTAAAGGTGCTACTATAACCTTTTTAGATGTATTGTACATTTGACCCGAAGTGTATTGTAGGTATCAGTTTGTAAATATGTTAAATTAAATGATGAGAATTAAGATATCTTAAACTTTGGAATACCCCTGGATCCCTGAATTAAATTTCAATGTAGCAGTAATTAGGAAGCAGATTTGGAAACAAATGGCTTCCCATCAGTAACCGAAACACAAGGAATGAATGGTTGAGGCAACAGTGAAATGGCCAGGTTCTCTCCCTCCCATATCTGTTTGTAAGGTTGGTGTATGTGTTACATTATGTGCTTCGCAGTGGTAAAAACAAGGTTAGGCTTAACAAACATTTGCCCCATAGGATTACAATGTACAGGTATAGCTGTTTTGTGATTACTGGTTTTTGTGTTTTTACTCTACTCTATTTTTTTTATTTGTTTTTGTCCTGAGGATATATTTTCGACTCACATATAGAAAAATACACCCCAGATTTAAAAAAAAAAAAAAAAAAAAATCAATAACTTGCTTGATTGAAAAAGTCATTATTTTAGTCCAAAGTTTGTTTATATTGTTTAGATGTCTTGGTGTATTTGCTTTTGTCAATGAACCTATGTCTGATTGATGCTCTTGTTCTTATCTCTTAGTTTTTTCAGAGAACTCAGATGCAGACAGCGAGGCCCAACATTCCAAGCAACAACCCTTCCATCCGACCCGCCCCTCAGACCCCAACTGCCACCGTGTATTCCCCCAGCCAGACCATCATGATGTCCATGACGCCTATGCCCTTTGCTTCTCCACAGGCTGCCCAATACTACATACCCCAGGTAGTGTATACACCATATACCCATGTCCTAAATATTCACAAAAAAACTCATGTTTACTCTTTTGTGAAGGGGAATGACATTTTGGAGCTTTTTAATTGTTATTAAGTTCTGGCTGACTATTCAGTCTCCATAAATACTAAACATTTATAGAACCTGGTCGCATGTTTCATATGTTTTAAATGAATTCAAAGCAACTCGTGTTTGCTTGAGATGAAGGATAGGTTTACTCATAGGCTAGGCTATGGACAGGCTTATCTCATTACCTGTTTAACAAATACAGACATTTGTGGTTTTTAAAGCACAAAAACTTTTTAAAAACAATGTATTTGTTAAAATCTGGGCATCTTAAAATAGTGTGGCCAAAATCTTTAGCGTATTATTATAAATCATGGCCAATTTCAATTTCAGCTTGAAAAACTCCTGTCAGAGAAAGCAAACACTATAATATAATTGTTCCTTTGGGTTACACCAAACCAATAAACTGCTTCATTAAAGCTGCTACTTCTGCATCGTCTGTTTGTAATCCTCATTAAAATCTATATAGGCTGACTGCAAATTTTACTGACCTCCTGGTGTTACTATGGTTATTTTGTTTAAAGAACCGTCACTATGCTAATTCTAAGTGAGGCTTTCCTTTCCTATTAAAACTACATCGTTTCTTTCTTTTTTTTTTATTTATTTTTAACTGTTTCCCGTGGCTTTCTGGTCATCACTAATCATTCTGGTCTTTCCTTGCTGAGCTTTCTCATAGACTTTAACTTTGTGTTATACTGTACTTTTTTTCCACAATTCTTAACCAGACTTAAAAAGGGAAATGTATAACAATCCACAATCACATGACAACCGCTTTGGATGTTATCTGAATCTGCATGCTTTTTATTTTTGGTTGTACTCTACTGATGCTGTGTGATTTGTCTGATAAAGTAATTGCATGAATATATAGATGAAAGCATGGACAGTGTAATGTTTTAGGCAAGATTTCTTGTTAACCTGTTATATAAGGGGAAATACTTTAAATTTCCGTGAAAGAATAGCGATTAGATACTATCAGGTGTATAATTTGTTGGTTTAGCACATTGAAACCTTAAGTTAAGAAAAATCCAGGTAGTTGCATCGTAGTGGCAGTACTGTACATGTAAAAAGCTGTATATTTTCATTATTTTAAGCCACAGGTAGCACTTTACATGCTGATTTTTGGAATATTTTCCTTTGTGGAGTTTGTAAGTTCTCTTGTATGTCCGTTTGAGTTTCCTTTTCTACAGTCCACAGTAGACCACATTCAAACTTATCTATTGTTCGTGTCTGCCCTGTAATGGACTGGTGACCTGTCCTTTTTTTACCTAATAAGCACTGGGATAGGCTTCTGCAGCTTCTGTAATGTAATAAGAATAAGAGGCTTAAAAATGTATCAATAAACCCATTACAATCCTGATTTAGTTTCTTCTGTATGATTAACAGTATCGTCACAGTGCTCCTCCATTTGTGGGGCCTCCCCAGCAGTACTCGGTCCAGCCCACAGGACCCAGTACTTTCTACCCTGGACCTACTCCAGGAGAGTTTCCTCAAGCATATGGTGAGTTAATCCTTTCGCACTTCTCTTTGTCTTTGTATGGATGTAGATTTTTTTTGTTCTGCTTAAACCAATAATGTTTAACCCTCAGCTGCAGGACCTCCATATTATACCGGTCAGACCATGTACACCCCGTCTCCATCCATTATAGTGCCTACGCCACAACAACCTCCACCTACAAAAAGGGAGAAGAAAACAGTAAGTCCATTTACCTCTGTAGAGCTACTTTTAAAGTGACCGATGTTTACATGTGTCCACTTCTTTCATCAAGATCCGCATACGGGATCCAAACCAGGGAGGCAAAGACATCACAGACGAGATCATGTCAGGTGTGGGAGGTAGTCGGAACCCCACTCCCCCAGTAGGGCGACCTTCTTCCACTCCTACACCCCCGCAGGTATGACACTAAAATAGTTTTTCACTCTTTTAAACTCCAAAATTAGCAACCTCAGGTTTATCCATAAGCAAATAATAATCCGTCAGTTGGCATAATGAATCTGACACCATGAATTTAAATTGTATTAATCTGTGCAGTTAAAATTCTTTCTGTTTCTTTGATATTTGACTTTTCATTACGTATTTTTCTTCATCCGCCTTCACCTTAGTTCTGTCTCACAGCTGTTTGTCTCATTCTGAGCTCCCATGGTGTTCCCTATACAAAGACTGCTGAAATAACGGTTAAGAGATGATCTGGCTTTAGTTCCACAGCTTATAGTGTTTAAGCTTCTCTCTGTAAAGGGAACACTCGCGACCTCGTTGTTACTCTTACTTTGTGTCTTCTCTCCCTAAATGTTAACTGTGTTCGTCTTTCCTCTCTTTCTTCATTTTCTTGTCCATTTCTTTAATCCCTCAACTCACAACAACTGTTATGTTTGCTGTCGTTCTCCTCACTCCTTCCTCACTTTATGGCTTGTGCTCATGTGCCTTCCTTCGCTCGTGTTCTCCTTTGTGTCTGTTTATTTACTTCTCCTCGTTAACATTTTCATTGATACTGTGGCGTGTTTGTCTTCACACCCATTCGCCTTTTCCTTCTGCTGCGTCTGTGTTGCCGATGTTCGCAATCTACTCTTTTCTTTCATTCTCTCGTTCTCTCTTGCTAGTTTTTATGTCCACACCCACATTATCCTCACATTTTCTACCTCAAATCCCAGCAGCTGAACAGCCAGGTTGTGGAACATGGGCATGTCATGTATAATGTGGACAGTGCCCCAGTCCTTCCTGTTCCTGTCGACTTGAAATCAGGTCAGTCCCTCCTTTCCACCCCTTTCAGCCCTTCTCCACTAATCCAGAGACGGAGTGCCAGTGCCGGTTCTGGTTACCACATTTCAATCAGGAATTTTTTTTTTAAAGTTTAAAAAAAAAAAAAAACTGTTAAAAATGTTAATTATTAGAATTAAAATGTACTATTTAGCCAACCAGCCAGCAGTTTTAAGTGAAACTATTGTAATTAAAGATGAATCATCAATTTGCTTACACGGTTAAAAGACAAATATTAAAGGTGTAAATGTATTTCAGGTGTAAATGTGCAGACATTGCATTAAAGACAAAAAATTTAAAGATTTGTGTTCAATCAGAGTTCACAGCTTCAATAAATATCATTTTGTAAATATTTAATCATGAATATTTTACTATTATTTCCTATTCTGAAAAAGACTTTTCATTTTTTATTCTGAATGACCTCTGTTGGTCCACTTGCAGTATTTTTACAGCCCATTAGGTGGCCTCAGTCCACACATTGAAAGATCCTGCCCTCGAACATGAGGAGCAGTCTGATGACATAATGATTCTCTCTGGAAAACTGGCTGTGTGTTTTGGTTTGTTCCAAGCAAGCAAATTATTTTTGGTCCAGATTCTCTGCACGGTTCAAAACTCGGTGAATGGAACATGTTGTACTCGTAGACGGACAAACATTACTTGCTTCTGTGTGATACTTGGTCACATAATTATTTGGTTTCTGCAGTGGTAGACCAGTTTCTAACTGACACTGACACCGCGTCATGGGGAAAGTGGAACAAATGACCAGTTCTAAATGCTAATATTATATTCACATAATCGTATTTTCTTTGTTAATTTCTTCCTACTAACTTTTTTGTGGTTTCCTTTTTTCCATCTGGGCTGATTACAGATGACAAGCCAAAGCTCGAAAGTGATGTACTTAAGTCTTCATCACCAGGGCTGCGTACTGTGGAGATTCCCATTCAGAGGCCGAGGAGAGAACCCAGCAGCCCTGCCTCTGTCCCCGATATATACCAACCCGAGAAATCCGATCTTCCTTCCTCAGATCCAGAATTGATAGTTCCAACCTTAGCTTCATCTCTCAGCTCTCAACTCTCAAAATCTGTTTCACCAGAGGATACAGCCAAAACCCCTACCCCCCTGCCAGAGTCCAGGCCCACACAGACCGCCACACCAGAGCCAGACAAAGCTGAACCTGAGCAAGTTATGCCAGAGGTGCAGACCTCTGGAGCACAGTCTCTCAAGGCTGTCAATGGTCTGGCTGAAACGGACATTTCTCCTTCCTGTGATGATTTAGACTTCCTCCCAACCACAGAGCCCAGCATTTCCATGGAGGTCCAGGGCTTGGATGTAAAGGCTGCAAGTCCTGCCACTTTTGAAGCTGTTGCTTCAGGCACCTTGACCCCTTCGCTGCACACCACCATCAATGCTGCTGCTGCTGCTGTTTGTACTGTTTCTGCACCTCCTGGCCTCACTCACCCAAACCAGGCTGCCATAGAGGCAAACTTGTCCCAGAGAGGCTTAACTGGGCCAGAAATCAGAGCCACTGACATGGAGGCGGAGGTCAATCTGGAGGAGAAAGCTGAAATCACATTACAATCCAACTTAAGACAAAGTTCAAATCTAGGTAAATAAAGCTGCATTACGTACTATAATCGAATATAACGAAAAAGAGCTTTAAAGTGAGGCATGAGCTGTTATTTGGTGTTTTGTGTTTCTGCAGTTGTTTCTAGTCTACCAAAGATCTGTAAAACGCCAAAAGAGGACTCCCCTGTTGGGCAGGTCCAGTGTCCTGACACAGAGGTAAGATTAAAAGTGATTTAGATCCCAAAGATTTACTATATGGTCTTGGACCATAGGCTATAATTAGGCTGTAAGATGCTCTGATTCTTTACGAAATGCCCATCCATACAAGTACCTTATATATTTTGACTCTGATATTATATTAAATATTTCTGGTTATTTGCCAGCACGGTGGTTTAGTGGTTAGCATGTTCACCTCTCAGCACTAGGGATTCCCAGTTCGAATCTCAATCTGGGTGGGGTTTCCATGTTCTCCCCGTGTCCGCGTGGGTTTCCTCCGTGTTCTCCGGTTTCCTCCCACAGTCCAAAAACATGGATCAAGGTCAATTGAATTCTCCAAATTGCCCCATATAGAGTGTGTCTGTGTGAGTGAGTGTGTGTGCCCAGCGATAGATTGGCATTCTGTCCTGGGTGTATCTGGCCAGTACCCGAAACTTTCTCCCCTGGATGAGCATGGGGAACCCCCCCCCCCCCACTGTCTTTTCTTTGTTGTGTCATGGCACAATGGTTAGCGCTTTTGCCTCTCAACAAGAAGCTACCGGGTTCATTTCCCAGTTGGGGTGAACAAAGCTTCTTTTTGGATGTGCCTGAGTGTTTTCTATGTACTTCAGTTCTCTTCTATATTCCAAAGACATTCTAATGGATACATTGGAGATGATTGCCCCTTATGTTGTTTGTAGTAATTGGCCAGTGATGCTGCCTAAACTAAATAAATTTTGCATGTTGTTCTTACATATAGGTCAGGTGTGTTACAGTGGATAAATTGCTGGGTCTGAATGTGTGTATGGGCGGCACAGTGGCTTAGTGGTTAGCATGTTCACCTCTCAGCACTAGTGATTCCCGGTTCGAATCCCCATCTGGGTGGAGTTTCCATGTTCTCCCCTTGTCCGCGTGGGTTTCCTCCGGGTTCTCCGGTTTCCTCCCACAGTACAAAAACATGGATCAAGTCAATTGAGTTCTCCAAATTGCCCCCTATAGAGTGTGTTTGTGTGAGTGAGTGTGTGCCCAGCGATAGATTGGCGCCCTGTCCTGGGTGTATCTGCCCAGCGCCTGAAACGTTCTCCCCTGGATGGGCATGGGGAACCCCACCGCGACCCTAATAGAGGATAAAGCGGAAGATAATGAATGAATGAATGAATGTGTGTTTTGAATATGTTTCTGTATGTGTCTGCGCTTTCATGGTCTGGAGAACTGTCTCGACCTTTTGCCCAAGAAGCACTAGCATAGGGTCGAGCACAGTCTGAGTTTTAATAGGCTTAAAGAATGGCAGTGAAAGGTAGCTATACTGTAAATGCAGGCAATTTCTGAGTTATTTATGGCAATCTGTTCGTAGAGCTTAATGTAAGCTGTTTTTCAGTGTAGGTCAGTTCGTAACATTAAACTATTTATAAAAATAAAGTAAATAAAAAATCCCTTACCTTTTGCTTGGAAGCCAAAATAAAAGGCAAAACAATGCATAAAATATTGTAATGTTACCAAAGCACAGGCTAACGTGACAAGATACCACAGTTAACATGCTTAACACGGTCTTCATCACTCATTCACTGTATTCCTATGCCACAATGAATAACAATAACAAAAGTTTGTTCCAGCATTGCATCGGAACTTCAGGCCACTATTGAATCTTGGAGCCACATTTATTATGAATAATGACAACTGCCTGTAATGCAGTGTACTTTTCATTAAAGTATTATTGTATATAAAGCAACGTGATATCTTAATGTTATTATATTTTATTACTTTTTAACTAAAACTGTACTGTACTGAATTAAACAAGAGAAATCACATTAGTCACTTTTTTGTAAAGATACTATATTTCCGGTACTGATGCTGTATTTTTATTTCTTATACCCAAGTTATTAAATCCTTTCAAAAAGCTGAATTTAGATTAGGTTTAACTTTGCCTTAATTGCAGATGTTTACAAGCATGCTATCATTTGCATCACTTAGGAGAAACCAGAGCACATCATGGAAGCTACGGTGGAGCATTGTAGCCCTCCTCCTGTGGCAGTGGAGCAGCGGTCCTTAGCAGGAACACCTGTGGAGGAGAACGGAGAACAAGAAACAGTGCCTCTGAAAAATGGACCAGAGCTTAGCTCTGAGGTGGGAAGCGGGGATGGAGTCCTCACCTCTGCAGTCACAGAAACTCCCACAATACTGAGTGAGGCGGATTTCCAACAGTATCTCTCAGATTATTTTCCTCCTACACTCCTCTGCTCACAGTGATTTAATATTTTCTTACAGAGCCTGAGATGAAAAATGGGAAAAGACAGTACAATAGAGATTTTCTGTTGGGCTTCCAGTTCATGCCTGCCTGTGTGCAGAAGCCAGAAGGTCTTCCCCCCATTTCAGATGTGGTACTGGACAAGGTAATCCTGGTAATACAATACATGCTTTATTGTGCCATGGGACGTTGGGTATCAAGTTGCAATGAATTGTTCTTGAATCTGTTTTTTAGATAAACCAAAATAAGCTGCCCCTCCGTCCAGACCCCCGGCTCATGGCCAGAGGTCCGGACTTCACCCCAGCCTTCGCAGATTTTAGCAGGATTCCAGGAATAAGAGTTCCTGTGAGTTTTTGCATTCTCATCTATTTTCTTATGTTGCGTGTTGGAATTAAAACAAATTAGCTACATTCCTGTCAGCTACATAATATTTATCCCTCGGCTGTCTCTAGTCATGGGTAGGGAACAGATCATTAAATTTAGTTTAGACCTCACTCATCTTTGTGTGTATAATTATGAACACCCACTCAAGTTCTGCTTGCTTCTTCAGCTGTTGAATGTAGGGCTGAGACGAGCTCCTCCACGCAAGATCATCATGAATGTGTCTGTGAATGATGACATTCAGCTGAAGAAGGCTGAAAATGCCTGGAAGCCTGGGATGAAGAGGGAGGGCGTAGCAGAGGAACCAGAGACACAACAAACTCAGGTTAGCGCTATTGACACATTTTTTTCATTATCTTTGGATTTGCTGGGGAAAAAAGGGCAAGAATTAAAGTCTAACCCATAAAGAGTAAACAACCGATGATGTCCTAATATGACCTGTGAGCAGGTCCTCTGAGTTCTACGCAGGGTCCATACATTCCATTATCTTCCGCTTTATCCTCTACTAGGGTTGCGGGGGGGTTCCCCATGCCCATTCAAGGGAGAAAGTTTCGGTTCCTGTGCAAATGCACCCAGGACAGGGTGACAACCTATCGCTGGGCACACACTCACTCACACAGACACACTCTATATGGGGCAATTTGGAAAATTCATTCATTCATTCATTCATTCATCATTATCTTCCGCTTTATCCTCTATTAGGGTCGCGGTGAGGTTCCCCATGCCCATCCAGGGGAGAACATCTCAGGCGCTGGGCAGATAGACCCAGGACAGGGTGCCAATCCATCGCTGAGCACACACTCACACACACAGACACACTCTATATGGGGCAATTTGGAAAATTCATTCATTCATTATCTTCCGCTTTATCCTCTATTAGGGTTGCGGTGGGGTTCCCCATGCCCATCCAGGGGAGAACATCTCAGGCGCTGGGCAGATAGACCCAGGACAGGGCGCCAATCCATCGCTGAGCACACACTCACACACACAGACACACTCTATATGGGGCAATTTTGAAAATTCAATTGACTTGATCCATGTTTTTGGACTGTGGGAGGAAACCGGAGAACCCGGAGGAAACCCACGCAGACACGGGGAGGACATGGAAACTCCACCCAGATTGGGATTCGAACCAGGAATCCCTAGAGGCGAACGTGCTAACCACTAAGTCACCGTGCCACCCTCATACGCAGGGTATTTTTTAAAATTAGTTGTTTGTTTTTTAACAAATCTTTTATCTCGCCCATTGGTACTGGTTCGACTCACCAGCATGGATTTGTGAAAGAATCAAGTCTACAATATTAATATTGGTTTTATTTAAATCTGTTTATATAAACAGTCACAAAATTGACTTCAACTGCATTTTATACAACAGCTACAGTAAACACAGCACTACTTATTTTATCATTTGCTCTGATATAAAAAGCTGCTTTATGTACATTCTCACTTACGGAATAGGTTAGTGCTAAATGAATAGCCTGAAAAAGTCTATCAATTAAATTTGAATGTAATCACTGCAACACTATTTACTTGTTAAATATGAACTGTATTTTTATCATGTTTTTTAGGAGCTTTTCCGGAAGGTGCGCAGTATCCTTAACAAACTGACACCGCAGATGTTTAACCAGCTGATGAAGCAGGTGACTGACCTCACCATCGACACAGAGGAGCGCCTTAAGGGTGTCATCGACCTGGTTTTTGAGAAGGCCATTGATGAGCCCAGCTTCTCCGTGGCTTATGGCAATATGTGTAGCTGCCTGGCTACGGTAACTAACCTGCTTATTCAATCCCTCAAGCTTTATACAGTTATTTTCAGGCCTAAGTGTTATTTCAAGTTTGTTTTTGTATTTTTTAATTGTGTAATGCTGGTTTAAGGCAGAATTTAGTTTATAAATTATAAATTACAGTCGAATTAAAGTGTGTATGTAAATTTAATTATAGAGTGTGTGTGTGTGTGTGTGGTTTTTATTAAATCTTTTAAAATAATTATTCTTTACTGTTGGCAGTTAAAAGTGCCCATGGCAGACAAGCCCACCAGCACTGTGAATTTCCGAAAGCTGCTGCTGAATCGCTGTCAGAAGGAGTTTGAAAAGGACAAAGCGAATGACGACGTCTTTGAAAAGAAACAGCGGGAGCTGGAAACGGCCGCCTCAGTGAGCATTATTCCTCTCTAAGGGATTTTCTTTCATTTTTTTAATTTTAGTTTCTCACTGATTATCCAAGGTTGCTGAAATTGCAAATGATGCTACAATGAGATAATTCTGTTAGCAGTGTTATCTCTTTTCTAATGAACCTTCTGTGCACGTTTTTTTTTCTCCCATTGTCATGGGCCTGATTGCTTCTGTTTTGGAATCTTCCAGGATGGTGAACGTGAGCGACTGCAGGAGGAGCTGGAGGAGGCTAAGGACAAGGCTCGCAGGAGATCCATTGGAAACATAAAGTTCATCGGAGAGCTTTTTAAACTGCACATGCTAACAGAAGCTATTATGCACGACTGTGTAGTGAAGCTACTGAAGAATCATGATGAGGAAAGTCTTGAGTGTCTCTGCAGGCTTCTTACCACCATTGGCAAGGACCTGGACTTTGAGAAGGCCAAGGTAAACAGCAGCAATTAAAACACACTCACACACAAATAAAAAGTAAAAAGCAGGAAACATATAAGACACTTAAAGTCGTAGTTAATTATTTTTGATTAGATGCTGCTATATGTGAATTTCCCTATTGTGGGACCAATAATCACTTATCTGGATACTTTAGCACAGTCAGACCCTCAACTCATTGTTAATGTAATTGTTTTGCTTGTGAATTTTTGAGCATGTTTGATGTTAATGTATTATCTATTCATGAGATGTTTTTTCCCCTTTCTTCTCTAGCCACGAATGGATCAGTATTTTCACCAGATGGAAAAGATAGTAAAGGAAAGAAAGACTTCATCACGCATCCGCTTCATGCTACAAGATGTCATCGATCTGCGACTGGTGAGAAGATTGTTTACATGTTCTCCACCCATTTTTAACATTGCAGTCGCATCCAAATATTTTGATTACATAGTGTCAAATTTACAATTGATTGTCTAAACATTGGCGGCACGGTGGCTTAGTGGTTAGCACATTCGCCTCTCAGTGCTAGGGATTCCCGGTTCGAATCCCCAAGTGGGTGGAGTTTCCAAGTTCTCCCCGTGTCTGCGTGGGTTTCCTCCGGGTTCTCCGGTTTCCTCCCACAGTCCAAAAACATGGAACAAGTCAGTTGAGTTCTCCAAATTGCCCCATATAGAGTGTGTATGCGTGCGTGTCTGTGTGAGTGAGTGTGTGCCCATCGATAGATTTGCGCCCTGTCCTGGGTGTATCTGCCCAGTGCCCGAAACGTTCTCCCCTGGATGGGCATGGGGGGGAACCCCACCGCGACCCTAATATAGGATAAAGCGGAAGATAATGAATGAATGAATGTCTAAACATTGTATTAAAATTTAAAAAAGTAAAAAGAACTCAGGAAATGCTTATAATTGTTCATCATTATGCCATAGAAACCTCTAAAAACACTAAAGAGGCAAACTTAGTGAAAATCATGTACAGTATCTATGTCAGTCCAAATAATTTAGGGCACGACTGTACTGTGTACAAATTCAGGTAAACAATTTGCATCAATTGGATGAACACAAATAAAAGCTCATCATTTTTTTGTGTACCCGATTCCCTTAGCATAACTGGGTGTCACGGCGAGCTGATCTGGGCCCTAAGACTATCGAGCAGATTCACAAGGAAGCCAAAATCGAGGAGCAGGAAGAACAAAGGAAAGTTCACCAACAGCTGCTGTCCAAGGATAAAAGAAGACCAGGTAAAAGAATCAAACACAAAATTTCCTCTTAGCTCTACTTTTTTGAGAAATTAATGTTCTTATGTTCTTTCTTTAATGTTATTGATGTTCTACAGCAATGCAGAGAGATGAGACCTGGAACACTGTGCCTGTGCCTAAGATCAGCAGAACGATAGATCCTAGCAAGATCCCCAAAATCACTAAGGTGGGGACTGTATAACTTTCACATTTAATTGTGATCTTTTGTATTACTTACTTTCCCAGCGATAGATTGGCGCCCTGTCCTGGGTGTGTCTGCCCAGCGCCCGAGACGTTCTCCCCTGGATGGGCATGGGGAACCCAACATGGGGAAACCCCCCGCCCCCCCCAAAAAAAAGCCTTTGATTTGATGTATTTACATGTTCATAATTTAAGCTTGTCTTATTTATTTATTAAGTTTGAACAACCTACTAATATACTACTATATATAACAGTTTTTGTTCCTACTTAGAACTTTTTTTTTTTTACTGCTCAGGACCCCCACCTGCTGGTGTTCAGCTGTATTGCATTTTAATACAAATTCATGCATTTATCTAAAGCCCATTTTACACTTTCACTGCAATTCTTAACTCCTTGTCATTAGCCACTAAGTGCACATATTGAGGAAGTGGGAAAGTGCAACGGCCCAAATGATTTTAACCAAACCTTTCCCAAATCTAAAGTGTCTGCATTTGGATTTGGCCAGATGGAACAATACAATTATTCAAGAATGAAACAAGAGACTAGTGAAACTTTGAAACTCAGAAACTTCTGTTTGATAAAACATTTAAATCTTCAGACAATCATGGCACAACTAGAGACTTTTTTAGGAACAATATATGTTTTGGCTGATGGACCACGATTTTGTACTCTTTTCATCATGAGCTTGTTTATGCTGTTACTGTTCTTTGCAGCCTGTGCGAGAGGGCAACATTGACAATGTTATTTTCTTAAATTAATTTCATTAAGTGTTGAAACAGAATTTTCATGACTGACTGGTGTGTTCCTGTGTCCAGTCAGTAGATGAGAAGATTCATTTGGTTCCTCGAGCACAGCTCAGCTGGATGAAAGGCAGCAGTGGAGGAGCTGGAGCCAAGGCTAGTGAATCAGGTTTGTACCTTTTGGCCTTTAACCTGTACCCTTCTGTCAGTCTACAGTCTTTCGTATGGTTTGTTTAGTAACAAAGCCGTCTATCTTGTAGACGTTTCACGACCCAGCAGTTTGAATCGGTTCTCACCTCTGCAGACCGCTGCTTCATCAGCTGCCTCCACCCCCACTGCATTATCAGACATGGAATCTAAAGGAGGCCCAAGGTATCACATAACTTTAGTTACTCATGATATCAATAATAAGACTGAGAAATAGTTTAGTGGGAATAGTTTAAATAGTACACAATAGTTACTGTAACTTCTACTACAATACCTTTCTACAAAACTGCTTTAACTTAATGAGATTTTTGTTTTATGTGTCTGTACAGCTGTGTAATGCACAATACATTATGCAGTATGTCTTATTAATTTAATGTTTTGTTCGTTATCTTTACAAAACAACTCAGAGATGCTAATACTTTGTATAATATTGGAGTTAAAATTATTTAGTATAACTTGTTCAGGTTTATGCACCAAGATAGAAACTTTAGGTTGGAACAGGTTTGTCATGTAACACTGTGTTTCTTAATCTGGAGGCCCACTGCTCCGCACATTTTAGTGCTTTTTCTGCATCAGCATCCCCCCAACACAAACACACACACTCAAGAACCTAATAATGGGCTGATAATGAACTGTTTTGGTGAGTCAGGTGTGTTGGGAGCAGGATGCAGGGCTGTGAGACTCCAGGGGCAGATTTGAGAAACACAGCTCTAACATTAAAATGAGGTTCTCAGATCTGCTGTACCCTCATGTTTGTTCATGCAAGTCTACTTTTGTTGTATGCTTCACAAATCCACTCAAAGAGCATTTTGGCAGGAACACCCCTGGCTTGTCAAAAGACTAGTTTGGCATTTTCTTGTCTTTTTCTTTGCAAAAAAATGTCCTGTTAGTTGGAGTTTTAAGGCTAGACTACGTAAAGCCTGTTAAACTAAATGAATTTGTAACTGATGCTGAAACCCATCACAATACTTTCAGTCGTGGGAGCTCAGGGCGAGAGCGCAACGATAAACCACAGACTTTAGGTCCTGCACGAGCCGTACCTTCTGTTGGACCTGGGAAGGATTCTCATGATGATCCCACCCAGGAGGAGATGCACAAGGGCACACATGTCCCCGAAATGTCCAAACTGCAGTCCAGTACAGCCAGCAGGAGCAAACTGGAGCGCAGCCAATCCAGGGAATCTGGTGAGTCATAGGCGTCCATGTTCGCACACACACACACACACACACACACACACACACACACACACACACTCTCAAATGTTTATCATTGAACAAGGAGGCCTGGTGATTGATTCACTTCTAGACCTTCACCTGCATTTATAGAGTAATAAATATTGTTTGAACGTCTAGTGTGTCTGCATGCAGAGCTGAAGTCCGTATATGTTACGTGTGTATATGAGATTAATTAACTTGGACATGATAGACAGAAGATCAACTTTGAGAATATGCCTTATATGAGTTTGTATCTCACCTGTTGTGATTTGTACTGCATTCAGTAAAACTTGAAGCAGCGCCAGGTCCAGCTACAGACAAGCCTGCGTTATCAGAAGAAGAGATGGAGCGACGGTCCAAGTCCATTATTGATGAGTTTTTGCACATTAATGATTACAAGGCAAGTCCTGTCCTGACGTGCCCCTCGAACCCATCAGATTAGTTCACTGTATCCTTTATGTTTTACATTTATATCATATGGTGCCCTTGTGTGCAGGAAGCATTGCAGTGTGTGGAGGAACTGGAACAGGCCTCGATGCTGTACGTTTTTGTACGGGTGGGTGTGGAGTCCACTCTTGAGAGGAGCCAAATCACTCGAGACCACATGGGCCAGCTCTTCCATCAGCTGCTGCAGGCTGGAATCCTCTCCAAACCTCAATTCTTTAAAGGGTACGAGTTACCACACTTCTTATATTCATGCAGCACAAGGGAGCAGCTGTTGGCTTCGTCTTATGGTGATTTTCTTATTAGCAGATACTCCGGGGAAATGATAAGATAAGATAGACCTTTATTTGTCCCACGGGGGGAAATTCACATTTTCAGCAGCAGTTACATTAGAAGAAAAGTGAAAAAGTACTTAGTCATTAGAATGAAATTTAAAAAAAACTAGGAAAGATTGGTATATTTTGGTATCTGATTAAGCAGCAGACAGGTATTGCACCATCAATGATACATTTATTGCACAGTGTTATTTTTAGTTTGGTGATTACTCCAAATACTATTCAAGTTTGTGTTTACAAACTATAACATCTTAGCATCATCTGCCGACTAGTAATATTTTTAGATAAGAGACACACAGTTATGATTTTGTGTGATGGATAAATAAATTACCATTTATTGTATTTGTCAGTCACATATGTACTTAAATATATTTTAAGAATATTGTTTCAGAAGTTTGTTGACCTCATTGAAAACCATAACTTTATGATGCCCTGTGCTGAAGTCTGTGTAATTCTGTATTATAGTTTCTGCCTTTACCAACAAGAGAAATATCTTGCTGATGTTCCATCCATCCATTATCTTCTGCTTTATCCTCTACTAGGGTTGTGGGAGGGTTCCCCATGCCCATCCAGGGAGAATGTTTCGGGCGCTGGGCATTCACTCACTCACACAGACACATGCAAACACACTATATATGGGGCAATTTGGAGAATTCAGCGGCACGGTGGCTTAGTGGTTAGCACGTTCGCCTCTCAGCGCTAGGGATTCCTGGTTCTAATCCCAATCTAGGTAGAGTTTGCATGTTCTCCCCGTGTCCACGTGGGTTTCCTCCGGGTTCTCCGATTTCCTCCCACAGTCCAAAAACATGGATCAAGGTCAATCAAAATTGAATCAAAATTGCCCCATATAGAGTGTGAGTGTGTGCCCAGCCATAGATTGGTGCCCTGTCCTGGGTGTATCTGCCCAGCGCCCGAAACGTTCTCCCCTGGATGGGCATGGGGAACCCCCCTAATATAAGATAAAGCAGAAGATAATGGATGGATGGATGTTTACTAAGAGAAAATGATGCACGTTTGTAGGTCAAATGCTTTAAGTCTTTGTATTTTAAGACCAGTAAAGAAAATAAATATATGATAAATATCATATATAAATATAGATGGAGTAGTAGCTCAGTGGTTAGGGTTTTGGGCTATCAATCTGAAGGTTTGCGGTTCAAATCCCAGGTCCACTGAAGTTACCAATGTTTTTGGTCTGTCCTGAATGTTTTTTTCTAGAGAGAAATCCTTGAGCAAGGCCCTTAACCCTCATTGCTCCAGGGATGTTGAGATTAACCCTGTGCTCACCTTGTAAGTCGCTTTGGATAAAAGCGTCTGCTAAATGACCAAATGTAAATGTAATGTAGATGGATATATAGATAAAAAACTGTTAGCTGGTCCTTTTAAGGCAGGGCTTAAAATGTGTTTTGGGGATAAAGTTCATTTTCTAGGCAAATATTGACTTTGCAATTAATTGCTGTTAAGCTGATCACTCTTTATAACATCTGGAATATGCAAATTGCCATTATAAAAACTGAAGCAGTAGACTTTGTAAAAATTAATATTTGTATCATTCTCAAAACTTGACCATGACTGTAGATGGATATATAGATAAAACTGAAACATCAAAATGTTCATTGGATGCTGAATGTCTTAACAATATCTTTTCACTTTTTTTTTCCACTTAGGGTTTCAGAAACTCTTGAGACGGCTGATGATATGGCCATTGACATTCCTCATATATGGCTGTACTTAGCGGAGCTGGTTAATCCTGTGCTTCGTGAAGGAGGAATCTCTATGAGAGAATTATTTAGGTGAGCCCTTTGGAATTCATAAATCCAAGCTGCATTAACGTGCACATAATAAATCATCACCTATTCAATAAATGGATGTGTTGCTTTCAGTGAATTTAGCAAACCATTACTCCCTGTGGGAAAAGCTGGGATATTATTTTCTGAAATATTGCACCTTCTATGCAAACAAATGGTAAGCGGCAGTTCAGCTTGTGATTAGGTCAGCAGTTTGAATGGAGTTGATTTCCGTTTGTATTCTGGGTTTTAGAGCCATAGGAAAGTGGGGGCCTTATGGAGGGACTGTGGGCTAAGCTGGGCTGAGTTACTCCCTGAAACGGAGGATGTTGACAGGTTTATTACCGAGCAGGTGAGCTGCACTCTGAATTCTTTTTCCATATTGTCTTCAAGTCTATTTGCATACTGTAGTCAGTTTGTTACAGACTGAAATTCCTTTCTTATTTTTAAAGAACCAAGCTTCAAAATAAGAACAAGAACTTAATTTATTATTAATGCAGCTTTTACTAAATTAGGAATGTTGCTGCTTTGAGGTACACATGTGCTCCCCACTGCTACCAAGAGGTGGCCATATGGATTAAATGAGAATTTACACTGAGAGGGAAAACTACATACCATCCATCCATCCATTATCTTCCGCTTTATCCTATATTAGGGTCGCGGGGGGGTTCCCCATGCCCATCCAGGGGAGAACGTCTCGGGCGCTGGGCAGATACACCCAGGACAGGGCGCCAATCTATCGCTGGGCACACACTCACTCACACAGACACACTCTATATTGGGCAATTTTGAGAACTCAATTGACCTTGATCCATGTTTTTGGACTGTGGGAGGAAACAGGAGAACACGAGGAGAACATGGAAACTCCACCCAGATTGGGGTTCAAACTGGGAATCCCTAGCAATAAGAGGAGAACATGCTAACCACTAAGCCACCGTGCCGCCCGGAAAACTACATACCAGTTTCACTAATAGTGGCAAATGTAAATAATAAAAATAAAAAATGTTTTAAATTGATTTGTTGTGTTTGTGTGTGTGTGTGTGTGTGTGTGTGTGTGTGTGTGTGTGTGTGTGTGTGCGTGCACACGCATGTGTGTATATGTATACTTATTTTTTCTGACATTCTTTTGTAAACTCTCCACCAGAAACTAGATTTCACGGTTTCTGATTGCTTGAGTCCCCCGGACATGACCTCTAAGAGGACGCTCTCATCTGAGGAGCTAAACAAGCAGCTTGAAAAACTTCTCATAGAGGACATAGCTAGCGATGAACAAATCTTTGATTGGGTGGAGGTACGAATGAATCATTGTTTTTAATAGAGGTGTTATTATGTATAATCAATATTGTTCATAAATCAAAACGTTATTCCTTTTCTCAGGCAAATCTAGATGAATCAGAAATGAGTTCACCACCCTTCCTCAGAGCGCTGATGACTGCGGTGTGTAAAGCAGCAGTAAAATGTAAGTGTTAACCCTCATAACATTCCATGTCATCATGTGTAGGTGTCTCTCAGGGGTCATACTTCTCTCTTCTCTGCTCGGACTGCTGATGATTATCGCAAATGGTGTTAATGTTTTTTAATTTTTATTTATTTTATATATATATATATATATATATATATATATATATATATATATATATATATATATATATATATATATATATATATATACACACATACTATATATATATATATATATATATATATATATATATATATATATATATATATATATATATATATATAGTCCCTGACATAAGTTCTGTCGCTTATCCATGTTGTGGAAACAAAAGCTTATAACCTGACTTTAAATTCATCCATTGGTTTTAGAAATGACTGATATGAAAGCTGAAACCCTCCCAAATGAGATTTCATTTACAAAAATAAATTTGCTTCACTGCAGAAATATTGATCATTTAATGAACACCGAAAGGTCAGATTTTGGCAAGACAAAAGTTTTGTCGCCTTGTCATATAATGCACCCAATCCTACTTTACAGCCTCAACTGTGCTCACTAATTGATTGGTTAATTAGTGACCTTCACTTGCACTGCAACTTGACCTCTGACAACATGCCAAAAATCCATCCTGCGAACAAAGCCTTGATTATCAAGACGCTGAAGACCAAATCCACTGCAGAGGTGACTGGCACCTTTAATGTGTCTCAGCGTCAAGTACAAAGAATTGAAAATTTTTTAGAAGAGACTGGAGATGTTTTTGACAAGCCCAGGTCCAGCAGACCCCACAAGACAACAGCTCGGGAGGAACGTTTGTTGGTTAGAAAATCCAAAGCCAGTCCGTCTTCCAAT